>CP141148.1:4025000-5470545 GCA_035235625.1 Saururus chinensis
CCGGCCGAGCAGAATCATTCTTACAGCCCGGAGTTTTTGGCGATGGTGCAGGAGATAGTGAGGAAGGAGGTGAGGAGTTACATGATGGGGCTGGAGCAGAGTGGATTGTGCTTTCAGGCGGAGGGGCTGAGGAACGCGGTGGTGAAGAGGATCGGGATCAGCAAGATCGAGTAGAAGAGGGTGGTCTTTTTTTTTATACAGAGGAATAATTTTAGGGTCAAGAAACCTGTTTTTTGTACAGAACTGAACCAGTGAGAGATGATCAGGGTGCCAGAACCAGAAAACCAATGAAGGTGAATCACAGAGAGAAGAGGAACAACAAGGAGAACTAGTTAGCCAAACTGCCAAAACAGAAGGAAAAAAAACACACAAAAAAAAAAAACAAAATGGGGAAGAACGTGTTTTTTTATTTATTTTTGTAATCATCTTCTAATTCTCTCTGCCCCTCGTTCACCAGAGATGAATGAAACTCAAAAAGCGATGAATCATCTAGGAAGTCAAATTTTCAAGTCTTTAGTCCAAATTCCGAGAGGCTCCCTCTCTACCTCTCTGTAGTGTTACTACTTGTTTTTGTTTTTCCCCTTCTTCCTAACTGCTGATTGCCATGGGAGGAGGAACCGCCAGCTTATCCTGGATTGGTTCGGGTAAAGCAGGATTAATTGGTTTCTGGTAAATTCAAACTTGGACCTTGATTATTGCCTGAAGCAGAAAGGCAACTTCTTTTGAATGAAGATGTGGAAAGATTTGATTAAGGGGCAGGTGAAACGGGATTTAGCTCATATTAAGTGGCGATTTGTAACGGCTAACTGCCTGGACGGGTGAGGTCAGGTTGACGCAGTTTGCATTTCGACTTAGATTTCGGGGGGCTGAGAGGGGTTGGTAGAAATTTGGTTGTGAATTTGAGTACGTCACACGTTTGTGGTGACTTTGGGGGAACTAAAACCCACCGATTGCATTGTACAGAGGAGGTTAAAGGACTTTCAAGAGTGCATGCAATTGGGTCGTGGCGAGTTCTTCATGCACATTGCGAGGTTTGTACCGTCCTAATCTTCATGACAATCCAAGATGGAGAGAACTGGCACTTGCAAGGCATTTTGGCCTCATTGAAGCACGAGGCGATAGTACGGCGTGCATGCTAAGGAACTTAGGGTTTTAGGGTTTAGAAGCAGCAATTTAGGAGACAAAACTGCTCCTTTGTTAAGGGTGGAAATGCGATATAAGATAAAAAAATTGTTTTGAGACAGATTTGTCATGGGCCTCATGGCTCACCATACTAGCTGTGAGGCAATACATTGAATAAATTATGGACATGATACAAGATTGGTGCTCTAAACACCAAGGATGGGCTAAGTTCTTCTATGAATACAATGACTTTAATTTTATTGAAAATAAAATATATGCAATTCACAAGGGTGCAGCATGGATGGTGCTTGAAGAGGGAAAACTGTTTAGTAAAAATGTTAATAATAATTTGAGTCGCTTAATCATATTTTGGAGGTCGTGTTTCCATGACCATGTTGGGTCATTTAAAGCACGAACAGAATTCAGGCAAACAATAAGTGTCCCTCCTTCATGCAAAAGAACCTGCATTATTGAAAAACAATGTAAGACTGGAAAAAGATCTAGGAAGGGGATTTAACATTGTTTTTATGACAGTCCAGCTCAATTACATATCAAAAGAGAGGAAAAAAGCCCATTCTATATGTAAATTCTAATGCATTCCCCTTCTTCATAAATGCTTGTTTGGTCCATCCTCATCATCATGTACATAATTAGGTGACAAATACAAACAATTAGGAGAACGCAGAAAAAAATAGTAGCATTCGCAAATGTCCTAAAAAAATTTGTGCACATGAAAGCACTAACTAAATGCTTAAGATAATTGGAAGGCTAAAACCATACTGCTTAGAAAATACACGTTGTACAATAATATCAACTGATTACATTATTTTCATTTTCTGTGTGCAAAGAAACTCATGCAGTGGAGAGCCTATGCATTGGTAGAAGTCAAGTGAAAAAAATGCCAACCACAGTTACCTACAAAGCAAACCATGCGGTGGAGGCTAAATGCATGGGGGGTACTGCCAAGTAAAATGAAGTAATACCAATGAAGTGAATACTTCTTCACCAGTTGAAAGGAAATAAGTTATATTCTTACTGCTTCCGGCAGCTGATTAGAAACCCTCATAGATGAGAACATAGGTAGAACTGGGGGTGCTAACTAGCTGAGCAAGTTGGTTTTAGGCCGGGAGAAAAGACTTGATTTCAGGCTTCCAAGCCAAATCAAGACTATGCTCAATGATCAGAACTTGAACTCCACTAGTTCTAAACTTTTACTACTTTCTCACTTTTTTATAATTAAAACATACCACGACTGTCCAAAAAAACAACATACCATAACTGTCTATGAAAATTATTACTCTCATATAAAGAAAAGTAGTTTTTTTTTAAATTATATCATAATTAAAAATCGAGTAGGTTCAAGCTGGACTGCACGAGTCTTTTGAGGTTCAAGTAGGGCTCAATGGAGCTGAGCCAACAAGTTAATTTGAGCTGGTCAGCGTGCAATCATCCCTATGTGAAACTACATGAAAAAATTTAAAATTCTACAAAACTATTCCTAAAGGACACTCAAAGACGACTTATAAAGACACATGGTATAATACAGTCATACAGATATCAGAAAAAACATACCGTCAACCATAAAGGCAGAAATCCTAGAACAGATGGTAGAGAGGCGAAAACAATGCAGGTTAAAGCTAACGCCACACTTTGCTTGACCTGAAAGAATACACATGCATTTGTCACAATGGAAGTACATAGACGATCCATTTGAAAGCCACCAGAAAACAGCAGAGGCTTCAGTTGCCAGTTGTTTTTCTTGGTGCTTTTATAATCAATGTTAGTCCTGGTAAAGTGATAAATAAACCATGACGGTCATCTATCAGAAAACCATGATGGACTGAATCAACCAAATTGGTCATCTAGATGCTTGTAGGGAGCCCATCCTATTGGTGAGCACATAGGTTAACAATCACAATCACCAGAATGATTCATAGTGGAAATAACTTTGTCATGGTATATAGACTAAATTGAATACCAGTGAGACAGTCTGACGAGCTTTAGCAATACAATAGGGTACGGTGGAAATATTATCCTGCAATAAGAGCACATCCGCAACAGCTATAGCAGTGGCACTGGCACGCTGAGCAAGGACAATGCCCACAGTGGCAGCAGCTAATGCTGGTGCATCGTTGATACCATCACCCACCATTATCAGACCACCACCTGCCCAAAAATTATATTATCAACTATTGAGGTAATTAAACTTTCGCATTTGAAGTTTATATGTACATTATGTTGATTATGCATGCTCTCACGTTAATGTTGAGTGTCATATTATTGCTACATTACCTGTTTCCCTTGAAATTTTCTTCAGTTGATTTAGCTTCTCCTCAGGCTTCAAACTGCAGTAAACTTCATCAATCCCCACTGACTTCGCAACTCTATGGGCACTTGATTTATGGTCTCCGGTTAACATCAACACTCGGAATTTTGCCTTTTCTCTTAAAGTTGACACAACCACAGAAACACATGGTCGGGGCTTATCTTCAAAATGAAATAGTGTTACCTGAGAGTAACAAAATTTTCATTAAGTTAAAACTTAGAAAAATTATTCCCACGTTATATTTTATAGGTCTTATGAACTCTAATAACCTTCTTATTGACTGATAGAGCAGCATGTACAAAATCCCTGCCATATGAAGATGTGCTCACAGCCTCCTTTATCTGATCTGATTCAGTATCTGATTCACACCGAGAAGCAATGTACTCCACAGAACCAAGAGATGCCTCAAGCAATTCATCATCTTCACTTCCTGACTACAAGATAACCAAGAATTTTACTAATTCACACACTGGGTCATAAGCATAAAATAATTTTTAAATCATCATAGACAATGTCCCAACAGTTTCAACCAGCAAACATCATAGACAAACTCAAATGTAACTAATAAAGGCAGACGAGAATTTGAGAAAAAAGAGAGGCAAAAAGTACAGCCGTCTATGCCAAAAAGATGTGAAATGCATTTGTCAGCGGAGGACTTGAAAGGGCAGAGTAGAGTTCCTTCCATAATAGATGGCATCATAGACAATGTACCAACAGTTTGTTCCAGCGAACAGAATCTACTCTTCCATTCAATTTTCTACATTAGGCGTGCATCTAGAAAATAGCTCAGCAATCCTACGTCCAACAATGTCACATTACCTTGATACAAGTCAATGTTGCTAGGAGACCTCTACCAGGTAGTGATTCAAAGCTTTCAACAGAAACAAATGGAAGGTCCTTCCCAAGACTATGGTCCACGACAGCTCTGAATGCTTGCAAGCATAAGATAAAATCAGAGATACCCAAGGTAATTTCAACCACAATATAAGAATGAAAGGCAATTTCAACCACCAAAACCACATCAACACCACAGTATAAGAATGAAAGGCAATAGGTATATCAACAGCACTTTTAGCAGTCTTCTCTTCATTTTTGACACTCATGCCCTGAAGCACAATGCATCTCTTGTTCACAAATTAACCCAAATATATGGGGTAAATGACATGGTTTTCCTCACTCTTAATTGGACCCAAATGGGCACATATGTATTTGCAGAACCAAGTCCTAAAAGTATTGCACATGTCAATTGCCTTGCTATTATTCAAAGATTTGATTTATGCAGTTTTTGACAATGGGATACCAAAGAGAGGAACAGGTGTCTAAATGTATCTGGTGATCTTTAAGGATACCCTACAGTCCAAGATAACTCTTAACTGCAGCAGACCCCAAAACGAATCTTGCAATAATTCAAAATGCCCAAGAACTGAGATTTTATGCTAGGCATGCTGCCTAATAATCAACCAGGTAAGTTTATCTGATCTATTATATTAAATTTCTTTGTTTATTTTTATCTGCAAGCTATCTCTTACAAAAGACTTAGCACAAAACAGGCTAGAGTGGAGGTGTAAGATCCTTGACACTGACCTCAAATTGTTGGGAGAAGGCACTTCTTGGTAATGATTTTTATTTACATGCAAATACTGTCTTACCAACTACAACAAAAATCACAGCTGACCAAGTAACATCATGCACACCACAAAAAATATCTTAGCAAAATAAACCAACCAAATCACTAGAAAATGTAGATAGCTTCTGGTTTACTCAAAAAATAAAAGAAAGTTGGAAACCATGAAGACAGCAAGACATTTACCAACTTAAAAACTACATAACTCCAGTCAATCAAAAGGTATAATACCTTCCAATCGGGTGAGTAGTTCCCTTTTCCATTGCAGCAGCCACTGCCAAAGCTTCCTTTTCACAACTAGGAATACAACAAGAAGCAAAGCTTCTAGCAGGTCCTGCTGCATGTCCGATAATGGGTTCAATTGCTTTGCACATTAGCTCTCCAGTTGTCAGTGTCCCAGTTTTATCAAAAGCAATGGTGCGGCAGGACGCTAGAGCATCCAACACATGTCCACCCTTAAGTAATATTCCCTGAAATAAGGAAAGTAAGATCTAACATATAAGTTGCAGTGAAACGAGCAAGAATACACTAATAACCAGAACACCCTCTAGAATTTTTTAGGACCAACTAATATCTTAACAAGAGAGATATTAGAAACTGGTTTGGCATATATTTAAAATATTTTATCAGGCCTAACTGATCTAAACTTGGCAATATTATATTTTCATTTACAGAATAACCAGGGTCTCACCTTACTAGCACATGCACTTATTGCAGTTGCATAAGCCAAAGGTGCAACAGCTAATGCACAGGGTGAGGCAGCCACCATAAGTCCCAGTGCTCGGTAAACTGATCCTCTGCAAACTACAAGCTTTGCATTTTAAATAACGTACAATTGTAAGTGAAATTAAACTACATAAATAACCAAATGTACTTATAATTTATGGCTATCTGTGTAAATTGCTTAACTTTAAACGGTAGAGAGTCAACTTTAAATAAGTACCTGAAATATACCCAACCTAATTGCTAAAATTAGAGAAGAACTGCTAAACAGACGTAAAAAATTGCCAGGATTTCTGGCTAAAATTTGGAAAGAGCTTTGCTAAACAGATGACGAAAACTGCCAGCATTTTTATGCATCCTTCTTATGTAAGTGGACTTTCGGATTAACATTTTCCTCACAAAAAATTACTGAACTGCCACTCAGAGAAAAGACACATTGTACCGTTGACCATACAATTTCCAAAAAAGTACCTGGTGTTCCAATAAAGGGCCATTTAAATAGAGGAGGACCAAGGATCGCAACTGCTAAAGATAGAGCAACAACAGCTTGACTGTAGCACTCCCCAAATTCGTCCAGCCACCTCTGTAACTTTGGCTTGTTTTGATGAGCTTCTTCAGTCAACTGAACAATTCTGCTTAATGTGGACTCTCTCCATGTTTTAGTTGCCTAAACAAATTGTGAAAGAATTCAGTAAGAAGCGTTGAACGTTTTCTTTCTTTTTTTTCAGAATTAGAAAGCACTGAAACTTGGAAAGAGGAAAAATAAAATAGAACCAGTTGGGTCCTGGCATGAAATAGAGACAAGCCACAGAAACAGTTTTGCCTAACAATAAATAGGAGTGAGTGTATTAAGGTCTCCAGTCATGTTTTCTTAAGCAAAGGAAAAAACAGAACAAAAGAAAGATCATATGAAGAGTTTGTATTGAGATAAGAAGTGCATACTTTAATTATCAGCATCCCATCCAAGTTCCTAGCTCCTCCTGGAACTTTATCTCCCACTTCTCTTTCAAGTGGTGTGGCCTCCCCTGTTAGATGTTCAACTGTAACAGTTGATCTTCCTTGATAAACCTCCCCGTCCACTGGTACAGCCTGATCAGAATACATATAAAATTGTAAAAGTCTGAGATAAAGAAATTTGGTTATGAAAACATATACAAACTATTCTTTCAGGGTAGAATACAAAATATACATCATATACACACTATTCTTTCAGATACACACTAATCAGTATGCAGTCACATTTTACCTAAACCATATGTTTTAATGATAAGGAGGTTACTGTGAATGGGCCAAAGCTCCAAATACGCCAACAACTGGAACCTTTAAAGTGGAGTCAATTTAGGAAACAAATATGCACTAAGATTGGTATATCCTGGAGTTTTGCTTCAGTTGTCATTGTGGTAGATATTGCAAGATACAGGTAAAAAGTTTTTTATGTTTGGCTATGAAATACTTTGGCTAGGGCAACTAGGTCTCATGCTTCACCATGCCTAGGATATTTACACAGCCCACACCACGTTTAAGTACAGTCATATTTGATAGACCTAGGCCAGTGGGCTTAATAACTGTATTGTTGTTGTTTGCCACAAGGTAGAGCAAACATCACAGCCTACTTGTCTATCAGAACATAAAAGCTCTAATATAAAGATTAATTATGGTAAAAAAATTGAGAAGTTACTGCTAAAAATTGGAAAGTTCAAGGATACAAACCTCACCAGCTTGGACCAAGATGTAAGAACCTGGTTGCAAATCATGTACCGGGACCTTTTTGTGTGCCAAAGAGGATAAATCTGGTTTGTCACCGTCTGCTTCCAGTACAAGAGCAAAGTCGGGATTATTCTCCTTTAACTCCTTCACATCGCCCATTGACCTACTTGTGAAATACTCTTCCGCTGCAAGGGCAAGAAATGCAAGTGCTATCATCATATCACAAGCAATTATTAAATTTTAGCCTAAAACTAGCGTGCAGTGCAAGGGAACAAGATAATGCAATTCCGAACATAATTGGCATTCTCGAGTAAAAGTTCTTGTTTGATCAGACATGGTCTAGAGCACCACCATCCAAGTTCAAATAGCTAATAGCCACTGACCAGGAAATGGCAAGGTGACGACCACAATTCTGCCGGCTAAAATGCTAAGGTGAGCCTAGGAAAGCGCCCAAGTTTGGTGATAGTATAATATAAAATAGTATAAACAATTCATCAAATTACAATTATATTATGGGATAATAAATAACAAATAAAATTAGTGCTTGTGGCATGCCTTTGCACCCCTAGGCAAACCCAAGCCCGTGAGGTGATGTATTTTGATTTGACTTGGAATAAAATAGGGAACGCTGCTTTGATCAGCCCGTGACGGTTTTTGAAGATTTCAGCCGTTTTGGCTCCTAAAATTGCATGATGACGGTTATTGTGAAAAATGATTTGTTTTGGCTTGATAACATTGCGCCTCTTCATCTCGTAGTCTTTTCTTCAATATAACAACTAGGAAGTGTCTTTCAGGAAGAGTAGAATGAAAATTTATAGAAATAATAGAGACAACTCTGGAAAAATCTCTCCTTTCTACTCTCTCTCAATACGTCATTGAGCAATAGTATCTCCTCTTATTGAGATCCAGTCAATTTAATTGGAAGTGCACCACTAAATTGACGGAGCGGTTCGTTGTATCTTAAGAACGAAATGCAGTTAAACACCTGTGCACGGAAGGCAGCATATCTGTTACAAGGACAGTGTATAGCGTACCTCAAACCTGGTTCTAATTCTTTCTCTCTGGTATTTTTTTGGATAAATTAGTAGACATATATATGTATAATTAATTATATGATAATTGAGATTAATATTCAATTGCCCTTTTTTTTATAACAATCCCAACAATCTTGAAACAAATACATTGTTATTGTTGATTTAATACTACTGCAATTATGGGTGTTCACAAATCTATGAAACCAGATAAATTTGATGGTAAGAATTTCATGAGATGACATACAAAGATGAAATTTTAGCTGACTCAATCGAATATTTTTTATGTGATCTCTGATGCTATTGTGGACAAAACTGTGTCTTCAATTGTTGGGATTGTCACAAAAGAAGGCAATTGAATACTAATCTCAATTATCATGTAATTAATCACACATGTATGTCTACTAATTTATCCAGAAAAATACCAGAGAAAAAAAAATTAGAACCCAATTCGAGGAGCGTTATACACTGTCTTTGAAACAAATACGCCGCCCTCCGTGCATAGGCGTTCAACTGCGTTCCGTTCCTGAGATACAATGAACTACTCCGTCAATTTAATGGTGCACTTCCAATCAAATTAACTGGATCTTGATTAAAGGAAATGTTATTGCTCAATGACGAACCCAAAGAGAGTAGAAATGAGAGATTTTTCCAGAGTTATCTCTATTCTTTCTGTAAAGTTTTGTTCTACTCTTCTTGAAAGACACTTCCCGGTTGTTATATTCAAGAAGAGACTGCGAGATGAAACGTTATTAAGCCAAAACGAATCATCTTTCACTATAACCGTCACCAAGTAATTTTAGGAGCCAAAATGGCTGAAATCCTCAAAAACCATCATAGGCTAATCAAAGCAGCGTTCTGGTTTTATTCCAAGTCAAACAAAGCGGCTTGGACCCAGTTTTATTTCAAATAAAAATACAACAAACCCCACCATAATTGATATAAACCTAGTCTATAAAAAAAATTCATTAGACACATGAAAGAGACATTGAGTAATAGTACTCTAAGTTTTCGGCGATAGGTACCTTACGATTTTATTGTTGACTGAATACTACTACAATTATGGGTGTTGACAAATATTTGAAACCGGAGAAATTTGATGGCAAAATTTCATGAGATGCAAGACAAAGATAAAATTTTGGCCGACTTAATTTTTTATGTGATTTCTGATGCTGTTGCAGATAAAACTCTCTTCAGAATTTGATAAGACGGCTAGTTCTTCTGATGTTAGATTTGCTAAGTCTCGTGATAGTGATAAATTTAAAGCAACGTTTTAGTTTTATTCCAAGTCAAACAAAGCGGCTTCGACCCGATTTTATTTTAAATCAAAATACAACAAACCCCACCATGATTGATATAAAACTAGTCCACAAAAAAAATTCATTAGACACATGAAAGAGACACTGAGCAATAGTATTCTAAGTATTCTAAGTTTTTGGCAATAGGTACTTTGCGAGTTTGAACCTACACCTAGTTTGGTAAGCTGCCACTCTCACAAGTTTGAAGTGAACTAAGTCTTAAACTTAAACCTTAAAACAAAAGCTTTGACAAACCTAACCGTTAAAGTAACACCCTTTTCAAGATCATTCGGGGTAGCAATTTACAACCATGCGCTTTGCATTTTTTTATGAGTTGCACATTAAAGAACAATCTCACGTTCTCTTTAACTACGACCTTAGTGGCACTCATATAGGTGACAGTCTCCAAGGGTAATATGCGTAACTATACCCTGTTATATAGGCCTTGACTTCATTAAGATTTCGTCAACCTATTTTATATGCATTAAGAGCACTCTCATCATAACACGAGAATGAGCATATAAACTTTTAATAGTGCTCTCTCCAAGTTACGTATTGGCTTGTTTTTACCAATTTAATCTTCGTAGTGGGATCTCCACGCATAGAGATTAAGTTGCTACTAACGTGACTTAATCATACGCTTTCAGCTCCATTCCCTTAGATGAGTTAAAGATTTGCCTTGCCAACAACCATTTTGTAAATAAATAAGTCAAATTATCCGCTGATCATATAAAACTTAAAGTAATAACTCCAGAGGTAGTCAACTTTCGCAAGATTTTATACCTTAGTTCAATATGCCTGGAGGACCTCTTATTATGATTCTTACTCTTAATCTTATTAAGTGCTAATTAACTATCACAGCTTGAAATTGACTTATTTAATCAGGGTATATCTATTAATAGATTTCTAAATCATTCCCTCATGATATCAATTTTATCAAGAGCTACTAACTCAGCATCCAATAGTAGATCTTGTTATCATTATTTGTTTGAAAATTTTCTATGCAACCGCCTCACTACATAGTGTAAACACATAACCACTAGTGGCTTTAGTTTCTATCAAAATCTGATATCCAATTTGCATCACTGTATCCTTCTAATACTACAGGGAACCCAAAATAATATAAACTATATTTTGTACTTTCCTTCAGATATCTGAACACTCTTTTAATGACAATCCAATGAGATTTATTAAGGCTTTTAATGTATCTACTTAGTCTTCCCACAGCATAAAATTTATCCAATTTACTGTAATTAGCCAGATAACTCAAACTCCCTATCAGCTATGAATATCTAAGTTGTGACACACTTTCTCCACAATTTTTCTTTAGTCTTACACTCGTATCATATAATGTATTGATAAGTTTTCTATCGAAGTATCCATACTTCTTTAGAATCTTCTCCACATAATGTGATGGATTTACACCTATTCCTTGAGAAGTCCTATCAATCTTTAAGCCCAGTATAACTTTGGCAAAACCTAAATCTTTCATATTAAAATTCTCGTTAAGGAAACCTTTAACCTTATTGATATGATTCACATTATCACCAAACAGTAATATATCATCCACATACAAGCATAACATTATAAAAGAATGATCAAAAGACTTCTAATATAAACATTTACCAAAAGTACACACAACAAAGTTATTAGAAAAAACATCATCAAATTTTTTATGTTATTATTTAAAAGCCTGTTTTAAACTATACAGAGATCTTACTAACTTACATACTTTTCTTTCTTTAACTAGGAACTACAGAACCTTAAGGCTGCTCCATATTAATTTCTTCCTTTAATTCACCATTTAAAAATGTCGTTTTTACATCTATTTGATGGATCTCGAGGTTATAATAAGCTGCCAATGCAATGAGCACTCAAATTATACTTATCATGGTCTGGAGAATATATGTCAAAGAAATCTTGACATTCCTTTTAACTGTAACCTTTAGCTATTAATCTAACTTTGTACTTTTCAATCGATCCATTAAGATAATATTTTCATTTAAATATCCACTTGTACCCAATTAGTTTAAACCTTAGAGGTAGATTCGTTAAAACCTACGTTTCATGTATAAATATTGAATCAATCTCACTCAATACTGCCTCTTTTCATAAAGGAGCTTCACTAGACGACATAATGATGTAAACCCTATGGTTTACAGGGTGATTTAGTATTGAAATTGGATGAAAGGAGAGTAGAGAACCTTGCTAGTATGTTGAAAACCAATAGGCAATGGAAAGGGGAGAGCTTGGGTCGACAGGGGAGAAGGAAACGGGATTAGAACTTGATTAATTGCATATTCTCCATTAGGGTGGAGAAACCCTTACATAATATGCCTTTAATGGGCCTGGGCCTTATTAACTAATCCTACTTAAGCCTTAACTAATACTACTTAAGGCTTTAATACATAATGACTAATGCCTAATAGCCCAACAAACCTATGAATAAAGGAAATCCTACGATCTATAACACATAACCTTACTAAAAGTCAAATGATCCTCATTCCCCATCATGAAAGTATAATAATCATCTCTAAAGTTTTTCTCTATTCTAGTTCTCTTAGATCTCCTAACCTGCATTACGGCCTTACTCTTTTCCTTCATAGGAAACACATTCTTAAAAAATATTGCACCATTGGACTTCTTAATAATATTGAGAACATAATCCTGCCTATCAAACCTAATTACTAAAAATCGATGTACTCTGCTATTTTGTACAAAACTAATAAATACTACATAAAATTTTGAACTTAGCTCATCCATCCTTCACATTTGGGATTTTTACTTTTGCAAGACATCCTCAAACCTTAATGAACTTTAAACTTGGTTTTCTTCCTTTTATTAATTCATAAAGGGTTTTATTTTGTCTTTTATGAGACACACGGTTTAAGATTATACATGCTAAAAGAATCACTTTTCATAAATTCTTCGATAAACCCGAAAAAAAAACATAAAATTTATCATATCAATGAAGATTCTATTCTTTCTTTCAGTCACATTATTAAATTGAGGAGAGTAAGGTGCTGTGGTTTCATATATAATTCCTTGATCTTCACAAAATTTATAAAATTTAAAGGAATAATACTCCCCACCATGATCAAACATTAATCTCTTGATCCGCCTCTTAGTTTGATTCTCAACCTCTATTTTATAAATCTTAAACTTCTCAAAAGTCTCATCTTTAGATTTAAGCAAATACACAAGACAAAATTTCGAGTAATCATCAATAAATGTAATGAAATATCTCATACCACATCTAATCAGTAATTTATTCAACTCACAAATATCAAAATGAATTAAATCAAGCAAAGATGTAAACCTATCAACAAATTAAAAGGTTTCTTAGGTTATTTTGCTTGAATACAAATTTTACATTTATTAAGAGATTCATCATGCAATTTTGGAATGAATTTAAGATTCATCATTCTCTTAAGGATCTATGAATTCACATGTCCTAGCCTCATATGTTACAAATCAAAAGAATCAACATGACAAATAAAAGAATCATCAACTTGAAATAAAGAATTATTATAAAATACCAAATTTAATTTAAAGAGGTCATCACACACAGCATTTACCAATAAAAGTATCATGTCTAATTATTACAATTTTATTTAACTCAAACACGAGTTTATATCCCTCTTAACTAAGAAGTACTATATTAACAAGGTTCTTCCTCACACTAGGCACGTGTAACACGTTATGGATAGTCAGCATGTTCCCCAATATAAACCAGATATCCACAATTCTTACTCCAAAAACTCTAGCCAAAGAGAGTTCTCCATCGTCACTATCCTATCCTTTACTTCCCGATAGAAAGAAAAAGAAAACATCAACACCAATGTGAACAGTTGCCTCTATATCAACCCACCAATTAGTAGGTTCATATGCCAAATTAATTTCAAAATTAGTTATTACTAGCCTATCATATGAAACAATTATATTAGCTTGAGCAAAAAATGCAACCCCACCATGACTCTAGTCCTAGCCTATCTTCTTTTTGCACTTGTTTGCAAAATGTCCAGGTTTCCTACAAACCCAATAAACCTTTAACTTCTTGTCCTTTTGGATATTAGAACCAGGTTTGAGAAGCCAATTCTTAAACTTTTTATTTTTCTTATTGCCATATGACTTGGGTTTTTCTTCCACAACATTAGCTTGAGCACTATCATTGGCCCTATAAGAACCTTGCAAGATTTTCATCTTATCCCTATGTTTCTCTTCAATTTAGATGGCCCCTATAAGGTCATCGACAGACATTGTGTCCCCCTTGTGCTTCAAGTTAACTTGAAAATCCTGCCATGAGGGTGGTAGTTTATCGATAAGCACAGGAACTTGAAGCCTCTCGTTAACAAAAATGCATTTCTTAATGATCTTAGCTACCAAATTTTGTATTTTGACTACCTAGTCTCTAACAAATTTGTTATCAACCATCTTATAGTCAAAGTACTCGCCCACAACATACTTCTTTTCCCTTTCATGCTCCTTTCCAAATTTTCCATCAAGAGTATCCTATAATTCTTTGGCAAATTTAGTGTTCACATGCAGATCATATAACTCATTGCTCAAAACACTAAGTATTTGTCCATGGCATAGTTCATCATCATGTTTGAATTTATCACTATCATAAAAATTAGCAATTCTAACATCAGAAGAACTAGCAGTCTTATCAGATCTGAAGAGAATTTTATCTGCAACAGCATCAGAAATCACATAGAAAATATTCAATTGAGTCAGCTAAAATTTCATCTTTGTCTGCCATCTCATGAAATTCTTGCCATCAAATTTCTCTAGTTTCAAAGATTTGTCAACATCCATAATTGCAGTAGTATTCAATCAACAGTAAAACTGCAAGGTACCTATCGCCGAAAACTTAAAGTACTATTGCTCAATGTCTCTTTCATGTATCTAATAATTTTTTTTTGTAGACTAGGTTTATATCAATCATGGTTGGGTTTGTTGTATTTTGATTTGAAATAAAACCGGGTCCAAGCCGCTTTGTTTGACTTGGAATAAAACCGGAACGCTGCTTTGATCAGCCCATGACGGTTTTTGAGGATTTAAGCCGTTTTGGCTCCTAAAATTGCATGGTGACGATTATAGTTAAAGATGATCCGTTTTGGCTTGATAATGTTTCATCTCGCAGTCTCTTCTTGAATATAACAACCGAGAAGTGTCTTTCAAGAAGAGTAGAACAAAAATTTACAGAAAGAATAGAAACAACTCTGAAAAAATCTCTCCTTTCTACTCTCTCTCTCTCTCTCTCTGAGTCCATCATTTAGCAATAGCATCTCCTCTTATCGAAATCCAGTCAATTTGATTGAAAGTGCACCATTAAATTGACGGAGTGGTTTGTTGAATCTCGGGAACGGAATGCACTTGAATGCCTGTGCATGGAAGGCGGCGTATCTGTTTTAAGGAGAGTGTATAATGCATCTTGAACCGGGTTCTAATTCTTAATCTCTCCGGTATTTTTCTCGATAAATTAGTAGACATATATATGTGTGATTAGTATTCAATTGCCCTCTTTTTTGTGACAATCCCAACAGGTGATGCATCAGGCCTGCTTGAAATGACTAGGCTATTTTCATTTCTTTAGTCACATAGGTATGCCTAAGGCATGTCTGAAGTATCATCTTAATAATACTGGTAATGTCAGCATGATTTCAACTGCATACCTATATGTCGATATGATACACAAACATAATATACAATACAGATTGTCTTGACATGGATAAATTACAGTATTTCACATCTAGTATTAGGAGACACTGACCTCATTTTTCCTAGGGAGTAGTGTATAGAATTTATTACACATTTGATTCAACAACCATTACCCAAAATAAGGGAAGGTGCCATTTCCAGTTAACAAATACAGTAAGCATATGAATCTAAGCTCTATACATAATTTGATATGTATTCATAATCTCTGAAGTATAACAATATAATCTACAAAATGGTTTGAATATAATTTGTAAAGTCAGATAAGGACTGCCACAAAAATGCCTGACTATTAACAAATCAGGCCAGGATTCGGAAGGACACGTCTAGAACTAAAATCAGCTCAACACACCATTGTATAGAAAGAATATTCTATCAAGAAACATCAATCATCAACAATCTTATGGTTGGTGTGCAAAGAGCAGGCCCTCCAATGACAAAAATCCATCATTAGAGCAAAGATGTCCTACCCATTTTGAGGAAGCTAACGAAGCAGTATATGTTTAGAAAGAAAAGTTTGACTTAAGCTCTGCTATCCAAACACTTTTTAAATCACTACTGAGGCAACTGATTCCAGTTAACTAATATTTTGAATATTTGAAATTTTACCTATATGGGCAAGATTAAACATTGTTAGAAGCAAGCCTCCTTCAAGAGAATTTCCCATCAATACAGATGCAAATGCTGCAAGAGCCATGAGAACATGGATGTTTATCTTTCCACCAGCAATATCTAATATTGCATCAAGTGCTGCTGAAACCTGAAACAAAGTATAGGATATCATAAAATACAGGTTCAACTCAGTAAAATGTAAATCTACGTGTATCAAGTTCCTGGTCACTGAAATAGAAATTCAAAATAGAACAATTTTGCAAGAAATTGCAGCAAAATGGAACCAAAAAATTCTACAAGGTGGTATGTCATGGAAGCAGTCCTTTAAGAACCAGATAGTGACACTGAGCCAATATAATGATCTACTGCATCACTTCCCAGTTTAGTACTGCAGAACCTCACCCCGATAATACTGATTAATTTCTCAGGGCACTAAATCTGAGAAAAGTTTATTAGCAGGGAAAAACAGTAACTATTTCTTCTTTTGTCTGGATATTTTTGTCAAAATCCCCCCCTCCGTTTGCATTTAGACAATGATAGCAAGCAAAGAACATAAACAGAACTTGGTCACAAACTGGTTAACTGGGAAGGTGTCTGGCGGCCAAATTGAGACGCGCTCGTTTATGGCTTATGGAATCCCAATCGTGGATCCTTTTTGGCACACTAGAATTTCATTCCTGAAGAAAGACATCACATTCATCTTCCATGCTCCGTGTGCCACAGAAGCTATGTGTTATCCGCAAAGATTCTCTTCAAATATGAAACATATGTTGTTAATAAATTAGTGCCAAATCACTACCACCTATTACATTCTCTTTAAGGAAGTGTGGAACTAATAACTCGACTACTTCACCTAGCATATACTACTCTTCCCTCAAACAAAACTATTCATTCTATATCCAACATGGTAACCAGGTTCACAAAAAGTGGTTTGACCCTGGTCAGTAAACAACTTCCCAAGGGCATTCATCTTCGACCAAACGTTGTTACGTAACCAGCAATCACGAGAAAAAACTGAAAACCAGATTGTACAGGTGTCTCCTCCTACATTCTAATTCGCTATTGTGACGCAATTCAGCAATTTTTTATGCAAACTGCCAGCATATACATATACGTAGAAATCTCCTTTCGTCTTTTTCTTTTAATAGATAAAGAATTAGAATGTAGGAGGATACAAGCATGAGCCAAGCTGCATTTCAGGCTCTGCCAGAACTTACTTCCAAGAATTCAACCTTAAGAAAATTCAAATCAAACGAAGAGAATTTTAAACATGTACGAAACGAGAAGGGAACGTACTCCAACGAGGGGAAACGCGACGAGAATCAGCGCGCGCTGCGCGGGCCTCACGGCCGGTCCGGGGAGCAAATGGGGGCAGACCGCCGCGCCAAGCAGAAGCCCCATAGAGCAGCAGCAGAGCCGCAGGTTCTCGCGCAGGAAGTCCGCCAGCTGGACCCACCGGATCGCCCTCGCAAAGCGGACCACTGCCTCCTGCGTCGGACTCGACCCCGCTGTCCCATGGTGGTGATGCCCGTGGCCATGCTGATGATGATCGTGGTGAAGATGGTGGTGTTCGTCATGGTGGGGGTGGCCGTGGGCCTCGCAAATAACGGATCGGAGGGAAAGGAGGGGGTGGCAGCGGGGAAAGGATCGGGAGAGAAGTGGGGATCGGAGCGGGGAGGGGGAGGAGAGACTGCCTCGCCGGCGGTGGCGGGATCGGGAGGAGAGCATGAGGAGTCCCGTGCTCCCGAGAGCGTACGGGAGGGACTCCATAGCCGTGGTCAGAGATCGCCGGCGGTCGGCCTGGCGGGCGGTGGTTGGTTTTAGAGCGTGGGGCGTGCCGTTACATGATCCACACTGTGAGCTCATCCTGTCAACTGTGCTAGAATTCCAACCGGTCATGAATCACGGCGCAAGCAGAATGACCGAACTACGTCGTTCGTCAACGTATCATGTGGGAATCTTGGGTTGCAACTGGGCTGGGTCTTTGCTGGGCCTGACATTGATGGGCCGCGGGCTAAGTGCTTTTTGAGTGAGCTCTCATCTGAACTAGAGAGGACTCGCAATGTGACATTGATGAGAAATGAACGGCGTCTAGTAACTTTTGGGAAATTTATTAAATAAATATAATTTAAAAGGATATATACTGAATTGGAGGTGGAAAAAACTTATTTAACATTTCTGTGTTCTGATATGTCATATAGGTATTGGTATGGTAATTGGCGAATGCGTAGTTTTTTTTATATTAGTTTTTAACTGATTTCATGTGAAATACCATGACACTTAAAGTAACATTGTGAATTACGAAATCTAAGGAAAATAGATGTCATTCCAAGTGACAAAATCCCAACACTTAGCCCAACACATTCTCACTTCACCTTCTTATAGCTAAATTCGCATTGCTAAAGTCATAGGTGCCTCATCTCTCTACCATAATCTTCTTTCCTCCTATGTAGATTACTCCTTTGATCTAGCCAAGAGTGATTGCCAAAACGAAAAATTAGATTCTCTATGTTCCTCTAAGTTTGTCCCATTTGTTTCAGTTATAACAATTAGAGAACACTTCATTTATGTTGAATTTGTATTTGCAACCCAATTACAATGCACTGCAATTATAGGCCGTCACGACACAATTACAGTGCAATGTAATTACAGTTAATAGTAATTATAATACATCACAATTAAGGTTATCTCCATTACAATGCGCCACAATTACAACAAATTCAATTACTGTGTATCACATTTACAGTGGATCCAATGATAGTGCATCACGTTTACAAAGCATTACATTTAAGGTCATCACAATTGCATATTATCCCAAATAGAATTATGTATTTGGACTTCAAAGTTTACCTGCATGCTGTGGCAATTTATGCTTGAAGACTTTAACTAGAGGTTCTCATTCTCTACCCCTTGATGTGTTTGTACTTCATTGTTAAGTGTTCGGACTTAATAGTTTATTCTATGACATTGTAAATTTACCAAATTCTAGCTACTACAACAAACACTATATTGCAAACTCACATAGTTAATCTTCGTAAAAAGATGGTAAAAAATACATATTATACTCTCACATGTCTTCTATAACACTGTTATTTAATTATTTTTTTAGATTAGACTATCTTACTATTATTATAACTTATTTTTTAATTAATTTTTTACTAACCACCCTTAATTTGAGAACAAAATAGTATATGTTAAACTTTTACCTTCATTTTGTCTGTGTCTGTCATAGACAAATGCGAACAGACAAGCACATAGTCCGTATAAAAATAAACAGCTACGGACATGCATTGTCCACGCCAATGCCCGCGTTTGTCCGTTTACACCCCTACTCAAGAGTGCTTATTGGGTAAATTGGTTAGGTATTTCCATAATGAGTATACAACCAAGCATTTTTTTTCAAATAAAATAAGTCTTATGAAAAAAAAAAGCAAACGAAATTAAGACTCCCTTGGACTCCAAAGTGGAGAGCAAAATTATCAATGTAAAATAAAGGACAAATCTTTTATGGATGAAAAGTCTGTCACCTCTTATTTTATCCAACCCACCCTATTTTTATATTGTTGGTAGATATCTACCGGCCCGATATATATCGATATTAGATATCTACATGACTTTTTTAAGGGGGTGGGCTAGATAAAGTTAGTGCTGACGAACTCTCATCTATATTTTATGGGACTTGTCTTCCTACTAACATAAACCAAAGAAACAAGTGCCAAATTTCTACTTGAGATGCAACCAAAGCATCATCTCCAAGAAAGCTGTATCAAAGGAAACTAACTACTATTGCACCAAACTCAACACCCCAAACTAGATAATTGGGTGGTTGTACATGATCGTAAGAAAGGAAGCGTTTTTTATGTTCCACGAATAACATGAGCCAAGCGTAAGGAACGCTTGCAAGATGTTGATTTTTAAGATCGATGACACATACAATAACACAAGTAAAATTTACGCTAATGTGTGTTACTATATGCACCGTCAATCTTAAAAATTAACATCTCGTAGGCATTTCTTACACATCACTCACATTAAGCGTGGAACATAAAAGACACTTCCCTGATAAAACAACTTCAACACCGTGAAGCTCCTTGGACTCCCATTATTTTAGTACTTACAACAGCCGCACCCTCGGGCAGCGCAACCAAGCGGCCAACGACTCAAGCTGACCAAACACTCGATATGTACTCGCAGTACCAATCTTAGATTTTGGCTTTGGATGGAAAAGGCCTTTTATACACCGTTACTATGTTCTTAATTCTGATTCACATAATCCCCATCCAATCCAATCTTTAACTCTACTTCACACAATCGCAACCATTAGATAGACCACCAACCTGGAGATAAAGTAGAAAACAACCTCATATGACGTAGGTCAAAATATGTCAAGACAAAGGTTCAACGGCCTACCCAACTGGTTGGGTCATAGCTTGTTTAGGAGGACATAGGAAAATTTATAAATGTGCCCCTCTTATTAAGGTTAGAGGTTAATTGGTTATTATTGGTAAGTAATGCACAAACCCCTATGCAATTGGGGATTATTTCTGATAAGTCCAAAGGAATATTATTAAAATAAAACAAGGACAAAAACCTTTATCATATAAATTTTAAATTATCCTTAGTTCTCTTAAAATGTTATTTATAAGAAACACAGTAATATTATTACACTTAAACCTCAATTTGAATATGTTATTAAGACTTTAAGATCTCTGAAATCCTGCATGTGCACTTCTCTTTGAAGCAAAATGTAAAATTTATTTCAATTGCTTTGGTTAATTAATACTCTATTTGTTTTAAATTAATAGCTCCATTAAATTGTTTAAAAGTAACTTATTTTAAAAAATTAATTAAAAATATTAATTTAGGACGAATGGAGGATAAGAACCAAATAAAACCCACTGAACTTGATAATTGATTACACGGGCACCATCTTGATACTGCTGCCATGGTGCTTTACTTATACCTCGAACAAGCGCCGGAACTGAAAGGAAACAAACAATGACAAAAACGAGTCCAAACAAAACCCACCATGCCCCATTCCAGTAATCAACGCTATAGATATGGATTTGGGAAGTTGCTTTTGTTTTTTGGTGTTCAGGGATGAAGCTTACTGCCGGCCACATCCACCACGAACCGGTACCTCACGTCGTTCCGCTCCAGCCTCTCCAGCGCCGTGTTCACGTACTCCATCTTCACCATCTCAATCGTCGACGTGATGCCCTTCTCTTTGCAGAACTCCAGTGCCTCCTGGGTCTCATCCATGCTCCCTACGAAGGTCCCCGTAATCGTCTTCCTCCCTGTAAACGTACAATCACACGCCAATTAGTCTTTAGTGGAGAAGGATTATGTTTAGCAACTGCAATTTACACATTCTAAACTGTTCGACCAAACTCCCCTGAGAAAGTAGTCCAATGCCAAAGTGTTTGATGAAATTCGTGAACGAGAGACATGGAGAAGTGGCTCTCACCTAACATGATCATGGGGGTGATGAATTGCATGGGCTCACTGATGACGCCCATCATGATCAATTTCCCGTCCACTTTCAAGAGGGAGATGTAAGGCTCCAAGGCGTGGTGGACGGGGATGGTGTCGAGGATGTAGTCGAGGCTGTCGAAGGCCTCCTGCATCTTGGCCGCGTCGGAGCTGACCAGGTAGGCGTCGGCTCCCAGGTGCTCGATTGCCTCCTCCCGCTTCTTGTTGGAGGAGCTTACCACCGTGACATGGTGGCCCATGGACTTGGCAATCTTCACGCCCATGTGTCCCACCCCGCCCAGGCCCAGGATTGCCCCTCTGAGCCCGCTCTTGGTCAGCCCGAAGTTCCTCAGTGGGCTGTAGATTGTGAGTCCGGCACACAACAGCGGCGCTGCTTGCTCCGGCGCCAGGCCATCCGGAATTGGCACCACGAATCTGTAAAAGACACGTAAAACAAACAGAGTTTACCAACTTGATTAATTTATCAGTACGATTCCCACCTACTGCGCCTGCTCGATGCTTTTTTATTTGTTCAGATGATCACATGGCCTCTAGATTAGCAAAGTTGGCACAACAGAGTACGACACTATTCGGCTCTGCCATAGGCCATTTTACATTCAAATCAAAACATCAGAAGTTTTCATGGTGATGTGAATACCGAATAACTTTTGTACTTGACAGTGAATTTCTGATGATGATTACTATGATCTTTGTTAGGCTGGTGGTGCACCAGATGAAGGGAGGGTCTACAATTGGTAAGGGAAATTGAGGAAAGTTATATGAAATTTGAATCATCGTGCTTACTTCTGGTCGACCACCATGGCCTCGGCGAAGCCCCCCATGGTGGGTTTTCCATCGGTGTAGACATCGTTGTAGGACCAGATCTTCTTGTTGCAGTACTGCTCGATGTTGGACGTGCAGGAGCCGCATGTCCTGCAGCAGCCCACCAAGCACCCAACTCCCACTGTGTCACCCACCCTGAATTTGGTCACCTCTGAACCGAGCTCCACAACTTCCCCCACAACCTCATGCCTATCCACCAAGCAGAGCAGCTCCATCAGCTCATACTGCTTCTTCTGTATTAAAAGGTAAAAGAGAATAAAAGAAAAACTGGGTACCCTGGAACCATGGGGTAGTTAGAGGCGCCAAGGTGGTTCTTGGTTTGATGGATGTCTGTGTGGCATATCCCACAGTACAGGACCTTGATGTACACATCTTCCGGGCCTGTATTCCTGCGTTCCATGTTATGCATAAGATGTTATCCATGTAGAACACCGGGACAAAGAGCCTAGTTTCAGGCAAAAGGTGGGGAAGAAAGGAGGAGGGGCTTGTTACCTGAGTGTGTAAGTGTAAGGTGACAAAATGCCTGATGGGTCTTTTGCTGCCCACCCGGTGACAGACCTCTCATGCTCCAAACTGCCCATTCCCTTTTGTGGGTGCTGCTGAAAATGCAGAAACAAGATGAAAGTTGGGGAAGGAGAGAGAGATAGATGCGGTGTCTTAGTCTCTTTAGTGATCAGACGAAAATTATATAGGGAACTAGGAGTCGAGGACAAGTTAATCAACGCACCTAACATGCGAAAAGGAAAGAGAGTTAAAATAACGTAGGATATTCATAACTTCGCTAATGGCCCAAGTACAATCATTGATATAAAAATGAAGAAAAAGAGGGGAGGTGGGCCTAAGTGGGAGGTGGAGCGGGGTAGGTGGGTTGGAGGCAAGTAGGTTGTAAGACGTCAGCATCTCGTCACACCATAACTCTCTCCTGGTGTAGGTTTCGGCCTTAGGGGCGTCGAGTCCTCTTCTCCCTACTAGGGTGTAAAGATACGAAAATGTAGAGATGGTTTATTCATAGTTGTCTGTTTTTATGTGAATTATGTGTTTATCCACTATGATAAAAATAAATAGATACAGATAAAATAGAAGTAAAAGTTTGACAATATTACTTTATTCTCAACTTAAAGGTGGTTAGTAAAAAAAATAAGTAAAAAGTAAGTTATAATAATAGTGAGATTGTTTTATTTAATAAATTAAATAAATAATAATAATATAGAAGACAAGCAAGATTATGATATGTACTTTTCATTATTTTTTTACAAAGATTAATTATATGAAATAGGCTAATAATTTAACATAAGTTAATAATAATAATAATATAATTGGCAGATATAGATAACCCTTATCCCTATCCGCATAAAGGATCAATTTTAGTATGGATAGATATAGATGTGAATAGATACAGATCGAGCAAACGGATTCCCTTTGCACCCTACTTTCCTAAAATATGCGTAGACTTCATGCCGAAATAGAGGCTCCATATCTGTCTTCATCACAGAGTTGTTGAGGGAGCATTACTAGGTGAAGGGGTTGTAGCAATATCATATAAAGGAACCATTATAAAGTTGTAAGTTTAACTTTTTTCATGGGAAGTTATAAGCTAATTTCGAAGGTTTGAATTAACCACTCTAATATCATAGTGCAATAGAAGGCAACGATGTCGTCCTTGGTTTTATTCTATGGATATGGATAACTAGAATCAAACTTTTTGACTTATGAGTTTTTTTTAATTGTGAATGTGGGGCACCCATGCGTAAGAACATGTCGTTGTGATCGGCTATGAGGCACTTACACAGAAGTGTTTTTAATACTTCATTCTAATAATGAGCCCAATATAAAAATGCATAAGAACCCTTTATTCATGAGATCGATAATGCACACATTAGAGTACATTAGTGTCAGTGCTTATCAAGGGTTCTCATATGTTTATTACATTGGACTTATTATTAAAGTGGACCTATTTAGTGTAAGACACCAGTCAATCCTTGCCTCCATTGAAAAAAAGCGTGAAAAAAAGTGAAAACATGGGCCTATTTTCGCATCCTTTTCTATTGGGGTGGGGGCTGATTGGTGTCTCTACAGTGATTCAGGTATAAGTGACTCACAATTGATCCAAACCAGTGAACATGTATGCAGGTATCATACTCTAGATAATGAGCCTAATGTATAAAATGTACAAGAGCCATTGATATTTAAGATCGAAGATATATATGCTAGGTATGTTTATACGAGTACTAATGACGCTAATTGATTGTTTTTAAGTTTTCGCTCTGATTTTTTTTCCCCTCCGACTGCTTTATGGCATCCTCTGCCTTCTATATATTATTATATCTAGTTTTGAACCAATATGTTTTAGTCGTTATAAGTTGTTGAAATGTTCTGTGTGTCGTACGTTCATCCTTATCTGGCTATGCACCTTGTGTACCTTACTAGTTTCAATATTTAGTTAGGTTCTCATGAACACTTTCCATTATAAAAACATGACCTGATACTTTAACTAAGGGAAGCAAAAGCACTTTGATATCAATAGACAAGCATTCATGCAATATCTATCCCATCAAATAAAAGCACAAGGAATTCACTTTGCATAAATGTTTATACCGAACTTAAAGGCATATGTGCAACTTGAAATTAATCAAAAAACAACCAGCTACCTCTAAATCAGTTAGAATTTATATAAAAGTTGGTATTCCTACTCTATTTTTTTATACCAAAAGCGTACTCCAACTTTTAATTGGATAGATAATGCGAGTTACACTTGACATTAAGGGGATTTACTTTTTCTAATCCAATTAGATATTAAAGTAATCTTTTAATATAGAGAAGGTGGTATAGGAATATTAGATTCCAATTTATAATTAAGTGTACATCTCTTTTCTTAATTGGTGATTGTTTAGTTCTAGTAATCAATCACGCATTTTAATTGTACTTAAGGTGAACCCCTCTTTTCCATCATATTAGAATAGATGTTCACCAATTGACCGCATTGGCATATATTAAAAGTCGAGTCATGGCTAACACACGCCAACATAGCCCTGACTATATAGGCCGTTTGATTCCCATAGTAGGTGCACATAATTGAGGAGGCACGCAGGTTACCTGCCCCTTTGCAGTATATATTGGATCTTGATATGATGGCTCTTGAAGCCATGCTGTCACACATGAGCTTGAGATTCGATAGCTCTCGAATCCCGGGCTTAAGCGGACATGTATGAGCTCAGGCTCATTCTATCCTTTTCTTATAATAAAAAAGTTAATTAAAAATTATTTAAATTACTCCAAAAAGATAAACTAATTTTCTTTCATGACATCTTATATGCCTTTTGTACTATCATAATTTGTGTGTTAAGATCGAGGCGCTCCATGTTCTTGACACAGATTAAATCTATATGCCAGATTTCATTAAGTTATTGGCATGTCCCTGGTTAATTAATTTAACGGCTATATATGTTGATTTGGTTCAGCTTTGCATTATACGTCCAGATTATAATTTTCCCTTTGTTTGGAACTCTCATGCTAAACTTATGGACAGTTGGGACTTGGATATGTGGCATCATCATCAACCATACCAACCGACACCCCAGCAGTTTCATTAGGAACGTAACAAACAGATATCTCAGCCTTCAGGCCACCAACCAACGGGTCCACTGTAGGTTGAGAATAAGCACAGCTAAGATCATTCTTCAGCAAGCAAAGGAAATTAAATATAACCACAAACACAGTGGAGTCTCTCCACCGCACAAACCATCTACAGGGAAGTCCACTCTCTTCTGGAGTGATCAGGGAACAAGTCTTCCATCTCCAACCAGTCACCAGACTTTGAAATCTTTTTTCCACCAAAAGTTTGAAAATCACGAACGGAAAGACAATACAAATGTGTATGTGGGTTATCCATTGTGGAAGCGCAGAGACAAGGACGTCTTGCCATGCGGATTGTGCAGTGTTACTGCCTTTGAAGGAAGAGCCATCATGCCAGTTAAGATTGCTAGACAGGCAAAAACAAAGGGGGGAGCTTTCTTACCTACTGCCTTACATGCAAAAACAAAGGGGGGTTGTTGGCTTGCTCTTGTTATATTTTTTTGACTTCTCATCCATTAAAGTTAAGAAGGATCTGCAACCTCCTTATTTAAGCCAGACCACCTCCTTAACATAGTTTCAAGATATCTATCATTTGTGCATACAGCGAGACGGTGAATATCTATTGTGCATAGGTGAGGTGAGCTGGTTAAAACAGGCGAACTTATCATCTATTAAAGAATTGTAATGGAAAGGGTGGGGCAATTGGGGCATTGACCAACGCTATATATTCTCTTTCTTTTTTGATAAAAATTGGGATTTTAATATTTCATAAAAGATTAACGTGAACTCCTCCACACATGGCTGAACACTGGCTGGTCCACTTGGAAAGAAGATGTCGCAGGGTTCGCTATCTTCAATACCACACTACTAAGGTAGGAAGCTGTCCACCCAAAGGGTACTATGAGATAAGAAAGGGGTCCACTACTTTCAAAATGGGAAATATCGATCCTGGCTTGGGGCCTCATATTGTAGGAAATGTTTTTAATATTTTACTTAGAGGAATATATGAGAATTTTGGCAATGTGCATTACAACAAAATTGACTAAGTATCACTAATGGTATTATAAGCGCCGCTAATAGTTATTAGTGACGTATATAAAGTGTTGCTAAATACGTTGATAAAACTGTTGTTGCTATTGCATATTAACAACGTATAATTCAAACGTTGTTAAAAGCTATTATTAGCAACGTTTATAAAGCATCGCTATTAATACACTATTAATGACATTTTTTATTAAGCATCACTAATATTACATTATTAGCAATGTTTATAAACGTCGCTAATAAAAAATATTTTAATTTTTTTAAATATAATTTTTTTAAATAAATTAAATAAATAATTATTAGTGATGCTTTTAGTAAATGTCACTAATACGTTTGCTTAAGCGTAGCTAATTGGTATAATTATTTAAAAAATATTAAATAAAATTATTTATAAATAAAAAATAATTTAACATTATTAGTGACACTTGATCACGGCGTTGCTAATATCATTAAAAAATAAAATACAATATTAGCTACACTCTTGGAGAGCGTCTCTAAAAAATATTAAACAAAAAAAAAAGTCACGGGGTAAAATTTTCTTTTTAATTACCTGGTTTCGGCTGGGCCTAAAACATGACCTGCGAGCGGCCGAGTCAGAAGCAACTAGCACACGGGTCAGTAATGACCCGTGCAGGCTGGCCTAAGACAACCCACCTGCGCGAGTCATCTTCAACTTCTCGCCGCGACAAGAGGTCTCAGATCCGCCAATGCCGTCAGTAAGCCACAATCGCCCAGGGGGCCAAAAAAGGTCTGCCCGTCGGCAAAGGTTCCAGATCCGGCCCCAATTACAACCATCAACGTCCGATGGCAGGGGCGAGATGATAGCAGATGACAGAGAGAAGACAGCTGACAACAGCTGGAGGATTGAACTCCCCATGCATGGAGATGCACAGGCGACCATGCACGGGCAGCTGGATGACTACACACAAGCGACTGGTGGCTCGTCAGAGACGCCAGATGCATCATCATCCTTAGACCCAAAGCAATGCCTTTTCTGTCCTTGCCTCGTTCCGAAGTCTTGTCGGAGGTGTGGGTTCACTTATATAAAATGTATAGCAACGCTCCATTGGAGCGTTGCAAACATTTTTCATTTGCAATGCAGTGAAGTGTCACAATTAACTTTATTTGTGACACTTAAAAGTAAACGTCACCAATTGTAAATATCTTAGCGATAGAAAAAAATGTTGCATCGCTAATACAGGTAATATTAGCGACATGCGATTCTAACCGTTGCTAAATGTCTTATTTTTTTTTTAAAAAAATACTATTCTATGCACCCTCTCTCTTTCCTCTTCTTCTCTCTCTTCCTCTCACCTTCTCCCTCTCTACCCTTTCTCTCTCCTATCTCTCTTCCCAATCTCTCTCCTCACCCCCTTTCTCTCTATCTCTCCTCTCTCTCTCTCCCCTCTCTCTTCCTCCCTATCTCTCTACCCTCTCTCCTATCTCTCCCCTCTCTCTCTCCTCCCTCTCCCTCTCTCTCCCTCCCTCTCTCCTCTCTCTCTCCTCTCACTCTCCTCTCCTCCCTCTCTCCTCTCACTACCCCCTCTCTCTCCTCCCCTCCCTCTCTCATCTTCTCTCTCCCTTTCCTCTCCCTCTCTCTCTCCTCTCTCCCTCTCCCCTCTCTCTTCCTCCCTATCTCTCTACCCTCTCTCTCTCCTCCCTCTCCCTCTCTCTCCCTCCCTCTCTCCTCTCTCTCCCTCCCTCTCTCCTCTCTCTCTCCTCTCACTCTCCTCTCCTCTCCTCCCTCTCTCCTCTCACTACCCCTCTCTCTCCTCCCCTCCCTCTCTCATCTTCTCTCTCCCTTTCCTCTCCCTCTCTCTCTCCTCTCTCCCTCTCCTCTCTCTCTCCTCTCCTCTCTCTCCTCTCCCTCTTCCCTTCCCCTCTCTCCTCTCCTCTCCTCTCTTCTCTCCTTTTCTCTCTCCTCTCTATCTCTCCCCTCTCTCTCTACACAATATCTCTCATCTAATTGCAATTTTTTATATTTTTTTTAAAATTAAATACTATTAGCTACATATTGGAATATACATCGCTAATAGGCTGGGTATTAGCGACGTATAAGATTATACGTTGCTAATACTCAGGCTATTAGCGACGTATAAGATTATACATTGTTAATACCCAGGCTATTAGCGACGCATATTCTTATATGTCTCTAATAGTATTTTTTAAATTTATTTTTAAAATATAATGATTTTTAAAAAAATCTTAAAAAATTATAAATTAATTAATATCACTCTCCCTCTTTCTCTCCTCTCTCTCTCTTCTCTCTCTCCTTTCCCTCTTCCCTCTCCCTCTCACTCTCCCCTCTCTCTTCTCTCTCTCCCCACTCCCTCTCTCTCTCCTCTCTCTACCCCCTCTCCTCTTCTCTCTCCCTCTCTCTATCCCCTCTCTCCTCTCTCTCTCCCTCCTCTCCCTCTTCTCTCCTCTCTCCTCTCCCTCTTCCCTCTCCCCTCTCTCCTCTCTCTCTCCTCTCCTCTCCCCTCCCTCTTCCCTCTCCCAATCTCTTTCCCCTCTCTCCCTTTCCTCTCTCCTCTTCTCTCTCCTTTTCTCTCTCCCCCTCTCTCTCTACCCCCTCTCTCCTCTTCTCTCTCCCTCTCTCTCCTCACTCTACCCCCTCTCCTCTTTCTCTCTCATCTCCCTCTTCCCTCTCTCCTCTCCTCTCCTCTCCCCTCCCTCTTCCTTCTCCCTCTCTCTCCTCTCCTCTCCCCTCCCTCTTCCCTCTCCCTCTCTCTCTATCTCCTCTCTCTAGACAATATCTCTTCTCTAATTGCAATTTTTATGATTTTTTTAATTTTAAAAATAAACAAAGAAATAAATTAAATATTATGTGACGTATAAGAATATACATAGCTAATAGGCTAGATATTAGCGACATATAAGATTATACGTCGCTAATAACCAGGTTATTAGCGACGTATATTCCTATACGTTGCTAATAGTATTTATTTATTTTATTTTTTTATTTTTAAAATATAATAGTTTATAAAAAAATCTTAAAAATTATTTAATATCCATCTCCCTCTCCCTCTCCCTCTGTCATCTCTCTCTCCTTTCCCTCTTCCCTCTCCCTCTCTCTCCCCTCTCTCCTCTCTCTCTCCTCTCCCACTCTCTCTCTTCTCTCTACCCCCTCTCTCCTCTCTCTCCCTCTCTCTCCCTCTCCTCTCTCTACCCCCTCTCTCCCATCTCTCTCTTCTCTCCTCTCCCTCTTCCCTCTCCCCTCTCTCCTTTCTCTCTCCTCCCTCTTCTCTCTCCCTCTCTCTCCCCTCTCTCCCTTTCTTCTCTCCTCTCCTCTCTCCTTTTCTCTCTCTCCCTCCGTCTCTCTTCTCTCTCTATCTCCTCTCTCTCTACACAATATCTCTCCTCTAATTGCAATTTTTTTAATTTTTTAATTTTTAAAATTAATTTTAAAAATAAAAAAATAATTACTATTAGCGACGTATAGGAATATACGTCGCTAATAGCCTGCGTATTAGCGATATATAATCATATACGTCGCTAATACCCAGCTTATTAGCGATGTATATTCCTATACGTCACTAATAGTATTTATTTTATTTCTTTTTTATTTTAAAAATATAATAATTTATAAAAAATCTTAAAAAATTATAAATTAATTAATATCCCTCTCCCTCTCTCCTCTTCTTTGTCCCTCTCTCTCCCTTTCCTCTCTCCTCTTCTCTCCTCTCCTCTCCCCTCCTTTTCACTCTCCCCTCTCTCTCCTCTCTCGCTATCTCCTCTCTCTCTACACAATATCTCTCCTCTAATTGTAATTTTTTATTTTTAAAAATTAATAATTTATAAAAAATCTAAAAAATTTACAAATTAATTAATATCTTTCTCCCTTTTCCCCTCATCTCTCCTCTCTCCAATCTCTCTCTCCCCCTCTCTACTCTCTCTTCTCTCCCTCTCTCTTTCCTCTCCTTCTCTCTCCCCCTCTCCTCTAATTTTAATTTTTTATAAATTTTTATTTTTTAAAATTAATTTTAAAAATAAATAAATAAAATAAATACTATTAGGTACGCATAGTAATATGCGTCGCTAATAGTATGCATATTAGCAATGTATATTATTATACGTCGTAAATACTTAAACTATTAGTGACGCATATGCTATGCATCGCTAATAATATTTTATTTATTTATTTTTATTTTAAATTCATAATTATTAACGACGTTTTTTAATAAGTGTCTGTATTATTAAAACTATTAACGACACTTTGGATAAAGCGTCGCTAATAGTAATGATTTTTTTCTTTTTAAAAAAAATAAATATTTTTTAGCAACTCATGGTGCATACGTCGTTAATAGATATATATTAGCAACACTTGGTATTATGCATCACTAATAATTATAGTAATAGTGATGCTTGATATTATGCGTTGCTAATAGTTATTGTTTTTGTGACACTTAATTATACGTCACAAATATTAGTTTATAGCGACGTTTATATTTGCATCGCTAATAAAAGGGTCGGTAATACTACATTTTGTTGTAGTGGTACATAGTAGCATATATTAACATTAATATTATTTTCATTAATTTATGTTAGCATATGTACCGTTGATCTTAAATATTCAAAGCTTTGTGTATTCTTTACACGGTGCTCATTGTCAGAGTGAAACTTAAAAACTCTCCTTTATATTTTTTAAGTGATGGTTATTTCTTTTTAAAGAAAAAAGGAGAAAATGTTAGGACCGCTTGCACCCAAGAATGCTTGCCCCATGTATGGCACCATGCAAGCAAGCCCCATGCCTTAAATGCAAGCCCTATGCCTTAATTGTTGTGTGCTTTGGGGAGCACGTGGTCCTAGCATTTAAAAGATGAAAAAAAGGATAGGAGATATTTATAAAAATGAGGCTATATGCACCACAATAATCCCCTTAGTACCTTATTTTACTCATAAATTTATGAGGGGGTTTATGGGGTTATTGGGGCACTGAGGATATTATTGAGGTGCATATAGCCTCATTCTATTTATAGTTATCGAGAGAAGTTTATTGATGAATATAGAGATAACGGGTGTCACTTGTTTATACTTACGTAAACTTAGATTAACCTGGAAACAAGAAATCTAAACATACATAAAACTGCATGACGACTAAAAAGAGAGAAGAAACTAAATTTGACATTACATATGCAAATCAAAAGCTGTAAACAGACATGACATCTTCCTTATCAATAGTATAAATAGATCTTGACAATGCAGTAAGGAAATATAAAAAAACGCAAATTAATTAATTCGAAATGTACTTGACAAACTGTTATTCCCTCTGTCCCATATTAAATGTCTACATTTGAAAAAAAAATGTGATATCCAAACAAGCCAATTTATTCACTTTTTTTTACTTCATCCACTAATAATATGAAATAAGACACACTAATATTGGACAAAGTTTTATTCCAAATCCAGAGGAAGTATATTGTAAAGATGCATATATCATCGAAGTCCATCTTCAAGGAGGGTGGTAACGTCATCATCAGCATCCTACACCTAATAAGCAACGACTTGATCAATTTGTACCTAATTAGGAAGTGACAGACTAACAAATTGGTAAAAGAAAGTATTGTACTTTCAGATGATTAGCCTCAGAAACTCTTGTTTCTCCTGCCTAAAACTCTAAACCAAGGCTGAAACCAATTAATTGATGCGGGTTTGTTAGTGTAATGCATGAATGTGGTCCCATGAGAATTTTCTTCAACCGAAAAGCCAGCACATAAGTGTGGACTAAATCACTGGAATCTTGTTTGATCTCAGGTCAAATTAAAGTATCTAGAGCCTTAGATAATTAAGAACAGAAGGTGGCTACAGCTTCATAGATTCTATGCTTTTCACACAAAAACTATCTTAAAAAGAATGTTGTTTGGTTGCATATTGATGCCTTCCACATCAAGTACTTAGTTTTTTTAAACTCAAGAAAAGAAAGAAAAAAGCTGAAACTGATAGAACTCAAAAAGTTTTAAGGTTGCTTCAGCAAGCTTGTGACTTCCAGATCATGTAAATTTGCAGCATAAGCCTGGGCAGGAGTATATTCCACCCCAATAAGTTTTTAAGTCTTCATAATTTCTTCAACAACTACGATGGAACAATGAGAACTAACAACATTTTGTTCTCCTATTTAAGAATCACTATCCTAATATCATTGATGAACAACAAAAGGAATTAAAATAAGAATTAGTATATTCCTCCAAAATTGATGAAAGGGGAATTAGAAGAAGATTCGATGCATTGCTTCAATTGATAACGACCGACTGTAAATGATGCCCTGTGAGTATGGCAGATTGCACGCATCAATAAGACCAAGTTGGCTAAAATATTGGAATATTGCATGTGCTGAACAATTTTGTTGCTATTGATGCTGAACAATATTGAAGAATACTATGTAAACGATTAACTTCTTATGCTCAACTGGGCATAAACATTAAGTTGCTTTGATACGTTTCTCTCTCCGACAAGGGTCATAAGCAATATAAATTTTATATCTGATAAAGATTTTGGTTCACTGCGCGATTCATATGCTTATTTTTAACTAAGATTTTATATGCATCATCGCCAGCACATATAACAACTTCAAGATTCTTCAGTATTGGCATGTTAGAAACTCATATTAGCTTGATAATTGAATGCCGTGGGATGATTAAAAAAGGTGATTATAAATTATACTCCCTCCATCCCATATTAATAGTTATATTTGAAAAAATAGTAGTTTTTATTATATAGTAAAACTCACATTTAAGAGAAGAGAAAGTAAATTTTGTTATTTTCGTACCTTTACCTTGTATGTGATGAGAAATGTTACTGGAATGTTTATGATCGAATCAAGCAATCCGCTTTGTCCTTAAGACAGAATTTGCCCTCTTTACTGGTGTTTAGGACTCGTGGACGTCTGCGATCAACCATGTACCGTAGGAATACCTCCAACATGGTACATGCAGTGAACCACAATGAGTATGCTAACACAGAAAGTATGAAAACAGAGAGACAGAAAATCCCAAATCGGATTCATTGCAGAAATAGTTTTTCATGGTTTTATAGAAAATCTCGTTGAAGACAACCGTTCCCGTTCAAATGGATGCGTCAATCCGTTAACGGACACTTCCTTTAGTGAAAGCAAACCGGACCTATTAACTAATTAAATAGAAAACCGAACCAAATGAATTTGTCCCAAAAATATTATCTTGTTAACCCAACCCAACCCGACCCGGCCGGCCGCGCGTGCGAACCGAACCGAATCGAGTAGGCTGGACGGACGGCGGCGGCAACGCGCGCGTGTGGGTTAGCCCACCTAGGTGCATTGGTCCAATATCTCTCTCTCCCACAAAAGTGGGTTGGCCTAAGGGCCTAATATGAAAGGCCAAACTAAAGCCTTATATACCAACACTATCACCTTAACCTAGGCAATGTGGGACTATTCACTCCTTCAACTAATTCCCATGTGATATTCTCATTTAATATGAAGTGGGCTTGGGCTTTCTCTACCAAATGGGCTTGACCCACTTGAGTAATATGGGCTTGACCCACATAACCATTATTATGCCCATCTAAATAATATGGGTTTAACCCATTAATAATGCCCACTTCTAACAAATTTATGGTACTCTTTTTTAAATACCCAACCACTTAAATTTAACAAAATAGAGCTAATAATATGAAACGAACTAATTTGCTAAATGTGGTAATTAATTTAGGACAAAAAGAGTATATACAAGATCTTTTAGGATTAGCTCCTTTAATTATACTACTAATATTACATTAGGACATAAGATTACAGTATTATTGGATGGCTCTTGACTCTTGTAATTTTTTTACATAATTATAAGTTTGCCACACCAGTTTTCTCAAAGGGGCTCAACTATCCTCCCCACAAAGTGCGGGCTGCCCATGGCTTCGCCCAGGCCCTAATGGTGGTGGACAGGGCCGAGCTGCAAACAACACGGCCTGTAGGGTGGGCATGGTTGGCCTGTAGGCCTAGCCAGCGGGGCTACGCCGTGGCTAGGAGTGTGCCTGGCTATGGGCTATTTTTTTTTAAAGAGGGGCTAGGGCAGAGCAAGCCTGGCAAGCTTACCTGCAGCCCCTCTGAAGGGGTTGCGGGCTGGGTCGGGCTCCCCTCATCCGCCTTTGGGCCCGGGCCGACCACTAAGGCTGCGGGCCTGATCCTTACTGCCCCTATCTACGTCCCTCATCTTGTTCTTTGTTCTCCCCTCTAAAAAGTCTCCACGATGGCCGTTGTTGTCACATTGGAGACCATTGCACTGTTGCCTTGAACACTGTCATTGTGCACATGGTGACGTAGCCTTGCCACCATCAACTTGGCCATGTGTAGGTTGCCATGATGACTTGGCCATGTCTGCCATGATTGCAGCTTGGCAAGATTTGACCATGGTTGCCATGATCATAGGCTGGTCAAATCTACCCATAAACGCCTTGATTGTGGGTAGGGTGACTTGCCAAGCCACTTCCATGGTTGGACAAATGCCGCCATGGTTGTGGCAATATTTGGCTAGGCTTCTATGGTTGTTGGGCGAGGCCTCCATTGTGGGTAGGGTGACTTGCCAAGCCACTTCCATGGTTGGACAAATGCCGCCATGGTTGTGGCAATATTTGGCTAGGCTTCTATGGTTGTTGGGCGAGGCCTCCATTGTTGCCCAAATGGTTATCATGGTCACTAGGTATGCCACTCGGGTTAAGTAAATGGTAAAATCAGACCTGTTTCTAAAAATTGACCCGAATAGCTATTTGGGTCAAATTTGGGTTTTAGGTAATCCAACCCGACCCGAATATAATTATAAATATAAAATTTAAAAATTTTATATATTTTTTAATATTATTTTTTAAAAAATTAAAAAATAATTAAATTTTTTATTCTATTCGTGTCAAACGGGTTGGATTTGGGTCGGGTTGGGTTACAATTTTCTTAAGTGGTATTAAGTTTGGGTTTGGAAAAACCTGACCCGAACCCGACTTGGCGGCAACACTAATGGTCACTACCACGGTAACCTACCTAGGTAGCTGTTAGCCCCTCCACTTTTTGCATAGACAAGGGGGCAGCTACCCCCTATACTTGGAAGTGGACAGCCAAGTTGGCTTGGGCAACGGACGGCCTAAGCAGCCCCTTGGGCATGGATGGATGCTTGGAGCAGCGTGGGAGCAGTTCCAGATGCACACTCACCTTGCTAAGCAGGCTGAGGCAGAGTCCCTGCGCGGGCAGGACTCTAAGTGGCTTGCTGGGCGCCACAACCCCTTAGGGACGGACTCCTAGGGGCGCTAGGACACAGGGAGGCAGCACAGCCCGACTCCTAGTACGGATATGAGATGATGCACAGGTTTCCCTGGATGGAAGAACTCTAGAGGCAGCAGGGCGCTGTACTCCTAGCAGAACTCGGATTCCTCATAGGTTTCCTATTTTGTGTTGGGACGCCCCATTGGGCTGGGAAGAGTTGGGACAGGGAGGGACTTTGTATACTTGGGCTGGGATTGTACTCCTAGTGCAATACGAACCAGCAGGGCTGTGTCTATATATAGGGAGAGGATGGGGGCAGCCATGAGAGAGAAATTGGTATAGGACGAACCAGAGAGAGTGTGAGAACTCTGCACAGCAACATGGCTTGTCAGCCCCGCCTCTCTCCCTACCATTGTAACCAACGGACTGCGTTATATAAGCATTGGGCAGAGCCCCTTTGCACCATAGACGGCTGTGTTGGCTGATTGCTTGTTCCCCTTGCGCATACTAGAGGGAAGGTAGTGAGAGTAGGCTACTGGCTGCGCGCTGTAGTCAGGCCATTGTGGGTGTGGATGCTAGGCAAAGCTCTGCGCCCGTGACAGTTGGTTCCATTGTTGGGATCCCAACAAACTAGGTACGTTTGTAGGGGATTTGGCAAGCCTAGAACCCAGGTTTCCTTGCTGATTTGGACAGACAAGGAGCTGCCATGATAGGTTCTATGCTCGAGTGGTTGATAGACATGGCGGTGAAGTATGAGGCATTGAAGTTGGCTCCAGGGACGCTAGCCAAAGTCCAGGCTGCCTTGCGATCTATCCAGGATCGTGTTGGGGCCTTCGACCAGCGTCTCTCCCTAGTTGAGATAGGTGCCTATGTAGACAAGTGTAACACCCCGCTTTTCGATTATGTCTAACCAAGGGGGTTAGAGGTAATTAGTGGTTTTTTTAATAAATTATAAATATTTTTAACCATTGAAACCTCCTTACTTGAGTAGAGCTTGAAGAAATGAGCATAACGAATTAAAGAACAGACGAAACAGAGGTCGGGACCAGAAGTTACGATATTTGAGAAACGTACAATATAGGTGGGACCCACTTAGAAAGAGCATGATTTATTGCTTTAAGTGGGTTAGTATCGAAGGGCTCATTGATACGAGTCCAACGGTACCTAGAACGCGTGAATCCAAATCTGGGGTAGGGAGATACACGCGTTTGAAGATTTGATTTTATAAAAAAAATATATTAAAAAAATTAGGTGCGGTGCGATCGCGACACGCGGAATGCGCAGTTGCCGTGCGTGGTTTGCGCGCCCATAGCGCTGCACACGGGCGGTGCAAAATAGCGGGCGCAACGGGCGGGCCGCGCATTTCCACGGGCACTGCTACCCAAAACAGTAGCGTGCCGTTTCTGGCGCCGCGATTTTGGCGGCTCGAGCCTATTTATACCCCCATTTCGTTCCATTCTTCACCTAGAACTTCTCCTCCCCCGTTTCTAATTGTTCTAAGGCCGATTAAGGCCGTTCAAGACCCGTTTCCTTCTAAATCGAGTGTGCTCTACGCAATGGAGCAGTCCTTTCTTCGAGTTGGAGTTCGTATAAAGAGGAAAATGCCCCAAGACAAGGAGAGGTTTTGCCTGTTACCTTCGAGCATCGACCAACTTCGTTTTCTCTGTTTCTGACCATCCTAACTCCGATTTAGTCGATTCAAGAGGCGTTCTTGACTAAATCAAGTATGTTCTATGTGATGGAGGGCTCCATTTTTTGAGTTGGCAACTGTATCAAGAGAAAATGCTCTGATACCATTTGTAACAACCCGACCTAAGCTGGGTCCACAAAATCACTCATAGAAAAATTTTCTTTTCTTTGAGCCAGGAATCAACATCTATGTGCGAGAGGTACAACGTTCATCTACGCACTACGGAGTTCAAAGCTTCCCTGTATGTAGACTTAGGTTGTAACAAGCACATACACCCTACGAAGCTTCATAGCTTGTCATGTATAAAACAAAATTAAAACATATATTTATAATTAATTTTTCCTACGTATGTATTGGATATTATTCCAACATGATTGGATCCGAACGTAGTTCTGCCTAATGGCTACTACATATGTCAGATATCACAAAATCATACACGTTAAAATATGTATATACTGGTATTTACAAAAATTTGTCATATATCGGAGTAAAGCGGAAATTAATAAGCCAAAAACGTACATCTTGCTCTACCACCGAGCGGGATCATAACCACACATACACGTCTCACTCTATCACTGAGCCGAGACCGAAAACACAAATTACACGTCTCGCTCTACCCTAGAGCGAGACCACACACATCATAGCATATAAGCGTACATAGCACAATAAGCATATAGATCGTAGCATAACACACATCATAACTAGAACATGCCATTCTATAATTAAAATGGGAGATCAAGAATGCTTACTCCCATCATGTCTCGTAAGGTATTGATATCTACGGATAGAACCCCGTCTTGCTCTGGGTCTCTTTTCCTTGTTCCGGTGTTCGGGCAAGGCCTCTCCTTGTCTTGGGGCATTTCTTCCTTATACGATTGCCAGCTCAGAAAACATAATCCTCCAATGCGTAGAACATACTCGATTTAGTCAAGAATGCCTCTTGAATCGACTAAATCGGAGTTAGGATGGCCAGAAACAGAGAAAACGAAGTTGGTTGGTACGGGTAGAACCTCTCCTTGTCTTGGGGTGTTTCCTAAGTAGGATTACCTGTAAAGTTTTCCACTAGCGCCTCATGTCACATAGCATGAGCGGTCGGTGGTTACCCCTTTAACTCTACCGTCTTTGAAAATAATTTAATTTTTGAATCAGTCGAAATCAAATTTGATTTAAATACTCAAGTAGAATTAACCGTAGGGTTTTCCACTAGCGCTTCATATCCCATATCATGAGCAGTTAGTGGTTACCTCGTGGTAATTCTACTGTCTTTGAAAACAAATTTGAAATCAAATCTTATTTTAATACCCGAGTAGAATTAACCGTAGAGTATCCACTAGCACTCCATGTAACGTCCAGGAATTTTCTAAATTCCCGAAGTTGACCATGAGAAATTATGGTGTTGAACCCCTTGACCCTCTCATAAGAATAACTTAAACATCACTTAGAAGTGGTGGCTAAAATCTATATGGATGGAAAGTAGACAAAAAGAGCTTTGAAACGCCACCAAGAACGCGCGAATAGGAGTCCGGATGAGGGAGATATGACTGTTCAAAGTTGAACATGTTGTATAGGGCCCGTTTACCCGATTTAAATGTGCAACTCAGCCGTTTAAGTTGTTTTGTGGGCCCGATTATTTACTATTCCGAAATTGGGTTTTTGATGCCTAATTTCTCATGGGATTAGGAGCCCTAATCCCATGCCTATAAATAGAATTAATTAGGGTTTTTAGAGGGGGAGTTTTTGGGGATGGTGAAGGAGAGGAGAGAAAGAAGCGATGATGGAATTTTTTGGCAAGATTCCGGTGAAGTGTTGGCGGTGGTGGATCAACAACAACTCGACCTGAGAGGTAAGATTTTGAATGGAGAATCGTAGAGATGTTGTTAATTATTTTTTATTAAAATTTATAGTGATCTCTGTAATTACTGTTTACGTAATTTAGTGAACAATAATTGATTTGCAGTCGTCGGATCAGCCCTCGGATTGGGGTCATGTTGGCCCTAGCCGCAGAGGCCCTGACTCCGGCGTCTTTAGCAGCGGCGGAATCGCTGCTACTGTGCGGGCCGCCGTTTGTTAAAAAAAAATTGAATTGATTGATGAGGACCGGCGGCGGCGCGACACAGCCGGCCGCCGGTGGATGGACCAGGGCTAACAGAATCGCCAGACCATGGCAATCCGGTCAATCCGGGCCCATCGGCTGGCCGTGGCGGCCTGCTGTCGTGATGTAACCATCTGTTATAAAAAAAGGGGGCGACTTTAGCCCTTGTCGGCAGCGGGGGCTAGGCCCATTGTGATCGCCGCCTGGCAATGATCCGGTGGACCCCAGCCCGCCACTCAGCCGTGGCAGCAAGCGGCGGCAGCACCAGAGGCAAATATGCCTCTGGCCGGACGCGGGGAAGACGACCCACGTTGCAGGTCGTCGACCCAAACTGATCCGGTCTGGGTCGGTTTAAAAAAAAGTCCCACTGAACCGGGTCCAGTTCATTAGGGTTTAGACTTGGAGAAAATTCAAGAAAATTGTATAATGTCCAAGGGAACGTGATGAGTAACTGGACCAAGTTTCAGCTCATGGAAAAATTTCAGTCTCTAAAATGACCTTTTTACCCCTATTAGTTAATTATCATATAATATTAACTTCACCTGAGTTCGAGGCTTGGTTTAGGGGCCTATGAGTGGATCTAGAAATTGGGAAAATTCTTAGTAAGAGTTTAATGTGTAACATAATTATGGACCAAACGACTTGGTAGTAAAAAATCCCAGTGAGTGGGTAATTGACCTTTTTGCCCCTAGGTTTAATCATAAATTATTAAATAAACCTGGGTCGGTTCAAGGGGTTCACGACCATGTCACATGCCAGGAAAATTACACAGAATCCATGAAGTCAAGTAGTGTGCTTGAGGTTAATTTTGGACCCGTTGGATGTCATTAGGGCCTTAAACCAAATGACAGAACTACCCCTATGCAAACTAGCCCGCATTCACGCGGATGTTGTTAAGGAGCCAATGTGATACTGAAACCTTTTGAGAGGTTAAAGACTTACCCGAGTGCAGAGAGGACTGTATCCAATGTTGGATAATTACTCTAATGCCCTTAGGTACATTACACCCAATTTAATAAAGATTTAATAAGTTAACCTATGGAGGGTTAGTGCACGAGAGCTCGAGTAATTATAATATCATTATTGATTTTGATTATTGATATTATGATATGTTTGAACCTTTGTGGTTTTAACTATTTATGTTGTTCTTTGTTTTGATTTTTGATATTGATGTTGTGATAGTAACTTATCACTAGATGAAACTAGAAGGGACTAAGGTTTGGGATAGTCATTCAGAATCCTGGCTTATAGATGAATAAGATAGGGTTCGGAATGGTTTCCTGAGTTTTAGCTCTATTGAGGAGCTGTTGATTTGACCGTGCAATTGCACCTCCCCATTGGATGGAGTTCCTTGTGAGCCGGGCTCACCGCAGATCTATTGAGGATCTTTTAGTGTACACGCAATTAGGGTTGCTGACATCTTGCTTGGTTGGCGTCTCTGACCACTTCTGTTTAGGTGCAGAGTTGGGCCATGCCCTTCCACTCTGGTCAGGTCCTTATGGGCTAGGTTGGGAGATGACACTTCCTGGTGGATTCCAGGATGTTTCGTTGTCATTTGTCACTTAGGTTGACATCTGATGAGTCTGTTTGTCATTGGGATTAGACAGGGATATTAATTATCGAACAATGGTTCGAGAAATAATTAATAACATTGATTGATATTGCTTGTTTAATTAGAACAAGTGGAACGATTAAAGGACTTGCATAAAATGTAGGTTGCTTGAAAATACTTAAGTATTGCATATGTGATGCTATGCTTCTTAGTATAGTGTAGTATTAGGCAGAACTACGTCTGGATCTGATCTTGTTGGAAACATTGGAGATGTTGTTCGATGAGTACGTAGGCAACTAACATCTAGTGATGTTGGCCCGATCCAAAAAATATTAATAAAACCTTTTGTCCTTTGGAAGCTCTTCTCCTGTCGGCAGAGATGCTCCATTGTGGTTGTGGTTGTTGTTTGGTTTGGTTTGTTGCAGATTCTCCAAGTGACACAAGTGAGATCAAGGTAGGCGAGCACAAGAGGTTTTCGCATTTTTGCAACTCCGATACGTAAGTGTACCTTAAGCGTGAGAGTCAACTTGTTATTTATTTTCAGACGGGTGACAGACTTGTACTTAGATGGATGAGCTGGTCTTTATGAATTTTTATACGTTAAATAATATCATATGCTTTGATATTCGTATTTGTAAACCCCAGTTATCATGACCTGGATATTTAATCAAAAGGTTTGTTTTGTATTTAAAGAAAGAAAAAAAATTCCCGCTACTTACCGTTTATGCTATTTAAAAATACTTTTAAAAATCCGGGTCGTGACACTCCATGTCCCATATCATGAGCGGTTGGTGGTTACGCTATGGTAATTCTATTGCGGTTTAAAATACATTTAAAATCGAAGTCGTTGAAAATATTTAAAAAGAATCATGTAACGAATTCAAAACAAAATTTTCGATTAAGTCAAATTCAAAATCACAATTCATAAAAATAAAGGTTTCCGATTAAATCCAAAACCATATGAGGAAACAAATTTTCAATTTATTATCGATTGAAAATTTGAAATTTGGAAAGATCAAAATCTGCCTGAAATTACATTCAAAATGGAATTCTAAATTAATTCTAAATCAAATTATTCAGAAAGAATTTTCATATGACTTACGATTAAAATTTATAATTCATAAAAATCATAATTCATAAAAAATTCAATGTCACATATACAAAATAAAAAGTTCAAAAGAAAAATTCATATAAGATCTTAATTTTTATATTAATAAATTAAACATGATGCAACACATTCAGACTTAAACTATAAATAATTTTCAATCAAAATAATGAAATTGATGTTTGCATCAAAATTCATGCAACACATGGCGATAACAAAAATCTCAAATAATTCTACGATTAAGTCTCATACTAAATCATATTCAAAGTAAAAATTATAAATCAATTGTAATTTAAAATCAACATCTATAAAGTCTAAGCATACCATCCATCAGATACACATACATAAGATAAAATAAAAAAAATTACTTCTAACTAAACAAATTAGAATTTATCTAAATTAGAGTTTGATGTAATTTTAATATCACATAAGCAGAATAAAATTACATGTCACAATCAGGCACGATTTATTTATAACAACATTTTCAAATCATTTTTGTTTAAGATTAAAATTCACAAGATTTACATTAATAGCAAATTCATTGCAAGGTATGCAAACAGAAATTTCAATTCAAAATCTTCTTAAAAAATTAAGTTCTTAAAATTAGAGCCCATATAAATCTAAAGTTGCACATGTCAAATAGAGCATTCAAAATCAAAGCTTGTATTAAGTCTAATGTTACATGTGCGGAACAAAAGATCAAAATTAAATTTTGGATTAAATCCAATATCATACATGCATAATCGAAAGTTAAAAATCAGAATTCAAATCCATGATAACATGTCTAGAACAGAATTTGTTTTCAAATTTAAAATCAAAATTCATTTCAAAACAATCACAACACATTGAAAATAGAAATTTAAAATCAATTTGTTTTCAAAGGTAGAAGAATTACCACGGGGTAACCACCAAACGCTCATAGTGTAGGACATGAAACGTTAGTGGAAAACTCTATGATTAATTCTACCAGGGTGTTGAAATGGAATTTTGATTTCAAATTATCTATTTTAGAAAATATTTTTGATTATTGTCAAAGGTGGTAGAACCATCTCAAAGTAACCAGCAAACACCCATGGTATAGAAGGTGGGGTGTTAGTGGACAACTCTGCAGCAAATTCTACCGATGTATTTATACGAACCTCATTTCTAAAATATGAGTATTTTGAAAGTTTGTTTAAAATGTTTTTTGAAAAACAGTGAAAATCCCGAAGAGAAATCACTAAACACCTGTGATATGAATATCAGGTGTTAGTGGGCTGCTCTAAGGTTGAATCTACTGATGGATTTGATATAAAATTTAATTTCAAATTCCATGTTATTTAAAAATAAATTTGAAATTTAGTAAATTTATCTCAATTGCCTGTGGAATTGCTAAGAAGAAACCATCAAACACCCGTGGTATAGGACATGAGGTGTTAGTGGATAGCTTCAAGGTTGATTCCGGTAGTATATTGAAATGTATTTCGATTACAAATCTGATTTAATCAGAAATATTTATTCAAGATTTGATTTGACAATGAAGTTTTCGATGATTTGGGTCTTCAGACTGTCTGGATAGTCATTTGGTATAAAGCCCAAAAGCTATCAATTTTGGATACCGCCAAATTTGGCTCTGGCATGCACAGGTGTGGAGTATCATGGGAAAGCTCCTATCCTTCCGTCTTCCGTGTCCCCATGAGTGCGGATGAAGCTGTTCGGTATCGCGGATTTAAATAAAGATACCCACAGAAATATTTGTTCAGTTCTGGCACGCACAGGTGTGGAGCATCATGGGAAGGCTCCTATCCTTCCGTCTTCCATGTCCCCATGAGTGCGGATGAAGCCGTTCGGTATCGTGGATTTAAATAAATATACCCCGAATAATTATTCGGTTTTGGCATGCACAGGTGTGGAGCATCATGGGAAAACTCATATCCTTCCATCTTCCGTGTCCCAATGAGTGTAGAAGTAAGCCGTTAGGTATCACGACATTCTGATTTAAGATTTTGAAAGGAACGATATGTCTAATTTTTAATGACATATCAGATTTCTGAACAATGATTTATCCGATTTTGAATTTACTATCGGATTTCGTTTATGAACGATTTATCAGATTTTGTTGAATGACCGAATTATTGAACTTTGAAGGAATGATATGTCTGATTTTGACCGACATATCAGAATTCTGAATGAAGATTTATTTGACTCTGAATTAAATATTGAATTTTGTACGATATGATTTATCCGATTTTAAATTTATAATCGGATTTTGCTTGCAACATTTTATGTGATTACGAATATTTCATCAAATTTTAAAGATTGGGTTCTATTTATATGACTTATTTGATTATGATCTATTGAAGTCTGTTAAATGAGTACTTATCCAATTAAATATTAGAGTTTGTTTGATATTTATATGTGTTTTGATGAGAATTTTGGGCAAATTGCGAGGATGCAATTCATTTAAGGGGTAAGAATGTAACACCCCATTTTTCGATTACGTCTAACTAAGAGTGTAAGGACCCTCATCTCTAAACCGGTTTTTGGTTTTCTTTAATTGTCGATTATCGTGAGATTAACGCGTTTTCTGATTTATTCAGTGGTTTCGTGAATAAATAGTGTTTATGATACTTTTAACTAAAATTAACTTTAAGATTAGTGGTTTTAAGTGATTTTAAATCAAATGTGAATTTTTGGGATTTTTCTGAATTTTTATTATTTTTCCAAAAATTAGGTTTTGGTGGGACCTCTATGGGCCCCACCATCAAAATTTTGGTTTTTGGGTCAAATGAACCTAGATATCTACTTAGGGTCATACAAAAATTTTTAGAATTTTCTTAGACCTAATTAGTGCTCAAATTTGTAAAATACCCATTTTTAGCCTACCTTTTCTATTTACACCCCATAACTTACCCATACATACCCCAACCCTTACTATAAAAGGACAAACCTGAGCCATTTCCATTTTTGGGAATAGGCTGAGGAGGAGAGGTCAGGCCTAATCCCCAATTAGGCCCGGATTAGGTGTTTAAGGTAAGCCTATTCTAATTAAGCACTAAATCCTATCTTTCTTCTTAATCTCTTCTAGATCTACCATTTCCCCTTTATTTTAATTTATTTTTAAACACCAAAACTACTAATTTGCATCTTTACTACAAACCCTAGCTTTCAAAATTCGATTTTTATGTTCAACAAGCCCTAGATCTAAGTTTTTAATTAGGGATTTTTTTGATAAATCGATTTTAATGGAGTTTAATTTAAATTCTATGTCTTTGTAAGGTTTTCAAGAAGGGTGACCATCAAATTTAAGCTTAATCAAGGGATAAGGTAATGGACCTTCGAAATTTCAGTTTATCCATGGTAAAACTCTTGATTTTTGGCTTATTTTGAATGGAGTTACTTGATTTGGTGTGCTAATGGCATGATTAGAAAATGGTAATCTTTAATCCCGATTTCATAGGGTTTTATCTTGTTATGATATGGTTTAGCATTCTGGAAGTCATGAAGGACTTTTGATAGTATTTAGGATGTTAGATGATGATTTGAAGTGTTATCAATGGAGTTTCGGTTTGCATTTGTGAAAGGAAGAAGATGGTCGGTTCTGCCTTGTTGGCATTCGAACGGCCCTTCTGGGTGTTAGAACGGCAGCACTGTCGGATCGACATTTCCAATTCAGCCGATTGAACGGCCTATTGGGCGTTCAAATGGCCAAATTGTGAATTTGAATTTTTCCCGTTTAGCCAATCAAACGGCCTGCATGGCGTTCGAACGGCTACATAGCAGAATTTTATGTTATTCACATGATGTTTATTTCGATGATTTCACTTTAACTTGCCAATTTTATATGAATGTGGAGTGTTTTGAGCTATATTATGCTACTGAAAATGCATGCTATTGAGGTTATGAAGTTGAGATATATAATTAGAGATTTGTGGAATGACTTATGTTTTGCGGCATGATGTTGGAATTGTCATCTTGAAATTATGAATGGTTGATTCTCTATGGTTATGCATATTTTCAATAGGACTACAACCTATTAATGGACTGATTTGTCATGATAGAATGTGGTTAGTTGATGTATGAATGTTAGTGAATGTCATGACTTATGGATGAAGTGAATGATCTTATATGTGTTTAGCCTTTGTGGTTGAGCTTTGAATTGAGTTATGATTTCAATGATTCTTCTTCTATGATGTCTGCTGGAATTTATGATTAGATGTTAATTCACATGTGTAGTGTGGTAGTGAGTTAATTTCAAGCATGTTGAAATGCATTGAGTGAAGTGCTTCTACTAGATACACACACATGTGGGGTTTAAATGATGATGTTGAAGCTTGATATTATGATTCTGAATGATGCATTAGGGGTTGATGAGAGCACTTATCATGGATTAGGATTCATGTATACCTTGCCCACAAATGTACCATGTTGTATGCATCATGAAAATGTATTTCCAATTGAGGTTTTACCGTTGGTTAACTGGAATTGATCGGCTATGTGGAACAGCCAAAGAGAAACCATTAGACACTTGCGGTATGGGATGCATTATGTCGATGGATAGCTCTAAGGTTCGTTGCGCTAGTGCTTAGTTTAATTTTCTTCTATGGCGTTATGAATACTCATGGTATGGGACGTGAAGACTAGAGTCGACGTAGAAGTATTTTTACGTGCACACTCCGAGGCAGGTTGAGTCTAGTTAAGTTGTTGCATGCATCATGAAAACGGATTTTTAATTGAAGTTTTATCGAGATTAACCGAGTTTGATCAATTGGATGCAATGTGGTGAAATTGCGTGCCGGATTAATCGGTCGTTGGCTTAATCGAAACTTGATTGGCCTGAAAGGACATGTTTTGATTTGAGTTCCTTTGTGAAACAAGTGCACTCCCCGGGTTGAGCCGAGTCAAAATGAGATTATATGAGGACGAGTCGTATACTTGTTGCAGTTGAGATTTATTTATTGAGAATAGTCACATCTGGACACTGAGCACCCAGCGTGGTATGCCTTCGTGCACCGACTACCACGTGTTCTAGGTTCCCAATATGGGAATTTGTACTCTCCCCACTGCAGAGATGTCCTTAGCGAACACCCTGCTCTAGGTTCCCTACGTGGAATTTGGACGTTCTTGGCCCGAATTGTCCTTAGCGAGCATACCTGCTCTAGGTTCCCTTTAGGGAATTTGGATTTCCCGTGTGGATTATCCTTAGCGAGCAAAGGGGCTGACTACCCCTACATCTTGGTTTCTCTTATGGAATTCGGACTATGTCCTGAGCAGGCAATGCCCCAGGTTTCTGGTTAGGAAATTTGGACCACGTCCAGACTTGCAGAAATGATTGTGTTTTACTCCTTGAGGGAGGCATTCCTTATATGATGTGATGTATGATAGAATATGTATGTTAGAGATGCATTCATGCAAGGTGTTATGATGTGATGCATGATGGAATATGTATGTTAGAGATACATTTCATGCAAGATGTTATGATGTGATGCATGATGGAATATGTATGTTAGAGATACATTTCATGCAAGATGTTATGATGTGATGCATGATGAAATATGTATGTTAGAGATACATCTCATGTAGGTTGATACGATGGACGTATGATTGAATATGTATGTTAGAGATACATTTCATGTAGGATGTTATGATGAGAATGACACTATGCGGATTATGCACTATAATGTATGTTTAGGTGATGTATATGTGTGATCAGAAAATGATGCACCTTGTCAATCTTTGATCTAAATGATTATATTGCTATGCTATCGTATTTCCGATGATGATAGTGATATTAAAAACTATTGCTGAGTTTGTTAAACTCACCCATCTTTCTTGTGTTTTGTTTTGGGGTTGCGTGGTACGACACGCAGACAGACAGGATCTCCTTTTTGAGGAAAGGTCGGAGATGGCTTGGATGTGATCGTGGAGATTCTTGTGTGACTTATTTTCCTTATTTTATGCTTTATGTTAAGAACCTTTGTGTAGGGTTCTCTGTTGTTTTAGATTTATGTCACATTTTACAGTTGTGTTGCTTAAGACTTATTTTGAGCAGGTGTGGGCTATAGTTGACTAAGCATGTGGGTTTGAGATTAGTTGTTTACTTTGTGTTAAGCAACTCTCTTTCTTTCCTTCTTATTTACTCTTGCTCAAAGGATTGTGCGTACTCTGTAATTTTGTTAAATCGCCCATGGTTAGGGTTAAGTCTTCTGCTAAATCATTTATCAATTTCCCTTCGTCGTCCCAGCGCGCTTGACTGGCCCTTGGATAGGGTTCGGCTCGGGTCGGGCATTGCCGGGGTGTGGCAAAGGGGGTTAGAGGTAATTAGTGATTTTTTTAATAAATTATAAATAGTTTTTATCATTGAAACCTCCTTACTTGAGTAGAGCTCGAAGAAACGAGCATAACGAATCAAAGAACGAACGAAACGGAGGTCGGGACCAGAAGTTACGATATTTAAGAAATGTTCAATATAGGTGGGACCCACTTAAAAAGAGCATGATGTTTTGCTTTAATTGGGTTAGTATCAAAGGGCTCATCGATACGAGTCCAATGGTACCTAGAACGTGCGAATCCGAATCTAGGGTAGGGAGATACGTGCGTTTGAAGATTTAATTTTATAAAAAATATATATATTAAAAAAATTGGGTGCGCGCGCGACCACGGCCTGCATGCCGCTCAACCGTGATGCGTGGTCACCGTGCGTGGTATGCGCGCCTGTCACGCTGTGCGCAAGCAGCGCAAAACGGCGGGCGCAGCGGCACGCCACGTGTTTCAGCGGGCGCCACGGCGCGCCACGCGTTTTAGCGGGTGCCGCCTCCCGAAATGGCTGCACCGCTGTTTCTGGTGGCGCGGCGCCACGGTTTCGGCGGCTCGGGCCTATTTATACCCCCATTTCCTTCCATTCTTCACCCAGAACTTTTCTTCCCCCGTTTCTGACCGTTCTGAGGCCAATTAAGGCTGTTCAATACCCGTTTCCTACTAAATTGAGCGTGCTCTATGCAATGGAGCGGTCCTTTCTTTGAGTTGGAGTTCGTATAAAGAGGAAAATGCCCCAAGACAAGGAGAGGTTCTGCATGTTACCTTCGAGCATCGACCAACTTCGTTTTCTCTGTTTCTGACCATCCTAACTCTGATTTAGTTGATTCAAGAAGCGTTCTTGACTAAATCGAGTATGTTCTACATGATGGAGGGTTCTGTTTTCTAAATTGGCAATCGTATAAGGAAGAAATATTCCAAGACAAGGAGAGGCCTTGCCCAAACACTGGAACAAGGAAAAGAGACCCGGAGCAAGATGGGGTTTTGTCCGTAGATATCGATACCTTACGAGACATGATGGGTGTAAGCATTCCTGATCTCCCGTTTTAATTATAGAAGGGCATGTGCTAGTTATGATGTGTGTTATTATGCTACGATCTATATGCTTGTTGTGCTATGTTGTAAGGACCCTCATCTCTAAACCGGTTTTGGTTTTATTTAATTATTGGTTATCGTGAGATTTACGCGTTTTCTGATCTAGTCGATGATTTTGTGAATAAATTGTATTTAAGATGGTTTTAACCAAAATCAACTTTAAGAGTAGTGGTTTTCAGTGATTTTTTAAATCAAATGTGATTTTTTGGAATTTTTCTGAATTTTTACTATTTTTCCGAAAATTAGGGTTTTGGTGGGACCCCTGTGGGCCCCACCGTCGAAAATTTGATTTTTTGGTCAAATAAACCTAGACATCTACTTAAGGTCATACAAAAATTTTCAGAATTTTATTAGGCTTAATTAGTGCTTAAATTTGCATAATACCCATTTTTTGCCTACTTTTCTTATTTATACCCCAAAACTTACCCATGCATACCCCAACCCTTACTATAAAAGGGCAAACCCGAGCCATTTCCATTTTTGGGAATAGGCTAAGGAAGGAGGTCTGGCCTAATCCCCACTTAGGCCCGGATTAGAAGCCGATTAAGGTAAGCCTACTCTAATCAAGCACTAAACCCTAACTTTCTTCCTAATCTCTTCCAAATCTACTATTTTCACCTTGTTTCAATTTATTTTTGGACATCAAAAGCTACTGATTTGTGTTTTACTACAAACCCTAGCTTTCAAAATTAGATTTTTACAACCAACAAGCCCTAGATCTAAGATTTAAATTAGGGGTTTCTTTGGTAAATCGATTGGTATTGGAGTCTAATTCAAACTCAATGTGTTTTCAAGGATTTCAAGAAGGGTGACTCTCCAATCTGAGATTAATCAAGTGCTGAGGTAATGGGTCTTCAAAATCTTTGTTTATCCGTGGTAAAACTCTTCATTTTTGGCTTATTTCGAATGGAAATTACTTGATTTAGAGTGTTAATGGTAAGATTAGAAAATGGAAATATTTAATCCCGATTTCTTAGGGTTTTGCATTATTATGATATGGTTTGATGTTCTGGAAGTCATGAAGGACTTTTGATGATGATTAGGGTGTTAGATGTGGATTTGAAAGAAGATGACCAGTTCTGCCTTGTTGGCGTTCGAACGGCAACACTGTCGGAATGACAGTTTTCCAGTTCAACCGATCGAACGGCCTGCTAGGCGTTCGAACGGACAAACTATAAATTTTAAATTTTTGCGTGTAACCGATCGAACGGTCTGAAGGGCGTTCGAACGGCTACACAGTAGATTGCATATTATGCTACTGGAAAGGCATGCTATTGAGTTTATGGAATTGAGATATATGCTTAGAGATTTGTGGAATGACTCATGTTTTGTGGCATGACGTTAGAATAGTCATCTTGAAAGTATGATTAGTTGATTTCCTTTGGTTAAGCATATTTTCAGTAGAACTACAACTCATTCATGGACTGATTTGGCATGATAGAATGTAGTTAGTTGATGTGTGGAGGTTGGTGAATGCCATTACTTAATGATGGAATGAATGATCTTGTATGTGTTTAGCCTTTGTGGTTGAGTTTTCATTGAGTTATGATTTCAATGATTTTCTCCTATGATTTTCGCTGGAATTCATGTTTAGGTGGTAATTCACATGTGTAGTGTGGTAGTGATTTTAATTTCAAGCATGTTGACATGCATTGTGTGAAATGCTTCTACTAGTTACACACACACATGTGGGCGGTTAAATGATGATGTTGGAGCTTGAGATTGTGATTATGAATGATGTATTAGGGGCTGATGAGAGCACTTATCATGGATTAGGATTCATGTATGCTTGCCACGTATGTACCATGCAGCATGCATCATGAAAATGGATTTCCAATTGAGGCTTCATCGTGGTTAATCGAATTTGACCGATTAGATGCAATGTGTTGAAATTATGTGCCAAATTGATCGGTCGTGGATTAATCGCAAGTTGGTTGGTCCGAAAGGACATATTTTGATTTGAGTTCCTGTGTGGAACGAGTGCACTCCCCGGGTTGAGTCTAATGAAATGGAACTATGTGGGGACGAGTTGTGTACTTGTCTTGCGGATATGTGAGAATATTATTATGTGTGTCATCTGGACCCTGAGAATCCAGTGTGGTATGCCGTGTGCACCCCGCTACCACGTGTTCTAGGGTTCTCTGTGTGAGAACTCGGGCTCTTCCCTCCGCAGGAGATGTCCCTGGGCGAACACCCCTGCTCTAGATTCTCTGTGTGAGAATGGGACATCCTTGGCCAGGATCGTCCAGGGCGAGCAGTTATTAGGGATTGACAACCCCGATCTTTCTTGAATTCTTGTGTAGAATTTTGGACCTTGACACGCCTTCGTGGCCTTGTCTATGTCCCGTCTGTGTGACACCAACGTGTGATTACTCCTTGATGGAGGTTGATTATGATATGATGCATGTGAGAATATGTATGTTAGAGATACATCCATGCAGGTTGATCTTGATATGATGCATGATGGAACATGTATGTTAGAGATACATTCATGCAGGTTGATTATGTTATAATGCATAATGGATATGTATGTTAGAGATACATTCATGCAGGTTGATATTGATGTTATGTATGTGGGAACATGTATGTTAGAGATACATCCATGCAGGTTGATTATGATATGATGCATGTGAGAATATGTATGTTAGAGATACATCCACGTAGGTTGATCTTGATATGATGCATGATGGAACATGTATGTTAGAGATACATTAATGCAAGTTGATTATGTTATGATGCATGATGGATATGTATGTTAGAGATACATTCATGCAGGTTGATATTGATGTTATGCATGTGGGAACATGTATGTTAGAGATACATCCATGCAGGTTGATTATGATATGATGCATGTGGGAATATGTATGTTAGAGATACATCCATGCAGGTTGATCTTGATATGATGCATGATGGAACATGTATGTTAGAGATACATTCATGCAAGTTGATTTTGATATGATGTATGATGGATTATGTATGTTAGAGATACATTTCATGCAGGACGTTATGATGAGAATGAAATTATGTGGATTATGCACTATGATGCAATTTTAGGTGATGTGTATGTGTGATCAGAAAATGATGCACCTTGTAAATCTTTGATCTGAATTATATTGCTATGCTATCGTGTTTTCGATGTTGATAGTGATATTAAAAACTATTGCTGAGTTTGTTAAACTCACCCCTCTTTCTTGTGTTTTGTTTTGGGGCTGCGTGGTGCGACATGTAGACGGACAGGATCTCCTCTTTGAGGAAAGGTCGGAGATGACATGGATGTGATCGTGGAGATCGTTGTGTGACTTAGTTCCTTTGATTTATGCTTTATGTTTAGGACCTTTGTGAAGGGTTCTTTGTTTTGGATTTATGTCACATGTTACAGTTATGTTTGCTTAAGTCTTATTTTGAGCCAGTGTGGGCTATATTTGACTAAGTATGTGGGTTTGAGATTAGTTGTTTACTTTGTGATAAGCAACACTCTTTCTTTCCCTTTTTATTTACTCTTGCTCAAAGGATTGTGTGTACTCCGTATTCTGTTAATTGCCCGTGGTTAGGGTTAAATCTTCCGCTAAGTTGTTTCTCAATTTATCCTTCGTCGCCCCCGCACGCTTGACCGGCCCCTAGACCGGGTTCGGCTCGGGTCGGGCATCGCTGGGGCGTGACATATGTACACTTATATGCTATGATGTGTGTGGTCTCGCTCTAGGGTAGAGCAAGACGTGTAATTTGTGTTTTCAGTCTCGGCTCAGTGATAGAGCGAGATGTGTATGTGTGGTTATGATCCCGCTCGGTGGTAGAGCGAGATGTACGTTTTTGGCTTATTAATTTCTGCTTGACTCCGATATATGACAAATTTTTGTAAATACCAATATATACGTATTTTAACGTGTATGATTTTGTGATATCTGACATATGTAGTAGCCATTAGGCAGAACTACGTTCGGATCCGAATGTGTTGGAATAATATCCAATACGTACGTAGGCAACCAACGACAATGCAATGTTGCCCCGATCCAAATTAATTATAAATATATGTTTTAATTCTATTTTACACGCGACAAGCTATGAAGCTTCATGGGGTGTATGTGTTCGTTACAACTTGTCTACATACGAGGAAGCTTTGAACTCCGTAGTGCATAGATGAATGTTATACCTCTCGCACACAGATGTTGATTCCTGGCTCAAAGAAAAGAAAAATTTTCTATTAGTGATTTTGTGGACGCGGCTCGGGTCGAGTCATTACAACGAGGCCGGAGAAGGCACTTTCGCAGGAGGTGCCACCCGAACTAGTACGCTGGCTGCGGACATGATTGCTACTAAGGACTACTTGAAGGAGAAATTGAGGGATCTGAGGAACAAAACTGAGGAGAAGGTGCAAGAGCTGATGACCAAAATAGCTCTCCTTGAGCGGGCTATGTTGAACTCAACACCTTCAGGGATAGAGGTGGAACCTAGATCCAAGACGGGGCCATCCATGAAGAAAGCGAAGGTGCCTGAACCAAAATCCTACTATGGCTCACAGAGTGCTAAGGATATCGAAAACTTCGTTTGGGATATGGAGCAGTTCTTCGCGATCACCCATACCTTGGACGAGGAGAAGGTAATAGTGACGAGCTTGTATCTCTCAGGAGATGCCAAGCTTTGGTGGCGAACCAGAATGGAAGACGACACTGCTGCTGGGCGTCCCCCTATCCAAACCTAGGCATTGATGAAGAAGGAACTTAGGGAGCAGTTCCTCCCCACAAACACGGCGTGGGTTGCACGAGATTCTCTCAAGAAGCTGAGGCAAACAGGGACGGTTAGGGAGTATGTGAAACAATTCCCGTCCCTCCCAGACATCAAGCACATGATAGAGGAGGATAAGTTGTTCAATTTCCTGACTGGTCTCCAAAATTGGGCGCAGAATGAGTTGAGAAGGTAGAACGTATGAGACCTCCCCTCGGCCATCACAGTGGCTAAAAGGATGGTTGACTACAAGTCTGAACCAGCCACATAGAAACAAGATAAAGGGGCCTCTTCCTCTAAGGGCGGTCGCAGACGAAACGGTGGGAACGGTGAGGCACGTAGGAAAGACTTTAAGGGGAAGCGTAGTGAGCAGGCTGAACCCAACAAATCCAAGGGGATAGCTTGCTTCATCTGCCAAGGTCCTCACCATGCCAAGGAGTGCCCGAAGAGGGAGAAGCTAAACGCTGTGGTTGTGGAGAACGACTCTTCTTCAGAAGAGGTCACTGCCTGTATGAACCCCATGCAGATTGTGAGCGCTATCCAAAAGGAGAAATCAGAACATGACAGACTGATACATGTTGAGGCCGTTCTGGACAAGCAGCCAGTGCGGGCACTGGTTGACACAGGTGCTTCCCATAACTTCCTTGCAAAGAAGTGCGTGAAAGCTTGGGGTCTGAAGACGGAGAAGGATCATGCCCAGATTAAGGCAGTGAACTTAGAGGTAGCTCCTGTCTTAGGAGTTGTCCATGGCGTGCTTGTGTGGATTGGTGATTGGTCGGGTAGAGTGAACTTCACTGTTGTTCCATTGGATGACTTCGAGTTGATCCTTGGGCTGGACTTCATGATATTGTCTAGGGTGTCCGTGATGCCACACCTTAGGGGAATCCTCATCGGCGATGAGAGGATCCCTTGCTTTGTTGCTGAGAACAAAGGCAAGACAGAGGTGCAGGTTGTGTTTGTGCTTCAGCTGAAGAAAGGCCTTGAACGGGGCCATAAGACCTATTTGGTCAAGATGGTGGAAGCTGAGAACACAGCCTTGGACGTTCCAGAGAAGGTGGAGATGTTGCTGAGTGAGTTTGTGGACGTGAATCCACCCTAGTTGCCACAAACCCTCACATCACGACGTGTTGTGGATCAAGCTATTGAGTCGATGCCAGGGGCTCGTCGTCCAGCCCGAGCCCCCTATCGGATGGCTCCACCAGAGTTAGCAAAACTCAAGAAACAGCTTGACAAGCTATTGAAGGCAGGCTTTATCAGACCATCTAAGGCTCCCTTAGGAGCCCTAGTCCTCTTTCAGCGGAAGCAGGACGGTTCCTTACGTTTATGTGTGGATTATCGAGCGCTGAATCAAATCACTGTGAAGAACAAGTATCCAGTCCCTCTTGTGGCTGACTTGTTCGATCGCTTGGCGAAGGCTTCCTATTTCACCAAGCTGGATCTCAGGTCGGGTTATTGGCAGGTACGTATAGCTATGGGCGATGAGGCAAAGACAGCGATGGTGACATGCTATGGGCTGTTTGAGTTTCTGGTCATGCTCTTCGGCTTGACAAACACACCAGCCACCTTTTGCACGCTGATGAACGATGTTTTTAGACCCTACTTGGACTGGGTTTCAGTCGTCTACCTTGACGACATTGTGGTGTATAATGCTTCCTTGGATGAGGATGTTGGCCATCTCAGAATTGTGCTGGAAAGGCTAAGGGAGCACAAGCTGTTTCTGAAGCTTGAGAAGTGCCGCTTTGCACAAATAGAGATCGAGTTCCTTGGGCATTGCATAGTGGAGGGAAGAGTAAGGATGGATGGGCGGAAGGTTAGGGCCATTGCATAGTGGCCAGTCCCGACTAAGGTAACAGAGCTGAGATTTTTCTTAGGACTCGCGAACTACTATCGGAGATTCATCAGGAATTACTCGAAGAAGGTAGCAGTGCTAACCGACCTTCTAAAGAAAGACAAGCCTTGGTGCTAGGCTGAGGCATGCCAGACAGTGTTTGAGCAGCTGAAGGATGCCATATCCTCAGAGCCTGTGCTCAAACTTCCAGAGTTTGATGCGCCCTTTGAGGTGCAAACTAACGCTTCCGATTGGGCAATTGGAGGTGTGCTGATCCAATCCAATCACCCTGTTGCCTATGAGAGCCGCAAGCTCAATGAGACCAAACAAAGGTATTTAGTCCACGAGAAAGAGATAACTGCAGTCGTCCACTACCTTAGAACTTGGAGGCATTACTTGCTGGGAGCGAAGTTCCTTGTCCGGACAGTCAACGTAGCCATGAGATACTTTACTATGCAAAAGAAACTTTCTCCCAAGCAGGCACGTTGGTAGGAATTTTTGGCTGAGTTCGATTTCGTGTTGGAGTATAAGCCAGGCAAAGCCAATGTTGTGGCTGATGCCCTCAACCAACGGACTGATCCAGAGCCAACGATGGCGGCATTGGTGCAGATTGCAGGGGATATGTTGGAACAGATACGGGAGGCCACGGAGAAAGATCAAGTCTGCCTAAGGCTGATTGAATCCGTGAAGGATGGGTCTACACGGAGATTTTGGTTGGAGGAGGGGGTGTTGTATGCCAAAGGAGGACAACCTTACATCCCCTTGGCTGGCGGTTTGAGACACCGATTCTTGAGAGAGACCCATGATCCTGTGTGGGTAGGTCACCCTGGGCAAGAGCGGACTCATGCACTCTTGTCCCAGAATTACTTCTGGCCGTGGATGCTGGAAGATGTTGAGCACTATGTGAGAACGTGTATTGTTTGCTAGCAGGACAAGACAGAGAGGCAGAAGGAAGCGGGCATGTTGCAGCCCCTTCCCATCCCAGACCGACCTTGGGTTAGCTTGTCTATGGATTTTATAACTGGTTTGCAGATTGTGCAGGGATTCGGATTGATTATGGTGGTAGTAGACCGCTTCTCTAAGTATGGGACATTCATTGTAGCCCCAAAAACTTGCAGCGCTGAGACGGCCACAAACTTGTTTTTCCGGAACGTTGTCAAGTATTGGGGACTGCCAGCGGACATCTTAAGCGACAAAGACACTAGCTTCACAAGTAGATTCTTGACTTAGCTATTCGAGATGTTAGGCACTTAGCTTAACTTTTCGACCAGTAATCACCCTCAGACGGAGCGAGTGAACACTATCTTGGAGGAGTATCTACGCCTCTTTGTCATAGCAAACTAGAAAAACTGGGTCGACTTGCTGGAGGTCGCTTAGTTTTGCTATAACCTACACACGAGCTCAGCCACAGGTTGCAGTCCTTTTGAGTTGGCCACGGGCCAACAACCTCTTATGCCAGCGGATGTGGCCTTGCAGCGGATAGGAGGCAGGTGTCCTGCTGCCTATCGCTTGGCAAGAGGGCGAACTGAGAGAATGGAGGAAGCGCGTGACTGCTTGGCCAAGGCAGTCAAGTGGATGAAGAAGTATGCAGACAGAGATTGGAGACCTCTTGAGTTTCAGGTTGGGGACAAAGTTATGCTGAAACTTGCTCCCCAATTTTGGAAGAAGCTGCGAAGGAAAGACGTGCACAAAGGGTTGATACAACGGTACGATGGGCCCTTTGAGGTGAAGCAACAAGTTGGTTAGCTAGCATACCAACTCGAGTTGCTTGAACACTTCAAGCTTCACCCTATTTTCCATGTTAGTTTCCTTAAGCCGTTTCATTCAGACTTAGAAGATTCCAGCGAGGTACTTCAAAGAGAGCCCCGCCTGTGATAAGAACCTCTTTTGAACAGGAGGTTGATGCTATCCTTGACAGGAGAGTTGAAGGGATGAGCAAGAAGAACAGGAGGATCATCTACTTGGTTAAGTGGAAGGGTCTTCTGGAGTCGGAGAACAACTGGGAGCGAGACGTCGCGTTATGGCAGTTTGAAGACAAGGTTCGTGAGTACTTAGCTTCAACAGGGATGTCGAACGGATTAGTTGGGGGAGGCCTATTAGCCCCTCCACTTTTTACATAGACAAGGGGGCGGCTACCCCCTATACTTGGCAACGGACAGCCAAGTTGGCTTGGGCGACGAACAACCTAAGCAGCCCCTTGTGCACGGATGGATGCTTGGAACAGCATGGGAGCAGTTCCGGACGCACAGGTAGAGTCCCTGCGTGGGCAGGACTCTAAGTGGCATGCTGGACGCCACAACCCCTTAGGGATGGACTCCTAGGGGCGCTAGGACACAGGGAGCCAACACAACCCGACTCCTAGTACGGATAGGAGATGATGCACAGGTTTCCCTGGATGGAAGAACTCTAGAGGTAGTAGGGCGTTGGACTCCTAGCCGAACTCAGATTCCTCATAGGTTTCCTATTTTGTGTTGGGACGCCCCATTGAGCTGGGAAGAGTTGGGACAAGGAGGGACTTTGTATACTTGGGCTGGGATTGTACTCCTAGTGCGATATGAACCAGTAGGGTTGTGTCTATATATAGGGAGAGGATGGGGGCGGCCATGAGAGAGAAACTGGTACAGGACGAACCAGAGAGAGTGTGAGAACTCTGCACAGTGACTTGGCTTGTTAGCCCCGCCCCTCTCCCTGCCATTGTAACCGACGGACTGCGTTATATAAGCATTGGGCGGAGCCCCTTTGCGCCAGAGAAGACTGTGTTGGATGATTGCTTGTTCCCCTTGCGCATACGAGAGGGAAGGTTGTGAGAGTAGGCTGCTGGCTGCGCGCTGTAGTTAGGCCATCGCGGGTGTGGATGCTAGGCAAAGCTCTGCGCCCGTGAAAGTAGCCATGGTTGCCATGCCAAACTAGACCCTCATGGTTGCATGGTTTGCCATCTTGATGAGATCTGTCTCGGGACATCTTCCGACCTGCGAGACTAGGCAGAATTGCATTTATGAGATCTCACAGAGATAGCCTAGATCTGACAAGACTGGTTGTTTGCCATTGGGTGGAGGATGACGATCTAATAGTTATACAACATATGCCAAGGACCACTATGTGTAGAGCTGATAGTTATACAACATTATTAATCTTTTGGCATAACACGCCTTTAAACATTAGTCACATAAATAATTACAAAAATATTTAAAGCAGCAACTAGATAAATTAATAAAAAATCTCCTAAGCTTTCACCTCCATCCTTGCTACATTACTTGTAGAATTTGGAGGTGGGTGAGTATATTTTAACTCAGAAGGTTGTGTTAACATCTAAAATAATGCTAAGAAAAAATTTTATGAAAATAAATATAATCATTTTGTAACATCTTTTGTGAGAAAATGAGTTATTCCGAAACAATCTAATTCAGAAACAAATTCAAAAATCTAATGAGAAAAAACTAGAAGCCATGATACCAAATGACGTTCTCCTTGATGCTCATGGGGCAATAAAAGTCTCAAAAGGATATAAACTTTCCCATGATACTCCTCACCTATATTTGTGCTTCAGATATCGATTATTTTTCTTAGTAGGTATTTAGAAAAAATATGATAATCCCGAGTTTTATCTCAAGACTACCGAGAAAATACACTCATCCGAAACATGGTGTAGCATATGAAAATCATTTTCACATAAATCTAGCTAATAAGCAAAGTCAAACAAAATAGCATAGAAAAGTTAATGTCTACAACTAGAGCATAAGTTTAGAGTTTAAACCCCCTACCTTAACTTTTGGGGCCGAAAATTCATAATTGAATAGGTCTCAAACGGGGAAAATAACCCCACTACAACGTTCAACATGCTCGATTTAATAGAGAATGCCTCTTGAATGACTCGATTCGGACACAAAATGGTTCAGAACGAGCGAAATTAAGTTTGAGAATTAGAAACTCAAAGTTCATGAAACTAAAACATATTCGAGTTTAAATAGGTGCACCTGCATGCCACTTGGCACATGGAGCATGCATGTGTCTTGTAAAAGTGATGCGTGCTTGATTTGCATTGTGTGCGTCTCACAGGTTGGTCCCGCATGACGTGGTCTAGACATGCAGGCCCACCATGCATTGTGTGGCCGTTTCAAGTCATACGCCCAACACAGGGCCGCTGCCCATCACACGGGCCCGACGTCATGTGGTGCATGCTGGTTGCATTGGCTAGCACTACTAATGCAATCTTTGTGTTAGCCTCAATAAAACAATATTTTTTCTAGTTTTTTTCCAATCAAAACATCAAAACGCTCTATCTTTCCAACCATATGTCGGACTCGTTAGTTTTAGGTATTGATGGACTTCTATCAACGATTCCTTCAAAAAAAGACCACTCATTGGTAGAAATTCTAGCACTTTTCAGTGGGTCTCATCCATGAGGCACGTTTCTCGGGGCCATAACTTATGACCCCGATGTTCGATTCAAGTCATTCAAGGTCATTTACACTCGTCTTTTAGAGCTCTAATATAAACTTTCAAAAACTTATCAAATAACAATATTTACCTAATTAGAAATTGCTAAAAATTCTAATATTAGCTTTATTAGTAGCTAAAAACTTACCAAAAAGTCAGGGTCATTACAATAATGTACATATTATGAAGTGGAAAGTAAGAACATTAAATGAGGTATAAGTAAGAGGGTGATCATTGGGGTTGGCTTTGAGGAGCTTAATTTGATGACTTTCGAGTAAAATGCTTTACTATAAGGTGGATGGCGAAGACTGTATGAATATATAAGGATATGTTTTGTGGTTAGTTATGATTATGAGATGAATAGGTTAAGTGAAGTTAGCTACCCTACCAAACTAGGGTTTTGGAACAGGCTCAGCTTTGGCTTGATAAGTGGAAGATTATAAGATTGAAAGTTTTTATGGCATAATTGTACCTGCATAAATCACTTAATTCAAACTTGAATTGTAAGCAAAACTAATATGATTGCATTGTGAATTTGAGACATGAGGATTTTGATGGATTAAGTTTTGTGGTTGAGCTAGTTGATAATGAATCGGTTGATCATTTCTCATATCTTGTCATGATGTTTATCTTGTAGGATGTTGTCTGTGTGTTGTATCTTAGGCCCGATGTTTGATGCTCTGTTGAGAGCGATGCATGTTTTCGATTTTGGCTTGGTGTTGTCTTAAGCCCAGATGTTTGATGCTCTATTGATAACATTATATATTTTTGCCCTTAGTCGACACTCTATGATTCTGCCCAAGAGTGACATTATAAAATTTTAGCCCAAGAGTGACACTGTATGATTTCTACCCTTAGTTAGCATTATATGGCCCTTAGTTAGTACTATATGACCCCTAGAGTGTGGGCATTTATACACTCAGGTAAGTAGTATCATGGATCTACTCTTACCTGCTTGATCTTGTGCCCCATGAACGTAGGTGTGCCTTGCCTTTGAAAAAGTCTATGGCATCTAGTTACTCCCCGAAGGTTAAGGTGATTCCTCAGTGACATTCCTTTTCATTTCGATGCTGGAGCTTGTTAATTGTAATAATCTTCAGAGGTTGATAATATGTGTACGAGTCAATAAATTTCTGACTAAGTTTGTAAGTGTAAAATTTCAAGTAAGTCTCTAAGAGTAAGTTTTTGAGAATTTGAGTAAGACTATAAGAATATGAGTAAGATGGTACGAGTAATACTGTAAAAATGTTATGAGTAAAGCTCTAAGTGTAAAGATTGTATGAGTAAGGCTGTAAGGTTACGAGCAAGTGTAAAATTGTGTAAGAGAGGTAAGATGGCATGTGTTTATGCATGATTGTTACATTATGCGACTATGATGTGTTTGTACATTTTTATGCTTCATGTTGAGTTATATGAAAACATCTATGTATGGACTTACATATTTCACTATTTAGAATTCCCTTATTGAGTATATCTTACTAAGTATTTTTATATAAGTACAAAAATACTTATTTTCCATTTCTTTTTTCAGCCCCGATATTCGGGAGGCTTTTGTAGGTTTGTGACAGAGAGCTCTTGGAGAATGTTGCTTGTTTTTATGGTAGATTGATTTTCATTGACTCAGATATACCCTTGACTCACCGAGAATATTATTTTTGCCATGGTTTGATGTATTGAGTGAGATAAAAATTAAGACGTTTATACTTTTTGGACTTGTAATTTGGATTACATTTTGCACTATTTATTTGACTTTTACTCATGGATGTTTAAGAGGGATTTGTATTTAAAGTCCATGATTATAGCAATTTATTTCATACATTTGTTTTTGAGTATCGTCTAAGATTGTTTAGCTTGGTCGTATGTTGTTTGTTTAAAAGGAAAAAAAATCATATGGAAACAATTGACGTGGGATGCTTTAAATGATAAAATTGTTTTCAAAGGTTTTGTGTTTCATCATTTTCTTGATTTACAACTATTATATTGCAAAATACTTTCATGAAATTTTAAGAAAACATGTTGAAAACTCTTGGGATTTACAATACGACCTTCTATGTTTGTAAGTAGTCATACTTTACCTCCTTACAAGTCCATACCTCTTTTTGAATTCCACCATCCAAAGAATAAGATGGGGACCTATTGATCAAATACACCGATATATTCAATGCATTAGCCCAAAACTAAACTGGTAAACTTGAACAAACCCACATGCTCCTACACACTCAAAGATGGTATGTCCATCCATTCTACCACACTATTATGTTTGGGCTTCCTTGGCGTAGTGGGAAGTCTTCTAATTCCATTCTTATCACAAAAAGACTAAAACTCCCTGCCACAATACTCACCATCATTGTGAGATTTCAAATGCTTCAGTTTTAAACGTGTCTCATTCTCCACATGAGCCTTCCACTTCACAAAGTTCTCAAAGATATTAGACTTATGCTTACCCATAACTTTCTAGTAGCATCATCAATAAAGGGAACAAAATAAATAGCACAACCAAGTGAAGATACCTAACTAGGTCCCCATATGTCTATATGCACCAACTTAGTCATTATGATTTCCTTTCTTGCACTACCTTGGTGAAAGATACCTATTTTTGCTTCTCATAGACACAATCTTCATAGAAATCTAGATCAATATCTTTTAGGCTATGCAGTTTGCCCTTATTTTTCAGAACATGCATACCTTTATCACTCATGTGCCTAAGGCGCTTATGCCATATGCTTGAGTCATCTTGAGAGGATGTCAATGAAATGGAGTTGTGACAATTTGAGGACAAGTACAACATACCCAGCTTCTTCCCCTTAACTAAGATCATAACACTTTATTCATCTTCCACGTATCATCAACAAAGTTGGTTGTTATGTCATTCTCAACAAATTGACCAACATAAATAATATTTTATGTTAGGCGAGACACATGTCTTACATCTTTTAACAACAATATTGTCTCATTGCCTTGTACAATTTTAACATCCACCTTACCAATTATATCGCATGCATCATCATCTCCTAAGTAAACTTTCCCATAGTTTCTATGAACATATTCATTAATTAATCCCCTTTTAGATGTAGCATGAAAAGATGCACCAGAATCAATGACCCATGACTCACTATGAGATTCTAAAGATAATAACAACTACTCACATCATAATCATTGTTAAGATTGATAATATTCTTACCTCCATGATTATCCTTCTTAGGGACTTTGTAGTCTTTCTTTATGTGACCTTTCTGGCTATAGGTCCAACATGTATCATCAACTTTTCCTTGGCAATTCTTAGATTTTCCTTGTCTAGACTTACTATGACCATTCCCCAAGTTATCCCTCCATTTACACTGACCTCTACCATCAGTAATCAGCACTAAACCATATAACTTAGAATCATCGCTCTTCTTTCTTATTTCCTCTGTTAAGAGTAGTTTAGTACTTTCATCAAACTGCAATTTCTCTTTATCAGACGAACTAATGTAAGAAATTACTCATGGTTTCCAACTCTCTAACAAAGAATTTAGCAGAGCAATGAATTTTACATCCTCAACAAAAGAAACATCTACACCTTCTAAATAATTCATGAGGTTATTAAAATGGTTGAGATGAGAGGGAACAAACTCATCCTCACCCATTTTTAGTTCAAACAACTTCTTAACCAAATAAACTTTGTTCATAGTAGCCGACAAGTCATATAACTATTTTGATGCACTAAACAAATTAAGCACTTGTAGAAGTTACCTTGGAGACATTGGAAGTGACATGTGTCAATAAAGAAAAACAAACAATGCTAAGAACCTTCCAATAAAAAATTCTCCAATCTTATAAGACATCTTGTCTAGTTTAAGCCCTCCTATGGGTAGCTACAAATCCTTCTGATATGGATAATCTTAAATTTGCATACGCCAAAATGAGAAATTCATGTCATTGAGCTTCTCAATCTTCAATTTCCCTTTATCTACCATTATTGAACCTAGGCCTCTATTGTTGGGGGGAAGAAGCAACACAAGATCATAACTAGATGCAAACAAATGAGAGAACACACAAGATTTAAAGGTGGTCTAGCTTATGCTAACCTCCACCCGTCTCACACAAATCCACTATTGAATCAAGAGAATAGTACATATGAGAAGATTTCACGATCCAACATTGAGTGATATTCCTAGTGCATGCCCTGCTAAATACGCTCAACGCATTCTATGAGGACTTTTATATAAATGATTACATGAGTTATGCTTTCCAAAAGATCTAAGGGGCTGTTTGGAAATCCTTATGAAAAAGATAGTGATTTTCCAAAGAGTGCAAAACATCACATCATAAGAGAGATTATTTTTCTCCTCCAACCCTCATGAGGAGAGACGCCAAACAGCCCCTAAGAAGCTAGAGCTGTCTCGAGCCTATGACAAACTAATACGAACATGGGCTGGATCAAGAGATGGCACCTACAACTCAAAATCACATCTAGAAGTATAAGATCAAAGTATTTGGGAATATTCGAGCCTGTAAGATATGCTTAGCTAATTAAGGGAGGTGGCTCATACACATTTGCTACATATGTTGTTGGTTATGGAATCATGGCCCATGGATCATGATAAATAGTATATGCCATACTGGGCTACTTTGGTGGGCTAAGGCAGAGAGAACCTTTATAAGCACTTCTTTTGGAGCCTTCACAGCCATGGCCCATGGCCCATAAATATGAGTTTGTAACACTAGTTTTAAAGTGGATGACATTGTGACACCCAACTAGGGGTGTTAAAGTAAGCTCAAAAACTTGAATTGGATCAAGCTTTACTCGGCTTGACTTGTGTTTGAACTCAACCTTGAAGTTGGTCAAGTTGATGTGCCCGATGCGGCATAATCGGTACCTTGGAGTTTCACGTAGGGAAAGAGAAGGAAGAAGAAAGAAAGGGAAGAAGAAAATGAATATCTAATTGCATAACCAATAAAGAAGAGAAGGGCGACCTATATAGGGAGCCGACCCACCCACCTATGAAGTCACATCAGCTAGTGGGTCGGTTATCCCGTGGTCCACTAGCTGGCCCAATACATTTATTTCTCCTAATTTATAAGTAAATACATAAGAAAATACTAAGCTTATACATAAGAAAATAGCCTAATGGCCTAAAATAACAAGGAAATAAAGGAAATAAAGTAGTCTGGTAAACATGCACAACACAAGCCAAGTTCAAACACACCTGCGCTCGGCTCGACTCGGCTTAGCTTAAAGCTTGATAAAAACTTAAACTCACATTAAGTACATTATTTTTTCAAATACACATATGCATATATTACATATTATATATAAATTTCATGTCTCCCAAGTTTTAACTCTTTCCATAAAATATATCATTTTTACTTTTTTCATGTATAATTGTATAAGGCTTTTTGTTAGAGGAATTATATAATGTATCATAAGATCTAGAACCATTTTTTATGAAACATTACTCCCTCTGTCATGTATTAATAGTTTAAATTAGAAAATCAAAATCAATAAATACTAGTTCATTTGATTATCTAATCTAACACATTGGATCACTTACTAATCATGTTCGTTTTAGTAATTTTTCTCTGGGTCACCGATTACAATACTAAGTAATGACCATAAGGCATAGCAACTCGACTCAGCTTAAACTCAAAATTGAACTCGATTTGAGCTCAACTCGAGTTCGAAATTAAAGTTTCAAGCTCAAGCTTAGACACTCTAAATCTTGATGATGCTCGACTCTTTAACACCCCTACTCTCAACCTTCATTTTCTCACCTCACTTAGTTGAGATCATTGTTCTAAAAATTGGACCGACCCAGCCGGTTGAACCAGGTCCCACCAATAGACTTTCTGACCGATTCTTCTAGTAATGTTCTTATCGTGAAAATTTTGTCCGATTACATGTTAAATTATTTGTAAAACTTGTTCATGTTTCCTTAATAAAATCAGAATAAACACCAAAGATATTATAGAATATCAGACTAGTTTTTTTGGTTGACATGTACACTACTTTGTATTAAGTAAGATTTTTTTTGTATGCATGAGTAATTTAATTCATATTGAATAGGTACTCCCCAACTAACAAACAAATAAGAATATAACATTTTTTAAATATGGCTATAAAGTCTTTGGTATTCTAAAAAATATATGCAACTTTTGAGTATTATCAGACATGGGCTTATAGAGGTGAAAACCACCAAAAGAGAGGTAGAAAATAACCCAATTGTCCCTCTTTTCTTTCAACCTCATATCCACCAATAATCCATTGAATCTGCTTTGCCCTTTTCGACTAGGCCACGCCTCCACCACCTCCTTCTCGTTCTTTGCTTCTTATGTCTTCTCCTTTACCTCTTCCTCTTCTCCTCCTACTCCTTTGCCTCCTCTTCCTCCTTCCTGGCCTTTTGCATTGCTGGTAGTGAAATGGATGTGAGAGCCATTTAAAAGTTTGATCTTTCTTTCTTTAAACCTATAAACATCTTCGACTACTTAAAATCACTAATGAATTTTAATTTTACTTTATTTTGAGTTTTTGATGGTAACGAATAACTCAAACACACTAATAGCACGTTGCCCTATTTATTATGCAAAAATAAAATACAACTGGAAGTAGCTCAATGCTAATGTCAAATGGGTAAGAAATATTATAATAGTGAGAAGGAGGAGGAGGAAGAGAAGAATAAGAAAGAGGAGAAAGAGAAGGTGCAGAAGATATTCCAAATATCTCTTATTTTTCCATAGTAAAAGGTAGGGGTGATTTTGCATACCCCTTATTCGTGTCTACCAAGGTCCTTGTCATGCTTTGTTCAAGTTTGTCTGCTATGGATACAAATGAACACAGATGAACATAGACAAATACAATACCTAAATTTTATCCCAATTAAAATTGTCTAGTACATGTTTAGTATATTCGAATTGTCCTAACATGCTACATAGGTATTGAATCTATGTTTTTAATTTGTCCAGTACCAATGTAGCATGTTAAGACTATCCTAACTTATTACATAAGTTCTCAATCTATATTTTTAAGTTGTCCATTACCTATGTAGCATGCTAAGATTTTTCTAATATGCTACATAGGTATTAGATTCTATTTTTTTGTTGATAGTTATAATAATTATTACTAATATTTAAGGAAGCGTTGAGTAAGGGTGGTAGACGCGAATGTCCACGGACATAGACAAGGGTATGTCTGTGTTTGTAGCTCCTATTAGGGCAAACAAAAAAACTTCGTTTGTGTTTGTGTTTACCTTAGACACAAAAAATTATCCGCTTTATATAAAAATAGATAGAGACATAGACAAACATTCTAACTACATACGTCTATGAGTACCCTTATTAAAAGCTACAAGGTGTTATTAATTGTTATTAATGGGAGTCTAAGTTTTGTTCAGTGGTGCTGCATAAAGCTTGGATTCAAGTAAAATTAAAACTCACAAGTGATTTTATGTAGCAATTGAAGATGTTTAAAAAGTTATATTTTAAAATTGAACTTGTAAAGAAAGAAAATTAATTTTTTAAACGGCCATTTACTGCCATTCACACGGTGGTTCTCACGTGTGTAAGGCCATTTCTTCATAACACCAAAAAGTTTCATACACCTCGACGAATACCCAGGATTTTAGGGTCTTTTCTGGAAAAATGCTCTTAAGAGTATGCCAATCATTGTTTCTCGGTTTGAGAATTGGAAAGGAGATCCCCACTTTGGGACTCGAAAAGTGGTTTTTTGAGTCGAACTCCAACTCAAAAATAGCATAATTTCATATATGACTCAATCACTCCTCAAGCCACTCTGAAAGTCAAACTCATCAAACTCTATTGGCTAATATGGCCTCCTCTTCCACATTTGTTTCATAAATTTATACAATAAACAATAATTTTCATAATATTATAAAAATTATACAATATATTATGTAAATAAAATATTTTTATGTTAAAAGGTAATGTAATATGTGTCTATTTTTTATAATTTTATACCTAGTAAAATGAATTTATTTTTATTATCTTAATTTTAGCCAAGAGTCAAGTCCAACTCTTTAGTTTTTGAACTATTGACGTGCCACATAAAGAGTTCAATGATCAACATGCTTGTAAATGGTACATTAATATGAAGAGTAATAACTCAAAGCAAATGGGTCACTTTTGAAACAAGAAACATGCTAACTTCCAAGTTAGCCTTTTGATGTTTGGTTTATATTTTAAGATGTTGGCTTATAATGCAGAGAACCTGGATTGGACTCATCTTGGAGAACCTGGATTAAACGTAACATGCAATATTCCATCACACGACTTAATTTGAAACACTCTTGAAATAAAGTGAAAATATATTCATCCGCAATGAGTTTTCACTCTTGGTCAATACTCTAGATGAACTTTTCCTTCTTGTTTTATTTTTTTATTGGTAAATAATATGGGAGGGATGACCCCTTCCAGAAACCAAGGGAGAGTACAGGAAGAAGAAATATTATGAATTCCATTTTTTGAAAGAAAAAAGAAATTCATTTAATAATTTAAGCTTGGGGATCAAATAGGTACGGACTAAAGCTTCACAACACTTGAAGACTTGAGTTTTGAGAGTGACTTCGTTGACAAAGATATGATGGTTAAAAATTCCATTCTTTTTAGAGGATGGAAGATGCAATTTCGTTTTAATATTTTCATCTCCTTGTATTTTGGTTCTTATGTATTCTCCCTTTAGTTCTTAATGAAATGGATCTCTCCCACCATATTTATCAATCGAAAAAAAGTGCAAACAATTCTTTGTGAAAATTAGATAATTGTCTAAACTAGATTATAATGAAGTCAAGTTAGAATATATATAACTAATAATCTTTATTTTTTTTAAAATTGTTAGTATATTCTCTTTCCTTACTGAAAGATGGTGTCTATAATTTCATTTTAATTGTCTCGTGACTTTGTTACCCATTTCATTTAATAGAAAGGTGTTTCCTCCTCACAAAATCCTACAAAAAATTTAAATTGATGTCAAATGCAAATAAAAAATTGGTTCCCGCTTCTTGTTGCAAATTATGACACATACAAGGTTAAAAAATAACTTCCATTCCATCATTTTCACTAATAATGATCTACATCTACATGAGAGAAAACACAAGCTATAAGTACATTGAGTCATTTAAATACAAAATATATACTCCATCCGTCTTAAAATAAGTAGTTTATTTAATTTTAAACTACTAAATAGGACACTTATTTCAAGACATTGAGAGTAAAATTATTTCCAGAGATGAATTTAATATAATTAGTGACCTAAGCACTCTATGTTACCAAGACCCAAAATCGTACACTTTCTATTTTTCAAACTACATGCAGAGTATATCGTTATCCCAACCTCATCATTGAGTGCTTAATCCCACCTAAGGTCACGAGCTTGTGACCACTACCTTTTGGGCTAGGCCCGGATGCCTTAATTCCTCCAACAGTAGTCACAAGCTTGTGCCCACCACCACCTGGGCTTGGCCCAGAGTGCTTGACTCCACCAAGAGTATCAGCATTCACGTGGGCATGGCCGCCGCCACCACCTGAGCTCGGGCCGGAGTTTTTGATCCCACCCAGAGCCCCGGCATCCACGTATGAGTTTCCGGGGCCTTTCGGGCACGGCCCAGAGTCCTTAATCCCTCCCAGGGTGCCAATGGGAGTAAACTTGTGGCCACCACCACCTGGGCTTGGGCCGGAGTTCTTCATACCATCCAAGACGAGGCCCCTGATCGCCCCCAGTGTTAATTCATCAGCAACAGCACTGGTTTCCTGCTCAGAAGGGGACAATGGACGGGAGTGAACAGAAGAGAAACAACTGGAGAACAGGAAAAGAGAGACTTTTAGAACAAGAAGAGGCAGCGGCTTTGGAGCCATGAGTCCTATCCTCGGTAATACGTAGGCAACAGAACTAAGAAAATGTTATGGAGTATGAGCTTATGAACAAAATGTAGTGGAGTATGAGCCTCAAAGCCATGAAGTTGGTGTATTTATAGGTTGTTCTAAGTAAATGTTGGGCGAAGATTCACTTAGTTGACCCTTGGAAATTGGGTTAGGCAAGTCCAGAAATATGAGCACAGCACCCTGTTCGCCGCCACGTTCTTGCCCTTGGTGGCGGAGAGGGAAGATTGGGAGGAAGCATCTTTTCAAGTTGGCTTGAGATGGAGGATACATGGAACTGAGATCAAGAATGTCAAGAATTCCATCTTGGAAGTAGCTTCCATTATCTGATATGCTTTGTTTATAGATTTAGTTAGTTTCCAGTAGGTTCAGGTGGTGGGTCCAATGGTTTTATGGCCTGAAAATCCTGACCAGGTGACTGGCGGCCATGAATGGCACCTGGAGGTTGGGCACTTGTGCATGGCTTTGAGTGGCGTATATTAATGTGGGGTAAGGAAAATGACAGACACCCATCTAGCCAATGAATGAGTAGACCATCTTCAGAACAAGCAAAACCTAAGGGCTAAGGAGATAGTGGAATGGAGAAAAGCCATGAAGGATGTACCAAGGTATATAATTAAAAACCCAATGTTTTTCGATTAGTTTATGTGAGCCCTTGAGGATTGTGCTGAACTTTAGGGAAACAAGAAATGGTGGTTTAATTGTGTGTTACCCAATCTAATTAATTAATTACATCTTAAAATTAGGCTGTTCTTATGGTGAGAACTGACCATAGGGATGATGTTAGCATTGATTAGGAAGTTGGTGTTGCAAAATTAAATGTTTGGAGTGCTATCTTTCATTTTGAATTACAGTCACTCAATCCCACATTAATAGTTTCATTTAATTTTTTAAAATAAACAAATTTTATATTAATAATTTTATTTAATTTTTTAAAATAAAATAGCTATTAATATAGGGAGGAAATAGTATTTTATGTATAAAAAATAATTTAATTCAATTATAATAGTATTACATTAAATTTATTTATCTTTCTATGTACACTAGGCACATGCCAACAAGCATTAACTTAAACACTTAAAAATTGGGGCATTAACTAGTTTAACCTCAAAATTTAACTGAATGCATCGCATCTTCTGCATAGAGCATCAATCCCAAAAACTTTAGCAAAAAAAATGAAGAAAGAAAAGACCAATCCCTAAAACTTAAAAACGGGGACATTAGCTGGCTTCTCCATATTGTCAGGTTGAATTTCAGTCGTGGCCTATGGTGTGTGTGCCGGAGGCCGTCGGGTTTATATCCTACGACCCACATTATTTAGGCAATATTTATTGTCAGGGTAACGTGGGCTATCAGATTTTGAGTTAACGGCCCAAAGACCTCTGTCTCATGCCGATGCTCATTTAAACTAAATCCATATAAAAAATGGGGGACATTCAATTTTGAAATATGCGAATGACGATAACTATATACTTATGGCAATGAAAAATGTGAAGCCTAGGCAAAGTTACCACAGGTTGCCATCAAAGTGATTAAAATCTTGTTTCTTAAACACGGGCCCTACAAATGAACGGCTCCACGGATCCTAAATGAACGGCCCCTCAAAAGGGCATTGGTTCATGCAGGGTGTAAATAAATGTATTCAAAGGTGACCACACTTTACCATTTCAATTGTATTTTACAGCCATAGGGTAATCAGCCATAGTATTAGAAGCTGGTTGCTGCTTATAATAAATGAAGCATATCAATCATCTTGGCAAAAAAAAAAAGCATTTCATTGTTGGGTTGACATTGTATAAGAGAATCTAGGGGTATACATTCATATACTAAACCCTATAACCAAATTTAGTGAGAGGCATTCTAAAATCAGATTCATTGCTTACTTTACATGGAATTGTGATCTATACATGGTAAAGGTAACTTCCTTAGTCCTGATCTTCACCTGCAGGTACCAAGTTGAGTGTTACTGGATGGATTCAAGAGATCACTAACCAGTCTCAGGCCAAGTCTATATCATAGCAACAGTGATCAAGCTGAGTTTTACGGGATGAATTCAAGAGATCACTAACCATTATCAACAGTGATAAGCACTGTAACCATTCACCAAGACCCATCAAAAATGGCTTTTAACATTCACTTTGAGCAAAAAGTTCTTCTAGTGCCTAACTCACTGATTAGTCCAATGTCATTCTCATTCTGATGGGCAATATTCCAGTGTCTTATTTGGAAAAGAAATGAATCTAAAATGAACAAACTTAAATTTCCTTCTTATCTTGGACTCCAACACAGTACAAATATCTACATGGGAAAAGTATGTACCAGCTGTCCACATCATCAAATCTTTTATAAAAAATTTAGCTGATTTCTACTCTGTTGGCTAGTTGATGTGGCACTGGCGTGGAACCTTTAAACGCTCTACTTCAGCCTTTATCACACCCATGCGCCCCTCAATGTGACAAGTATTGGATTTGTCTCATGTAGAAAAACGGAGTTATCAACCACTAAGCAAGCTTTCCTTGTTATCTGGAAGTACTTCAAGCTAGTGGAACAAGTTATGTAGCTGTGAGTAGGCCTCCATTTTAGTAGTCCACCCTCATGTCTTACTCAAGGCTTCATCAACTTAACTTTTGGGGTTCTGATCCAATAGGTTAAAAAGTAGTGCTCAAACCACTTACAAAGTCAGACGGCTTAATTTTTAACATTTTGACAAACCCTCTCATAAAAATGTATTAATTGACCTTTTTAATGCAAAATTTCAAAGTTTGAAACTTGGCCACCACCTCTTCGCTTCCCTATTGCGCCGCCCTTCCAAGGTTAGGGTGACTGCAACAAGGCCCGACTACCTTTGTCAACCACATTTATTTATTTTTGTTATTTTTATTGAAAAAAATTATTTTTATGTAAATGAGAACACACATGTAAATTATTTGAAGGTTGTAAATGGTCCAATATTGCCTACACAGATCTAAATTGTTTGAAGGTTATAAATAGTCCAATATCGCCTACGGTGTTGGTATATAAGGCATAAGTTTGCTTGTTTTTCGATTACTCGAACCTAAGGGGTTAGGGGTAATTAGATATTTTTTATGAGATTTTAAAATATGAAATCTCTTTATATGAGTAGAACTCAAAGTAACAAGTGTAGCGAATTGAAGAACGTACTACAACAAAATGTAGTATTAACGACGCACATATTAGCGATATAATGCTAAATGTCGCTAAATTAACTATTTGTGACAAATGAAAAAACGTCGCAAAAAAATAAACTATTAGCGACGCATATTCATATCGTCGCTAATACTAATCATATTAGCGATAATTTATTATAAGCGTCACTAATATTTTTTTATTTGCGATGCTTTTAACAAGCGTCGCTAAAAGATATATATTTTAAATAAAAAATATATATAACTATTAAACATCGCTAATAGCTTTCGCAATAGTGACGTTTTTTTATAAGCATCGCTAATAGTGCTGCTATTAGCGATGCTTACAAAAGTGTCATTAATAGTTATGAATTAAAAATATAAAAAATAAAAAATTTAAATTATTAGCGACGCTTTTAAATAAGCATCGCAAATAATATTTCTAATAACGACGCTTCTTTAAAAGCGTCGTTAATAGCTTTATTAATTTATTTTATTTAATAAATAAATATTAAAAATATTATAATAAACTTCTTAAATACAATATATTTTATTCAATATTTACTATTTGTATATATTAAATAAATATTAAATTTTTAATAAAAACTAATGTTAGTAATAAATTAAACTTTTACTATTTATATATAATATATTTTATTTCTTAAATTTTATTATTAATTTTAAAATATAAATTATAATAAAAGAGAGAGTAAAGAGAGTGCATAGAGAGAGAGTGAGAGTGATGAGAGAGAGAAGAAGAAGAGAGAGAGGGAGGAGAGAGAGAGGGGGAGGGAGGAGGCAGAGAGGGGAGAAAAGAAAAAGGAGATAGAGAGAGAGGAGAGAGAGAGAGAGAGAGAGGAGAGAGAAGAGAGAAGGGAGGGAGGAGAGAGAGGTAAGAGAAGAGAGAGGAGATAGAGAGAGGAGAGAGAGGGGAAATTTTGTATTTTATTTATTTTATATTTTTATTTAAAAATTAATTAAAAAATAAATAAGCATGTATTAGCGACATATTGGTTTATACGTCGCTAATATCACTAAATATTAGCGACGTATAGGCTTATTCGTCGCTAATACCCTTAGTATTAGCGACGTATAATCCTATGCATGGCTAATATATTTTTATTTATTTTTTAAAATAAATTTTAAACAAAAAATATAGATATAGAGAGAGGAGAGAGGGAGATAGAAGAGAGAGAGAGGAGAGAGAGGGGTGAGAGAGTGGGTAGAGAGGGTGAGGAGAGAGAGGGAGGAGAGAGAAAAGAGAGAGAGGGGGGAGGGAGGAGGGAGAGAGGAGAGAAAGAGGGTGAGGAGAGAGTGAAGAGAGAGGAGAGAGAGGGGAGAGAGAGGGGAGGGAGGAGAGAGAGAGGGAAGAAGAGTTAGAGAGAGGGTAGAGAAAGAGGAGAGAGGAGAGAGAGGGGAATTTTTTTATTTTTTTTATTTTTTATTTAAAAATTAATTAAGAAATGAATAAGCATGTATTAGCGACGTATAGGTACCACTGAGTATTAGCGACATATAGACTTAGATGTCGCTAATACCACTGAGTATTAGTGATGTATAGGCTTTATACATTGCTAATACCCTTAGTATTAGTGACGTATAATCCTATACTTCGCTAATACATTTTTATTTATTTTTTAAATAATTTTTAAACAAAAATATAGATATAGAGAGAGAGAGAGGAGAGAGGGTGAGGAGAGAGAGAAGAGAGACGAGAGACGAGAGAGAGAGGAGAGAGAGGGGAGAGAGAGAGAGAGAAGAGGGTGGAGAGAGGGAGGAGAGAGATAGGAGAGAGAGAGGAGAGAGAGAGGGGAGAGAGAGAGGGGAGAGAGAGAAGAGGGTGGAGAGAGAGAGGAGAGATAGAAGAGCGTGGGGAATTTTATTATTTTATTTGTTTTATATTTTTTATTTAAAAATTAATTAAAAAATGAATAAGCATGTATTAGCGGCATTATAGGTCTAAACGTCGCTAATACCACTAGGTATTAGCGATAGATAAACCTATACGTCGCTAATACATTTTTATTTATTTTTTAAAATAATTTTGAAATAAAAATATAGATATAGAGAGGAGAGAGGGAGGAGAGAGAGAAGAGAGAGATAGAGAGAGGAGAAAGAGAAGGGAGAGAGGTGAGAGAAAGGGTAGGAGGGGTGAGAGAGAGGGTAGAGAGGGGGAGGAGAGAGAGAGAGAGAGAGAGAGGAGAGGGAGAGGGAGAGGAGAGGGAGAGTAAATTGTTTTAATTAATTTTTAAACAAAAAATATAAAATATAGAGGATTTACATAGATTGAGGAGAGAGAGAAGATGGTGGAGAGAGAGAGGGAAGAGAGAGAGGAGAAAAGAGGGTGGAGTGAGGGAGGAGAGAAAGAGAGGAGAGAGAGGGAGGAGAGAGAAGAGAAAGAGAGAAGAGAGAGAAGAGAGAGAGGAATGAGAGAGAAGAGAGGGAGAGAGAGGAATGAGAGGGGGAGAGAGAAGAGGCTGGAGAGAGAGAGAGGAGAGAGAGGGGAGGGAGAGTTAGAGAGAGGGTAGAGAGAGAGGAGAGAGAGAAGAGCGTGGGGAAATTTTGTATTTTATTTGTTTTATATTTTTTATTTAAAAATTAATTAAAAAATAAATAAGCATGTATCAGCGAAGTATAGGTCTATACGTCGCTAATACCACTGAGTATTAGTGATGTATAAACTTAGATGTCGCTAATACCACTGAGTATTAGCAACGTATAGGCTTTATACATCGCTAATACCCTTAGTATTAGCGATGTATAATCCTACACTTTGCTAATACATTTTTATTTATTTTTTAAAATAATTTTTAAACAAAAAATATAGATATAGAGAGAGAAGAGAGGGAGGAGAATGAGAGGAGAGAAAGAAGAGAGAGAGAGGAGAGAGGAGAGAGAGAGGGTAGAGAGGGGGAGAGAGAGCGGAGAGGAGAGAGAGAGAGAATGGGTGAGAGAGAGGAGAGAGAGATGAGATAGAGAGAGAGAGAGAGGAGAGGGAGAGGAGAGGAAGAGTAAAATTTTCAATTAATTTTTAAACAAAAAATATAAAATATAGAGGATATACATAGATTGAGGAGAGAGAGAGAAGATGGTGTAAAGAGAGAGGGAAGAGAGAGGAGCGAGAGGGAGAGAGGAGAGGAGAGGGCAGAGAGAGAAGATTATAAATAATTTTATAATTTTTTGTATTTTAAATATAAAAAAATAAAGAAATAAGAATACTATTGGCGACGTATTGTTATATACATGCTAATAGTATATGTAGTAGCGACGTAAGGTACTATATGTCGCTACTACATAAATTATTAGTGACGTTGAGAACCATACGTCGCTACAAATTGTATTAGTAGCGACGTAGAAGAGCTACGTTACTGATAAGTGTTATAGCAGTGTCGCTAATAAAAAAAAATTTGAAAAAAATTAATTTACTCCAGCGTGGCAAAATTTTGCGTGCAAGCAAAATTTCCCCACTGGCCCGCTTCTTATAAATCCCCCCTAGATCCTTTACTTGCTATCCGCCGCCTCCGCCTCCCCTCGCCCACGCCCCGCCCCGCCCAGCCTTGCCGCAAACCCCCACCCCTCCGGTTCCCCCTCCTCCCTCCCGGTCCCCCTTTTCCTCACTACACTGCACCCCCACCTCCGCTGGCCCCCTTCTTCCGCCTTCCCACCACCTCCACCTCCCCTCGCGCACGCCCCGTTGTCCCCCGACCCACCACCCCCTCCGGATACCCCCCCTCCCTTCCCGTCCCCCTTTACCCCCTCGTGTTGCACCCCGCCTCTATCGCCCCACCTTCTGCCGCCTGCCCTAGCCCACGCCCCACCGTCCCCCGGCCCACCACCCCTCCGGTTCCCTCCTCCCTCCCGATCCCCCTTTTCCCCTCTATGCCACACCCCGCCACTGCCGCCTTGCGCCTCCGCCTCCCCGCCGCCTCTACCTTCCCACCGCCTCTGCCTTCCCTTGCCCCCGCCCGCCCGGCCTTCCCCACCCCCTCCTCCCTCCTGGTCCCCTTTTCCCCTCTTTGCCGCACCCCCTCCATGTGGACCCGACGGCGGGTCGGCACCGTCCTCCCTCCCTTGATTTTGGGGGGAGGAAGGAGAGGGCAGAGCCGGGGAGAGGGGGGCTAGAGGGCGGCAGCGGCGCCCCGCTCCCCCCATCTCTACCTGCACCCCCCCTGCTTGATAGAACTTAATGCAAAAGACTTAGGCATACTTGTAGCCATTAGAGTCTTCAATGAAGCCTTTCTGCTAATCTTATTCAAAACCACAATGTGTTTTTGGTTTAGAATTTGACTGAGAGTAATCTTGCGTAAGCCACCGAATCAGGATGGCTAATGGTTTATTTATAACTAAACTAGGACACCATTGTTAAGAACCCTAGAATCCTGACCATCCATCCATAGGTTATCCAATGGTTCAAATTTGTCACTTAAAACCATAGTTTAATGGGTATTCTGACTTAGGCCCATTACCCAGACAGTTTTAAAAGCCCAAAACAATGTCATTTGAGACAGTTGGGCCACTTTATGTTTTATTACAGAAACAAAGCCTCACATTCTCCCCTTGGCACAACTTCTCAATTGAGCCATATAAAGTATAAAATCTCCCACTTGGTTCAATTAAACTAAATTTAGGAAAAATATTTTAGTTAAAAAATAACCAAGTAGGTAATAGGAAACTTTAAAATGACTTTCGTATGTGCATACAATTTTTGAAAAAAGAATACCCTTCGAACTATATGTGGTAACTTTATACTCTTACAAAATGTCATAATTGCATGAATCAAGGCGGTTATGTCCTAAGAGGAAAACATTCCCTTCCATGTATCACAATGCAACTAATTCATTTTGTTTGAGTGCTATATGCCGGCAAAATATATTATGAGTGAAGGCATGCTCCTACTCATTTTGCAAATGTTGTCTCATACTTAAGTGCACTGAAAAATGAGACACAACGTGAAAAGAAACTGTAATTGCTATGATAAATGAGTAAAGTCCAAAAGTACATAAGCAAAATCAAATGTACGATGAGCTAATAAGACCCATACGATCCACATGACTCTTAAACAGAGAAGGGGGTAAGCCCTTAGTCATTGGATCAGCAACCATAATCTCAGTACCTATATGCTCAATAACAACCGTCCCTTCTTTAACACGATCCCGAACAACAAGATACTTGATGTCGATGTGTTTACTCTGACTTCTACTCTTGTTGTTCTTCGTGAAGAACACAACAACACTATTATCACAGAACATCTTTAACGGCCTAGATATGGAATCCATAATATTAAATCCTATGACAAAGTTCATCAGCCAAGTAGAATGTGACGTGCCCTCATAACAAGCAACAAACTCTGCCTCCATATATAATAACGCTGTAAGGGTTTGCTTAATACTTTTCTAAGAGATAGCACCGCCTGCCAAAAGGAAAATATAACCCGATGTCAACTTTTTTGAGTCAACACAACAAGCAAAGTCTGCATTTGTGTATCCAACCAGTTCCAAATGATCAGAATGTCAGTATGTAAGCATGTAATCCTTCATTCCATGCAGATACCTCATAACCTTCTTTGCAGCTCTCCAATGATCCATCCCTGAATTTTTCTGGTATCTACCTAGCATTCCCATAGCAAAGGCAATATCAAGTTTTGTACAGACCTCCAAGTACATCATACTACCAACTGCTGATGCATAAGGAATTTCCTTCATGCTTTCCAACTCCAAAGAATTCTTTGGACATTGGAACAAGCCAAATTTGTCACCCTTCACAATAGGAGCTGCACTAGGTGAGCAGTTTTCCATGTTAAACCGTTTTAGAACTTTATTGATATAGGCCTGTTGAGAAAACCCAAGGATCCTTCTGGATCTATCACGATAGATCTCAATCCCTATGACACAGGATGCCTCTCCTAAATCTTTCATGTCAAAGTTCTGAGAAAGAAATTGCTTAGTCTCGTGCAACATCCCTAAGTCATTGCTTGAAAGTAGAATGTCATCAACATACAAGACCAGAAAAGTGTAACTGCTCCCACTAACCTTAAGGTATATGCATTGATCAACAATGTTCTCCTTAAAATTAAATGAAGTAATAACATTGTTGAACTTCAAATACCACTGTCGGGAGGCCTGTTTCAGTCCGTATATTGACTTCTTGAGTCTACAAACCAGATGACTTCCTTTATCTGAGGTGAATCCTTTTGGCTGAATCATATACACCTCCTCCTCAAGATTCTCATTCAAGAATACCGTCTTGACATCCATTTGATGTAATTCTAAGTCAAAATGAGCTACAAGGGCCAAAGTAACTCTCATTGAATCCTTTGTAAAAACTGGATAGAAGGTTTCATTATAGTCAACACCATCTTTTTGAAGAAAACCTTTGGCTACAAGTCAGGCCTTATATTTGCTAATGTTACCAGATGGATCTAATTAGTCTTATAGACCCATTTGCAGCCAAGAGTCCTAGTGCCTTGCGGTAACTCTATGAAATCTCAGACTTTATTATCAACCATAGATTTCATCTCATCCTGCATGACATCATACCATTTACTAGAGTTATCTCTAGACATGGCCTGTGAATATGTAATAGGATCTTGAATGAGTCCAACATTCTCGTCAGACTCCTCGAGGTATACAACATAGTCAAAAGGGAGTGCATGTTTCCTTACTCTTGACGACCTTCGAAGTCTTATTTCATCAACAGGCAGAGGTGCTTGTGCAATAGGAGCTTCAGCAACTTGTTCCTGAGGGGATGGTGAAGGAAGGAGAGGCTGCTCTGGAATCACCATAGGTGATGCAGCATGTGTTCCTCCACCGGATGTGGGTATAACAACTGGAACCCATATTTTCTCAAACACAATGTGTTTAGGGGAAATACTCCCACTGAAGTTGCCTTGCTCAAGAAAACGGGCATTCCATGCTTTGACTACTGTAGGGGTGTGAGATGGACAATAAAACATATAACCCTTAGACCTTTTTGCATAACCAATGAAAAATCCACTAACAGTCTTAGGGTCAAGCTTCTTCTCAAGTGGATTATACACCCTAACCTCAACAGGACAACCCCAGATATGTACATGATCTAAACTAGGTTTCCATCCATTCCATAGTAAAAAGGGTGTTTTAGGAACGACTTTAGATGGAACTCGATTTAAAATGTACACGGCTGTCTTTAAGGCTTCACTCTACATATTGAGAGAAAGAGAGGAGTTACTAATCATACTCCTCACCATATCCATCAATGTGAGGTTCCTCCTTTCAGCAACATCATGTTGTTGTGGTGTGTCTACTACTGTGTATTGTGCAACAATACCATTTTTCTTTAGGAACTGCGCAAATGGTTCAGGTTTTTATCCACTCTCTATGTACCTGCCATAGTATTTCTCTCGTCTGTCTGATTTAACAATTTTGATACTCAATCTATATTATTTCTCTACCTCTACCTTATTAGTCTTGAAAGCATCAAATGCTTTAGACTTTTAATTTAAGAGATAAAGATACATGTATTGGGTATGATCATCTATAAAGGTAATGAAATACCTTTGACCATTCAGACAGGGAGTACTAAACGGTCCACAGATATCAGTATGTATGGTGCCGAATTTCTCATTATGCCTCTTAGCACCCTTAGAAGACTTGTTAGTTTGCTTTCCTTTTATGCAGTCTATACATGTCTCGAGATTAGTAAAGTCAAGAGTTTTTAAAACTCCTCTTACTAATCGTTTTAAGCAGTCAATGGAGATATGCCCCAACCACCTGTGCCATAACATAGAGGAGTTCTTTTTAATAACACTTCCTTGCGCAAACATCATAGATTGTTCAAAGGAAACATGCAAAGAGAGACAATATAATCCATCAATTAAAGAACCAAAACTAATGGTGACTGAATCTTTAATAATCAGAAATAAGGAATTCATAAACTAAAAAATAAAGCCATGAGGCACTAGTCTTGATAGAGAAACTAAGCTTTTAAAAAAACTTAGAATATAGAAAGCTCTCTCTAAATCTAATGTGTATCCTGTATGGAGAACAAGTCTATATGCCCCCACACCTTTAACCTTCGAACACATCTTATTTCCAACATAGATGTTGTGCTCCCCATCATTTAGTTTCCTTAAATTGAGAAACCCCTGCATGACAATAGAAACATGGATTGTAGAACCAGAGTCAATCCACCATGTGTTATTATAATGAGAATCAATATAATTAGATTCATAACACACTAAAGACATGAAATTACCTCCTTTCTTGGCAAGCCACTTCTGATACTTATGACAATCTTTCTTTACATGTCCTTTCTTCTTGTAGAAAAAAGCATTTGGTTTCTTTGGTGACACCATTAGACTTCATTGGCACACCTTTATCAGCTTCTTTCTTTGAAGCACCATGATTACCCATCTTTTGTCCTTTATGAGAAACTATATGGGCACTTTCTAGCTTCTCTTGCTTAAGTCTCCCCTCTTCCTAAACACACATACTCAGAAGGTCATTAACTGACCACTGAGTGTTATGTGTGTTATAAGAGATCTTAAATGACCCATATTGTGCAAGCAGGGAGTTCAGAATAAAGTGGACCAAAAAAGTATCATCAATCTTTATTTTCATGTTGTTTAAGTGATTAGCAATAAATATCATGCATATGCATGATATGCTCTCCACCCTTTGTCATCTGTTAGCCTCATGGATGACAACTTGGACATTAAGGTGCTGGCAAAGGCTTTATTAGAACTCTTAAATTGAGCTTCAACAGCTTTCAAAAGTTCTTGGACTGTAGCATATTCTGGGATGGATTCACTAATGCTTTTATTTATATAAGACCTCATGAGCATCATGTTTAAGCGGTTAGACTGCTCCCACTTTTCAAAAGATGTTACCTCACTTGGCATACTTTTTTTCGTAGGAGTGGGGGGTACATCCATACGAAACGTTAAATCAAAGTCTATGCACCCTAATAGTAAAAGAATCTTTTCTTTCTGATCCGTAAAATTGTTCCCAAACAATAATGGAAGGTGTTGATTAGGGTTAGAAATAAAAGACGGATAAGCTGCAATAAAAGAATAAATACATGCAAACATTAAAGAGGGCAAGAAACAATAACATAAGTATGACATATCCAATGCTAAAATCATGTAGTAAAATTGTAAACCCCCCTTTGGGCAAATGTTGCAATCTTCATCAAATTTACTAAGTCGTGTAGAAACAAAAGTTTATGTTGTCTTATGATAAGGCTAGTGTGTTATACATAAAACATTACATGAAAATCTCACACCTTTGGGTGTAGGGATTCACCTATGTTAAAATATATAACCCTCTACCCTATCCTAATTATGAAACGCTAATAGTGATTGATTTAATGGCCGACGTCTAACCGGCATGAATACGCCAACATGAAACGAGTTCCCCACGGTTACCACCTCCCTTTGGGGCCAGATGATAGTCTTTGTCACATAATCAAAATTTGATGGCAACACAATATTTTTATATATGTGAATCTATGCACCCTGTGGTAACATTCTATATGATTCACACATTGACAAATAACTTAGGATGCTTTGGCCATTCCTAAATCATCTCAACGGACGTGAGAACTAAATTTGTGCTATTCACCTTTTCAAATAACAAAATGAATGCAATTTAATTATTAAACAATCATGAAAATATCCATATACAAAATTGACTGGGGCATGAATGTCAATTTTCTCATTAGGCTTTTGGGACTTGGCCAGGGGTACCATCACCACACACCACAAATAAAAATATAGTCCAATGTCCTTATACAGTCCCTTTAAAAAAATTGTATAAGTTGGAAGCTATAAGCCCCAAAAATAGAAAAAAAATATTAATTCTTCATGATTGCATCCGCCTCCAGACAGGGTCCTTGAATTCTGGTGTCGCTTACAAGAAGTATAATGTACACTCTCTCTCAAAATTACATAAGTGGTGCACTCAACAATTTAAAAAAATTTAATAAAACATACGATTGCAATATAAACAAAAAAATGCAACGACCATGAACATAAAATTTTCTATCGGCCAAATTTTTTTTGTGTTGGTGCAATAAATTAAACTTGCCTCGATACCAATTGATAGAACTTAATGCAAAAGACTTAGGCATACCTGTAGCCATTAGAGTCTTCAATAAAGCCTTCTTGCTAATCTTCTTCAGAACCACAATGTGTTTCTGGTTTAGAATTTGACTGAGAGTAATCTCACTTAAGCCACCGAATTAGGATGGCTAATGGTATATTTATAACTAAACCATGACACCATTGTTAACAACCCTAGAATCTTGACCATCTATCTATATGTCATCCAATGGTTCATATTTGCCACTTAAAACCATAGTTTAATGGGTATTCTAACTTAGGCCCATTACCCAGACAGCTTTAAAAGCCCAAAATAGTGTCAATTGAGACAGTTGGGCCACTTTATGTTTTATTACAAAAACAAAGCCCAACACCACTCGCCCCCCTGCTCCCCCTACATGCCCACCCCCTCTCCCCCCCATCCCCTCTCCCCTGCATCCTCCCCCATCCCCCATCCCCCCTCCTCCTATCCCCCTGCATCCCCCCTCCTCAACCCCTGCATCCCCCCTCTCTCCCTCCTTTGAAAATCAGAGGAGGGGGGCAAAGCTGGGGGTTCGTCCTCCAACCCCCTCTTCCTTCCCTGGTGGGCCTGGTGGCCCACCAGGGATTTTTTTTTTAAAATTTATTATTAGCAGCACTTCAAAAGTGTTGCTATTTAATTTTTTGTTAAAAAAATTATTATAAAAAGCATTGTTATTTAATTTTAGTTTTTTAATATTATAATATTAGTGACACTTTGAATTTTTTTTAAAATTTTTATTCTATTAGTGATGTATTAAAAGTGTCGCTAATAATGACTTATTAACGAAACATTCATTAAACGTCGCTAATAAATTATTTTTAATTTATTTATTTTATTAGCGTCGTATTCTTAAGTGTCCCTAATAATTCTTTATTAGCGACGTTTATAGATATATGTCGCTACTAATTTAATTTTTTATTTTTTTTAAAATTAATTTTCTATTAGTGAAGTATCTAAAAGCATCGTTAATAGCTTATTATTAGCGATGTAAAAAATATACGTCACTAATAAGTTAATATTAGCAACGTATAGCTATACGTCGCTAATACACCTTATTAGCGACACTTTTTCTTATATGTTGCAAATTAGTAATTGTAACATCCATAAGTTTTTAAGTACTTTTTATAATTTTTATATATGAAGTATATTAAATAGAGCTTAGTGAGACAAGTGTAACGAACCCAAGAACACGCGAAACGGAGGTTGGGATGAAAGGTCATGACCTCGGGAAATGTGTCATATGGGTAGGACCTAATTTAAAAATGTGAGATAACCTGTCCAACTTTGGTCTAGTATCGAAGGGCACGTTAATATGAGTCTATCGGTACAAAAAATGCGTAATTCCGACATGAGATAAAAAGATATAAGATTTTAAAATAAAATAAAAAAAGGAGCTTCAAAAATCTGAAGCGCGTAAAAACGCACATTAGAAAACTGATGCTTGTCAAAAAACTGACGCGTATCAGTGGCACGTCAGACGAGCGTTAGTGACACATCTGACGCGCGTCAATGACGCGTCAGACGCACGTCACTGTCTTTTTCCTATAAATAGCGGCCAGTTCTGATTCAGTTCATTTCAAAACTTCTTTTCTTCATTTCTTCCTCATTTCAAAACTTCTTTTCTTCATCTCTATATCTCTGAAATCTGCTATTTAATTTCAAACTAGTCGGAGTATCATTTATTTTCTCGCACAGAAATCGAGGTAGGGTGTCACGCCCCGGCGATGCCCGACCCGAGCCGAACCCGATCCAGGGCCAGTCAAACGCGCGGGGGCGACGAAGTGAAAATTGAGAAATGATCTAGCGGAAGACTTAATCCCTAATCCCGGGCGATTAACAGAAACACGGAGTGCGCACAATCCTTTGAGCAAAAGTAAATAAAAGGGAAGGAAAAAGTGTTGCTCATCACAAAGTAAACAACAATCTCAAACCCACAAACTTAGTTAAGTAAAGCCCACACCGGCTCAAAATAAGTCATAAGCATCACAACTGCAAAATATGACATAAATCCAAACAAGAACCCTACACAAAGGTTCGAACATAAAGCATGAAACAAACGCAGGTAAGTCACGCAACGATCTCCATCATCACACCCAAGCTACCTCTGACCTTTCCTCAAAGAGGCAATCCTGTCCGTCTGCGTGTCGCACCACGCAGCCCCAAATCAAAACACAAAAGAGGGGTGAGTTTTAACAAACTCAGCAATGGTTTTTAATATCACTAACAACATCGAAAATACGATAGCATGACGATATAATCCTTCAAATCAACGATGTACAAGGTGTATCATTTTCTGATCACATATTCACATCACTTAGAAACTGCATCATAATGCATAATTCAGCCTGCATGGATGTATCTCTAACATACATATTCCCACATGCATTATTTCACAATTCAACTTGCATGGATGTATCTCTAACATACATATTCCACATGCATTATATCAAATCAACCTGCATGGATGTATCTCTAACATACATATTCCACATGCATAATATCAAATCAAACTGCATGGATGTATCTCAAACATACATATTCCTCATGTATTATATCAAATCAACCTGCATGGATGTATCTCTAACATACATATTCCCACGTGCATTACATCAAAATCAACATGCATGGATGCATCTCTAACATACATATTCCCACATGCATAATGTTATCACAATCAACCTCCATCAAGGAGTAATCACACATTAACGTCACACACACGGGAGCATAGACAAGGCCACGAAGGCGTGTCATGGTCCAAAATTCTACACAAGAATTCAAGAAAGATCGGGGTTGTCAATCCCTAATACTGCTCGCCTTGGACGATCCTGGCCAAGGATGTCCCATTCTCACACAGAGAATCTAGAGCAGGGGTGTTCGCCTTGGGACATCTCCTGCGGAGGGAAGAGCCCGAGTTCTCACACAGAGAACCCTAGAACACGTGGTAACGGGGTGCACGCGGCATACCACACTGGATTCTCAGGGTCCAGATGACACACATAATAAATATTCTCACATATCCGCAAGACAAGTACACAACTCGTCCCCACATCCTTCCATTTAACAAGACTCAACCCAGGGAGTGCACTCGTTCCACACAGGAACTTCAAATCGTTTCACACAGGAACTTCAAATCAAAATATGTCCTTTCGGACCAATCAACTTGCGATTAATCCACCACCGATCAATCCGGCACACAATTCCATCACATTGCATCCAATCGGTCGAATTCGATTAACCACAATGAAGCCTCATTTGGAAATCCATTTTCATGATGCATGTAGCATGGTACATACGTGGACAAAGGATACATGAATCCTAATCTATGATAAGTGCTCTCATCAGCCCCTAATGCATCATTCATAATCACAATATTAAGCTTCAACATCATCATTTAACCCACACATGTGTGTGTAACTAGTAGAAGCATTTCACATAATGCATATCAACATGCTTGAAAATCAACTCACTACCACACTACACATGTGAATTTCTATCTAAACATGAATTCCAGCGGAAATCATAGTAGAAGAATCGTTGAAATCATAGCTAAATTCAAAACTCAACCACAAAGGCTAAAACACCTATAACATCACTCATTTCATCATTGAGTCATGGCAATCACCAACATCCACACACCACTAACCACCATCTATCATGACAAATCAGTCCAACAATGATTATAGTCCTACTGAAAATATGCTTAACCAAAGGGAAACAACCATTCATAATTTTAAGATAACGATTCCAACATCATGCCATAAAACATAAGTCATTCCACCATCTCTAAGCATATATCTCAACTCCATAAACTTAATAGCATGCATTTCTAGTAGCCTAATATAGCTTAAAACACTCCACATTCATATAAAATTGGCAAGCTAAAGTGGAATCATCAAAATAGACATCATATGCACAACATGCAATTTTCTGTGTAGCCGATCGATCGCCCTTCAGGCCGTTTGATTGGCTACACGCAAAAATTTAAAATTTACAGTTCAGCCGATCGATCGCCCTACAGGGCCGATCGATTGCCAACATGGCAGAACAGTCATCTTCTTCCTTTCGCAAATCCAAACCGAAACACCATAGATAACACTTCAAATCCACATCTAACACCCTAATCATCATCAAAAGTCCTCCTTGACTTCCAGAATATCAAACCAAACCATAATAATGCAAAACCCTAAGAAATCGGGATTAAATAATTCTATTTTCTAATCTTACCATTAACACACTAAATCAAGCAAGCCATTTCGAAATAAGCCAAAAATGGAGAGTTTTACCATGGACAAACAGAGATTTTGAAGACGCATTACCTCATCACTTAATTAAGCTCGGATTGAAGAGTCACCCTTCTTGAAATCCTTGAAAACACAATGAGTTTGAATTAAACTCTAATAGAAATCGATTTACCCAAGAAATCCCTAATTAAACCTTAGATCTAGGGCTTGTTGGTAGTAAAAATCGAATTTTTAATGTTAGGGTTTGTAATAAAACAAAAATTAGTAGCTTTTGATGGTCAAAAATGAATTGAATCAAGGGGAAAATGGTAGATTTGGAAGGAATAAAGAGAAAAGCCATGGATTAGTGCTTAATTAGAATAAGCTTACCTTAATCGGCTTCTAATTCGGGCCTAAGTGGGGATTAGGCCAACCCTCCTTCCTTAGCCTATTCTCAAAAATGGAAATGGCTCTGGTTTGCCCTTTTATAGTAAGGGTTGGGGTATGCATAGGTAAGTTTTGGGGTGTAAATATGAAAAGTAGGCTAAAAGTGGGTATTTTGCAAATTTAAACACTGATTAAGCCTAATAAAATTCTGAAAATTTTTGTATGACCTTAAGTATATGTCTAAGTTCATTTGACACAAAAATAAAATTTTCGACGGTGGGGCCCACAGGGGTCCCGCCAAAACCCTAATTTTTGGGAAAATAGTGAAAATTCTAAAAAATCTCAAAAATTCACATTTGGTTTAAAATCACTTAAAACCACTAATGTTGAAGTTAATTTTAGTTAAAACCATCACAAACTCTATTTATTTTACGAAATTACCGAATAAGATCAGAAAACGTGTTAATCTCATGATAACCCATAATTAAAGAAAACCAAAACCGGTTTAAAGATGAGGGTCCTTACATAGGGGCTTTTATCCTCTTTTATGACTTAAATACTTGCATTGGTTGCCTTTAAAAGTTTATATGAATAATTCTAGTTACTTTCCATGTATGTTTTATAATTGCCTCGTATACTTGATTTATTAAGTATTTATCTTTTTGAATTTAATTCAGAATTATGCTTTATATTATATGTGATATAAAGAAAATCTAGCTTCCCCGTTATTTTAAAGTATGGTAAGATTGAAAGACGGTTTTCATGAAATTGTTGCTCTACCAAAATGATTTTAGAAAATACGTACAATCATGACCACTGAATTGCTGAGATGAGATAGAGAAGGGGTAACTGTGTAAGGACCCTCATCTCTAAACCGGTTTTTGGTTTCCTTTAATTATTGGTTATCGTAAGATTAATGCGTTTTCTGATTTATTCGGTGATTTCGTGAATAAATAGTGTTTAAGATGGTTTTAACCAAAATCAAACCTAAGATTAGTGGTTTTAAGTGATTTTGAAACAAATATGAATTTTTGGAATTTTTCTGAATTTTTACTATTTTTCCAAAAATTAGGGTTTTGGCAGGACCCTTGTGGGCCCCACCGTCGAAATTTCAATTTTTGGGTCAAATGAACCCAGATGTCTACTTAAGGTCATATGAAAATTTTTAGAATTTTCTTAGGCTTAATTAGTGCTTAAATTTGTAAAATACCTATTTTTAGCCTACTTTTCCTATTTACACCCCATAACTTACCCATACATACCCAAACCCTTACTATAAAAGGGCAAAGCTGAGCCATTTCAATTTTTGGGAATAGGATAAAGAGGGAGGTCTGGCCAGATCCCCAATTAGGCCCGAATTAGAAGCGGTTTAAGGTAAGCTTACTCTAATTAAGCACTAAACCCTACTTCTTCTTAATCTTTTCCAAATCTACCATTTTTTCCTTGTTTCAATTCATTTTTAGACATCAAAAACTATTGATTTGTGTTTTACTACAAACCCTAACATTCAATTTTTGATTTTTACTATCAACAAGCCCTAGATCTAAGATTTAATTAGGGATTTCTTGAGTAAATCGATTTCTATTGGAGTTTAATTCAAACTCAATGTGTTTTCAAGGTTTTCAAGAAGGGCGACTCTCCAATCCGAGCTTAATCAAGTGCCGAGGTAATGGGTCTTCAAAATCTCTGTTTGTCCATGGTAAAACTCTCCATTTTTGGCTTATTTCGAAATGGTTTGCTTGATTTAGTGTGTTAATGGTAAGATTAGAAAATAGAATTATTTAATCCCGATTTCTTAGGGTTTTGCATTATTATGATATGGTTTAACATTCGGGAAGTCAAGAAGGACTTTTGATGATGATTAGGGTGTTAGATGTGGATTTGAAGTGTTATTAATGGTGTTTCGATTTGGATTTGCAAAAGGAAGAAGATGGTTTGTTCTGCCTTGTTGGCGTTCGAACGACCCTTCTGCGCATTCGAACGACAACATTGTCGGAATGACAGTTTTCCAGTTCAGCCAATTGAATGGCCTGCTGGGCATTTGAACAGCCGAACTGTGAATTTCAAATTTCTACATTTAGCCGATCGAACGGCCTGAGGGGTGTTCGAACGGCTACACAACAGGATTTTATTCTTATGTATGATGTTTATTTCGATGATTCCACTTTAACTTGCCAATTTTATATGAATGTGAAGTATTTTAAGCTATATAATGCTACTGGAAAGGCATGTTATTGAGGTTGTGAAGTTGAGATATATGATTAGAGAATTGTGGAATGACATGTTTTGTGGCATGATGTTGGAATTGTTATCTTGAAATTGTGAATGGTTGATTTCCTATAGTTAAGCATATTTTCAATAGGACTACAACCTATTATTGGACTGATTTGTCATGGTTGAGTATGGTTAGTTGGTGTGTGGATGTTGGTGAATGCCATGACTCAAGAACGAAATGAATGATCTTATATGTGTTTAGCCTTTGTGGTTGAGTTTTGAATTGAGATACGATTTCAACGATTCTTCCTCTATGATTTCTACTGGAATTCATGTTTAGATGGAAATTCACATGTGTAGTGTGGAAATGAAATTAATTTCAAGCATGTTGACATGCATTGTGTGAAATGCTTCTACTAGGTACACACACATGTGGGGTTAAATGATGATGTTGAAGCTTGATATTGTGATTATGAATGATGCATTAGGGGCTGATGAGAGCACTTATCATGGATTAGGATTTATGTATGCCTTGCCCATGTATGTACCATGCTGCATGCATCATGAAAATGGATTTCTAATTGAGGCTTCATCGTGGTTAATCGAATTTGACCGATTGGATGCAATGTGGTGAAATTGTGTGCCGGATTGATCGGTCGTGGATTAATCGAAAGTTGATTGGTCCTAAAGGACATGTTTTGATTTGAGTTCCTGTGTGGAACGAGTGCACTCCCCGGGTTGAGTCTAGTTGAATGGAATTATGTGGGGACAAGTTGTGTACTTGTCTTGCGGATTGTGAGAATGTTATTATGAGTGTCATCTTGACCCTGAGAATCCAGTGTGGTATGCCATGTGCACCCGCTACCACGTGTTCTAGGGTTCCCTGTGTGAGAACTTGGGCTCTTCCCTCCGTAGGAAATGTCCCTGGGCGAACACCCCTGCTCTAGATTCTCTGTGTGAGAATGGGACATCCTTGGCCATCGTCCAGGGCGAGCAGCATTAGGGATTGACAACCCCGATCTTTCTTTAATTCTTGTGTAGAATTTTGGATCATGATACGCCTTCGTGGCCTTGTCTATGTTCCATCTGTGTGACACCAAATTTGTGATTACTCCTTCATGGAGGATGTTATGATATGATGCATGTGGGATATGTATGTTAGAGATACATTCATGCAGGTTGTTATGATATAATGCATGTAGGAATATATATGTTAGAGATACATCCATGCAGGTTGATTATGATATAATGCATGTGGGCATATGTATGTTAGAGATACATCCATGCAGGTTGATTATGATATAATGCATGTGGGCATATGTATGTTAGAGATACATCCATGCAGGTTGATTATGATATGATGCATGTGGGAATATGTATGTTAGAGATACATCCATGCAGGTTGATAATGCACTATGATGCTGTGTTAGGTGATATGTATGTGTGATCAGAAAATGATGCGCCATGTAAATCTTTGATCTGAATGATCTTATTGCTATGCTATCGTATTTTTGATGTTGATAGAGATATTAAAAATCATTGCTGAGTTTGTTAAACTCACCCCTCTTTCTTGTGTTTTGATTTGGGGCTGCGTGGTGCTACATGCAAATGGACAGGATCTCCTCTTTGAGGAAAGGTCGGAGATGGCTTGGATGTGATCATGGAGATCATTCTGTGACTTATCTTCTTGGGTTTTATGCTTATGTTTAGGACCTTGTGTAGGGTTCTTTGTTTTGGATTTATGTCACATTTTACAGTTGTGATGCTTATGACTTATTTTGAGCCAGTGTGGGCTTTAATTAACTAAGCATGTGGGTTTGAGTTTTGTTGTTTACTTTGTGATAAGGAACACTCTTTCTTTCCTTCTTATTTACTCTTGCTCAAAGGATTGTGCGTACTCCGTATTTCTGTTAATCGCCCGTGGTTAGGGTTAAGTCTTCTGCTAAGTCATTTCTCAATTTCACTTCGTCGCCCCCGCACGCTTGACCGGCCCTTGGACCGGGTTCGGCTCGGGTCGGGCATCGCCAGGGCATGAAAAACTTTCTCGTTGGAACGAGCGACAAACCCTACCTTTACAATCATTGTCAGTAACACGACCATGACTTGTAAAGGCGAGGCTAGGATTTTGAAAGATTGATCTTCATAGAAGAAGAAAAAAAGAAGGAAATTCCCGTTTGAGTCAGGTATAAGAGGTTAAATTGTTTGGAACTCAAATTGGTAGATGTACCGATAGAGTTCTATAATTGAGAGTACACAGGGAAATCCGATTTGGAATTGGATCCACGGTACGCACATTAGCCTGGTGAGCCCCTAACGAAGGGCAAGATCCCTAATTCGCCCCTAACGAAGGGCAACTATCAAGGCTACACGCGCTAGGGTAGAGAGTATCATGGGAAAACTCTCTGCTCTCTAGATCCCGGCGCCCCATGAGCACGGATGGCTCTTCCCTCTACAAGCACAAAATGTTTTACGAAAAATCTGTAGAGGAGTAAGAGGCCGTTGCTTTGTACCCGCAGCAAATTCTTTAATAGTAATACAAACCCTAGAAGCATCTTCGATACGTAGGGAGAAGCCCTAGGAAAGTTTTTGGGTGAGAGGCACACCCTTATAGATTTTTCGAAAAGTATTGTCTATTTACCTTGTGATTTACAAACTGCCAAATGTTATATTTATGTCTAATAGGATAAGTACCCCTATTGAGTAGTTTAAAATACTCACTACCCCCCAAACCTTGCAGGGCCCAGTGTGGAATAGATGGGTGTAGAAGAAAACAATAAAAGATACCTTTTGGAAGCTTCAGCTGGTTACCACAGAGTCTACGATCACACCAATAGTTTTCTAAGTATATTTTTATATTTTTGGCTTGAGAAGACTTGTTTATATCTTTACTTATGTATTTGTACACAAACAATATATTTCCTGGAGAATAAAATATTTCTTGTTACGTTTATGGTTATTCGTATATGGTTGCAACCTGAGCAAGCACTGACTTTACTTTTTAACTCTTTATATATTTTATAAAATCTCAGGTCGTGACAATAATAGCTATGACATTTTTTGCGATGCTTATAGTGACATTTATTATAGTCGCAAATAGTCATTAGCGACGCTTATGGGACTATTAGCGACGCAAAAATGCGTCGCTAATAGTATTTTTATTGTAGTGACGTGCGAAACAGAGGTCAGGAGCAAAAGTTACGAGCTCGAGAAACATGAAATATAGGCGAGACTAACTTAAAAAGAGTGGGATAAACTACTTTTAAGTGGTTTAATTTCTTAGGGCTTGTCAATATGAGCTCAACGGTTCCAAGAATGCTCGAATCCGAGTCCAGAGTAGAAAGATATGTGCGTTTGAAGATAAGTATATATATAAAAAAAGGAAAAAGAAAAAGGCTAAACGCGCGCGACGCACTGGCATCATGCACATGAAGCGCACCTACCACGTGCGTGCCGCAGTTTTTGACAGCACCACAGTTTGACGTGGCGCAACGCTGCAGTTTACTATGTGCAGATCCGCGGTTTTCACAGCATCGAAGCCTATTTAAAGGGCTACAGGGGGTGTTTTTTAGGGAGAACTCAGTTTTCTTTGTTTCTAATAGTTTTGAGTCCGATTTTGTCCGTTCAAGAGTCGTTCTTAACTCAATCGAGCATACTCTATGTACGCAATGAAGGGTCAATTCTTTAATTTGGTGACCATATATGGGGAAAACGTCCTAAGGCAAGAAGAGGCTCTGCCCGTCGCCCTCGAGCACCGAAGAAAAAGAAGTAGCTTAGAGTAAGAGGTGTAAGATCCCTAAACTTGAACCGATTTATTTTATTTTATTTAAATGCTATTGTGTGGTTTAATACTAATTCTAATCGGTTTTGACTATTTTCAAAATTAAAGTGGTTAACAAAGGTTTTAGCTAAAATTTTCTTCACATTTATAGTTTTAAAGTTAATTTAAGTTATTTGAAAATTTTCTAGAATTTTTACTTTTTTTTTTGAAAAATTAGGGGGCGGGACCCAGACCCACGGGCAAAATTAGGATTATTAATCCAAAATGACCCTAACTTCAACCTAAGACATAAAATAATTATTTTAAAACTTTTAGACTTCAATTTGGGTTTAAATAAGCAAGATTTTTCATTTTTTGTGTAAAACTGTATCTACACCCCACAAACCTATTAGGATTACCCAACCCTTTACTATAAAAGGAAAAACCCAGCTGTTTTCCCAATTGGGAAAGGGTTGAGACCAGGAGCTTAGGAGTATAATCCCTATTTTTCTAAAAGAGAAAGAAGATTAAGGTACATATTTGCTTAATAATTCATTAATATCTTACGGTTTTTCTTAAATATTTCAAATCCCTTCATTTGCATTGGATTAAAGTCGAATTTTACTCAAAAACTATTGACTAAGGTTTCTGTTTTCAAAACCTAATGATGGAAATTTCTTTTTTGAGTCTCTTGAACCCTAGATATACTAGTTCTTGAAGGATTTAAGTGTTTTAAATCGGATTTATGAAGGTATTAATAAAAACTATATGTTGGATTAGATTTGAAGGTGTTGGAGGAGCTATTTCGAGTCAAGAAGTTGCTGGAAGGTAAGTGTTTTTGTCTGAAATGTTGCTGTGATTTCATATTTAAGTTTTGATAGAGTTTGAGGTGGGTTCCATGGTTATGAGCTTTAATGGTGATTTGAAAAATGTCCAATCTCTGATGAGATTTCTTAGGGTTTTTATTTAGTAATGGTTAGATTTAATGTTCTCTAAACATGGATTGGATTATCATGATGTTTGAGAGTGTGATTTGGTAGTTTAAGGTGTATATATAAAGTTTTGGTTTTGATTTCAAAGTGGGGAAGACGAACCTGAAATTGTCGTTATGGCTATCGAACAGCTTGATGGCCGATCGAACGGCCAGAGAAGCCGATCGAACGGCCAGAGAGGCCGATCAAATGGCCAGACGTTCAAATGGCTTTGCAGGGTGTTCTAACGCCAACACTGCAGTTTGGCTACTTTTGTATATTTTGCTTATTTTAATGTTTTACTCTTAATATCAATTCTTGTGACTTTGATAAGTAATATATGTTATGATAAGCTACTAGAAGGGTATGAATTGATGTTGAAGGCCATGATGAATGCTCATGTGTTAAGTGGATTTTATGTTATTCGGTTGAGCATGTGATAAATTAGTATATTGAATCCATGATTGAGTGATTCACTATATTTTAGTATGATTTCAGAAAAGTTTAAAGACTAATGATTATGTATTCATTTGTTATGCTAATAATAGTAGTACATTTTACTTTCTTGTTTATAAATATGAAATTCCTAATGTAAATGTCAATATTGTAATTGAATCCATGAATGATTTATTTTTTAAACATATTTTTTCTGAGTAATTCTATAGAAGAGAAAAGTTTTGTTAAAACAACTTTAGATATTGTATAGGACAATAGTGAAGATCAAGAAAGAGAAGATGGTGAACCTAGATGCAGCAAACGGTGTAGAACATCAAAATCTTTTGGTCTATATTTTCTGATTTATTTGTTAGAAAATGAACCTCAAAGCTTTAAGAAAACTATGTTCTCTCTTGAAGCGCAACATTGGTAAAAGATGTAAATAGTGAAATTGAATCCATTATTAAACATCATACTTGGGAGCTGATGGATCTTCCACCAGAATGTAAACCTCTAGGATACAAATAGATATTTAAGAGGAAGATGAAAGCTGATGAATCAATTAAAAAATATAAAGTTAGACTTGTTATCAAAAAATACAAACAAAAAGAAGGTTAAGATTACTTTGATACATAATTACTAGTCAAAAGAATAACTTCTGTTAAGATGATAATCACTATTATTGCTTTGTATAATCATGAAATGCATCAAATGAATGTGAAAACAACATTCTTGAATGGTGACTTAAGAATGAGAAAATATATATGTGATAACCTAAAGATTTTGTTATACTGGGTCAAAAAAAGAAACTATATAAACTTGTTAAATCGCTACATGGGGCTAAACAAGTACCATAACAATGATATGAAAATTTTAACAAAATGATGTTGTCAAATAGATTCAAAATCAATGCATGTAACAAATGTGTTTATGTCAAAGAAAGATTTATGTCATTGTATGCCTATATGTGGATGATATGCTCATTATTAGTAGCAATGATGAAATCATGATTAAAGCTACTAAGAGGATGTTAAACAAATAGTTTAACATGAAATATATGAGCATTGCATATGTTTTACATTGTATTATACAAGGTATCTAGTAGTACTAGAGGGTTACTATGATTGAAACTGGATATTTAATACAAAAAACTCAAAATCCAAAAGTGGGTATATTTTTACTCTTAGAGATCCAATAGTGTTTTAAAAATTCTCTAAACAAATATGCATAGCAAGATCCACAATGGAATATAAATTTATTGCACTTGATAAAGTAGGCGAAGAGGTTGAATGACTGTCAGTTTTTAAAGGACATTCCAATGTAGGGGAAACTTGTGTCACCAATTTGCATCCATTATGATAGCCAATCAGCTTTAAGAATGACACAAAATAACTTGTATAATGATAAATTTTGACATTTACATAAGAGAAATAATACATAAAATAATTACTCTTTTGCGGAATCATTTCTAATATGTAAGGTCAAAAGACAATAATGTGGATTCATTGCAGGGAATGGGTATGAAGCCTATGTATTAAAAGTCACCATAATGACAACCCAACCTAGTTGACCAAGGATTCCAAGATTTAGGTTCAAAGGGAGAAACGAATTGTGGGGGATTTAAGGGGAATGACTATTAAGATAACATTTCGTCCTCATTCCTATGATGAGATAGTGATAGTGATGTCTGCAGTGTAAATTAGGATAAACTTTTCTTTAAATGGTTCTTATAGTTTGAATTAATTTAAGTGTGGTATGACAAGATACTCTTAATAAGAATCACACATATGAGTGTGAATGGGCAACTTCTATGAGGATTTTAAGGTTGGATCTTTTAGAGAACTCATGAAAACCAAGTTTGTTCAAGGCCGAAATGAACACAATCATGAGAACTATATTGTGTCTGAGAAGTGATTGTGAATTCTATTGTCTTGGTTTACATAAACAGCTGAACAGTTCAAGATATTATGTTCATTGATTAGCCAATAAACCTGATAGCTTTCACAAGGGAAGGTTCAAAACTAAAAACTACATTTTCCCTATGTAGGAACTTCTCTATATTTTGCTTTCATATTTTATTTGCATTGTTTTGCATAGTTATCCAACCAATTCTAATTCATGTGGGGGATTGTTAACTTTTATGTATATACGTTAATTAGTTAAAAGTTATAAATATTCTCACATCGCCTAGGAAATGGTGATGATGTTGGTATATAAAGCATAAATTTAGCCTTTTAAGTTAGGTCCTTGAGATACCCCACTTTTGTGGGGGAGATATATGATAGACACATATACCTAGGTGGGCTAACCTACACATGTGCTGCCGTCCGTTAGGCCAACCGACTCAATTTCGGCTTGCACACGTGACCGGTTAGCTGGGCTAGGCCGGGTTGGGTCAAAAAAATAATTATTTTTGGAAAAAGTTCATTTGATTTTCTCTTAACCGAAAATGGGTCCAATTTTCTCTTAACCTAAATGTGTTCGTTAACGGGCGAATGTGCCCGTTTGAATGTTACAAGATGTCTTCTTCAATGGATTTTTTTATAAAACATTAAAAATTATTTTTTTGAATTATCCTTTATTGGATTTCACTACAGTCTTTTGTGAGAGTAATTGCATAACACTAGTTTGTTGTATACGTTGTGCGAAGGCGCTTTTACAGCTCATGGTGGATTGTCTAGGCGCCCAAGTGATTCCTAAGCACAATAGAGAGAGCGTAATTCTATCCTAAGGACAAAGTGTGCAACACTTTGATTCGATCTGGTTCTCGACTTTTTGTAATTTTCTTTCATCACAATAATTACTAAGGTACAAAATTTAACAATTTTATCATAATTAAATATGAATGAAAAGGTATATTTTGAATATATATTTGTTATTTTTAAATAATTGGCATGTAGGGTTTCCTGCCCAATTGCAATGAGCTTCATTGACTTTGGTAGATGCAATCACACATATAATCAAACTCGATTCCATGAAATACATTGCTTGATTTTAAAGGATGTTTAGGGGATTAAATAGGAAAATACTAGTTAGAGTAAGATGACCATCGGATCATAGCCTAACCACTAAAAGCTATTATTCTAGCTGGGGAAGTATTTTTTATGCTCCACTATGACAATGCGCCGAGAGTAAGGAATGCATGAGAGTGGTTGGATTTCAAGATAGGTGGCGCACACGCTAGCGCACGTTAGTGTAAGTAATACTTAACCTTCTATAAACAAGCAAATACCGAAGTCTTATTTATTTATAATGCCAAAGATACATACATGTTCTACTAGACATGGTACAGAATGAATCGTTGAATTCCAGTGACAATGATTTTAACATTTGTTACGTGGAAGTTGAAAAGTATAAAAAAATGAAAATTGCAAAAACGAAAAAATACAAGTGAAATGAATCATATACTACAAAAGATACAAAAATCTCCTAATTAAACAGAGAAAAAATGATAATCGGTCATCACGGGTGCACATCATCCACTTTCTCATGTCCAGCTCCGGGGCTTGGTCCAGAGTCCTTGATCCCCTGAATGCTGGCTATGTTTGCGAACTTAACCCCCCCGCCATGGCTGTAAGAGTTCCCAGCTCCAGGACTTGGGCCAGACTCCATCCCTCCAAGAGGGTACTTCGCAGGGAATCCATTCTCATCTTCATCACTGCGTACATGCCCTTGACCGGGGCTGGGCCCAGAGTCCTTTATCCCACCAAGAGCATAGCCGTTGATATGTGCATGGTTATCTCCAGGGCTTGGCCCGGAGTTCTTTACCGCGCCCACAGAGAGTCCATCGACGATCTCTCTGAGAAACGGGTTGAATGGTCTGGCATGGGCAGGGCTCAGGACTGAGCTGAACAAGATAGGAAGAAGAAGAAGAAGAGAAAGCTTCATGGTCTCCTTGGCGCTATTCCTCAGCTGAAAGTTTGCCAGATCTGGAAGAGTAGGAAATGCTTTAAATGAATATGGCTTGCTACTAAAAACTGTAAAGGTTGTATTTATAGTGGTGAGTTGATTCAAAAGTATTGACGAAAACAAAATCGGGAGAGGCACCATTCAAACCCATGTGAGCGCGTGGTTCCTCATGGGTTGCCATCTTCAACGTCTGTGAAGAGAGGAGGAAGCATCCAGGGGGATTCATCCACGTAGAAGATGGAAGCTGGGCACCTTGAAGTCCAAGTAACACAGAAGAGAAGAAAGGGATGCGGGGACTTTAATTGATTTTTCAGAGAGGAAAGCTTTTCTGTTTCTGGGTTTTGACCAGCTCCTAGTGTTTTGGACACTACTGGTTGATTTGGAAATTGGGTTAGGCATGTTGAGAAATATGATGGCATGCAGCGCCATTGTCAACCATCAGTTTGCCGACACTGTACTCTTGCGTTGGTGGAAGTGAAAGATTGGATACGAGGATAGAACTGGGAAAGAGAATGTCAAGAATTCCATCTTAGAAGTATCTAAGAAGTATATCTTCCTTGGTCTGATTTGCTTTGTTGAGTTGGCACAACAAAGCAATTCCAGCTTAGGTGGGGGGTCGACACAAATGGTTTTATGGCTTGAAATTCTTAACAAGGTGATCACCACCGGCGGCCATGAATAAATAATGTGGAGAAAATAACCGACATTCCCCATTTGACCAAGGAAAGGAGTACTATGGTGAAAGAAAGAACGGGCATTGAGTATGTATGTATAGCAAAACAATTAACAATTAAATTTTTGTTTACTGGTTTATATGAGCTTTTGCAGATAGTGCTGGATTTTAGGAAACAAGAAATGGTAGTTTAGTGGTGTGCTGTTACCCAATCTAATTAATTGCGTAGTATATATAATTAAGCTGTTCTCGTGGTGGGGCTGACCATATGGATGATTTTTAATTAGCATTAATTAGGAAGTTGTGCCGGAATTTGGTGTTGAAGATTTTGGAGTGCGATGTTTCTTTTTGAATGTATTATTTATATCATCTCAGTCTAATTAACCACACACAAAAGATTGTGACAAAAAAATAGCACATTAAAGAAGCTGTTTTAGAAGGGCTAAAATAAAAAAGAAGCTATCCTCATGGTGGGGCTGACAAGAGGATGATTTTAGCTAACTAGGAAGTGATCATGAAGTTGGTGTTGCAAAATCAAAATGTTTTGAGTGATATTGTTTTGGGAATTTATATCCTTTTTGTTTCAAATGTGAAATTATATTATAACTACTTAAAGCTAATTTGCCTAGAGTAGGATACATGCCTACCTGTAGTCTATGTATAAATAAATATTCTTTATGTCCTATATTAATAGCTCTATTTGGTTTTTCAACCTCAACTAATTTTAATTTATTTAAAAAATTAAAGGGAGCTATTAATATGAGACAGGAAAGATATTATACTATAGAGCCTCCCCAGAATTAAAAAATGGGGATGTTAAATTTTAATATGTGCAATTGATAATAAGTTGAATAGTTACGGATATTGAAAGGTCATGATCATACTTTACTTGAACGACTTACAGATGCCTTTGGAAAAAATAACGATCTAGCCTTAATTGCACTGCTTGGATATTCTATTTGAGTATTGTGGGGAGGTGCTAGGGTCAAATGGCATTGCATATAATGTGTCTCTTACAAAAGAAAAAGATAAAAAAGAAAGCCTCCAGTAATGATCAGAGCATGTAACCATGTTACATAGTGCTCATTAATTAATATATAGAGGAGTACAACAGTTATAAACATGGTACATATAGCTGTCATGTTAGCCTCTATATACCACGTTAATAGAGCCCGGCCGGTGAGGCTAGATGTGTCCCACCACTTTTTGGTCATTCACCCTATCGGTTGAACCCCCCACCAAACAATAATTAAAATCTATTTTTTGGTCATTTAGCTCCTAGTCAAGTCCATTGCTGATGCCGGGGCTTTCATACTGCAGCAATATAATTTCACAATTGATGTAATTTTAAACAAATCTCATATCACAAATGTAAATTGATTTACAATTGAATAAACTGGACTTGTCATTTTCAATTTACAAGTCAATGAGCTAAAACAAATCAACAGTCAGATTGAGTGATCACGAACTCTTATAGAGACAGTTTATTACAATCCAAAACAGTAATTTCAATTCCTAACATAGTTTAACTTTTATTACAACTCAAAGCAATAAATTCATAAATACAAAATTCAACTTTGAGCTAAAAAAATACTTATCAATCTTCACTGGAGGTTCGGTTTAGCTTGATTAAGAGCATATCCCGCTAATTATTAGAATCAAACTTGCATCAAGTTTCGATAGTTCCATATCTAGGAACCAATTTGCCATAAAACTTGCGAAGTTTCAGAGCTTAAAACTAGCAATTTGAATTTCAAAATCTTTCACTTTTTTCATCTTTTATACCTCCATTCTCAAGCTATTGCTATAGTAACAAAATTGATGCTGAGCTAAACTTGATGACATGGATTATTGCTTCTTGAATCTTCGATATTAATTTATTATTTTTCTGCTAATCCTTTTATTCAGAGGTTGAAGATAAAGTACCGAACTTAACAACCATATTAAAATGACCATCACACCCTCGCCTATTTTAATAATAGCCACCCAATCATTTTTGCATTAGTGATTGATAATTATACCCTCTATCATTCAAACTGGTAACAAGTGTTCGATAATTTACCTAAACCAGTTTCTCTCTTCTTTCATGTTCTGAATTTCAAAGAGACAAAGCTGCTGATCCAGCAACTGTCTAGCTGTCTGAGCTCTGTAATCACATACACTTGGGTTAAGAACTTTGAGAAAGGGGGTATCTAGCCTGACTATGCTCCATGACGAGAACACCGTGACCAGCTCATATACAACAACTTGTTATCGATCTCTGTACAATTGCCCTTTTGTATACAATGTTTAAAGATACGATAACTTGTTATCTATGTACAGTTATCCTCTTACGTACTTATGTTCATAGCCCTATCTAAATTGATTATGATGCTCCGGGTTGATCAAGCAAATATTTTTTCTTTTGAAAAATGTGCCTTTTGATTCTGCCCCTTGAGATATGAGTGTCACGCCACAAAAAATATAGCCTACTTTCAGCCCTTATATAATCCTTTCACTAGGTAAAATCTAGACATTTCATAAAATTGCATTCTACTGCATGTGCACCCCTTGCACCAACAGGTGCCACCCTGAATCCGCGTTGTCCCTGACCCCTGCGTACCTGCATTCTCGTCCGCCCGTCCCTGTCCTTGCCCCCTGCGTACCTGCTCTTCCTGGCATCTTCGCCAAGGCGGTAGGGTCCCTCCCATGGTAGGAGGATTCCTGTTAGGGGAGCAAGAAACCTCATGTCGTCTCAGACGGGGCAGTAACGGGGCCATTCATCCTGGACGGAGGGAGAGGGCAGGGGTTTCTTGCTCCGATCCCCTGACTAGGTAAGCAGGAAAGCCTCTCTCCTGCTCCATTATCTCCGATGGGGCCCTACAGTCTCTATTGTGGAGGCACCCCCTGGCAGCATTGGGGTGGGTCCATTGTCCCCAACCTTGGCACAACGAGTGGGAGTGACGGACCGGCCGGTGCCCGAGGTATCACCGGAAAATAGGGGAGTGTGAAGGGGGTGCATGGGGTGAGTCATGAGTAAAAAAAAAGGTAGAAAATGACTGAATTGACAAGAAAAGTGGGGCGCAAAATCTATGCCTTCATAAGGGAATCTAAAAGCTCATATTCCTCGGATCATGATCGTTGTACAACAATCCAATAAGAGACAATTCTTAAATTAGGTTCATTGCTTATTTTACATGAAACTCTGACCTATACATGGTAAATGGAACATCATCCTGAACATCACCTGCAGGTACCAAGTTTAGTTTAAAGTCATCTAAAAAAAAGTTTAGTTTAAAGTGGGCGGACGCATAAAACTGCAACAATTCTTATACCATGTCAATATCATATGAAAAGTGGTAAAGCATGCGAACACTTCACAACAGACCCACAAAAAATGGCTTTAACGTTCACTTTGAGCAAAACTTTCTTCTACTGCGCGCCTACCTTCCCATCTGATCACTCCAATGTCATTGTCACTCTGATAAGCGATCCTTTGTCATAATAGGAAAAGAAATGAACATTCTTAGCAAGAAGGAAGTGAAAAATACGTACCCAGGCCAGATGGCACCTTAAAAAGGAAAACACCTTTCTATGTGAGTGTAAAATATCACATGAAAAAGTGTGTTAGTGAAGAGGGTTAGAGAAAGGCCCTTACATTCAACGCGCTGTATTGTCCCCAACTTCAAATAATTTATATATCAAAATTTAAAATGGTACTCTCTACTAGTTGATGTGGAACTAGCGTGGCAACTTTAACTGCCCACCTTCATCCTTATCACAAGCATGTCCCTCTCAATTACTGATTTTGTTTCATGTAGAAAAGCGAAGCCATCAACCACTGAACGGTCTTCCTTGTTATCTGAAACTACTTCAAGCTGGTGGAACACGTTATTTGGTTGTGGAAGTGAAGGGAAATGTGACGGTAGGCCTTCAATTTAGTATATCTTCTACAGAAAGTCTACCCTCTTCTTCTTCTTCTTCTCTCTCTTTTTTTTTCTAAGTCCACGCCCTTCTCCACTCAAGACTTCGACAACTTAAATTCTATAAAGGACCAAATACCAAAGTCATCTTACTTTTTTTTCCATATCCCAGATATACAAGTGTCTCTTCACATCTCATAGAATGAATTTCGATATCCTGCACGAAAAAATCTACTTATTTTTGCTTATGCAAGGGATACTGGATACGTACATGTATGGCTACAGACAGTAGAAAATGAATCATGGAATTCCTGTGACAAAGATGTTAGCATTTGTCACATGAATCGTATACAAAAAATAATGATGATCGGTCATCACAGGCGCACATCATCCACCTTCCCATGGCCAGCTCATAGTCACCTGAAGTGCTCTGCCTTAGATTGGAGATGGCTGGTTCTGAAAGAATAGGAAATGCTGCAAATGAGCCTGACCTACTACTGAAAATGGATTAGTTTATTCAAAAAATGGATTATTTTATCTATAGTGGTGAGGGGATTTTTCTGTTTTTGGGGCAAGGAGAGGATTCAAAGGTATTGATGAAACAGTTGCCAGTTGAGGCCAAGCGGCATTCAATGCCATGAGGGACAAGTTCAACATCTGTGAGGAGAATAGGAAGTATCCAGGGGGATTCATCGACGTGGAAGATGGAACCTGGGTGCCGTGGAGTCCAAGTACAAAAGAGAAGGGAGGGGTCGTGGGGAATCTAGTTGATTAGTAATTAGAAGGACTTGTCTAACTTAGACTAGTTTTTATGACCACAGCTAAGTGACCCACAATGGGAACGGAAGACTGCCATATCGAAAGAGAAACTTGGGACCAACAATTTGATCATACAATGCGGTGGTCATGCAATGTGATCAAGAAAATATTTATTTCTCTGCTTGGAAAGGAAAAGTAATTCGAGGTTTTGATAGGTTCATAGTGTTTGGACTCTACTGGTTGTTTGGGCTTATTTTTCTGGTCGCGGTAGTTTAAACAACTTTTCTTATTTGGCTCCTCACATTAATTAAGAAATCAGGTTTTGGTACACGAGGAATAGAAAACAAGCCAAAGTGTGATCCATGTTACTAACATATAAAATTTTTAGTCAATATTTGACATTTGACGATTTAAATAGTGATAGACGACTTAAAATTTGGCATCTAATAAATTAAATTCCAACTCACAAATGTCAAATTTATTATTTATTATCTTTCTTCTTATACCTATTTAAATAACAAATAAAAGTACAACGACAATACATTGTACCATAAAAAATTTACATGCTATTACTATCTACCGTTAAAATGCCAAATGCCACTGGACCAAATTTGCTTGGGGTTGAGAATGTATTTCTCTTTCGCGAATTCACATGTGACTGAATGAAATCCATGAGTTAATCACAGACACTACAAAGTCATCATTTTTATCCTCTCTTAATTCATTATTGAGTGAAAGCTTTTTATCATGTTCATCTTCAACAATTATATTATATTATGCTTTATAATACGTACATTCATGATATATCGAAGAGTTCGATGATCCCATAAACGTGTAAGCTCATATATGATTGCATACCGCACTTGCAATCCTTCAAGCACTAGCTCAACATGCATCCTCGCAGACTCTTGCGCCACAATAAATTTGCGGCCTTTGGCCCTTGTGGACATAGTATTTTTTTTCACAAATGTAAATGCTACCCTCACATGAGCACACAGGGATATGTGCCATCAACAAGATGATATATCATCATATACTATGGTTATTAATTGACTAATTAGGTGGAGGACTTTGGCCTTTGGAGAGGTAAGTAAATAAAGAAAAATGTTATACCCATGAGCTATTTTTCACGAGATACCCACGTAATTTATTCAAACTACGTGGGCCCAACTAACAAATGGTCATCTATGAACCAGTGGGTGAATCCCGTGGCTGTTTTAACATAGCGATAGCACATAAATCTAAAAAAAATATGCATGCTCAAATATCATAAAAGGAAACAATAAGAATCAACAAAGGCTCATGGTGGTCTCCACAAACATCTATACCTTTCTATGCAAGAAGATCATTCTTCCACTTCTAGTGTATATAATCGATAACCTAGCATCCTAGGAAACCCATATCTCACACTTTCTTATATCAATCTACAAAATGTCGGCATTGTTTGGACTTCTCAAATACTTGCCACCAAGAACAACCATTGCTGCTTCATCAAACCTTCTCAATGACTCAATTGAGGTACTTTCACTGACCCACACATACAATATTTGCGGCAAACTCGTAAGTAAGCATCCTCATTGCAATAATGACCTTTTTAGGAGACGACAAACCAATACAACCCATGTATCTCTTTTTTGAACAAATTAAGGATCATATTCCTCCACTATGTTTAAAATTTGAAGAAAAAGATATTGGGGCTTTTGAAACTTCCTATGTAATTAATTTGGGGTTTTTAGCAAATTAGCCATTAATGTAGAGTCATTGATAGACTTGGATTCGTACTCTAAAAAGAAATGTATGACCTAAAATGGAACGACACCTCAACCAATAGGCTTTATTTGTGACATCTAGGAATTCCCAATATTTCTAACTTCTTGTCATGTCAAAAACTAATAGTTTTGACCTCTGAACATTCTCATCAACAAAACTTTCTATGTAAAATGATTTTGGGTCTTAGACTTGGAGAAATAGAAAGTAGACTTTGAGAAATGGTGCTAAGAAAACGGAAATGGGAGTTCCAAAGAGGAAGTTATGCACATTTAAAGTTTATGGACAAATTTGCTAATGAGGCATCAATGTGTTGATGGCATGTAGATATTGGTGTTGATGAACCATTGACTTGTTGATGGTGGTGGTAGTAATCTAAATAATCATCAATGGACGGGCCAATGATGTGGAGCATAAAATGGGAATTTGACAGGTACATAGAAAGTGTCAGTTCTATCCCTATTTAATGCTTCACATTTCTTGTGGTATCTATCATAAGAAAAACTCTCAATAGACAATAGGAGCACATTTCATAGGCTTGAGAAGCATTAGAAGGGAGATCAAGAAGGATGCTCATTGAACCAATCACAAAAACTTATGTAGATCCCTCCACGCAATTCCTCATGTATTGCATGACTGGTATTCATTTTTTCTAGTGCTACTTGTTAGGCTATGAACGACACTTGCATGGTTGTATTAGTCTTCAATCTCATTGATGAATGACTTCCATTTGTACCTTACGTAGGGCTCATTGTTAGAGGGGAGTATAAAAAATATTTCCTATATCTTGCATTCCCAAACTTAGATTTACATATTATTAGTACCATTGGAAAGCTCTCAATTAGCTCTATCAAGTGAGATCCTAAATAAATATGTGTTCTCAAATGTTTTTGTATGTGCCACACATACTTCATGCTTTCTTATAATATTTTTTGTATTTTTGCCTATGTTATACATGTTTGAGTTCCTGCATTCATGACACCAATGAAAAATTCTTGACCAGCTCTATGAAATGAAACTCACTACCAAATTTGTCCTAAATATGAAATATGAGTTTCATAGAGTGAAGTCTTTTGACACCATTGTCCTCTCCAACCTATGACCTAATATTTAGCCTGTAAGATTTAGACTTGTACTTGCCTACTATTAGTGTATTTAGGTTTTTATAATACTTATAATTATATATGCATGTAATATATGATCATTGTAATTTTAGAAGTGTGTATTGTAATTATAGCATGCAAGAGAGATTTTTGTTTGATAAGTTCTTTTATTTTTTTCTTAACTAATCTATACTTTTATGCACAATATGTGTGCATTCTTGCTAATATAAATAATCAAGGTATAAGATAGGATCTCATATGTGCAAATGCATATAGATTCTACACTACATTCAACCTACCTGCTTCTCATAAACTATATCACGGGCTATAATAGCACAAGAACCAAAAGCAACAGCAATGACAAGGAATAACTCTTAAGCTTTAAAGAGCATTCCATAAGAACAAGATATTTAATTATCAACAATTAGATATGGTCAACATCTCCTAAGATGTTAGTTGCTTACATACATGTTAGATAACATCTAGAATGTTACAATCAACAGCATCAAATCTAAACATAATTTTCCCTAACATGTAGCACCATCTTATAAAGTATACAATCATACATGAAATGCTTGTGTTATCAAATAACATTTTTACCATCATCACAACTAAGTAGCATATTTCAAGGTGTAACGATAATGATACTTTTGTGCCGCCACTAATACATACATCACATGCCATGGATTTTTCACAAATCCACTTAATCAACACAATCATGGAGTCACACAACTAACTTTTAAGCTCTACACAAGCACACCACATTGGATAGATCCACGACCCTTCATTAACACATCACCTAAAAGTATTAGTGTGGTTTTATTATTTCTCATAAGAGTGTTATCAATCATCATGTTCATCTTCAAGATTGAATTATTCTTGTTTCAACTTGATCTAACATAGCTTCTTAGTTTTCCACTTTGCTAACACTCACAATAACCCACACAACAACCAATCCTAGGGAGACTGTATATAATCCATCAATATAGGTTTGACAACACACCCACCCTCATTAACCAAAATACTCAATACAAACTCTCCTTATATAAAAACGAATGTGAAGGTATGATACCTTACCATGCCTCATATTTACAACAATTGATAGAGCAACTCATATCTAGAACCTCTGTCTACAAACAACTTATAGAGAAACTCATATGTGAAAGCTCTATCTATACCCTAAACCTCACTGTCCATGAAATAGGGTTGAGGTCCCTTAAGGCTCATGGACTCAAGTGACAACAATTCTCAGCCTATTATAATTGTAAAAAAAACCCAAATGGTCATGTTGTACCGTGGTCCTTTGTAAATTATGCTCTTGTGCATTCATACTCATATTTCATAGAACTATACACTAGGAGCAACTCTCAAGCATCTTTACAAGAGAGACAATGACTCTCAAAAGGCTAAATACCACCTTGTCGTGTCTAACATACAGCCATTTGAAGACCTCATTCTCATACATTCCATTATATATTTCTTAGTATTATGCAATGGAAAGTCAAATTCTTTATTTAAAGTTTAATTCATCGTAATGCTATTGACTACCAAACATTTAAGTCAACTTTGGTTCTTACTCTCTCTACAACATTTCTCTATCTAGAAAACATTCTAGCTATGGGTACAGTCTCACTCACCCTCAAAAGACTCTCTATTTAGTCCACTCTTATGAACAATCTACCATACTTTGGTTTAGTCCCTCAAGCACACTAGGAACTAACTCATAAGATCAACTCTAAGGAAGGACATGTAATCCTCTTTGATTACCAAAAGTCTGAAGTTAAAATTCTTATTTAATTCTATATAATTCCAAATGTATGTTATGTTTTACACTATTTAACCATTGTTACTAGATTTATCTCCTCATGCAACCCCAACAACCTAGTCCCAACCCATCCCATGAGTCTACCCTATGTTTACTTTTAGTGTATTTTAATAATTATCTTTAGCCTCTTTTAGGGTACAACTCAAATCTAAGGATCATTTTGACCTCATACCAACTCTTAATAAAATGACAATATTTTCTTCTCTAACCATCATATTTTTGTGAGGAATTTATAACATTAGCCTCCCTAAGAATCTTACTCATACTAGGGTTATCATTCTGTAAATAGTAGTCAAGTTTGACCCACATTGACATCTATCTTTATCTCTACTAACACGTCAACAACCATGTCATTGTCCACCACACACTCGTTGACACTTTGTCCTGTGTCAATAGTAAGATGTCAGCATCTTTCCTTCTCGTCGGCAAATATCAACATGTTGTTGTCCATCAACAAGTTCACCGACATGTTTGTGACTTATTGATAGTATTATAAGCTTTGGGTTTAGTTTATCGACATGTCGATGCTCTATTGATGCGTCTATTGACATATTAGTGTCATGTCATTAATTTGTTTATTTTCAACAAATACTAGCTCCTACTTTTTAAACTTATTTTTGGCCAAGATCATTATATTTTAGTTATCATCAACACTTGGTGTCACACCCCGGCGATGCCCGAGCCGAGCCGAACCCGGTCCAAGGGCCGGTGAAGCGCGCGGGGGCGACAAAGGAAGATTGAGAAACGATCTAGCGGAAGACTTAACCCTAATTAACCACGGGCGATTAACAAAAATACGGAGTACGCACAATCCTTTGAGCAAGAGTAAATAAAAAGGGAAGGAAGAGTGTTGTTTATCACAAAGTAAACAACTAATCTCAAACCCACATGCTTAGTTAACTAAAGCCCACACTGGCTCAAATAAGTCTTAAGCAAACATAACAGTGAAATGTGACATAAATCCAAAACAAAGAACCCTACACAAAGGTTCTAAACATAAGCATAAAACTAAAGAAGATAAGTCACACAACGATCTCCATGATCACATCCAAGCCATCTCTGACCTTTCATCAAAGAGGAGATCCTGTCTGTCTGCGTGTCGCACCACACAGCCCCAAATCAAAACACAAGAAAGAGGGGTGAGTTTAACAAACTCAGCAATGGTTTTTATTATATCACTAGCAACATCAAAAATACCATAGCATAGCAATATAGTCATTCAGATCAAAGATTTACATGGTGCATCATTTTCTGATCACACATATACATCTCCTAACACTGCATCATAGTGCATAATCAACCTGCATGGATGTATCTCTAACATACATATTCCCACATGCATCACATCAAAATCAACCTGAATGGATGTATCTCTATCATACATATTCCATCATGCATTATATCATCACAACCTCCATCAAGGAGTACACATTAATGTCATACAGATGGGAGCATAGACAAGGCCACGAAGGTGTGTCATGATCCAAAATTCTACACAAGAATTAAAGAAAGATCGGGGTTGTCAATCCCTAATGCTGCTCGCCCTGGACGATCCTGACCAAGGATGTCCCATTTTCACACAGAGAATATAGAGCAGGGGTGTTCGCCCAGGGACATCTCCTGCGGAGGGAAGAGCCCGAGTCCTCACACAGAGAACCCTCGAACACGTGGTAGCGGGGTGCACACGGCATACCACACTGGATTCTCAGGGTCTAGATGACACTTATAATAATATTCTCAGAATCCGCAAGATAAGTACACAACGCGTCCCCACATAATCCCATTTAATTAGACTCAACCCAGGGAATGCACTCATTCCACACAGGAACTCAAATCAAAATATGTCCTTTCGGACCAATCAACTTACGATTAATCTACGACCAATCAATCTAGCATACAATTTCACCACATTGCATCCAATCAGTCAAATTTGATAAACCTCGATGAAGCCTCAATTTGAAATTCATTCTCATGATGCATGCAGCATGGTACATACATGGGCAAGGCATACATGAATCCTAATCCATGATAAGTGCTCTCATCAGCTCCTAATGCATCATTCATAATCACAATATTAAGCTTCAACATCATCATTTAACCCCCACATGTGTGTAACTAGTAGAAGCACTTCACTCAATGCATTTCAACATGCTTGAAATTAACTTACTACTACACTACACATATGAATTTCCATCTAAACATGAATTCCAGCGAAAATCAAAGAAGAAGAATCGTTGAAATCGTATCCCAATTCAAATCTCAACCACAAAGGCTAAACACATATAAAATCATTCATTTCATCCTTGAGTCATGGCATTCACCAACATTCACACCTCAACTAACCACATTCTATCATGACAAATCAGTCCAATAATAAGTTGTAGTCCTACTGAAAATATGCTTAACCAAAGGGAATCAACCATTCATAATTTTTAAGATGACAATTCCAACATCATGTCACAAAACATAAGTTATCCCACAAATTCCTAAGCATATATCTCAATTTTATAACCTCAATAGCATGCTTTTTCAGTAACATAACAAAACTTAAAATACACCACATTCATATGAAATTGGCAAGCTAAAGTGGAATCATCAAAATAAACATCATGCATTAGAACACCAATCTGTTGTGTAGCCGTTCGAACGCCCTTCAGGCCGTTCGATAGGTTAAACGTAAAAATTTGTAATTCACAGTTTGGCCGTTCGAATGCCCAGTAGGCCGTTCAATCGGCTGAACTGAAAAACTGTCATTCTGACAGTGTTGCCGTTCAAACGCCCAGAAGGGCCGTTCAAATGCCAACAAGGCAGAACTGGTCATCTTCTTCCTTTCGCAAATCCAAACCGAAACACCATTGATAACACTTCAAATCCACATCTAACTCCCTAATCATCATCAAAAGTCCTTCATGACTTCTAGAATATCAAACCATATCATAATAATGCAAAACCCTAAGAAATCGGGATTAAATAATTTCATTTTCTAATCTTACCATTAACACTCCAAATTAAGTAATCTTCATTTGAAATAAGCCAAAAATCAAGAATTTTACCATGGATAAACTGAGATTTCGAAGACCCATTACCTCAACACTTGATTAAGCTCGGATTGGAGGGTCACCCTTCTTGAAATCCTTGAAAACACAATAAGTTTGAATTAAACTCCAATAGAAATCGATTTACCCAAGAAATCCCTAATTAAATCTTAAATCTAGGGCTTATTGATAGTAAAAATCGAATTTTGAATGTTAGGGTTTATAGTAAAACACAAATCAGTAGCTTTTGAGGTCTAAAAATGAATTAAAACATGGGGAAATTAGCAGATTTGGAAGAGATTAAGGAGAAGGCTAGGGCTTAGTGCTTAATTAGAGTAGGCTTACCTTAATCGGCTTCTAATCCGGGCCTAAGTGGGGTTTAGGCCAGACCTCCTTCCTTAGCCTATTCCCAAAAATGGAAATGACTCAGGTTTACCCTTTTATAGTAAGGGTTGGGGTATGCATGGGTAAGTTATGAGGTGTAAATAGGAAAAGTATGCTAAAAATGGGTATTTTACAAATTTAAGCACTAATTAAGCCTAATAAAATTCTAAAAATTTTTGTATGACCTTAAGTAGATGTCTAGGTTCATTCGACCCAAAAATTAAAATTTCGACGGTGGGGCCCACAGGGGTCCCGCCAAAACCCTAATTTTTGAAAAAATAGTAAAAATTCAGAAAAATTCCAAAAAATTATATTTGATTTAAAATCACTTAAAACTACTAATATTAAAGTTAATTTTGGTTAAAACTATCTTAAACACTATTTATTCACGAAATCGCCGAATAAATCAGAAAATGCGTAAGTCTCACGATAATCAATAATTAAAGGAAACCAAAAACCGGTTTAGAGATGAGGGTCCTTACACTCAGAGTCATGTAACTCCCTCAAATTCTTGTAATATAATAATTTAAACAATAAAACACAATAATTCATGACTGGTATTTTTTATCTTCATTCAACATATATTATACTCTTGGCATCGTTTGACCATGCTAAAATTTATTATGTAGAAACTAAGTACATTCAATGATGTTAAAATTTTGTGTTGTGTCTAGGAATCCAACTTACTAAAATCATAATCATGTGTTTGGACAATGCCAAAACTCTCCAAAATGTGAAGAATAAGTTTTAGTTATTTCTTTGATTGTGTTATAGTCATTGGACTTTCATGAAATTTTGTACAGTGATCATACTAGTTACATCATTCTTTCAAGGGTTTAGATTCCATATCAAGGTAAGATCTGGTTTGATCACAACAAATTCTGCAATTTAGACTATTATATGTCATTCTCAAATAAACTTGAACTTCTTATGATGTATACAAAGAAGGATGAAGCCTAAATTGGAAGTTGTTCAAAGTATCACGTCAAGTCCTTTTGAAGAGTCTTGTGTAAGAGTCCCTTTGAAATTGGACTTTATATCACTGGTCTGAATTTGCTTAGAGACTTGATGACGTGCTCATAATTCCTAGATTTTAGTTATAAGTTTATCATTAAATTATATTATTTGTTAATCTTTATTTATGATTGGTAATTAAATTAGAAGTTAGGTATCTTCATTGTTAGGCTACTCAATGTCTCTCTTCTATATAGCTCTTGTAATTGAGACGTATGAGGTTTTTGTGGTGGTTTTTATTGTTTAAGATTTTCAATGATAGAGAATTGAATTCTCTTAGTTATTTTTTCCACAATATAGTGCTTTTTTTACGTGTTCGAGAGAAGTTTGATGTGGAAGATCAAGTTACCTATTAGCCGGATTCATTGACGAAATATCCTCTTTTCCAACCTGCATCGGTTGGTGGCCCTATGTAGGTTTTAGCAATGGATTTGCTCACAAGCACAACATAAGTATGTGTTCGTGATGTTGTAGCAGGGTCTCTATGGAAATCATTGTTGGAATGTCGTGTAGCATTTCATGATGATTTTTACCCCTTCAACGTGGTTGAGTTACATGAGGTACAAATGTTTTGGGTTGTGTTTTAGAGAAATCACATCAGAATTTGAAGAACGTACTTACAATTCTATCACTAATGCACACATCAAGTATTGTTATACCAATCCCCATGTTACCGACCAAAAAATTAGTGGTTGAAGTTCATTTAGTATGCTTAGCGTCACTGCTCGTCTTATTGTTGCTCAGTGGTAAAGTTCAATCTCTTAAATTGCTACTAGATCGACCATCTACATGAGTATTTCATATGCAGTTCGACCTATGTTTTAGTCCTACATGAGCTGAACTCTAATCGTGCATTGGGACGATGATGTTCTGAATTTGAGGGTGAATTCTTTCCAACTAGGGGAGAATGATGTAACCATGCAAGTGTCGTTCATAGCCTAACAAGCTGCACTACAAAAAATGAACACCATTCATGTAATACGTGAGGAATTGGATAGAGGGATCTACATGAGTTGTTGTGATTGGTGAGTCAAAAGAAGGTCAAAGCCTAAATTGGAAGTTGTTCAAAGTATCACGTTAAGTCCTTTTGAAGACACTTGTGCAAGAGTCCCTTTAAAACTAGACTTTATATCCTTGGTTTGGGATTTGCTTAGAGACTTGTTGACATAATAATTAATCCTAGATTTTAACTATTAGTTTATCATTTGGATATATTCTTTGTTATTCTTTATTTATGATTGGCTGTTGAATTAGAAGTAAGTATATTCATTGTTAGGCCACTCTATCACTACTCTAGGTCTCTCTTCTATATAGCTCTTGTAATTGAGACGCATAAGGTTTTTATGGCAGTTTCTATTGTTTGAGATTTGCAATAATAGTGAATTGAATTCTTTTAGTTATTTCCCCCGCAATATAGTTCTTTCTCTACATGTTCAAGAGAAGTCTTGACGTGGAAGGTCAAGTTACCTGTTAGCTAGATGATGGATGAAACATCCTCTTTTCTGCCCTACATCAATGGCGTACACATTAGTTACCCATTACCTGGATAATCAATGAAATGTCCTCTTTTATAGCCTACATCAACAACTTTACACGCTAGTACATATTAGCGTAAGCATCACATGCAAGTGCACGTTAGTGTAAGTATAAGTATCACTTACACTAACGTGTGCTAGCGTGTGTACCACGGATCTGAAATATCAACTGCTCTCATGCATACCTTACACTAGGCTCATTGCCAAAGAGGAACATAAAAAACTCTTCCCAAGATATGACCTTATAAATTAAAAATTACAGAATGTAAAAAGTAAGGCCCGTGTTTAGATGAACAACAAGTATCAAGCTAACACATGACAACCATTTAAAAGAATATCATTTAAATCAGTATAAGGGTTTTAGTATAATACATGGTTTTACTAAAATACACCCTCACTACATGCCAATTTAAACCTATATCTAAGGGTTTTTATAAGAAATATGAAGACAATATAGAAAGTTTTATAAAAATTTGTTTGTCACCCTTGGTGCTTTATACATTCATATGATTACCTAGTATGGTAAAGCTTTGTGAAAAGAAATAGTAATGCTTAGGATACTTTGACTGCTTTGGTTTATGAAACAAAAATGGTACCACATTTTCTCCGTTGTATTTGCGAAAAACTTTCCAAAACATGGGGCGTTACATGAGGAGTCTTCAAAGACCTCAAATAAGAAAGGAAATTAGAAGAGCGGTTGTAGGTTGAGCAAGAAATTATGATTGCCTGTTTTTTAGGCAAGTTTTTGTTTCCTTTGCACCAATGTGGTTTTAGTTTTGTGGCCTCCTCCAAGGCTCTAGGCTTGGGAAGGTATTCTTGTAAAATTGGATCTCATGTACTCTTCTTTTGAGCTTTGCTCTTTAATGGGTTTTAATTATAAAAAATAAAAAGGATGGTGTAGCGGTCACAAGAACAACTAGCTAGAGTGAATACATATTGACATATGTCTAAATGATTAAATTATAAAGCGAGGATTAGACTGGAAGAAGAAGAACTTAGTAAGGAAAATTTTTTGATGTCTCTCAATGTGTATAGTGAGCATTTGTGATATTTTATATACAACGAACTAATGAATGTGAAAGAAATATCACAAGATAGTAGAACATGTACAAAACTCCGTTACAAGGGGATGGGTCCGATTGGAAGAGCTGAGATTTCTTAATATGCTTAATAAATAAAAAATATTTTTTTGACCTGTCAGTGATTATGGTACATAAGGGTCACAACATATGATACATAGAGCATAGTACATAGCTACTAGATGGCTATGCTAGGACTATGCCATGTAGCCATGTACCATGCTAAAACCAATATAGAACGTGTGTCACCACCTGAAACAAGAAAAATATTGTTGACCCCCAAATTAGCTTTTGTATGTTTTGCTTACACTTTAGAGTGTGGCTATTGAAGTGGAGAAGAATTGGAATGTACACTTAGAATTCAGCGGGTATTTAAACATAACACATGAAAATTTTTGTCGTGTGAATTATGGAAACAAAGTGCAAATAAATTCATGTAAAAAACTCGATCGTGCACGCTTGTTCTTGCAAAATAAAGTTCTGTTTCTGTTTGAACAATCAGTCTTCATCGTTGGGAGGGATTACAACACATGATCCAAAGTTTTAAAGATATATAATTTTCATCCCATCAGCTTTTTTTATCTAACATCAAGACGAGCTATTGTACAAATATACATCTAAGTCTCATATTGTATATACAATATAGACGCTCTAATTTCAACAAATAAATTCAATAAAATTAATGAACACTTTCCTAAGCTCTACGTTACCACGACCCATAATATGAAACAATCAAAAACTACATGCAATAATCCAAGTGTTTATTGTCGTCCCAGCCTCATCTTTGACTGCTTAATCTCACCTAAAGTCATGAGCTTGGGACCGCCACCTTTTGGGCTAGGCCCGGACGCCTTAATTCCACCAACAGCAGTCACAAGCTTGTGCCAACCACCACCTGGGCTTGGCCCAGAGTTCTTGGCCCACCGAGCATATCAGCATTCACGTCGGCATGGCCGTCACCACCTGAGCTCTGACCGGAGTTCTTAATCCCACCCAGAGTTGCGGCGTCCACGTACGAGTGGCCGGGGCCTTTCGGGCTCGGCCCGGAGTCCTTAATCCCTCCCAGAGTGCTTATGTCAGTGAACTTGTGGCCACCACCACCTGGACTTGGGCCGGAGTTCTTCATCCCATCCAAGACGAGGCCCCTGATCACCCCCAATGTTAATTCATCAGCTACAGCAACGGTTTCCTGCTCAGAAGGGGGAAATGGCCGGGAGTAAACAGAAGTGAAAGAACTAGAGAACAGGAAAAGAGAGACTTGCAGAACAAGAAGAGACACCATGTTTGGAGCCATGAGTTCTATCCTCAGTACTGCGTAGGCAATAGTACTATGGCAATGCAATTGACACCCTAAGCTGGTGTATTTATAGATTGTTCGTTGTAAATGGTGGGCGGAGATTCATGTAGCTGACCGTTGGAAATTGGGTTAGGCACGTTCAGAAATATGGGCGCAGCGCCCTCGTCACCCTTTCCGCCACTTTCTTGCATTAGCGGAAAAGGAAGATTGGGAGGAAGCATCTCATCAAGATAGAGCATGGAACTGAGCGCAAGAAGGGTCAAGAGTTCTCTATGACTTGTGGTGGGGAGCCATCTTAGAAGTATCTCTTCCATAGTCTGATTTGCTTTATTGGTTTGGAAAGGAGGGTTGATGGTTGGAAGGAATAAGGGAGATCTTCTGGTCAACTTTCGGTCCTTCCTGTTCAGGTGGGTCCAACGGTGAATGGCCTGAAAATCCTGACTAGGTGGCCACCGGCGGCCGTGGATTGCACTTGGAAATTGGTCGTTGTGTATGGCTTCGAGTGGTGTATATTAATGTGGGGAAAATGACAGACACCCAATGAATGAATAGGCCATCCTAATTCCTAAGCGTAGAGGACAAGCAAAACCCAACGAGATAGCGAAAGGGCATTGAGGATTTACGAGGCAATTAATTAGCCAACTCACCCCGCTTATACATACTCACAATAATAGACGATGGATCTTCAGCAACCGTGTTAAAGAGTTAGGTTCGCTAAAAGAGAATGGTTCTACCACGTGACTCTTTATATGTTTATTTATTATTTGACACCTTAACTAAACTCAATACCTGAAATAATTACTCATGTTTAGACACCATAAAATTGTTAAAATATGTTAAATAGTAAATAAACAGAAAATTATATGAATAATATTAAAAATAAAATATTTACTAAACTATTAGAAAGATAAAAGATTATTAAAATAGTATTTATTTTTGCAACATAAGTGTTGCGCTTACATGACTTATTTTTAAAAAAATTAATAATTTTATCCTTTAAAAGGACAAAATCACTATTGAATGGCAAATGATGAAATCACTTTTTATAATAATTTTATCCTTTAAAGGATAAATCACTATTTAATCATAAGTTTATCCTTGATCACTATTAAATAGTAATTTGTTCTTTGATTTTGTTTTTGTAAAGGATAAAATTATGATAAAATCACTAAAAAATATTAAAATAAAGCCATGCAGGTGCCTATGTGGTAAAAGTAATACTATTTTGATAAATATTTTCATCTTCATACTATTTCAGTAAATATTTTATTTTTTAATATTATTTATATGATTTTTTCTAAATAAACCTATGCACCGACATGACCTTTGAAACAATTCTATTTGATAATTCTCTGGTGGAGTAATGACTTAGAGTGGAGTAACTAAAATAGCTGGTGATAAACTCCTCATCGATAGCCTACTATTCATGTGGGCTTTTGAAGATTGTGCTGGACTTTATGAAACAGGAAACGATAGTTTAGTTGTGTAAAACTGCCCAACCTAATTAACCACATATAAAATTAAGCTATTCTTATGGTTGCCGGGGCTGACCATGGGGATGATTGTAGCATTAATTAGGAACTGATCATGAAGATGGTGTTGCAAAATTAAATGTTTGGAGTGCATTGTTACTTATTCGAATTTATATCATCTCACTTGCATTAATCAATTTGATTGGATAATGGCAGTAAGCCTTTGAACTTGTTAATCTGGCTGCACTAGGTTACATGTCCGCCCATGGTATCTAACTATATATTCTGTATCCGTTGAATCCCCAAAATTTAAAAAATGGGGGCGTCAAATATCAACATGAGCAATTGATAATAACTATTTATTAGCATTAAAAGGTGGTCATACTTTCCATGAACAAATTATATTAATTAGGTGCTTTATTGAAAGCAAACATAAATATTCAGCCATACAAGAAATGGGGGTAGGATTAAAAGCTGTTGCTGCTTATAAAGAATGAATCATATCATTGTTGGGTTCAGCATTGCTGCTTTTTATTGTGACTCTATGTCTAAAAAAATATTTTTTTGTTTTTGTCTTGTAACTAAACCCTATAACTAAAGGATAGTGATATACACCCAAAGAATCTATCCAATAAACCTTCTTAACTAGGTTTTGCCTAGGACATATGTGTAGGGTTCAAACAAGGCTGGTTTATATGTTCTATCCAACCAAAACCTACTTAGAGAGGGTTTAGACAGGGTTTGGTTGATAGATTCCTTAGGTGATTATCATTTTCTATAGTGATATCTAGATATAATTCTAAATTAGATCGATTGGATACCTTACATGAAACCGTGACCTATAAAAGGACGAACTTCATCATTACCATCTCCCACAAAGAAGAGTTTTTTTATGCTGCCAGCTTAGCGTAAGGTACCTATAGGAGCTGTTGATATTTCATATTACTGTCGTACACGCTACATGCTAGTGAACATTAGCATAAGAAAAATTTACGTTAATATGAGTAAATGAATGGCTGCCTTGCATAAGGTACGAAGTAAGTTTTAGTAGATAGGCTCGTGACTCGTGAGATTATACCCAATCTCATGCCATGTCAATATCATACCAACAGTAGTTGAGCATGTGAAACATTTCACCAAGACCCATACAAAATGGCATTAATATTCACATTCGATAAGAGTTTCTTCCACGGCCAAACTCTCCATCTGATCACTCCAATGTCATTCTCCTTCTGATTGGCAATCCACTGACTTATTCGGAAAAAGAAATGAGTCTAAAACGAACCAGCTTACATTAATTTCCTTATCAAGCTAGTGGAACAAGTTATGCATCTTCTCCAGAAAGTCCACCCTCATGCCTCTATTTAAGACTTCAACACCTCAAATTCCATAAGAAATAAATACCAAGTCTTCTTTATTTTTTTTGTAATTATGCCAGATATGCATGCGTCACTAGACATAGTACAGAATGAATCATTGAATTCATGTGACAAAGATGTTAGCATTTGTCACGAGAAATGTGAAAAAAGAAAAGAACAATGAATACAAGTAAAAAATGAATCATATCCCACAAAAACATGTGGAGTACAAGAAGGAAAAGAATAATAATCGGCCGTCACAGGTGCACATCATCCACCTTCGCATGGCCAGCTCCTGGGCTGGATCCGGAGTCCTTGATCCCCTTAATGCTGTCTACATTTGCGTACTTAGGACCCCCGCCGTGTGTGAAAGAGTTCCCAGCGCCAGGACTAGGACCAGAGTCTTTCATTCCGCCAAGTGGGTACTTTGCAGGGAATCCAGTCTCCTCTCCATCACTGTGTGCGTTCCCTTGTCCGGGGCTGGGCCCAGAGTCCTTCAACCCACCAAGAAAATAGCCGTTGATATGTGCATGGTTGTCTCCTGGACTTGGCCCGGAGTCCTTTACCGCGCCCAAAGAGAGGCCATCGACGATCTCTCTGAGAAACGGGGTGAATGGTCTGGCGTGGGCAGGGCTCAAAACAGAGCTGAACAAGATGGGGAGGAGAAGAAGATGAAGAAAAAGCTTCATGGTCACCTGAGTGCTATGCCTAAGCTTGGAGATTGCTAGCTATGAGATTAAGAGCAGGAACAGCTTGAAATGATTAGTACGTCTTGCTACTGAAAATGGATTTGTAGAATTTATAGTGGCGAGGGGATTCAAAGATATTGACGAAACCAAGATTGGGTCAGGCGGCATTCCTCATGAACCGCCATCTTCAATGACTGTGAGGGGGAGAGGAAGCATCCGGGGGGTTTCATCCGCATAGAAGATGAAGCTTGACTTCCATAGCACAAAATAGAAGAACGGGGTGTGGGAAATTTAATTGATTTTTCAGACAGGAATGTTTTTCTGTTCCTGGGTTTTGACCGTCTCCTAGTGCTTTGGACACTACGGGTTGATTAAGGTCATCAGCTTTGGGGAACCGTTTTTCATGTTCCCTTTTGACCATGAACCCCAGTGTAAGCTGAGATCGACAGGGCACATGCTAGTATATATTAGCATAGGCTAACATGTGAGTTGTTGATCTAAAATATCCACGGCACCCTATACGGGACTCATTGTTAAGAGCATAAAAAATCCTTCTAGCTCTGGTGCCATATGACCTATCTACAGTAAAGACTAGGCAACAGTACTGTGATAATGTTGTGCATTACGAGCCAGAAAAGCCAACCAGTTGATGTATCTGGTAGGCGAGGATCCATTTATTTTGCAGCCACTGTACTCTTGCGTGTGTGGAAGGGGAGGACGATAAGGAGGAAGCATCTCATGAAGTTAGATAGAGACGGAAGATGGAACTGTGAGCAAGATGGTCAAGAATTCTCTATGACTTGTGGGGCGGAGCCATCTTAGAAGTATATCTTCCATGGTCTTATTAGCTCTGTTGGGTTGGAAAGGAGGGTTAATGGTTGGAAAGAATGGAGGAGATCTTTTTAGTCAGCTCTAGTCATTCTTGTTCAGTGGTAGGACCAATGGTTTTATGGCCTGAAAATATTGACTAGATTGCCACAGGCTGCCATGAACGGCTTCGGATCGGCTGTGATGCACTCCCACCGGGGTGGGTGGGAGTGCCGAATTAGGTGAAACCACGTCACCAGGGTGGCAGCAGGAGACCGGGTTACTCGGTGACCCGGGTGACCGATGGTTTCGTGAACAGGATGACCGGGCGAAGGTATTAATCAGATCAGAGCCAGGCCAGGCCAGTGGAGTGCATTTCACGGAACCCAAAACTCCCGCTCTGATCTGCCCCGGTGATCCTTGGAGCACTCTGCAACTCACTCCGTCCCGCTGCTCCCGCTCCTACCTGGTGACCAGAGAAGCACCGATCGACGCCGGAGAAGAGTGGAGTATTCTTCAAGGAACCCACTTTTAGAACTCCCGCTCCCACCCACCCCGGCGATCAGAAGAGCTCCCGCTCTGCTCTACCCCGGTGATCCTTGGAGCACTCTGCAACTCACTCCGTCCCGCTGCTCCCGCTCCCACCTAGTGACCAAAGAAGCACCGATCGACGCCGGAGAAGAGTGGAGTGTTCTTCAAGGAACCCACTTTCAGAACTCCCGCTCCCACCCACCCCGGCGATCGGCAGGGCGCTATGCAACTCACCCATCCCGGTGACCAGAGAAGCGGCGATCAACGCCGAAGAAGAGTGGTCATGCAGCAACATTCTTAGAGGCAGCCGACACATAAAAAACGAAATAGGAGGTGCAGTCTGTTGGCGCTCGCTCCTGCAAGTCAATCTGATTCCCGTTCGACAGTCGAAAAAGCACGATCGTTGAGGTACAACAAACAAACTTGAGATGCAGATGCGCTTATGTATTTTTTTTTTGTCTCTATCCGTCATTCCAGGGGAAAAAAAGGAACTTTGATTGTTTTAACATTCCATTTTCTTTCATGGACAACTTCTGGGGTTTGATTGTTCTGCATTGTGTTTACTGCACGCCAAAATGACTGCTCCATCCCAAATTCTTTAGGTTCCATTTTCTTTCATAGATATTTTCTGGGTTTTGAATGTTCCACATTGTGTTTACTGCAAGCTTCAGTCACTACTCCATCCCAAATTCTTTAAAGAATAGAAAATTGGATTTTTTGCTTTTTACCACATTTCCACCGACCTGCATTTCGTTTGTTCCGCATTTTTTGATGGGCTTTCTTTCAGCTTACCACACTTCTATATGTCGGAGAGAATAAACTGCATATGCTTTGTGGTTATTTTTATTTTTGAATCTGAAGTCCTAGATCGACAAAGTGAGGCCTTTTCATCTCCTGCAAATCAAAATTATGTTGTCCAGAGCCTCTTCTCTGTTGTGCTTTTTCCAGGAAAAATTGTATCTTTTCCACTTTGGAATTTTTTGTTGCCTGTCTACTGATGAAACTGCATATGCTTTGTGTTTATTTTTATTTTTTAATCTGAAGTCCTAGATCACCAAAGTGAGGCCTTTTCGTCTCCTGCAAATCAAAATTATGTTGTCCAGAGCCTCTTCTCCGTTTTGTTTTTTCCAGGAAAAATTGTATCTTTTCCACTTTGGAATTTTTTGTTGCATGTCTACTGATGATTGTGAACACCGAATGGTTTCATTTCTCATGTTCACGAAACCTACCACGCATAAAAGGATTTTAGAGTGTCCCCTTTGTCTTCTCTTTATATCAACTAAATGCTTGCCGATGATTTTGATGCCTTTAAATGTTCAATTATTTTGATGCCTTCAATTCATATAAGCCTTGCAGCAATATTGCTGTAGGGTTGGAGCAATATTGCTCCAACCTTGAGTAATATTGCATCAGCATTGGAGCAATATTGCTCCAACTTGGAGCAATATTGCATCAACCTTGGAGCAATATTCTTCCAACTTGGAGCAATATTGCATCAACCTTGTAGCAATATTGCTCCAACCTTGGAGCAATATTGTTTCAACTTGGAGCAATATTACATCAACATTGGAGCAATATTGCTCCAACCTTGGACAATATAGCATCAACATTGGGGCAATATTGCTCCAACCTGAAACTGTTCATTGATTTTGATGCCTTTAAATGTTTACCGATGATTTTGATGCCTTTAATATTCGATTATTTTGATGCCTTCAATTTATATAAGCCTTGCAGCAATATTGTTGTAGGGTTGGAGCAATATTGATTCAACTTGGAGCAATATTGTTCCAACTTGGAGCAATATTGTTCCAACTTGGAGCAATATTGCTCCAACCTTTGAGCAATATTGCTCCAACCTGAAATGTTCTATAATTTTGATGCCTTTAATTTATATATGTCTTGGAGCAAAATTGCTATAGGGTTGGAGCAATATTACATCAACATTGGAGCAATATTGCTCCAACCTTGGAGCAATATTGCTACACCGTCAAAGCAATATTGCTCCAACATAAAATGTATTATTACTACACCGTCGGAGCAATATTGCTCCAACCTGATAGGTTCGATGATTTTGATGCCTTTAATTTATTTAAGTCTTGGAGCAATATTGCTACACCGTAGGAGCAATATTACTACACCTTAGGATCAATATTGCTCCAACCTTGCAACAATATTGATGCAAGGATTGAGCAATATTGCTACAATTGTAAATTATAAATGCTAATAATTCTTAACAACATTATAACTTTTGTAATGTGCTTTTTGATATTTCAGGAACAGTGTCTTCACTATAGTAGGGCTTCCTTTCATTGAATATCTATCATGGCAACTAAATCAAGTAGGTTTTTTTTAGTCCCTACATTTAAAATGTTTGTGGATGTTGTTGATGTACTAATATTAATGCTTATGCATTAGGATTATTGCTCTTGTTATAACAATATTTTAAATGTTAATCCTATTATCAATAATTGAATTATATGCGACATTTTAAAGACATTATTGCTACAACATTTCTGCATTATTGGTAATTTTATAGCACACTAGCTAAAAATGTTGTAGCATTATTTCAGCTATACTCATACCATCTTAAATATGATGTCAGTGTATATTTTAAATATTGCTATGTTATTTACGGGGTTATATTCAACACTTTTATTATATGTCTAGGTACCTTCTTACTAATACTTAGATATGTATTGATGCAGAAGTTCTTGAATCAAAGAAGAAGGGCTCAAACCTTGGAGGAGGATCAGGAAGAAATAGGCGAGAGTCATTGAAAGTCCCTTGTTTCCCCTCGGGACTAGCAAAGTCAGTGAGCATATTGTCTACCTTCTCAGAGGTGAAGACTCTTGTTAGCCAAACCCCCTTCATCCAATTGTTAGACGCCAGAAACATCGTTTGTCAGGCGTCACTTTTTGAAGTAATTTTGGGTTATTGGACTGAGGCCCAACCTGGGGTCACATTCAAAGGATGTAGAGTGGACTTCACTGTGGAGGATGTGGCCCTCATTACTGGCCTGAAGAAGGGGGGCAATCGGGTGGTCTTCGCCCAAGAAAGGGAGGAGAGGGGTGCGTATTGTAAGCGTCGTTTTGGGAAGAAGCAGGTTACAAGATCTAAAATTGAGAAGACCATGGACGTTTTAACTACCACGACCGACCCTACATCGGTGGAGGATTGTGCAAGAATGATCATCTTGCACATTTTCTCATGCCTCCTATTTCCTCAGACCCACACTGTGGTCAATAACGCGTTAATTGACCTGGTGGAAGACATGAGCAGCCTCCATCAATATGACTGGCCTCAAGCTATTTATGAATTTTTAGTAGTCTCAGCCTCAACCCTCCATAGGAAGATTATGTCGAAGGAGGCAGGCAAGTCTGAGGGCTATGGATCATTGATTGGAGCAGCATTTGTCCTACAGGTATTTTATACTTGCTACATAATTGTATTTACATGATTATATAGGAGTTACAAAATGCTAATTTTTATCTTTTATATGTTATAGGTTTGGGTATTTGAGCATTTTAAGATGTTCATATCCCCTGTGCCGCATAAGCTGCCCCGATTTGCGAAGTGGCCAAATTGTGGCATGCTAAAGGGGAAAAAGAGGCTAAGCACCATAGGTCGGTGGGCAAATATGCACAAATATTTAAATTCCTGAGACCACAAGAGGTAATTGTGACTATTTTTTATATTGAAATGTTTGAGTTTTTAAAATCTGTTCAACTTTTTAGTTTATTGAACTTTGCATGTTAACTAATTGTGCATATGTTGACCACAGGTTCTATCTGTGTTGGTTCCTGTTGCGAATGAGGCAAATCTCATTGAAGGGGCAGGAAAGGCCTTAAAAAAAAGGAAGGTAGGAATGAAGGTGGGGCGCTGGTGAAGGCGAGTGGGGGAGGAATGTTGGTCCTGAAGTCGGCACTAGATAATATGGCATCTGCACTTAGAGTTGTGCATATTGCCATGCATATATTGGAGGAGGAGGGCTACCCTACTAACCATCTACATGGTGTCATGGACACCATTTCAGAAAATTTTTTGACATTTAAGAACATGGCCAATCATTTGGTTAAGAGGCCATCAAAGAGGATGAGGCATACCTCCCCTGCAGCAGCGGACGAGGATGAATGTGGCAAAGCTGACGAGGAAGATATTGGAGATAATAATGATGATAATGAAGAGGAGGGTGAGGAGGAGGGAGGGGAAGAGGAGGGTGAGGAGGAGGAAGAGGGGGGAGAAGGAGGAGAGGAGGCCGAGGGGGGAGAGGATGGGGGAGAGGAGGAAGAGGGGGAAGAGGAGGTGGGAAAGGATGGGGGAGAGGAGGAAGAGGGGGAGAGGATGGGGGAGAGGCAGGAGAGGAGGGGGGAGTGGATGAGGGAGAGGGGAGAGAGGCGGATGAAGAGGAGGGGGGAGCGGAGCAAGGGGAGGATAAGAGAGAGGAGGGTCCAGATGGGGAGGAGAGTATGAATGATGAGGAGGGAGATGGGGAGGGAGATAAAGAGGGTCTCACTTCGAAAAGACCTCTACGGATAAAATATAAAAGTAAGAAGTATGGGACCCCTTTTACTCATGAGACAAAGAGGAAGAGGAGGGAGAAGAAGGAAATGACTGTGGAGGAGGCTGCAACCATTTTAGTTTCTTGCGAAGCCTCAGCCAAGCAAGCATCACGTACCTTCCCTCGCCGTCCAATGAAGATTAACTTATGCAGTCCTCTATCTAATTTGTGTAAGCGAGATCAAGACACTATTCAAAAATTCATTACAGATAGGAGCCATTCTGTGGTGGGTGTCGGTGTCGCAGACAATGACTTAGTGGATATGTTGAAGGCGGAGTACATCTCGTCTAATGTAAGACTACAATTTCTATCTCTTTAAATCTTAAGTATTCAATATTGATTTTATACTAAGTGTATGCTTCAATGTATGTAGGTAATAGATGCTTACATGTATATGCTACAACAAAGAGCATCTAGATCTACTGGAAATGCCTTCCCCAAATGCCACTTTGGGACCTTTGCGTTGCAATTTTATTTCACCAAGGTATGGTCCAAAGCCTAATATTTTTATGTATTAGGTTAAGTTAGGATATGGACTAAGTCAAATCCAGTGGGAATTGCAATTGAAGGTTATGGCAGAGGACGCATTGGAGGACCTCACAACCACATGTTTTGGAGCGGATAAAGAATGTCTTGATTTCATCTTTATACTAATGTGTGACAATGCACATTTTCACTTATTGGTCATAGATGTTGACAAGACTGAAGTAAAATGGTTCGATTCCATGCCTGGGTATGGCCATAAGAAACGACATCCTAATGTAAAAAAATTGGTGAGTTAATGTATGATTCATTGAAACCAATTTTTTTTTAAACAATTGCTTTGAAACTAATTTGGCAAATATGTGAATAATAGATGGATAGCATTGGAGTATTTCTTGAGGAGCACCTTAAGGTACCTAATGCTAAAAAGTGGAAGATCGTTAGTAAGAAGGGACCATACCAATCAAACGGGGTTGATTGTGGGTTCTTCCTCATGCGTACTGTATATTGCATTATTCTGGTTTGCTAGTTGATTATACTCCGGTATAATGGGGTTAATAAGATATATGGGCCAATTGCATATATTTTTTTATTTCTTCTTTATTCCTTCAGTCAAAATGGGATACTAACAAATTTATTCGTTTCAACTTTTTTAGAAAGATATCTCTCAACGTTTGAGACTTGGAATGGCTACAGAGATCCTAAGAGGCTCTATTGATTGAGTATGAGTCTTTATGGTGATGGTGAGAACCTTAAATGATATGTATTAATGTTTCCTAGATCCATAGGTATGTATATATGAAAGGGGTGAATCTAACATTTGCTTGGGCTTTACTTTGTATTAATGGTTGAAAGCTGATGAATTTGGTTTCCGTTTGTTTTTTTTTTTATTCTACTACTTACATTGGTGGTTAGATGAATGAAGACAAAAGTTCCCGGTTGAGACTGTCATGGGGTCTTTTGTTTTTATCCGCCCAATATTTAACTCTCTTCTTCTTCATTATCTCCTTCAATGTTTATCACCCAATTATTTCTTTTTCTCCATAAAAAAGTGATGATAGATGAGAAGCCTTTGTTTTAAATGGTAGAGTATAATACAAAGGTTCTCACCGAATTTATATTCATCTCTTTTTCTTTCTCACTTTCTATCAAATGCTTATACCAAATTCATTAACAGTTCGCCATTATTTGCTAGAGGTCTTCTAATGAAATGTATGTTTAATTTTTTTATGATCCTGATTGTTCACTCGTCAATTAATTTCGCCATAACCCTCATTCTTTGAATATTACCCAATTAGCTTTCAAAAGAAAACTAACTATTGCTTTGGCTGATCCTAGTTGTTCTCACTCATCAATTAGATACGTCATGACACTCATCCTTTGAACTGTTACCCAGCTAGCTTAAAAATGAAAATTGTTTCTGCATCATGTGATTATATGTTGAAGTCACGGTTTGTGGTGTGATCCATATATGGGACATGGTGATATACCTTTGTATTTTACATTTTTTCCTTTTTGTTTTGAATAATAAAGAGCATTTGCAACTATGTTGAATAAAATGTTGGCCCATTTGTTTGTGGTGATAGAATCATCTGAGACTTGAAATGTAGGCAGAAATTGAAAAGTCTGGACGAGTTTCATTGATAGATCTTGCTGATAATATTGGTGATGATTTGTTCTATGTGGAGATGCAGTCTCAATAGATAGTTTCTAGCAATTCAGATCTCATGCTAATACAAGGAGATATAATAGCTCAATCCTATTTGGTCTGCAGTTGCTGAAGAAATTAATGAGAGGCTTCGAGAATGTAGTCAAATTGCATTAGCAGATCTCGCTGCTCAGTTGCATGTCAGCTCAAAGTTGCTGGCTTCTGTTTTGGAGACCCGTCTTTGGATTCTTGTAAGCATATATTTCTCCTTGCATTTATATCGTATAATGTTTGTGTGATTGTAGATGACCACTGTATGCAACAGGGTGTCATGAAGTTTGCACTTTGTTATCAAATTATATCTTTCCCCTTGTTGAAACCACATAGTACATCAACGTGCCAACTTTGTATTTGTAGGATATGAAAAATGTTGTAGAAAAGTTAATATGATTCTTTGTGCTGCACTGACCAATTTATAGCCAACATCGACAATTTTACATATTTCATGAATAGTTATCACCTTTATTATCATCTTATCTGTTGCTCATTTGAGAAAATTGAATTTGATTGAGATTATGGCACCCACAAAGTGTGGATCATCTGCTGCTACTAATTGACTAGTGGATACTTATTATCTTTCTCTTGTTTATTTTTATTTTCTTCATCCTACGTTAACATGCATTCAAATTCTTCCATGTTAAATTCAATGAAACTTTTTATCATGTAATAATTTTGTGTATGCCAAAAACCTCATTGTCAAGTGGAGCAGTAGCTAGGACTATCATTTATGTGAATAGCACAATATCATATGAACTTAACTATTCCAAGAAAATAAAGATGAATAGAAGATTAGGTTAACTACTATTTATAAGTTAAAATGTTCTTCTACAGGGATATGTGGAGCCAAAAACTATGAGGTGCTACTCATAGAAACTTAGATCTGAATATAATCCTCTGAGTTCTAGTCATAATGGGATTTTATACTTCTGAGAGCTGAAAGAAATACCAAGCAATCACTTGTAGCCATGTCACTGGCCTACGAAGAAAAGGATCTCCATGACTTTTACAACTTTTTTCTTTATTTTTGTTCTCTGAGACATTCTTTACTACTCAAAAATATGCTTCATCAATAACCATTTGTATTTATCATGTCTCCAATTGTCAAAGCAATACCAACATTACAATTTTATTCTTTCTAGGTGCAAGGAAGACTTTAGGGAGGACAGCTGTATACACCTGCATATGTTGCACGTATTAATGCTATGGTGCGTGGAGCTTCAAGGGGTATCATTGTTCCCACTAATTTATCAACAGTTTGGAGCTCTCTACAACAATTATTATTTGAGACAGATGGATCGAGTGGTGTATCTGTTGAAGGTGTTTTCTTCCAATCTTTATGTAATGGTCTAGTTAAGGAAGGCGAGATACTTGGATCACTTCGTGCTGGAGTTCAATGGACACCTGCTATATGAAACATCTTATTAGCATTTGTTGCTCTTAATTATGTTGTGGCTTTCAAAATCTCCAGTTTTCTGGCTTGATTTGCTTAAATTTACGTGAACTTTTATGATAAAAAGTTACCAGGATTAAGAATGTGAAAATGGGAGCAAATTAAACTGTTAGTAATTTGATGAAGGTTGTTGTGGGACATTTATTTTTAAATGCTGTTGTTGGTTTTGTGCTGTAGGTTTTTGCCCATGCTCAAAAAGAAAGCATAGAATCTTTTTTCACTTAGGTAGGAGTGCATACTAGCTTTCCAGCTTGAAACAGATTTTTATTTTTAAGAACTCCTCCTCTGTTTCAAACTCAAATATGCATTGTTTTAGATCTCTTGCAAATGACTGAAACTTTTCAAAAACATGGCTGAGATGTTTAGCTGCATTTTGATATATATGCCATATACATAAGCGATGATGGGTTTCCGGCATAACAACTCGAATAGCTTTAGCCATTGCTGTACATTGGTCTGTAATGATAGTAACCGGTTTCTTACCAAACATTGCAACAAGATAAGTCTCAAGTAACCAAATAAAAGAATCAGCAGTCTCATCATATAACAAGGCAGCCCCAAATATGGTATTTTGGCGATGATGATTTACACCAGTGAACAATGCACACGGCCAATTTATGTTAGTAGTTCTATACGTGGTATCAAAGCTGATCACATCCCCAAAATTCTCATAGTCTACTATCATCCTCGCATCTGCCCAAAAGATATTAGTTATCAGACTATCTTCATCCAACTGCATTGAGTAGAAGAAAGATGGATTATCCTTTTGTTTTCTTTTGAAGTATTCTAACAAAGCCGCTGCTTCTCCTTTTTCTATCACCTTTTGACGCTTAGTACGTAAATAATTTTTCAGATCCACTGCAAGAAACCCTACATTTTGTTGACCACCAGCTTGGCTTGCTTGCAAAGCTATAGAATCTTTAGGTGGAATGCCTACACTTGCCGCTGAATCAGCCAACACAGATTGAGACATACTCATGCGTCTATGTGAATTCAAAAATGGGACCTTTGTTGGGGTCACAACCATGTGATTATGACTTGGCTCAAATTCTACAATTTTATACATGTCACCTACAAGCTTGATAACCATCATAGCTAAACAACCCGTTCTTGTTTCTGGACAAGGATTCTTCACCACTCTATTTCTTTTATCTTCAACTCTTTTGCCTTCTTTTGAACAACAAAATCTTCGCATTCTAATTATGTCATCTTTTTTCCATTTCCATCCTCTTCGAATGCTAAATCCAATTGTTGCACTATAATCATTGTAGAATTTGTAAGTCATCTCCTCTGTTGCAAACTCCATTCCAATATTTGGTACTCTTTCTTCTACTTCATGAAAATCTAATTTCCGACAAGTAGAGTTTACTTGGCTCCCTATTTGAATGTTATTTTGTTCATCACCTTCATTATGCCCATCACATCGAACACTTGACCCCTCACTTGCCATTGCCCTACACAAGTCCATAAAAATATTATGAAGAAAAGAAGGGAATATATTCAAAATTTTGAAACTAAGACATTTTATTAGTGTGTAACAAAATACTATATGGCTATATTGTAGCAATAATGCTCCAATATTGCTCCAATGCTGATGCAATATTGCTCAAGGTTGGAGCAATATTGCTCCAACCCTACAGCAATATTGCTGCAAGGCTTATATGAATTGAAGGCATCAAAATAATTGAACATTTAAAGGCATCAAAATCATCGGCAAGCATTTAGTTGATATAAAGAGAAGACAAAGGGGACACTCTAAAATCCTTTTATGCGTGGTAGGTTTCGTGAACATGAGAAATGAAACCATTCGGTGTTCACAATCATCAGTAGACATGCAACAAAAAATTCCAAAGTGGAAAAGATACAATTTTTCCTGGAAAAAACAAAACGGAGAAGAGGCTCTGGACAACATAATTTTGATTTGCAGGAGACGAAAAGGCCGCACTTTGGCGATCTAGGACTTCAGATTAAAAAATAAAAATAAACACAGAGCATATGCAGTTTCATCAGTAGACAGGCAACAAAAAATTCCAAAGTGGAAAAGATACAATTTTTCCTGGAAAAAGCAAAACAGAGAAGAGGCTCTGGACAACATAATTTTGATTTGCAGGAGATGAAAAGGCCTCACTTTGTCGATCTAGGACTTCAGATTCAAAAATAAAAATAACCACAGATCATATGCAGTTTATTCTCTCTGACATATAGAAGTGTGGTAAGCTGAAAGAAAGCCCATCAAAAAATGCGGAACAAACGAAATGCAGGTCGGTGGAAATGTGGTAAAAAGCAAAAAATCCAATTTTCTATTCTTTAAAGAATTTGGGATGGAGTAGTGACTGAAGCTTGCAGTAAACACAATGTGGAACATTCAAAACCCAGAAAATATCTGTGAAAGAAAATGGAACCTAAAGAATTCGGGATGAAGCAGTCACTTTGGCGCGCAGTAAACACAATGCAGAACAATCAAACCCCAGAAGTTGTCCGTGAAAGAAAATGAAATGTTAAAACAATCGAAGTTCCTTTTTTTCCCCTGGAATGACGGATAGAGACAAAAAAAAATACATAAGCGCATCTGCATCTCAAGTTCGTTTGTTGTACCTCAATGATCGTGCTTTTTCGACTGTCGAACAGGAATCAAACCGACTTGCAGGAGCGAGCGCCAACAGACTCCACCTCCTATTTCATTTTTTATGTGTCGGCTGCCTCTAAGAATGTTGCTGCCTGACCACTCTTCTTCGGCGTCGATCACCGCTTCTCTGGTCACCAGGATGGGTGAGTTGCAGAGCGCTCTTCCGATCGCCGGGGTGGGTGGGAGCGGGAGTTCTAAAAGTGGGTTCCTTGAAGAACACTCCACTCTTCTTCGGCGTCGATCGGTGCTTCTTTGGTCACTAGGTGGGAGCGGGAGCAGTGGGACGGAGTGAGTTGCAGAGTGCTCCAAGGATCACCGGGGCAGAGCAGAGCGGGAGCTCTTCCGATCGCAGGGGTGGGTGGGAGCGGGAGTTCTGAAAGTGGGTTCCTTGAAGAACACTCCACTCTTCTCCGGCGACAATCGGTGCTTCTCTAGTCACCAGGTGGGAGCGGGAGCAACGGGATGGAGTGAGTTGCAGAGTGCTCCAAGGATCACCGGGGCAGATCAGAGCGGGAGTTTTGGGTTCCGTGAAATGCACTCCACTGGCCTGGCCTGGCTCTGATCTGATTAATACCTTCGCCCGGTCGTCCTGTTCATGAAACCATCGGTCACCCGAGTCACCGAGTAACCCGGTCTCCTGCTGCCACCCTGGTGACGTGGTTTCACCTGATTCAGCACTCCCACCCACCCCGGTGGGAGTGCATCACAGCCGATCCGAAGCGGCCATGAACGGCGCCCGGAGGTTGGTCACTTGTGCATGGATTTGAGGGGCGTGGGTTAACGTGGGGAAAATGACAGACACCCATTTGACCATGGAATCGGTAGGTGAAAGGAAGAAAGGGCATTGAGTATGTAGCAAGGCAATTTATACCTATTGTTCGCCCATTAGTTTATGTGAGCTTTTGAAGATTGTGCTGGCCTTTAGGGAAACAAGAAATGGTAGTTTAATTGTGTGCCAAGTATGCAAGTGATGAAGGTCTTATGATGCTCAGAGTTAAAGGGATTCATAACTTGAAGATATATGTGGTTTTGCTTGGAATTGATGATGTACATCAGCTTAGTTTGAAATACAAGGAGAAATGGGACAGATAGAGGAAGATATGCTAAGTTCCCTTCAGCGATCGATTAGGATCCAAGGGTGATCAATCACCTTTGGTGGTCAATCACCTTTGGTGGAATTTCTTTGTAAAAATTAAATTGGGCAAAGGGTGATTGATCAGGCATATAAGTGACTGATCAATGGAATGATTGATCGGTTTACCAAAATGATCAATTGACACTATTTACATATGTGTAAAATGAAAGGTAGAGTTGGCAATTGATCGATCTGATCAATAGTGATAGATAGTTTCAATAATGATGCAGTTCTGAAATTCTTTTTAGATAAGGATTTTGTTCCAAATTGATAATTTTTATGTGTTTTGCTTTCCTATGAGTCTTAATTCCTTATTCCTTTAATTATTTAGGGATTTTCTTATTATTCTTTTTTGTAATTTTGATTGGTTAGTCATAAGATAGTTAGAATTAAATTTTTTATTTTCAATTATGCCACTGGGAGTTGTATAAATACTTGGCTCTAGAAGCTATGGTTAATAAGTTCTGTAATTTTTCTGATATTCCGAAGAAGAAAAAAAAGAGGTTATTCATTTCCCTTTTGTTTTTCCTCTATTTTTTTATGAATTTGCCATTGAAATTTGTGAGATGGAAAGGTTGTGTATGCATGTAGCCAGATTCATCGAACGTCATTCATCCTATCAATCTCGTCCTGCATCAGTATGTCCACTTTTGCAAGATGCTTTTGGGCTGCATGATTTTGATGCAGCTCATATTAATTACTCGGGGGCTACATAGTTTTCCAGCAACCCATATTACTTAGGGGAAAGCTTGAATTATCTGCCCTACCGCATGATCTGATGTGAGTTATCAAAGCATCATGACATGGCGCATATTTTTCCACATGCAATTCAATGCATCTTAACTTTATCATTGAAAAATATGCACCTATGTACGCAATACAAATTGTTGGATTGTGATATGAAGGCTTGTGTTAGATGTAATGGCCTGTTTTTTTATTAGATCTAACTCAAGGGTTTAGGGGCAATTATAGAATTTTGGATAGGATGTAGGGGGTTGCGAAGGAAGAACTCCTTATATATAGGTAGGGCTTAAAGTAACGAGCATAATAGATCAAAAAATAGAGGTCAAAAGTGAAAGTTATGACCTTGAAAAGTGTGTCTCGTATACAAGACCTACTTAACAAGAGCGTTATAACCTACCTTTAGAGGTTTAGTTTTGAGGGCTCATTAATACAAGCTCAACGGTACCAAAAAAGCTTGAATCACAAACCAGAGTAGAAAGATATATGCGTTCGAAGATAAAAATAAAATAAAAATAAAAATACTACACACACGATGTGGCCACACTGCACATGATGGATGCACGCAATGCGCAGTCCCGTGTGACACGCACCCATGAAACTGCTGGCGCGCCATCAAAATTGGTGGCGTAGCACCACTGTTTCAGCGCGTCAATACCCTATAGGAGGGGTTTTGGGGTTCTTTTTGAGGGGAGACCCTATTTACTCTGCTTTGGGGTTATTCTAAATCCGATTTAGTCCATTTAAAAGGCATTCTTGACTAAATAGAGAGTTCTCTAAGCAATGGAATGGTCCATTCTTTGAGTTTGGTACTCTAGAGAGAGAAAACTTCCTAGGGTAAGAGGAGGCTCTGTTTGATGCCCTCAGGCCCAAAGTGAGAGAGAAGTAGCCTAAGTGAGAAGAGGTTCTATCCTCCACTGTCAGGCCGTACTAAGAGAAGTGGCCCTAAGTAAGGGAAGGTTTTGTCCTTTAGTGGTGGGCCACGCAGTGTGAGAAGCATCCATGATATGGGGAAGTTCTATCCTCTGCATACGGGTACGAAAAGTGAGAAATGTCTCCGAGTAAGGGGAGGTTCTGTCCGCCGCCTATAGGCACGGAAAGTTAAAAGCATCTTTAGGTATGAGGAGGTTGTCTGCCGCCTTCGAGCATGCAAAAAGTGATACGTCTCCGGGTAAGGGGAGATTTTGTCTGTTGCTTTCAGACATAGATGAGCCCTGGGAAAGGAGAGTATTTGTCTGTAGCATTCAGGCAGAATAAGAGAAATGTTCAAGAGCAAGAGGAGGCTCTGCCATCTCCGAACATGAAGGGGAGGATAGCCTGAAGGAAGGAGCAACTTTGTACACAACTACTTCTGAGGAACTTCAAAGGAGTAAGCATTTCTAACCTTTTGACTTAATATATAATTATATGTGTGTGTACATATTAAGTTGTTAACTTAAGATGATATATGATATATATATATATATATATATATATATATATATATATATTATGCTCTAATCCGATGTGTTCAAATCTGCTTTGAAATGCTCTATTTTGATGTGATATGTTTCGATATGATCTGATATGGTTGGATGAGATATGAGATGATCTAATATGCTTGGATGTATTTTGCTATTGTGCACGATTATCAGACTATTTTATTTCCTTGTTATTTTAGGGCATTAAGCTATTTTCTTATGTATTAGCTTAGTATTTCATTATGTAATTGGATGATGAACTGTTATTGGACCAGCTAGTGGCCCCAGAGTAGCCTGGCCCACTAGCTAGTGCGCACCCCTAGGAGAGTGCGCTATTCTTGGCGTGACTCCCTAAAGGAGTGGTCTTCCCCTATATGGGTCGACTCCCTCTTTTGTTTTGGATTATGCAAATTGATTATTCCATATCTCTTCCATTTCTTCTTCTTCGCTCCTCTTTCTCTATGTGATCGTTCAAGGTACCATTTGTGCCTACATCGGGCACAACATTTGTATCGGAGCTATCATGATCCCCAGCCATGGCGTCAGGCAAACAACCCACCACAGCCCCAGAACCGCAGCCCGAGAAGGAGGTCGATGCTCCAACGGCCAGTCCCCAATCAGCCCTAGAGACTGTCAGTGCTCCTACTCTGGCGCAAATTATGACCAAGCTTATGTCTCTGACAATGGCTGTTGCCCAGCTCCAAGCAGGGCCTTCAGCGCCCTCAGCACCACTTCTCGCCAGACCCCCGGTCACGAACATGGAGAAGGGGGAAGCATCACAGGCTCCAGAACAGCATGAGCCAGGCCATCAGGCAACGACGGACAGGGAGATGCATGTTCCTCAGGCTCCCCTGCGCTTTGGACCCTTGATCATGCTGGCAAAGGGAGGTGTCAGGCCTGGGATAGACAAGGCCTACCAGGTGTTCAAGAAAATGCCCCAATGGTGCTGCCCCCCAGAAACCTTTTTCCAGAGGTAGAGGATGACTGGGAGGAGTACCTGGGACCTCGCAGAGGACCACGGGGAGGAGCAGGGCCCCGTTTGGCCCGCCTACAGTTTGCCCGCAACAATGGGGATGATGATCCAGTGGTATGGTTGTACAAGTTTGAGAAGTTTTTTTCCTATCAGAGCGTGCATTCTGAGGTGGAACGACTGCACATAGCGGCCTTCTACTTGGATAGGGACGCATCGGTGTGGTTCTAGGGCTTCGAGAAAGAGTGCACTACCCAACTTGAGCCGCCTTCTCCAATGAGTTGTGCGTTCAGTTTGGCCCGAACGAGTTCCAAGACTTCAACAAGATGCTCTCCACATTGCACTAGACTACCATAGTTTGCGCCTATTATACGGAGTTTATGAAGGTGGCCAATCGCCTCCCAGACTGGCCAGTGGCCGCCTTGGTGGGCACCTTCAAGCGCGGCATCAAGCCTCAAATTTTGGAAGAGATGCACCACTTTCCCTGCTCCAACATGCAAGACATCACGCGCCAGGCTTGAATTGAGGAGGAAAAGTTGGCTAGGCAGCGGCGAGGGGGCGGCTTGGGCCTTTTCCCAGATTTGCGGTTGGCGCTAACTCCCCTGCCGTCCCGGCCAACAGCCCCATGGCCGGCCGCCCTGGCCAACAGCTTGGTCAGGCCAGTAGTGTGGTTCGTCAACTTACACCTGCATAGATAGAGGAACGCCGGTCTAAGGGTCTTTGCTTCTGCTGCGATGAGAAGTTTGTCCCATGTCACCGTTGTGCCATCAAGGGCAGCCTCCTCTTGGAGGAGGTCGACGAAGATGACGAGGTGGCAGCTATGGGTGACTCATCCCACCAGGACAACGTGCTACCTGAGATCTCTATCCATGCCTTCTTTGGGGTGTTTATTCCATGTACCATGCGGGTTCAAGGCCATCTCAAGTGGCAGCAAGTGGCCATCCTGATCGACAGTGGTTCCACTCACAATTTCATCAACAACAAGGTGGCCCAACGGCTGGGTTGCTTCATGTCGGATTCAATGCCATTTGACATGTTGATTAGCAATGCCAAACATCTCCAGAGCACCATGGTATGTGCGCAGGCCACGCTCTCCATCCAAGGCCACACATTTGTCACTGGCCTCTTCTTGTTGCCTACGAAGGGGCCGGACATGGTGCTGGGGTACAATGGCTCCAAGAGCTTGGGGATGTGGTCTGGAACTTCAGGGACATGGTGATGGACTTCGACATTTAGGGGTAGCGGGTTCGGCTTGAAGGATCCCAGTCAGGCACCCTCCTTTCAGCCCAGTCGGTGAGCTCCTTCTTCTGGTTCGCACTGCAAGGGTTCCTCTTGCAGCAGCAGGCAACAGTCGAGGTGCATCAGGATGAGCCACCTCCGGACCTTCTTGAGTTATTGGAGGAGCATCAAGACGTGTTTGCTGAGCCGACGGGTAGTGCGACTGCATGACCACCATATTCCCATTATCCCGAGAGCCCACCGACCAATGTCCGCCCATACCGCTATCCTCATATTCAGAAGTCAGAGATAGAGCATCTCGTGGCTGACATGCTCCAAGCAAGTATATTCCGCCCTAGCACAAGTTCGTACCCATCCCCAGTGTTGCTGGTTCTAAAGAAAGACAGTACATGGCAGTGCTGTGTTGACTACCACGCCTTGAATGCCATCACCATCAAAGACAAGTATCCAATACCTGTGATCGGGGAACTTTGGATGAGTTGGCTGGTGCACAGGTTTTTAGTAAACTCAACTTTCATTTGGGTTACCATCAGATTTGGGTGCAGCCAGCCGATGTGCACAAGACCGCCTTTCGGACTCATGACGGTCATTTTAAGTTTCTCGTCATGCCATTCGGGCTGACCAACACCCCCTCCACCTTCCAAAGCCTCATGAATGATCTCTTTAGGCCTTACCTCCGCCGCTACATATTGGTATTCTTTGACGACATCCTTGTGTACAGTCAGTCATGGGCGGAGCATCTAGAGCATCTCAGGTCGGTCTTCTCTGTTCTGCAAGATAATTCCTTATTTCTTAAGTGTTTGAAGTGTTCATTTGGTAGCCGACGGGTGGATTATTTGGGACATATCATCTCGCGAGACGACATCGCCACAGACCCGTCAAAAGTGGCCTCCATGCTCTCATGGCCGCAACCCACCAATGTTCGGGCGTTGAGGGGCTTCCTGGGCCTCACTGGCTATTATAGACGGTTCATCAACAGGTATGGGGAGATGGCTTGACCCCTTACAATGCTTCTCAAGAAGGGGGCATTCGATTGGAATGCAGTGGCTTAGGCGGCATTTGAGGAGTTGAAACAGGCTATGGCATTGGCCCCTGTGCTGATCTTACCTGATTTCAGTCGGCCCTTCGTGGTGGAAACCTATGCTTCGTAAACAGGGCTCGGGGTGGTGCTGTTACAGAATGAGTGCCTCATTGCCTACTTCAGCAAGGCTTTGGCAGGCTACTCTTTGTCCTTGTTAGTTTATAAAAAGGATATGCTAGCTACTGTCCTCACCGTTGGCAAGTGGCGACCCTATTTACTTGGCCATCGATTCTTGATTCACACTGACCACCAACCTCTGAAGTACTTCCTGGAATAGCAGGTGTCTACTCCCTCTCAACAACTGTGCGTCAGTAAGCTACTTGGTTATGACTATGAGGTCGTGTACAAGAAAGGGGTGGACAACACCGTGGCCAATGCACTGTCTCGCAGCTCTGCCTCGAAATCATGCTTGGCCATTTCTACGTTGTCCTACCCTTTCATTGATGAGTTGATGCGGGCATACTTGGAGGATTCCCAAACGCATTCATTGATTATAGGCATCTAGGCCGACCCAGCGGCCCATCCTTTCTTTGTGCGGCAGGATGACCTCCTCTATTGGAAAGATCGCCTTTGGGTTCCAAATGTGGATGATCTGCACAGGCGAGTTCTTTCTCACTTCCATGACACCCTAGTAGCCGGTCATGAGGGAGCTTTTCGCACTTATAAGTGGGTTTGCCAGAGTTTTTTGTGGCATGGTATTCGACATGCAAACCAGGAGTATGTGGCCGCTTGTGATGTCTGTCAGAGGGCTAAGGCCTCTACCACCTCTCCTGCAGGGTTGCTTCAGCCCTTACCTATTCTTGATAAGGTCTGGGAGGATGTCTCGATGGATTTCGTGGATACATTGCCCTTGGTGAAAGGCAAGTCGGTGATTATGGTGGTAGTAGATCGGTTGTCCAAGTACGCTCACTTTTACGCTCTGGGCCACCCATTCACCGCCAAGATAGTGGTCGAGCTCTATGTTCAGGAGGTCGCTAAGCTACATGGCATGCCCCGCACTATTGTCTCCGTTCATGACCAGATCTTTATCTCTTGGTTTTGGTAGGAGTTCTTCACGTTCCAGGGCACTTCGCTACACATGAGTACCGCTTATCATCCTCAGACAAATGGCCAGACCGAGGTGGTCAACAGATGCTTAGAGCAGTACCTCAGTTGTTTCACGATGTCTCAACCCCGCAGATGGCTTCAACTTCTTCCATGGGAAGAGTGGTCCTATAATACCGCCTATCACACTTGTGCCGGTTTCACTCCTTTCAAGGTGTTATATGGCCGACCACCACCGACCGTGTTGTCTTTTGTCCCTCATCGCTTCTCTGTAGCTAAGGTGGACTACATGTTCCAGACAAGGGACGAGGTTCTTCACTAGCTCAAGGCAAACTTGTCCTCTACTCAAAACAGGATGAAGCAAATCTATGACGGTCATCACACTGATCGGGAGTTTGAGGTGAGTGACTTGGTTTATGTTTCAGTTCTTCCTCCGCATCAGACTTCTTTGTTTCAGCCAGAGCACTCCAAGCTCACCCCCCGTTTTCATGGTCCATATGATGTGGAGGAACATATTGGTCCACTGGCTTATCGTCTTGCCCTACCACCTCGTTCTTTGGTCCATACGGTGTTCCATGTGTCACGTCTTTGTTGTTGTGTGGGGAATGCTTCTCTCGCCACTAATGCTCCACCACCTCCTTTGATGGGACCGATTTCTACTGCAAATCTGGGTCCGGCCTCGGTCATTGAAAAACATCGGGTCCGCCGTTCCAGTCGCATTATGATAGAGGTTTTGATTTCCTGGCAGGGCCAGCCACTAGAGGATGCTACCTGAATGCCTGAGGATGAGTTCACAACCAGATATCCTACTTGGTTGCCTTAAGGACAAGGCGAATAGCGGAAGCATGGTGGAATGTTGTGCACGATTATCAAACTATTTTATTTCCTTGTTATTTTAGGGAATTAGACTATTTTCTTATGTATTAGCTTAGTATTTTATTATGTAAATAGATGATGAACTGTTATTGGACCAGCTAGTAGCCTGGTCTACTAGTTGGCTTGTGCCCCTAGGAGAGCGCATTGTGCTTAGAGCGACTCCTAGGGGAGTGGTCGTCCCCTATATGGGTCGACTCCCTCTTTTGTTATGGATTATGCAAATTGATTATTCCAAATCTCCTCCATTTCTTCTTCTTCTCTCCTCTTTCTCTATGTGATAGTTCAAGGTACCACTTGTGCCTGCATTGGGCATAACATTTGCTCTCTTTGTGATAGAGTAAGATGTGTGATTTCGTTAATTTTTTAACTTTTGTTTGACTCCGATGATTTCCATCTGACTTCAATTAAATAGTTGGATACACATATTTTGATGTATATGTGTTTTTGTATTGCCTAATGCATGTATTAGCCGTTAGGCAGAATTACATTCAAATCCGATCGTATTAAAATAACATTGAAGATGTTATCCAATACATATGTAGGCAACCAACGGCACAATAATGTTGGTCCGATCTAAATTAGTTATAAATATGAATTTTATTTCGGCTTACGTGCGATGAAGCTTTCAAGTTCTAAAGTGAGTATAGGAACGTTATAGCTCTCGTACATAGATGATGTTTCATTGTTTAAAGAAGAACAATTATAATTCAAAAATTATGGACCCTGGGTTAGGTTGGGCCATTACATTAGATTAAGGTGGCCGGCGAGTAATTCAATTCTGCCTACCCCTTGAATAATATGAGCTGCATGATCAAAATCGTGAGGCCCAAAAGTATCTTGCAGACATAGAATTACCTATAGGCAATCTAATGTCTATTATGAAAAAAATTAATCTAAAACAAACATGCTTAATTATATATCCTTCTTATATAGGACTCAAATAAATAACTATTTAACATTCTTTGCAAAAAAGGGAAAAGTATGGAGTGATTGACTGTTGCCATCTTCTAATCTTTTATTAAAAATTTGGCAAAAAATATTATTATAATTATTTACTATAACTATAATATATGACCAATGATATGCGGAGGAGGAAACCTAAGGAACTATTAGATTCGCTTCCTAAGTTTTTCTTTCGCCACTTCTACAGTGGTGAGGCAGCCTCCCATTCTCAGACACGAAGCCTTGGTCATGCTTACACAAGTCTAGAGCCGGATATGTACTACTTGATGTGGCTGGGGCGTGGCAACTTTAAGTGACGTACTTCAGCCTCGTCGAACCTATGTCCCTCTCAATGTGACATGTACTAGATTTGTCTCATGTTGAAAAACGGAGCTATCAATCAGTAAGCAAGCTTACTTGTTATCTGAAAGTGCTGGAAGCCAGTGGAACAAGTTATATAGTTGACAAAGTGAAGTAAAAATGGATGGATTAGGCATCCATTATAGTATCTTATACAGAAAGTCCACCCTCGTGTCTACATTCAATACTTCAACGACTCAAACTCTATAATTGAAACACAAAGTCGTCTGATTTTTTTTTCTTTTACAAGAGACACATGTGCCATTGCACATAGTGCATAATGAATCAAAATTGAATTACTGTGACATAGTGTTTTCACCTGGAATGTGACAAAATAAAACAAATAAATTTGAATCATATTATCCTACAAAAGATATAATCTTTCTTCAGTGGCGCACATCATCCACCATCCCATGGCCAGCTCCTGGGCTGGGTCCGGATTCCTTGATCCCTTGAATGCTATCTACATTTGCAAACCTAGGGCCCCTGCCATGGGTGTAAGAGTTCCCAGCTACAGAGCTTGGACCAGAGTCCTTCATTCCTGCGAGAGCATAGCCGTTGATATGTGCATGGTTGTCTCCAGGAGTTGGTCCGGAGTCCTTTACCGCTCCGAGAGAGAGGCCATCCAAGATCTCTCTGAGAAACGGATTGAATGGTCTGGCATGGACAGGGCTTAAGACTGAGCTGAACAAGACGGCAAGCAGAAAGAGAAGAAAAAGCTTCATGATCATTGATCAGGTAGTGTTCTGCCTAAGATTGGAGAATATTGCTAGCTTTGGAAGAGTGGGAAATGCTGTAAATGACTAGGCTAGCTTGCTACTGAAAACTGGGAAGGATATATTTATAAGGGCGAGGTGATTCAAAGGTACTGACGAATACAAGATAGGGCCAGGCGGCATTCAAAGCCATGTGAGGGGGGTTGCTCCTCATAAGCCGCCAACTTCAACGTCTGTGAGAGTAACAGGAAACATCCAAGGGGGATTCATCCACCTAGAAGATGGAACCTGGGTAGCTTTGTGTCTAAGGACGGGAGAAGAAAAGGACGTGGGGAATTTAATCTAGGACTTGTTTAGCATTATCAATTTTTATGACCAAGGCTTGTGACAACGATTAGAGGCTGCCACATTATCAAGCAAGTGGCAAGAGAGAAATGGGGAACTGAATCTAACACTTTTCAAGGTTTCGCCTCCGTGTCCACAGGTCATGCATTGTGGTCATAATAAGTAGTCACGAAAATATTTTTCTTTAATTTATTTGAGAGAAGGGTTTTCTATTTCCACGTTTAAACCCGTTACTAGTGTTTGGACTGGTGTCGATCTGGGCTTTGTTTTCAAGGCACAGCTTTATTTGACTCTTCTTAGTTGGCTACTTTGCATGCTAAAGTAAAAAAAAGTTTATTGCACCAAATGTTAGATTAGAAAGTCTCCAATATATTGGGTTTAGGCCATTTGATTAATGTTTATAGATTAAAAAACTATTATCCCTCACTTAGGGATATCACTGGGTCTGGTTTGGGTTAGGTTTTGCCAAATCCAAACTTAATATTATTTAAAAAATAGTAAATTTGAATCGGACCCGAATAACTATTTAGGTTGAATATGAAAGCCCAAACCTGACTTATTTAGTTCGAGTAAGGTCAAGTTTTACTAAAATATCAAAAAATATAAAATATTTATATTTATAACTTTATTTGGGTTAGGTCGAGTTAGCGAATAACTATTCAGGTTGAATATCAAAACCCAAACCTGATTTATTCAATTCGAGTTAGGTCAAGTTTTACTAGAATATAAAAATATATATATTTATAACCTGATTTGGGTCGGGTTGAGTTAGATGTCCTGAAACTGAACCCAACCTCAATAGTTATTCAGGTTGAATTTGAAAACCCAAATCCAACCCATTAGGGTTGGGTTGGGTTTTACCAAATACTCGACCCGAGTAGCATCCCTACCCTCACCCCCCAACTTTTGATTTAACATTTTTTGGGTCCCTCATTTCTTATTTCACCAACCATATTTACTAAAATCTCTTATTCTTCTCTCATATCTAAAAATAATATTTTACCATCTCTTTACCCCATGCCTTCTTTTCTCCAATGCCAGTGTTGGCTATCAGCAACCTCTTTTTTTTCTTCTCCCTCCTACTTCTCAACCCTCGTGCTTGGCAATTGCAACCAAAGTTGTAGCCTTTTTTGTTGCATTGGCTATAGCAAATGCCCCGCCAAAGTCGAGGCCAGGGCAGCCAATTACAGATTTGGCCTTGGCCACGATAGCTAGAGTCAAGCCAGACAGACCGTGGACAAATCTAGCATGGCTTGGGAGAGTTGTTGCAAGCTAGGCTAGGCTAGATTTAGTTGTAGCTGCCAGAGATAGGTCAGGCCACGACAACAAGACATGGCCTAGCTTGGCTAGTTGTGGCTCGCTACAAGGCTATATAGGTGATGCAGGGCTAGGATTGATGAGATGAACGGCATTTGACAAATCCATCTACAAGTATACATGACCTTCCTGTCTTGTGAATTTATAATAAAAAATTCACAAAGAATATAGAGAAAACAATGGAGAAAGAAGTATTGTACTTTCTTCTTCTTCAATATATATATATATATAGAGAGAGAGAGAGAAATGATATGGGTATTTTTAAGCATCATAATAGAACTTCCGAACAAAGCACAACTATTTAAGGAAGACATAACAATTCAATCAAAAGAGTTGATTCATATCCAAATACTTTAGAGAGAGAGCGATATGCATGCTGGAGAATCTGGATCCCTATTCCAACAATCAATGCATGTTTGACTCCTGGTTCTAAGAGATCACTCTACTTTGGCCATTTTGCTGCCATGGGCAGCCAAATGAAGTGGAGTGCTTCTAGGGCATATGCAAATAGGAATTTTACTACTTAAACAAAATATATTACCACTTATTTATGCAAAACCTATATAAACTAAAGAAAGAGCATTCTCACCCATATTCACTGGTAAAAGCACATACAAGAGCTCCATTATCTAAGAGAACATAAACACATTCAGGCCGACTTTTCTGTGCAGCTAAATGTAAGGGTGTGGCTACTTTACCATCTACTATATTCACAAATCAAGAAAATCCCCTGACATAGAACATAAATGGTAGCAGGAACCAGAACTTATATGGTACCTTGTTACAAAATGAAACCATAATTACATCCAACAATAAGAAATTGAAAAAATATCAACCAAAGCACCAAGCATTGCCCCAAAAATTTAATGTTGGGAAAGAAACAATTTTTGTATAAGAAAGTGATTGAAAGAAAACAATTTGTATGAAGTAAAATCATCAAAGATCCATCTGACAACCTCAAGGCGACCATATTTCAGCCAGTCCCCATTCCCAGGACTATCACAAGAGTTTCATTTGCTTCCAAAGTCAGCCTCTTTGGAGACCTACTCCTCTACTGAAGAGGAAGGTCTGCGCTTGAATATGGAGAAGGGGAAGGACGGGCCATGTGGAGATGGAAAGGGAAGGGGAAAGAAGGGAGCGGAGAGGTGGGTGGCAGGGGAGGCGAGATGGAGGGGGCAGGACTGGTGGCTGTCGAGACAATGGAGAGGAAGGGGAGGGTCGAATGGGAAAATAGAGGCTGGAAGTTGCTAGAGGGAGGATCGATGAGAGCATAAGAGAAGTAGGTTGGAGGGAGGTGCAATGGAGGCTACAGGAGCCTAGCAGTGGGGATTGACCGGAAGCAGAGCAGAAGAACCATGTTAGGGCGACCGGACTCGAACGAAAGTGGGAAGGATCATAGAGAGGGGCAATTTTGGTATAAAATAAAAATGTTTAAGTAAGAAGCTGATTGGAGGAGAGTAGCGCCTCTTTTCCAGCGGCGTGATTTAAGATGAACGGGCGAGAGTGACACGACTCAATTGGCCTATTCTATACAGCGGCTCACTATATCATTTCTCTCTCTCTCTCTCTCTATATATATAAACTCAAAACTATGGGTTCCATGAAAGATCTAAGTTTTTATACAAGTTCAAGTGACAAAATTGTAAATAAATGAATCCAATATCTAACAACTTTAAGACTAACCAATCAAAAGTAAGGAAAATAAACACTAAAATCCCCAAATAAACAAAGTAACAAAGAATAAATACTCTAAGGACATCAAAAGACTTAAAAACAAATCAATCCAAAATCAAACTCTTATCTATAATGGAGTTGGAAGTCATCCTGCTGAAGTAGCAATCGATCACTATAAAGGCCGATCATTCGCTTGTGCTCTTGGTCTGATTTTACACAAGGTCATTCAATGTGCCGATTGATCACTCCGATAACCCAATCAATCGATCAATTGCCTGTAGTTGTCGATTGATTGTTCAATAGAAACTGTACATTTTCTGCTTATAACCCCATTGCTCCATGTAGTTCAAAGCTAGCTGATTTATATCATCAATTCCAATCCAATTTTCATGCTTCTTCAAGCTAGAAACCTTCTTATCAACTTGCTTCAATATAGATTTAACTTGAATCATATAACTCATTTTTAGGATTTTACGATCTACATCATTCTCCCCAGGTGAGAAAAAACTTGTCCTCGAGTTTAGAAAAAATGAAGTGATATTCAGGAAATGCTCATAGCTAGTTGTCTTGTTCAATACTTGTAAACCATGAATAGCATAAAGTGAAGACCCATATAGAGTAGCACCCTAATCTAGCGAATTTGGAAGTTTCAGATAAGATATTATAGCAATAAACATCATATGACTTGTATAACACCCGAGAATTTTCTAAATTATTTATACTTGGCCATGTCGAAATAAATGGTTTAACGCTTAGGTCTTCTCGGTATAATAACTTCCTCCATACATTAAGTTTGGATATTAAATTTTATTAATAAATAGTATACATAAAGACTTTGCATAGCTATTAAGAGTGTGTAAATCGAAGCTCAAATGAGGAATTTATGATCAAAGGTGGAGCCAGGAAGGTTTTAGGAGGGGGGGGGGAGGGGCAGTATGTGCACTAGAGAGGAAAGGGGGGAAGAGGGAGGGGAAGGGGCATGGACATTTATATGTATGCCCGGGGAGGAGTAAGTCATAACGTGGTTATGCCCATGGTTATGATAGATGTAACATCAAGGAAAATTTGGAGTTCATGTTGAAAACAATGAATTTGAATATTTGTTATTCTCAGTACAATAACTTATTACATCGGTGGAATTTAAGTGTGAAACTTTTGGAATAGAAAACTAGACAGACATATCTTTGTAATGCCACAAAGAATGCATTAATTAGAGTTCACATGAGGAAGATATGGTCGTCCGAAGTTGGAACTTAGTGAGTCATCAGTCATAGACGTGTCGATAACCTTGTCGATGGTGCGGGCAATTTTGCAGTTTTGCTAAAAAACCACCTAGTTTGACTATTTAAAACCAGAACTTCATCTTTTATTTTAAAATTTGATTAATTAATCATCCATCAAAACTAATAAATTGTTCGTAAACAAAATCCGATAATTAATTCAGAGTCGAATAAATCATTGCTCAGAAATCTAATATATAATTCAAAATCAGAAATATTGTTCATTTCAGAATTTGATAAACCAATCATTTAGTCAGAGAGCCGTGATACCTAACGGCTTACTCCCGCACTCATGGGGCCATAGAAGCTAGAAGGATAGGAGTTTTCCATGATGTTTTACAAGTGTGCGTGCTAGAACCAATTATTTCTCTCGGTGGTTATCCTTATTTAAATCTGTGATACTGAATGGCTTACCCCCGCACTCATGGAGATACGGAGGCCAGAAGGATATGAGTTTTCCCATAATGCTCCACACTTGTGCACGCCAAAACTGATCATTTATCTCGGTAGGTATCCAAAATCGATAGCTTTTGGGCTTTATACCAAATAACTATCCAGAGAGTCCGAAGACCCAAATCACCGAAATCTTCATCATCAAATCAAATTCTAACAAACATTTCCGATTAAACCAAATTTGAAATCGAAATTCATTTCAATACACTAGTGGAATAAACCTTAAAGCTATCCACTAACACTACATGCCTCATACCACGGGTGTTTGATAGTTTCTTCTTAGTAATTCCATAAGCAATTGAGATAAATTTACTAAATTTCAAATCCGTTTTCAATTTACATAAGATTTGAAATTAAATTTCATATCAAATCCACCAGTAGGTTCAACCTTAGAGAGATCCACTCACGCTTGATATTTCATACTACAGGTGTTTAGTGATTTCTCTTCAGAATTTTTAATATTTTTCAAAACAAAATTGCTTGAAGTTCAAGAGAACTTTCAAAATATTAACATTTTAGAATTGAATTTCATATCAATACATTGGCAGAATTTACTGCAGAGTGACCAACTAACACCTTACCCCTTATACTGCAGGCGTTTAGTAGTTACTCTTAGGTAGTTCAACCGCCTTTTAAAACAAATTCATATGTGAATCAAAAACATTTTCTGAAATGAACAATTCAAAATCAATTTGTTTTTCAATACCCAGGTACAATTAACAGTAGAGTTTTCCACTAACGCCTCATGTCCCATACCATTAGCATTTGGTTGTTACCCCTTAGCAATTCTACCATTGTTTAAAATATATTTGAAATCAAAGCAACTGAAAACATTTTAAAAAAATCACATAAGAAATTTCAAAACAAAATTTATGATCAAGTCAAATTCAAAATCAAAATTCATAAAATCAAAGTGTCAAATTAAATCCAAGGCCATACATGCAAAACAAAATTTTAATTCATTATCGATTAAAAATTGAAATTCACAAAAAAAAAAATCGAACTCCGTTTCAAATCCGATATGTCACATGCATAAAGGAATTTTAAATTAAATCTAAATTAACTTATTCTTAAAAAGATTTTCAAATAACTTATGATAAAAAATTAGAATTTACGAAATCGGAATTCATATAAAATCTGATGTTACATATACAAAATGAAAAGATCAAAATCAAAGTTGATATTAAATCTGAGTCCACAGTCAAAACAAAAATTAATTCAATCTTTTAAAAATATTAGACCTCATGCAGTATATTTAGACATAAAATTTAAATTAATTCAAATTTTAAAAAATTAAACACGCTGCAACACATTCAAACATAAATAATTTTTTATTCAAACATCAAAATCATCAAGTCCATGTTTGCATTATATCCCTTGTAACACATGGCCAATAAAAATTTCAAATGATTCTTCGATTAAAATTCGTATTAAATCAGATGTAACAAATTCAAAGCAAAAATTTCAGATCATCCAAATTTAAAATCGACATTTGCAAATAAATCAGAATTTATCAAAATTGGAGTTTTATGCAATTTTAATATTACACGAGTAAAACAGAATTATAATTCAAAATCTAATAAAGACATTTTTAGATCATTTTGGATTTAAGATCAAAATTTATAAAATTGATGTTTGTATCAAATCTATTGCAAAACATGCCAACAAAAATTCCAAATTAAAATTCGCTTGAGAATTGGTGTTCCTAAAATCGGAGCATGCAATAATTCCAATGTCACATGTATAGAACAAAAGGTTCAAAATTAGAATTTGGATTAAGTCTGATATCATACATTCATAACCAAAAGTTCAAAATTCGAATTCAATTTAAATTAATGATGAAATACACATAACATAAATTTCAAATTATTTTAGATTTAATTTCACATTCAAAATGAAAATTTCAAATAATATCGAATTTAAAATTAGAATTCATTTCAAATTGATGACAACACATTCAAAATAGAAATTCCCAATTATTTCACAATTAAAATCAAAATTCTTACTAATTTATTAATAAAATATTATACTCTCGCAAACAAATCAATGTTCCGATACCATTTGTAATGCCCCAACCCGAGCTGGGGTCCAGAAATCACCTAATAAAAAATTTTATTTCTCAAATAAAGAATCATCATCTGTGTGCGAAAGGTACAACGTTCATCTACGCACTACGGAGCTTCAAAGCTTCCTTGTACGTAAACTCGAGTTGTAATAATTATATATACCCAACAAAGCTCCAAACTTCATTGCGTGTAAATCAGAATAAAACTTATAATTATAATTAATTTGGATCGGGCCAACGTTGCCTTGTTGTTGGTTGACTATGTACGTATTAGATAACATTTACAATCAATACGATTAGATCCAAACGTAGTTTTGCCTAATGGATATTACATACATTAGGCATCACAAAATTATATATATTAAAATACGTATATACTAATAGTTAATCGGAGTAATACTGAAATACATAATCTATCGGAGTCAAGCGAAAGTTATTAAATTAATGAAATCACACATCTCGCTCTACTATAGAGCAGAACATAACACATTTACACGTCTCACTCCACCCTAGAGCAAGACCAAACACATCACACATTTCATTCCATCCCAGAATGAGACAGGTCACATTTAGTCATATCTAAACACAGCATATCAGAACACAATAGATCAAAGCATAACAGGATACTTCAGATCATATAGGATAAAGCATAACAAAATAATTCAAATCAAAACATATTAAATCATAACAAATCATACATCTTAATTAATATATTATTATCACTAATTAAGATGTGCAAGCATATAAGTCATTTAACATCCTAAGTTAACTACTTCGGACACATACGTATTCTTAAACCCATATTAAAAGATAAGGTTAGAAATAAATACTTATAGGAGATGCAGAAGGTGGTGGCATCTAAAGCTATTCAAGTATGAAGATGGTAGGCAGAATCACCTCTGAAATAGGCGGATGTAGCATCCTTTTTCCTGGAGACGCTTCTTACTTTCCTTGCTCAAAGGTGACTGACAAAACAACCTCTTTTCAGAGACATTTTTCTCTTTCTGCACTTATGAACTATGGACAAAGCCGCCCCTTAGCTTGGGGATGCCTCTCTTATTGAGTGGCTCTTCAGTGGAGGACATAGCCTCCCATACTCCAAGTCACTTTTCTCTTTGTGGCCCGGCAATTGCAGACAGAACCCCTTCATGTTCATGACCCCTTTTTCTTTCTCCAGTACCCGAGGACAATGGGCAGGGCATCTCCTTGTTTCGAGGTGTTTTCTCCTCATATGGTTGCCAACTCAGAGACCCCTCCATTGCGTAAAAGACACTTGATTCATTTAAGAATGCCTCTTAAATGAGCTAAATCAGAGTCATAATGTTTAGAAACAGAGAAGAGAAGTTCGCTGGTGCTCGAGGATGGTATGCAGAGTCTCTTCTTGTCTTGGGATGTTTCCTCATCATATGGTCTCCAACTCAAAGAAAATACCTCTTCATTACATAGAGCACACTTAATTTAGTTAAGAATGCCTCTTGATTGAGCTAAATCAGACTCAAAATGCTCAGAAACAGATAAAGCGGAGTTCTAAATCAAAAATGGCCTCAAATGGCTATATATAAGCCTCGAAGCCATTTTTAAACTGCGGCGCCACCAAAATTGTGGTGCCCGCCATTACACACCACTCGCATGCAGCGTATCGTCGGTATGTCGCAGTCGTGCGTTACGCGCACCACATATTTTATTTTTTTAATACATATCTTCAAACGCACGTATCTTTCTACCCCGGATTTGGATTCATACATTCTTGGTACTATTGGACTCGTATCGACGAGCCTGTAACGCTCCTCGTATTTTCGAATAAAAGAAAACAATTTTGAAAATGTAACAAAATTTAATTACAATTGCCAAGGATCACCGTGTACTAAAACAGTAATTACAACATACTTTGTATTATACAAAGATTGTCAAAATTAGGCATCAAGTGCCTTTGTACATTGGTCAATATAATAATTTACATAAGTACAAAAATAGTAGTACAAAACTTGTAATTTAAGGAAACCCTTCGTCGACTCCTTCAGAATCGAGTGAAACACCTGCAGAGTCTGAGGGTAGGTGAGTAAATTTATACTCAGTAGGTCGAATTAAGTTCTAAGAATATGCTTCGTGCACATGCCATTTTTCTTCTTTTTTTTTTTGAAATCATCCGGAAAACCTGAAAACACGATCACAGAACGTCGCGATACCAGACGACTTACACCCGCCCATGGGGCGACGCGAGACTGAAAGGAAGGGATTTACCCATGACATCCCAATCCTGTGCGCGCCAGATGCCAAATTTGGCGGTATCCAAAATCATAATAATTCTTAGCTCCGAAGAACCGAGAACTATCCAGACAGCACGATTGCCCAAAACTCGGAGAAATTTTTGAAAAGAGGAGATGATGTTGAAGTCAGAGCTTTTTATTTTTATAAAGTAACAGAAAACTTTTAGTAAAACTTCAGCGAGTCAAAATCTCGGCATACGATTAGAATTTAAAACTACCTACCTATAACACGTACAAAATCTCCTCGTAGCGTAAAGAGAGTCCCGCCTTAATATATCAGCCTTTGAGCGAGAATTTCAGCAGAATAACTCCTCCAACGCGTAGAATGTCCTTGATTTAGTAGGGTAGGGCTTTGGAACGGGTTAAAAAGGTTTAGGAATGGCCCAGAAACAGTAAAAAGATGAAAAGGGAAGATTAGGGAAGGGGCACATTTTTTGAGGTCTTAGAGGGGTTGTCTCAGGAAAATAACTCTTCCGGTGCGTAGAGCACCCTTGAATTAGTAGGAAACGGGTCTTGAAACGTGAAAATCGGACTTAAAACGGGTCGGGAATGGTGAAAACAGTGAAAGGGGCTGAAAATCGGATGTGGGTGAAGAAGTGGCCGGAAAGGGAATTTATAGGGGAGGCGGAGGCATATTCCGGTGGGCGCCGCCGCCAGAACAGGTGGGCGCCCACCGGCGCCGCCAAAAAATCCGGCCGGTGCCCACTGGCGCCGGCGAAACCACGTTCGCGCGTGACGAACGCGCATTCGTCACGCGTGCGGTGACGAACGCGCATTCGTCACGCGTGCGGTGACGAACGCGCGTTCGTCACCGCGAAAGCGCGGTTCGTCACGCGTTCGATGCGCGCATTCGGCACGCGCCGCGCGGCACACGCCGCGCGTTGTGCTGCGCCGAGTCGCGCCGTGCCGAAATAAAATATTATTTTATAATTTCAAAAATTCCAAAAATCGTAACTTCCTATCCCGAACTCCGATTTGCGCGTTCTTGGTACCGTTGAGTTCGTATTCACGAGCCCTACAATACTAGACTATTTAAGAATCATTCCACCTAAATTTTAAAAGTGGGTCCCGCCGGTTGAACGCGTTTCCCAAGGTCGCAACTTTTGTTCCCGACCTCCGATCTTTGCGTTTTAAGACTTGTTACGCTCGTCTCTACGAGCTCTAACCAAAACTTAGGAAAATTATAAATAACAAAATATGTAAGAAGATCGTGTTAGAAATTAGGGTTATTACAGAGCCATTCGCCCACTTAAAGTAGTATATCCCGCTCTTTTCAAGTGGGTTTCGCTTATATTGTATGCTTCCCGATGTCATAACTTTTGCTCCCGACCTTTGTTTTGCGTATTTTATGATTTGTTACGTTCGTTTCTTCGAGTTCTACTCATATACAAAGGCTTCAACCTCTGAAACATTATAGAATTTATTAAAAAAAATAACTAATTACCTCTAAACTCTTTGGTGTAACATAATCAGAAAAGCAAAACGTTACACCTTAGGAGTCTAGTCGTGTCTCAGTCATGGTGTGGTTGATCATCTTCTTAGACCTAAATAGCCCCAGTGAAAATTTATAAAAAACAATAATGAATTCCTCTCCAAAAGTGAAAAATGACCCCGAGTGAATAAAAATTAGAGATCACGAAAAGGGGAGCATTTTTTATGCTCTCTATTTATATTAAGCCTAGTGTAAATAATGCATAAGGAGCCGTCCATGTGGAAAATTGATGGCACACATACTAGCATATGTTAGCATAAGGGCCAATGTGTATCGTCAATTTTAAAAATCAACAGCTTTCATACATTCCTTACACTAAGCTCACTATCAATAAAGAACATAAAAAATACTCCTCAGAAAAATATACTTATAGAACAAAAAGAAAGAGCAGCCATGAGTATTACCATCAACAATGCATAAGCAGGGGTAACCGAGTACGTACTATGATAGCGTTGAGTATGAGTCTGAAAACCACATACATTTGGTGTATCAATGTTTTGTTCATACTAGTGTTTATGGTGGCCGAAGATTCATTTAGTTGACCGCTGGAATTCGGGTTCGGCACGTCTAGAAATATGAGGGCAGGGGCCTTGTCGGTTGTCATCTTTTCCACCCATTTCTTGCACGAGTAGAAGGGGAAGGTTGGGAGGAAGCATTGATCTCATCTTTTTATTTGGTCGGTAAATGAAGAGGAGAAATTCAAGTATCTCATCAAGTAGGCTAGACATGGAGGATTGAAACTGAGAGCAAGAGGGTCAAGAATTGTCTATGACTTGTGGGGATGAGCCATCTTAGAAAGATTTCTTCCATGGTCTGATTTGCTTCGCTGAGTAAAAAAGGAGAATTGATGGCAGAAATTAATAGGGGATCTTCTGATCAGCTTTTAGTCCTTCCTGTTCAATGGTTTCATAGCCTGAAAATCCTGACTAGGTGACCACCGGCGGCCACGAATGGCACCAGGAGGTTGGGCACTTGTGCATGGCTTTTAGTGGTGGGGAAAATGACACACGCCTCTTTGACCAAGGAATGTGTAGGCCATAAACTGTATAGATGACAAGCAAAACCTAACGAGATGGTGAAAGCGGTAATAGACATTTAAGGGAAGTATTTTTTTATGCTACTAATTAAGAATGAGTCTAATGTAAGGATCACATAAGTCATTCATCTATAAAATTGACGGGATATATACTAACACATGTTAGCTTCAAAGCTAATGATGCTAACGTGTGCTAAGAGTACGTGCAGTCAATTCTAAATATCAATAACTCTCATACATTCTTTAAGCTAAGCTCATTGCTATTAGGAAGCATAGAAAATACTTCAGCCTTTAACGATGTACCAAGGTAATTAACATTTGGCCATTAGTTTAGGATGTGGATAAGTTAACTCTATATCACTTCCAACTAAATTTTGTACTATGTTATAATTAAAATAAAAAGTGGGTCTCACGTGATAATAGGAAAACTCACTTTTCTCTATCTAATCAAAACCTAATGCAAGGTCTTGTTGGACGATAGAAGGTAATGTAGGAAAATCTTTCTCCATTAGTTTATGTGGGCTTTCAAAGATTGTACTAGACTTTAAGAATCAATAAGATGTAATTTAATTGTGTGTTACCCAATCTAATTACCCACATATAAAGTTAATTTGTTATTATGGTGGGACTAACCATAGGGATGATTTTAGCAATAATGAGTAAGCTATCATGAAGTTGCATGGTATTGAAAGGTGATTGTACTTTACAGCCTCAGACATACTATTAAAAGCGGGTTGCTGCTTATAATCAATGAAGCATATGTTAGCAAAAAAAAAAAATTAAAGCATATGATCATTGTTGGGTTCACATTGTGGAAGCATTAATTGTGACTGATTTAATTACACGTCTCCATTAATATTTCCTGTACAGTAAGAGAATCTAGGTATGTTCATATTCCTGGGAACTTTTATCTGGTTTTAAGAAGAGACATTTCTAAATTTATTTATTGCTTACTTTATATGAAAATGCGACCTATATATGGTAAATGGAATTTCCTTGGTCCTGCAGGTATACCAAGTTGGGTTTACTGGATGGATCCAAGAGACAATTACTGAAATCATTCTCATGCCATGTTTATATCATATCAACAGTTGCCAAACACTGTAACCATGCACCAAGACCCATAAAAAATGGCTCACATTCATTTTCAGCAGCTTCAAGTGCCTAACTCACTATCCGATTGCTCCAATGTCATCCTCATTCTGATGAGCAATCCATTTGTCTCATTTGGAAAATTGAATTAAAATGAACAAGCTTATATTCCCTTCTTATTTAAGACTCCAACGCAGGCCAAACTAGCAACATTCTTCACAGGAAAGGGAAAAGTATACTGACTGTCCACATCTTCAATTCTTCTATCAAAATTCGGCTAAATTTTTTAATGTTCCTTTCTAGTAGTTGATGCGGCACTAGCGTGGCAACTTTAACCCCCCTACTTACAGTTCTTATCACAGCCTTGTCCCTCTCAATGTGGCATGTAATTGACTTGTCTCATGTAGAAAAAGGGAGTCAACAACCACTAAGCAAGCTTCCTTGTTCTCTGAAAGTGCTTCAAGCTAGCCACTGGAACAAGTTATGTAGATGGGGAAGTGAAGTAAAAAGAACCTTAGGCCTCCATTTTAGGATCTTCTACGGCAAATCCACCATGCATGCTGTCTATTCTCAGGGAGAAATTATTAAGAAGATCTGTTGTAGTTAAAACAGTTGGAGCCCCTGAATAGCTCTTGGCAATGAAGGCAAAGGGCTCTAACTATTAATTAGCGCATGAAGCAAGATAAGCACGGTAAACATGGCTCACGTTTTTGACATGAGGGTGTGTTCTACAGCGCACCTGTCCATGTGCTTACGGCACCTAATAAACTTCATATAAAGACAAATAACTAAGTCCTCAAATGTTTTTTCTCATGCCAGAAATACATGTGTCACGCTACACATAGTACTACAGAACGAATCGTTGAATTCCTGTGACAAAGATGTTGGCATTTGTCACGTGGAAAGTGAAGAACAAGAAAGAAAAAATGCAAGTAAAATAAAATAAATCATATCTTACAACAGATAAAAATATATATGAGAAAAAGATGATAATCTGCCATTACTGGTGATCATCATCCATTTTTCATTGGCCAACTCCCGGGCTGGGTTCGGGGTTCTTCATCTCCCCGATGCTGTCTACACTTGCAAACGTATGCCCCCCGCCATGAGTGTAAGAGTTCCCAACTCCAGGGCTTGGACCAGCATCCTTCATCCCTCCAAGAGGGTACTTTGCAGGGAATTCACTCTCCTCTTTATCACTGTGTGCGTGCCCTTGTCCGGGGCTGGGCCCGGAGTCCTTAACCCCACCAAGAGTATAGCCGTTGGTGTGTGCATGGTTGTCTCCGGGACTTGGGCCAGCCTTTACTGCTCCTAGAGAGAGGCCATCGATGATCTCTCTGAGAAACGGATTTAATGGTCTGGCATGGGCAGGGCTCGAGAGTGAGCAGAGCAAGATAGGAAGCAAAAGAAGAAGAAAAAGCTTCATGGGCTCCTGATTGCCACTCCCAAGCTTAAGAGTTTGCTATCTTTGGAAGAGTAGGAAATGCTGTGAATGGATATGGATTGCTACTGAATATGGATTCCTTGTATTTATAGTGGCGAGAAGAATCGAAGGTATTGACGAAAGCAAGATGGAGTCAGGGGCCATTCAAAGCCATGTGAGTAAATTGTTCCTCATTGGCCACCATCTTCAACGTCTGTGAGGTAAGGAAGCATCCAGGGGGATTCATCCACGTAGAAGATGGAAATTGGGTGCCTTGGAGTCCAAGTGCAGATGAGATGAGAAGAAAGGGATGTGCAGGAAATTCAATTGAATTTTTTCAGGAAAGTTTTTTTGTTGCTGGATTTGACCGGCTGCTACTGTTTTGGACTCTTTGCTGATCCGGGCTTTATCCTCAAGTCACATCATTAGTATTAATTCTTCTCGTTTGCCCGTTTTACATGTTAAACTCTGCCTTTATTATACCGTGTGTTGGACTATAGAGAGCAGGGCAAGTGTGAACAAGGCCACTAATATGTGGCCGTATTGTCCATTTGATTTTACATTGTATTTGAATCAAAGTTTCCGTGTAATAGAGGAATTAGAATGTTCTTTGAAGTTGGGCAAGGAAAACCATGAGGCTAACATCATGTGTTGCTAGTGCATTCTGATCTCACAAGTGATCCAATGCCCTCACAGAATCTACCGATCTATAGAAAGAGCTCTTTGTGTAGTGTTATGTGACTTCATAATGAACAGGTTCCTTCACAGAACTGTAAGTTTAAATAAGTTTCTTCAACTTTTAGGCTCAGAGAAAACAAAAAATTTATACCAATAAGTAACAAGTAAACGATAATTGATGATCTTGAAAAAAAAAATTTTGTTGCTGATAAGAGGTTGTCCTGTTCATCATCATTCTGAGCAACCTTTGTGTTTTCCCACTTGCATCTATTTCTTGCATTCCCTTCAAAAATGAATGATAAAATTAAGAAGAAAATGGTGTTGAGCCAAACACAAGTATATTTGAACTTGGCTAAATCTATTTTAAGTTTGAGTTAGAACACAAATCAAGTCGAACTTACTTTAATACCCCTACTTGCTTATAGATGAATGCATGAGCGTGCATGGCCTACCACAACCAAATTCATATATGTGTATGCATGGCCTGTTATGGTTGCACACATTGGCTAGCCATGGCTTTGTTAGTGGGGTTGTCAAAACTTGAGCCAACTCATTTGTTTGACCCTACCTTTTTAATAAGGATAATGGTTAGGGTATAAAAAATTGATTATAATATAAGGGTTGGGTCGTCTAAACTCACTAAATCTATTTTCTTTGCATTCTCTCTATTTTCCTTACCTCCCCGATTTGTGACTTAGGAGGATATGTTTTTTCATTGTCAATTGGTCTAATTTCAAGTGCCAATTGTAAATAATAAGATTTCGTGTACATAATCTTTCTGTAATTCTAACCCGAAGCAAATATGCATGATATACACTCAATGTTTGTTAAAAAATGTAAACGATATAAGATTATTAAAATAATATTCTGTTACCTGAATAACCCAACTCAACATAGTTAAGGTTTACATGTTTAACTCTTTCAATTAATAAGGTCTAATGCTTTAAGGTTAGGGCCAAGGCCGACCTAACCCAACCCAGCCCTTTTGACATGGGTCTTTACTCTTTATAGTTGTACTCTTCCCCTTCTTAGGCTTATGCTTACGTGGCAATGTGTAAGTAATGCTGGTTTTATTTTTTATATATAAAAAATGGTGATCACTTAAGGAATTGGTCCAACAAAAGCTTTCAATTGGATTTTAATTGGGCAGCCATGTCAGGCATAGTGAGCTTGGTATGCAGCCCACATGTTCTGTCCAGCCAAAACCTATTTAAAAAATTTTACTAGATGTATTCCTTTCATGTGCATCACTATGCTTTTATGTTATGAATGTACACAGACAGAGCAAGGAAAAGCTCTGCCACAGAAATTAATCTGTGAACTATTGATCGGATAGAGTGAGGTGGCGTGTTGATCCAACAAGATAAGATCAATGGACTAAAAGTATCTGCTCTGGCATTAGCTTCTCTAAAAATGTAGCTGATGGACACTTCACAGAAGAACAATATGATGGATATGATTTGCTGGGAAGTTCGAGAAATTCTCCAAGAAAACTGAGAGGCTCTAGTGAGATAACGTAGCAGAGTGAGTGAGTCCCCTGGAGTTGGAATTGAGTGGTTCCCATGGATTGGCGAGAGTAAGGGATGAAGGCATGCCACAGCTTCAGCTTTGAGTGTTGCGGAGGTTCCAATGGCAAATGATGGTCTAGCAATGAATTGGTCATCCGATTTTTGAATGATAGCACCAATAGCAGAACAAGCAGAAGAGGCCATGGAGGCTCCATCAAAATTGAGTTTGCAACAACCATGTGGGTGCGGCGTCCAATATACAGCTAGTTGGATTGCCACTCTAATAAAATATCAAAAATCCCTCTGCTAAGTTGAGTGAATGATTCAGCTTGATATAAGGTTCTGGCATGTTGGCTTGCCCACCAGCGTTAGCCATGCGATTGCTGGCAGGTTGCCACCATGCTACTTGTTATAATTACTCTTTAGGGCTTTATTTTGTAATTTCTCTCCTATACTATCCCCTCAGTTCAATATAAATAGCTTTATTTATTTTTTAAAATAAAATAAATAAATAAATAAGATTTATGTTTCCTAACAACATTATCAGACATGTATTTGTTAACTAATAGTGCTACCATCCCACATTAATAACATTATTTAGTTTTAAAAAAAAATTATATTAATAATATTTTTTTAAAATATTTATTAAAATAGTATTTAGTAAGAAATATTTACCTAAATAGTATTGGTTTTTGTCATGTAGGCGTCAGCTTCTATGATTTTTTTAAAAAAGTTTATGATGTCATCCTTTGAAATGACAAAATTAATGGCAAAACCAAATTTTATCCTTTCAAAAGACGAAATCATTTAGTTAATTTGTCTTCTCCTCTCTCTCCTCTCTCTTTTCTCCTCTCTCGTCACTTTCTCATCTTCTCTCTCTCCTCTCTCTCCTCTATTCTCTCTCTTTCTCTCCTCTCTCCTCTCTCCTCTCTTCTCTCTCTCCTCTCTCTGATCAATCTCTCTCTTCTCTCTCTCTCCTCTTTCTCTCTTTTCACTCTCTCTCCTCTTCTTCTCTCTGTTTATTCTCTCTCCTCTCTCTTTTGGCTCTCTCTTTCTTTCTCTATTCACTCTCTCTCCTCTCTCTTTTTTTTTTAAAAAAAGTTTATGATGTCATCCTTTGAAATGACAAAATTAATGGCAAAACCAAATTTTATCCTTTCAAAAGACGAAATCATTTAGTTAATTTGTCTTCTCCTCTCTCTCCTCTCTCTTTTCTCCTCTCTCGTCACTTTCTCATCTTCTCTCTCTCCTCTCTCTCCTCTATTCTCTCTCTTTCTCTCCTCTCTCTCCTCTCTCCTCTCTTCTCTCTCTCCTCTCTCTAATCAATCTCTCTTCTCTCTCTCTCCTCTTTCTCTCTTTTCACTCTCTCTCCTCTTCTTCTCTCTGTTTATTCTCTCTCCTCTCTCTTTTGGCTCTCTCTTTCTTTCTCTATTCACTCTCTCTCCTCTCTCTTTTGGCTCTCTCTCCTCACAGGCTGGGTAGAGAGAGAAAAGAGAGATAGAAGGGAGATAGTGAATAGAGGTGTGAGAGAGAGAAAGAGGAGAGAGAGTGGAGTGAAAGAGATAAGAGATAAGAGAGAGGAGAGAGACATAAGAGAGAGAGTGATGAAAGGAGAGAGAGGGAGGAGAGAGAAGAGATTGAAAGAGGAGAGAGAAAAGAGAGACTAATAAGAAAGAGAAGAGAAAAGAGAGGGAGAGGACAAATTAATTAAATAATTTTATCTTTTAGAATGATGAAATTAGGAGATAAGAGAAGAGAGGTGAGGAGGGAGATAACAAATCAATTAAATGATTTCGTCCTTCCAATTAATGAAATTAGATTTGTGCTTTTAAATAACGAAATTATCAAATTTAAAAAAAAAAACGGCTTGTACCCTAGTGCCTGCATGGTAAAAACTAACACCATTTAAGTAAATATTTCTAACCAAACACTATTTCAATAAATATTTTTATAAAAAAATATTATTTATATAATTTTTCCTTTTTAAAATGAGCTAAATATGGAGCTATTAATGTTTTATTTTGAAAAACTAAATATAACTATTAATATAGGGTGAAAGTAGTATTAATTAACAAATACATATTTTATAGCATTGTTAGAAAATTAAATCTTATTTATTTATTTTATATTCTAATACCCTTTTTCACATTTGTGTATCAAGCACAACACAAAATACAATTCAGCTATATATACCGACACTAAGACTAGAACCTAAGGCCTCCCTGAGAGAGTTTTGATACCATGTTAGATAACTATTACTCGTCAAAAACTCAAGCTGTTAAGACACAAAAAACTTATTTATTTCGTTTATATGCTAACAATAAAAATACATTCATCGTCCCACTTTATGTGTTTCCAGCTTCCATTGCTTTGTTCCATTCATCGCAAACCTACATCATCAATCTACCGTTTGCCTTGCCTTCCAAGCTAGAAGCCAATTCGCATATCTTAAGGTCAGGTCTGTGACTATTCTTTGGCACAAGGCCTTCCAAGTGCCGCATGGTTGGTGCTCCAATGCGACGCTGTTACTCGCTTTGTTTCTCATCTCCGGTGGCAGTGTGGGAACTACTTTTGAGTGTAGGCTCATAGTAGTCTTTTCCTTAAAAAAAGTGTCAATTTCAGCAATATAATTAAACATTTGGTCGTATTCATACTTCGTGGAACTCAGCAACTGTTAGCATATCTGAGTATTCTTGGTAGGGGACCGTGATGAACTTTCAATTGCTGTGCTCCTTTTGACTGATCATATTCGTAGAATTCCAACAGCTAAGGGAAGTGGCATCTTAATTTCTTGTAAAAGACAATGTAGAAAATTCACAGACATTCAATTTTTAATGGATGATAGAAATTTTCACCTTTGACTGGTTTCATTGAATGGAAACTATTGGGAGCATGACTCTACGCTGTTGGTCTAAGTTGAATAAAATCTTCGCACTTGGAATCCAACCTACAAGTATTAACACGTGAGAGAATACTAGTGATCAGAAGAACAAAGAATAGTCGATGAACTTCTATGGAGACAATTCTTGTCTGAATGTTGTGTTACTTTGCCAATATCTCGGGCTTCAAGAACTCTTTGGATAATGCTAATTGGGGATCACTTTACCGATATATTATTATATCAGATCAAATGCAAATTGGGGACTATGTTTTTTTAAAAAAAAGTCATACATCAAAGCAAATTGGGGAACGCATCTCATACATGTCTTGAAGGATCTCACCCTTGTTACAAGTAAGTGTTAACGTTCTAAAATAAGTCTCTTTTATATGCAACCAAGTGCATGTGCACGGCATGCACCTAGCACTTATCAACCTCACGATTTTGATTGTGTAGCGCTCATAAACTAGAGGGTAGGAGAGGGTAGGTGGGATTTTTAAGTTTTGCTTACCCCTAAAATATGGAAAAATGATATACCTGCCTTACTTTCTTCGTACTTAAACTTTAGTCTTTGAGACAAAAATGAATCCCCCTATTATCAGGTGAGACGTACTTTTCTCCATCCAACCTTAAAAAAATAGACTAGGAATGTTAACTTCTTAGAGTATACATACTGACGGTACCACCCTATATGCGCAAGGGCACATGTTAACGTTTTCTTTCTATAATAATAATGTATTTTTCAAGGGATTATATTGACCATTGAATAAGACAAGATAAAAATGGCTAAATTTATATTGGATATGTTGTAACCAATGGGTCTCATTAATAAAAGTATTCATAAATCTCATTTGACTATAACCCCACAATTTGTAACCAAAATCTCCTGCTCGCCCCCTACACTACATCATGGTGCTTACTTAAAAAGGGAAAAAAGAAATAAAAACATAACATTTAGCCCGAGAAAGCCCACATATTTGGATCCTATGTGAGTACACTCACAACACATTTGAACAAAGGCTCGAAGTCATAATATGTGGGTCCAATACAGGCTGAGGAATGGAGCTACTAGTAGAGTTGTCAACTATACTCGTTATACCTTTCTACCATTTGTATCATACAGCTAAGTAGTTAAAGGGTATGGTTAAATTTATTTGACTAATAAATAACAAAATAATTTTATCCAATCATTTTCTAAACGGAACAGCTACATAAAAAGTTATTCCAACCTTCGTTTATATATAATATGAATATATTTTTTAGGTACATTTTATATATAATATATATTTCATAATAAACTTTTATTTCCCTTTCTACCCCCATCGAGAACTATATCGGGGGGATTAGGGTCTCTATCAGCGATTGAATTTGGAGCCACCCACCCCTCCTCTCTACCTCGCCTTAGTCTCTTCCCTTATCGTCCTTTCTTTTTCTTTCTCATCCTCCTTTCTTTTTATTCATAACCTTTATAAAAAATAATGAAGAGCGCATTAGATTGTTTGTTGGCATTAGACCGTATAGTCTAAATCTAATATATGTAAAAATATTCACGCTAATTTTCATTTCATGTTTGATCCTCACAATGTATTTCTAATAACTATCAACAATAGTAGTAATGCTATTAGTTTTTTATCTTACTAATATCTAATTCAGTGAATCAATTTGTGAAAATTACTTATTCTAACCTTTTTGAACTATTTTGGCTGATTTAGTGATGTTTTAAAATGTTTTAACCCTAAAACTAGATTGGTAGTAACTGATATATTGTAAGAAGGTGAACTACTTTAAGTACTTTGCCACATATAACAATATGTTGGTTGAACTTGTGAATATTTATTTTAGACCTTTTAAGTTCTAAGTAACATGTATCCTACTCCTACAAATACTTTTTAATATTTAAGTTGCATGTAGTTAAAGAATTAATCTAGACATGTACATCTAATTAGCATTCACTACGCTTATGGTGTGGATTGCTTCCTCAAATTAAGAAAGTTTGAATAGTCTGGTTATTTTGCTAAATGGGCTATTAATTTTTAGGATTAGCTATGTTTATCACCTTGAATTGTGAAACCTTACGAAATGAGTAATGGATAATGATTAACCAATTGACTAGTCGATTATTAGTGGATAAAATGGATATAAAAGAACCTATATCATTTACTTAATAAAACAATTATGGATAAGGATTTAGGAATTGGTTATGGCAGTGGAATAAGTTATACTGTCACTGTATTATTCTATTGGCAACCCTAGCTATCGGTGCATGCTACAAGTATTCTTGTGTGTGAGCGAACATTGCATTTTCATACCTTATAACATTAACACTAATAGGATATTTATCCTTTTATAATTGGCATGGTTGAATACTTGAAGCTAAAAAAATTCTACTATGCAGACCTTAACAAGACATTAATCTTTACTATGAAGTTAACATGTGCCTGGACAGGAATATGTAGTCACTTCTCTTGCTTAGAAAGAATGCCTCATGATCAAGCAAAGAGAGTGTCGCATAGATGAGACAAGAGGCCGTTCATTTCTTCAAAGAATCTGTACATTCTTCATGAATGTATCACCTTTCAATACTCATAAGTAGTTATCATTAATTGCACATTTTGAAATTGAACGCCCCCATTTTTTAGTTCTGGTGATTGAGGCTTTATGATGAAAAATACTATGGGTGGACTTGTACCCTAGTGTAGCCAAAATTTACATGTTCAAAACTAAAGTGAGTAAAAGATTGAATTGATTCATCTAAGTAAGATAAATATATACTCCCTCCATCATATATTAATAGCTCTATTTATTCAATTTAATGGTTGGGTATTTAAAAAGGAGTATCATAAATTTATTTTTTCTTCTCTTCGATGTGATTTTTTCATTCAATAAAAATCACTATTTTTTCAAATGTAACTATTAATATTGAGTATTGTACAATTTTGTAACTCCAAACTTCCTAAGCACTTCCTAATTAATGCTAAAATCATCCTTGTGATCAGCTCCACCAAAAAAACTCACCTTAAGAAAATCTTAGTTTTATATTTGGTTTTATTAAATTGGGATAATATAGACTCAAAAAGAAAAATAGCACTGCAAATATTTGATTGTGGAACACCCACTTCCCGATCACTTCCTAATTAATGCTAAAATTATCCCCATGGTCAGCCCCACCATAAGAACACCTTAATTTTATATGTAAATTAATTAGATTGGTTTTCACACAACTAATCCCCCAGTTCTTGTTTCCTAAAGTCCAGCACAATCCTCAAAAGTTCACATAAACTAATGGACAAACATTAGGTTATTAATTGCCTTAGTCCATCCTCCATGGCCTTTCTCCCTTTCACTTTCTCGTTAGGTTTTGACTGTCCTCTATTCTTGCGATGGTCTACTCATTCCTTGCTCAAATGTGTGTCATTTTCCCCACATTAATATATGCCACTCAAAGCCATGCACAAGTTCCCAGTTTCAAGGTGCCATTCATGGCCGCCGTTGGTCTCTACCTTAGTCAGGATTTTCAGGCCATGAAACCATTGGATCACCCCACCTAAACAGAAAAAGACTAAAAGGTGACCGAAAGATCTCCCCCATTATTTTCAACCATTAACCCTCCTTTTCAACTCAATAAAGCAAATCAGACCATAGAATATATACTGCTAAGATGGCTTCCCCCCACATGTCATAGAGAACTCTTGACCCTTCTTGCTCTCATTTCCATCCTCCATCTCTAGCCAACTTGATGAGATGCTTCCTCCCAATCTTCCCTTTCCAGTAATGCAAGACAGTAGCTCCAAGGATGACAAGGGCTTCTGAACGTGCCTACCCCAATTACGAACGGTCAACTAATTGAATCTTCGCCCACCATATACTACGAACCACCTATAAATACACCAACTGCATGGCTTTCAGCCTGATACCGCATAACATTGTTATAGTACTGTTGCCTATTACTGAGGGTAGGATTCATGGCCCAAAAGCTGTTGTCTCTTCTTGTTCTTCAAGTCTTTCTTTTCCTTCTCTCCGCTTCTTACTCTTGTGTTCACGCACGGCCGTTGCCCCCTTTTGAGCACGAAACCAATGCTCTTCGTGATGAATCTCCACTTGGGGTAATCAATGGCCTTGTCTTGGATGGGATGAAGAACTCCGGCCCAAGCCCAGGTGGTGGTGGCCACAAGTTCACGGCCACTAGCACACTGGGCGCGATTAAGGATTCGGGACCAAGCCCGCAAGGCCCCGGCCACAGGTTCGTAGACCCCGGAGCTTTGGGTGGGATAAAAAACTCCGGCCCGAGCTCAGGTGGTGGTGGCCATGCCTACTCTAATGCTGATATTCTTGGTGGGATCAAGCATTCTGGGCCAAGCCCCGGTGGTGGTGGCCACGAGCTTGTGACTGCTGTTGGTGGAATTAAGGCATCCGGCCCTAGCCCAAAAGGTGGTGGTCACAAGCTCATGACCTTAGGTGGGAGTAAGCAGTCAATGATGAGGCTGGGACGACAATAAACACTTAATTGCATGGAATGAATTGTTAAATTATGGGTCTGGTAACATAGTGCATAGGAGAGTGCTCCTTAATTTTATTAAATTTATTTGTCGAAATAGTATATATATGTCCCATTGAAATGAGCCTGGAGCATATCGACCCCATGATTCCGATCACGAAGCCGGCAGTAGGGGGACTGAAAACCCACTGCCCCCTACATCGGCGGATTACGATTTGCCTGTTCCATATACATATTGTATTCATATGAGAATCTATGTATTTGTATTTTGTGTTTCGTCTGGTCTAGATGTTGATTAATTTACTGTAACAAAAATGTTGATGGAATGAAAATTGATTTTAAATTTTGCATGGCCGGCACCAATGCTCCATTTTCAGTTGACATCAATTGAACTAGTTTCCTTGTTTTGCAACTTTTTGTCTTAAGCCTTTATAAGTATATTATGTTCACCTGCTGTGTTCTAAGTGGAGAGTCCAATACAGGCTTTCTACTTCGCACTTGTCTTCTCCTCATGAAGGACCAAATGTGCCCAGCAGCAAGCCACCCATGCAAAACATAAGTGCCTGGCAGAAAGAGAAAAAAGGTGCGGCGATTAGGGGATGACTGTGTTTCCTTGTCTGGTGATGCTATCAAAGCCTATCAAAGCTGATCAATCGTCACTAACTAAATGAGCATACTGATGTAAGATAACCAACTTTCTCAAAAGTTTGAGCCATTAGAAGAAAAAAAAAACTTATTTATTTCTTTTATCTTCTAACTAGTAACACCATCCTTCACATGCAAGGATCAATCAAATACAACACGTGGGGACATCCCAAAACCTAAAACTTTGATTCCATATAAGATAATCAAGTTTTCCAAAACCTCAAGCTGTTAGGAAGGGAAAATCTTATATATTTATTTGACATTCTGATAACTAAGACTTGAAAACTGTTTGTGGCTGATTAAAACAAATGATCTATACCTTTTTGGCAATAAACAAATGATCTACACTTTTTTTGCTAAAGAACAAATGATCGATATTTCAACCACCACAGCCCAAGACGGATTCTACAACCTTACAAAATTTTGAGATATAACTTCAACCCATATAAAAAATGTCGAAGTTACAAAAAGGTTTGACAGATACCTTTCTGTTTTTTATACTAATACCCATCATCTTGCATACCCAATTTTTTCCCTCCCTCCCCTTGCACCCCTCCCTCCCTCCCTCATGCATACCAACATATTAAATCACACACATAATACACATGATAATGCACACATACACAGATTACGAATATCGAAGTGACATGTAAAAAACTAAATATTACCTCCATATGCAAGTACCCCGCCTTAAATAGCATACAAAGATTTTTCAGTGCTTCCTTTTTGTCAATTAATATCTGATCGGATATCTAAAACACAAAAGTTTAGACCCATGAGATTATTATTACCAATTTCCTTGAAAACATACTTTGCTAAAACTTCCCCTCTTAAAATGATCAAAACGTATACTACAAATTCATATGTCCTTATTTATAAAAGATAAAATGACAATTGTTCTCATGATTTATGATATATCCTTTTCTATGCTTCTAGAGCATGCAATAATAGGCTAATTTTTCTTTAATACAAATGGGCTTAAATAAGCATAATATAAGGTCTGACACAAAGTACTAATACAAAGACAACCATCACTAGCTTCATGATTGCAACAATTTTTAAGAACAGAGAGATACTTTACCCATAGGTTCACTAAGATTGATCACTATTAAACGTTACAGACACAAGGTAAGAACTATTATTTGAAAATTGATATTCAAAAAGGTCAAAATAGTTCAGAATGGTATGAACCAGTGATTAATGTTGATCAACTAACTGCAACTATTTTATGTTGACAGTACCACTTTTTAGTCGTTTCTATGAATGTCACTGTGCTCTGACTTAAATCAGTTGCTCGCAAACCGTTTCCAACTCTAAGAGCTCAATAGAGTGCCAGCACATCTCATCAATATATTACTTACCTTCTCGGTCAGCCCCGTGAAGGACAGGCCAACTTATATTCAAGATAGATTTATCCAAGCATTTCTATTTAATCTAAGAGAAGAACATGGAGAACAAAGAACCTCATGCCCTATGATCCACAAGAGAATAGGGAGTTAGCTTCTACATGGCATAATGCTGTGATCCCAGCTACTGGTTAGATAAAAAATTGATATAAAAAAAAACTCAAAAGTGATAGATAGCATTCAAGGGAGATAAAACCTGATAAACACCCACTGGTTTTGGCCATCTACAGACATGCGGCTACCGGAAAAAGATCCCGGTGGCACTTTCACTAAGAACACTGGCAAAGACTATCAATATGGTAATGAGGACAGATTACTGCCCAGAAAACAGAATAAAGACGAAAATGGAAGTAAGAAGTTGAACACAAAAGGTATTTTCTTAGTTCATCATAAGATAGTACTGTTTACAGCAACTATTGTTTCCCTGTTTTCATAACAATACTGACCAATAGTTCTATCCTAAATTGAACACACATAGGGGATAGGACATGACATTTTCAAATGATAAGTGAATACAGATAGCACACAAACAACAGGACATATTTATATGATCCAAAACCTACCCGACTTGTTTCAACCAGGGAACGACTCCTTGTTAAAAAGCGGAAAATTCTATGTGCATCTATTCCATATCTTCTCTTAATCAATGATTCTACCTGTCAAATATACTACAGTCAAAATAGCAAGGAGACCTATACCTCAATAAACCAAAAGATAAGAACATCAAGGACGTTATAAATTTTACCTCTGCTATTTGTGCAGCTTGGATAATCTTCTTCAAATCTACTAGATAGACAGCCAGAGTTGAGAATGGACATAGACAAATGCCACATTCAGCAGCTCAGTTCAGTAAGTTAACACCACTTGTACATAATCATCACCATTACTACTATAAAAAGGTTTGGACAAAATATTTTCACAATTCCAAAAAAAGCATTGTGAATTGAGTTTAAACTGGCATACATTTAAGGTGATTGACAAGGGTTTTATAATAAAAGGCCGCCAACCTGCAGATAATGGCAGCTTACTCCTTTTGACCATTGAAACAGGCATAAATTGATTTCCAATGCCGATTACCATTTCTCATGGGTTTTGGCTTCTGCAGCCCACGTGATGTGTCTACTTTGCACAGCTGACTCCCATAAGTACAGCAAGACCCTTACTATTTTGACCAAGCTATGTCATGGTCTATGATAAATCCATAAATGGCTCTCCTCTCTCTGCATAAATAACATATAACCATGTTAATTTTGATATGTACCCTTCAGGTCCCATTTATTTAGTTATATGACAACATGGATACCCCTAACAAAAGGATCACCATGCTGAGGAGGAAAGTGAAATTGGAGGGATTCTACCACTTGTCGTCCTCTCCAACCCACAACAACCTAATTAGTTGGAATAGGCTTATAAGCCTTAGTAAATATAACTAGAACTATGTTTTTTATATAAATAAATGGTCTTCAACATTTCATTTTGCCTTTATTCTTACAATTATATGTAATAAGAGGATCTTAGTTTTCATTGACATTTCATTTAATTCTTGCTTTATTTTTTAAGTTTGAAGATGTATTTATAACCATTTGGCTATTGTATTACTTTTTATCAATTGTAGTTTCCTCTTGACTAAGGGCGATAACAAGCTAAGCTGTCTCCATCTTCTAGCCCGCTCAGCTCAATCAAGTCCCTCTACTGAGTCAAGTTGAACCAGCTCAATCTCATATGAGATCAAACTAACTCGTTTTTTTACCCACTATTTCTTGACCCATTTTACAGTGAAATTTGGCTTAGTTTCCCAAAAATCACAAATGTTAAGAGATATATGAATAAACATATTTCACTACACCTTTAAAGTATAAAAAATACTAAACAAACTTAAGGTAATTCATATTGAATAATTTTATACAATTAAGTATGCAATTGTGTAATATATAATTGAGTCGAGTTAAGCTCAGCTCGATCAGCTTGCAATTAAGCTGCAAGTCAAGCCAGCAAGGCTTGCAGAGCCAACTCAGCTTGTTATCAGCCCTACTTTTGATGTTTACAGATCATTTAAAAAATTACAATTTAATATAAATCAACTCAATTTCTGAAAATAACAAATACTCCATCCATCCAAAAATATGTGTCCTATTTGGTTTTCAAAAATAAATCATTTTGAAAAACCAAATAGGACACTTATTTTGGGACAGAGGAAGTACATGAAAGAAACGTAATTATAAAACCATGACAAAAATTAACATGGACAATAGTATTACAAAAATATATATGACATATATAATTCGATGAAGTGAGTTTCCAGCTATATATATTTAAAAGCAGCAAATACAAAATCATTCTAACATTTTACTCGGTTTTGATGGTAAACATATCTTTTATTTTCTATATTTGTTTGCCTTTTTTATCTAGAAATTCTTTTTTTATTTCTTCTGTATGATTATTTAATAAAAAAACTATTAATTTATTACCTATATTATGATAGTTCTCATAACTATTCATCTTAGCAATTTATGTATTTTAAATTAGAGTAAAGACCTCATAAACATCTTAAAGGCACTACTGTAAATTGAAAAAAGACATTCATTATCTCTGTACAAATTTGTTTGTGAACTTTCCCTTCGAAGCTTGTGCAAACTTCTTTTTTTAGGCCAAATCTTTGCATTCAAGAAGAGTGTTCATCCATAATTACTTGTAATTTTTTATAACTGTTCCTTTTATCATGGTAATGTATGCCTTTTTTTAAAACAACAATTAAACGCAAATTTTTGCCACTTTCTACAATATCCTCTGAAGATTTGTACTGTTACGTTAGTGTTTACTTTCTGAAGATAAGTTAATGATGCCTTTATCTCAATCATATATATTTCTTCTCATTGTTTTTCCAAAAAATTTTAATCCAATACAACATCAAACAACTAATATGCTTTTTTTCTTGCTTGCTAATTTAGAGACAAATCATAATCATTAAATTTACTGTGACATGGTTCACAATATCTGAGATATATCTAAGATTTATATCTATTGCTTGACCAACACAAGATATGAAGGAAGATTTTATTGCATATATATCTATAAAATTTGAGATATATCTCAGATTTTGGAAACATATAAGAGATGTTTAGCGATATCTTGGGCCCACCCCCCCTTTTCAGCATACTCCTAAATAACAGCATTTGGACACTCCAACACGTTTTCCAACATCTTCTCTAGTGCCGCGACCAATACACTATCATGTTCTCCATTATATATTCTTATTTTGACTTTTAAGCTTTCTTTAGAGACACAAGATCATGTTCTCCAGTTAATCATTGATATTACCTTCAAACTAGTTCTTCTTTATCTTTTTTTATCATGTTTTCTACTTGATAATATAATTTATGTTAGTATAGTATTTTTGTGTGTTATGATTGTTTGAGATTAGTATTAGGGCTTTTAGATGTTAATAATATGATTAGATTAACAAGATACTTGTAAAAACATTTTGGGGTCACCATATATTTTCCTACATATCCTATCTTTAGGTTACTCCGATAAAAGATATTGCAAACCATGACTGTGACCTAATAATCCCAATATAAACCTATAAAAGGTAATATAGTTAGTATGTAAGCATTAATCTTAAAAGATTCTAAATGGTTTCAAATGGTTAAAATTCTAGAGATCCCATACTAACATCAGACTTAACCCATTTAAAATCACATGCAACTGGTTTGACTAGAAGATGCAAAAACAATAAGGCAAACAGATGAGAAAAACATCATAAAATCATACCAATGCTAAACAGCTTTTCCTCTTCTCCTTCACATGCTTCACATCCTAATCTTCTTAGAGCATCCAAAACTTGTTCTCTGGTTAACTGGGGATATGGCCTTCCCTTAAGTTCTTGCAAAATTGCATTTAAAGATAGAGGAACTGCAAATTAAATTATTAGTCACTACAGACAAGAGAAGATGGGGGAGGGGAGGAGAGGGGAGTTGGGAAGTATTTAAACATGTATGTACGTAATTATTGAACAATGTGTTTAATAGGAATAGTGACTACTCAAATACAATAAAATGAAGTAAAATATTCAGATATCAATAGATTTCTATATGGCAAAGCTAGATGGATTTGACATACACAAGGAGAAGATTGTACTCAAATGAAAGAGTGCCAGCCTTATGCCCTAGTAGAAAGAGTAGCATGGAAACAAAGTCAAGACATTGCATCATCTACTCGTCAACTTCACAAATAATATGATGAAGGTATGTTAATACATATACAAGAAGATCATTAATGCACTAATCACAAGTAAAACTAATGATGGAACTTGAGTATACAGAGCAAAACGCTAATCCTTTTAATATTCTATGACAACTATTGTAGGTGGTCTATCGTACTACTGATGTATATTATACAAGACAAACAAGATATAAACCTTGTGCCTAAGACCCCGGATGAACTCCACAAAGTTTGGACACCATAACACTTTTTTTTCACAAACTGATGTTCTGGTCTCATTGTCCATTTCCAAAGCCTCGTGCTTGCACTGCAAAACGTAAAAAACTGTTAGAACCAATGGCTATCTAATTGTATTCCCCCAATTGCATGATTTACACATCAACCTTTTCTCCAACTGTGATTTGTGAACTCGTTGTGCCATTTGTCTCTGAAGAACAGTTATGGTCTGTATTTACAACAATAAAGAATTTCTCTGCATCTAATGGAGCTGCAGCTGAAAGAGCTTGTTGCCCAAGAGTTTCTGTTATTCCAGCTGTCTGAAAAAAAATAATGCAAAAAGGTGATTGAAACGGGTCAAAATAAACCAATGAGATAGCAAAATACAAGTCACAATGATATAAACAAAATTGCAGCAGCAAGCAGGTAGAAAAGTTGACATAAACAACAGGAACTTCTATAGTTTCCTAAAAAGCTTCCGAGCAACATCATTTCCAAAACTCCTAACCAATCACACACCAACTTTATCTTTTAACTTTTCTCACAATGCCAAATTCAACTAACATTCAGAAAGATAACAAGCATGGCAACAAAATACTTCAAAAGAAGATTTTTATTATACAAAATTGCAGCAGAAAGCAGGTAGAAAAGTTGACATAAACAATTGGAACTTCTATAGTTTCCTGAAAAGCTTCTGAGTAACATCCTTTCCTTAATTCCTAACCAATTACATACCAACTTCATCTTTTAACTTTTCTCTCAATATCAAATTCAACTAACATTCAGAAAGATAATAAGAATGGCAACAAAATATTTCAAAAGAAAATTTATTATACATAAAAAGTGACACCAGAATTTATTGGAAATAAAAACATATATTACACAGAAAATTATAAAGAACAATGTGCAGCTATATCAAACAAAAGTAAATCATTGAACACATACTTTGGCCCATTTTGCTGTTGGATCGGGGCTCAGGAGTCTCGAGAGAGGGCTCAGCCTTAGGGCAGCGCACCACAAAGTGTGCATTCACAAGTCTAACAAAATTTGCACGTATAAAATCAGCATTCGCTATAAAATTCATCATCATTAAGAATTAGCCCAAGAACGCATTATTTAAATTATTAATGGGCAATATTAATGTAAGTACAAAAGAAATAACAAGGAGAAAGAGAATGAAAATACAATGACAACATGAAGTTAACAATGTGAAGAATATGTTGACACCTTCAGTTTGTTTTGACATTGCTCGAGACATAATCTGCTCCAAAGTAAGCCTACCATGTTGAAGAATCCCCTCAAAAAGACCTTCACACTGCCCCAACATCAGAGCACACGACGATTACAGTAGTGATCACAAACAATTACCAACATTAAAATATACACCCGAGTCTCACCACTTTGTCCATACGCTCTGCCACAATAGCAAGAAACATTGGAAATCGCATCCTGTGAAGGTTGTTATTAAACAACGCCATGGAGTGAGTAACAAATTTCCCTGTGCACCCCAAAAGCCACCGTTTGGAAAAGATAAACAATTAAGAGAATTTCAAGAAAATTTTCAACCTTTTCATGTTACATTTGAACACAACCACCTAAAAGTAAAGTATAAAGTGCATAAACTTAAGATTCAAATTAAAGAGGGCACATCTCAATCTTAATCTTTCTACACAGTATGAGTCAAACCCTTTGCTAATTACAATAATTGAAGAAGAAAACAAAATTTAAAGAAAAATTTTCATCAGAAGTAATTCTTCCTTTTTACCCTGGTTCTAAAAGAGGATAGATAATGCTTAGACAAAAATTTAGAAAGACCTAAGCAAACGCTAGAGAATTATGAGCAATTGCCGTCAAAATCACTTAAAACTAGTGGAGTTGGCCATTTTAGCGACAGTGCCCATCCATGTTGATTTTGGCTTGCTATGATGCATCAGAAAAATTGTGCATTGAACAAAATGTAGCCAATTCATGCAATCATTTAAATTTAGATGACGCAAATTGGTGCATCTTGGCACCTTGGCACAAATTTAGTGTTTACGTAGATGATGGCTTCCGTTCAGATGTTCTACTTCTTTACAATAGGGGCCCGGCGGCCTATAGAATCACAACGAAGAGGTGATAGGAATCCCATTTTTCTGTCTGGTCAACTGATCCCATTTCACGGCTATGAATCGATTTGAAACCCTTCAATTGATATAACCAACAAAACAGCCCCAATTAAACCATTGTCTCTTATTAATTAAAACAATTAGAACATTTTGGTCTTCTTAAACCCAAACGCCACTCTGATCCCCAAAATGACGCTTGCAGATCATGCTGTTCAACTGACAACTGGAACTGCACTGAAAAACATGCAGCTACAGTGAAGTTATATCAAATAGCAACGAACTTCAAATATGAAAGTGTTTCCTTTCTCAAAACTTCAAGAAATAGATAGAACGGACAAAATTGGAAAATAACCAAAGTTGAAGGATCATGACAGCTACAACTTTTGACAAAACAAAATTACCAACCACTTATATCAGGAAAAAATCATAGACGACAAGATAATTTATTCTTCAGCATAAGTACTTCACGTAAATGCAAGACGAGCAAGAACATCAACAAGATACCAATGGAAAACTACAATCACCCATCCTTTTCTAAAGGTCCTAACTTGTAGATCTCTACCCCAAATACCTAGACTCGTTCAGCTGCCGTAACAACATTCAGTTTGCAGTTATTACAATCTTTTTTCCTTTCTTGCCTCTCCCCGTCATCATCCTTGAAAGAATATCTGCCTGCTTTGTATTTCCCTCCGCATGAAGACTCCTAATCAAATCTTCACCGCTACTCCAATCCACAGCCCCACCCTTCTCCATGATCTTGCAAAATATGGAATATGCATTAAGTGTTTTTCCAGCAGCCAAAAGAGCATCCAAAACCCGTTCATAGCTTGAGAAACTAATGTTGAAATCCCTTTCTAAACCATAATCCAATAGTTTAAGAGCTGCACTTGTCTTATCCATTTCACAAAGGACTTTGAGAAACTGATCAAAATCAAGAAGACACCCATTATGCATCAGCAAATTAATTCGCCCAAGAGCCTCCTCAACATGACCTCTGATTAAAAGGGCTTCCAAAATTTTTGAAACAAAATCCATGTTCTCCTTCACTCCTTTCTCAATCATACTGTTTATAACCCGACTTGCTGTTTGAACTCTTCCATCATTGAAAAGACCCTCCATGACTACTCTATATAGAGATGCATCAGGAAGATAGCCCCCTTCAATCATACCATCTAAAGCAGTTTTTGCATCTGCAGGCTCACCTTTCCTCAAGAAGCTCTCAATAAGAGCTTGATAAGATTCCACATCTGCCAAAACTCCACGCCTTTGCATTATCCTTAGAAGCTCAACAGCCAATTCAGGAGCCCCTTCCCTACAATGCCCATGAAGCAAATTGTTAAAAGCAACTGAATCCAGCACACCTTTCTTCATCAATTGTCTAAAGAACACCTCAGCCTTCTTAGTGTCACCATTTTGACACAAATACTCAATTATTGGATTATAAGCATTTGATTCCATCTCAGAAGAACTTGAAGGGTTCAGCAAAATTCCCTTTTCTAGCACTTTATCCAGCATATGGATTGCTCTTTCATATAGTCCTGCCTTACAGAAATTCTCAATTAAAAGACCATAATGCGCCGATTCCGTTGGAATACTCAATCTAATCATTCCCTTCAGCACCTCAGAAGCACCATCCATGTTCCCTGATATGCACATTGAGGAAATCAATCTCAAGAATATGGAATTATCCCTTGGTGTGAGATGTCTCTGCACCATGTCTTTTAAGATCATTCTTGCATCCGCCATTTTGTTAGAGTCACATAGACCAGGTAACAAGGTTGTGTAAGTATGATCATTTGGTTCAATTCCAAAGTTACGCATCTCATCAAGTAACCGCAATGAATCATCCACACAACCAACAGAAACATACCCTTTGATCATAGTTGTGTAAGTAATCACAGTTGGAGATAGATTTTTTCCTCTCATCTCCACAAAGAATTTTTCAGCCTCTTCCATCTTCTTGAGACGACAACATCCATTAATCATTGTATTGTAAGTAACCACATCCGGGATAATCCCACGAGTCTTCATATCATCAAAGAATCTAAATGCAGTTTCTGATTTCAAAGAAAGGAAAAATCCCCATATGAGAATATTATAGGTATGCCGTGTGGGAATTACTCCTTCCACTAGCATAGCATTAAAATACCGTTTTGCCATTTGAACTCGACCCCGACGCATGATCACCTTAAATAGAGTGTCATATGATTTTGAAGTCCTCTCAACCCCCAATACTTTCATCTTCTGAAACATCTTTACAGACTCTTGGACAATTCCAGCTTTACCATAGCTGTCAATCATTATGACAAACATATCTTCATCCCACTCAACACCCTTCTTTGGCATATCAAGCAAGATACACCTTGCATGATTAAGCTTAGAAGCACGCCCCAAGATTTCAATTATCTTCAAATGGGTAGTTCGATCATGGCGAAATCCAGTCTTCTCAACCCAACGAAAGAATTGAAGAGCATGATCAGAATTTCGAGCTCCATGTAGCACATTGTACACAAGCGAATCATCAAACTGAGGAACCAGTGACCGGATCGAATTCTGTAATCTGGTTGTCCAGGCCCTTTGAGCCATCATTCGGCAGATTATATCTTCAAGTTTTTCGGAGTTCTGAGGCTTTCTTCGGGCAGCCCTTTGAGGGATCTTATCCTGTTGAAGGTGCAAATCAGATTGCACAGCATAGGATGGACCAGCATCAGGGATTTCTAGCTGAGTTTGATTCACATCTGAAGTGGATTCTAACAGAGGCAGAATCGTAGAGGACGTCGAACAGAAGGGGTGAGCAAAACGAAAAGAAATTGAGGACACCCATGGAAAATACTTGAATTCCCATTTTGAAGGAGCAACCTTTGAAGCAGAGGAGATAATTTTCATATTTAGCATTCAGACAGAAAGCGGAAGCTGTAACTGAAAAAGATCCAAGCAGGCGCATCAGCATGAGAACAGACAACAAGAAAGAAAAAATGCAAAAACCAAAAGCCTGATATCAATCTTGATGTAAACCAAGGCATACCATAAAATATGCAATTTTTTAAGACAATAAGGCAAGAAACTAATTTAAGATTTCTTCAGGTGGACCAGTCAAATTCCAGCAACTATACAAAAGAATGATAATAGAAGCTAGGGAGTAACAATAAAATATGTAACATAAAAATGCTTACATTTTGTTCACCCTGGGAATAAAGTGCTTAAAAATGGGTGCTTGGACGACAATAGCAAAGGGGATTCAAATGGTAGCAGCTAAGGGAAGAGTGGAGGCCAGCAGTGAGTCTAGGGCCTAGTGATCGGTGTCCAAGAAGGAACTAATAGACTGTTTGGCAACCCAAAAAATTTCACAAATATCTTGTTAATCTAAGAATATATTAATATCTAAAAATACTAATACTAATCTCAAACAATCATAACACCATGTGAATACACTATACTAACATAAATTACATTTATCAAGAGGAAAACATGATCAATAATGATAAAGAAGAACAACTTTGAAGGTAATATCAATGATTAAGAGGAGAACGTGATGGTGTAATCTAAATAAAGCTTAAAAGTCAAAACAAGAATATATAAAGGAGAACACGATAATGTATTGGTCGCTAGCGCCGGAGAAGATGCTGGAAAGGGCATTAAAGTGTTCAAATGCTGTTGCTGGGTATTTGAAAAGGGACTGGAAAGTGGGGTGGGTCCAATACATTGCCAAATATCTGAGGTATATCACTAATATCTGATATATATATATATATGAGATATCAAGCTTCCCCTATATCTTGTATATGTCAAGCGACAAATATAGATATATCTCAGTCTCAGATATTGAGATCCATGGTACAATGGCAAACAATGATGATATAGGATCTTTACATATTGTCTTTTATAATGTTTCGGTTTAAAAATCAACAGTGATGTATGATGCAGATTCATTTGATTGTGGCTTTTATGTTGTTACTTTACAAAATAAAAGATATTGTGAACCATGCATTGTACAATTGTTTGTTCTTTCCTTTTAAGTGAAAACTATTTGACTCAGCTTCCCTTTGATGCTTTGATGAGGAAAAAAGAAGCCAGATGTGTAAAATACTTGCTTCAGTTCATTGAGAATTTAGACCATGCCATTTTTTTTTATCCATATTTTTCGAAGTCAAAATTTATTTAACTTCTTATTTTAATTCATTTTAATATCCAACCAGTTATTGTACTGAGAGAACTCGGACCTGACTGGTTTAGTAGAATATTTTGAACTGTTGGTTTCTTGGAATAAAAGGGGAAGGGGTGGGAGAGGTAGGATTGAATGGGGCGGAGTAGAAGCGAGGTGGAATGTTGTGACCAAATATTGGTCACTGTGGGGCCCGCACATAAGCCACATGCTCTCTTCTCCCTTGTAATAGACAAATTAGGAGTTACTTGATAGGTAGTCTACTATAGAAAGTAGATGTTTAGTAATAGTTAATTTCCTTATCGTAGAAGGAGATGATTTAGGTTATTCTATTTGGAGTATGATAGTAGAGCTCGATCTCTATATATTGTACCAAATTGAAATCAGTGAAAGAATTTACACAATTTTAGTTAATTGAATAGATAGTTTTTACTGAATGACCTCTCTCTCTCTCTCCTCTCTCTCTGATTATTGTCTGTTCTCATGAAGGGTCTTGCTTGCTTGTATTCCACTACCCGCTACCCTAAACCATGGATTGTAGGCAAGTATATGAACAGGTGTGAGCTGAAACTATATGCTTGGAAAACCTTACTATCGACATTTTTTTTTATAGGGATTGAATGTCACACATTATGGTTGCTGGATGCTTAGAGTAGTGATACCACCGGATCAAGTTCGGGTCGGGTTTTGGTAAACCCGACTCCGATACCATTTAAAAAATCAAAACCCGAATCCTATACCAAACCCGTCACGGGTTAAAAAACTTACACCAAACCCGACTCCTAATGGTAAAATCAAAACCCGAACCCGACCCAAATAATTTACCACTAACCCTACCCGACCAGAACCGAACCGAATCTGAAAAAATATCACAGCTCACGCCATTGATAAAACCTCTGCTCACACCATTGGAAACGATTCAAAACCTCTGCTCACACCATTGAAAACGATGATTCAGTAAGCAAATTCCACACTACCAACTATCCATGTCATCCAGAACAGCAAAAACAACAAAAAAACAAAATAATTGAGTATCAAAAAATCCACAAAAAAAAAAAATTGCCTCCTTCAACAGAAACACAGCTGCAGCACTTCAAATCGTCAATTCTCACGGACCGGGTTTCGTAGAGTCGGAGCTTCTCGAGGGAGTAAGAAAGGCAGATCCAGACGGACCAGAGGCCCGCGACGGCGAAAGACAGATCCAGACGGACCAGACACAGATCCAGACACAACTTGAGTAAAAGAAGTACCTTTCACTTCGGGTCACAGAAGAGGGAGGAGGATTGAAGCGGATTCAGTGCGAAAATTTTGCTTCCTCCGTCAGCAAAGGCTGCCGTCAGGAGCAGGCACTTGCAGCGAGCCTCCGGTGAGATGGAAAGGGGTCTTGACTGGAGTCTGGAGTCGGCGAGACAGAGAGGAGGTGCCTGGCATCACTGCGCCGGCGAGATAGAAAGGACCAGTCGACGAGCTCTGGAGGCGGAGCGGCGGACTGGTCGACCGTAAAATTGAAATGAGGTCCGGGAGAGAATTAGGGTATGGATAACATATACCGGGTCGGGTCGGGTTGGGTAAGGAAAAACCCGAATCCGACCCGACCCGAATAGTTCGAGTCAAAATTTAAACCCGAACCTAATTTATTTTACTATTTAACATATCTAAACATAACTCAATAGGGTCGGGTCGGGTCGGGTCAGGTTTATAAAAAACCCGACCCGAGTGTTAGTGAATGTCTCTCATCCGTTATTTCTGCACCTATATAACTAACTGATGATCCATTGGTCGGAAACCATACCTGGCATTTAGATGCCTCATTTGTTATGTGTTGCGTGGATCTAAAAAAGAGCTGGTCTTTATTATTGGAACATAATTATAAGGAAAATTATGAAAATAATATTTAAAAAATTATTATTAAAATTATATTTTTTTATATTTTTGCCGAATGACGAAATTAGTTTTAAGTTAATTTTATCCTTTCGAATGATCAAATCACCACACTTCGGGTTTTTGACTGAAGGTTTTGACGTTTAAGTGGATTTCATCTTTATGAAAGTTGATTCTGTCCTTACGAATGATAAAATACACTTAACACTAGATTTCTTCTTAATTTTTTTTAAAATAAATTAAAATTGAAAGCAACCTCTGTCCCTGTATAACATCACATATGTTCTACACAACAAACATATAAATTACAATAATATCAACATATCAGGTGATTAAAAAGTATATGGGTAATATATAAATTATATATAATATTCACATAATGTTTTGGTTTACAAAACAAGCATATAACAACTCTAAGTCACTCTACCTCTCCTACCCTTGTGACCTCGACCACGACCCCAACTCCGATGGTGCTCCTCCTACTCCTCCGGATTTGTATAAGTAATAGATGGCTCACCATAAGTAACAGAAGGCTCCACATAAGATAATGGGATAAGATATGTACAAGCTGCCTAATGTCGTCTATGATATACTATCGGATCTAGCTGGGAGTAGTTTAAATGTAGAGCAACCGGAGATGATGAACATGGAGGAGAGCACGAGCCAGGTGTTGTAGATGAAGATGGAATATCCGGGAATGGAGCGTGCCTCGACCGTGTCTGAGCTACCTCATCGGTGGGATACTGTCCATGAACGACTATAATAACCAATTGAAGTAGTGGCAAGCTATGAAGGACATCTTCATGTTGTCTGATCATCAACTAACATGATGCTAATAGGACCTTACCTGAAGTATAGGTGTTAATTGCATCAGTCATATAGGCATATGTTCATCGCACTAAACCAAGTTATAAAAAAATTAAAATAAAAGTCATATAAATAATAAAAGAGAAATAAAAAAATATTATTATATAATTAATTAAGATATACTTACCAAAACTACCTCAGATACACCCCTAAGCTGATATGTCATTTCCTCTATATCATCGCGTAGTAAAATATGTCTGTGCATAATGGGTAAATACCACTGCACATAGAGGCTAAAAATATCTCGCGATATTGTAGCCATCTCCCTTTAGATAATAGTGGCTCTCTATTATCCCATTGAGCGATATATGCTACATGATGTAGAGCCCAGTCAGTAATATGACAGCCTTATCAGTAGGCAATTGCATTGTCTACCACAACATCCCTTGTGTCGTCAACCATCTGTTGAGCACCTTTCTCATCTCTAACACCTTCTTATTTCATACCTTACTCTTCTTCACTTGCTTCGTCAATATTACCTTCACCTTCATTGGCCTCATTTACATCAGCATCATCATCATGGACATAGGTGCCCCTACACATAAATATCACACATGTATTGAATTTCATATTACTTAAACACTTTTTTAAAAACTAAAAATGTTAGATTCGTTTATAAATATATATTTCACCTTTGATTGGATGGTCCAACATCAGTATGTCCAACACCTGTGTAGGGGTAATGGATGCCCATCGAGTTCCAAACCAGGCACCGCCTTGAGACATTTCAATGCTAAATGTCTCCTGTACATACAATGTGTACCTTCTGCATTGCACACAAAATTCAAATTTTGATATCCTAATTTTCATTGTCAATTATTAGATTCACATAGGATTCACATCTTAAGAAACCTTATCTCCAATTGGTCCACTTCCATCATCAAAAGGTGCAAACAACCTATGGCGTTCATTTGAAGATACTGCCATCAATAAATTTCTTCTTCATTATCATCCACTCGCATTTGCATGTGTCTTTCACTTCTCACATTTGTTTCAGAGCTCCTGTGTAAACTCCTACTTACACAGCGCCCTTCACTAGGCACTCGGGCCTCTTTTTCGAGAAATAGATCGAAACAAAATATGTGAGACAAATGGTAAAATATTTGTCTTAATGTTGCATCATCATCTACACGTAGTAGTCTTGATCTCCATCCAAATATCGGAATATTACATTTTATAGTAATTTTCTATCTCCTTCGATCCCAACCAACTTCGCTAACTACTTACATCTTAAGTTCATCATAAACAAATGGTTTCTTGATGAATAATCCATCTATGCCTCCTTCACGGTGAAACATAAAACTAACTATTTCTTTCACCATCTCTATTTACTTAATTCATAACTAATAAATTATAGAAATAATACATTAAACAATTACTTCAAAATAAGTATTTTACTTAATGAAATATGATATTAATCTATTACTCGAACGTAATCAAGCAATCCCACTCTAACAACAAAAATCATATCACAATTCCATAAAACCATAGCACAATTCCACTCCCTTAACACTAAAATTAATAGTGCTAATATATGACTTGATTGCAAAATTAAAACAACCAGTCAAATCAGCTAGTATGTAAAATGTAATGAATCTCGCCTAAAAAAATATTACTAAAAAAGCTTAAGAACGACAACAACTACTCTTACATTTAAGAAAAAATCAAAATATTTTAAACAAATATATTGCAAGAAAGCAACAATCCAGCAACAGAATCAAACATCATAACTACTTTCTTTAAATAAAAACTACAAATATTTCAAAAATCTAAGCAGTTCTTCAAACCCAATTCATCATAAACATGGAATGTTTTCAAAAATCAATTGTAGAGTTCATGAATGACAAATAAGTAGTCATCAAGTTTGTAACTTGAACACAAACACTATCAAAATCAGCAGAATTTTGAGAAAATTGCCCCAAAACATGTTGTTTTTAATGTAGAAACCAACTTTGAATCCAAAAAAGCAATTCGTCAAAGACAAGGGAAGACTGGATTACAAATATTAGGAACAAGCAGCAAAATTTTGAAGGCTAAAGCAGGAAATTTACCTAGAAATTGTAGCAGATTTGTGCAAAATGGTGGAGGATCTGGGCGGATTTGGGCAAAATTGAGGCGGCCGATTGTTTTGAGCGAAGGGGACAGCGGATCTGGGCAAAGTAAAGTGGCGGATGGCGGATCTAGATGAAGTTCTGGATGGCAGAGGTCGGTGGACAGTGGAGAACAGGGCACACAACAGTCTGGAAGTGACAAAAATGGTGAAATAGGAGACGAAGAACAGCCAGGAGGGGGGACTGGTGAGTAAGTAGCCCACAGATTTCGTCCTTTTGAATGACAAAATCAACTTAAGTCCCGATACGTTTGTTTCGATAAGGGCAAATTTGGAGATTTAATCCTTTGAAAGGATGAAATCACTCGAAAGAGGATTTGGTCCTTCGGAATGACAAAATCAACTTTAAGCTGATTTCATCCTTCAAAAGGACGAAATTAGGGGAAAGTAAAAAAAAATGTCACACAAGCGCCAGCATTTGGCTAGCACCTACAAGGCCAAAACGGACACCACTTTGGGAAATATTTTTCTAACTTTGCGATTTTGGTAATTATTTTTTTAATATTATTTTAATAATTTTCCCCATATCAAACTAAACAAGCTTTAAATGAATTTATGAGTCAAATTCCCATTGAAGTCTCTTCAATAGAGTTCTAGTTTGACCAATTAAAGGAAGAAACATTGAAAGGATTGTTTCTGTTCTATAGTATTTATCCTGAGGACTACAACATCCCCTTTTATGAGATTTTTGTGCCAATCTATTTATTATTCCATCAAGTGAGATTTCTTTTATTGCAGTCCATCTTTTTTATTTTTAACAGGATTTGACCAGTCTCACCAAAAATGTAGCAAGTAAAAGCATTTAACACCAAGCAGTATTCAATATTGAAGAATTTCAAACCAAGACAAAATTTCTCCATGACATTGACGATGACCTACTTGAATTAGTAAATACATCATGAGAAAAAATATCTTGAGAGCCACATATTTGACACATTTGAGAGTTTGTTTCATACTCAAGTCAGATCAATATGTGCAAGTTTATTGCAAAAGCTACTGAGTAACCAAAATGATTACGAATTAAAGCCAATTTAAAGCAAGGGTTGAACAAGGTAGTGCATTTAATACCATATGACTTTGCACACAACATGTTGAGCATCCTTAGAGAAGCTTCTGGGACATTGTCATGGCTATGCCTCTTTTTAGTTTTGAGGGATCCCCTCGTGAGATAATGAGTGCCACAAGGACCACAGAAAGAAAAGTAAATACGATGAATGACAACGCTAGCCTAAGTTTCATTTACCTGGCAAGCCACTAACCTGCTCCAATGCTTTTGCTATTCCTTGGCATTGCTAACCATTGTGTATTTTTCCTGGTCAGTCCTCTAATTAGCCTTCCATGCAAGTGAAAAAAGTTAAAAGGGTGCTCCTATTTATCTTCCTTGAGCTTATCCGTACTATAGGTTGAGTTACCCGATCATTCAAGGAGTAAATATGTATTTACTCAAATCAAACCTTTGGACTGAGATTTTGCAACTAGGTTACAAGCCAACTCCACATCAAAAGCATGGGAAGAGAATTAGCATCCTTTCAACATACCGAATTACATAAGTAATATGACTTTACTGTGCCAAAAAGCCCAAGCTGAAGTGGAAAAAAGCAGCCCAGAAGAATGAACTATGTGCTCATCAAGATGCTTATAAACCTCTAACAATTACTCTTTCCCAATTTTAAGTTGAGCATAATTTGATCACAGATTTAATAACTAGGGCCTTTTCCATTGGAAACCTTCATTTAGAAGTTTAGTAAAAATTAGCTGGACACCATGGTGATAAACTTAGTGAAGCACAATTGTTACATACCATTGAAATCATGTTTGCATAAAATTATAATAGGACTAGTGTGACTCTTAGTAAATTAGTAACAAAAATGTGGCTGATCTCATGCACTCCAAGAACAAATACAGTGACAAGGTCCCCATAAATTCCATCTTTCAATAATCCAAGGTTATCAAATGCTGAACTGTGAGTAACCAATACCAAATTCATAATCATTCACCAGATAAGCTAAAGGTAGTAATATTTACATCAAAGAAACACGAGACAGAGTATTACTAGGGGTCAAAAAAGATATTAGATTTCAAGTTCCATATGAAAGCAAAAAAAAAAAATAGATAAAAATTGCTTGACACTTATTTTTCTTTTTCCTGAAAATCTAATATTTTCTTGGCCTTTTCAACTTAATAAAGTAGAAAACAAAATGAAGAGAAGATGATCATACAATAGATTTGATTGCAATGCAGGCACGTTCCAAAAAACCAATGTGAAAACAGTAACCAATCCAAAAGCACTTGCTGCAAACCATTATGGGACTATTGCACAATAATAACTCATTTAGGGGGCAAGCATACAGATGATTTGTGCTCTCCACATAATCTAACATCAAGGGTAGAACTAGTGGCACTATAATTTTTCTAGCTACTTGCACTTAATAGATAAAAATTGGTAGAACACTTGCATATTCACTGTTTGAAAGAAAGAACATGACCAATTGAAAAATGTAGTATGAAGCAAGCATATGTAGTACTATAAAAGCATAATTCACCATGGCTACTCTTTCTCTACATATAATATAAAATTTTCACAACACCTTCGCAAGAAAATTTAAATAAAAGATTATGCATGTTTACCAGTTGAATCTGGTTGTACGGATTGATCCCCAAATTTATTTTGCAAATGGAAAGAAATTTACATAAAACCAAGCCTAAAGACTTATACCCTAGCAAGCTTAAGGCTGCTAGAATGAATTAAACCCTTGAATTTACACAATCAAAACAAGGGAAGAGTAACCTTATGTGACAATTGTCTTTAGCAGGGTGAGAGAAGAGAGACAAAGAGAAAAGACATGAGAGGAGCAGGGAGAGATTGAAAACTTTTGTTATTGATTTTCTAAGAGGGCAGTCACCCTTTACATAGTTGTAGAGGTTCCAAATAAAACTTAAGACTAATAAAGGATACTTCATAATGAAAATAAAGAAACTGCCTAACTCCTCACCATGTGCCTAATTGTACAAAAGAATATCCAACTTCACATCTAATTAAATAGACAGTTTAAAAAATAGTGACCAGTGTGTAGATGATGTTGAATTCAAACTACTCAAATAGTTAGATCCTTCCCTAATCAATGTAGTTTAAGGTGGGAAATGAGCATTCAATAATTTGTTAACTTTCTAATATCATCCAATCCCCAACAAACGAAATAATATGATAGAAATATACAAATGAAATAAGAAAGGTACATGGAAGCACATTATAATAATGACAATAGTTGCTCTTTGGTCTTCTATAAGCATATGCACTGTCAATTACACAAGCTATGAATCCATCATGTAACTCACAGAAAGTAACAGCTGAGCAAAAGCTTCAAATTTCATATGAAGCAAGCCACCAACAAACATTAATATTGCATCAACTTGAAGTACATATGTAGGATATAAACTGGCCATTTGAAAATGCTCCCCAAAGGAAAAATCCATCCAATATGGAACCCCAAGCACATCAGAATAAGTACAATCCAATAAGTCATTAGGTAAACTAATTGTGGCAATAGCATTTAAACCTCTCATAGACCTTCAAACACTAACCTATCATTTGTAAATACTAACCCATATAAGCCTACAATGCATCCACGAGCAAACTAGTTAAAACTAAAATAATTAATTCAATTCTCCTGTGCTCATTTCAAATCTTCTATATCCCCTTCCAACCAAGCAAATTAGCTTAGTTATCATGTACTCATAATTTATCGCAATGTTGACAAGTTCCATATCTATTCATATTCGTGCCAAATCTTTTGCAACCAAAATCCTCTTGTGCCCTTATGTGAAGCCTCCGTACCTAGTCAACTTGCAATAAAAATATTTTCATTTCCTAAATTCTTAGGTGATTTAACAACAATATTTTACTACAATGTCACCATACCTTTGGAAATGGGTGAACTTTGTCGCAAAGCATGGAGAGTGCTTCCTTGTATCAAAAGTTAGCCAAAAAGTTGGACCGAATGAGGTGTAGTCCTAGAAGACTATAAATATTTGATATCATTGAAGACTATATCAAAATAATAGTATAACAATGTCATTCTCTACAAAATATACAAGTTTAAATGTCCATTACCCATATAAGTGCCCTGAAATATTATAAATACAATACCAGATGGTAGCTTCCTTGTGTAGAATGCAAAACATACAAAAACTTGTTGCATCAAAATTTAGCCAAAAAGTTGGAACTTGAACTTGTATTCCTACAAGGCTATTTCAAAAAGATAGCATTGAACACTATATGAAAATGATAACATTGAATACTATATCAAAATTAATAAATAAGATGTTACGCTTCAATCCACTTTTAATGACACCTACAAAAGTTTCATCATCCATCTCCACTTGTGTCACTTGAGATGACTCTCTTGAGTTGCTTGCAAATTTTCACTTGCATCAGCATTTTACATTTGTCATTAATACAAACATAAATCTAAATTTAAAAAAAGGAAAATTATTTAAATAATAATTAAAATAATAATAATTACCATTTTAGATCACTTTGGAAAATATTTCCCAAAGTGGTGTTCCTTTTTGCCACACAGGCGCCAGCCAAGCAGCTGGTGCCTACGTGGCTTTTATTATTTCATCCTTTAGAAGGACAAAATCAGGTTTAAGTTAATTTCGTCATTCTAAAGGATGAAATTGGGTCAAGTCTTAAAACTTGACCCGATTTGGTCCTTTTAAAGGACAAAATTGTTACATTTGACATCATTCACAATAACTAACGCCATGTGCACTTCACCAACTCTACATTCTTCAATCCATAATTCAATCTTGATCATTGCTTTACGTTATGAGGATCTGTACACCAAGATTCACGTTAATCCAGTTGGTCCTAAAGATTCACATTAATCCAGCTTATCTAACTTCTTGCACAAAAGTTGATTGTATCATCATAGCTGGTCTAAAGAGCTCATAGTAAAGGCAACTCCGCAAGCCAGAACCAATAATCTTGCCTCAAGCAAATACATCCCCAACAATGATTCTCTGCATACTACGTCACTTTATCAGCAAAGACTTCTATATGGCCAAGACAAGCACCTGAAGCACAATTATGGGACTTCCATATTTGTGTATATTATGAATTCCATCATTTTCATAACTCCATCTAGTATAAACAGGCATCCCACTTCATCAGCTTTTTTTTGTTTTTTTCTTTCCTTACAATGCATCTCACCAGCTTGCCTACAATTTTGTATTTTTTTATTTTGACTTTCAATGATTGCACTATCTTTTGCATTTTTTATTTTAACTTTCAATGATTGCATCGCAATATTTTTTTCCAGTCCTTTGATTGAGGCCGTGTCATAACCTTCCAATGCAACAAACATTAAACTTTGTACATATTCTATGATTTCGTCGATTTAAATGACGAAATCAGCCTCCTTAGTTTTTTTCCACTGCTACAGTTTGCACCAAGCTTTTAATGTTCTAACTCACCCTCAGTTTTGTACACCATGCTTTTAATGTTCTAGCTGACCCCTCCTCTTCATGTCCACCTCCCCTCACCTCTCTCTAGCCCCGGCCCCAATCCTAGCAACCCCGACCCAGACCCAAGCAGCTTCCCTTCCCACCTTCATCTACCTCTCATTTAACCAGGAGCACAACTGCTTTGCCACCGGCACCGACCGCGGCTTTTGCATCTATAACTGTGATCCCTTCTGTGAGATCTTCTGCCAGGATTTCAACTACATCTCTGGCACCCCCGGAGGGGGCATCGGCATCATCGAGATACTCTTCCCGAGTTGCAAAGGTACGTGAGGAGCCAGAGCTAGAGCCACATCCCGAGCCGGAGCCACAGCTAGAGCCGGAACAAGCAGATCATGAGGAGGAGTTCGTACAGCACCGTCGAGGCCGAGGTCGAGGACGTAGGAGATTGTGATATTAGCTTTGTTGTATGTTTATTTTAAACTAAACATTTTTTCAACTTTTGATGTAATATATTTGATAAACATTTCTATTTTATGTTTGTTTTTATTCGATGATGTTAATATTTTAATGTTATATTTGGTATGTATGGAATGAATGAACAGGGACATGTGTTAAAATTAGTTTAAAACAAATTTTTTAAAAAAAATTAATTTGATTTCATCCTTTAAAAGGACGAAATTTAAAGGACAAAATCAGGTTTAAGTTAATTTCGTCAGTATAAAGGACAAAATCAGTAAAGGACGAAATTAACTAAAAAAATAAAAAAAAGCCACGTAAGCGCCAACTGCTTGGCTAGCGCATGAGTAGCAAAAAGGAACACCACTTTGGGAAATATTTCCCAAATTAGTCCAAAACGGTAATTAATTTTTTTAAATTATTATTTAAATAATTTTCCCTAAAAAAATCTTATTATACCGATTATTGTTTATACTTGTTGCATAGGACAAGTTGTCGTGTAATGGCTTCAACCTTGACAATTACCACACTTCTTCTTTGGTTACAATGACATACTAATTTCAACCCCTGATTTAATCCTCTCACATCTTCTTGGACGACCCTTAGCTTTCACCTTTGTTGGGTTTTAAATAGTGATTTGGGTCATTTGGTCAATTGACATGTCGGCATTTGATGTGCTTCTACATGTATTAGTATCTTCTGACTCTATGGCAGATGTCATCCCCATGTTTCCTAGTTCATCAATAAGCTTCCTAAATATAAACATGACATGATTCCAATGTCACGACCCGGATTTTTAAAAGCATTTTTAAATAGCACGAACGGTAAGTAGCGAGAAATTTTTTTTTTCTTTAAATACAAAACAAACCATTCGATTAAATATCCAGGTCATAATAATTGGGGTTCACAAATACGAATATCAAATCATACGATATTATTTAATGTCTGAAAATTCATAAAGACCAGCTCATCCATCTAAGTACAAGTCCATCGTCCGTCTGAAAATAAATAATAAGTTGACTCTCATGCTTAAGGTACACTTACATACTGGAGTTACAGAAACGTGGAAACCTCTTGTGCACGCCTGCCTTGATCTCACTTGTCCTCGCCTGGAGAATCTGCAATTACAGCAAACCACACAACAACCACAACCACAATAGAGCATCTCCGCCCACAGGAGAAGAGCTTCAAAAGGACAAAAGGTTTTATTAATATTTTTCGGATCGGGCCAACATCACCCGATGTTAGTTGCCTACGTACTCATCAGACAACATCTCCAATGTTTCCAACAAGATCGGATCCAAACGTAGTTCTGCCTAGAAACTACTCTATCCTACGAAGCATAGCATCCCATATGCAATGCTTCGATATTTTTAACCTACATTTTAGTAAGTCCTTTAACTGTTCCACTTGTCTAATTAACAAGCAATATCAAACAATGTTATTAATTATCTCACAACTCTTGTTCGACAATTAATACTACCAAATCTGTAACTCAAAGATATATCGCCCCTCGAGAAATCTCCAAACAAAGGACTCCAACCTTGGAGTCGACTGCTTAACAGCAGCTTGACCCAAATCCTCAGGGCTCTCAATAGCCTGCCACGAATCTGGGGAAGAGGATCCCAACTGTGCTCATGGACACAGATTGGCAAGAAACACAAGCCTTCCATGATGCTCATGTAACTCCGCTTTTTGTACGTACTAAATAGTCCTGGGAAGACCTGCGGGAGACCCGCGGTAAAGACCCTCTGGTCAATACCCAAACCGTCGTGGCGATGAAGATGCATATTGCAATCTCCACCTTCCCAATGCTGGGAGAAAATGTCTTATAAGACATTACTAATGTATCAATAGAAGCCTTAGGTCCTTATGACCATTGACTCCCCCAAACATCTGAAACTTAGACTAGATTATTTTCATCCAGTCAAGTAACCACTCAACCAGGTGGGTCCTCTTCACCTTGTGAATTGGCCCACCAAATAGCTCATCCACTGAGCTATGACTCAGAGAACATCCCATAGCCACCATCGGTTCATTAACCAAGGTAAGATCTATGTCAGGGCCCCGTTCACTCCATGAACTGGTCTCAACCCTAAAGAGGGTATTTTAGTCATTATCTTTATTAGGTGTTCTCCCCTCAAACCAACAGCAACCCATGCCTCTTGATTAATCTTCATTAATCTTAAGTTACTTATATGAATCAATGCATCAATATCAAAAGCATGCATCAGCATAAATAATCATGCAATCATACAAACGTATAAATAATAAACGGAGGCCCATTGCATTCATTTGCAAGGCCCGGGCTTAGAGACTTCAAGCCCGATATGTAAATTAACATATTCCACGAATGACGTATATAATGCCCTAGTGGATTTCTGCGCTGTGTTACGAACACGTGCAATACACTGCCCTAAACCCTGAGAATTAGGGTTTTCCAATTGTTTCCCATGACACGGTGACCTGTCAATGTCTTCGTGTCACCTACCGGTCCCACCCCTTCCTTTTGAAGTCATTTATAGGGTACCTTAACTCTTGATTCACTAGGTCATCTGTTTCATCAGAAACAGACATATTGCCCCTAAGGGCATTAGGGTAATTTTGCCACCTAAGGTATGATACCCTCCCTTGGGTCATTCTAGTTATTTTACTGTCCCTTTATTGATTTAAGTTATTGACCTCTCACAAGGCTCCACTCTCAGTCCAACTCACACTTCCATTCACACGAATGTGGGCGGGTCCACTCAAAGGGTATATCTGTTATTTGGTTGAAGGCTTTAATGACATCCAATGGGTCCAAAATTGAACTCAAGGGCACTACTAGGCTTCATAGCCTCAGTGTAATTTTCCTGGCATGTGACGGGGTCGTGAACCCCTTGAACCGACTCAGGTTTTGACTAACGGTTTATTATAAACCCTAAGGGCAAAATAGTCAATTAACCACTCACTGGGATTTCTCTTCACTAATAGATTTGGCCTATAAATAGGTTACCCATTAAAATCTCATTGAGAATTTTCCTAATTTTTAGATCCACTCATAGGCCCCTGAACCGAAGCTTCAAACTCGAATAAGTTAATATTATACGATAATTAACTAATAGGGGTAAAATAGTCATTTTACAATCTCTGGAATTTTTCCCCAAGCTGAAACTTGGTTAGAATAATCCCAACCCTCTCCAAGTCCAATAATAATTTTCTAGGATTTATTTGACATAATTAACCCCTTGAACCGGACCCGGTCCAGGGAGTGTATATTCCTCTTTGTTTTTTTAAACAGGACCGGACCGGATCGGGTCGAGTTACCCGACCCGGTCCAAGGAGCAGACGACCCAAGAGGGTCATCTTCCCCGCGACCGGCCAGAGGCCTTTCGGCCTTTGGCGGCGCCGCCCCTCACCGCGGTGGAGGGCTGGGCGGCACACGGCCTTCGGATCGCCGGAGCATGGCGGAACCGAAAAAGTCGGTCCCGCTGCCGTCTGGTGGCCGTCCGGCGGCCAAAAGGGCCCTCTTCCTTTGTTTTAAAACATGGTCACTGCAACTGGGGCCAGCACGGACCATGCCGGCGCGGCCGGGGCCAGCACGGCCGAGTCCGTCATGGCCTGGGCTGGCGCGGCCGGGGCCAGCACGGCCGAGTCCGTCATGGCCTGGGCTGGCGCAGCCTGGTCCGGTGCGGCCGGGACTGGTGCGGCCACGGCGGCGCGGTCTCGGCCAACGCCTGGTTTTATTTTATTTTATTTATCTTTCTGCACCGGTCTGGCAGCCTGCTTGGCGGCAGCTGCGTGCCGGAGCCTGGCCCGCTAGACGCCACCACCAGTCAGTCGATGGCCGGTGACAGACGGTGGCTGGCCGGTCGACATGGGCCGATCGGCGGCCAGCCAGCAGAGACGTAGAAATTTTACGGAACAGAACAGTTTATGCACTGTTCAACTAAATTACAAATTACAGAGATTTGAATTTATTTAATAAACTTTAATTAATCTTCAATTAAGTACTAAGGCAACAATCCTACCTTAATCGCTGATTTGTTGTCGATCCACCACCGCCAAAGCTTCGCCGGAAAAATCCAATGCCGCTCGTTCTCCTTCGCTCTAAAAATCCCCATCCTCTACTCTGATTGGGCAAAAGACCCCCCAAAAAAACCCTAATTAATTCTACTTATAGGCATGGGATTAGGGCTCCTAATCCCATGAGAAATTAGGCCCCAAAAACCCAATTTCGGAATAGTAATTGATTGGGCCCGTATAGTGACTTAAACGGGCAAACCTCACGTTCAATTCGGGTAAATGGGTCCTGCACGATATGTTCAACTTCAGACGGTTGTATCTCCCTCATCCGGACTCCGATTCGCGCGTTCTTGGTGGCGTTTCAAAGCTCTTTCTATCTACTTTCCATCCATATATACGTTAGCCACCACTTCTAACTGATGATTAAGTTATTCCAATGAAAAGGTCAAGGGGTCTAGCACCCTAATTTCCACGTGTACGACTTCGGGAATTTAGAAAATTCCCGGACGTTACATCCAATGCTCCAAAGAAGTTGATCCCAAATAACCAATTTTACGTAAAGCACTTTGAATATAATATTTTATGTATGGCGTGAGAGTATGAGAGTTTGTCGTCAAGGAGCCACTTCTATTGTCTAGGCATGTAGGAGATGTATACCTAGAACCAATTTGTCCATGAAATAGTACATACTTATTTGGGATCGAATCCAACTGTTTATGGAAACATATCAATAATATGTGCCTACACAAAATCCCTTCCGACTTTGATGTGCATTGGCGACCTGTCTTTGGCCACTGATGTTCCACCACCTCCTTTGATGTGTCCTGTTGTTTCTGCCAAACCGGTTCCTACAGCGATGCTTGATAAGCGTCGTGTCCGCCGCTCCGGTCGTATTATCACGGAGATTTTAGTTTCTTGGCAGGGCCAGCCACTTAAGGATGCTACTTGGCTGTCTGAGGATGAGTTTATGTCCCGGTACCCTTCATGGTAGCCTTGAGGTCAAGGCATGTGCAGAAGCGTGGTGGAGTGTTGTGCACGTGTGTACTTGGCTCAGTACTTACCTTTATTTTAGTACTTTATTTCTGTTCCTTAGGCTAGTTTCCTTTATGTTAGCAGTTGACTGTTATTTGTATTCTGTTATGAACTGTAATAGGTACACTAGTGAACCACGGGTGAGTCGGGCCCACTAGTGGCATGATTCCCAATGTGGGAGGGTGCGACTCCCCATAAAGGGTCGTCTTCCTCCTTGGTTAGGCATGCTAATTGAATTCCAGTTATTTTCTCCGCTTTCTTCCTACTTCTTTCCCTTTCTCTGCGTAGTACTCCTATGTACCGATTGTGCCCACACTGGGCACAACAAACATATATGCCTCATCAATGCTAGAAAACTCTATTCCCTCCAATGGTATCACATTCATTTGAAATTGGTCCTGACCTTCACATGTTTGCTTTGTGGTTTCTCCCGCTTCTTTTTGGATGTCATCTTCACCTATTGTGCATTCTTGATATTTGTCTTGGAGGTCATGAGATTCCTCAACTTCCATCTTATACCCTCAAAGCTATAAACAAAGCAGCCTTCACTGGAACACAAGTGACATCAATATTACTAAAAGCTAAAAACTAAGAGGGAGAGAGCGGGGGTACTAAACTACTTGAGTACATAATCATAGATGTAAATGAAAATGGTTCCAAATAATTGAACAAAATAGATTGTAGAACTGCACATGAAAGTAGCATAAACTTACCTCATTAGCTTTGTTCAAAAATATCCTTCTCTCTAAATGCCCAAGGATGACCCAAGTAATTCCAAGATTAACAAGCATCGAAATGAGTTCAACGTGAGATGACTTCAACATGCTAGAAATGAGTGCAACATGAGATGAGTACCAAAAATAAAAGTAGCTTTATGGTTTCCCTACATCCAGAAAGTTGTCCCCATATAGAATCAAAATAACATCTCGAAATATTATAATTCAAAAATAAATACAAAGACATGAAAACATTTAAACGAAGTCATAAGTAAAGTCCCAAAAAGAAAGTAAATAGTCCATGGAAAATAGGTTTGCAGTTTTTTTGAATTGCAATTCCAAACTTTAAAATGTTTTCGGCAAAAGAAAAATATCAAATGTGAGATACCATTGAGAAACCAATTTTGGATCCCAAACATCCAGCAATAAAAAAGAAAGAATAATTCCTAAATAATCATAATTTCAGCTTAGCTTATGAAAGCTAATTATAACAAAAAATATACACATCATAGAAAGAATTGTCTAGCAAAACAAAACACAGCTTGCTAAATTAGATTTAGTATGCTAAAAAAGAAGACCAAATTTGCATTGTAGAATATGTCAAAGTTATAGGGTGTGAAAAATCAAATGAAAGTTTGTGAAAGACTAACAAAGTGATAACAACAAAATACATGATCTTTATACGAAAGAAAAATCAGTTGGTAAGCAGTGACAAGCCACAATCTGAAAAGCTTGCTTAGAACAACAAGAAGGTATTTCTGCTTATATCTATAATTCGGCACCAAAATCATGTCTTAGAAGTTAACTTAGTGTTCTAGGGTATGCATATCATTGAGACAAGACCTGATTGCGGAGTCGGCTTGAGCGCCTTATAGGCATGGTGACACCCTCTTGTAATTCAAAGCAAAACACCATCACAAAATGCTTTACTCATGTCAAATAGGGAAAAAAAGGAAATTTTATTGTGTTGTGACTGAATTCAAACCAGTTCAATCCTTAGTTCACCTGCCACACAGTGCACTATCACCCCCGAACACCTTATCTCTTCTCTCTTCTCTCTCTAGTCAGAGATGCCCCCCAGTGCACTATCACCTTCGGACACCTTCTCTCTTCTCTCTCTAGTTAGATATGTCAGCAACCTTGTTCACAAAGCTCCGTTAGCTCAATTTGATCTTGGAGGTGCTCACAAATATTTCTCTAATTTCTAAGTTTTGGGACAAAAACCAGCTCCACCCAATGCGGACAAAGCACCCCTTTCTCCTTTGCCAATGTGGGACTATCTCACCATTAATAATAACTACTAAAAATTATAACAAGTGACCAAAGCTAAATGAACATACAGTAACTACCAAAAAAAAAAAACTCCTATCATTTTTAAGTGTATGCATATCATTATTCTACCTCAAACATCAACTTCATAACCAAATAGTGACAATTTTTACCACAAAATTTGAATGTTAGGAAGCTAAGAAAACCTACATAGAAATTCCTAATCAGAGAGCATGTTTTCTGAAAGATCAAAAGACACAATCTTTTCCAAACCACAGCCTAGTAATCCTATTGTCTTCACTGACATTGCTTTCTTTCATTTTCTCTACTGGTATTTGTAAATTCATATTAGGGACAAACCATGGAGTTTAGCTCAGTAAGTCAGTAACATTAAAGTTCATAAGAAAGAAGTTTTTATCACTTCTGCAAGCACAAAAACTATGAGTAAAATTCACTTATGCAAACAACATCCAGTTCAAGAGTAAAAATCACATAGAAATATTCAGAAACTTCTAAACTCTAAAGTGTTTATATCAGTGGCAACCAAAAAATTGTCAGGGCTCCACTTGACAACAAAAGAGCAGAAGAGGTAGTACTAGATGTCATAGTACTAGATGTCATAGAATTACAAAACAACACTCTTCAAAATAATTCTCATTTTTACCAAATTGCATTGGCTAAAAATCATGGACAACCATCAATTTTGCTGACTTACGGAATGCAATTGACCACACCCAAATGTCAACATGCTTCAAATGGAAATTAATAACTCAATAATAATGTGTTTGCATCAAAAAATTTATAAAAGAATCAATGAACAAGTCCAAATCAAGCAAATTATTTCACAAGTACAAAAGGTGCAATCATGCAAAACCTACTAAACCACAAAAGAAGATAATAGAATGAAAAACACTCCAACTTAACAAAACATAGTAAAACATCATTTAGAAGCAACTTTCAACTAGAAAAGAATTAAAAAAATATAGAGAGAAAGCAACCATTTTTTTACAAATGAAGCTTCTAGGACCGTCTTCACATTTGCTTCCCTTTCCCCATCACCCAAAATCATTTGGTTGATGCTTGAAGGCAAGTTCAAAAATTCTCCTAAACCAATGGATGTATAGTAACCAGGATGGAAGAACAATAACCAGGATGGAAGTTTAGGATTGAAGATTGGGAGGAAGTCGTCAGCCAGAGTTGGGAAGGAAATCGTCCTCCACCGCCAAGATAGGAGTCACCCTTGTCCGATGAGTGTTTAGGTTGGGAAGCACATTGGAATGTAGACAACAAAGAGCTCAACCGACAACCCTGTTCATAGAGCTATTGGTGACCCTGTTCACAAAGCTCTGTCAGCTTGATCTAATGCCAAAGGCGCTTTCTGAGAAAGTAGGGAACATTTCCTACAAACCACATACCCTCCGATGAGCGCCAACATAAGCAATCCATCAGCTATAGATTGACTAGTGAAATTGCCAAATGGGTGATGGGAGAAGACGGTCGTCACCTATGGAAGTGAACGTCATCATTGCCAAAGAAGAAAATGGCCAAAGGTGGAGCAAAAGCGGGGTTGAAAGTTGTCGGGTGGGGGCAGAGATGGGTGCCAAGTGGGGTGAATAAGGGCGCAATTTTTTTCCCTCACAGATTTGTCCAAGAAGCCTGGTTGATGGTGGGTTAGGGGTTTTAATTGACATCCTCGAATGATAATTGTAGAACTCTACATAGCTCACCCTTATAAACTAATTTCAGGGTCACCCGCTCCATATGAGAATCTATGTAATTATAGTTTGTGGTTCATCTCGTCTAGATGTTGATTAATTTACCTTAACAAACATGTTGATTGTATAAAAATTGATTTTAAATTTTGCATGGCCGGCACCAATGCTCCATTTTCAGTTGGCATCAATTGACCTTTATAAGTATATTATATTATGTTCACCTGCTGTGTTCTAAGTGGAAAGCCCAATCCAGGTTTTCTACTTCACACTTGCCTTCTCCACATGAAGGTCCATATGTGCCTGCACAAGCCTCCATGCAAACCATGAGTGCCTGGCAGCAAGAGAAAAAAGGGGGGACGAATAGGGGATGACTCTGTTTCCTTCTATAGTGATGCTATCGTCACTAACTAAATTAGCACACTAATGGGACATAACTTTTTCAAAAACTAAGTAAGTAGGAAAGAAAATTTTTATTTATTTCTTTTATATTCTAACACCCTCTTTCATGTACCAGCATCTATCAAACACAAACACCAGAAATACAATTAAGACACAAACACCATAAATACAATTAAGGTACAAATGTCTCCAATAAGACAAAAATACAAACACTACAATTAGGGTACAAATATCTCTAATAAGACAAGAACTCAGGACATCCCAAAACTGGAAGCTTTAATACCATATAAGACAACCAAAGTTTTCACAAGCTCAAGCCGTTAAAGAAAAAAAAATTTATATATTTATTTGACATTCTAATAACTGAGACTTGAAAACAGTTTGTGGCTGATTAAAACAAATGATCTATACTTTTTTGGCAAAGAACAAATGATTTACACTTTTTTGCAAAAGAACAAATGATCGATACTTCGACCACGCCAGCCCAAGACTACAACCTTACAAAATTTTGAGATATAACTTAAACCCATATAAAAAAATGTCAAAAGTTAAGAATAGGTTTGACAGATACCATTCTGTCTTTTATACTAATACCCATCATGCTGCATACCCAATCTTTTCCTTTTCCACAAAACGACCTCCATCATTTAGAGAGTATTAACAAACTAAATCCGGGTCACATTACTCTTTAAGTCTGTCCACCTTCAACTGACCTAGCCATCTAATCGCTCGGGCGAGAACGGTCTCTCGTCTCCCCTAGGTTGCATCCTTCATCTCATAGCTATCCCATGCTTCCATAAATTCACTTGAAGCTTGAAGATGATCAAAGTGATCATAGAGTAGAATGTTAACAGAATACCCTGGACAAACACAGTATTTTTATACTAGGTGCCAGGTGCAAACCAAGTGATGCCCCTGCATCAGGACTAAGCTGCCAAGCCTTACTGCCATTTCTTCAGAATTCCTGGAAAAGCATGATAGCATCATCAAGCTGTAATAGAGAAGATTCAAGAACACTCTTGACCTTATAAACGCGTTCAAGCCTTTTCTTCTGCTCCTCACTTAATTGTGGGAGAGTTAAAATCTGTACAAGTTAGCCGCAAAGTAATCAATTGTGAGCACATAAAAGTTTACTATTGTAGCATCTTTTAGACTAAATCATGATAATATTCTGTCTTGGACTAAACTACAGTTTACAAAAAGATGAAGCCGAACCACCCACTTAAAAGTAAACGAATAGCTCTAAAACAACTGCCTAAAAAGATACAAATTTTCACTCATTATAGTTTAAGAAACAGATACCTCTAAATAATGGAGGAGAATGAATTGTCTGCGTGACCCTAAATATTCAGAATCATACAAGAACATGGTTCGCAATATCTGTCATTTGACCCATACAAGATACGGGGGAAGATTATATCTTAGATATATCTGTGAAATTGGCAATATCTTGAGCCCACAATGTTAGCTCTTAGACACTCCAACACCTTTCCATGCATCTTCTCCGGTATCGGCAACCAATACACAAACATGTTCTCCATTATATATTCTTGTTTTGATTTTTAAACTTAATTTAGATATACACCATCATATTCACCACTTAATCATTGATATTACCTTCAAACTTGTTCTTTATCATTATTGTTCATGTTATTAAATGTAATTTATGATAATATAGTGTATAGATACTTATTAAAATATTTTTGGGTTGACAATATTTTTTTCAATATCTCCGAAAAATCCTATCTTTAGGTCGATATTGCAAACCATGCACAGGAATGATGATAACAATATATTGTAATGATGTTGATGATGATCATTAAATTTAATAGAAATTCGACTTATTAGACAAGGGAATGATTTCAAACATGTAATCTCAAGCATGTCACCTAAACAAGATTTTCCAGAAAAAATGTCAAATATACATATGCTTTTTTTCACTTTTCCATATAGAAACACCTAGTTACCTTCTTTAGGTTTCTCCAAAGAAGGTGGGAAACAATCAATAGTTTTGACTTCAAACATGTATCACTTGCCGAAGCACATTGTCATTCACCCAGTTTGGCTCTGATTTTAGAAAATTTGAGAAGAAATACCTTAAATATGTGTATACCATCATCAGCATCAGCATCTTAATTTATTACTTGGTTTCATAATCAACTTAACCCAAATGGGATCTGGGGACAAGAATTTCTTCTCCACCATCCAATTGAAATATCAAATTCAAACTGGACTAATTAAATCCAATTCCCTTGTAATTTAATAAATTCTAGACATCCAGTCTATAAGATGGCTGTTTGCCGCCAAGCTAGTTAGCTATCTTCTATTTTTAGCTTTCTTTCTTGCCTTTACTCTTTTTTCCCCCACTTCCGGTTTTAGCAACTCTGCAATAAGGAACAAAGCAATATCTCGACATCCAACCTAATATAGACAAGCATATAATATCTTAACAAAAAAGAAGGTACACTCAGGATGCAAATTTTCATGAATAATGAGCATACCTCATGATCTTGTTTAAGCTCATGGGCAATCCTCTGACTCAAATTTAAAGCAGCATGGTACATGTCATTCAAAACATGTTCCCAAACAATATTCTGAGTGACTTTCCACAACAGTAAATCCTCACGAGCACCTACTTTCTGCATAAACAATCAGATTATGTTTGCCAAAAAGTAAACTGACTACAATTTATGCACCAGAACTATATAACCGCTAAGCAAGAAGTAAATAAATAAAATGTGCACTTGTAGAAACATATCAGAACATCAAAACTCCTATCCGTAACAAGTGTTTTGGTCCCATACAGAGGCCAGTTATTTTGATGCCAGCTTTGAGTAAAAGATGACCATATTAATAAATATTGCAACCAACATCTAATGAAACCCACTGACAGCTAGAACAACTACAATGATGGTAGTAGTGCCAGCACACGTAAAACTTCGTCTCAATTTTTCCATGCTAAATTAGAAACGTGTCCCAGGAAAGGCGTAAGACGCTCGACATAACACCTTGCGACTAGCTCAGGTGATGACCATCATGATATTGATGATCACTCCACATCTCATTTTTCCTATTTAAATTGAAAAAGTGAATCAATTTTCTACCTCCCTCCCTCATGCATACCAACATATTAAATCGCACACATAATAATGATGATAATGCACAGATACACAGATTACGAATACCAAAGCGACATGTAAAAAACTAAATATTACCTCCATATGCAAGTATCCCTCCTTAAATAGCATACAAAGATTTTTCAGTGCTTCCTTTTTGTCAATTAATATCTGATCGGATATCTAAAACACAAAATTTTAGACCCATGAGATTATTATTACCAATTTCCTTGAAAACATACTTTGCTAAAACTTCCCCTGTGAAAATGATCAAAACATGTACTACAAATTCATGTCCTTGTATATAAAAGATGAAATAACAATTGTTCTCATGATTTATAATATATCCTTTTCTATGCTTCTAGAGCATGCAATAATAGGCTAATTTTCTTTAGTACAAATGGGCTTAAATAAGCATAATATAAGGTCTGACACAAAGTACTAATATAAAGACAACCGTCACTAGCTTCACGATTGCAATAATTTTTAAGAACAGAAAGATACTTGACCCATAGGTTCACTAAGATTGATCACTGTTAAACGTTACAGACAAGGTAAGAACTCTTATTTTAATGTTGATCAACTAAGTGCAACTATTTTTTGTTGACAGTACCACTTTTTAGTCGTTTCTATGAATGTCACTGTAAACTTAAATCAGTTGCTCACAAGCCGTCTCAACTCTAATAGCTCAATAGAGTGCCAAGCACATCTCATCAATATATTACTTGCCTTCTCAGTCAGCCACGTGAAGGACAGACCAACTTGCATTCAAGATAGGTTTATCCAAGCATTTCTATTTAATCTAAGAGAAGAACATGTAGAAAAAAGAACCTCATGCCCTATGTTCCACAAGAGCATAGGGAGTTAGCTTCTACATGGCATAATGATGTGATCCCAGATACTGGTTAGATAAAATATCGATAAAAAAAAGAACTCAAAAGTTGATAGATAGCATTCAAGGGTGATAAACCTGACAAACACCCACTGGTTTTGGCCATCTACAGACATGCGGCTACTGGAAAAAGATCCAGGTGGCACTTTCACTAAGAACACTGGCAAAGAGTTTCAATATGGTAATGAGGACAGATTACTGCCCAGAAAACAGAATAAAGATGAAAATAGAAGTCAGAAGTTGAACACCAAAGGTATTTTCTTGGTTCATACTGTTTACAGCAACTATTGTTTCCCTGTTTTCATAACAATACCGCCCAACAGTTCTATCCTAAATTGAACACACATAGGGGATAGGCATGACATTTTCAAATGATAAGTGAACACAGATAGCACACAAACAACAGGACATATTTATATGATCCAAAACCTACCCGACTTGTTTCAACCAAGGAACGACTCCTTGTTAAAAAGCGGAAAATTCTATGTGCATCTATTCCATATCTTCTCTTAATCAATGATTCCACCTGTCAAATATACTACAGTCAAAATAGCAAGGAGACCTATACCTCAATAAACCAAAAGATAAGAACATCAAGGACGTTATAAATTTTACCTCTGCTATTTGTGCAGCTTGGATAATCTTCTTCAAATCTACTAGATAGACAGCCAGAGTTGAGAATGGACATAGACAAATGTCACATTCAGCAGCTCAGTTCAGTAAGTTAATGTGTGGAGCTGAAGATAAAATATATGAAGAAATATATACTACTCGTACATAATCATCATCATTACTACTATAAAAGCAAGGAGGTTTGGACCAAATATTTTCACAATTTCAAAAGAAGCCCTGTGAATTGAGTTTAAACTGGCATACATTTAAGGTGATTGACAAGGGTTTTTATTTAAAAGGCCGCCAACCAGCAGATAATAGCAGCTTACTCATTTTGACCATTGAAACTAGCATAAATTGATTTCCAATGCCGATTACCATTTCTCATGGTAGCCCACGTGATGTGTCTACTTTGCACAGCTGACTCCCATAACTACAGAAAGACCCTTACTATTTTGACCAAGCTATGTCATGGTCTATGATAAATCCATAAATGACTCTCTCTTCTGTGCATAAATAAGATATAACCATATTAATTCTGATCTGTACCCTTCAGCATTTATTTAGTTATATGACAACATGGAACCTCTAACAAAAGGATCACCATGCAGAGGAGGAAAGTGGAATTGGAGGGATTCTACCACTTATCATCCTCTCCAACCCATAACAACCTAATTAGTTGGAATAGGCTTATAAGCCTTAGTAAATATAATTAGAACTATGTTTTTTATATAAATAAACGGTCTTCAACATTTCATTTTGCCTTTATTCTTACAATTATCTGTAATAAGAGGATCTTAGTTTTCATTGACATTTCATTTAATTCTTGCTTTATTGTTTTAGTTTGAAGATGTATTTATAACCATTTGGCTATTGCATTACTTTTCATCAATTGTAGTTTACTCTTGACTAAGGGCGATAACAAGCTAAGCTGTCTCCATCTTCTAGCCCGCTCAGCTCAATCAAGTCCCTCTACCGAGTCAAGTTGAGCCAGCTCGATCTCATATGAGATCAAGCTAACTCGCTTTTTTACCCACTATTTCTTGACCCATTTTACAGTGAAATATGGCTTAGTTTCCCAAAAATCACAAATGTTTAAGAGATATATGAATAAACATATTTCACTACACCTTTAATGTATAAAAAATACTAAACAAACTTAAGGTAATTCATATTGAATAATTTTATACAATTAAGTATGCAATTGTGTTATATATAATTGAGTCAAGTTGAGCTCAGCTCGATGAGCTTGCTATCAAGCTGCAAGTCAAGCCAGCAAGGCTTGCAGAGCCAGCTCAGCTTGTTATCAGCCCTACTTTTGATGTTTACAGATCATTTAAAAAATAAAAATTTAATATAAATCAACTGAATTTCTGAAAATAACAAATACTCCATCCATCCAAAAATACGTGTCTTATTTGGATTTCAAAATTATATCATTTTGAAAAACCAAATAGGACACTTATTTTGGGACAGAGGAAGTACATGAAAGAAAAGTAATTCTAAAACCATGACAAAAATTAATATGGACAAAAGAATTACTAAAATATATATGACAGAATCTTTCATATAAAATTCTGTGATGTGAGTTTCCAGCTATATATATTTAAAAGCAGCAAATACAAAATCATTCTAACATTTTACTAGGTTTTGATGGTAAACATATCTTTCATTTTCTATATTTATTTTCCTTTTTTGTCTAGAAATTCCTTTTTTATTTCTTATGTCTAATTATTTAATAAAAAACTATTAATTTATTACCTATATTATGATGGTTCTCATAACTACTCATCTTAGCAAGTTTATGCCTTTTAAATTAGAGTAAAGACCTCATAAACATCTTAAAGGCACTACTGTAAATTGAAAAAAGACATTTTCATTATCTCTGTACAAATTTGTTTATGAACTTACCCTTCAAAGTTCGTACAAACATCTTTTTTTAGGCCAAATCTTTGCATTCAAGAAGAGTGTTCATCCATAGTTACTTGTAATTTTTTATAACCATTCCTTTTATCATGGTAATGTATGCCTTTTTTTTAACAACAATTATACGCAAATTTTTGCCACTTTCTACAATATCCTCTGAAGATTTGTACAGCTCCATTATTGTTTACTTTCTGAAGATAAGTTATGATGCATTTATCTCAATCATATATATTTCTTCTCGTTTTTTTTTCCCAAAAATTTTAATCCATTACCACATCAAACAACTAATATGGTTTTTTTCTTGTTTGCTAATTTAGAGACAAATCATAGTCATTAAATTTACTGTGACATGGTTCACAATATCTGAGATGTATCTAAGATTTATATCTATTGCTTGACTAATACAAGATATGGGGCAAGATTTTATTTCAAATATATCTATAAAATCTGAGATATATCTTAGATTTTGGTAACATATAAGAGATGTTTAGCGGTATCTTGGGCCCACCCCCACTTTTCAGCACACTCCTAAGCACCCAATAACAGCATTTGGACACTCCAACATGCTTCCAACATCTCCTCCGGTGCTGCGACCAATACACTATCATGTTCTCCATTATATATTCTTATTTTGACTTTTAAGCTTTCTTTAGAGACACAAGATCATGTTCTCCAATTAATCATTGATATTACCTTCAAACTTATTCTTCTTTATCATTTTTTATCATGTTCTCTACTTCATAAATATAATTTATGTTAGTATAGTGTATTCACATGTTATGATTGTTTGAGACTAGTATTAGGGGTTTTAGATGTTAATAATATGATTAGATTAACAAGATACTTGTGAAAACATTTTTGGGTCACCATTTTTTTTTCTATATATCCTATCTTTAGGTTACACTGATAAAAGATATTGCAAACCATGACTGTGACCTAATAATCCCAATATAAAACTATAAAAGGTAATATAGTTAGTATGTAAGCATTAATCTTAAAAGATTCTAATGGTTTCAAATGGTTAAAATGTTAGAGATTCCATAACTAACATCAGACTTAACCCATTTAAAATCACATGCAACTGGTTTGACTAGAAGATGCAAAAACAATAAGGCAAACAGATGAGAAAAACATCATAAAATCATACCAATGCTAAACAGCTTTTCCTCTTCTCCATCACATGCTTCACATCCTAATCTCCTTAGAGCATGCAAAACTTGTTCTGTGGTTAACTGGGGATATGGCCTTCCCCTAAGTTCTTGCAAAATTGCATTTACCGATAGAGGAACTGCAAATTAAAGTATCAGTTACTACAAAAAAGAGAAGATGGGGGAGAGGAGAGGGAGTTGGGAAGTATTTAAAAGTATCCAGTGCAAAACTATTAACTCTTTTTAAAGGACACCACCTCCATTGCCTTTATGAGGCATGCAATTAGCATATGCCATTCAGATTCTTCAGTGTGATTAAATATCCCAACTTTCAATTAGAAAATTAATTAATTACAAGTTTTTTATGTCCAAAGAAAGATAATTAATATACTTAACGAAAATTACAATCTGTCTTCCCACAAGCCTAGTTCTATACGGATTTAATTAAGAAAACAAATCTACTCCGTGTGACTAACATCTGAAATAATGCAATACTATCACGGGCCCAATATACAGTTCTAACTTTTAACTAAAGAAATTGAAGTTTATAACTGTACTTAAAAATACCCACTACACAAGGCAGAATTATATACATAGACCTGGCATATTAGTCATGTTAAAAAGAAAAAGGTAGATAATCATACGATAAGAGATATTGCAACATATAGTTGAAAGTCAAAATGGCAAGACATCTAAGACAGTATAAAGCAAATTCTACTGTGCCAACCTGATTTCTCTTCTTTCACTTTTGTCTCTAAACTTCTAGTTGCTTCTAAAACTGTTTCCAGCAAAGTTGCAGCTCCAGTATCTAGCCTCAAGCGAACATTTTCCACACAGGCCTAATGAACAATAAATTATGTAACCAAATTACATCATGAGGAATTTGCAAATCTTACGAAGAACCGACACCAAGTCTAGTCAATTCAACCCAATAATTTGCAAAAAATTGAAGTATAAAAACACGCACACACACAGAGGAGGGGGATTCTGGGGGGCACAAAGGCAATTTGGCATTTGTAAACCCATGTGTGCATCCCAAAGGAGAGGAACCAGCAGTAAAAAATACAATCAATCACATAGGACAGAACTCTAGGTCATTCACATATCTCTCCATCTAATCCTGTATATTTTCAGCCATTTGATGTATATACATATTCGAAATACTCATCCTAAAGAATCAAATGTGCAATAACTTCAATATAGCAAAGTGTTTAACAGACATTTAGAATGAAAAACATTTAATACAATAGAAAGCTCTTTCCAAGATCTACAAAGGCAAAGTCACAAGTCCTTTTCAAAATTTAATTGTTCTAGGGATGAAGTATGAATCTATATGCAGCAAAAAAAATTAGAAAATGATGTAAATATAAACCCAAAATGCAGATTCCAGAGACAAATACAGGGAACGCATAAAACAGATTGCTTGCCCCAAAATATCAAAATTTATCATCACAATCATAGCATCATCTTTGCCTTATCCCAGGCTCCCAGCTACCAGAAAAGTTAATTTTATATCAGGACGCTAGTTACAATCAAAATGACAAAGCAAAATCCACAAATAAACATGGTGACAAATTTTAATAAATGATGCCTTCTTGACGAAGGCCACAAAGTAGATAATAATGGAAATATGTAATGAAGATTCAACATCATCATTGTCATTGTACGCCTTTCCCAATCATTGCTATTGGCTTCATGAGATGATGGTTGAAAGAGAAAATTTGCATGGTCATCTTATAGCACAAAACTAGAAATAAAACCAGTCTGCTTCTATAGGGAGCATGGTATTTCAAACTGTTAAAACTCAAAAAGAAAAAGAATTATGGAATAGCTCTCATAGCCTTCAGAAAAGCAAACGAACACATCAAAAGAACTGTCTAATTTATCAAATGGCATTTCCATTTTATGTTTATATATGAACCTATACACCACAGAAGCTAACAGCCAAATAGGGCCAACCATAGCCAACTTGGCTTTGAGCACTCAAGCCTAGCTTATAGGATTAGAATTGTGTGTGCATGTGACACTATATGTACTGGATCAGAGTATGATTATAAAAATGACAACATACACGTGTTTCATAATAATTCGTATGTACAAAAATACTGAGTAATCTGTTTCATAGGAATAGTGACCACTCAAAAACAATAAGAGGAAATAATATATTTTTAAACATGTATGTACATAATTATTGAACAATGTGTTTAATAGGCATAGTGACTACTCAAATACAATAAAAAGAAGTAAAATATTCAGACAATAGATTTCTATATGGCAAGGCTAGATGGATGTGACACACAAGGAGAAGATTCTACTCAAATGAAAGAGTGCCAGCCTTATGCCCTGGTAGAAGTAGCACGGAAACAAAGTCAAGACATTGCATCATCTACTCTTCGAAAAGAATATGATGAAGATATGTTAATACATATACAAAAAGTTCATTAATGCACTAATCACAAGTAAAACTAATGATGGAACTTGAGTATACGGAGCAAAACACTAATCCTTTTAATATTATATGACAACAATTGTAGGTGGTCTATCATACTACTGATGTCGAATATTATACAAAACAAACAAGATATAAACCTTGTGCCTAAGACGCCGGATGAACTCCACAAAGTTTGGACACCATAACACTTCTTTTTCACAAATTGATGTCCTGGTCTCATTGTCCATTTCCAAAGCCTCGTGCTTGCGCTGCAAAACATAAAAAACTGTTAGAACCACTGGCTATCTAATTGTATTTCCCCAATTGCATGATTTACACATCAACCTTTTCTCCAACTGTGATTTGTGAACTCGTTGTGCCATTTGTCTCTGAAGAACAGTTATGGTCTGTATTTACAACAATAAAGAATTTCTCTGCATCTAATGGAGCTGCTGCTGAAAGAGCTTGTTGCTCAAGAGTTTCTGTAATTCCAGCTGTCTGAAAATAAAATGCAAAAAGGTGATTGAAACAGGTCAAAAAAAAACCAATGAGACAGAAAAATACAAGTCACAATGATCTAAATAAAATTGCAGCAGCAAGCAGGTAGAAAAGTTGACATAAACAATTGGAACTTCTATAGTTTCCTGAAAAGCTTCCGAGTAACATCCTTTCTTTAACTCCTAACCAATCGCCCACCAACTTTATCTTTTAACTTTTCTCTCAATGCCAAATTCAACTAACATTCAGAAACATAACAAGCATGGCAACAAAATAGTTCAAAAGAAGATTTATTATACAAAATTGCAGCAGAAAGCAGGTAGAAAAGCTGACAAAAACAATTGGAACTTCTATAACTTCCTGAAAAGCTTCTGAGTAACATCCTTTCCTTAACTCCTAACCAATCACACACCAACTTCATCTTTTACTTTTCTCTCAATATCAAATTCAACTAACATTCAGAAAGATAACAAGAATGGCAACAAAATATTTCAAAAGAAGATTTATTATACATAAAAACTGACAACAGAATTTATTGGAAATAAAAACATATATTACACAGAAAATTATAAAGAACAATGTGCAGCTATATCAAGCAAAAGTAAATCATTAATCGCATACTTTGGCACGTTTTGCTGTTGGATCGGGCTCAGGAGTCTCGAGCGAGGGCTCAGCCTTAGGGCAGTGCATCACAAAGTGTGCATTCACAAGTCTAACAAAATTTGCACGTACAAAATCAGCATTCCCTATAAAATTCATCATCATTAAGAATTAGCCCAAGAACGCATTATTTAAATTATTAATGGACATTATTAATGTAAGTACAAAAGAAATAGCAAGGAGAATGAGAATGAAAATACAATGACAACATGAAGTTAACAATGTGAAGAATATGTTGACACCTTCAGTTTGCTTTGACATTGCTCGAGACATAACCTGCTCCAAAGTAAGCCTACCATGTTGAAGAATCCCCTCAAAAAGATCTTCACACTGCCCCAACATCAAAGCACACGACAATTACAACAGTGATCACAAACAATTACCAATTCAAAAATATACACCTGAGTCTCACCACTTTGTCCAGGCGCTCTGCCACAATAGCAAGAAACTTTGGAAATCGCATCCTGTGAAGGATGTTATTAAACAACGCCATGTAGTGAGTAACAAACTTCCCTGTGCACCCCAAAAGCCACCGTTTGGAAAAATATTCAATTAAGAGAATTTCAAGAAAATTTTCAACCTTTTCATGTTAAATTTGTACACAACCACCTAAAAGTAAAGTATAAAGTGCATAAACTTAAGATTCAAATTAAAGAGGGCACATCTCAAGCTTAATTTTTCTACACAGTATGACTCAAACCCTTTGCTAATTACAATAATTGAAGAAGAAAATAAAATTTGTAGAAAAATTTTCATCAGAAGTAATTCTTCCTTTTTACCCTCGTTCTAAAAGAGGATAGATAATGCATTGACAAAAATTTAGAAAGACCTTAACAAACACTAGAGAATTATGAGCAATTGCCGTCAAAATCACTTAAAACTAGTTAAGTTGGCCATTTTAGCGACAGTGCCCATCCATGTTGATTTTGGCTTGCTATGATGCATCAGAAAAATTTGTGCATGGAACAAAATGTAGCCTATTCAAGCAGTCAGTTAAATTGGTAGAAGGGCCACCACGTGCATACCACGATACCAATACCTTTTTTAATGTTATGAGGGCACTAGAGGATTAGAACTACACAAGCACACCACAGTGAAGGGAGTCAAAACAGTCCCCAAAGAGACACCTATGTCCTGCAGGCTCACCAAGAGGGCAAGCCATACTGTCTTAGCTATATGGATTCAGAAAGGTGTATTTCAATCATCTTAAAAAGTTTTTATCTAGTTAGTGTTCTGGGTTTGGTGTTTTATACTTCTCTTCAGGTACTTGCTCAGATGGCACATTGGTCTCCTCCTCTTTGGGGCCTCAACATATCACTTCACCTAAGTCCGACCTTTCTTCTCATTTAATTTGCATCATCCCTATTCCTTGCCATGAGATATGATCCAAGAAAGTCACAAAGATCGCTATTCTCTTGTAAACAACGTCATGAAGGAGCCAATTTGTGCCTTGAACCCTTAATTTATTCCTTTATTCCAAAAAGACTTGCTAGGTATTCTGTCAAATTTTTAAATCCTGCATGCATGTTTGTTAGAATGATAGCTTAAAGAGGCACCTTATTAATTTCAAGGCCAAAGGTGTGCAGTTTCTGTTTAGGTTTCAAAGTGTCAATCAATTTGAGTTGCTCTGCCAAAAGCAATTGAGGTAAAGGACATGCTGATGACCACATACAGGGATCATGCTTATTGCTGTCAATGAACTGTTCAATAGCTTTCCACATTCTTCATAGTTGATAAGGATATAATACTGACTCGCTTTGTTAGTATACAAACCAATCTCTTTACTTTTATGTCTCTTCTAAGTCAGGAAATTCCACATAAGCATATTTTGGCATAAACCTTCAATACCTTTGTTTTCTCGGGCCCACGTTATAAACCCTGCAAATTAGAGTCTTTTGATTTGAAGAATGAAGGACGAAGGAGGAGAGAACTCCACTGGTTCAAGTCGAACCAGTGAATGGACGAAGGGAACTGGGAAGAGACAACGGGGAGAGAGAAGAGTAATTAGGGCTAACTGATTTCTTAATTCCCAATCAAGGCACTAAGCCTATTACATATCTCAGCCTGTAATGGGCCTGCTTATTTGTCTAACTAACCTTATGGGCTTATAGCAAGAAATAAACAAAGACCTGATAGCCTTAAGGGCTTGCAGAAAGAAATAAAGTAAAATACTAATGTTCTAAGGCTACTGGACTATTCATAACAGCTCGTCACAAAATTAGCTAAATGCTTTTTCCAAAAAATTCTTGAAAATAATAAATTTACCTTCGTGTCAATATTAATAGGTGTTTTACCTGCTAATATTTTATCTCGGGGCCAAAATGGTTTGAAAGTGGTTAAGCTAGGATTGTGGACACCAAGATTTGGGCCCACTCCGATATTTGGGCACGTAGATCCATGTTCAAGATACTTCAGCAGTTAAATGCAGCCTGAAGATGCACATAGCAATTGGTGAGTTCCGCACACCAAAATAGACAACCCCATGATCAGTGGCAGAACCACATTTGGAATAGGAGGAGCCATGGCCCCCTTGCTATATTCAACCAGAAAGGTTGCTAATAAATTGTTTCAAAATATCAACCAGTAAAGAATGCCCATGCCTCCCCTGCTTTCCATAATATAGAATGCTTTATTATATGGTTTTGGTTGTCAGTCTTCCCACTTAATTGTCTTGGGATATTTAATTTAAATTATCTCTCACTGACATTACCCCATTTTCCAATACATTTCTCTGATTTTTCAGCTTCTTTTGGTAAAAGGGATTTTGACTTTTCAATGTTTGTCTCACAACAATCATTTTTAGTAAGGTAAAAATTGCAAAGTTTATGCTTTAGCAATTGTCCAACGGTTCATCAGCCAAAACAAATTGTCCAACTACCCAAAATTTTGGTGAATAGCAATTAGCATGATCATTTGTGACCGCCAAGAGCATTTCTTTTACAGTCAATAGCATTTATGCATATGTATTTGGTCCAATATGTGGGGATATCTTAAACTACATTAGGGACATGGAAGGAGCCATTCTCTAAACACAGAAAATTAGTCTTCTCTTCTCTATTATTCACTCTCCATTTTCAGCCTTAATTCAAAGCCTCAGACCTCCACCTCTCCCCTCACAAGATGCTTGATGGACCAACAACATCTGTCCATCGGTACCCGGCCAGAAACCACCTCTCAAGTTAAAGAAAGAGGCTTAAAACACATTCAAACAACAATTTTTGAAATTTCTAGTGTCTTTGTTTTATTTGATTTTTTTGAGAAATTTTTTGAAGGATAATTATTAGGCCATGATCTGAAGGCTAGGGAGCTACAGCTCACTGAAGCTGCAACTCTGGCTAGTTTTTTACTTGTTATTAGTATCTTGTTTCAAAGTTGAGAAATTTTCTAATCATTTCTAGGCCCCCCAAAGATGAAATCCTAGTTCCGCCCCTGCCCATGATTGCCATCAATCCCCATTAATTCCACCCCAACCCAACATCAGGGGTCCACTTTCAAAATCATTAACAAGTAAGTTACTTGTTAATCTAACCTCTATAATTACATAGATACGTACACCCATACTATATACACATCCATACACAGCTCAGCAACACATTCATTTATATAGATAGATAGACACCATGGGAGACCACCTAATGTGTCAACATAATATCTGGGGAGATTTTTAAGATCTGAAACAAGTTGTTTACGGAAATCACTTTAAGATTTATCTTGTGTATTTTCAGGCAACCAGATCATTTTTTTAACGTGAATCAATTTTTTGGACTAAAGAGCAGTCTCAACCACCAAAACCGTCCTCAAAACGCATGTTATCACAACATTTCTACAAAAAAAATTAATTAATAATCTCTTTTCAGACCTCAACAAGCCCTCCAAGTGTCTAACATGGCAAGACCATGCAAAATAGAAATATGTTTTGTCGGGTAAAGGAACCAATAATTCGATCTATTTCCGAATTCATCATGATATATGTAATAACTCGGACATCTATTTCCAATGCATTTCCTATTTTTTCCCATCCGGGTTATGAAAATCCACGAAAAGCATTTGGGTGTATCGTATGTGCCAATTGCCATTTAGCTAAATTCTCAGAAAAAATTGAATAAACTATTTGGAATAGAAAGTCATCTTTTTGGCCTGCAAGGCCCTCTAATGGACAAACCTGATTTCTCCGCAGAGAATGCCTGAACGCAATTATGCTGGGTGAGGACAAGAAGGCAATTCCTCAACATAGCAGGATCCAATTTGGTGAAACGGACCAATTCCTGAAAAGTTAAGGATCCTTTGCGCAACAGGCAGCTACCTACTTCCTGTACCATCAAACAAACAAAAAACTAGAAATGAGGGAATGGTGGAAGAGAAGAACAAAGCGAAGAAAGGCATGAGATGGAGGAAATGAAATGCGTACCCCGACGGGATCACCAAAATGGGTAGTGATGATGCTGACGGCCAACGTCAAGCCGTGCTGCTGTAAGATCATTTTCTCTCTGCTGCTGCTGCTGCTGCTGTTTTGAGGATTCACGTCAATGGAACCGCGGGAGTTGGCGTGAGAGGGAAGGGCTCCGGTGCGGTCCGTGCCGCCGGGGGAGGGCTCCGGCGAGAGGCGTGCGACGGCGGTTTTGGGGGTGTGGCGGGAGAGAGCGTGAAACGGAGGGGCTACTGCGTGAAACGTATTTCTCACAAAGGCTTTTAGGGGTTTTGGCGTGAGGATGGCACTCGGGTCAGTTATTTAGGAAAACCCGACCCGGACCGGATGCTAATGGTAAGGGGTTCAAATTTAGCAGAACCCGAACCCGATCGCACAGCATCACTGATTTTGGATTAGAAAGGATTATAAGGGGCTTAGTGAAGTAAGTGAGAATTCATTTTAATTACGGAAACCACTGAAAAACAAAAAACATGCATGCTTCTAGATAATGAACCATGAGGTGGTGTTTTGCCAATCACTTACATGGCAAATGTAACTGTAGAAGGCTTGTGAGGTAGCACCTGACGTCAAATGAGTGTGATGCATTGTCCACAAGTTTTTTAGGTTATTCACCTATGTTGACTTGAATGGACAAGTACTTGATTAATAATTTTCTTAAGAAGCATAATTCCAGGTATCAGATGGTGAGATGAAGAGTTGGTTAGCTTAATCTGTTTGTTTATGTTGGACACTTTGAAGGCTTTAATTTGGATGCGTTTGCTGCACAGCAGATTCGGTCGACCCTCGTATGTGAGGCTGATGGACAAGAACATGCAGAAGCTTGTGAGCTTTCAAATGCTTGGAGTACGTAGTTTAACTTCTAACCAAGATACGTATATAGAAATGCTTGGTGTTTTCTTCTCTGATGGTCATAGAGGAGAGAGGCCCAGACCACTCAATGACACAGGATTCTGAGTCAGGAAGGATGTACGCCTTTGAAGTTCTGCTTCATATCAGACAAAGAGAAAAAGTTCTACCTCAGAAAAAGTTATGTTGAGATAATGCTAACGTACGACAAGGACAAGGATTTTTCTGTTGTTTGTTGATGTTGGGTACGACGCTTCCACTTAATAGTCATGAGGTAATTAATGCTTTTGTATAAGGAGGACAAGGACTGCCCCTGATGTTTGTTGAAGTTATTTAATTTTCTTGAGAAAATGGGTGTTTGGACCAGTTCTTGTTAACATTACTTGAAGGTGAGAAGGAACTGCTTTCACATTTAATGTGAGAAACAAATACAGGTCTAAGAAGGAAATTTGAACAAGCTGCTTCACATATGGCAACAAATCTACATGCCAGTTTGCCACTTGTATAGAAAGCTATCAAGATTTGCCGTCATGGCTTCTTATACCGAATATGCATCTTCTTCGATTCACATCTACTGTCTAGACAGTAAAATATTCTCCCCTTGGAAAGTTCCAATTAAAACACCGATTCATGGAAACTCATTTAAAGCGTAAATAATGTAGAACAGACAACCGATATAAATGACATCCTTTAAAGAGCCTTATCTGGACACGACAAAACAAAAACCAGCCCTCCTTTCCATGAATAAACCTAAGATAGATCTGCGTCTGATACGAAAATACTTTCCTCCATGCCGAGTCCATAACCAAAATTAGGCATCCTATTATGTTATATAGAAGCCTAACATGTAGGACCCATCTATGTTGTTAAGGAAATATAGATAAAAAAAAGTTAGTACACGTGAGTTTGCTGAGAATTAGAGAGGACGCCCGGTTGGGTTCAGGTCGGGTTACCTCAAATTCAAAGAGATACCATTTAAGAATTGGTATCCTAACCCAATTCGACCCAATTGTACTAAACCCAAACTTGACCGGCTTAATATAAAAAATAATTTTTATTTTTTATTTTTATTTTTTAAAAAAATAATTAATTATAAATATAAAATATAAGTTTTAAATAATTATTTAATTTTATCTTTTATTTATAAAAAATATTAAAAATTAATTTTATATATATATATTAATCAGGTCAAGTCGGGTTGAATCACCTAAAACTCGGGTTGAATCACCTAAAGCTCGTAGATGAATTAAATAAATATTTGGGTTGATGTCGGGTCAAACTTTACTACATACCCAACCTGTGTAACGTTCTTATTGAGAACTACCACTTTACATGATATGTACAAACTTCAAATAAACAAAGTGCTTTTTGCTTTGAGAAATTAGTAGGTACTTTATAAAACCATATATTCATACAAGAAACACCAATACTCCTAGACATGTACGATATTTTATGGATCCATATCAAACACGATTCACACATAATTCACACGTGTTCAACGTGCATTGGTCTTAAGAGCATAATTTTCTTATAAGATGATCATAGCCTTGTGACTAGCTGCCCTCTATATATTATGTTTATGTTTGGAAGCTGAAACTCAAAAGACAAAATAATTTCTCCTTATCTTCCTAGTGTTAGAACTATTTTTAACTAATTAAAAACCAGCGCTATAAATACTCATTTCATAATCTACCCACCTACCAAATCTGATAAAATAAATCTATATAAAAATGAGGTAAAACCAAACAAATTACGAATTGAGTTCCAGGTGTTACTAGGAAGCCATAGCTTCCACAAAGCATGCCCCCAGTTTTGTAATAAAATAAGTACTCTCCCAATGTCGTCAACCAGCCACACCCGCTTTCACGACCAGCCTACATAAAGACTTGGAACATAGTACACAATCGGGTAACTACATATAAACTGTGAGTTACCTTCTGGACACATCCCCACTATATATTTCATACTCCTTTGATAATTGTAGCTCCAAGTTCCTCCTCCTCTTGAAGCCTAATCAACATTATTGGACATCAATTTTCATTTGGTAAGTTTCTTACACATCAATTGCTTCAAACATATACAGTGTATCTTTGCTTAGAATGGAGGTGCATGTTCTACTAGTATCTTTCCCTGGCCAAGGCCACATAAATCCCTTACTAAGGCTAGCCAAGCTTATTGCCTCAAAGGGCTCGCTGGCCACCTTCTCCACCAACGAGGCCACCGGCCGGATGATGATGTCGGCCACCGGAAACTCCCATGCTGCCGCCCCGACGCCCGTCGGCAAGGGCTACCTCCGCTTTGAGTTTTTCTCTGATGGCGTTGACCCGGCTGACGACTTTGATGCCCTCCTGCACAAACTCGCCACTGCTGGACCTCCCGCCGTCGCCGCCCTTATTCGCCGCCAGGCCGAGGAGGGCCGGCCTGTTTCGTGCGTCATCAACAATCCCTTTCTCCCATGGGTGGTCGACGTTGCGGCCGACCTCGGCCTCCCCTCCGCCGTGCTGTGGGTGCAGTCCTGCGCCGTCTTCTCCGTATATTACCATTACCTCCACTCTCGCCACGTCTTCCCGGCCTCCGATGAGGGCTGGGCTGACTTCAGGGCGGAGCTTCCCTGCCTCCCGCCCCTCCAGGCCGAAGACCTGCCTACCTTTCTGTCTCCTACTGGCCTCTATCGCGTCCTGGCCAAGATCATACTGAGCCAGATCGAGAAGCTCTACAAGGCTTCGTGGGTCTTCGTCGACTCCTTTGACGAACTCGAAAGGCCCATCTTGGGCTCCACGCCGGCTAGGTTGGCCCCGGTGGGTCCTCTCTTCAAGTCCCTCGACCAATTGGGCCCCACCAGCATCCGCGGCGACATGTGGCCGGCTACCTCCGACTGCCTCAGCTGGCTCGACACCTGCCTGCCGGCCTCCGTGCTTTACATCTCCCTGGGCAGCGTCGTCGTCCTCCCACAGGAGCAGGTAGCGGAGATGGCCCGGGGCCTAAGAGACAGCGGGCGGCGCTTCCTCTGGGTTCTGAAGCCGCCGGCCGGATCCTCTGAGACCGGGCTGCCGGAGGATTTCGAGGAGGAAGTGGCAGGCCGGGGGGTGGTGGTGAAATGGTGCTCGCAGGAGAGGGTACTCGCCCATCCGGCGGTTGCCGGCTTCCTGACTCACTGCGGCTGGAACTCGTCCGTAGAGGCTCTGGCGGCCGGGGTGCCAGTGGTAGCGCTCCCGCAGTTTGGCGACCAGGTGACCAACGCCAAATTCCTCGTGGACGTCTACGGCGTCGGCATCCGGCTCCGCGAAGTGTCGGCAGTGGAGGTGGCGCAGCGCGTCGACGAGCTATTTACCAGTGCGCAGGCAGAGGAGATACGGTGCAATGCGATGAAGTGGAAGAAGCGGGCGGCGGAGGCAGTTGTGGACGGCGGGTCCTCCGACCGGAACATCCAGGTGTTCGTTGACGAGCTTCAGCGCGGGTCGTTGGAACCATCCGGGCAAAATCCGGGTCCGAATGGTTTACTCGGCCACAAGGCCAAGTTGGCCGGGTCGGAGCTCCCCCTCCCGGCTCGGCAGTCATGCAGCACGTAAGGCTGTATGGGCTTTTATGTCCATTTAATTATGTTTCTGTTAATGTGTGATTAATTAGACAGTAAATTTGGGGAAACTGTGAAGCTGAAGTTAAGACAAAATTTGCCAAATGAATAATTGGAATTGAACAAAAATATAAGTAAGATCATCGGCATTAGAGTCTTAAGTCAATAATTATTTGGATTAGGGTTTTATATTTGTCTTCTATAGTGAGAAATTAATTGGGAGAGGACAAATTTGCTGATATGAAGACTTATTGCAAATCTTAGAAGTAATGAACTACGGCCAGAAGACAAAATGAAAGTGAAAGCTATGTTGGTGATGGAATTAGTATAGGATGTATGATAAAAAAATTAGTGCTGACTTATGTTTTTTTTTAGGATTTTATAGTAGGAAAGCTTTCAGCGTTGGTTAGTGAACCTGACCCGGCCCGTTTGGCCAATTTAAAATTTAAAAATAATTTTTGATTTTTTAAAAAATATTAAAAAATATTAAAAAATAGATAAAATATATATTTATAAAATTATTTGGGTTAGATTTTGTTAGATAACCTAAAACTAGGGTTGGGTTTTATTCATTAAGGTCAGGTCAAGTGGCATCCCTGCCCTTGCATGGCGAGGAGGCTAACTCTGATAGCCACAGCTAGGACTTGTGGTAGCAATACCTTTTTATTTTTATTTATTTATTTTTAAAAATTAATAAACTAAAACTAAAAAAAGAAGGGTGAACCCTATTGACAATTATCGGTTGTCAATTTTTAAAAAGAATTAGAGGAGCCCTTCAAGACCGTCAAAGGACATTTTGAAATTTCTCCTAGTTGAAGAAGGAGATGATAAATTTGATTTTTTTTCCCTTGACGGGTTCAATCTCAAAGATAGCGACTCTCATTCAATGACGAAACTCTTTCAAGTAATGTCAAGGAGGCAGAAATGAAACAGAAAAGTTTGTGTGTTTTCTTGGCATGTAACATATATAGTGACATAAATCCAAAACTATAGGATGTGTAATGGTCGAGTATGCTCGTAACGTGTTTGGAAAACAGATTGCAACAAATTAAAAAAAGAGTGGCCAAATTTATAAGAGAAACTAGTGACTCACTGTTCAAAGAAACTCAAATACTGAGGAGTTAAGAATGAAATTGGAAGGCTAAAGCTACATGTGATGTTTCTTTCTTACTGTCAAGTAATCTAGTGGGGGAGTTATTTATGTGCATACGAAGCCTGGAAGAGTCAAACTTCATTCATGGTCACGTTGAGAAGTGTGTGTATATAAGAAATTTCTTTTGCCCGCCAATAAAGACTGGGTAAAGTCTATTACTCACATCTCATTCGGTTTTTTTTTACTTAATGAGTGTATGTGTCTGTATAAATTATACACACATATAATTAAGTCTTTATTGCCCCGCAATATATATATTTTTTATAAGGCTTACCGCATTGTCAACCTTGCGTAAGCTTCTATAAAGTTAATTTTTATAGGGTCATTTTTTAAAAACTAGTATAAAAGGCAGGTCTTTTGACCCGAAGGATGAAATTGTTATATTTGACTAACTTTGCCCTGTGTTATCTTTCCCTCATTTATCTCTCTTTACTTTTTTTTTTCTTTTTTTTTTTCTTCAATAATGATATAATTTTATCATCTCTTCTTTCTCTTTCTTCACTTTTTCCCCTCCCTCACTCTCTTCTCTCTTCATTCATTATCTCCTCTCTCTTTCGGTTATATCTTCTACTTTTTCATCTTTCTCTATTTTTTCCTCTCTCCTCTCTTTTAAATAAAAAAATTATCAAAAATTAAAAAAAATATATTAATTTCATCCTTTATAAATATATTATATTTTATTTAAAATTTATTATAATATAAAATAAATTAAATTTTAAATTAAATTTATGTACTTTTTCCCCTCTCCTCTTGTAGCTAGGGCTCACGCTCATACGTATAAGAGAGAGATAGAAAGAGAAAGAAGAGATGAGAGATAGAGTGAAGAGAGAGAAAGAGGAGAGAGAGAGACTGTGTGTGAAGAGAGATACGAGAGTAGTGATACCACTGGGTCGAGTTCGGGTCGGGTTTTGGTAAACCCGACTCTGATACCATTTAAAAAATTAAAACCTAAATCCTATACCAAACCCGTCACGAGTTAAAAAATTTATACCAAACCCAACTCTTAACGGTAAAATCAAAACCCAAACCCGACCCGACCCAAATAATTTACCACTTAACCCTACCCAACCTGAATCTGAAAAAAAACCTTTGCAAATAACCCTAAAAACCTCTGGCGTCGGAGGCACAATGGAACTGTTGAAAACCAAAATACCCATCACTCACACCAAACCAACTTGGCCCTTTTGGACTCCATACAAAAAAAATAACGCCTAGACACTACCTCGCCGGAGCAGGCAAAAACGGCCAAACAAAAAAAAAGCCCTAGACATGTCCTCGTTGGAGCAGGCAAAAATGGGCAGATAAAAAAAACCGCCCCTTTCAATCCCAAGCCCACCATAATCCATCGGACCACGACCTATAACCCACCTCATGGCTTCGCTGGAGCAACCGGAGATGACCAAACAAAAAAGAAAGCCCCAAACACGACCTCGCCGGAGCAGCCATAAATAACTAGACAAAAAAAAGCCCCAGGCACAACCCCACTAAAGCAGGCGAAAATGGGCAGACAAAAAAAAAACTAGACACAACTGAGAAAAAGGAACCCCAGAGAGGGCGGGCGTGGCGGTGAAAGACAAATCCAAACACGATTGAGTAAAAGAAGATGAGGAGAAGGACGAGAACGAGCTGATCATACCTCTGACATTAGATAGCAGAAGAGGGAGGATTAAAGTGGATTCAGTGCGGGGAAACTTGCTTCCCCCGTCAGCAAAGTCCGCCAGGAGCTGGCGATCGCAGCCAAGCATTGGCGAGATGGAGAGGAGGGGTCCCCTACAAGATCGCCTCTTAGCTCTTGCTTGACAAGAGTTTGGAATCAACGACAACGAGCCATGGCCGGTGGAGGTGGATTGGTGGAACGACGGTGAAATTCAAACTGTGACAGATAGATTAGGGTATGGATCAAGATGATGTTTTAGGTATATATCTAGCCGGGTCAAGGAAAACCCGAATCCAACCCAACCCGAATGATTTGGGTTAAGGTTTAAACCGAATCTCACCCATTTTACCATTTAGCAAATTCAAACCTGACCCATTAGGGTCGGGTCAGGTCAGCTTTACCAAAAACCCGACTTGAGTGGCATCCCTACATGAGAGAGAAAAGAGAGTGAAGAAAGAGAAGAAGAGAGATAGCTGAAAAAGAGAAGAGAGAGAGTAAAGATAGATAAAGAGAAGAGAGAGTGAATAAAGATAGAAGAGAAAGAAAGAGGAGAAGAGAGATAGTGAAGAGAAAGAGAAGAGGAGAGATAGCTAAAAGAGATGAGAGAAAAAGAGAGAGAGAGAGGAGAGAGGGAGTGAATAGATAGAGTAGAGAGAGAAAGAAGAGATAACAAAAGTGGGTCATTATTGATTTCATCCTTTAAAATGACGAAATCAATTAAATATATTAATAAGAAAATTATTTAAATATTATTTAAAAAAATTATTAAAATTATAAAAAAAATATCAAAATAGTATTTATTTTGGCCACAGTGGAAATAATGTTTAAAGTGATTTCGTTCTTGAGCTTGTTCTCATTTTTCCAACTTGGTTTCCTCATAAAGCAGCAACGACTCAATGACCATAATGGTCAAAACGACTTGGTTTCCTCGTTTAGGACCACTTGTCAATCGCAACAATGACCTGTGCACTTGGACTCCTACATCCACCTATGACAACATCGTCTTCCACGTGTAGCGGCAGACCCACGCACTTAACTCCTATGTCCGCCTCCTCTCATGGATCTTGGACTTGCTTTATTCAGCTGTCGAGAGTCGGCCCTGAAGCTCGAGAGGGATCACCAGCCCTTGCTACAAGCTACTGTGTAACTTAAAGTAGAACGCCACTGTTTTGAAGGAAGCACATGTTGGGCCATGATATGGGCTCGGGCCCAATTTGGTCTAATGTGTCATGGTCTGGGTAAACCAGTATAGGCCATGGGGTCCAAGGATGGTGGGGGCAGTTGCACCGACCCTACATGTGCATTCGTTACACTAATTCAAGTGGGACTTGCATATATCGCATGTGCACACTAGGCATATATATGGGTTGTGCATTAACACGTTGTGGGGCCCAGACGCATGAATTATGTGTCAAGGGTGGGACCTGTAGTTAGCCAGGGGTCGACCCTGTCGCGGGCTTGGCCGTGTGCAGGGGTTCAGGCCTTGGCGGGCTTTGAGAGACAGAGCCCACTCCCATTGTGTTTGAACCTCAAGTGAAACCAGGAAAAAGTTAGCAAAGAAACCCATTAAAAAAGGCCCAAAATAAGACCCGCCCAAATATAAAAAGGAATGGAGTATATAACGAGAGAAAGAGAGGAGTGCCCTAATGCAAGGGCCGCCCCACTCCTCTCCTCCTCTCTCCCAATTTCCGCCCCTCTCTCTTCTCTTTGGTGCGGCTTGCACAAGCAAGGGGAAACCTTGCTACTGGCAGCCCCTTTACTCCCCTCCCCTTGATCTATTTGGCGGGCTAAATGAGGGAGAAAGACTCTCATCATTGGCTGATTCAAAGGCTGGTTATTGTTGTGATTTTCTTTATCTAAGTGTGGGCTTGTAAGGGATCAACACATAAGTAATCTCTTTTTTCCATTACTTGTTTAGATCTTGTGTTTAGCGTGAAAGGATTATATCTCGGAGGATGTGCAAGGGCTGAAATGCCTAAGTTAGTTCGTATTTGATCCAATTTAGTTTTCTTCTTTGCTTGATTCATGATTAGAATATAATTATTACTTATTGATGGTAGATCTATCAATGTGTTCATTGTAGATTAATTAAAAAATTATTTTTTAATTGGTGCATCAACCCCCTCCTATTGCACTTTCGCTTATCCAGCTACTCTAGCCTAAGCTGAGGCTTAGGACCATGGATCTTTCCCTCCACCTTGTCCCTCATGTTGCTTCATTGCTACATAACATTATTAGCCAATATAGTAGCTTAAACCAAAGCTTCTTGTGCTAATTCTCTTCATTATAGATGACTAGATTCATTTCAAAATTGGTGAACACAGGTAAAATATCTGTTTTGGTTCGTAGTACATCCGAGAGTGAGCATCATGGACCAGGACCTGATCAGGGAAGTTCTGGCAACAAATTATGGCACTTTAAAAAGACATGGACTAAATACAGGTGAATCCTTAACTTGCATTCCATTACGAGAAGCTCAAGTTAAGTAACTAATGGGTTGAGATGATTTTTTTTTTCCGTCGCTTAGAAGTCATGACGGACAAAATGTTGTTGGTTACAGAGGAGACAGAGGATGCTGTTGGGTTGGATACAGAGGTGTGGCGAAATGATTCAGACGAGAGAGGATGATTGCCCTTGAAGATTCATGTAAAGTGGATGTGTGGCCTGTCCGTCAGGCGCAACCTTCCATCCACCCTCTCCGCCTTTATGAAAGACCTCATCAGTCCGTTCAATTCTTACCCGGGCAGTGGAGGTGGAAAGTTTGTCCCCGCCCTCTCCCTATCCTCTATTTTCCTCATAAGCGACCTCCCCTTTTCAGCTCCCTCGTTGCTCCTCTTCCGCTCTTTTTCTCATCCCTTTCGTTCATCGCTCTCTTGTTGGAGCTCTCGAACCCCAAGCTCTCTGTGCACGTCCAGAAGCCCCCACTTTCGTCTGCGGAGGACTAGGCAGCGCTAGTCGGGAGACCTTCATTTACGTACTTCCAGTCCCCGAGTAAAGGCTCTCGCCCAACCCACCGGAATAGGAAGGCGCATGCAGCGCCGTTGCCTTTCCGGGGAAGCTGGCGAGTTGAAGAGATCGAGATATACATGGGATGACATAAGGGGGTATTTATAACTCATAAGAGGGGTTTTGTCCTTAAAAACGATGAAATAACTTGGAAGAGAGTCAACCACGAAATTAACTTAAAAAATAATATTACTTAAATTATAATTATTAATTTGGATCCCGAAAGTATTATTTTTTTTCTTATAAGTGCCAACCAAGTAGTTGGAGCGTGTATAAATTTTTTTTAGATAATTTTATTTTTTAAAATGATAAAATTAGGTTTAAATTAATTTTGTTATTCTAAATGACAAAATCAAATTAATGTCTTAAAAAGACTTGACCCGATTCCATCTTTTAGAATGACAAAATTAACTTAAACCTAATTTTGTCATTCTAAATAATAAAATCGCCACACTTAGGACATTTCAGCCGTTAGATGATTTCATCTTTTAGAAGGATGAAATCATCTTAATTTATCTGACACCTCCGCCTCCACTCATTTTCTGACATCGCTCGATCGCTCCTCTTCCAAACATTTCCACCTCCAGTTCCTGTTGTTTGCCCCATCGCCGTGTCTGTCGGTCGTCTAGTTTCTGTCGTCCATCCCGCCGCTGTGTCCATCAGTCGTCTGATTTGAGTGCTGCCCCGTCGCCAATCCCGTCCTTCCCTTTAATTTTAGGTTAGGGATTTGATATAATGTTTTGAAAGTATGTAATTAGATGTTTCAAATACTGGTCAGCTCATTCAGTAATAGTTGGTAATCAGCGTAAAAACATGAGTGACTTCAGTGTTGAAAAAAGAAGTTCGTAAATTAAATTGTATACTTTCAATTAATGACTAAGATAGTCAGTTTATAAGGCAGGAAGGAAGGTTTGGTGTTCAAAATTTATATATAATTTTTTTAGACTTTTTAAGGATATCTGAGGGCAAGAAAGGGACTGGTCCAACTGTATGTAATATATGACCTAAATAGGCAAAAAACGTTATTGGCATGAAAATGAAGTGGCAATTGTAAATTTGTCAATGTGAATCTCTCTATCAACTGTGTATATATGTTGATTGTGTATCTTAGTAGAGTTTTGTTTTTATATAGAGTTATTGTTAGTAATAATTTAATATTTTTATCAATAGGGTAGATGTAATCTTTAAAGAAGTTTAATATTTTTTGACTTCTTTTGTAGATACATTTAGGTTGTTGTGAAACGATTATTTATCTACTTATGTGGTTTATTTTGATTTAGACTTTTGGTCTATGTGGCTTAATCTAATGTTAATTTAATCTATTATTTATAAATTAAGTAAATATAGATGGCAGAAAAAATGATTAGTTTTTTACTTAACTATGCCAAACGCACAAAAGATTATTAACTAAGAAACCGTCTACATATGATAAATTTGATATGCAAGTAGCAAATAAGGTTGGGTGGGATCGAAGAAGATGGAAAATTACTATCAAATTTAATATTCCGTCATATAGATCGAGAATGACACTAATATGCATAAATGATGATACATCAATGGGTTTTATATTTTACCACTCGCGTTACGTAATTTCTTCGAGCTCACAAGAGCTCACACAGGAGCTCGGATAAAAATGTGAACAATGAAAGACATATATCTTTTCTTATTTCTTATTAATTATTTATCTAATTTTTAATTTATCTTTTTATAGCTTCGTATAGTTCGACATACACATGTGCATTTGACTGACGCAATTAACACCTGTACTTCCAGCGAGGACTTTTTAGCATCATGTTAATTGATGCTTAGGGAGTATAATGATGTACTTTGTAGCTTGCCACTGCTTCAGTCGGTGATTACAGATGTTCATAGATATTATCCTATCGACGAGGCCGCAATGCACTCTTCATTCCCTAATATTCTATCTTTATCAGCAGTGCATAGCTCTCCTCTAGGTTCATCATTTCCGGTCACTGCACATGTAGCTCATCCAGATCCAATTTTATATTATAGACGGCATCGGCCAGCTCGTGTTGAACCATCTATTACTTATGTTGAGCCGGAGCCGAAGTTGGAGCTGGAGCCAGAACCACATCTCGAACCGAAGCTAGAGCCGGAGCCACAGCCAGAGCTAGAGGCAGATCATGAGGAGGAGCTCGTACAACACTGTCGATGCCGAGGTCGAGAACGTAGGAAATTGTGACATTAACTTTTTTATATGTTTATTTTAAACTAAATATTTTTTTGACTTATGATGTAATATATTTGATAAACATTTATATTTTATGTTTGTCTATAATGTTAATAACTTTAATGTTATATTTGTTATGCATGGAATGGGTGGAATGAATGCAATTGTGTATGTATTAATTGAATGAGTGAACATGGATAGGTGTTAAAGTTAGTTTAAAATATATATTTTTTAAAATTTAATTTGATTTCAATACATGATTGATTTCATCATTCAAAATGACGAAATCAACTTCAGTTAAGAAGTGAATGACCGAAATAGCCAAGTGTGACAATTTCGTCGTTTAGAGATTTCGTCATTCTAAAGGACGAAATCGGGTCAAATGTGGTAAAACGTATAACCGATTCATCATTTAGAATGACGAAATCAACTTAAACCTGATTTCGTCTTTCTAAAGGACAAAATCATTTAATTTTTTTTAAAAAAGCCAAATAGGCACCAACTGTTTGGCTGGCGCCTACATGGCAAAAAGAAATACTATTTTGGGTTCCAAAAGGGTAATTATTATTTAAATAATTTTCCCCCAAATAAAATGTGGTTATTCAAACCCCATTTTTTATGCGTTTTTTTTATTTTTTTACCCTTTTTTTTTTATTTCTTCTATCTCCCCCATCCCTTCTCCTTCAACTCTGGTGTCGGCCAGCCAGATTTGACATGGGGAAAGAAGGCCAGTGGCCACCAGCCTGCTAGCCTTATTTCCCCTAGTCGGATCTAGTCGATCGGCGTTGGCCCGGTGCCAGAGTTAAAAGAGAAGGAATAGGAGAGATAGGGGAAAGAAGTAAAAAAATATATATTTATTTTATTTTGGGGATACAAAGAAGAAAATAGGGTCTGAATAGCCATGTTCTTAAAAAAAAATGTCACTCAAGTCTACGTGGCAAAAACGGATACCATTTTGGGAAATATTTTTCTCTTTATGCAATTTTGGTAATTATTTTTTAAATTTTTTTAATATCTTAATAATTTTCTTTATATTAATTTTGTCTTTCTAAAAAATAAAATTATAATTTTTTTTAAAAAAATTACGTAGGTGCCAGTGCTTGGCTAGCGCCTATGTGGCTAAAATGAACATCATTTTGGTAAATAATTTTTTTAATATTATTTATATATATTTTTTCTTTTCTATATTTTATAATACTCTTTTTATATTAAATTAATAGCTCAATTTGACAAAAAAATATCATTCCATATTAATAACTCTATTTTGTTTAATTTAATTAGTCAAATACTTAAAAAAGGGTATTATAAGTTTATTTTCACTCTCTTAGCTTTTTTTGTGGGCTCTATTTCTTATTCCCTCTCTCCTGTCTCTTTCTTCACACACATACTTTCTCTCATCTTTTCTTTTTTTTTTTCTCTCTCTCTCTGTGTGAAGAGAAAAATAGGAAAGAGAGAAGAGAGAAGAGAGAAGAGAGAAATAGGAAAGAGAGAAGAGAGAGTGTGAGTTAATAAAGAGGATAAATAAGTTATTGTATTGATTTTATCCGGGCAAATGATGAAATCAATACTATAAAATAGTCACAATATTGATTTTGTCTTTACGAAGAATTAAAAATAAATGTGACATAGGTACTGGTCCTTGGCTGGCGCCTATGTTGTTAAAACAAATACCACTTTGAAAATTATTTTCCTCTTTTTATAATTTTAGTAATTATTTTTTTAATATTATTTAAATAAAATTTTAATTAAAAAATTTCTTTTAGTAAGGAAGCATCAGGAGAAAAACAATGACAAGTAAATTTATGCGAGAATTCTTTAATAATTTAGAAAATTATATAAATAATAATAATAATAAAATTATTTACCAAAATAAACCACTTTGGGAAATATTTCCCAAAGTGGTGTTCCTTTTTGCTACGCAGCTGGCGCCTGTGTGGCTTTTTTTTATATTTAAGTTAATTTCATCGTTTAGAAGGACGAAATTGGTTTTAAGCCAATTTTGTCCTTCTAAACGACGAAACCGTTTGTAAGTTGACCCAGTTTCTTCGTTTTGAACGACGAAATCAACTTAAGCTGATTTCGTCATTCTGAACGACGAAACTTCCACACTTGTCCCATTTTGACCTTTGGTCTCCGCAACAATAGTGATTTCGTGTTCTAAACGACGAAATCAAAATATTTTTTTAAAATACTATTTGAAACTAATTTTATCACCTGTCCCTGTTCATTCATTCAAAACATACACAATACATACACGACTTCATTCATTCCACCCATAACAAATATAACATTAAAGTACATCATAGACGAGTATCAAATATATTATATCACAAGTCAAAAAAATGTTTAGTTTAAAATAAACATATAAAAAAAGTAATGTCATAATCTCCTACGTCCTCGACCTCGACCTTGTCCTCGACGGTGGTGTACAAGCTCCTCATGATCTGCCTCTAGCTCTGGCTGTGGCTCTGGCTCCAGCTCGGGCTGCGACTCTAGGTCCGGCTCGGGCTCAGCATAAGTAATAGATGGTACAACACGAGCTGACCGATGTCGTCTATAACATAAAATCGGATATAGCTTGAGCTACATGTGCAGTGTCCAGAAATGATGAACCTGGAGGAGAGCTATACGCTGCTGATGATGATGGAATATCAGGGCATGGAGAGTGCATCAGTTGCGTCTGAGCGGCCTCGTCGACAGGATAATCTCGATGAACATCCGTGATCACTGAATGAAGCAGTGGCAAGCTACAAAGGAATCATCAGACTCTCTAATCACCAACTGACATGCTGCTGATAAGTCCTCGCGCGAAGTACAGGTGATAAGTGCATCACTTAAATGCGCATGCGTATGTCAAACTAGACAAAGCTATAAAAAATAAATTAAATATTAGACAAATAATTAAAATGAAATAAGAAAATAATATATGTCTTAATTAACAAAGTTGTACTTACTAGAGCTACCTCAGATGCTCCCCTAGGCTGATATGTCATCTCTTCTACATCATCGCGCGGTAAAATATATCATCGTGTAATCGGTAAATACCACTGCATATAAGTACTATGAACATCTCGCAATGTTGTAGCCATCTCCCCTCTAATAACAGTGGCTCTCCTATCCTCCCATCGAGCAATATACGATGCATGATGTATAGCCCAATCGGTAATATGGCGGCCTTGTCGAGTGATGCGGTGGACAAACTCGATGATAGTAGGTGGGACCCCTTGCTCCAGGTTAAACTGGAGCATTACATGATCTAGCACATACATCTCGATAATCTCATAACATATTAACGGAGTTCGACATAGCCACACCTCTCGACCGTCCGTGCATAGGGGAGGTAACACAGCCAACACATCCTCTGAGTATGGCTGCCAAATAATCTATACAATAGATAAAGATAATTTAGTTTAAATAACGACAAATTTGTTAAAATCATTACATAAAAAAGTTCAACACAACAATAAAATTACCTGGTATGGCCGCTGGTGGTCTAACTCCCCTTTGTATAGGCGGAGTACTCCTTGTGGATTTTCGGTTCTCTTTTTTCGAACATTCCACCTTAAGGAGTTAAATTAAAAAAATAAGTTCAACATATTTATATAAAACGTTGCTAAAAAAGTAACGTAGTAAACATAAATACAACCTACCTCGCCCCTAATGGAGCACCCTCGACCAAGCGACCCATCTCAGCACTTGGTTGGCCGACGTGTAAGTGCTCCCATGACCATAACTATGTCATAAAATAGTGATAACAAATATTGCAATTAAAGAATTATGCATGACTAAAACACCAAGTAAAGTTACATAATTAATTACCTGAAGAAGGGTCAGATAACCCGCAATCCCCAAGGTCATGGCCTGACATGCTTTTCCTAACTCTCGGTATAAGAATGCGAGAGTAGCACTGCTCCATGAATAAGTACTAGCCATGTCAAAGTCGGCAAGGAGGGAGAGATACGAAACATGCACATGGCTGCTCGTGGTTCACCTCTAACCCCTTCTACATTCATGTCAGAATCTTCTCCACTTACTTCGTCAATATTATCTTCACATTCATTATCCTTATTTTCATCAATATCTTCACCGTGGACATATCCCCCATACATATAAACATCGCATATGTATTAAATTTCATAAGCCTAAAAAATTATATTCATTTATAAATATGTATTTCACCTTTGATTGGATGGTCCAGCATCGGTATGACCAACATACGTGTAAGGGAAATGAATTCCCATCGAACTTTGAGTTTCATACCATGCACCGCTTTGAGACATTTGAACGCTAAATGGCTCGTGTGCATGCATTGTGGACTTTCCATATTACACACAAAATCTCAAAATTTAGCTAAACGTATTGTCATTAAAGGATAATAAGATTCAAAACGTATTTATAACTAAATCAACCTTACCTCCAATTAGGTCCACTTCCATCGTAAATAGGGGTAGACGACCTATGACGTTCATTTGAAGCTACTGTCATAGATAAATTTCCTTCTTCTTCGTCGTTCACCAGCATTTGCATATGCCTTTCATTGTTCACATTTCTATCCGAGCTCTTGTGTGAGCTCCTATGCGAGCTCCTATGTGAACTACTTCGCCTTTCACTAGGCACTCATGCCTTTTTTTCTTTTCGAGAAATAACTCGAAAGAAATTACGTGACGCAAGTGGTGAAATATAAAACCTATCGATGCATCAACATTTATACATATTAATGCCATCCTCGATGCGTACGACGAAATATTACATTTGATAGTAATTTTTCATCTTCTTCGATCCCACCCAACCTTGTTTGCTACTTGCATCTCAAATTCATCGTACATCAACGGTTTCTTAATTAATAATCCTTCTATGCGTCTGGTATAGGTAAGTAAAAAACTAACAAATTCTTCTGCAATTTTTATTTAATTAATTCATAAATAATAAATTAAATTAATATTAGATTAAGCAAACTAATACTAACATCTACCCTGACTAAACTATTGCTAACTCATATTCTTTATTAAATTAAGCTTTGATTTTAAATAAAAATGTCAATCAATAGAGGCATAAAATACCACAACAATATTTAAATAAAACCAAGAGATTTTTCAAATATATAAGCACGGTAACCAACATATTTTCAAAATATATATGCATAGAAACTAATAGATTTACTAAGTATATAAGCATATCATGAAGACTTTATATTAATGAGCAAATTTTCTAATCAGTAAAATTACACAATTGATGCGATAACACATGCAATGTCACAAACTATATAAATTGTAAAAAAAAAACACTAAAGCCACTCGACAAAAAATGCTCATTTTTAACTAAATCATCCAAATCGCACATTACACCAAAATACTGAATTAATAGAGAGTTCATAAGCTCCTTACTAACACCGAAACAACCTGGAGCATTACTTTCGCAAGAGGCAAAATGCACTTTCGTAAGAGGCAAAATGCAAAACCTAGACACGTAGCAAATATTTAATTTAAGCACAGACTTTAAATCAACATATTTTTAAACCAATTATTTAATAAAATGAAGAATTAAGGTACCACAGATTGGGCGCGAAATGGGCGCAATTAAAATGGCGGCCGACGACAAATGCTGTGGAGAGGATGAGGCAGGACCGGTAGCGGATCGGAGGCGGGACTGGCGGCAGGACGGAGGAGACGGAACAAGTGTGACAGTTTCATCATTCAAAATGATGAAATCAGTTTAAGTTGATTTTGTCATTCAGAATGATGAAACCAAGTCAACTTATAAACAGTTTTGTTGTTTAGAAAGACGAAATCGACTTTAAAATTAATTTTATCTTTTTAAATGAAAAAATTAACTTAAAAATTAAAATAAAGACCACGCAGACGCCAGCCAAGCAGTGTAACAAAAAAAATACAATTTTAAAAAATATTTTCTAAAGTAATTTATTTTAATAAATAATTTTATTTATTATTTATATAATTTTTAATGAGAAGAACGCGACTACGAAACTATGTGCCAGCCTGGACTCTTGAACGTGGTACATAAAGAGGTACTAAATCCTTACATGGAGCTCGGAATGTGGTACATAAGGGGCACTTACCTACCCAAATTGATGACCGCGATCCGGTCGATGGTTCTAGGAGTACGGTCTCTGGAGATGCTTTGGCAGGAATGATGGAGGCCAGATGATTTGCACCTGGAGCAGATTATATTCAGTGGAAGGCCTCTGCTTGCCGGCCATTAGAGGCGGGCGGATGCGGGGCCCCTCTATTGCTCAGTTCTGAGAAGAAAAGGTGGCTTTTTCATCTCACATTTCCTTCCTTCCCCTGAACTTCTCAAATTAGGCGGCTGAATTGCCAAGTATCTTTTAATATAGAATGTTTCCGATGCTTGAAGTAGCTTTGGTTCTCAAAAACACTCCCATAATGTACATGTATTCATTCTGTTAAAAATGTGTAATATTTTTTTTTTCTACATTAGTCATTTAGTTGGAAAAAAATGGATGATCTTTTTTACTTTACTTCATAATGTACATGCATCCATTTTTTTGAAGTGTATTTTTATGTAATCATATCTACGTAATGTTTGGTAGACTATGTGGATTGACAAAAAAAGACACAGAAGAACATTTGTTTGTCTATTTTGTTTTCATTTTTATTTGAATTCAAGGCATTTGTAGACATTTATTTTTGAATAAGTTGCGGCTTTCTACAGGATACAGATCTATTTGGATGAAACAGTAGGAGAAGAAACGAGGGAGCTTCACTAGTTCTATTGGACGGCTTGATGAAGTTCTGCTGGAACAACATGCAGTATTGCCCAGCTATGTGTTTTTGAGGCTGTTATTTATTTGGATTCTGATCCGTACTTTGGAGATGACAATGGTCTTTTCTGTGGCTCAAGGGAGTCAATTGGGTTGAGTTCAAGTTCGTGAGAACCCAGGTAGAAGAAATGAAGGCAGGCAGCGCAGCAAAGTTGATTGTGGATGCATTGCTGCAACGGTTTCTTCCTCTTGCTAGAAGAAGGATCGAAACAGCTCAAGCCCAGGTAACCACTTGGGAAATCTGCAGTTTCTCCCGTGTACATAGAAGGTAGTATTGATACGGATTACAGTATCGATGATCATGGATACAAGTATGTGCTGATGATACTCTTGGTACACGTCGAAACGGATATAAACCCTTTTATAAGTATAAAAAAATATTATAAGTAATAATATATGATTATAATGCTTATTTTAGAGCAAAATAAGACTGTAGAATATTATATCAACCAATACGGATATTCTAAAATTAGTTCATTTGGAACCATACACTATTATACTCTCCATCTTATACAAATTATTACTCCTTCTTTCTCATATTAAGTGCTCTAAAATTAATTTATTTTAAAAAATAAATAATATGTTTAATATGAGTCACAATTATATATTTAAATAAATGCATATTTGTGGAGCACTGTATGTAAAAAAATAATTATGTAAATTGTATGGACCTACCTGTATTGATCTCATATAACTTTAAAAATATTAATTTTAATATAACAAAAACTTAAACTTTCAAAGAATTGTGTTTTTGTTTTTAAGAAGAAAAAAAATTTCCTTTTTTTTCCTTTTTTTTAAATTTCAAAATATTTTTTTAAATAAAAAAATATTTTTTTAATAACGTATCAATATGTATCAGCCATATCGAAACGGTACGGCCGATACATATCGGCATTTGGTGTGGGGGGCGTACCACCCTGTGTACCTGTATTGGTCTCCAGTAATATGGGTACGTATCGATACAACCTTCCATGGTCGTGTTTCATCCGGGTTTGCTATATATGATGTTGGGAGAAACTTTCTCAACAGAAGAAAAGAAGGAAGGAAACAAAATAAAAAGGATGACATGTGCACATACCTTCTGATTTGACCTTTGTAAAAAATGATAACCTTTTCTGGCATATAGATCATGAAACTAGCCATTTCATTTTTTGGCATTAGAAGCAAGGATTTGCTCAAGAAGGCATTTGGGGCATGACATTCTTGTGACAAGGTCCATGACATGACTGATTTATATGTTTACATGGTTGTCCTCGCATATTTTATAAATTTGCTTGCTTCTGCTAACTATTAGTTAATGTGTATAGGTTTTCTCAGTCCGATATTTTACACCAGACATGGAAATGTATTGTTTAATTAACTTTAGGTGGTTATCTCCTTTCAAATGATTACACATTATGTGGATAATGCATTTATAACTTCTTCTTGCCCCTTTGTATATGTAAATAAACAGGATGGGCAGTACCTTCGACCATCTGATCCTGCATATGAGCAAGTATTGGATTCATTGGCTATGGTAGCCCGACATACCCCAGTACCTCTTTTAGAAGCGCTTTCAAAGTGGAGAGTCAGGTACTTCAATTTTTTTCCTCATAACTTAAGCTGCCAATCTCATGCCATTCCAAGTGCCAGTTTCGTTCACCCATGAATGTCTAAACTATAGATTGCCTTTTAAGGTTATCTAAATGGGAGAACAGAAGTCCAATAGACACCCTTAAGTTTGAAATTTCTGTCTCATATTTTGTGTAATGTTAATTCCAATATCTTGATTTATGAGTGTCTTTCTTTCTCCTTCTTATACACAGCGAATCTCCAAAGCGTGATAATGATGCATCTACATATCAGAGAAAGGTTGCATTTTTTGTATTACTGAGTTTCTTTGTTTATAATATCCATTCATTATCATTATAGTGATTTAATCCTCAAAAAGAAAAGAAAAGAAAGCATTTGTTTATGTCTGTGACAGACAACATGTATAACATTTTGCCATACTTGAATTGACAAAATAGAATCCATGTGAGACAGAGTGTTTCTGTACCTGTTTCCCTTCCTGATACAACCCCCTAATGAGGGATAAGGTTATGCATTAAAGCTCAAGTTAATATTGAACTCAATTATTTTTCAGCTTGCAATAGAGTGCATATTCTGCTCTGCCTGCATTCGCTTTGCAGAATGCTGCCCACAGGAAGGACTGACAGGTCTGTGAACAGTTTCATTTTTCTTTTGTTTCGTTAGGACTTTGCTATCTGATCTAATATTTATCTCTTATTACCTTAGTAAGATTGCAAATGATTTTGTGCTCATTTTTCTTTGCTCCCCCTTTTTCTGAAAAGTTTTTGTTTGGTTTATTGCTGCAGAAAAGCTTTGGATCAACCTGGAGGATTTTGTTTTCGACTGGCTAATTAATGCAGATAGGTGAGATTTACTAAACAGATATGGCATTAATTGTTATCTTCACTTCTTCAGCTACTGGAATTGGATACATTGTTGTCATTTGTCTCTGTTATGCTTAGGGGCTGTTTGGCAACTGATTTGTCTAAGAAATTCTTTGACAAATGAAATTTCTGAAGAAATGAGAGGCTCATCATAAATGCTCAACGTCAGGTGCATTTATTGCGCCTGGAAATTAAGTCATGAATCCCCTCCTGGGGAGGAGATTTGTTAACTAATGGGAATTCATGCCTGTTTTATTTGTCATAACACTGAATCAAGTCTCATGCCCATTCTCGGGGAACCAAATCTTGCGTGAATTGGTGTATCCAAACACAAAAATGACATTTTTTTTTGAATCAGCCTATAATTACTTCACAAATCGGTTTCCAAACTGCCCCTTAATAATTGTGTGGAATCTATCAGAGCTGCTATAATACCATTTTGCACAACGGGGAAAGAAAAATGTTGTTTTGTGCTGGAGCACTTTCTGACAACAATCTTTTAAGGGAATAATGATAGGAAGATTGATAATCATCACTGTTTGCTACAACACGAAAATTGCAAAACCCAAGTGCAGGTTGTAGCGAATTTGTAAAAATTTGCTTCATGAGACCAAGGTCGTACCAGAGGGATTGGAGGACTAGAAATAATTTTATATAAAACCTAAACTACGAATTATTGCTAACTAATGTGGAACTAACTTTTCAAAATAAAATGCTTGAAAGTGTAAGATGCTGAAAATTTAAACTGGTGAAGATTTAAGTTGTAAGAAAAAGTTTGGCAAAATAAACTAGTGAAAAAAATCAACAAGAGAGCATGTGTTATGTCATTGGGGATTCACTTTTAAGAATACCTAGTTTCTACTTGATTCAAAATATTACTCAATTGAAAACAAATAAAAATTTGCTCCAATCAGAAAATATAATGATATGAAAATAACAATGGTAATTGATTGATTGTTGACTCTCAAGTGCTTGTTAAATAATTGTAGGGAATTACAAGTATTCAACGCACCTAGTGTCAATAGTGAATTAAGTAATTGTACAGATTACTAACTTTATCAAAATTAAAATGAATTGATTAATGTGGAACTCAAAAGCACTTTGTTTGAATCAAAAGAAACATTGGGATGTTCATTCAACGTTTCATCCCTAGCCTTAACTCAGTGTTTAGCTAATCATAATGTGCATACGGACTTTGAATAACAATGAGTTGAGAATTTTCCAGTAGCTTTCTCCACCTGCTGGATGTCACGTGTGTCATGGGTTCTGGCTCTCAGACTAGTGCTCTCGGTTGCTGGAGTTTCCCTCCTTCACAAACTGGCTGCCATGGGTTGAGAAGAGATGATGGCTTCTCCCCCAAAAGTTATAGCAGTAACTGTCTCCCACAAATTGGATGTTTCGGCTTCAGTTTACTCTTCTACTAACGTTTCTGCCTGTGAGCCTCCACAGCCTCTTCTCAAATTGGACTGCTTCTGTGTGCAAACTGCTGCTCTTGGCATTCTGGCTTCTTCAGTTGTTAGGCCAGATCTCCTGCCACAGACTGTCTGTTTCTTTTTACAAACCTATACACAAACCAACTTTGCCATCCAATCTTTACACGGGATTTTCTCCTAAGTTATCTATGTTGACGTTATCTTTAAGAGGTAGACTCCTGTCCTATTGGTGTAAACAGCATGTGTGAACTCGATTGGTACAACACTTCCTTTTTGGAAGCATCATTCACGAACTGCCTTCACTCCTAGCCAATCAACTGCCTTCATTCAAAAACCAACTCCCGTGTTTTTTAGGAATTCTGCCTTCTCATATTGCACCCAGGATTTTAGTGGGACCCAGCATTGCATTCTGTATACAGCAACTTAGATTCTTTTCTTTATTCAAACAAATCAAATACAACTTGCATACTGCCTACCATTTGTTTTGTTTGATGTAGTGTGTCTTTGCCTTAGTAACTACTACACTTTGTTTAGCCAGACAATGACAAGCCTTTCTTCTTACAGTGGAAGCAGAATTGGATGTGGGAGCCACTGCTTTATCTAAGTTTCTATGGTACTCAGGAATTTGGGCGACTGAAAATTTATTCTCTGCATAAGCTACCAATTAGATCATCCAAGATCTTTTTCATCCAATTACTTGTTCCCTTCTTGTATTGGCCATATTCTTTTTATTATCTTCTTCATCGCCTGTAGTCCAGCCAATGCAAGTGCTGCCTTTCCCAAGCAGCTAATATCAAATTTGGTAAGCTTCAACAAAGATATACTTCACTCAAAACCTGAATCCAAGTGAGGACCACCCACCTATCGACCAATGTATGCAGCCTTCTTTCTTCTCCCAAACTTCTCTACGACTTGTTGCTATCTTGCTTTATTACTATTCTCAGCCAATCACATTCTTTTCTGGCTACAAGTTCCTCACCAATCCACCAATCAAATCTTTAGTTTTTCTTCTCAAGGGTCCTTGGACAATCCTTGTTGCAACCTGCCAATTGAAATGAAGACCTGCTCCTGGCAAAATAATTTGGCCAAATCAATGTGGCCTGTCTAACTAAACTATAATCCCATTTAACTTTGACATAAGCTCTTAAATCAACTTTGAATTCATTATTGCCAATGAGTATTTTTTTATATAATATCTCCCGCATTTGGCCCCTGTTGATTGAACTCTCCTCTATTTTGGCCAAGCTTGGTCCACTTGCACTGAAAGCTTTCTTCAATGCTTGTACGTAGCACATTTAAAACTGGAACTTGCAATAACCTACTCAAACACAAACAACCTTAATCAGGCAGAAATTAATCATAAAATGAAGAGTAAAGTGCTAAAATGAGGATATTTAAATTAGTACATTTTATGCTCATCACTGTGAATTACCTTTCTAAGGAGGGTCACTTCTGTTGGGAAATGTTAATTTGTTCATCTTCCAGCATAACATGGGCATCACAGAACCAGTTTACTAGCGTACAAAGAAGCATGCTGATTGGTTTGGTTTACTGGGATTGTTACTTTATCTTCTATAGAGGAGTCCGTAAGTTTTGCATGCAAGATCATCCACAACAGTCTGGACATGGAAAGGATGAATTCAAATTTTTAAATAATTGGTTTTAAAATTGGAGAGTCATATTGTATAATTGATACTCCTGAAATCTATATAACACGAGATACACACACATCCAGTTGTCTAATGATAAACATATTGTTATGTTACAACTAGTTGCAGATATTAAAGAGTACTTATAAGCATTTTACTGAAGCTGCAAATTGAATGGTAGTTTCTATATCTGGTAATTAAAATGGGCATAAATTTTTTTACCATAAGAAGTATAATCATTTGTCTTAAAATTTCACATATTGTATAAAAAAAAACCCCAATCTTGTTTCAGATAGTCCAACTATGGACTTGAATATAGTATAAAGTCCTAATAATTCACCAACAAGATGTTCTGGCTACAGTTAAGATATATGATGACTAAAATTGGCAAGTGAATATCCACAATTTTGTTAGAACTGGAGCACCAAGTGACATTCACTTGCTAGGAACATCCAGTATTTTTTCCTGAATGCATACAGTGCCCTAACTTTAATTGCCTTTATTTATAGCCCCTGTTTTTAACCAATTACCCCTTCCATAGACATCAAATTTAGTCATGATGTTTACTCACTGCAGGCTTGTAAGTCAGGTCGAATATCCTTCATTGGTTGATTTACGAGGACTTCTTCTGGACCTTGTTGCACAACTTCTTGGCGCTTTGTCAAGAATCAGGCATGCGACTCTTACATTGTTCTTGTTGTACTTGATTTATTTGTGCTGTTAATTAGCTAAACAAGTACTGTTAGTGAAAATGTAATCAAAACTAGACATATGGGCGTTTGTTTGTTTTTCAAAAGTAACCTGTATGGCTTAGAGTTTGTTCTTATTCTATATAGGTTTAGCTCTATCACTGAGCGTTTTTTTATGGAGCTCAACACGCGGCGTATTGACACTGGTGTTGCTAGGGCTGAAACACTCAGCATAATAAATGGGATGCGCTACCTTAAACTAGGGGTATGTTTTTCCTTTAATTAGTATATGGAATTTAACTTTAAGGATAGTAGAACTATAGGTAGAACTTTAGTTGAAATAGATGGGCAAGCAATACCAAAGATGTGAGCAATTTTGATATTTGGGCTCTATTATCCAGGACGAGGGAGATATCACTAGTGATGTGGTGTGTAAAATAGAAGGCGGTGTTAAGAGTTTTGTGTGATAGGCGAGTCCCAAATAGGCTTAAAGTAAGTTCTATAGGACTGTTATTAGGCCCACAATACTTTTATGGAGCATAATGTTAGATAAACTTAATGTAGCTGAAATGAGGATGCTTAGGTGGATGTGTGGAATAACTAAGAAAGATAAAGATTAAAAATGAGTATATACGTAAGAATTTAGGGGTAGCACTTTTGGGGGAGAAACTTAAAGAGTTTAGGTTGTGTTGGTAAAAGCATGTACAAAGAAGATATGCCCTCGTAAGAATGTTGGAAGAGTTTTATGTATATAATATCAATAGAGGCAGAGGGAGAGGGAGAGGGAGGCCTAAGAGAACTTAGATGAAATTCATAAGGCATGATATGACCATGCTATCTCTTACAAAAGAGTTGACACAAAATAGGTTTGATTGGAGGTGTAAGATCTATATTGCCGACCTCAAATTGTTGGGAAAATGCGTTACTTGATTATGATATGATCTTTATTGCATTGCATGAAATAGATTGAATTTTTAGATCCAACTGGCTTGGCCTATACTCAATCAAGCTGCTAGCATTAGTCATGTTTTCTTGCCAAAAGATCTCTTAAAATAATTCTTGCTAGCAAAGTTCACCTTCTTCTACTCCAAAGTAATACAGTGCTAATGCAGTTACATTACATAAATATAATTCAAGTTTTGAACTTGGTTGTTGACATGTTGACAGGGTTGGACATTGGCCAGTTGGAGGTCAGACAGGCTGTGTCCACATCCGTCTCTGAATTATACACTGTTTGAAACAGTTTGTTTGTGACCATGTCAGACTGTCTGACAGACACGAACTCAGCTATTGTTGAAATGAATGTTAGTTTTTAAATATTTTATATATCATGTTTTAGATGTTGGATAATATTATTAGCTATGGAATGTTAGTTCTTTGTTAATATTTTGAAGGAATGAAACTTGTTCACGAAGAATAAAAAGATGGTTAAGTTAAGTTTACTAGTTTTATTAGTAATGGACATTTAACACTTGAAATTACATAGACTTGATTTTTGTAATATATACTCGCAACCAAAGGATGTGGTCAAATTTTTTTCTGCAACCCTGTCCATATTATTCAGACAATTAAATTCAGGCAGACGCAGCTGTCACTGTTTCAGTCAATGGACACAGATGTCCATTTTCCAGCCCTAGTTGCTGATGCCCCTTTTATCTGTTCTTTTTTTCCTCAAATATGCTTAGGTCAAGACAGAAGGTGGGCTGAATGCTTCAGCATCATTTGTAGCAAAAGCAAACCCTCTTAACCGAGCCCCTCATAAAAGAAAAAGTGAACTTCACCATGCTTTGTGCAACATGCTTTCAAGCATACTAACACCACTTGCAGATGGTGGAAAAAGCCAGTGGCCTCCGTTGGGTGTGGATCGTGCATTGACTGTGTGGTATGAAGCTGTAGCTCGAATAAGGTTACAGCTTATGCATTGGATGGAGAAGCAGAGCAAACACATCACGGTAAGCTCTTGCGGGTGTTGTTGAAATTTACATTATGAATAATGCCAATGGATTTTCTAGATTACTTAACCTTTTGAAAATTGTTTAACTTGGAGCATATGCTAGCTTTTCAACCAGGCTCTCATCATGCCTTTTTATCACCATAATAGGTCAATTAAAACTGACTACTGGTTGCTAGATTGTCTAGCCCAGGAACATTTAAGTGCATCAGTTGTTTAAAACCTCGAACTATTCTAGTTCATTTAGACAATTTTTTGAGAAAATCTATGTTTCCTTCAGGTTGGGTACCCTTTGGTGACTCTTCTTCTTTGTCTTGGTGATCCGCAAACCTTCAATAATAACTTTGGCCCTCACATGGAGCATTTATACAAACTTCTTAGGGTAAGTTCTAAAATCCTTTCGAACTTTACTTTGGTGGCAGGTAATGGCAACAAAAAATCTCAGTTTAATACTTGTATGCAGGACAAGAACCACCGCTCCATGGCTTTGGACTGTCTTCATAGGGTTGTGAGGTTTTACCTGAGTGTCTACGCTGATTACCAACTGAGCAATCGCGTTTGGGACTACCTAGACAGTGTAACATCACAATTGCTTAATTTTCTTCGGAAAGGAATGCTGACTCAGGACATCCAAAATGATAAAATTGTGGAGTTTTGTGTTACTATAGCAGAAAATAATCTAGATTTTACCATGAACCACATGATACTGGAGTTGCTGAAGCTTGATAGCTTAAGTGAAGCAAAGGTCATTGGTCTGCGTTCTTTACTTGCCATTGTCATGTCTCCTAACAATAAGAATGCTGGCTTAGATTTTTTCCGAGGTGCACATTCTGCCACAATTGTTCCTACTTTCCTGACAAGACTTATAGTAATTTTTCTTCTAAATGAATGAAAAGACTAATTCTTGTTTTTACTTTGGCAGGTAATGATATTGCCCACTACATTCCAAAAGTGAAGTCTGCTATTGAGTCCATCCTTAGATCTTGCCATAGAACCTATTGTCAGGCTCTTCTAACCTCTTCCAAGACCACCATAGGTATTTTGCATTTCTCCTATAGTTTTTAGATGTCAATTGCTGCAAAATAATTTAATTATGTATAATTAACAAAATTATATTCTCTTCATCCCATATTAATAGTCCACATTTGAAAATAAGTGATATTTAAGGGAGCCAATTAATTAACCTTTTTACTCTTTTGACTAATTACTATGAGAAAGATAACATGAAGATAGGACTATTAATATGGGACAAATTGTTTCTGAAACGAGACCATTAAAATGGGACGGAGGGAGTGTAACCTTTTGCAATAACCTTTTGCAATAGAACAAGGAATTGCTCTGCCATTCCTTGTTAATTATTACGTGCAAGAACTGAATCAGCACTCTTATCATCATCTGTTCATCATATACTCCATGTTTCAACTAGCTGTGGCTGGCAAAACAGGTTCTATATCATCTTTTGACTTTGTTATAGATTTTAGTCAAGTCAGTGATAGACAATCATAGTTAAACAAAGATTGTGGCTATGTTATCTTCACCCTAGTTGGCTTCCTGAAAGTTCTTTAAGAAAGAAGAACGATTTACCTCTTCACTGTCATCATCATTATATGTAGGGCTGCATCTCGGTTCAGTTTGGGCCAGTTCTTGTGGGAACTGAACAGAAGTAGGAGCCAGGTTACCCGGAACTGAACCAGAACTGAAAAGAGAACCGCAAAATCAGGAACCAAACTGGAACCGAGATTGGAACGGGAACCAAACTGAGAAATGAAATTACTGTCAGTAAGGGACCGACATGTCGATGGGTGGGTCGACGAGGAGATTAGTTGTTGTCGGCGAGGGACCGACGTGTTGTTGGGTAGGTCGATACTGGGAAGAGGTACCATCAGCCAAGGACCAACATGTCAATGGAAACTACTGTCGGTGACTCAGACATGTTGGTGTGTCGGCGAAGAACCGACAGTACTGAAGGAAAACTACTGTTGGAGCATGTCGGTGAGCACGTTGGTGTGTTGGCGAAGGACCGACAATTCGACGGATGAGTTGGTGCTGAAGGAAATCTATTGTTGGCGAGGCACAAACGTGTTGATGGAGATGTAAGTGGCCACCGACAGGTTGGTGAGAAGTCAATGAAGGTAATGCAATGATATTGGTTCGGTTCGGTTTCAGTTCTCAGTTTTTTAGTGGCAGGAACGAGCCTGAACCGAAATACAGTCGATTTTTTAATTCCAGTTTCGGTTCGGTTTTTTTCTTTGCAGCCCTAATTATATGCCCTGCCTAGTTCTCTTGGCCTGCCTTTGTGAGGTAATGCTTGCTGGAGATATTAATAAGTTTATCTTTTGAGACAAAGCTGGCATTAAAAGTTATGGGTAAAAGTTACTGGTTTGCTTTTCTCAAGGAAGCATGACATAAATTTGAAATGTTTCAGAAGTCAAGTTATGCTAAAACTCAAACTGGCAAGTATGTGTGATTTTCTGTAATGGGAGAACTAAATATTAAAAAGATACTACAGAAATTGAAATTTTGTTCCAGTTTTTTTCTGTTTATTTTTTCAGGATATGCTTCATGTAATCCTGTTTGAAATTTCTACAGTGATAAAGCATGTGCACTGAAAATCGTGCCAAGCAGAAAATTTTGACAAATTGTAAGGGAAAATCTTGCTGAATGCACAACAAATAAACTCTTTTGATTTGAAGGAATCTCTTATACAGTATATTGTGGATGCAATACTCCAGAAGTCTATATGAGCAAGTTTGAGATGCAAATCTTGATTTGGCAAATTGTCTGTCAATATGCAGTATACTATATGATTTAGCCGTTTGAAACTTTTAAGGACAGCATTGTTCTTATGACTTCAAAATGCCGTGTTTCTTTTGGCATCTCAGTTGTTTTTGAATCCCATTTAATGTCTCTCTGCCCTGAGTTGCATTGGTCTCTTCTTAAGTTTATCTTGTTTTATCTCCTTCTTCTTTATATATAATAGATTCACCCTTTTAGTTTACATGAGAAGATGCATGCATGACAGGCAGCTGTGTCAGTTTTGTCTTTCAGCAACTTGTGCTTCTTCAGAGGGTGAATTTTTCTTGTATAAACTTCTGCAGATGCTGCTGCTAAGGAAAAATCTCAGGGATCCCTCTTTCGTTCGGTGCTTAAGTGCATACCATATCTAATTGAAGAAGTTGGTCGGAGTGATAAAATCACAGAAATTATTCCTCAACATGGAATAAGCATAGATCCTGGTGTGCGAGAAGAAGCATGGCAAGTGTTGCACCGCATTGTTAGATATCTTCCGCAACGTCGTTATTCTGTGATGAAAGGGATGGCCAACTTTATTTTATCACTGTCAGATGAGTATCCCCTTCTTATTCAAACATCTTTAGGGAATCTGGTAGATCTTATGCGCTTGTGGAGGGGTTGCTTGTCTGAGGAGAGGCTAACATCTGATGCTCAAAATGTTAAGCCATCTAGCCTTGGAAATGATATGCCTCAAAGGTTTTCTGCTTTTAATCGTTCAGGGGAAACAATTGAGTTTCATGCATCAGATATGGATGCGGTTGGTATTATCTTTTTGAGTTCTGTGGATGTTCAGATAAGGCATACTGCACTAGAATTATTACGTTGTGTTCGGGCTTTGAGAAATGATATTAAAGACCTCTTAATGAATGAGCAGCCTGACCATAAGTTGAGAAGTGAAGTGGATCCAATCTCTGTCATAGATGTTTTAGAAGAAAATGGGGTGAGACATGATTCACTTCCTGTATTGTTAATTTTGTTTTTGCTACTGCTAGTGGTTCACTTCTAATCTTCAATAGGTTTCAGGATGATATTGTTCAAAGCCACTACTGGGATTCTGGCCGTCCATATGACTTGAGACGAGAGTCAGATATAGTTCCTCCTGATATAACACTTCTATCCATCCTGGAGAGTTCAGACAAAATCAGATGGGCCTGCTGTCTTAGTGAGCTTGTCAAATATTCTGGTGAACTTTGCCCAAGTTCTGTGCAAGAGGCTAGGCAGGGATCTACTAAATTTATCTATTAGAAACTCTTATTTGTGTATCTATGCATGATGTATATATTAAAATATTATTGGTGGCAGGTTGGAGGTTATGCAGCGACTTGCACATATTACTCCTGTTGAATTAGGTGGGAAAGCTCATCAGTCACAAGATTCTGAAAACAAACTGGATCAGTGGCTTATGTATTCAATGTTTGTGTGTGCTTGCCCACCCCATGGTAGGGAAGGTGGTACCTTCACAAGAACTAAGGAGATCTTCCATTTGATATTTCCATCTATTAAATCTGGCTCTGATGCTCAAACAGTAGGTCCATTCTAAACTATTGTCTTGCTAATAGTCGATATGTATTTGTGTGTGGTACAGCTTGCACAATTACTGTTTTTTTAAATGTTTAATATTTGTTTTTAATACCACTATGAGGTAATACCCATGGCACTTTATGATATTTGTAACATCACTGATCAATTATGAATGAACAATTTTCTGGAGCTTCCAGCATTCTCTCTTGGCTGTAACAATGGGAAACAAGACTAGATTATTGAGAATAGTTCATACCTTTTGGACTTCAAGGGGAAGTATCTTATGGAAGTGTAGGTTGTACCCAGTGTCCACCATTGCAAAGTTCCAGCAAGTGTCTCCTCATACATGTTGGCTTAAGTAACAGGTGGTAAATGACTAGGCCATTTGTTTTTTGCCTTTTAAGTCAATCCATGGTGACTCATGGATCCATTTGACTTTGGAAAGGGCATGAATTCTAATGAATGAAGAAAAAAGGCTGTCCTCTTTATGTCCAATACAACTTCTATATGTTTCTCTATCCTATGGATATCTTAGTACTAATTGAATAATTGATGTTGTCTTTCTGGGGGCAGCATGCAGCGGTCATGGCCCTTGGCCACTCAAATCTTGAAGTCTGTGAAACCATGTTTGGCGAACTTGCATCATTTGCTGAAGAAGTTTCATTAGAAACAGAGGGAAAGCCAAAATGGAAGGTATGAATAACAAGGTATATACTTTTGATATGCTAGAACTGTTTGAAGAAACATAAAAAGTAACTTTTGATCTGCCTGATTTACAGACGCAGAAGACTCGTCGTGAAGAGCTCCGCATTCATATTGCAAATGTTTATCGTATGGTGGCGGAGAATATCTGGCCAGGCATGCTCAGACATAAACCTATTTTTCGGCTCCATTATCTGAGATTCATTGAAGAGACAACCAAACAGATAATAACCTCACCTGCTGATAGCTTCCAAGACATTCAACCACTTCGCTTTGCATTGCCCTCTGTTTTGAGATACCTGGCTCCAGAGTTTGTGGAATCAAAATCTGACAAATTTGATCTCAGAACTCGAAAAAAACTTTTTGATCTTCTCCTTTCCTGGTGTGATGACATGCCCAATACATGGAGCCAGGATGGAATTAGTGACTACCGTCGTGAAGTGGAACGCTATAAGTCAGCTCAGCATGGTCGGTCCAAGGATTCTATTGATAAGCTCTCATTTGATAAAGAGGTGAGTGAGCAGGTGGAGGCTATTCAGTGGGCATCTATGAATGCCATGGCTTCATTGCTATATGGGCCGTGCTTCGATGACAATGCAAGGAAAATGAGTGGCAGACTGATATCTTGGATCAATAGTTTGTTCACTGAGCCGGCTCTGAGGCAACCATTTGGTCATTCCCCAGCTGATCCAAGAACTCCGTCTTACTCAAAATATGCTGGGGATGGTGGTCGTACTACCAGTGGTAAGGATCGTCAAAGAGGAGGCCATCTGCGGGTTTATCTAGCAAAAACAGCTTTGAAGAATCTTCTCCAGACTAACTTGGACCTTTTTCCTGCATGCATTGACCATGTAAAATTTCTAGTCTATATATTGTCTCTCTTTCTTTTGCAGTAAGTAGATAGTGTGGTATCATGAAATGATGCAAACTACATTACCATTTCTGTATATGTTTTTTGTGATTATTCATCGAATGGGTCATTTGCTGAAAAAGTCGAATGAATCATGAATTTTAGCCAATCCAGCCTTGATCAGGCTGGTTGGACCTCTCCCAGTTATGGAAGAGGCCTCAGGATCAAATCCCATAGGCATACATTGTGTAAGGATGTGTGAGTCTTACCTATTAGCCCCCCAAAAAGGCTTGAAAGTACTTATTGGTCTCCAATTACTACTTTTTTAGTAGCTACATATGGTATTCCTATTCATAACGTTTAGTCAATGTTTTATGATTTCTGCCATATCATATTCTATGATTGTGGCTGTTTTATACAATGTCCATCTTGGTTAATTGCGACTATCAAGGGAGTGATTGCGTATCATGCTTGTGCTTTATGAAAGGGCTAGTCCCATATTAGAAGCTATCTTAGATTACCCATAGTCGTTATATTTATCAATACTACGTTTTACTCTCGTGCAGTGCTATTACTCAGATGCTTCCATAGCTGATGGCTACTTCAGTGTGCTGGCTGAAGTCTACATGCGCCAGGAGATTCCAAAATGTGAAATTCAGAGACTCTTGAGTTTAATTCTCTACAAGGTGGTGGGTCCCACAAGGCAAATTCGTGATGATGCCCTTCAAATGCTTGAGACCCTCTCTTCCCGTGAATGGGCTGAAGAGAGCTTAGAGGGTGGAGGTCGCTATGGAGCTGCCGTTGTTGGGGATCTCCCAGATTCTTACCAACAATTCCAGTATAAGCTCTCATGCACACTTGCCAAAGACCACCCAGAGCTAAGTGAGTTTCTTTGTGAGGAAATCATGCAACGACAACTTGATGCAGTGGATATAATTGCACAACATCAGGTCTTAACATGCATGGCCCCTTGGATTGAAAATCTCAATTTTCAGGATCTATGGGATTCAGGCTGGAGTGAAAGATTATTGAAAAGCTTATATTATGTGACGTGGAGACATGGGGATCAGTTTCCTGATGAGATCGAGAAGCTGTGGAGCACAATAGCTAACAAACCCAAGAACATTATCCCAGTTCTGGATTTTTTGATCACAAAGGGGATTGAAGATTGCGATTCAAACGCTTCTGCTGAAATAAGTGGGGCTTTTGCAACCTATTTTTCAGTTGCCAAGCGTGTGAGCTTGTACCTAGCGCGCATCTGTCCCCAGCGCACCATAGATCACCTGGTCTATGAATTGTCCCAGAGGATGCTGGAGGAGAGTGTTGAGCCTGTTGAAACTGTACTGTCAAATGCGGCTAGGGGAGAGCAGTCAGGAGACTATGTGTTGGAATTCTCTCAAGGCCCCACTCCGGCCCAACTTGCAGTGGTGGCAGATTCGCAACCACACATGTCGCCGTTGCTGGTTCGGGGTTCTCTTGATGGCCCACTAAGAAATGCCAGTGGAAGCCTGAGCTGGCGAACTGGTCGGAGTGTGTCTGGCCCACTTAGTCCAATGCCTCCAGATGTAAACATTGTAACAACTGCTGGCCGATCTGGGCAGTTATTACCAGCGATGGTGAGCGTATCTGGCCCTCTCATCCGTGGCTCTACAGGGAGTCTCAGGAGTCGCCATGTTTCACGGGACAGTGCTGACTACGTCATTGACACCCCAAACTCAGGCGAGGTTGGTATTCATGTTGTTGCAGGGAACCATGGAGTCAATGCTGGGGAACTTTCTTCGGCTTTAGCTGGACAGCACCTCCATTCTCTATCTCGTGCAGATATAGCTCTTATCTTACTTGCGGAAATTGCTTATGAGAACGATGAAGACTTTCGTGGCCACTTGCCTCTACTTTTCCATGTCATGTTTGTTTCAATGGATAGTTCAGAAGATATTGTACTTGAGCACTGTCAACATCTTTTAGTTAATCTCTTATATTCACTTGCTGGTCGGCATCTGGAATTATATGAAGTGGAAAGTGGTGATGGTGAGAACAAGCAACAGGTTGTTAGCCTGATCAAGTATGTGCAATCAAAGCGTGGGAGCATGATGTGGGAAAATGAGGATGCCACACTCGCACGAACGGATCTCCCAAGTGCTGCCCTTTTGTCTGCGCTTGTACTTAGCATGGTCGATGCCATTTTCTTTCAGGGAGATCTACGTGAAACATGGGGAACTGAGGCTCTCAAGTGGGCAATGGAGTGCACTTCTCGTCACCTTGCCTGCAGGTCTCACCAAATATACCGTGCACTAGGACCTGCTGTTACAAGTGATACATGTGTCTCACTCCTCCGCTGCCTCCACCGCTGCCTGGGGAACCCAGTACTGCCAGTGCTTGGCTTTATGATGGAGATCCTTATGTCCTTACAAGTGATGGTGGAAAGTATGGAGCCTGAGAAAGTTATTCTCTATCCCCAGCTCTTTTGGGGTTGTGTGGCCATGATGCATACAGATTTTGTTCATGTTTACTGCCAGGTGCTTGAGCTCTTCGCTCGTGTAATTGACCGGTTGTCTTTCAGGGATCGAACAACTGAAAATGTACTTCTCTCTTCCATGCCACGTGATGAGTTAGACACATATGGTCCTGATTCCGGCAATTTTCAGCGAACAGAGTCCAGAGCTGTAGGGGATCCTCCTCCAGAGCCCGGAAAAGTACCAGCATTTGAAGGAGTTCAACCTCTTGTTCTCAAAGGCCTCATGTCCACTGTGAGCCATAATTCATCCATTGAAGTTCTGTCGAGAATCACGCTCCAGTCCTGTGATTCAATATTTGGGGACCCAGAGACTCGTCTGCTAATGCACATCACTGGCTTACTTCCATGGCTTGGACTGCAGCTTAGTAAGGATTCGGTGTTTGGTATGGCATCCCCTCTCCAACAGCAGTATCAAAAGGCTTGTTCAGTTGCAGCCAATATATCAATATGGTGCCGGGCTGAGTCTCTCAACGACCTTGCTACTGTGTTTTTGGCTTACTCACGAGGCGAGGTCACAGGTGTAGATAACCTGTTTGTTAGCGTTTCTCCGCTACTCTGCGCTGAGTGGTTTCCTAAACACTCAGCATTGGCATTTGGGCACTTGCTGAGGCTACTAGAAAAAGGGCCAGTAGAGTATCAGAGGGTGATCCTGCTCATGCTCAAGGCTCTTCTGGAGCACACGCCCATGGATGCTGCCCAAAGCCCACATGTGTATGCAGTTGTATCACAACTTTTGGAAAGCACCTTATGCTGGGAAGCGCTTGGTGTGCTGGAGGCCCTCTTGCAGAGTTGTAGCAGCATGACTGGTACTCACCTTGCAGTTTACGAGGTAGGATCGGTGGATAATGTGCCTGGCACAGAGGAGAAGGTGCTGGCTACGCAGAGCTCTTTCAAGGGAAGGAGTGGGCCGCTTCAGCATGCAGTAATGGTCGCAGGATCTGGGTTTGTGGCAGCGCCAGGCACTGCTTCTGTACAGGGAGGAAGTCAGGAAGGAGGCGGGCCATCTCCAAGGGAAGTGGCTCTGCAGAACACGCGGTTGATTCTTGGTCGGGTGCTGGATACATGTGCGCTTGGGAGGAGGAGGGACTACAAGAGGCTTGTGCCCTTTGTAGCAAATATTGTGAACACATGACATTGGCTTTTTGTCTAGAACGTTGCCTGGATTATCATGCGTTTGATTCTTTAGATGGAGGGGCAGGCAAGGGCTAGACTAATCAGTTTGCTTTGTAAATATGATTGGCCAAATGTAAATTGTTTGGGCCGTAAGTTTTACCAAATGGATAATTTTGTCGATATTTTAACATAGGACGGTTAAGTAGAAAGGCTAGGATATGAGGTTACATATGTTATATATAATAGTCAAGTGTATTTTATGTATCGCTGACTAAGCATCCATGCATTCAAATGATAGCTCTTCAATGTTTTTTGCTGGGAGTGTGGTAATTGCTGCCTTTCTTGGGGTTTTAAAGAAAAATGTTTCTAATTCATTATTACAAAAGCTGATGGCCTAAACTTTTTTTTCCTTTCGAAAATGAGCTGGTTTGCAAATATTTTTTTTCTTTTTTATTCCCAAGAGATTATGACTAGTAGAAATGGGGTATAGAAAAAAGCTATCCTTCTAAAAGCATTTTTCTTCCGTCCTGGCCCTCTTGAGAGGGAGAAACTAATTCATTACCCCCTCATTGATGTATCTGGTGCCCCGAGTTCCAGGCCAATTGGGCTTCACGATATATAAGTACAAATTTAAAATATGTTTACATGCATATTTTTGGTAAAAATTTAGAAACTTCCTTGACCAATTTTTTTATGCGTAACTCCTATTTTTACACACAACTTCAATAACACCTTTTTAATTTCAAACAAAGACAAAAAAACCCACTTTTTTTTATCCTTGTTTGCATTATTATTTAAAAATAATAATAATAAAATCTTAAGTTCACCCCTCTTACCAAGTTTAGCTTAACGGTTAAAAAAAGTGACAACCATCCTGCACTTGGCTGCAACCAGGGAGCAACCTAAAAGGCTTGACCAAGTTGAGGCAAGGCAGCATCCACCAGGTTGCAAGCTGCAGCCAGAGGTCATTGCCTGGGCTCTTAGTCGTAATCACTAGGTGGAAGGGAAACAAAAGGCAACGGGAGTCATAGTGGTTGAGGGAACGTGAAAAAGTTAGTTTTTTAATTAAAATTAATTCTAATAAATTTTGAAATTTTCATGTAAAAAGAAATATATTTTTGTCTAATACTAATTTTGTTCTTTTGTATTAGGTGAATTAAAATTTGGAGTCATGTATATTTTTTGGAATAAGATATTTGGTATTGACCCTATTTTCTATATTTTGAGGTTAGAACTATGTATTTGCTTGCCAAAAGAAAGGTTAGAAATATGTATAGAGCATGGGGACTCCATTTTTCTCTTAATAGGAGTTCTAAGTATAGATTTATATGGTTCCAAATAACCAACATTAAATTTGGGTTTATATGGTTCCAAAGAGCCAACATTAAATTTCAAGTAAAAAGAAATATATTTTTGTCTATTACTAATCTTGTTCTTTTGTAATAGGTGAATTAAAATTTGGAGATGTATATTTTTTGGAATAAGATATTTGGTATTGACCTTATTTTCTATATTTTGAGGTTAGAAATATGTATTTGTTTGCCAAAAGAAAGGTTAGAAATATGTATAGAGCTGGGGGCGGGGCTCCCATTTTTCTCTTAATAGATGTTCTAGGAATCATTTGCATAGATGGCTGCCTCGGGTACACATGGAGAAACACATTACAATACATGTATGCTTCTATCTGGAATCTTATTATAAATGGGAGCATATGGGTGGCTTCCAATCTCCAATCAACATGTAGATTTATAAGGCATACACAAATACATATTCCCTCCATCCTACATTAATAATTACATTTAGTTTTTAAAAATAAATTAAGTTTATTTAAAAAAATTAAATATAACTAGTAATTTAGGACGGATGAAGTACTCCACAAACACTACATTTATCAAATTCCAAGTAGATTTGGCCGCAGAATCGCTTTGAGCCCTTCCCTATGAGTACTTAATGGATTGCTTAATCTTTATTCAGTTCCGACCATCAAATTTATACCACTAAAGTATGTGGTTAATGGTGGCTTGTAAAAAGGCTAAATTAATCATGTACTGTAAATACAATGAGATGCCCAAATTCGATGCTCTACTTCTTTCTTTGTATCTCGTTCCTCCTTTTTTTGTTGTTGGCGCCAAAATTTTCTGTTATGTGCAACATCTTCTCAATCAGAACTGCCCATTCAATGTTTGATTCACTGTATTTTCTAGGTTTCCCAGTTTTGTGGGTATTCTTTTGCTTGAATTCTTCCACTTTCACTGTTGAGTCATGACGCATCAGGGGCATGGTGGGAGCGGACCGGTGATGTCACCAAAGTATAAAAATTGCCCCTTTTAAATTCATCTTACATGCTATCATCACTAAGAATATAAACACATATAATAATTATGTAATTAAATACATGATAATATGATAAAACAACCTTATAAAGATTATGAACTGACCTCTTCACTTTTCCAATGATTAGCCTCTAATAAAATCATCAACGAGTTCCTTCTTTTAATTACTACATAAAATAAGCTTAAAAGAGAAATACCTTGCAAATAATATAAGGTTATGTACAAGATCATCAAAGGCTTCTTGGCATGTAATAAATAGACTGATCAGCAACAATTAATCTCTAATAACTCTACTTGAAGCAGCCATTCAGCGTGCATACATCCCTATGCAAGGTTGACACAAATTCCAAAGTAGCTATTTGAATGGGGAGGAATAATTAATGAGAGGAGAGGAGAAGGGGACGCTCCCCCTTTTCTTTGGCCAGCCACCACGTGAGAGAGGGGAGTTTCGTTGGCCATTAAAGGCATTCAATGCCTTATTTATATTGAGTAAATATTTCTCCTTATAAGTATTCAAAATAAAATGAAGCCTCATATATCTTAATTTTTGCATCATACTTTCAACTGACATATAAGACAAACATCCATTATACAATTTGAAGTATAATCATTCCATATTGCATAAGAAATTTCTTTGCATAAATTTTTTGCATGTCGATAAGCTTCATCCATTGATACAGTTGGAGGAATCACTCCTTCTAAATCTTTGTTTAATAACTCTATATCAACTTCTACAATAAGTGCATCATTCGGATCTACTCCCATAAGATAATTATGCAAAATACATCCAATCAATACTATATCAATTTATGTATCAACTTGTGTATCAATTGAATAAAATTGCTATGCTCTTGTGTGCAATATAGGAAATCGCTTATTCAACACTCCAAAAGTTCTTTTAATTACATTTCATAGAGAAGAATGTCTAAGATTGAACATTTATCTATCATTTTCTTGTCCAGGGGATGTGTACTATCTCAAGTGATAATGTGTACTATGATATGGAGCTATAAAACCAGTTCTCAAGGCAAACCCCGCATCTACTAAGTAATAATTTCTTGGAGAAAATAAATGTATTATATACTTAAAATTAACTTAAACATGAATTGAGCAATTTAGTTTGTCATCACCTCTTGGTACAAATAATTTATCCTCTCTTCTTAGTGCATTATTAAATATCTTAGAATCATAAATAGACCCGCAACACCCACAGATATCAAAAGCATAATTTTTTGCGACGGGAAACAGAAAAAAAAGTAAAGACTCACGGTAAAGCCAATGTTCCAATCCGTGGTGGCGAGGTGGGAGGAGAGAGAGATGGGGGAGGCGAACCCTTTGCGCGACTACTTGGAGTAGAGGAAGAAGATGGACTGCCTATGCTCCACCATGCTAAAGATGTCAAGAAAATATAAAGGGTCTGTTGCTTAGCATGGAGGTAAGCATGAAGCCTCAACCCGTGGATTTTCTCCCAAAATCCACAGGTTTAGGGGTAAAAAATTTTAAGCTTTTGTTTTCATCTCTTTTCTCCTACTTTTCATTTTACTTTCTTTTTCCACGTCTCACCAAACAAAGGAAATAGGAGGATTTTAAATAGAATCTTTTCATTTCTCTCGCTTTCTCTCAGTCTAAACAGACCCTAAGTCTCTCCTCTCTTATGTTACCCTAATAGAGTAATAGGCTTAGGTTTTCCAAGTCCAATTTGTTTCTTATAATAAAGTCCACGTCTCCTACATAGTTGTGGTCCTCAACGGGCCCATTAAGTCCTAGAGCACTCCTCTTGGCCATGCCCCATGGAAGGGCCAACACCTACTTATCCATGATGACCTCACACACACGGTTACATTAAGTTGGGTTGACAAAGTGGGTGATATGCATAATATAATTCCTAATTATATACAAGCAATACATGATATAATATATGTATATGCATGCTCAAGTGATCGGGCCGGCTATACATCTATAATATATTATAGGGTTGTGGGTTTGCCCCTACATTCTGTTGGACCTCGTGGACCCCACCAACTCATCCAAGCCGGACTAAGGGTTAAAAATGGGCCGAACCCATACCTTGAACCAACATTCACGTCTTTGCCTATCTTTCTCATCTTGGTTTTGCTCCTCTTTTCAGTTTGATTTTGCCTTGTAGTAGTGAGGAAGACAACTGGTTAGCTCTTTTGATCAACCTCATTAATTGTCAAATATGTTTAGAGTATGGTAGTACTAGTCTGCGGACCTCAGAGTCGGGAATGAGTGGGTATGTCGAGTCCAATAAGTTCTCTGGAAATCCAAAGAGCACACAAGTTGAAAGGAAAGACTCGGAGCCTAGTGAAGGAGTTGGTGTCTGGTGGCATTAAAAAGCGGACCAAGGATACTCTTGAGCGTGACGAGATTGCTATAAAGATATGAGACTAAGAAGGCCTTGGAAGCTGAGGCTGGAATGATAATTTAGGCTTCGGAATAACTTGTGACAAGAGGTGAGATTTAATTTTTATTTTCACTTCATGTTTGGTACTCTTATTTTAAGAAATTATATATTGGCTTGTAAGGAATATTGGAGGAGTTCCGTTAGAATGAGCCCGGCACATTCAGGTACATCGCGCATTGTCGGAGACATGCTACTCAAAGGGTAGGCAGGTTTGAATCACTTGCATGCTCCCTCAGTAACATGCACCCGAGATGCATCAAAAGCCTCTTAACTTCTTCTTTATAAGAATCTTCAGTGTTTTTTGCAGATTACAATCATTAATAGAGTTCTGAAGACAAATTGGAAACTTTTTCTATCCAAAAGTTGTGCATATAATATGACATTTTATAAGCAACCTCAAAAAGTGTAAGGGCAGAGCACGATCTATGTATTTAGTCTCAATATTGTATCTTTGGGTGTTGACAACTGGCTTTATAAGTATAGAAGTGTGTTTTGTTAAACAAGTTTTGGGTGTTGACAACTGGCTTTATAAGTATAGAAGTGTGTTTTGTTAAACAAGTGATGCAGGCTGTATATGCTAATTTCAAGTATGTTGGTTGAAGCATTACATCAAGCAGCTGTATCTCATCTATCTCTTCAATAGTGCATGTCTTTGTTGAATTCTTACAAGGGTAAATAAGGAATTTACTTGTAAAATGACTTGAATATAAAAAGGGTCATCGTGTAGGGGAGGAGGAATCATTTTTTTTCTCTAGAAAAACTTCTGTTACAGAGTTCTCTGTGAATATTGGAGCTGCGTCTCCGGCTTGCCTTGTGGAGTCAAGGTGGATCTGGTGTGTTTCCAGATTGTATTTCTTTTGTTTGTTAATTGATACTTAGTCCATTCTTCCTGTTGTCAATTTGTAAAGAGAAAATTCCTTCTTCTATTATCGACGACATCATTTTGGTATCGGAGCTCGGTTTACTAGATTTCCATGGCGACCAATAGTTCGAATGAGGAATTCACCAATCAACAGCTTCTACTTCAAATCCTTCAACAGCTTCAGCAATTGAATGTCAATTTACAGCGACCACAAATTTTGGGTTCTACTGTACCAGATCCGCAAAATCCGGAAGCTGGCCGGCAATCTTTTATTCCACCACCATCTGCTCCAGAAAAGGGTGCTGCTCCATTTTCAACTGTTCAAGCATAGCTGAATGATGATTCTAGCGATGAAGAGATCGATGGTATATTGCTATAGAGACAAAGAATGGAACAGCCGAACTAGGATAATTATAGGTTTAAAGCTGATCTTCCATCTTTTAATGGGCAATTACATATAGAGGATTTCTTAGATTGGCAATATGAAGTTGAAAAATTCTTTGAATTCATGGAAGTTCCTGAGGATAAAAAAGTAAAATTAGTTGCATACAAGTTGAAATCGGGTGCTGCTGCTTGGTGGGATCAATTACAAGTCGGCCGGGTTTGACAAGGCAAACGTCCCGTCAGGACTTGGCAGAAAATGAGACAATTACTATGGGCCAGATTTCTTCTAGGTGATTTTGAACAATTGCTTTTTCATCAATATCAACAGTGCCGACAAGGACAAAGGAGTGTGCTGGAATATTTGTCTGAATTCAATCGGCTATCAGCAAGAAATAATTTGGATGAAACTGAAATGCAGAGGATTGCACGGTTTATTGGAGGTTTACGACCTAATATTCATGATAGGGTTACTATTTAGCCTCTTTACACTCTTAATGATGCAATTCAAATGGCAGTAAGAGCAGAAGCACATTTTGACAGGCAAGGAACTAGGAATGTCTATGAAGTGAAGTCTATTACACCAGTTACTACCTCTGTCAATTTGAAGAATCATACTTTTGATGCTTCTAGCAGTAAGAATTGGAAGAATGAAGCAGTTAAATTCCCTCAGAAAACTTCTAATGATGCTAGTAGTTCAAGAGAAAATCCCTATGCAGTTCTACCACCCATAAAATGTTATAAGTGCAGACAACCAGGCCATAAATCCAGTGAGTGTCCACTTCGGAAAGTAGCACAACTTACAACTGTCGCACCAGTAGAATCTGATGTCAGTGAAGCTGAAAGTGTGGATCATGATGAAGAAATTCCGGTGGAACGTGTGGAATAAGATGGAGGTTTAGATTGTGACACTCATCCTTTGGGCATAGTTATTCGGAAATTATTATTCACTCCCAAACAAGAACAATTGACACAGAGGCACAATATTTTTCGAACTAAAGGAACAGTGAATAACCGGACTTGCAGTGTGATTGTGGATAGTGGAAGTAGTGAGAACATAATTTCTAAGGATGCAGTAAAAAAGCTTCAACTATCTACTATTCCTCATCCTAAGCCGTATTCTCTTGGTTGGATCAGAGAAGTGGGTGATACCAAAGTAACTGAACAGTGTAGGGTTCCCTTTTCTATTGGCCAGTCATATCGTTCAGAAATTTTATGTGATGTTGTAGAGATGACTGCGTGCCACCTTTACTTGGTCGGCCATGGCAGTTTGATGTGAATGCTCAACATAGCGGCAAGGACAACACATATACATTTCTTCACAATGGTATTACCGTTGTTCTTATTCCTGGACATGGTGACAAAGGGTTTTCAAAGACTTTGGATAAAGAGAAGACAACTTTCTTGCTTACTTCTAATATTCAGCCACATTTAAGAGAATCAGATGAAAATTTTGTATTAATTGTTAAGGGTGAAGATATAGTTGAGCATTATGTGCCTATGCAACTTCAACATTTACTGGACGAATTCAAGATTATAATGCCAGATGATTTACCTATTGGACTGCCTCCTCTTCGCAATATACAACACCAAATTGACTTGGTTCCTGGTGCATCACTTCCTAATTTGTCTCATTATCGTATGACCCCAGTTGAACATAAAATCTTACAAGATCAAGTTGAAGAGTTACTGAAGAAGGGTTTAATTCAAGAGAGAATTAGTCCCTGTGCTGTTCTAGCACTATTGGTGCCAAAAAAAGACGGCAGTTGGTGCATGTGTATTGACAGTCGGGCGATTAATAAAATTACAGTTCGTTATTGGTTTCCCATACCACGGTTGGATGATATGCTAGATCATTTGGGTGGTTTAGCAGTATTTTCAAAGATTGATTTGCACAGTGGATATCATCAAATCCGTGTTCAGCCCGGAGATGAATGGAAAACTGCATTCAAGACTCGAGAAGGACTTTATGAATGGTTGGTTATGCCTTTTGGGCTATCCAACGCTCCTAGCACTTTCATGCGTTTGATGACTCAAACCTTTTGTTGTCGTATATTTTGATGATATTCTAATTTACAGTAAAACTGCATCTGAACATTTAGAACATCTCTGAGCAGTTTTTGAAGTATTGCAGTCCAACACTCTATTTGTAAATTTGAAGAAGTGCACTTTTCTACCAGAGCAGCTAGTGTTTTTGGGATATGTTGTCAGTTCCCAAGGAATCAGCGTGGATGAATCCAAAATTAAAGCTATCATAGAGTGGCCAGTTCCTCAAAATGTTGTTGATCTTCGAAGCTTCCATGGTCTGGCATCTTTTTATAGACGTTTTGTACGTAATTTCAGTTCTATTGCGGCTCCATTAACAGAGTATATGAAAAAAGATAAGTTCCAGTGGACTGCTACAACTCAACATAGTTTTGACACTCTCAAAGATAAGTTGACATCAGCTCCTGTACTTTCATTACCTGATTTTCAAAAAGTATTTGAGATTGAATGTGATGCTTCAAGCATTGGTGTGGGTGCTGTTTTATCTCAAGAAGGTCGACCACTTGCATTTTATAGCGAGAAACTTAGTGATGCACGCACTAAGTGGTCAGCTTATGCATTAGAACTATATGCCATTGTTCAAGCTCTCAGACACTGGCGGCCATATCTTTTACATGCTGAATTTGTGTTACACAGTGACCATAAATCTCTTCAATTTCTACTTAATCAAATCAAAGTGAATAGAATGCATGCTCGATGGATAGCTGATCTGCAAGAGTATTCTTTTGTTATTAAACACAGGTCAGGTTCTTTGAATAAGGCCGCTGATGCATTAAGTCGGCGTGTTACTTTACTATCTATCCTACGTACTGACGTATTGGGTTTTGATTGTATCAAAGAGTTATATGCTACTGATAAAGATTTTCAGCAGCAGTGGACAACTTGTCAAGAGAGTACAACTCCTTTCACTGAGTTTCAAATCATTGACGGTTTTCTCTATAAAGGCAATTTTCTGCGTATTCCTGTTTGCTCTCTCTGTCTTCAATTGATCCAGGAATTCCATGCTGGAGGTTTAGCTGGTCACTTTGGGCGTGATAAAATAGATGCTCTGGTTCGAGAAAGGTTTTTCTGGCCTTATATTAAGACGGATGTTTGTAAATATGTTCAACATTGTCTCACTTGTCAGCAAGCAAAGGGTACAACTCAGAATACTGGTCTTTACAGCCCTCTTCCTATTCCTTCTCAGCCATGGGAAGATATCTCAATTCTTGGGTTACCACGCACTCAACGTGGTGTAGATTCTATTTTCGTAGTTGTTGATCGCTTTTCTAAAATGACCCATTTTCTTCCATGTAAAAAGACCACTGATGCAACCCATGTTGCTCTGCTTTTCTTCAAAGATATTGTTTGTCTTCATGGAGTTCCAAAGACAATTACTTCTGATTGTGACAGTCGTTTCCTTAGCCATTTTTAGCGCACATTATGGAAGAGATTAAGTACTTCTTTGCAGTTTAGTAGCACTTGCCACCCCCAGACGGATGGACAAACTGAGGTCATTAATCGATCATTAGGTAACCTGCTTCATTGTCTTGTGGGAACTAAGCCGAAGCAATGGGATCTCTGTCTGCCTCAGGCTGAATTCGCTTTCAACTCCACAGTGAACCGTTCTACAGGCAAATGCCCATTTGAGATTGTGTACGGTCGCTTTCTTCGTCATACTTTTAGTTTACTTCCTGCCCCACTCTTGCCAGGGGAAAGTGTCAGTGCAGTCCATACTTTCTAGAAGTTTGCTATTCTTCATCAGGAAGTGCACGACCATCTTCAAGCATCTAATGCCTCTTATCGGGATCACGCAAATCGTCATCGGCGTGAACAAATTTTTAATGTGGGCGACAAGGTCATGGTGCATTTGCGTAAAGATCGTTTACCCGTAGGTCAATATTCTAAACTTCATCCTAAAAAAATTGGACCGTATCCTATTTTGCGACGCATCAATAATAATGCTTATATTGTGGATTTACCACCTGGATTGTCTATTTCCACTACTTTTAATGTCTCCGACCTTTTTCCTGATTATGCAAGCTCTGGGATGAGCTCAGTTTAAGAGGGTGGGTCGTATTCATATTGTGGAGTTGGTAATCATTGCAAGTGAAGGTAATCATTGCAAGTGAAGTTGCTATGTGATTTGCTGTGTGCATTCTGTCTTTGACGACTGTATTAGTTGGATTGGAGAAGATGGGAATAATTGGCAGAAATGTGGAGATATTGGCTGGATTATTGTTCTTGGAATTTTCTAAGTTGTTTGGGTGTGTTTTGTAGAATGCTTGCTTATATCAGGCACTGCCTGATTTTTTTTTACGCTCGAGGTCGAGCTTTGTCAAAGGAGAAGGGCCTGATGCATGCTGTATATGTTAATTTTAAGTATGTTGGTTGAAGCATTACATCAAGGAGCTGTATCTCATCTACCTCTTCAATAGTGCATGTCTTTGTTGAATTCTTATAAGGGTAAATAAGAAATTTACTTGTAAATGACTTGAATATAAAAAGGGTCATCGTGTATGGGAGGAGGGGTCATTTTTTTTCTCTAGAAAAACTTCTGTTACAGAGTTCTCTGTGAATATTGGAGCTGCGTCTTTGGCTTGCCTTGTGGATTCAAGGTGGATCTGGTGTGTTTCTAGATTGTATTTCTTTTGTTTGTTAATTGATACTTAATCCATTCTTCCTGTTGTCAATTTGTAAAGAGAAAGTTCCTTCTTCTATTATCGACGGCATCAACAAGTTTGTTAATTCCTTAATTGATGACGTTTCACTAATTGATAGACACAAAATTTCAGTTCTCTGAGGGCCTGGTTCGCAGATGAATATTTTCTGCCCCATATCTTATGCAAGCATCATTATTGATATTTTGGGTATTGAAACCTACCTCATTACTGAATATTCAATTGGGCTATATACTTCATTGTGTCTGATGTTTTGCTTAATTGGCTATGAATATGACGCTTGATTCATGCACTGTGGACGTTTTGAAATATGCTCTTTCCTTAGTCAGTGAAATGGCGTTTTTTCGCTTCCTGCCAGTATTTATTCAATAATTCTAGTTATGATGTTCATTGGGTTTCGGATGCGCAAACCCACCAAATTGCTGCCACAAAAGAAAAACAGAAGGAGAAACTAAGAGGGGCACTTGGGATAGAAGGAGAAGAAACTGCCGATGATGTTACAATTTTCTGATAAAGTACTAGTGAAAGACAGGATTTCCACATGAAAACATACACTGGAATTACGTGATAAAATAATTTCAAAATGTGGAAACATCACGTGCTTTGCTTTTCACCATGTAATTGGTGGAAAAACTTGATGGAAACCTGTGCAGCCTTGGCCCCATATTGCTATCATGGACTCCTTCATTATACTTCTATACAAATTCCCTTTCAGCAACATCCCAAAGACAGTTGCTGACGTAATTTTTCTGTACATGCCACCCATATTACCATCATGAATTTCATTCACTGTGATTTTATCGAAATTCCCTTCAGCAACATCCAAAAGACAGTTACTTGAATAATATCTTTATGCATGCACTACGAAAATATCTTACTAAATTAAAACGCATATATGCCATAGAAAATATGAGAATAACTTACATATAAAACAAGAAGCTTTAACCTGGAGCAGGCCTCTGCAAATTACTTGAGGATGAGCTGAAAAAATCAATCATTTGATTGTAGACATCAAATTTTGCTGTTACACTTAAGATGAAGTCGATGTGGCCATAATTCTCAAGGAATAGAAGCTCTGGCTTCGACTGCAACTCCTTTATAGTCTCCTCCACATCAGTTACATCTGCCAAATCATCAATACCCCCATACGCCATCCACAAGGGGATGGTTTTGGGTATTGTAGAGATATCAAATGCTGGGGGCCAGATGCTATGATAAAGCTTCAAGTTTCCCCAGATGCCGTAGTCATATTTTGCAAAAGTACCACTTCGAATCACTGGACACATCCACATAATACAGTACTCAAGGACTCAAATCAGCAAGACAAAACAATTTAGAGACAATATGCATTAACTGCTGCAAGGAAAGGCAGATGTTTAAATCACTGGAAATATAAATTTATCACAAGATAAAATTTTCGTACTCAAAGACATTATATTTCTTATTGTAAGGGAAAATGGTAAGGGGTTAGATCAGCACTGATGACCAATGGTGGTGCTTATATTTGCGAGTAACCACAGGGATATAACCCTGTGGACACTGCAGATATTTCATTGAAAAAAAACAACAAATATGAACCATTAATGCTTAAATGTTTCTAGCTATTAAGTTGTTACATGAATTGCTTCTACTAATATTTGTTATTTAATTATATTAGATGGATGATTAGGATCCAAGTTACTATTTAAGTTAGCAAATTGTAGTACCACTTGGCATATACTGTAAGGGTGATGCCCTAATTTTAGTTAGTGATTGTTGTAGACCGGTTGTCTACAAAGGATTTCCATTGTAGGAGAATGGGGAGAAGAGAGGGATTAAGGCTAAAGAAACTAAATTAAACTAAATAATTCTAATCTTTCATTAATTTTCTGAAAATGAATAAGGGAAATGCCCCTACATATTTATAGACAAATAAGAACCCTAATCCTAACAAAACTCATAATTAAAATGGGCCTTTAACATTAGCCTAAGCCTAATAAGAATAAACTCATAATTATTCTAAAATATTAACACCAGTAATTAAATCCTAATTGTAATAGACACTGAAGGTGAGACCTTACCATTAATTAAGATTTAATTATTAGTGATAATATTTTAGATATCTATTACAATTAAGAATTATTTTAGATATCTATTCCAATATCTAATTGTAATAGATATCTTAAATTCGTCCATTAATCCCCCAATTTTGTCCCTAGTTCTCCCATGTTATTTGTTTCTCTGAACTTCCCTACACGAGAACCTTTGTGGACTTGCGGGTTCACCCCATATCTTAAATGTCTAAAGATGCCTTACAGGGGCACACAGGAAACTGATTGACGTTTATAGTTTTTTCTAATAATGATGACAGCTGTCCTAGGTAAAAGGTTAATTGGGTATTAGACTTGATGGTATATGTTGTAAGCTTGTATTACATATCCACCAGCCTTAATCATGATAGGTGATTTGGACAATAATTATCACAAAATTAACTCACATCATGGAAGCAGAAACTTCATTTAAGAACAGCTTAAATGGTATTGTACTATAAGAAACTATATGCCAAACTATCATGAAAAGATTGAACAAAAAACAAGAAAAAAAAAGGGTAAGAGTTTGGTTATTCCCCATAATATACTGTAAATTTTTTCACACGAAAAAGAAACAATTCCTGTCAATATATCCATTCTCCTATTCAGTCTCTCTTCATTTCAGTCTTTCAGCTTGCAGAGATATCATTTCAAACTAACCTGAATTTCTAGAATGATTATATAAATTAAAATCACTGCCTAGCAATTTTCTTTTCATGATTAGGCTCTGCAGATTGCACCAATATTCATCCATAATTGCTCCGTGGGGGACGGAAATTTTCAATCAGTTCTTCCTATCTTAAAAGGATTGCTATTAAACAACAAGGTGAATATGTCAATTTAAAAGCTCTATAAGTCACTTGGCCTAAAAGCTACGAGGTCATCACAGAGGAGAGTGAACCCTAAAAAATTTACCTGCATGTAGCTGACCTAAAGCAGTCTCTAATGAGAGCTGTTATATTAGTCAATTTGTCAGCTATCTGTTATATTGGTCTCTAATCCCTCCAATGAGTTATATATACAATTCATGAGATCTGCTCATTTGTCTCTAGGAAGTGGCTGCCTATCTAGTAAAACGAATAAAAATAGTGCCTCATATAAAAAAAAACTTCATCACATAAACTGCGTAGATAGTCAAGAGGGCTTTCTCTCCACTGTAACACACACACACACCCTAAGGGTCCCAGAAGAAGGTCAAGTGTTCAAGCTTCCCCACAGGTTACCCGACGGATTCACCTTACAAGTTACCATTAGAGAAAAACAAATAAATAAGCTGCACAGAAAATTTATCTGAACATACTCTGGAAAAGGTGCATCAAATTCTTTGATGATGATGGATGAGGCTCATACTGTAGATAATAGTCCATGCGCGAGTTGTTAAAGCAACAATTTTTTCCTACATCATACAACCATCATCATGGTCAGTTGACAAACACAAACACCAATAAGAAAAAAAAAACAGACCTTAGTGTGGTGAAAATATCATTGATATATGATAAGGAGAGGAATATTTGGGGGATATAAACGAACACATCAACCAGTAGACTAATTACAATTACAGCCAATAAATTTTCAAATAATTCAACGATAACCTTTTGATGGACAAAATACTAAAAAAAACCCAACAACATACTAAGAAACAGCCAGGAAAGTTCTGATAATTGGAGTAGCAGCTGGAACAAAATTATATTTTAGTGTGGCATCTTCTCAGTCATAACTTGCTAATTAAAATAGGCAGCTCCCAGACAATGATGTATCTGTAGTTATAATTTTGCAATAAATCACCAGCACACCTCCCAGTCAAGGCTACATTTTACCTTAGTTTTTTGAAACCCTAATAATGGTGAACTCCATAACTAGACTGCTGGAATACGCCAACAAAGTGCAATTCAAAATAGTCCACCACTGAAGACCCAAACTATCATGGAATCAGATTGAATATATTTCTTCTCTTACGGTAATAGACACCTCAAGATGCAGAACGGCAGATATTTCTCTCAAGGTTACAGCATCATATTTTTTAATTTAATCATTTTCATCCCATTCTACATGGAGGTTCAGATGTTGAATGAGGGTCAAGTATAACCTCGGCGAACTCCTGCAGTTATAGTTAATATATCTTTATCATGGATTCGTATCAAGTGAAACATTTCTTAAATTGATTTGTCATTAATTTCAAGATGCATTCACTTCAGATGTTTGATACCTGATTGTAGAATTTGTCATGGATTATTCTAAAGTGAAAACATTTCTTATCTTAATTAGCAAGAAACCTCAAATGCATTCATCATAGATGGCACTACAGTGCAGCATCATATTTTAGTCCATTCAACCATTCCTTCCATACATCCTATACAGAGGTTACGATGTTGAATGTGGGTCAGGTATATCCTGGGTGATCTCTCTTGCACTTTTAGTTGAATCCAAACCATATATCTTGCAAACAGAGTAGCTTTCGTGTCATCATTACTAGCAATCTTTTGCATAATAGGATAGACACCGGAAACCTATTGATACACACAAGCATCAAGCCCTCCTATAGCTAACAGGACATAGACAGACAGAGCCGTAAATCTCTCCAAGTTACTTTTACCATCCTTTTAACAATCTTTTAAAGAAAAGGGTAAACAATATGAAAGTTTTTTATAAAAAAATCTTGTCCGTTTTCAATGAGGAGAACATTTTTTGTTGAAAAGAAATCTGTCACTTCTAGATATTATAAATTGACATTGGGAAAAAGAAAACAATCAGGCATATGATCATCACATAAAAAAAATTGTTGCATACATCATAAAGCCCAATTTAAGAATTTCGAGATTCCCTCTGTGTGTGTGTGTGTGTGTGAGAGAGAGAGAGAGAGAGAGAGAGACCTGTTATAGCTGCCAGCAAATCACTGCAGTCCATATGACCGTCACATACAGATTGTAATATCTGAACACCCATATCACTGGATATAATGCACAATTCAGGATGAAAACCACAGAGAGAGATGTAGCATGAGTTCTTCAAACAAAAAAAAGTCTGAGTCACCTTCGAAAATTTAGCTGATAAATTCCCAACGCCGAAAGCATCTGCTTCGTAGAGTGTTAGTCACTTTTCTGTCCCCAATAACACTTCTCAGTAAATATTTCATAGCTTAGGCAAAAGAAGTAAAACCTGATCCAGGCGCACATTCACAGCTTTAAGTACAAAGAGGGAACTGACATGCGCCAAGTATGATATAGGACAAAGAAGGGCAGCTGCTTCAATCATATATGCTACTTCTGGCCGAGTTAGTGCAGCAAGGGCCATTATAGTTCCCTATGATTAATAAATGGACACAGTTGATCACTGCAACTACGAATATGGATGTATAAAGAACAGAAAAGATCATGAGGAATAATTGAATATCAAAAAATTTCTGTCCGAGATGCAAGAAGGGATTAGAACCTGTGAGTGGCCTACAAAGAGAACTTTGGAGTTTGTTATCCCATAAACATAATTAATCATATCAGCAAGGTCAAATTCAGCAAGATCCTGCCAACTCCAATCCCAAAATTCCTACAGAAGACCCAAGGTGCGTGACATTATTACACAGTTGTTAGGACTTTAGACTAGAAAGAGTCAAAATGGTGCATCAACTATAAATGTATCTACATCATCAACATTTTCCTCATCAAAATCATCATTTGTTCCCAATTACTTTGGGGTTGATAATCCTGGTATGCCATTTTATTATATGATGCCTGTTATGAAACCTAACTAGCCCTTGATTTGTGAAATGTAAACTAGCTGTTGGATGCATCTTTGCCTACAGTAAAATAATCATTTACATGCTCAGATAGCATACTACAAAAATCATGGGAAGAAGTGAAACATGGTTGGAAAAATGGTTTTGAATGATCTTATTTATCAAAAGTGATCAGACAGCTGAGATTCACAGTAACAGTCAAGACATTCACTCTTGCATTTTCTTGTGCATCATAAACTACTTCTATGATTAAAACTAGAAAACCGAAAGTGTAAATATTTAATATTTATTGTAATTTATGCAGAATTCAAGAAAGTTGTGCTGCCAAAATTTTACCTTGTCTATTTCTGATAAAAAAGTATGACCGTGGCTCCAACGTGTACCACGCACATTGCCAACCCATACGTCGAAACCTTGATCAACAAGGATGAACCCCAAAGACTCTTCGATGGTATTTGCAAACCAAACATCACCTCCCTGCAAACTTATAATATAATGAACATAATTTCCCATTATTGACATCAGTCAATCACATAACCCTTTAAATAAGATATATCATAAGAAGAGTGCACAGGACTTTATTCACAAATTTTTAGTGTCTATGATCATATTCAAATTAACTAAACTGCTAACTGCTAAGTATTCTATCTTATTATATGTTACAGTTCAATGTAAATTTTACAAGTTATACCAATTTTTTTCTAACTATGAAAGATGCAACCAATTTAAGTCAATAAGTACTCACTATTATAATATAAAATAAAAAAAATAAGATTTCCCATTCCTATCAGCTCAAGCTTTTAGGAAACATGGTAATCTTGCATGGTGTCAGAGCTCCAGGTTCTAGGACATCTTGGATTAAGTCTTATTGGAGGCATTTATACCTCAATTGTGTTTCACATGCCGCACTTGATGGATGCTTGCATGTGAGGGGAGGTGTTAGAATATAAAAGAAACAAGTAAGATTTCCCCTTCCTTAGTAACTCGAGCTCTTGGAAAACTTGGTTATCTTACAATTAGAAGCAGGTCATCATCCTCTATATAGCATCGACATTTGAGGTTCTACTTCCATTCCTTTATGAGTTTTATTCACTAAAACCTACCAGACTTAGATGCCCTGAACAGAGACAAGGCCAAAACTTTAGAGCATCCTAATGACCATGTGCTATGAAGAGCAAAAGCATCACCTGAAATAGGCCATGTTGAAGAAAAACAGGAGGACCCGAATTGGCTCCTACTTTTCCTGGACTGCTTGGGACGCGTTGAACAGCCAATAGGTAACCATCTTTCGTTTCAACCTACAATATTCAAATTGAAGGTTGCAGGCTAAGAAAGAAACCCGTAAAACCGATATACTCCCTCTGTCCTACGTTAATAGCTCCATTTTAGTTCATTTTGAAAAATCACATGGAGCTATTAATGTGGGACTGAGGGAGTACTATATAATTAAATTACCACGTAAGTAATATAACCCTGAGGTACCCCTTCTTTTTTTATTTTTTGCTGAAAAATGTTCAATTGTCTAGCTACCCATGTTAAGACCTTCAGCAAAAAAAACTGAAAATATTGCAACTGGGAACAACTGAAGATGCAGCAATGGAGAGAGAGAGAGTACAGTGTGTTCAATGCAGGGGTAACCCAGAGGTTGTATAAGCAGAGAGCACAAGCTCTCACTGTCAGACCCATTGCTCCCTCCACTCCCATCACCGAGGCAGAAACCCACCCGTAGCAGAAGCAGAAGATGAAGAAGAAGATAGAGCCACAAATGAGAAGCATCCAGCCAAGCCATACTGGGAAATGGAGTGACCCTCCTCCCGAGAGAAGAGAAGAAGAAAGAGCAGTCGACTCTTTCTAGGGAGGGAACTGGGAACGTCGACTGTTGGCGTCTAAGTCCAACGTCAGCTGGTTTTTAGCGGGTACAATTGTGACAGGATTGAGCGGTTCACGGGTGCAAACAGTGGGAATTCAGATAAAAGTCCCTCCCAAGGTTTGTTAATTTCCTACACGGCCTCACTTGTTATAAATAGGATGGGAAAGTTAGCACCAGCCCCGGCTCCCGTTCGAGTGCGCGCCTCACTTTGAGAGAAGGGGGTAGTAACTTGCCTACCCCTTAGTTATATAATAAGGCCTTTGGATCCTAATTTAATAGCCCATAGATTGAGTTCCAATGACATGGGTAGGTAGTTATGTACATTGTCGAATTGCAATCTAATAACCTCCAAATTGACTAATAACCTCTAAATTGAGTTTTGATGATAAGGGCAGGTAGGTTTTAATTGCTTATCCACCCCCTATATTAATATACCATGATGCACGCCAATGCTCACACCGGCAAGGGCACATATTAATTTTTTTTATTGTCAAATTTCCGAACAACTATGATATTTACCAAAAAAATTATAACCTCTAATTTAAAGAAAACAAATGGGTCTCATTTAGAGGCACTCGACACACACCAATGTGTAAAATTGCATGGCACTTGTAATACAAGGAATATGCGAGATTTTTAAATGCCAAAGCAAATGGTTGGATCTCGATTTAGTGGCTTAAAATAGACATTATTATTATGCCAATCAATTAATCAAGAGCTTACTCCAAACTCGGTTAGAATAGGCATGAAAAAAGATAGCATTTTGTATCTAGCATTCACTCTCTTTTATAAAAGGAAGTTTTTTATACTCCCTGCTCACCATGAGCTTAGCTAAAAGAACACCTAGGGATTGTTTATTTTTAAGATTGACGATGCATATATTAACATATGTGTTGTCGATTTCATAGATAAATAACCCTCCCACATTCAAATGAAGAGCATTAAAAACTCTTTCCTTATGGGTCCGTTTGGCTAATGATTTGAAATAGAAAGAAAATAACTTTATAAGATAATTTATTTTTGACAAAAAAAGTAAAAGTATAAGACGTTTGGTTAGGGTTTTATTAGATAATTTAAAAAAAATTAGATTTTAGTTTACTTTTGATTTTCATATAAAAATGACAAAAATATCCTCTAACATAATGAGTAAAATATTTTTTTATATCTTTAAAAAAAAAGACTTTGGAGGTAAATTCTTAAAGAAAGTAGATTTTGGGTTAATTTGGTTTAAATTGACCCAAAATTTGATTTATGACAGGAAAGCTATTTTAGTTTTAAATGATCCTTCTAAACGGTTTTCACATAAGAAATCACTTTTCACTTATAAAATTTACCTCCCAAATAAGATATACAAATATAAATATAAATATATATATATATATATATATATATATATATATATATATATATATATATATATATATATATATATATATATATATATATATATATATATATATATATATATATATATATATATATATATATATATATATATATATATATATATATATATATATATATATATTTGAGCCGAATTTGTTATCAAGATCTCAGCCTTTTGTGCAATTTTAACCTATAATAATCAGCCATTCACCACCACGTAATCCCAGCTCCTTTAGGAATATTTTAAAAGGCAAAGCATTGATGTATAACTTTACAGTGCGCCACAAAGTACGCCTAAAAATTAGGTTAATGTAACTAAGTTGCTTGTTGATGTAAGCATAGTGAAAACTAGTTTGCTTAAACGTAACGGCAGTATTGTTTAAAAAGTACTTCTATTCACACCTCAGCTTTTACATCCTTATCTATTCCAATTTTTTTAAAAAACAACACCCACTGCACCTTATAATGTTTGTCACATCACCCCAGGTTTTTTCTTCCCCACTCCCTATATTCCGCCGGTCCCCACCTCCCCTACCTCTAGCGTCGACCCTTATTAGGGTGTTCTTACTGTAGCTGGGAACATGAGACCATCTTGGTCGGCCCATTTGCCCCTCCTCCTGCCTCCCTACTGCCCTAAATGAGACAAGAGGCAGACCAGGCGGGTTTCACGTTTCCATACCCCTTTTTTAGCAGGAGTTGGGTGCCAAAAAAGGGGTAGTATAGGTTGATACGATGAAAAATACTATGGTGAGATGGGGTGTGTAGTTAATTTTAAAGAATTATGCAACATAACTTCTTTTTCCATTGGGTGAAGTGTTGATAAGTGAAAGAAAGTGGGGGATGAAGTGATTTTACCCTCTCCCTTGATCCCTTGTTTAGCCTAGAGAGGACCCCAGCCTTGGGTTTAGTTTGGCTTGAAGGTGGTCGAGCACACTGCGAGGATACATGGGCTAATCTGTGGGCTGATCTCTCATCTCTTTCAATTATAAAAGAAGCATAAAAGGGCATGTCTTTGGGTGTTGTGAAGACCGCATTCTAAGGGTGGTGTCCCTAAAATTCGATTAGTATTAATTATATTTTAAGCAGTTGATTATATGTTAATCTTACTTCGAATATATACTATTGCACATATATGTTCTATATATGTGTGACACTCATAATTGAGGTGAAAAAAATCGGATTTTAGTGCCACCACCGGATGGGCTCACCACCACACATCCGCTGTGCCACCCAACAGCTTTGGATTTGCATGCTGTATAAATGATTTTTTTTTCTTGTGTGTATCTGCAAATTGTTGGCTGGCTGTAAATAAGTCTCTCTCATTTTCTAGAGTGTGTTTGTTGGGGAGATAAGGCTCTCTTTTGGTCAAGTTTTTTGTCTTCTTTTTTGGAATATCTTCATTTTTGGAATGCAAGCTTTTACTTTTTGTTTGTTTCTATGAAGGAACTATTTAATAATTGGTTTCGTATTGACCGAGCAATTTAGTGTACGTTAACCTTTTAGTACCTTGAAAAAACAAATTAGCTTGCTCATGTTGATCATGAGTTGAATTTGTCTAATGGTGAGCCTTCAACTACGTGGCCTTCAAACTCTTGACCAAATTAATCCATCTGTCGCTTGTGTTCTCACTAGATTGTCACTATGACAAATTGACAATCAAGTTATTGAACTAAATAAAATTGTTTATAGGACGCGTCGTTAAGAGTGATTAGTTGGATCTTTGGGTACACAGAACTAAAGGCTTAGAAGGAGACAGATAATCTCCTGTTGTTTATTAGAATAATTTTGTTGGACGCTTGAACTTTTAGTAGATTGGATAACAGTTGATGCTATGACATGTTTTTCTGAGTATCATGCAGCTTTTCTATGTCAATCTAGGGGGGAGAAACTTAAGTGATAAATCTTTCAAGTGCAGGATGCCTGAACTTGAGCTTAATGGACTTAAAAATATGTCAGAGAGATCTACTGAGGAAATACTTCCTCCGTCTCAAAGCAAAAAATTTATTCCTTATTAATAGCTTTATTCTGTTTACTATAAATAATTGAATACTTAAAAAAAATTATAATTAGCTTATTTTCCCTTCTCATAAGTGTAGGTTTCACTATTCAATAAAAATCATAATATTTTTAAATGTAACTATTAAGATAGGATGGAAGCAGTAATATTTTAAGGGTCAAGAAGGCAAGGGCATTTATTCGATAACAGGTAATTTTCGTATTGGCGTGTTAATTAGGAACCTTTCAATTAAGTTAGGATTGATTTTCAACATAGCAATTTTTATATCAGGGTTTCTCGAGTAAAATGTGATAGTTAATGAGATTTGTTAACCACCTAACTTTGCATGCTTGTGACGTGTTATCTTGTTTTTTGTCAAAGCGTTGTGCCTTATGCTGATTTCTGCATGTAGCTCGCGTAGCAAGTCCTATTTAAGTAGGGTTACATTATTAGTGGGCCATATTTGATTATTTGAATAGGTTATATTTAAGAATGTAGTTATTTGTACCCCAATAAACTCTTCTGTCCCCCAAACAAAGTAAAAAAAAAAAATCTCTACTTTAACCATAAATAATAGTATCTTTTTTCAACACCAACGCTTGCAGCAACCCATTCCTCTTTTCCCCTCTTTCTTAGCTTTCTTTTTTCTTCTTCTCTAATCTAGCTACGGCCAGCCAAGCCTCAACGAGGTTGGTGAGGCTTGCAGTGCTTGAAACATATTGATATAAATATTATACATGCTTAATATAACAAAATGTACTATTAGTGACGCTTTTAAGCGTTGCTAATAAAAAATATCGTTAAAAATGTTAAAAATAGTCCTGTCGCAATTGCTCATTAGTGACGCTTAAGGAAAAGCATTGCTAATATGTAATATTAACGATATTTTATTTTTTTGTCGCTAAAATTAATTTATTAGCGATGCTTCTCTAATAAATACTTATTAGCAACGTTTTTTGGAAAACATTGCTAATAACTATGTATTAGCGATGTTTATAAAAACATCGCTATTAAAATTTAAAAAATAAAAATTTAATTATGCATTGCTAAAAAGACATCATTAGGGACGCTATAAAGAACATCTCTAATAATGTCTTTTTATATTAAAAAAAAGCTAGTGACACTTATGAAAGTGTCACTAAAAAATAAAAATAAAAAGTAAACCCGCCGGCACGGGTGAGTGAGTGCTGGCGGGTCATTGTTGACCTGTGCCCAAGCAGGTAACTGATGACCCGCGCCCCGGCGGGTAACTAATGGCCAGCGCAGGTCACTAATGACCTGTAGAAGCGGGTCATGGGTTGTCTTCAACCTCTTGATAGAGAGGTTCGCCGGCAACAGGTTTGTGCGTCGCCCGTCGGCCCCCAGAGATGCTGTGGGCGGGACGGAGATTGTGGGTGGCGGAAGCGGAGAAGAGTGGGTAGGGGCTCAGAAGTGGGAGGGAGGAGCTGAGGGGACGGGAGTAGGGGAAGGAGTGGGGCGGGGAAAATTGGGGAGAGAGGGGAGGAACAGTTGTCGGGGGTCAGTGGGCTAGGAGAGGGGAACCGGGGAGAGAGGGAGGGAAGCGGCCGCTGGGGGGCTGCTCTCCATGGGGTGATCGGCTGGTCGTGGTCGTCAGGGGGCGATCTCCGGGGGCCGGGTGGTTGCCGGCGATGGTCAGTGGTGTAATAGGGTGGGAGGGGGATTTATAGGAGTGCACGAGTGAAATTTCGCCTGCCCAATGGTTTTTGTGACACTTCCAGTGGAAGTGTCGCAAAAAGGGGGAAAGAGAGATAGAGAAAAGAGAGAAGAGAGGGAGGGAGGAGAGAGAAAAGAGAAGAGACAAAGGGAGGAGAGAGAAAAGAGAAGAGAGAGAGAGGGAGGAGAGAGAAAAAGGAGAGAGAAGAGAGGAGAGAGAAGAGAGAGAGGGAAGAGAGAGAAGAGGAGAGAGAAAATAGAAGAGAGAAGAGGAGAGAGAAAAGAGAAGAGAGAAGAGGAGAGAGAGGATAGAGAGAGAGGGAAGAGAGAGAAAAGAGAGAGGGAGGAGAGAGAGGGAGGAGAGGAGAGAGAGGGAGGAGAGAGAGGGAGGAGAGGAGAGAGAGGGAGGAGAGGGAAGAGAGAGAGGAGAGATAAGAGAGAGAGAGAGGGAAGAGGGAGGAGAGAGAGGGAGAGAGGGGGAGAGAGGGGAGGAGAGAGAGAGAGAAAATAGAAGAGCGAGAAGGGAGGAGAGAGAGGAGTGAGAGAGGGGAGAGAGGGAGGAGAGAGAGGGAGGAGAGAGAAAATAGAAGAGAGAGGGGGAGGAGAGAGAGAGAGAGGGAGGAGAGGAGAGAAAAAATAGAAGAGAGAGGGAGGATAGAGACGGAGAGAGGAAAGAAGACTTCAAATTTTTTATTTTAATGAAAATAAAACTATTAGCGACGCCTGAAAGGGATGTATTTGCGACGCATAATATTTTTTCATCGCAATTACATTTGTCATTAGCGACGCTTTTAGTTGAGTGTCACTACAAGATTTAGGCTTTTTTTTTTGAAAAATTAAGATATTAGCGATGATTGTAATCAACCATTGCTAATAGTATAAATACTTGTGACGCTAAATACATAGGGTCGATATCGCTTATACCATTAGCAACAGTCAATACCTAGCATCGCTAATAGGTTTGATTTAAAAAGAAACGATTGCTATTAGCGATGCTCCCATCTATTAGCAATGCACGATAGGAGCATCGCTAATACTATATAAAATTGCGACATATACCAATTAACGTCGCAATTACTTGTTCTATTAGCGATGCTCAAATATGAGCATCGCTAAAAGGTCAATTTTTTTTTAAAAATAGCATAATATGTTTATAAAAAATAGTCTCTCTCTTCCTCTACCCCCTATCTTCTCTCTACACTCTCTCTCTTCTTTCTCTCTCCTCCCCTTCCCCCTTTCTCCTCTCCTCTCCTCCTCTCTCTTCTCTCTCTCTCCCTCCCCCCTCTCCTCTCTCTCTTCGCCCTCTCCCTCTCTCCCCTCTCTCTCCCTCTCTCTCTCCTCCTCTCTCTCTCCCTCTCTCTCTCCTGTCTCTCTCCCTCTCTCCTCTCTCTCCTCACTCTCTCTATTTTAATTTAATTTTTTTAAAATAAAAAATATTATTAACAACGTATACGTGCATACGTCACTAATGTTATAGTGTATTAACGATGCATATACATATGTATATGTCATAAATATTAGTGTATTAGTGACGCATTAGTATATGCATCGCTAATACCCCTTTAAAAAAATCTCCCCCTCTCCCTCTCCTCTCTCTCTACCCTCTCCTCTCTCTCCCCCCTCTCTCCTCTTTCTCTCTCCATTTCTCCTCTCTCCATTTCTCCTCTCTACCTCTCCTCTCTCTCTCTCCTCTTTCTTTCTCCTCTCTCTATATCTCTCCTCTCTTCCTCTCCTCTTTCTCCCCTAATTTTAATTTTTTATAATTTTTTATTTTTAAAAATTATTTTTAAAAATAAATAAATAAAATAAATATTATTAGCGACGTATAGAAATATACGTCACTAATAGTGTATGTATTAGTGATGTATTAAAATATATGTCGCTAATACATATACTATTAGCGATGTATAATTCTATAAGTTGTTAATAATATTTATTTTGTTTTTAATTTTTTAATTTTAAAATATAATAATATATTAAAAAATCTTAAAATTTTTAAAAGTATTTAATCTTCATCTCTCTCTCCTCTATCTCTCTCTCTCCTCTCTACCAACGCACTTGCTAGATGCTCATTGCGATGGCAGCATGGGGCAAGCATTGCCTACACAAGGACTCACCCATCATGGCGAGCCCATGATGAGTATCAATGGGAAGGCATGTGTAGCATTTTCTATAGATACATCTTATACTTCTATAAAGACTACTACTTGTAGCTCTTGGCATTTCCACCTGCATGCCACAAGTAGAAGGCTACTATTTGCCCCCACATAAAATTTCATTCCCCCATTACTTCTCTAATTAAGTAATCTAAAATCTCTCACAATTGCCTAACTTCTCCTTTCTAATTATACAAATATATCCCACATCCACTTCGAAGCCGCATTGGCAAGGTATGGAGCCGACATCCTCATTCCCAGTTCACCCGTCTTCCAATGTCATAACCCTTTTGCCACTTTCTTCTCCTCTTCTTGTTGCTCTTCTTTTTGACCGGTTGTAGCCAAAAAGGCCCTCCCTTCTCTATGGCCCCTTCTCTTCTTTCTTTCTCTCCTCCTTCTTGACAGCCAGTTGGATGGCAAATCTTCCAATAGGCACTAGCATCAAAAGAAAAAGAAGGGAACAAAAGTAGGGGGGGTACGCGGGGTAATAGGGAGATAATAAGGGGGTCACACGGGGAAGAGGGGAAGAGGGCAACAAGCAAATGCAAGCAAAAAACATTTTGAGGGGTAATGAGACAATATTGGTGCAAGGAATACAAATAATAAGCAGTTAGGGATGCAAATAAATGGGCATTGGAGCCAAGGATCTTCGAGTCTAACTTGACCACAACCAAGTTGCCTAAAAGCTTGGGCATGTATATGTATTGGTCGCATATTGTGTATCTATTGTATCGATACAAGATATGGGTTGATATTTATCAATACACAAGGGTTGTGTGTTACTCTTAAAAAGATTTTATCGTTTGTGGCAAGGCTCAAACTCAGTTGTGGAGATTTACCCGAACCCCCATCTAACCAACTACCCCAAAGGCTTTTTTATAATATTTTTGTCCTATTTATATGTATAAACCCTATATTTAAGGTTAGGGGGATGTTTTCCTTCATTAACGAAAAAGTTTTTTCTCGTTATATATTTCTTGTCGTTGCCCACTACTTTTAAATACAAGCTTCATTTATATGTGCCTATTGTCTGGATACTTATGGGCCACACAATTTTGATCATGCAACCCGTGAGTTTGTATTTGCCTACCTGCATCATTAGACACACGCCATCAAATATTGATTCGACAACGCATAATGCATTTGGCACACGCCGACACTCATGCCACATGATATATAATTTTTTAAAATAGTAACAAGACTTGTTTAGCCACTCATTTATGCCACAAGCTTTCTTAGTACAAATTTGCATTATAACTAAACAAAATATTCTAAGTAACTTTGTTAGATTAGCAATAGAGGATTTTTAAAAGGATCAGGGCATTTATGTGCTAGGCAATTATTACATTAAACATATTTTAAATGGTCAATTTTATGTTTGTTTGATGAGTACGCTACTATGAACCCAGGCTCACCCACGCAAGCTTGAATCCTAGTATCATGAGCTGTCAGATCAAAATTTGACGACTAGGGTTGGGAATCGGATCAGGTCAAATCGGATCAGGTTGACCTTGACTCGTAATTAAATTGGATTATTAAACGGGTAGAAAATGCAAACCCTAACACTATATAGGTAGGGATTGATTGGGTATGCGGGTAACCCTAATTTGTTTCTCAGTTTTTTTTACTCTGGTATTTTATACCTTAGCTTTGCATAGAACAAATATATAAAGAATTTAGATGCATTGCAACATTATAAATTGTAAAGTCCCTGATTTTTCTACGATTTTTTGGTCATTTTCGGCGGGAAAATGTGCTGCTTCGGTGTATTTGTATTTGTGTATTTTTTCCATATTTTTTTACCCGTAGAGTCAGGTGTGGGGCTTAGTCGTGGGCCGCGGGCCTCGCTATGCGCTTTCGGCACGAATTTTGGAGGTTCGACGCGTAACCAGTGAGTTAACATGTGTTGAAGATGTAAGTGGAAAAAAAAGAGAAAAACAAAATTGGAAAGATCGGCCCGAGCCCGATCCAGAAAATCCTGGACAGAGCAACCCCCCCCCCCATTTGCTCTCTTTCTCTGGCGGCCGCCACCACCGGTTCCGCCCCGGTGGTGCGACACCAAGGGGCCACCACCCCGGCTGCCTACGGCCACGCTGCCTCCTCCCTGGTTTGCCCTCTCTCCCCTCTGTTTTGTGATTCCGCCACCACCGTGGGCCGGCAAGGGCCGGCCGGCCACCCACAGTTCCGCCTTGGGCCGACGATGGCAGGAGGACACCCCTCCCGGCCCCACTTGGCCTCCTCCGCCGTCCCACTCCGGTTTCCCTCTCTGGAGCTCTGTTTTCCACCCACTTCAGTTGAGCTCGCTGGTAGGCTTCAACCGCTGTTGGACGGCCCGGCTGTGCTCCGTCCGACCCTGCCTTGGTCTGGCGACGACGAGGGGCCACTCCTTCTGGCCCATGGGGCCTCTGCTCCGCTCCCCCAATCATTTCCCCCTATGCCCTATTTTTCAGTTGGCGATCTATTTGTTGAAACAGTGGCCGCCGGCGGCAATCCGTGGCTATCTTGACCTCCCTCTAGCCTTGCCTTGCTCCAACGAAGGTAGTGGACCACACCTCCATGCCCGGTTCCACCTCCGCCCTCCCTCTTTTTTCTGGCCAGACCCATCCTTGCCCCTATTTCTGTCTTTGACGGACTTTGGGGCTGCGCCGGCGAGAGCCAGCCTTCGGCTCGCCTCTTGCCGACCAGCCTTGGGCTGACAACGGTAGGACCGTCCCCATGGCCGCTCCGCCCTTATGGGTTTTCCCCGGTCAGCCCCTCTGTGTTTGGCTTTTGACGCCATTGGCATTGGCCGGTAGTGGCCGAATGCCCACCGAGGATTCCTCCTCAGTCTAGTAACAACTAGAGACGGTCCCACCTTGCACGGTTTGATTGCCTATGACCCATGCTCCTCCCTTTGGCTCACAACCCTAGCTATTCCGCTCATTAGCATGGTTGCCCGTTGACCCTCTTGCCTATTTTATGCCGTCGGTACCGGACGGCCTCTGGCAATAATTTGTATGACTTACCTTGACTGAAGGTGGACGAGTTCATCTGTACAGGCCTTGGCTAGTGGCGGCCTCGTGGCCTTTACTCGACCCTGGACCCTCCCCCTGCTCTCTATCGTGTGAGATGCACAGCTACCCGCACCATTAGTTTTGGTTGTGGGTATTGATCAGCAACGTCACCGTTTAGTTTGGCCACAGCTAGGGCCTTAGCCATGTTGGCCTTTTGTAGGCCTTGGGTCGCCTCCTTTCAGCCCTCTCCCCTGCCCCTTTGGGTCGCGTGCGCATGTGGCCACGGGTGTGCTTTTGGGTTTAGGTGCCACATTCGCGCCGCCTGACTATCGGTTGGCTTTGCCATCGAGTGGAGTTGACACATAGCCCTCCCCCACCTCTCATTTGTCCTCGAGCATTGCCCCATGCTCTCCGCCCTTATGTGGGCCCATGTTGATGCAAAATCGTCGCCATTGGGTGCTGTCCACGACCGATTTTGACATCTTTGTGGCCGGCTGAGTACGTCTTAGCCACCGGCCGATCTTCAGTGAGTACACCATCGACTTCTGGTCGCACCGCCACATATGTTGGCATGATATTTCTCCCGGCCACCCTAGTGTGCCGCCGTGGATCGCGGGTTTTGCCGCATTGACTTCTGACACCCTGTTTGGCCGTGATTGTTTCCAACACTTCTAAAATTCCTCGGGACAGCAGCTCTCTCAGCCAGGCAACAGTTTTGACCGTCAACTCCGCTGCCGCCATCGTCACCGTTGTGTGCTCGCTACCAAACATCATGATTACGAGGTAGGGGAGCTTTGAGCTCGTAATTTCATGATAGCATGCTTTGAATGAGTAGCAACATGCTAGGTTTGTATGATTTCATGCATTGGATGTTAAGTAATGATCCGATTACATGATGTGCATGTAAGCATGATTATATGGTATGTTGAAATGCATATAATATGCATGCTGGCTGTAAGTATGTTGGATGTAAGTATGTGCTAGTGATGACTAGCATGTTTGTTGGTAAGCTACATATGTGTATGCATGTACTAGTGATGGCTAGCGTGCATGTTTGAAGTATGTTTGGATTATGCATGTGCTAGTGATGGCTAGCGTGCATGTTTGGAGTATGTATGGATTATGCATGTGCTAGTGATGGCTAGCGTGCATGTTTGAAGTATGTTTGGATTATGCATGAGCTAGTGATGACTAGCTTGCATGTTTGAAGTATGTATAGGTTATGCATGTGCTAGTGATGGCTAGCGTGTATGTTTGACGTATGTATGCATGTGCTAGTGATGGCTAGCGTGTATGTTTGACGTATATATAAATGTGTATGTATGCACTAGTGATGGCTAGTGAGTATGTTTGTAAGTTGCGTATGTATGATAGTATGTGTATGTTATACGTATGTATGATAGACATACATATGTATGATGACCATTTGACTGTGCTATGGATATGTGTATGCGCATGTGGGCAAAGGTATGGCTATGGATGGTATGAGGTGACAGATGTTTTGTCTGGCTTTAGATATGGGTGTGTAAGCGTATGACAGATGACAGAGGATATGAGTATGACAGGCAAGGATTAGAATGGATCGGTTTGGGTTGGATTGTATGTTGGGCGATTGTCAGATAGTAAGAGTGTGCATAATTGTACAAGCATAACGTACAAATTATGAAGTGAAAAGTATAATAAGTGAGATATAAGTAAGAGGGCGACAACTAGGTTGGCTCTGAGGAGCTTCATTTGATGAGGTCAATGTAAGATGATTTGGCCATAAGGTGGATGGCAAAGTATATATGATTGTAAGGGTTTGATGTACGATGAGTTTTGTCCATGACGTGGACAGGTAAGTGAAGTCTGCTGCCTTGACGAACTAGGGTTCGGATCGGGCTCAGCTTCAATTTGATCAGTCGAGGACTGTGAGTTTGTGTGGCATAATTGTACTGCATAATATACTTAATTCAAAATTGAATTATAAGCACAACTAATGATAGCATTTTGAGTTTGAGACTTGAGGGTTTGACAGATTAAGTTCCGTGTTTGAGCTAGCCGATAATGAGTCAGCTGAGCATTTCTCATGTCTTGTCATGGTGTTTATCCTGCGGGATGTTGTCTGTATGTTGTATAGAGCACCGGACGTCTGATGCTCTGTTGAGAGCGACATATGTTTCCGATTTGGTCTGCGTGTTGTATAAGCCCAAACGTTTGATGCTTTGTTGAGAGCGATGTACGTTTCTGACTTTGTCTACGTGCTATATGAAGCCCAGACATCTGATGCTCTGCTGAGAGTGACGTATGTTTCTGATTTGGTCTGTGTGCTGTATAAGCCCAAACGTTTGATGCTTTGTTGAGAGCGTTGTATGATTCCGCCCAAGAGTGGCACTGTATGTTTCTGCCCAAGTGGCATTGTATGTTTTCTGCCCGAGTGGCAATGGCACTATAAGACCCATTATGGTGGGCAACTGTATGACCCCTTATATGTGGGTGTTTATGTTTGCGCGCTCAAGTAAGTAGTATTATGATCTACTCTTACCTGTTTGATCCAATGCCCCATGAGCATTGGTGTGCCTTACCTTCGGAAAAGTCCATGGTGTCTAGTCACTCCCCAGAGGTTAAGGTGTTGCCCCAGTGACATTCTTTTCTATTTCGACGTTGGAGCTTATTAGTTATAATGAGCTTCAGTGGTCGTTGATATGAGTACGATTGTATGAGTGTGAGCACGACTATAAGCGTATGAGTATGAGCACGACTGTAAGTGTATGAGTATGAGTACGACTGTAAGAGTATGTGTATGAGCACGATTGTAAGAGTATGAGTACGATTATGTTTCTGAGTAAGACAGTAAGTGTGATTTTGTGAAAGCTGTACGAGTATGATTGTATGAGCAAGGTCGTACAAGTATGCGTATGTTGTATAAGTATGCGTATGATGGTACAAGTAAGTTTGTAAGACCCTGAATAAGGGTGTTTGTGTAAGTTTAATTTGATGGTATGCTTTTGGCACGATGGTGCATTTGGTATGACTTTGGCATGATGGTGCATTTGGTATGATTGTATGCATATGAGCATGATATTGATGTTGCATGAACGCATGTATTTATGAACTTAGTGAGTTCACTGTGTTGGTTTCCCCTACTGAGTATTTTCCTACTGGGTATGAAAATACTCATTACCCTACTTTTTAGCCCCGTTGTACAGGTGGTTTTGCAAGTTGTGCGGAGAGCTCTTGAAGATGGATGCTCTCTTCCGAGGTGGATTGATTCCCTTGGACTCAGGTATATGCTTGACTCACTGCGAGTTTATTTGTGTCACGATCCGATGTATTGGGTGAGATGATCAGAAAACAAGATGTTTATCTTTCTGGACTTTCGGTTGGATTAGACTGTGAACTGTTATGGGACTTGCACTCGGGGATGCCTGGGAGATATTTGTATTTAAAGTCTATGATCAAAGCAATTTATTCGTACGTGTGTTTTCGAGTAGTTCCTGATGATATTTGCTTTGGTCGTACGATGTTTGACCGTATGATGAAAATATTAAGATGGAAAATAGATGTTTAGTGTTTTAAATTATAAACTGTTTTATCAGGTTTTGATTTCGTCATTTTTCTTTCGATTTACAGACGTTATATTGCAAAAATTTTCTGTAAATTTTAAGAAAAATGTGTAAAAAATCTCGGGCGTTACATAAATAGATGCGAAACACTCTCTATGTTATTTGAGAAAGTGAGAGTTGGAAAGAGAACATTGTGGCATTATAAAATACATATATAAAATCATCATAATCTTATAAAAATTACTAATTGACTATAATATAAAAATAAAAAATAAGAAAAAAAAATTCTATGAAGATTTATTTCTAATCTTTTCACCATGGGTCATGACATTATTAAATAATAGGTTGAAGTCGGGTTTTGCAGATTGACCTGATCTTATTTTTAAATTAGGTAAAATTTTAAAATCCTAAACATGGCCTTATTTTTTAAGGTTAGGAGAGTCAGGTTGAATTTTTTTAGCTCTACTAACAGTCAATAAAGGAGCGGGCAAGTGATTACATCCACTTGCTCTATGAGTACCATGCACCATCAGATCAAAATTCAATTAGTGATTCTCAGGCTCAGTGAGGTCAATCCTCGTGATGTATTTAGGGTGCTTTTTTTATTGCTGCATCATGTATATATGGTCCAAATTACATGTTTTATTTGTGAATAAAGATTCCTACATTGAAAAAATAAAGGCGGTTTTGCAATAGTGCTAAGAAGAATGAGATTGAAGGTTGAGAATATATATATATATATATATATATGAGTACATTAGGATTCAATGAAACCTAAAAAAGTTGAATCATTTACTCTCTGGTCTTTCCGCTGTCGCCACGATTTCAAAGAGCTTGACGTTGGGGTGGGCCAAGAGCTTGTTCATGATGGTGGATGACTGGACATGAAGAGGGTTGCGTGGTGTGTCGAGTGGTCAACCCAAAAGCATGGTGGGTAGGGGGTGGCACACCAATCAAAATTTAATTTTTTCAATTAATCTACACAATCATACAAATTATCTCAAATCAATAAACAATATAAATCATCCAACATAAAAGCTTACATAAAGGAAATCAAATTAGAAGCAAAAACCTATTGACCTTGGGCTATCCAGCCTTTGGCACGCCCTTGAATCTTTTGATTCGCTCTTATAATCACAAAGGAATCAAGTAGGGAGAGGAGAAATACCTTGTATGTGTTGATCCCTCGAAGCCTTTACTCTTAGATCCAAAACTTAGCAAGATGGCATCCCAAAGTCCTCTTCTTCAAGAACCAACCAACAAGGGATCAAATCCATCTCTTGCACCACATCCAAGAAGGAGGAGAGGAGGAGATAGGGGGTGGCCAGTAAGGGTTTCACCACGCCGAACCACAAGGGAGAGGGGGGCCGGATTGGGAGAAGGGAGAGGAGAGGAGGGGGCAGACTGAATTAGGGCTCCTCTCCCTCTTATTTCCCTTTAAATACTCCTCATCCTTTCTCCAATTAAGCTGGGCTTAAATTGGGCTTTTGGGCTTTCTTGAAATGGGCCTTTCTTACTAAGTTTACAAGCTTTAATTAAAAGGGTCATATACAACAGCTGTGGGCTCTGTCTTCAGAGCCCACGGAGGCCTGGACCCCCTACACACAACCAAGCCCACAACAGGGTCAACCCTTCGCTAACCACGGGTTCTACCATCAAACACATAATTCACGCGTCTAGGCCCCACAACATATTAATGTACACCCTAGTCGCATGCCTAGTGTATGTGTGTGACATAGATGGGTCCCAACCAAATTAGTGTAACAATGGTTCATGTGGGGTTGGCGCGACTACCCCCACCACCCTTGGACCTCATGGCCCGTACCGGCTCAGACCGATCAATGTGGACTGAAATAGGCTAGAGCCCATACCATGGTTCAACATGCTTGATCACCATGTAGTTGTCCTACTCATCGTAGTCTAGAAGAAGGAGCCGACCACCGAGCCAGGTGCCACCACCGGGACTCACAGACTGCTCGATGATGGCCACTATGATGTTGGGGTTCTTGCTCATCTTATAGTGCAAGAGAGGCTAGCAGAACTGACACTAGCCACAACCACGCCGGTGTTGGCATAGAAGATCATGTCCATCATGTAGCGGTGGGTCATCCCCAGAGAGACAATGAACTCCTTGATGGGGTTGAACTAGAAAGACTAGAGGTCATACTTGGGGGTGGCAGTACAGATGGAAAGGGAGAGCTTGGCCGTGAGTGTGGAGAGGAGCGGAGGGGTTAGAGGCCAGGTGTCACGAGCGTGAAGTTAACATTCACGTGATGGCCTAGCTGCACCATACAACCAGTAGTCTATCCACATTTTCACCCAAGTTTATGCACATCCAAAACAAAGTAAAACAAATGCAAAGATAAGGAAAAAGAAGGACCAACTCTAAAACCTTTTATTCAGCATGTAGTTTACATTAATAAGGTCCCTACTTTGCTCCCAACCCAACACCACTTAGTTATCTTACAAACTAGTCTACCCTTTAGCTGAAATACGGCTCAAGCCTTACTAAGTTACTGAGTATGGTCTGCCCCTTGTTTACTACCCAACAGTCATCCGAAACTGTGGTCAAAGCTCTCAATCCACCCCTTATAGAATTCTTGAGTTTTCTGAATGCTTGAATCTCATAAAACAAGGCCTTGACCTCGCTCCCAACCCAAGGATTAGCTCTGCGCCGACAAAGTACTCCTTTGGCTCACCCACTTGGCTGGATTCACCCCTTGGCTAAATCTACCAAGGCTTGCTAAATTGACTCACGCCCTCAGCCCTCCATATGTTGATTACAATGGGTCTCTCCCCTCTCCCAATGTGTTGTACGCCCCCTTTATAGAAAAAGGGTCGGGAAGCCTGGTACTACTAGGACTAGATCGATCTTAGTTACAAATTTAGATCCCAATAGTCTCTGCCTATTACAAATAGGAAACCAGCCCATACACATGCCCAAAATAGTCCAAAAAAAATCCTAACCTAACTAGAAATCCAGCTGAACACTCCTTTAAGTGTCATGCCTCTCCTAGTATTCCTTGGAACTCCTACTTTTACTAGAATTCCTCCACTCGTATGCCTTTCATCAAGCAAGCGTTTTTTCTATGTCTACTTCTTGCATGAAGTCCTTATCCTGCTAGAATTTAGCCATCTTGAGCAGTCTGATTTGCACACAACTCCTTATCCAGGTTTCCTTCTTACATTAGGCCTCCGAGATGACTCCTAGTTGCACTAAGAAATATTGGAACAAATTAGCAAATATATCCAGCATCTCTCCTATTTTAACTAGGAGTTGTCTGTAAAAGTTATAGTCTTCCTAGGAACCGTCTTAGGTAATGGCCCCAGCCTACCATTTAATCGTACTCTGAGTAAGACTTGTATATAAGTCTGTCAATGCACCAACGTCGTTGTTTATCAGTTTTCCTTTGGCCATTTGCTCACCAAGCTGAAACTCATTTACCCCTTAGCCTATTCCATGACTAGAGGTCTAACACTAGGGCAAAAGGAAAGGCTGCCGGAAGCATTCGATGAGAATTTTAGAAAGAGAAGATAAACCCTCATAAGTAAATTCAATCTAGAAAACCTATTTAATGCAAGCAAACAATTAGAGCCCCTTTGTTTTCTGTTAAGATTTCAACAATAAGCAGCTAATCCGAAGATGTGGGAGTTACAACTCCAATCCATTGAATCAAGGATCCAGAATCCTGGTGCCAAGTAAATCCAAACCGAGATGAGATGCGACTGGAATCATTATGTTTCTACATACCATTGTTGGTAGCTTGGAGGATCTTCAGCTCCAAAGCTCTTCAGAAATCCATGTATTAGCGCCTTCACATGTTTGCGAGAAGTAGGAGGGAGGAAAGTGCGGCTCAAGATGGGCATTAGTGCATGGTCAAAAACCTGGCCCATTCCTGAACTAAAAGGGTGACCAGTTTACGTTGGAGGAGGTCGGAATGGCCGCCATCATCCGGCAAACCAATTAATAGTCGTAGCCCTGCAACGGGCTGCGGCTGTTCAATGTGAGAAAAAGGATGCAAAGCTCCGTTGTAGTTCATCTGCCTCGACCCAGTGCAAAAGCTTGTCACGCTGTTGGATGGAGATGAAGAGTCCGAGTGGCAGACCAGACCCGATGTGTACCTAAAACACATGAATGGTACCCATGATGCCAGCCACTCAACCCTTACATGGGTGTAAAAAAGCATTGAATTACTGAACCAGGACCGGTTCAGCAATAACAACACGTTGCCAAGAAGTGGGTAATTATCTCGTAGTTTAATATAATAATACAACTACCCCCTCCTCCCAACAAACAATGTCTCAATTCCCACTAAAATTTAAATATTTTATTATTATTTTATTAATTTTTTCATGTGTCCATCCAATTCTGATTTGGTTGTGACCAGCGTGACTAAAAAGACAACAACTTTGTCTTGTGTGGTTGGCTCATGCCACCTCAACCTGCCACTTTCTAGTGATAAGAAGAAGAAAAGGAAAGGAGGAAGAGAATAAAAAAAGCAAAGGGGAGGAGAAAGACACAGAGGAGGCTATGGCGATAGGAGAGGGGTTGACAAGGAACAAAACAACAATGTTATACCATGCTAGCTATGGATCGACACAATTACAATAGGAGTAGAATAGGTATATATATATATATTTATTTATTTATTTTATAATATTTACTTGGAGAAGTGATACATTGTTGGGGTTGCAAAGTAAGACATTGTTAGGGTGATAATAGTAGCGCGCTGGATATAAAAATAAAGTTCATATGACAAGTGATTCTTAGAACGATGATAATATCCAATGTCTAACATGTATAGTCTAATGCATCTGCACGTACACTTTAACTAGTATTAGTAAAAGAGAATTTCTCATCCTCTTACAAGTATTTTTCAATAAAAACTTCTCCATTGACTGAAGTTCATCTTTCTTCAATTTAATCCCTATAATGCCCACATTACAAAATAGTGTCCGTAAGGAGATTTTGTTTTGTTTTTAGTTTTCTTGATGTGAGGGGTAGGTTTTATTACGGGGGCTAACATTTTGGCCCGGTTTATAGGGCCCCTTTCAGGTCAAGAAGCCCACCCACTTTTGTTCTTGGACAACCATTAACCGGACGCATGGGATCCACTGTTGCAGACTAACCAATAATCATACAGGAAAAAAATTGTCATGATCTCAGGTTCATCGCGCTAGCGTAAGTAAGCCTACGAGTAACATGCACGACTGAAATTCTACCACCGGCTAGTGCTTATGGCAACTTTTTCCTTGTTTGATTATTGGTTAGTTTGCAATGGTGGATCCCCTCCACTTAATGGTTATCCAAGAATGTGCCCTATAAGCTAGGCACAGCTGCAATGTTAATTAGCTTCCATAATAAAATCTTCGGCCTCACATCAAGAAAACTAAAAACAAAATAGAAGCTCGCTACTCCATGTTTTTTGTGTGGTCATATTTGTAATGTGGGATCATAGGGATTAATTTGAAGAAAGATGAACCAGTCAGGGTAGAAGTACTTATAGAAGACTTGTAATCAGATTAAAACTTCTCTTTTACTAATATATTATCCATCTGCTATATCGTCCCTCTTCGCACAGTTGCAAAAACCCATCGCAAGAATTGTAGTTGTCAAATGGAACAGGTAATTAATCCGGGTATTAATAATGCCACAATCCAACAAAAAGCAGCCAAGTACATCACCAGGATCGCCTTCACTGCTGGTGAGAACCCAGAAGTTGAAAGTTGACCATGTGGGCGGCGCGCCAAGAACATGAACGACCTCCTGACTGTTGATTGTTGAAGACAAGCTTCTTTGCCAGGGCCATGAAGGGCTGCACTTCACCAACTTTAATTCTGTGTATGATGACGGGAAGCTGTTCAAGATGAGACTGAAGTTTGAGGGGAACGGCTACTACTGGTTGCCCCTTGGAAGGATAAGTTTGCTCATGGAATCTTCAGGCCGGGTACGGTGATGACTGCATGGGGCTTAAAGGAAGTAGGACAGCTATTGTTTGTTTTTAGGCTGGAGGATTTGAAAGGTGCAGGAGGCGTCAGGAGTGAGCTGTTCTGAAGGTCCCCAATGAAACTAACTCCTTGCAAGTCATGTCACTAATGCAAGTTGATGAAGAGAACAAATTTTGGGTGTTGCTTCTTGGTGAACCTTCAGGATTTTTTTATGATTGTTGGTCCTTATCGCTGCTTTATCTTTTCGTTTATTTTACTTGGTAATTTTTATGATTGTGGTCCTATCTTCTCATCTAATGTAGTTTTGGAGGTAATGTTGGGATTACGGTTATTACCATTAACTGCTTTCAATTAACTTTTTGCCTTAGCTCTACTTCTTTGTACTTCATTTATTCTAGGATTGCTAAAGGTATATTTAGGTTAACCCACAGGTTGCTACATGTGTACATCAGATTACATTTTTCATTGTATACCTAAATTTCTTGTAAAAAGCAATATATATTTTTGGCTAACACAATCAGTTTTAGTGCATATAGTACATCTCTTTCGTTGTATTTTTTTCCTTTTTCAGTTTGGGTCAAAAGACTCGGAACAAATTCATGATCAGTTTTTGCCATCTGGAGTCATCTCCTTTCGGCCGAGCATCAAATTTTCATGGTTATCCTGAGCCTAACCTTTCATGCAATGTATACCTGCAAACAAACATTACAGAAATTGGCCATCTTCCTCGGCCATCTTCCTCTTGTAAGGTCATGCTATTTATACAAACAACATCTAGCATGAAATAAGTCTAATCGTATCCCTTCTACTCCAACCATGGAAGGCCCTATTGACTGACATACCTATATTGGGTTGTGATACGCAAGGTGGAACACTTGCCATATTTTTTACATATACACGGTTGTATTGATACACCATACAAGTTGATATCATGTATCGACAATCAAGAAGGGATGTATTAGATTTTATCGCTTACAGCAAGGCTCAAACATTGCCCTGGAGATTTACCCTAACACTCTTCTAAGCAACTGCACCAAGCGCTTTTGATGTTATACTTCTATCACTTTTTATATTTAACAAATCCTATATTTAAGGCTAGGCCTACATTTCCCTTTATTAATTTTTTATATATATTTCTTGTCATTGCTGACTACCTTTAAATATAAGTCTCATTTATATGTGTCCATGTACATGCGAGATGCTTTCCGGCCACACAATTTTGATCACATGACTCATGAGTTTGTATCTGCCTGCCTATCTCATGATACACACATGACATTGAATCTTAATCTAACAACATGCAATGCATCTAATGCATGCCGATACTCATGCCACCCGATATATATTAACTTTTTTTTTTACATATTGACATGAATTGCTTAGCAATCCATTTATGCGACAACTATCATAGTACAAATTTGCATCACTTAACTAAACAAATTGTTCTACGTAATTTTATTAGACTACCAATGAGAGGATAGTAGAACTTTTAAAAGGATGAGTATTTATCAAGTTTATGTGTGCTAGACAAACTTACAATAAGCATATAATAAATGGACATGTATACTAACTAATATTTTTTTCTTTTTTCATATACTCAACAGTCATAAGGATTACTATTGGAGCAAATGGGTCCTCTTTCTAGTTTTGACCTAGCAAAATTCTTTTTACCATGGATTTTTTTTATAATAATTGTAAAAAGGTTGATTATTGATTCTTAATTTGACTTTGTGCTCACTTACAATATTTTCTAATTATACTATTTATAAAGTATTATAATGATATTTTGTAAGTTTCATAAAGTTTTGATATATCTTAGGGGTTTTGCACCCATCTCAGTGAGTAATGAGCATATAAATGCTAGATACCCTTACCAGTAGTCATTGTCATCATCATTGATACCGATACAACCTTCCATGCTCCTATAGTCCTATAGCAGAATTTGGTATATCTCCTTTCATTCACCCTTCTGACAAGGTGGTGACACCAAGGCAAGCTCTGATGAGTGTTAGTGAGCTCCATGATTTAATTCTCCTTAATTATTTCTTTATCAATTTTGAAGAAGGAATTACATGAAAACTTAATGGAGATATTATTAGAAAATTCTTAACTATATCATACAACTAGAATTTGATTAGCTTATGAAGCAAAATAAAAACAATGCAAAAATAAGAAAATAAAATTGTTGGTTCAATTTAGCATTATTGTTGATACACTCGAGTAATATTATTAAATTAATTCAATAATATTTTTTGAATCATTTCATATCTTCCCTTATCAATAGATAACATGTATTAATAAATATCCTTACTACCAATAAGAGTATGTCAGTATTGAAAATATTGGTAAATTGATTCAACAATGCTACTGAAATGCTTTAGTAATAATGTTGAATCAATTCAACGTGTTGAAGCATTTGAACAATATTTTATGAACCACTCCATTTTTTTTCTATATTAATAAATATCTTGCATACCATTGAGAATAAATTATATGAAAAAAACATTATCTTACAAATCACAATAAGTTCGATGGTACAACAAAGTAATTTTTTCTCTGTATATGTTTTCCTATATCAATAAGTTTAATATTATGACACAAAAGTCATTCAATAGAAAATAGCCTGGCAATGGAGCCTTCTAGGATCTCTACTGTAATTTGGGTCTCAAATAGTGGAGTATATCATCCTAAAATAGTTGAAAAACATAGTTTTGTGAGAACCATGCTTTACAAAATGAAGGAACAAAATAGATCATCCAAATTTGAGTAAAGTGTGTCATGGCATAGCTCTTCTAAATCCTTTTTACTAAAACAGTGCCATAAATTATGAGATTTTTTTTCTTTCTTAAATGTAAAATAAATCTTCTGATTAAATATTCAGGTCATGATAATTGAGGTTCTCAAATATGAATATTTAAACTTATGATATTAAAGTCCATAAATAGTAGGTTAACCCTATAAGTACAAGTATGTCATTTATATAAATATAAATAACTAAGTAAAGTTGGGTTTCACACAATTAAATTTAAGTACTTACAAAATTGCAGAAGTCATAAATTAAATCTCACTTGTGCAATATCATCCTCAAACCACAACCCACGATCTTGGTGTCACTAGGGCTCACTAGAAGAACCTACAACCAACAAGATTAAACAACAACAGAATATATTCTCTTTCCGAAGGAGAGTTTCCAAAAGAGCAAAATAATTAATTAATATTTTTTAGATTTTGCCAACATCGTAGAGATGTTAATTGCCTACATACATATGGATAAAGTCTCCAATGTTATTGCTAAAAAAATCAGATCCAGAAGTAGTTCTACCTAGAAACTACCACCAACTCAGGAAGCATAACATTATATATGCAATGCTTTAAGTATTTTAAATATTTAAAGCAGCATATATTTTATGTATATCCTTTCAATATTTCACTCATTATAGTTAAACAATCAATATTAAACAATCTTATTAATTATCTCATTAACCTCTATTCAATAATTAATAACTTTGTCTAGCTAATCCTAAAGACAGACAAACATATCACATGTCATCGTAAGTGACATGTGACAAAAATTACTATGGAGCATCCTTGAAAAGGAACAATCTATAGTGACATTGGAATCTATTAGGAAGTGTTATCACCTAACCTAGACCCTAAGGACCTAGCATGAGTGGAAGGTTATTACCCACAACTTCACTTGAATAGAATTGGTGAGAGACATTAACCAAGCAAGATGTTAGTGATTCCAACTACATGTACACTAAATGTTTATGAGCAAATCGGTTGTAAACAAGGTTCACATAGAGCTCCCTTCAATAGGGAGGTGCTTACATGACCAAATCAACAATTTATCAATAGAGGTAAGACTCAAAAAACCCAGTCTGAACTCTATCAGTTTTTATCCAACAAAGAAGGATTCAAAATAACTATCACAAATCCTATCACTCTCTAAGACTAGGGTCAAAATTCTAGACAGACATCAATTCATTAACTAAAGAAAATTATTATGTCAACGGTCTTATTCACTCTATGAACTAGTCTCATACTCCTCTGAGGGTATTTTACTTTTTATTTTAATTAGGTATTCTCGCTCAATCTAAAGCTATCTAAGATTAATCTTTCATTAATATTAAGCTAGTGATAAATTATTATCACAACAACAATTGCAAACATATTTTTTCTTGCATGTATGCCCAGTGGAGGCTCCGCAGATCTAATAGAGGGGCTAAATTAATGGGAAGGAGGATGAGGACATCCCGGCTATCAACTTCTGGCTGGCCAACCACCCCTCCCCGTCTTCCTCTACCTAGTCGTGTGGATGGATACGAAGAAGACAAAGGAGGAGGGAAGAAGTGGCATGTGGTCAGCCCTTCCTCCGCCTCCCCTAGGTATCCTAGCAGTGGCTAGGGCTCTAACAGCAAGCTGCTCTCCAATCCATTAGTAGCAATCAGCAGACAATTGGCCAGAGCCAGACGTAGCTACCAACAACTTAGCCCTCAAGCTTCAATAAATTAAAATTAAAATTAAAAGGGGGGATTTCCCACCAAAATCCCACAATCAAGCATAAGTCGCCCTTAATTAACCCTACAATGTATAGTAATTAGTGTTAATGAGCAATCCTACCTCGTCAAAACTCCTGTCTTTATGCTTGCTCCTCCCCACCTTAGTTGCTAGCCACACTCACTGAAAACTCCCCAGCTGTCCTTTTCTATCTTTGCATGGTGGTTCCTCTTCTAATAAGCCTAAGCATGTATTTATAGTTAATGGATATTAGGGTTTCTAATCTCCTAAGAACTTTAGGCTAACTAAATCTCCATAGGATAACCAATTGGGCCTATTAAAACCATTCCTATCATTTTAGTTAACCAGGCCCACCGAGCACATAAAACGGCTCAATTGCATGCCTCATTCGCATAAACTAGTCATGTATGTTATGTTTAACTGTGAACTGTTATATCTCCCTCATCCAAACTTGGTAGCGTTTGAAAGCTCTTTTCGTCTACTTTCTAATCAAATAGTATCAATCTCAAATTTCATATATTTAGGAAGTTATTAAACTGATAAGGTCCAAAGGTCAAAGTCCTTAATGTCCACTATTAAAAAATTAGAAATTTTTTGGATATTACAAAGTGCACATTTTGTACCTAAGTGAAATTCATCGTCATGTAGGAACTAATGCATTGACAATGCATATTAAGAACAAGCCACAATCAACTTCATTGGTTTGATATGGACCCTTTTGACAGAGGACTCTCTTAGCACAATCAACCTCTAGCAGAAATGCCAAAGTTATTTAACAATATTGCTAAATCAATTCAATAATAATGTAAAAGAGATTTAAATATATTGACGACACACTTTTGCATATACGTATTATACACAAATGTAAGTATACACCAACAATAATTCAACAACAAGATAGTAATATCCATAGCATATATAGCTATAAAATAATATTGTAAAAATGATTTAAAACTTACATTCTTTCAAATATATAGTAAAGTGCATAACATAATAGCCATAAATATATTATTGCAAAAATTGATTCTAAAAAATTGCATATTGATTCTACAATATACATATTATACAAGAATGCAATTAAAACCAACAACCAACAACCAATATAGTAATATGCATAACATTAGCTATAAAATATTGATTTAAATATATATTTATAATAAATCCATAAAATATTATTGCACAAGTGATTCAAAATCTAGATTGATTCAAACATATAGTAATATGCACAACATAGCCATAAAAATATTATTGCATAATCGATTCATCAATATTGCTAAATCAATTCTACATTATACATAGTATATAAAAAAAGTAACCAATTGCAATATAGTAATATGGATGACATAGTTATAATATATTAATTCAAATATTTATGCATAACATGACCAACGAATATTATTGTTGTATTGTTGAATAGATTCACGAATAAAGGAGTAAGAAGGAAAAAAATAAGAAAAGTAAGAAAATGCTATTGGATTTGGGAGTCATTGTGATGTGGACCTAGCGGAGGAGAGGGCGCCAAAGTTGGAGGGGTACGAGGGGAGGTCTACATGCGATGGGCAGTGGATTGGTGATGAGTGGGCGTAGGAGAGGGCACTTGTTCAGAGGAGTGCAGAGGGGTGGTTCGCGTGTGGTAGGAGGAGGAGGAGGTGTTGTGGGGGTGGAGGAGGAGGCAATGTAGGCGGAGGTGTGCGGGGAGGCTTGTCTGCTAATGGAGAAAGTAGATAGGCTTCTTGGGGCCGGGATTAGCTTTATGGGGTAGTAGATGTGCCGGTGGATCGTCTTTTAAAGGCAAATAAGTGGGTAGAGGAGTGGGGGACATCATTGGATATGGAGGGTCATGCGAAGGAGGCAGATGGATCTAGTTCTTCATCTAACTAATTGGCCTCCTTAGGCGTCATATCAAATTCCTTAGGTGGTGGATCGTCTTCTTCTGGCAATAGAATGGCCAACAGAGAAGGAATAGGTGAAGAAGTGGGGGTGACATTTTATTGAATCATTTTATCATTTATGTAGAATAGACTTGTGGTGGCATTAACTGAAAGGGGGGAAAGATAATTTGGTCCGAACTTAACCTAAAAGTAGGTAACCTATAATATAAGGAGAAAAACCCATGTGATATGAAAATATCATATATTTGCCCCAAAATTTCATTAAATTTTATTTATATTAGACATTCTTAGGTAACATTTAATATAATGCATTTTTTTTATTGAATTGTGAAATCCATGGTTAACATTATAAAATATAGCTCTTATAGTATTTTTTTTAATATCCAACTACTTAAATTGAGCCTAATAAAGTTATTAATATAAAATAATTTTTTTAAATAAAACTATTAATATAGATAAGGAGTGTGCTTTAAGACTGTCCATAAGGACAACGTCATCAAGTACCCTACAATAATTATTATAAACCTTTGCAAAAGAAAGAAATGCATTTCATTTTGCACGTGAATGGATTTTCCAGTTTTAAAATTTTTTTTAGTTGGATGGGATTTTTGTACTGTAAGCAGTAATTTGTAGGGTCCGGAAAAAGATTATCCTTCTCATTAAGACATTTGAAATTCCCGATGTTCATATAAAACTGTTACGAGTATTATTATTCAAGTGAAACTTGACGGCCTTCGCTGCTTTCTTCATATATTGAGTTATTTGACCTACAATCTATTATTTAACCATAATCACTTTTATTACACAAATTATGCCCATAACCCTGGTTATTTCGGGGCAGGGGGATGAAGTTCACTATCACTTTCATTCCCCTACTTTGAGAATTTTAAGTAGCATTTGGCCAATATCAGAAATCAAACTTGTCCAACATGCAGCTCATAATGTTTGCTCTGCAAATAATGTTGCAAGTGCAAGAATGATAAGAATTAGATAAATATTGTGTGACAATGGCTGTGTACTTTTCCAAAGGTGGGCCTTCACTTTTGAAAGAAGAAAACGCCACTCGCCATGCGCAGGATCTGGATAAATCTAACTAACCTCTTCTTTGTCTCTTAAACAAGCAAGAACTTCCTTAACAATCACTTAAAAATTTCTGTCCAAGTTCTCAAGAAACACAGTGGTGTCCACGTTTTCGGGTTATTGGATCGCTTTCCCCTTTCTGCGTGCATAAAAATGTCTGCATTAGCTGTATCAATGCATAAGCCCGTGAACATCTCAGCTTCTGTCCCTCCACTGTCTGGCACTGTACACCAATACGAGGTCTCCCAACTGGGACTGGTGGCGTCCACCATTAAAGGGCAGCTGGGAACACCTCTACTAATCAGATTAGTGCAAGAAAACTGGCTGATTAAGCAAGCAAACATGATTACTCCCACTTAACCCACATCCCCAAATGAGATTAGGACTTCTGCTGGGATTTTTGGCATTTAAAGAGCTCACATATCATAAAGAAACTTTTTGAGACTTTTCTGTTCTGTGTGTTTTTGGTACTGGCTTCACTCACGCAAAAGAACAAACAGGAAAACAACAACCATAAATTTCCATGAATGCTTACAACGCGGACGGGAATCTTTTCGTTTCCTGTAAAAGACAAGCAGATACCCATAATTCCCCTTCCATCATCTCATCTTCCCCAGAGCCCAAGATCATGGAAATTGATCAATAATTTCTCAATTAGTCCAATTTTTACATGGAGGAAAAACAAAGCTGAATTGAAAAAGACGCAATCCGATTACCAGAACAAGAGACACACAAAGCGTGGATGGGTGATGGCCATCCTCAAATTACATAAAATTATACATATAAAGATATAAAAAAGCGAAATTGAAGAAAAAGATGAAATGGGTTACTGGATTTTGGGGGGAGGAATGGAGGATCTGCTTTCACGCTCATCGACCCAGTTTGTTGATGTTCATCTTCTCGTAGTGGCGAATCGAGAGAAGCGAGAGGGACACGTGGACCTCGTCTTTGCCCCAGTTGGCCTGCGGCTTGGCAGAAATCGAGGATGGGAAGGCGGCCGAGAGAGGCTGCGGCGGCGTGGAGGAGCCTGATCCGGAGGCGGAGGCCGATGCCGAGGCGACCGGGAGGGTAGGGGGCTTGATGAGGGGGAGGAGGCAGTGGGCGTGGAGGCGGCGGAACCCGCCCAGGGCGAGGACGACGGAGCGCATCTGCTGGCTGGTGCAGCCGACGGGGAGGCGCCAGTGGCGGTTGCAGAACAGCTCCCAGAGCCGCTCGTCCTGAGCCGTCCGGTGCCACTGGCGGCTCACGCAGGCCGCCGCCTCCAGCGTCCGGGAGTCGTCCACGTGCCTCAGCACCTCGAACAGCAGGTCGTCGTCCAGCTGAAACACGCAACCCTCCTCCTCGCCTCCTCCGCCGGCGTCCGCCACCTTCTCCTTCATCTTCGCCCTCTTCTTTGCCGCGTCGTCCTCCGTCCGGTCGTCCGCCGCAGCCGGCCGCTTCATGGAGTCGGGGTTGGTGTGGGATCCGGGCGAGGATTCCGGCTTCGCCTTCGCCGGGTTCGTCGGAATGATGGGGGTGAGGGCCAGTACTCTGGCGATTTGGCTTCTTTAGGGGGATGAGGGTGGGGCCCACACCGGGGGGGTGGGGAGTTATTATTTTCTAGGATAATTTACATCGTGCTCCTCTATTTGTAATTTTATTGCGTTCAAACCCTCTGACGTTTCCTAACTAAAAGCTCACACCCTTATCTAGTTGACGTCGTTAACTACAGTAGGTAAAGTGACAACATTGCCCACTACAATTGTGTTTACTTCTTTAAGTAGACTATCATATCACCTATGGTATTTTAATTAAAACAATTAGGGTACTTTTTGAATCAAACGTCTTCGTTCCTCATTACTTAACTCGCATATTGATTGGATAGTGTATCCCTTACCTAATGTTAATAGATTATTTTTTTAGATAAATTAAAATTAATTAATTTTAAATTTTTAAATAAATAAAATTATTAATACTAGATAGAGGGAATATTATCTTATTTGCTAGGTGGTTGATGACTTTTTTTTAGATTAAGTAATTGCTTGATTGGATACATATATGTAAAAAGTATATAAAGATTTCGTTTTAGTATATAATGTTATTATCATGAGCTCATAAAGTACTAATAATTAAATATAAATCGTTGATAAAAACCAAATATGGGTAAATTTGTCATTCAACATGATCTTGTTAACAGCATTAACATAAGAAGGTTGCGGTGCTATTTTTAAAATATCAAGGGGCTGGAACGTAATTTAGACTGCTAGTTTGGCAGGGCGGGTACTCGAGTTGGGGAATAACGAGAATGCCACTGGAGAAGGATTTGGAGTCTACGAAGCCGACAAACCCGGGAAATAAATGCCTGTTGTGGTGGGTTATGTGGAATGACGAAAATACCCTGGAAATTTTTAACATTACCGGGCCAATCAGCTGAGACTGGGGAGACCGACCAAACGTCAGACCTTGGTTTTGGAAGCTAAACCGGTTCGGCCCAACTAAGGATGCTGGCTTGTTGGTTCGGTTCGACAGGACTTTAGAGTTCGAATTAATTCAAGGTTTAACAAGCTAGCTAAATATCAACGAGCTATAGATTGTTTTGGTTTGAGTTTAACACTTTAATTTTAAGTTTGAGTCGAATTGAATTATTTTAATTTATAGTTATTGCTTAGTTTTAAAATTGGTGGCCTAAAAGTATTTAAAGAAAAATTATTAATACAAATATGGTCAAAAAGTGGACCAATATATTAGGATTAGAAAACCAAATGAACTTAGTTTAGTTAATTTTAATTTTCTAATCTAGATTATTAATACAAGACAAAGGAACTAAAGTTCTATAAAAATTGGTTAGTTCTCAAGAGACATATTAACTATTTTCTCTAAAAAAAATCTTAAAGTAGTTGTACCTAAAAAAATTGAAGATGATATTTGATAGAATAATTTGAAACTTAGGAGACATAAAATCTATATGTAGTGTAATATATACATGTATATATTTTAAAAAATAATATATATGATGTGAGTTCAAGATATTTTCAAGCTTAGTTGAACATTGATATGTTTGATCTTTGTTTTACTAACCTTCGTAAGTGGAGCTGAGTTGAGCTTTCAAGCTTGCTTTAAGACCCCTATATTGAGCTCTTTTTAGCTCAATCAAAATAAAATTTTAGATTGGCCAAAAAAAGACTTAAAGTTAAATTTTAATATAATTTAATACTATCTTTGTCCTACATTAATAACCCTATTTGATAAAATAATTTGTTCCATATTAATGGTTCTATTTTGTTCAATTTAAGTGGTTAGGTATTTAAAAAAAGTATCATAAGCTTATTTTTACTTCTTTTAGATGTAATTTCACCATTCAATAAAAATTGGTATTTTTTTAAATATAATTATTAATGTTGGATAGAAGGAGTGTAAATTTTATATTACTTATATTTTGTTATTGTAAACATACAAAAAATTGAGATACATTTGAACCCATGTCAACCCTAAATCAAAATTCTTACATAGGAGATTTGAACTCAAGTTCCAGTCGAGCCTCAAGCTTGCTAATTAAGTATTGAACAAATTCGAGTTGAATTAGAGGGACAATATAAATTTCGAACTCAACCCAAACCAGGTCAATACTTGACATGGCTTGTTAACACCTCTAAGACCAACTCGAAGCAAATCTTATTTTTTATATTTTCTAATTACTTAACTATTCTTATTATTCTAGACATTTGCTTGTTTTCGTCTCAACACATTTTTGTGAATTACCTTATGATAATTGCATAACCATGTGCGACTTTAGTTTTAAAAATGACCATGTTTAGATGTTATCTTTTTCTTAGTAATCATGCAATGAAAATGGAAGTACTTGGGTTCACACCTCCACTTTGTCTAATTAAATTTTAAAAAAATTATTAGCTACCAATAGATATCATATTCAGCTATTCTTCTAAGGTAGGTTGCCCTACCTTTATTAGTTAGGGACGTGCTAATACTTTCTTACAATTCATTTTGAAGGCAAAACTAAAGGTGTTAAACCAAATAAAGCTTCAACTAGCTCGAATAAGGCCTGAAATTATCATTTTTTTTCCAACTATATATGTCAAACGCTATATATGCGGGCCCTTATCAATGTTTGCCACAATAGTCAACATGTGGCTCTCATATAGGCATAGTGCCGAGTCCGCGCATGACCATTGGATGAGTATATATGACATTACTCTTTATCTCTTTAAAAAAATAATATTTTTACATTACAAGTATATATTAAAAATTTACATAAATTTTAATTGATCTAAATAAGTAAGCTCATGTGAACTTTATATAAGGCCTATTTGTGAAATTCAATCAAAATTTTTGTATAAATTTTTATGAGTGTTATTGTTGTGGGAATATCACTATCCTCCTTATCCACACTACTTTTAAATAGTGAATAGATATTCACCGTCTCCATGTATATAGATGATGGATACCCCTTAATAAAACCGGTAGATATCCATCATTTATATATATTAAAATAGTAGATACCTACCAATTATATAGAGGTAGAGTATGCTAGACAAAGTGGGGGTGGAAGACCCGTCATCTCTTACCTTTTATTTTTTTTAAGACAATATTAGTAGCTAGAGTCCACCTCTTCAATTACTTAGATTTATCGTCTAACTTTTTTATATAAAATTGACATACATACGCCTTAGCGCACAATAAAATGTACTTCCTAATAACATTTATGTGGTAAAAATATTTTTTTATCATCTCTGAATAATATTTTTTTTATATAAATTAAGGTATTAAAATAAAATAAAAAATATACATTCAGTAGCACGTTCTTGGCTTCTAAGACTAATTTGGCCGCCAATCCGTTTCGGCCTCGTTCAAAGTTTCTCACGAGCAGGCGTCAGAAGGGCGTGGAAGGCTGTATGGAGGCTTTTTGTCGTTTTCATTGACCCTGCCCCTTCCCGGTCTCCAAACAACACACAGACAAAAAAAGCGCCAACCCGCGACGACGACAGAACCAGTGACTGAGGGCAGTTTCGTCAAATCTTAAAGGCCAGTCCACACCGACGTCCGGATCCGCATGGCTCAGGACAAACGAACTCTGCGGCCGACCGAATTTCCTTTGTCGGGGCTCCCGAGTCCCGATTGGCGTTATCTGTCTTCCAATCGCAGTGCCGGTCCACCGTCCACAGTAGAACCGGGCCATCGTCTCGGACGGACCGCCCGACATCGGTCGGGTCGAGTAGAGGACAGCAGTACAAAACGACAAATCATGCCAATAATCGGGTAAACGGGTGTACAAATTTGGCCTACCCGTGGTGCTAGGTTTGGTTACCTATTCTTGTCCTCATCCGGAAGGAAAACAAAGGTTGGCGTGGGGCCCACCGGAGTCCGGACAGGGACGACTTTCGGGCAGGCATCTAATTTGTCCGGACCTGCCGAGCCGGGTCTTGGGCAGCAGACGATTCCCCTTTGCCCGCGAATCTAAACCAAATCCGTTGCGGCCCTCTTTTTTGGATACGCACGCATATACACGCAACACGCCTTCTTCACGACATGATCGCTAAAGTACATGACGGACTTTTAGAGCGTATTACTTAGGGACTGGTTATTAAATTAAACTTAATTTCAAAATCAGGTTACCAAATTTGAAGAAGAAATGCCGATGAAGTTAATATTTTATATTTTCTAATTTTTAAGTAAAAATATTATATTACATACTTTAAGATGAAATTACTCTTAGGTCTTAAATAAATTTAATCTTTATATATATTATCAAAAATAAACAATAGAATAGTGCGACACTATTTTGGTAGGAAGTCAAAATTTGCCAGTGAGAGGTGACAAATAGCGCATCACGGGCGAGTCACCAAAGACAGCAAAAACCCATTTTTTTTATGAGATAAGTTATTTAGGATAAAAAAAAGCTTTATTTTAGTATATTAAATCACTATTTAACTACTATAATAGAGAGTATTTGTATCTATTACAATAGAGAGGTAGACAATGATGCTATATATGTAGGTAAAAATACGCAGTTGATGAATATTAATCCGTCGATGAGTTTTGATGAGTTGCAAGTTTAAGTTAAAGAAAGACTTATTGTTAATGCTAATATGACTTTGAAGTATTTGATACCAACTTTGCAACCATCCATTTTATATAAATTAGAAGACAATAAACACATGCAATCTATGTTTTTCATTTATAAGAAGGTAAATAAAGATGTATTATCATTATAAGTGGAGACAAAAGAGCTTGACAATGACAACAAATCACCATCAATGAAAAGGAACTAGACTGTAATAGAGATAAATCACCGATGGTATTGACTCACCCCAGCTTAAATGGTGAACTACAAATGGCAGTTAATGATACACAATTCACTTGTAAAATAGTAAGGTAATAATAAATTTTATATTACACAATAATGTAGTTTATCATGTACTCGAACACACAATATTTAAACTATCGTGTTCAGTAAAACCATGATATTTATAATATTGCATTAACTAATGATGCAAATACCAAAGCAATATACCACAAATCCTTTTTACCATAGATTCAATAACACATATAAATATTATGCCATTGATAACATAATAAAATTTGTAAATGTGTAACTGAATACACGATGTTGAGTTATATCACATATTGATTAACAAGTTAATATCCATTGCAGATTGGGAGAACTGAGAGATTTCAACTCAACAAATCCATGCCACACATCGTACAACTTTTAATGCCTAGAGAACCTCTTACAGAAGTCAATTAGATTTGATTTGAAGAAATGTTGCCTACAGTGGTTATGATAAAGACTTCATTTGATAACTATGATCCTTCATACAACCCTGAAAATTATGATGACCAAGAATTTGAAAAAATGTGGGGTGATGAGCAATGAAATAAGAATGGCATAATTGACATGGAAAGTATGTTTGATAATGAAAAATTTAGACACAACGAGGTATCTAGTAATATTAACATTGAGGTCGAGGCAAGGTGGGAGGCAGTCGATGATCTTCAACTTGTTGGAACCAAATATTAGTGAGGGCGAGGTAATGACTGTCAGTTTGAAAGCAAAGGACTACCAAATCTACTCCAATTGGGTGCACATTTCATAAGCCTGATACATTTCAATAGGGTTTTGATTGACCTTGCAATAAAGATGAATTTTACATATCAGGTTGTAGATAAAAATAAGAATATATACGCTGCAAAGTACTCCGAAGAGTCTTGCAACTAGTATATAAGGCTTCAAACATAGGAGATCATATGATTGTGACAAGGTTTGCTAAGCCATTCGTGTGGAATATAAATGAAGTCAATTGACCATCCTTTAGCATTGCACCTTTGACTTGTGAGAAAAGGTTATGGGTTTTTAAAGATTCAACATACATTACACTAAAAAGTATAGTAAGATATACTTCGAAGCATTGGGTATAACTGTGAACTACAAGAAATGCTAGTGTACAAGTAAAACACACTTATGATATTTACAAAGTCTTGTTTACGAAAATATGACTTTTGAATATGATGTGTTATAGGTCACATGAGGCTTTACAGTCTCATTTTCTTAAAACACAAGTTGTTTATCTATCATGTTAACATGAACATGCTGGTTATAAAGTCTAGTTTCACAAAAACACAACTAGTAATCTTTAACTTGTATTTAATCTTTGAAGAATGCTAACTACTTAAAATTTGGTTGGGCAGGTAAAACATTTTGTGATTTAATCGATAGGGACCCAGACAAATCCTATTGCATACTTCTTACATACGAAATTTAGATAGAAAGGATTAATCCAAGCAATCTAATAGTTCCGATCAAATTATGTGATATTCTTAGACCATAGGGGGATACAATTTTAAAAGTTTTTTGGATGTTTGAGTTAGTTAGAAGAACTTTTAGAACAACACTAAGGTCATTGCTAATCGTAGATGTGATTTTCTTGAAGGGAAAGTATCTCGGTTAGCTATTGATAGTAACTACACTTGACGGGAACAATAATATATTATGCGTTATATTTGTTGTGGTCAAGAATATGTGTAAGAAAACTTGGAGCTAATTTCTTGAATTGCTTAGAAATTATCTATTTTTTTATCCTTTAGACGAGTTGGATACAATTGTTTATGATAGAATGAAGGGCCTGGTAAATGTTGTTAAGCAGTATTTTCCCTCTACACACCACAAATATTGCATCTGTCACATGCTAGTAAATATATTGGACAAATTCAAATATAACTACCTAAAGAACTAGCTTCATATGGTAGCTAAAACTTTCAAACAAAACATGTATGATCACATAATGAACAACATTAAAGAACATAATCCTGAGGCATTTAGTTAGCTAAATAAGATAGGTGCAAAGCATTGGGCCAATGTTGAATTTTCAGGCAAAAGATATAGAACACTTAGCTCAAACGGGTCTAAAAGTGTTGATGCAATGTTAAAAAAAACTAGGTCGATGTCTATTATTCAATTAATTGAGCATACAATGGAGCACACAACTGCACACTTTGAGAAACATTGGACAGATGGAAAAAATATGATTGTAAATGTAACCCAATTTGCTCGTAAACACATCAAAAGGAGAAGAGAATAAGCAAAGAATGTGCATGTAGTGTCAGTATCAATGTATGAATTTCAGGTTAACTCGCTATATCACCAGGTAAAATATAATTAATATCATGTGTATGTTCATACGCTATCCATCATGTATGATTATCTGTTAAAATAACATGATAGTTGTAGGCATACGACATGTGTTGATGGGTCGTGTTTGCAATGACACTATAATATCACTTATCGTGTTTTCATTTACATGTATTCTTTCAACAGGATGTAGTGAATATGGTGGAATGATTTCAACATTTGGGGCTTCTGTGTAAACATGCAATTGCAATAATTGATTACAAATACTTCTGTGTCTGATTACTGTAAAAAATAGTACTCCACATAAATATATAAACTGACATATCGAGAGCCATTATACCCAACGACAGATAGGCACCAGTGGGCACTGGAATTCTGCCTACATTCAACCCACCTATCCCACTCAAACAGTGGGGGTATCCAAGAAAAAACCGAATAGAGTCACAACCCAAGTTCAAAACACCACACAAATGTGGAGCATGTGGATAGTTTGGACACAATCGCAAACATTGTAGTAGCACACAAGATGACCCTTTAAATGTGGTTGTTGGTCCAAGTACAAGCCGAAGGGGTAGATAAAAGAGTAGGAAAACGAAATAAGGATAGGAATATCGATTGGGGTTGCCTTATCCACCCCCGTTCTGTAGTTGATTGAAAGAAATGTCATTTTATAGTCGTGTTCTTAAAAACATGATTTTTAATGAATGTTGTGTTATCATATATGATATTGTATGCACATTGTGTTATCGATAACACGACCTTCATAGAGTTTGTGATGTCGATAACACGATATGTTGATCTATGTATTGTTCATAGAAGAATTGACCAAAGTAGATTCATACTTTGGTCAAATAACTGAAATGTGAGCAAGTATCTACTATTTACCAAAGTAGACTTGCTCATGTGAGAACTTGTACGCGTAGGAGCATTTTTTACTGATGTTGTTAAATTTTAATTGTTTACTGACAAGCACACGAACCTATAGTAGTTAAGCGGCTATATCAAGTGTCGATCCCACAGAGACTTGAATTCGGAAAACCAAATATAATTTATCTCAAGTAAACCATAATCTAGTTAACAAATATAAAGATAATAATTGGACTAAAGTAACTAACAAAATCAAATAAGAATTTAAAGGCAATTAAACTATCCAATTAAAATTCTAAAGCTTCAATCTAAGAATTAGAAATCAATGCAAAATAAATAGAGCACTACCAAATAAACAAAATACTAAGGCATAGGAATCCACATTCATTAAATCATAGAAACTCATAAGCATGATCATTAATCATTTTTTTTCATGTTCCTCATAATAATCTAGAATTCAATCTTCATTATTATGTAAAATATCATCATTAAGCTCTTATGTATAATAAAAAATATATTGTTCCTCCTCACTTTAAAAGATTACAATCAGGTCATTAATTGTATCCACAATTTGCAAATCACAACTAATACTCAATTTCAATATTAAACAAGATAAAACTAAGTAAGAGACTAATGAGAACCAATTTAAATCATGGGAGAAGTATGACTAAACTCATATCCAAATCAATCTCATCAATTAAAGAGGTAGAAATAATTAATATTAAATTTATCATTAAGATAAATTAATCAAGTCTCATAATCATGAAATTTTATAACTTAATAAAGCTTCATCCAAGCCTTAGAAAAGAAATTTAACTACTCATTAACCTAAGAAATAAATTCTCCATTAGAAAAATTGAAAAGAAACTTACAATTTAAAAGAAAATCGAGGAAAATAAAAAATTTCGAACTGCTACAGTAGAGATGAACAGTAACTACGGGTTACTGTTTATTGTCTACAACCTCCGGTGTGAATAGTTCAGCTACAATAACCCACGATTGTGAATTTTTTTCTTGATTCTTCTATGCTGCTCTAGCTTAGGACTTTAATTCTATCACTTTGAAAGTGTTCTTTCATCAATTTCGGAGGATGGGATTTAGGGATTTTGTCTCTGGTTCGTTGCATTCTCCTACCTCCTCTTCAATTCTCCGCTGTAGTATTTAAATAAAATCTGAACAATACTTCTTTCTTTGTTTAAGTGCTTGATTTCGTCCCAAAATAAGAGCTTCTTGCTATGTTTAAACATTCCTTTTATAAGTTTTCTTGCTACTCAATTCTTTCCTACTTTATTTCTGGTTTCCTTTCTTTATGCTCTCTTGTTTGTGTTCAACAACAATAGCAGCCACAAAAATTAGCTCTCATTCTTCAATTTTAAACTTTAAACATGTTCTTCATTAACTAAATTAAAATAGGTATTGAAATGCCTAATTTATTTGATCAAATTAGTATTCAATTTCACCCAAAATAAAATAACTGTAATCTAGACGTTTCTATCCAACTCATCCAAATTTCTTCTTTGCTCATTAAGCTCTTATGTTCATGTCCATATATATTTCCGACATGACCACAACTCTAGAAAGTTGTCCAAATCACTTTTAAGCATGTCTAGAGTATTGTAAATTTTTTTAAACATAGTCTATGTGGCTTGGGAATCGTGCATCACCTAAATTACATAAACGATCATAATTCAAACATGTAAGACATATGCAGAACACTGATTTTATTCAAATACACTCCTAAACAATTAACATTGCCCAAATTAATTAATAATTAAATCACACTACTAATATCTATCTTAACATAAATAAACTCTAATTAACCCTTAACTAACCTAATAATACACTAGAAAAATAAGGTAAATAGGTGTAAAAAATGTATAAAAATCATGTATATCAATTGAAGTACCCTCCCCAAATGCCTCTTCCCGCTTCTTCGTGTCTCCTCCCGCTCGGTAGTGACTATTCATCTCCCTCGCCACCTTCACCTCTCGGAGAGCATCCTCTTTGCCATTTCCGACTTCATCTATCCGTTCATTCCTCTATTGCTTTTAGTCTTCTAGCCTCATTCCCTTTCGGAGCCGTCACTGCAGTCATCTCGCCATCGGCCATCCTGCCCTCACCCTCACCCTCACCACTCTCACTACCCTCATCTCGGCCCTAGCCATCTTTCCCTCGCCCTCACTGCGCTCATCTTGGCCTCACCCTCGCTTGCATTGCGACATCTCAACCTCACCCTCATCTCAATGTATGATTTTTTTGTATAAATTCGATATATTTGCTAATTTTAGTCATTGGATTTTACCTGCATTTCCCATACGTGATTAGTTAACAAATTTCCTCATTTGGTCTTATTTGGTTTTTGCATGTATTTCCCATATTATTGTGATTATTACATAAAAACTAAAATTTCAATTTTATTGCGAATCAAGCATTAATTAGTTACAAATTGCTTGCTGTGATTAGTACATAATGATTAAATTTTGTATTTTTTGTGAGTAAACTTTAATTAGTCTCAAATTAACTGTTGTGAAGAAATTTTGTTAAATGTTACTATCAAACTGTGAACTGAATAACTACAAAACTGGAAAAATCAAATTTTAATTTAAATTTACATGGTTAAATTAAATTAAATAGAACTAAAAGAAATCAAAATTGAAATTAAATTTACTAGTTATTTGACATAAAATATGTAGATAAGTGGAAAAGTATGAAACACAATAATTGGAAAACTATAAAACTAGAAAACTGTAAAACTGGATAACTGTAAAACCGAAAAACTATAAAACTAGATAATAAAGAGCATTTTCTTTTTTAGATATTAATATATTAATTATACAATATTTTTATATTTCCTTTTTATTAATTTTTAATCTAACATATTTGTATATGAAATATGTCAAATGCTACAGGAAAAACAATGAAAAAGTGGAAATTGCCGAATAAGCTATATGAAGGGGACCGCCAACACAAGTCAAGTTATTATTATATTGGTAAATTAAAAAGCACTTTGATAGACATAAAGTGCAAAAGAAGTTGTTTGAGAGGACATATTTCGGTAAGTTTATAGAATATGAGGTTACGCAAAACATGTTCCCGTCCCAAGCCTTCCACTATCTCCTAAAGAGGCATAAGGGGGGTCGCCTATTTCAAGTGAATAAGAAGATGAGCATAAAACTTTCACCAAAGGAATTTTGTATGGTTAATGGCCTGAGATTTGCTAACTCTACCCCTCCTCTCCCATTAGTGCCCAAATTCTTGAAGAAAAGCAGCCTCTTACTGTGAATATTTGGGAGGTCAAAGTTATTAATAAGGAAGGAGGAGTTATTCTAAAAGATTAAAGTATGTGAAAATGACAAGGATGTCGTAAAGTTGACGGTAATTCTTGTATTGGAAAATTTATTGGTGGGTAGAGGGTGGAACAATAAGGTGGATAGGAAATACTTGCAGCTTGTAGATGACCTGGATGGTTTTGATGAGTATCCTTGGGGAAACCTCTGCTATTGGGGCACATTGCAGGGTTTAGAGCAAGCTGCAAGATCTATGGACAATGTAAATTACAATGTCTATGGTTTTGTGCATGTTGTAACGGTAAGTTTTACTTATTTCTTGAATTTGTTAAAATATTTTAGTAATTAATTGATGGAGAGTTATGTTTTAGGTGTGGGCAATGGAGAAGATTCCCTTGCTAGGGGATTGCTGTGCAGGTAAAATGATGAGTATTTTTCCTCTTATTTGTAGCTAGGCATCTTAGAAGAAACCCAAATTAGATTATCTTGAAGAGGTGATTTTTAGTAGGAAGGTATATACTAATTTTTCCTTCGTTTAGAATAAATTATGCTATACACATACATGGTACATTTGCCTTGCGATATGTATTGATATATAGGTAAAGATTTTAAAGGCTATAACTGTAGATACGAAGTCCAAGGCACTTATTCATGAAGCTGCAAGTTTGAAATCCTTCTTGACGAATGAGAGAATGACATTTACATCATTTGTCAGTTTTCAAACAAATTCTGATGGTGAAGATGTTGTTGGGAAGTCTTCCTCCGATGATGACTCTACGGTGGAATGGAATTCCCAAGAGGTGGCTTGTTCTTTAGAGGAAGATGTAGATGAGAATTTTATAGTGAAAAGTAGAGTGGATGGGGAGACTCCTTGTGGTGGTCCACTGTAGGTTGAGACTTCTAATTGGAATGAGGATAGAAAGGGGAAACATAGGGTGAGGGATGAGGGTTTGTATGCCACATTGCTAGATATACTTTCTTCCTTAAGAAGGATTGAAAATAAAGTAGATATATTAGAGTTAGAGGTTTATGAACAAGACATCTAAGGAAAAGGTAAAAAGTATATGAGGTTTGATTTTTCATTACAAATTTGCCAAGTTTTATATTTGAATTAAAATAAGTTGGAATGATGTGTTTGTAGAAACCTGTTGTTGAAGAAAAATTTTATTGTCAAATGGATTGCGATTTGCTTGCTGTTGATGAAGTAAGTATAGTGTGAAGCTGGAAAATTGTAAAGCTGTAAATCTGGAAAACTATAAAACTGTAAAATTATTCTAATAATTTTTTTTGCTTTTATTATATAGAATGTGGTTAAAGAGATGGTTGATAGAGAGACTAAAAATGCAGTGTATGTAGGGGATGAAGAGGAGGACGATGAGGTAGAGGTTGAGGAGGAGGAAGAGGAGAAGGAGGAGGAGGAGGAGAAGGAGGAGGAAGATGAAGAGAAGGATGAGGAGGAGGAAGAGAAGAAGGAGGAGGAAAATAAGGAGAATGAAGAGGAGGGGGAGGACGAGGAGGAGGCTGAGAAAGAGAGTGAGGAGAAGGGGATGATGCAAAGGAGGAGGAGGAGGCGAAGGAGGCTGAGAAGGAAAAAGAGGAGGAGAAGGGAGAGGATGTAAAGGAGGATGAGGAGGAGGGGGAGTATCATGGGGGCTATTGTTGCCGTTGAGGTACATATATTTTTTGTTTATTGAATATACTTGCATATAACAAGAACTAATATTTTTTATATCTTTCTTATGTAGGATAAAGAAGAAGACAATAAGCCTTTGAGTAAGTGTAAATTAGAAACTGCACTAGCAGGAAGGGTGAGGGCTAAGAGTAAATATCGAAAACCCCCCTACACATACTCACAGGAAAAGGAAAAAAAAAGAAAGGCAATTGAGAAGGATATGAATATGTGCCCTGAAACCCTAAAGGTTAATACCTCTTCCATGAAGAAGGTGAAGATCAAAAAATTACTCATACTAAGCGAGGCTGCCTGACTAGATTTTACTAACCCGGTTTCATTTGGGGCAACAGAGAAAGATAGGTTAAATAAGTTTTTAGAGAAGGGTACGAAGAAATGAGTTTGTTTGTTATTATTCTAAACGGGGACCTTTTAATTTTAATACTATTTACTTGACATTGTATTTGATTTAAGGGTTAGTATTTGTAATAAGCAGATATGCAGACCTTGGGGGCACTCTTATAACCTCAGCATTATTGAAGGGCATTACAAATCGTCAGAGATGGCTAGGAGATGAAGTATGTGTATTGATTTATTTCGTTTTAATATATGTTTGTAAGAGCTAAAGAAAGAATATGTATTAATTTAGGGTAAGTTGGCTAAAAGAGGGGGTGACAGACTCCTCATCCAAACATAAAATATTACATAATTATATATGAGACTTATTTATACGAGCTCAAATATTATGAGTTGTTGGATTTTAATTCGATAGTACACAAAATTAAAGAGGCAGATTAGTTATTATCCCTTATTATTGGATCTTAATCTAACGACTCTTGATGCCTAGGCTCACGCACGTCGGTTGAGGCTCATATAAACTTTGTCATGTTTATATCTCCTTCAAAAAATTTACCATAAAATTCATTTTATGCATCATTATCGTTGATTTGTGAAGCTCACCATGTATAAATACGGTGTTGATAATTTTTTTTAAAAATCAATTGCGGATATAAATAGCAGACGGAAAAATCGGGTGGGGCCCATATTGTTGAGGAATCAGTAGAGGTGGTGGCCTCCTATTGTAACAGTTGAACCATAAAAAAAGATGCCCCACACCCTGTCTGTTCCTGTGTCCGCGATATAAAAACAAAACATATGAACAAGAGAAAATATAAATGCTACCTACCTAGCTAGTGGCTAAGGTTGGCCACATGTTTGTCGTATGAAAGAATGGGTTTTGCACGTATGCATGGTTTGTGCAAGGGTGTGCAAGTGCATAGGGAGAGTGCACTTAGTGTTACTGGTTCAACGTTTATGCAAGTCTTCCCCTTAGAGGAGCACAGCTAGCTCACAAACTTTCACCCTTTATATTTTTTAGGAATAACCCTTAAGGGCGCCAAATACCAGGTATTAATCATCTTGACAAGGGCTTACCATAGAAGTTTGTATGATCTTGTGAGCCTAAGCATTAAGGACTATTAGATAAAAAATTGACGGCATAAATAATTTGAATCTTAAATTATATGTGTTGCCAGATTCATGCTCGGAGACTGTGTGAGCACAAGCAGGTTATTATAAACGGGGCTCATAAAATTAAAGAAGAATGAAAAAAAATTAAACAAGTATATGGGTAAGAATCGAGGGCAAAATTTACAAGTGAGCCTAATGCAAAGTTTTGCCTCCATGAAAACAAATTGAATGAAAAGGTGTTGAAATTTCTGTAAGGTCTTTTGAATTTGTGGATTGTTTGGATACTGAAATTTTGGAAGTTTCAGTTAATTCAGCCTCAATTCAGGTTTAAATTATTACAACCTTATTTATGTATAGAAGTTATATAAAATTAAAAATTTACCCTTTAAGTTGATTTAGGCCATTTCATGCCTGCTTTTAATCCTCATTTTGAAAATTATAATTTTTATTATAAATAACTCCATTAACTCCCCGAGTCACCTCAAACTCAAAACTGTAAAGCTCATCATAGTTTGTTAGTTAATATGTCTTCTTCTTTTATAATTGTTTTAACAATTATACGATATATTTATAAAATAAATAATTAATATTAACTACCCAATAAAATAACACTGATTCTTCTTTCATAATATGGCTTCTTCTATAAGAGTCCCGTTTATATGAGCCCGGGCTCATATATGCTTATGTGAGCCTGAGTTCTATAAAGCATTGGATTTATATCCGATGGCGTATAATACTCATGGGTTTATAATAGTCATGAAACTTATGAATATTATAGGCCTCCGAATATAAATCCAACAGCTCATAAAGCTCGGACTCACATAGGTATATACAAGCCTAGTGTCACGGCCCTAGCCATCCATAGGTGCCGTGCGGCGCTCGCAAGGCCAAATAGCCAAGCGAGTAAGCCTTTCTTCGTCAAGGTCATGGCCTTGTGCCATTCGACCAAGCGTCCAGCCCGCGAAGCCAAGCAGCGAACCCGTCCCAAGGCGGACGTGCGAACGTGCCGGACCATCTCCCAAGCGAGCTGGCCGGAGAGGGACACTTCCTTGCGATGCACGGATCCAACTTAGGCAACTCGGTCATCCGAACAATCCGTCTCAGCCATGTGCATGCAAGGGCCTTTGTTACCAACGCGGCCATAAGGCCGGACGGCCGCCCGACGAGTCGGAGAGCCCCATCCCACCAGCGGATGGGCTCCTGATATGATAGCTAGCAAGGCAACATGTTTCGTCCGGATCAGCCTGTTGCAAGGCTAGGCATCATACCAACAGCTTGTCCATGAATCTCACCATGTCCCTCCCTATATAGCATAAGAGATTTCTTGCATTTATCTGGAGTGGCAGCCAAAGTGGCCGTACGGGCATAGTATGTCCGAATTCCGCGAAACTACCCGAGAACACTCCCAAGGACCCTCAAACACTATATAGGTAGGTGGGGACATCTTTAGAATCCAAAACGGTGCTAGTTGGCTATATGTCCCAACATAGCCAACTATGTGTGCGCATCGTTGCGGCATTTCTGCGCAACGTTACGCACACATGTTGCGCAACGTTGCGGGCCTTCCCCGCAACGCCTGCACACATGATATGCAACACTAAGGGCAGTTCCCAAAATGAATGCACACCTCGTATACAACACATTCCCACGTGTGTGCGCCCCAGCACGTGTCACAGGTAGTCCGCTCTGCTACCCCGTGACACTAGGCTCATATAAACTTTTTCCCTTCTATAATACTTCTTATATTAATAGCTATATTTCTGGTGTTTGTTATTTCTATGGTCCATCTGTCCAATTTTCTGGTTAAAAATTACTATGAAAATAAAACGCCGATCGAGGTGTTTCATTTTTGTGGAACTTCGGCTCGGGTAATTTGCTTACCCTCCGGCCATCATCCTCCTGAACAGCTGCACCACCTCCCGGGTTCGGCCATCATCCGAGTAGAGCGTCTGGTCTGAGTTCAGGAAGCCCCGCTACAAGAAGGAAAACAAATGGCGTAGATGGGATGAGTCTTGCCAGAAACTAAAACAGAGTCTCGGTTTCAAGAGAAATAGCAGCTTCAGGGATTATCTCTGGTCGTGGTAGCTGTCGCCATCTTCCGGTCGTCCTGCTCAGGAACGTCTTCCAAGAGCTTACTAATCGCCGGCGAGGAGCATTCTCATCGTCCTTCTTGCGAATCTCCAGCGCCGATTGGGTGACCATCAACACGTCTCTGACTCCAACCTTGCCAGCTCCTCTATCCCTCCACCTCAAGGACTCCTTTGCGCTTCTGGGTTCAGCGATCGAGCTCGCCCCCTTCAATACGGTTGCATCTTCCTTCTGTTCCAGGCTCCTCACTACTATTCTGTTCCAGGCTCGCCAGATGACCACCCTAGCAAATTTTTTCATCGTTTCCCCTGTTTGTCTTTGCAAATCCCTGAGGCTGCAGTTTCTCTTGAAACCGAGACTCTGTTTCAGTTTCTGGTCTGAGTAATGCGTTTGATCCTTTGCAATGGAGAGTTTCCTTTCTACCGGCCCCACTGCAATCTTGTCTATGGTGCAAAAATCTTCAATCAGAGAGGAGAAGTGCATTTCAGAGGGCAGTGATGGAGAAGGTGGAGGGCAAGAAGAGGCATCTGCTTTGCAGCCCGGAGGGATAAGCATATGCAGGAATATAACGATGTTTACATTTCCTAAAGGCCGCATGGGAGAAGGAAGCTCAGCAGGGCAGCGATTTCATAAACGTGAGAAGCATGTAACAGCTTAAATTAAGCCTAATGGAACAATTAATAGAGAACAAATTTTTTTCTTCTATTAGAGTTATTAATCTAATATAGCATAAGTTAAATATATTAATTTTATGTAAATTAAATATTTCTCTTGTTAAAAAATAATGTGATATTTTCATGATATTTTTTATTTCTATAGCAAATGAAATAACTTTTTATTATTTTTAATTCAACTTTTTTTCATATAAAGTTTAAATTTCAATGTATGCCTCCAATTTCCTCCATAAAAATTCCAAGTCGACTTAACTCAAATAGTTTTTGGAGTTGAGTCCTTAGAGTACAGTTGCAAAATCCAAGTCTAGTTTCGAACTCAAAAGTCAAGTATTAAATAAAGCTCAAGTCTAACATGGTCTTACCAAACCTGGAATAGTTGATTTCTCCCTCTTCTCAAACATATAAACGATTATGTTAGTTTATGCACTTCAATTGAAAAGTTAAGCTTGAAATGAAAAATAAGTTATCCATAAAAATTTCCAATTGTACTCTCTCTTTTTGTTTTTGGCTAAGTTCCAATTTTTCTCTCCTCACTCGATACCTTATATTATATTATTATATAAAGAAAATTGAGTGAGGACAGACTTTGTCTGAACTTTCTATGTTGCCTTATATGTTTTTATAATATTTTTTAGTACAAGTTTGAATTGGTATGTACAATGAGAGTATTTTAATAAAATTATTTATTTAAATTATTTAATTTAAATGATTTCCACATGTCAACTTAATTATGACATGGTCTATACCTTTGAAGTTATGTTAATTTTAGCTTTGTTAGTGTATATCTTACACTCACGAACTCAAATTCATGCAATCTTCTTAAAATTTTTTTAGGTCGCATGCATAGAACATAATTTATGATAATAATTTTTTATTTTTTTGCCTATATTACACATATTCGAATTCGTATATTTTGATGCTATTGAAATAACTCCCAACAAGTTGTTTCAAATGAGATCTAACATGCACCAAATTAGTCTTAAAATGAATGATGCTCTCTGTAGTGCAAAGTCTTTAGACACCATTGTCTTTACCAACCTATGACCTAATATTAAGCTTATAAGATTTAAACTCATAATTTTATATTATGAGTATATATAAGTTAATATAGTATTTATAATTACATGTATATGTAATTATGAAAATAAAAACATGTAATATAATTATAACATGAAAAGGGGACCTTTATTTGATATGTATTTTATCTTTAATTTATTATTTTTTTACTTATCTAATATATATTTACACATATAATACATATATATATATATTCTATTTTTTATAAATAACACATATACATTCTTACTAATATATGAAAAAATAATCATTTAAACAAATTTTTATAGGTTTGATGAGAGAGAGAGAGTTGGTGACCTCTTTTTCTTTCTCTTCAAGAGATTAGATCTTTGATGATTTTTAAAACTGTTAAAACTTTGAGACAGAGGGATCTAGATGAAGACCAATGTAATGATTATTATTATGTTGGAGATAGAGAAAAGTGTTTTAACTTTGGGATTAGAAACTCAATAATAAAGGTAGGCGCTATTATTAAGTTAATGTTGTATCTAATTCTTGAAGTCAGGCATTTGGGTTTGAGTCCTATACATAGTCAGCAACATGGAGTTCGAGAACAACACTCGCGGTTTCTTTCCCTTTCAACCTTTAGCATTTTAACACTAGAAGTTTATTATTTCTTAAATTAAAATTTATAGTATATATTCTCTTGATTTTATATTAATAATCTTATTTAAAGAATATTTAATTTATGCATATATGTCCCATGACTAGGACCACAACACAGGCAATTCACTAAGTGTGGCAAGGAGTGAGTTAGGACATTAGCATCACACAAACTTAGTACAGTTGAAATTCCAAGAGTCATTTTAACACTTGTAGAGGACAAGAAGAGGGATTAGAAACAGACAACAACGATTGTGATGGCCATAAGCATTCTGACACACAATTGACCTTCCTTTGGATATCACAGGAAGCCATAAGATTGTGCATGATCTTTATGAAAGCAACGGGTGGTTGCAGCAGCACCAATCTTCAAAAAAACTCGTGGGTCCATTGAGTGACAACCCAACTTACTCCGATTCCACAATTGCTCGAATCCCTATGCACCCGCTGCATTTACATGCCAAATTAAATTAAGTGGTAAACGAGTTTGAATGACTCACTCACTTTGTATCTCAATCTTGACACCCTTTCAATGAATCATGTTTATCTTAATTTTTATATTACTGCTTACATTTGAATTTTTAAAATAAATTTATTTTTAAAAATTAAATATACCTATTAATTTAAATCAGAGAAAATATACGCTAAAAATAACTTTTTTTAGCACATAAACTGAGAAGTATATAATTGAATTCCTTTCCAAGGAATCAAAACGTCAAATGACAAAAGGCCATATTAATGTAGGACGGAAGGAATGTAGGTTTTTTGACTTTAATATCCTTGCTCCTATTTATGGGAAGAAGTATTTAAATTTTTTTTTATTGGTTGGATAATGAGAAATACGACAATGTTGGGTAAAATATATATTTTAAAATGAGACTTACTAAGAAACACATATACATACATATTATACAGATAATCTAAAAAAACATAAATGTATAGGACTCTATTATATACCTTGAGGTTAGTCCTAGCCAAATGTTCTCTCCAGCCTAGCTAGTGATGATACCTGTACGCAAATACTGTACTTTGTAGCAAATAAATCAAATTAACTTGTTTTAACAATGGGCTTAAGTTAATCAATCGATGGAAACATGATTTTTTTTAGTAGACGATAATTAGGCTTTGTTTACATAAGTTGTCTAAATTCAATATGGACCGCACCGTTGCGACCCGAAGAAAATACATCCGCCGCATACTGGGCTTCGGCCCATCAGTGGATAGCTACGCATGATTTAGCTTTTGGGTAATCCACCAGTATTATGAAGCTTGACCCATGTGTAGGTGGAGCATCAACGAGTCTTGAACAGGTGGGCTTTTGCGGCAAGCATGTTCATAAGGTGCCGGGGTGCCATCCGAAGGATGGCCCAACGTGGCCTGTCTGGCCCAAAAACTTTTCAACTGAGAGGAACATATAATTAGCTATGTGGTGGTGGTACAGTGGTATATCTTGTCGTGGGTAGTGAAGCATACTTTTTGTGATATATGCTGAGGCATACACATGTATATGTGTTGTGAGAATTACCCGCAACGTTGTACACCTTATACGGATACGTTACAAAATATGTGTGTGCAATGTTGAGTAGAATGCACACAACGATGCATATACATAGTTGTCATGTTAAGATACTTGGTTGGCTAGTATGGAATTGGTATTTTAAGATGTCACAGAGTCTTGTGAAATGTTTTAGGGCCATTTGACAAACTTTGGAGGGACTATGCCTATACAATTACTTTAGATGTTCTCTAATAAAATAAAAAAATCTCTTATGCTATATATGGGGGACTTAATGAGTTGAAATATAAAAAAGTCTTCATCAAGGTAATAGCCTCGTGCCATTCAATGGAGCATCTAACCCCCGACGCCAAGTAACAAACCCGTCCCAAGGCGAATGCGTCAGGATATTTCCCAAGTAAGTTAGCCCGAGGGGGATGCAATTTTGCAATGCACATATCCAACTTGGACGTTGAAACACTTTATCTCATCCTTGTGCATACAGAGGTCATTCTTTCTAACTAGGTCAGATGGCTGACTAGTGGGTCAGAGAGCCCCATCCCCCGGGGAATAGGGCTCTTGGTACGATGGTTAATAACCTAACAAGTCTTCCTTGCCTTATGTAATAGCTAGTTGTAAGGCTTGACATCATACTAAAAGACTCGTTTGACTATTTGGCCTAGTGAGTGCTGCACAGATGGTCACTTCCCAAACACCTCCATAACAAGCGGCGCCCATGGTGCAGCAACAAGTGAGGCGGAGAGGGTGTCTTTCTTGTAGGGCATAGAATACCTCTCCTTAAATCTCCTTATCATGGTTGTTTGCTCATAAGTATCATTTGACAATCATAATACAACACCCTTGTGTATTATGAAACATGCCCATATTGTGGCCAGCCTTCTCCACTACCTCTTTGGGTTAGTGCGACGTTAAGCTCATTCAACCTACCAACAACTTAAGCTATGATTAGATTTTGCCATCTCCTACAGTCTCATAGAAAAGAAAATAATAATTTATCAACCACCTAACTATCAAAATTTGTTTCAAACCGCCTAATTGAAGGCCCTCCGTCCTATATCAATAATTACATTTTAAAAAAAATATTAAGTGATGACACCCACATCTAAGCAAAAGGAAAATAAGTTCATGCATTTAAATTAAATAAAATAGATCTAATAATATAGAATAAATTTGTTTATTAAATAAAGTTATTAATTTAGAATGAAGGAATTATTATGTTTGGATAAATAAATTTTTGTTTGGCCCACAAATCCTCTTATTTCCCATATTATGTCTCATAAATGTACCTTGAAATGTTAAGTTTGTGTTAAAAAACCTTTGTAACGACCCGTCTTCCGGTTATGCTTAACCCCGGGGGGGGTTAAGGGTAATTTGGTAATTTGATATCAGTGTTAGGGGGTTTCATTAAGTGAAATCCCCGTATCCGGGTAGAGCTCGGAGCAACGAGTGTAACAAATCGAAAAACACACGAATCGGAGGCCGGGAACCAAAGTTACAACCTCAGGAAGCGTACCACATGGGCAGGACCCACTTTAAAAGTGCCAGATAACCTACCTATGTGGGGTCTAATTTTGAAGGGCTTGTCGACGTGAGTCCATCGGTACCAAGATCGTACAATTCCGACTTCGGGATAAAAAGTTATCGCATTTTGAAGTTGGAATTGTATTTGAATAAAATAATAATAAAATATTTAAGAAAGGACGAAATAGCTGACATCATCTGCTGAATCGAGCCGAGCCGGAGCCGGGGAGCCGCGCGCTGCACGGCGGCGCGGGATCGCGGCCGTCTGCACGACGCGGGTCCCGCGCGATAGTGCGTCAGACACGCGGCGCAATTGCGATCGCGACCACCGCGCGCGACGCAAAGTGGCGCGCGCGACGTGCACCGACCTTGATTTTGGTCCATTCAGCACGCGCCACATGGCGCAAGCACGTGCGCGTGCATTCCATTTTCCTCCGTCCGCTCGCATGCCATTCCACTATAAATAGTCATTCCGTTTATTTTTTCCGGAGGAGTTTTTGGAGTCATTCTGCGTCCGTTTTCTTCCATTCAAAATGCATTCTTAGCTAAATCGAGGGTGTTCTACGCAATGGAAGCATCAATTCTTCGAGTTAGCAACCCTATATAGGGGAAACATTTCGGGCTAAGGGGAGGTTATGTCCGCCGCCTGCGGGCGTGAGAAGGGTAAAATATCTCCGGGTAAGGGGAAATTCTCCCACGTTTTCTCATCTTCCGTTCTTCATTTTTTACTCATTTTAAGTCCGATTAGAGTCGTTCAAGAGGCCTTCCTAGCTAATTCGAGGGTGAGCAATGCAATGGAAGCATTCACTCCTCGAATTAGCAATGTTATGTAAGAGAAACATCCCAAGGGTAAGGGGAGGTTCTGCCCGTTGCCTACGGGCACGAGAAGGGAAAAGTGTCTCCGGACCATGGGAGGTTCTGTCCGCTGCCTATGGGCACTGTGAGGGTAAAGTATCTCCGGGTAAGGGGAGGTTCTGTCTTCCGTCTATGGACGCAAGAAGGGTAAAGTATTCCAAAGTTACAGGAGGTTCTGGCCGCAGTCTCCAGATCAGAAAGGGCGGACGCTCTGAGGAAATGAGCAACTCCGAACATCGCCACTTCTGGAATTGGAGGGGAGTATGCTTTCCTGACCTTCTAGTTTAATATGCTTTATATGACTGCACATCTTAATTTATTCTGTTGTGATCTGAAATGCTCTCTGCTATGACTTGACATACTCTGATCTGATATGACCAGTATGGTCGGATAAAATCCGATATGATCTGATAGGATCTGATATGATCCAACAGGCTCTGTAGTGTGTTCTAATCCGCTCTATGATAGAGTGGGATGTGTGTTTTGTTAGTATTCTTCTCACCTACGTGAGATGTGTATTTTCTGATTTATTGGCTTCCATTTAACTCTGATGACTGATAAGATTTCCGTTGGATTCTGAATGAATCATTTAGGTATAACATATACGTATTTTATTGTATATGATTTTCTGATGTCTGGTAAATGTATTAGCCATTAGGCAGAACTACGTTCGGATCCGATCGTATTGGAATAACGTCAGAGATGGTATCCAATATGTACGTAGGCAACTAACGATAAAATAACGTTGGCCCGATCCAAATTAGTTATAAAATTAGGTTTGTTCTTATCTATGCACAACGGAACGTTAAAGCTCCGTAGTGCGCAGATGAACGTTATGACTCTTGCACTCAGAGTCTGCAGCTCCTGGTTAGTCGGTTTTAAGTTTTCCGCTAATTTTATACACTCCAATTGTGTTTTCCGAACTAACCCCCGGTCCGGGTCGGGTGGTACGGGTCTGGGCGTTACAACCTTGAACGACATTTATAGAAGAAATGTCCCCTAGGGATAAGGCTTTAAGCAGGCCTGGACTTGGTGGGCCAGGGGTAGGCTCAGGCCCGACCCTAAATATGAATGACAAATAAAAGGCCCAACTCGGCACTCACCTCCCGAATAAAAAGTTGGCCTGGCCTGGAATACGCCAGATAGGCCATATGCTTTCTTCACCAACACTATAAGATTTAATTTTTAGTATATGAATTGTATATTTTTGTTTAATTACCAGTATGATTTGATTTTGGGGTTAAGAGATACTAATTAAGGCTTTAAATAAGGTTTAATTTTATTTTTATAAGTTTTAGTATTAAAGTTGATTTATCCAATTTTTATGGATTTTATCATAAAATTTTCTTAATTAAGGGTGTAAACCCTGCCGTGGGCCCCACGTTCATGTTGGATGGTGTGTGACCCACTTGACCCTCTAAACTTTTATTAATTTATTTTAGTGAGTTTTAGAGTTCTTAAATTCCCTTTTAGACAAAAAATAACCTTAATTAGCCACTTAAGGTGTTTTAATGTATTTTATAGCCCAACAATTTGTTTTTATAGCCCAAAACCCTTATTATTTTAAAAAACCCTAGCCCATTGCCTAAATGGGGAAGGGCTGTGCTATGAGAAGGAAGGTACTCTACCCCCATTTTTAAAAGAAGAAAATCCGATTTAGGTGAGTTTTCTTGCCCTAATCACCCATAATCTATTAATTTTGCTCTTAATCCTTATTATCTTCGTTTCCCCCAATTTGATTCTTGATTTCTTCTATTAGAAATCTTATTTTAAATTTCAATTTAAAACTCTAGTTGGGTGATTTTCGTTTTTAACCAAAGAAAATCATAGATCTACCTATTTTTAAGTTAATGTTAATTAAGTCATAACAAAAATCTTAATTTTTTAGTCGGATTTATTGAGGATTGAATCTTCTTCATAGATCCATTGGCTTCATAGAGGTAAGGGAGTTTTTCCTATGTAGTTTTATCCATTAGAATGCATTATTTTAGATCTATGTGGGTTCTTGCTTCATTTTTAGATTTAATGGTGATTTGGTAAAAGCATGTTATTTATTGCTATTTTCTTTTATTAAGCATGAAAATAATTGGATATATCATGTTCTAAGTTTGGATTTTGATATGTTGATGTTCTATGGTAATTTACAAATTATCTTGAATTTTGGAATGTTTCCAGTTTGAATTTCAAAAGGTTGAAGACGAACCAGGAAATGGGCAAAAAGTGAACCGTTAAGGGCGTTCGAATAGCCTATCTGGTCGATCTGACAATAACACAACATATTTGTGTTTTGGCCTATTTTTATGTATTTTCGGCTATTTCTTGTTCTCTTCTCATATGTCTAATTCTTTATAATTAAAATAACTTATGATTACCTATAAATGCTATTGTGATTGCATAAGGACTGTCTTTGAATCATGATTTAGCTCAAGCATGATTAGGACTATACTTGTTAAATTTTAGTATGATATTCTACTTGTTTTAAATCCATGTTTATTGACTTCTTCATAATTACTTGATGATTCCAGTAGGTCTTGCCATGATCATGTACGTATGCTTGCACATGTTATATCAATCTTAAGTAAATTATGTTTCACATGTTTTAGCTTAAATATGGTTATGTTTATACTTGTCTAGGTCTAGCATGATGTTATACTTATCTTAAACTTGTATTTCGATGTTTTCATCACATCTACTCCATAATTCCAGTAGGGTAAGACTATGATAGAATTATAATTGCTTGCATATATAAGATTGATTATAGTTTGTTTATGTTTCACATGTCTTAGCTTAAGTTTGAATACTTTTGTACACTTATGTACACTTTTGCGTAGATATTTATGATTTTATTTGACACAAATAGACCATGTTTCATGCCCATATGAACAAATTTGAGTATGTGTACTTATACTTGAGCTCATTTATCATTTACTCATGTATGTATCATGTGACATGCATTATGAAAATGATTTATAACTAAGGATTAATTGTGATTAGTCTTTTGAGAACATGTTGCCTCCCGGCCCGGGTTGAGATGAGCTGATTGCTATATGAGTTATTTAATAAGTTATTTAGACCCTGAAAATCCAGCTGGTTTGTCTGTGTGCACTGGCTTATTGGGGGTGTTTTCCCATCTATGGAACTTACCCAAACTACTTAGAGCTTCTTCTTTAGGATTACCTAGGGTGAACAGTAGGTTTGCTTAGGCTATGACTAGGGTGAGCAATAGGTCTCCTTAGGCTTCAGCCAGGATGAACGGGAATTATTTTTCTCAAATGTGAGACATTCACCATTGATTGTTGCATGTAACTTTCGCTCCTGACCTCCGTTTTGTGCTTTCTTAGGTTCATTACGCTTGTCTCACCGAACTCTATCAACCCATATAAAAACTCTCTAAATAATTAAAAATAATTAAAAACTTATAAAATAGTTTTATTAAAGACAAGAAATCATACCAAAAATTCGCAGTCGTTACAATCTACCCCCCTTATAGAAATTTCGTCCTTGAAATTTACACCTTGTACTAAATTAAAAAGTTCAAGACACTTCTCCACCCCTTTTGTTTTAACTTCTACGCTTCTAAGTCGCCTCCTCTGATAGTGGTGCTACCTTAACCCTTAACATAACGAAATCTCTTTTGCTCGAACACCCATTCCTTATGATCCAAATTTCTGATTGATCTTTCCTCCTATGATAAATCATATTAGGTTCTTGGGCAACTGCTGTCTAGTCCAAGATGTGCAAAGCTTCTCACCCATGCTTCCAAACTACGGACACCTGAAACACATCTTAACCACCATTAGGCTAAGGGGTAATGCTAGTTTTTAAGATATCAATCCCACTTTGTCCATACTTACAAAGGTCCTAGCAAACTTCCGCTATGCACTCTGATAAACTTCACCGAATCTAGTTAATGCTGTAATTATTCGGGCTTCACCAACCTACCTTTAAATCTGTCGATGCTTTTTCTCTCTAAGCCATCGTATGACTTGGTTTTAACATAATGGTGTTCTCTTTAATCCATCGCACAAGCACACAACATATCTTCTTTGTTTGAATCATCCTCTTTGACTAGCTATCCATCCATAAAGGGAAGGTCGTACTGATCCTTAGGTTGACAATGAATTCTTTCTTAAATCCTTACCAGAACTTGAAAGATTAACCGACTATCTTGCTTCAAGATGATTCATGATGACACTCTTGGTCGACCTATCATTTCTTTCACATACTTCATTGAGATTTTGAAGAAGTTATCTTTTTCAAAGGTAAAAGAAGTACACTCATACTCGTTCTACTATTGCCTAAAATAGATTCACAATTTTACGTCGTCCTTGGCCACCGTATCTTGATACTGCTGGTACTCAGACACTAAGCATTCCTCCATGAAGTCCTCATCATCTTTAGTAAACATGATTTCCAAAACCATGTGAATGTACTCTTGTTTCCATTCTGAAATTCCATCGATGGAAGCGTACGCAAATGTTCCATCGTAACACCCTCTCTTATATATGTTTTCATTCCATCCAACTATTTTTTTTTAATACCTCTTTGTTCCTCCCGGCTAGATCGCGTACTAAGATCTATACACTTTACACAATAGCTGCTTCCTTACCTCGAGTATTGTCGAAAACTAGAATCCTTCACAGAGTTCAACACTTCAACTAGAGCTTTGCTAAAGTTACTCTTTTCACATAACTTCCCCATCTTTTTCCTGTGGCTTCGAGATGAACTCATCTAATGCCAACTTCACTTCTACTTTAACCACAAGAATTCTCTTATTTCCAGGTCGCACATCAGGTTAAACCTTAATGTCTTATTCCAATAACTTCCGCTCCTTCTGAGCATTTAAACAATCCCTTCTTCGATCTTGTGACTCAATGTATCCGTTACTACTTTCGCAATCCACATCCACACACCCAATGTAAAGTACACATTAGCATTATCAAAACCACCTCAGCAAATCATCAACATGCACTAACTACCCTTCGATCATTTCACACTGGGTCCTTATGATAAAATAGTTTCATGCCTAGTCCATTCAGCATACCACCATCCATCCAATGCTTCATAAGTGGTACTCCTTTCTTTTGAACTTGTTCAAAATAAAACTCTTGAGATATATCTTCTCGCATCCTCAATCGATGACATTGAGATCTTGAATCACTCCAAGAGAACATCTTGACTCACTCTAAGAGAACATCTTGACCGATTGTAGCTGATCGAAGAGATCCGTCTTTCTTCTTTACAAAATCACTTGCGCTCCTCTAGGAAAATAAATAAAGTCTTTGACCGGCCGATCTTAAAGTTGTTTCATTTATCCACTAAGATCTTCTACGCCTATTCTTTAAGGAGCCTTTAAAAAGTACTGGTAGCATGTCCAACTCCTCCAAACTCCTCTCCTTTGCTCCGTTGGAAATAACTGCAGCAAAGTAAGTAGAATACCCTTCACTCAGCCATTTCTATACTTTGTGGTGGATGCAACATATCGACGTGACCTATCTTGAATTTCCTTGAAACACTGAGCTCTCTTTTCCATAATTTACTCTTGTCAGAAATTTTTTTTGTTGACGGTCATCAAAAAGCTACCTTCCTCGTCCTATAAAAATATCTCATCTTTATGTCCGTTAGAACCTTCATCACCTTAAAACTATTTCCACTTCAACGGTCTACTTCTCGACTGCCTTAGAATCGCCCTATCCTGTAAAGCTAGAGAAATATTCTTCACTTACTCTAACGAATGATCCTTCTTATTACAATTATTCTCAATAGAATAATTACAGTCACTTCAGCAACTGGAGTTAGGCTTAAACCACTGCGCTTAATTCAACATCTGGCATCTTCAACCAATCTTTTTTCCACAAAACAAAGATTTCTATAAAGGTCCTCTAAGTCACTAATTTATACACTAATACTTCAACAAAAGTCAAGCCATCTGACCATGTCTACCTCCTCCATGATAGAAACATCCTTGGGGTACTACTCGATTGTAACCACCTTGAATTAACAATTTGTTTTCACACACACAAACAAGTTTTTCTACACTACTCTTTCATAAAATGAGACATGTGTTTTACAACACCTCGCTCACTCATTTTTAAAATCAAAATACGCAAAATCCTTCCGATAATAACAATTATTATCGGGCAACAAAACCATAAAACCAGAAAATCAATTGTTGGTTTTAACATATCTGGAAGTATATGTGTAACAATGCTTTTGATTAGCTATTTCAAAAATAGTATTACACTATAGCAGCGCAACCAACCTTAGAGCTGCCCACTAACACCACATGTCCCATATCACGGGTGTTTGGTGGTTTCTTCGCGGCAGTCCCACAACCCTTCTAGACATGTTACCTAATTATTTGCGTTGACATATCTTGAAGTGTACGTGTAATGGCACTTTTGAGTAGCTGCTAGTACTCACGTCCTATACCACGAGTATTTTGTGACACCTCAAAAACAACTCTACGCTAAACAAGCGCAACAAACCTTGGAGCCATCCACTAACACCGCATGTCCAATACCACGGGCGTTTGGTGGATTTCTCCTTGGCAGTTCCACAACTTTACAAGATATACCATCAACAGAACTATATTTATTACTTTACGTGCTACACCCCCTAACTCATATGAAAAATCAGTCTAGACTCAACATTATTTTTCACCTCATGTATTTGTAGACAAAGTTCCTAGTTGTTCCGATACCAACTGTCGCGCCCCGGGATTTTTGGAAGCATATAAAAATTTTTTTCATAAAAATATCAGAGTTTACCCAGGCCTGCGACTGGAGCCACCCGCCTTATGCGATAATATAATAATAATTTCCCAGGAACCACGGTCCGTGTACAAACACACAAGAGAAAAATAATAAGGAGAGTTCTTACTCATTTTGGTGTGGTTGAAATCTTTGAAATCACATCGATAAAACTCGAAGTAGGCCCTTCTACCCACACACTAAGCTTCACCGAGTCCTGCAAAGTCTGGGCGGTGGTGAGCATTTTAAAATACTCAGTAGGGGAGTTTATACGATTAGACATGAATAAACACATGACAGTTTCACAACATATATCATATATAATATGTTTCATGAAAACAGGGTGTGCCTCTCACCCAAAACCACCCTTAGAGCTTCTTTCTACGTATCGAAGATGCTACTAGGGTTTGCAAGCTCTCACGGCTCGCTACAAATGTCCTAGACATATATATTAATAGGAATTTGTTGCGGGTACAAAGCAGCGACCTCTTACTTCTCCACAGATCATCTCAAAATATTTTGTGCTTGTGGATAGAAGACCCACCCTTGCTCATGGGGCGCTGGGATCTAGAGAGTAGAGAGTCTTCCCATGATACTCTCTACCCTAGTGCGCGTAGCCTTGATAGTTGTCCTTCATTAGGTGCGAATTAGGGGTCTTGCCCTTTGTTAGGGGCTCACCAGGCTAAAATAAGTACCGTGCATCCAATTCCGAACCGGATTAATTGTGTCATCATCTAGTCAACGGAGCTCTATCGGGGCGCCCAATAATAACTCCGGACAACCAAAACACTCATGAGTCCCAGACTCATAGTCTTGAGTCCTAGACTCATAATCTTGAGTCCCAGACTCAATCTAAATATCCTAGAGTTCCCAGATTCCAAAAAGGGTTGTTTTCTTTTAAAACATTATATCCCAATGTTTATCCTTTTGAAAACCCTAGCTCCGCCTCTACAAGCCATGAGAGCGTCACTATCAACGATACAAAGGCCAGGTTGGTCGCTCATTCCAATGAGACAGTTACCCCTTCTTTGTTTTGCTTCAGTGACTCGATCACCATGCTTATACGTCTTTTCAAAAATAATCTTGAGAATCATCCTTTCAATAAGGACGAGTCCTCTAAAACCGTCTTTCGAACATATTGTATTCATTCGCAATGAAAATAATGGTGAAACTAGTTTGTCTCTATCTCACACGCTCCAAAGTGTATAATTTATATCAAAATCCATGGATAAACATTCAATCAAACTATTATATACGAGGCAATCATAATGCACGTAGTATAAAACATATCCGCTTCCAGCGGCAAATCATTCGACTAATCGAATATACATAATAACATTATAATTATATGATGTATAATTCATATTCTATCTCAACGAATAACCATTCAACAGATCAGATATATGTGCAGAAATCATAAATCATAACTTGAAAGTAATCTCTAATGCATAGCATGCGAGAGTCATATAAATAATAAGTTAAAAACACAACCAAATATTATAATCATGTCATAAGAAAGGATAAAAGCCCCTACCTTGCTCTTCGCGCAAGTTTGAAACTGTTAAACTGGACACAACAAAATTGGATGTCCACTTATGGGGTTCTGAAGATCTCCAACCAAGAAAATAACCCCGCCACGACATTCGGCATGCTCGATTTAGGTAAAAACATCTCTTCAACGGAAGAAAATGGACTCCGAATGACTCCAGAAACTTTTTTTTCGTGCCCGTAGGCCATGGACAGAATCTCCTCTTACCCCGGAATGTTTCTCCTATATAGGGTAGCTAACTCGAGGAATAAATACTTTCATTGCGTAGAACACCTTCGATTTAGCTAAGAACGCTTTTTAAATGGAAGAAAACGGACTTAAAACGAGTGAAAAATGAAGAAAAGAAGTTTGAGAATAATTTGAATCAGAAAACCGATGCTATTTATAAGCAAACCGGATTGATGTGCGTCTGGCACATGTCAGACAGGCGTCATGCTGATGCATTACTGACGCACATCAGCTTCTGACGCTGCCACGTGGCCTTTATATTTTAAATACATATTTTTATTTTTTAAACTTACAAATTTGATATCTTTTTATCCCGAAGTCGGATTTACGCGTTCTTAATATTGATGGACTCGCATTGACGAGCCCTTTGAAACTATATGTCATATGGGTAGGTTATCTCATACTTTTAAAGTGGGTCCCGCCCATGTGACACATTTCCCAAGGTCGTAACTTTCGCTCCCGACCTTCGTTTCGTGCGTTCTTAGGTTCATTACGCCCGTCTCACTAAGCTCTATCAACCCATATAAAAATTCTCTAAATATCTGCCTCTAAATAATTTAAAATAATTTAAAACTTATAAAATAGTTTTATTAGAGACAAGAAATTATACAAAAAATTCATGGTCGTTACAGTGAATGATTATGTGATGAATGTTATGTTGATTATGCTGATGTTGTCATTATAAATTTACTTTTCATATTAAAACCCTTACTGAGCATTAGCTCACCCCTCTTTGTTTTGTGTTTTGTTTTTGGGTTGTATGTTGTGTCATGCTGGTTGTTCGGACAGGCTCTATGTTGAGCATGAGGACGGTGCTGGTCATTAAGGGGAGAGGTTTATAGAGATGACTTAATTATGTTAGTTTGATTACATGCTATGTTGAGATATATACTTTTGACTTTACTTAACACTTTGTAGCCATGGACTTATGTTAGCCATTGTGGGCTTGCTTATGTTAAGACTATTTGACGTGGGTATGAGTAGACAAATATTTTAATTAGTAGTCATTTATTTGCTCATTTTGCTTTTGTACAAAGTATTAGTGCGCTACTCCGTAGCATATTTTACCTAAGGATGTGTTAAGTCTTCTACAATCTAACTCCACTTAGTTGTGCTGTGTAACCGCTTACTCCTTAGACCGGGTTCAGCTCGGGGTAGCATGTGCCGGGGTGTGACAAACATTACCGACAGGAGAATAAATAGTCGTTAAAGGTATAAATCGGTTTTGTCCTCTCTTGTTGACTACTCAATTTCGTCATCTACTTCACTTAACATCATAATTGACAATTTTGGAGTCTATCACAGATCGGGAGTATTGGGCGATGAATTGGCCAATGGAGTTGATCCACTCCTCTTTGTGCGAGTCAGTGATGAAATGCATGGTCTCGCGGCCAGTGGAGAGCTCAAAAGTGAACTGCTTGTTGAGGACATCCTTTGCACCCTTAATTGTGAGTAAGGTAGTGACGAGGATGACACCATAGGGCTTAGATGCTAAGGTGATGTGCAAGTCCTTGAACTAGAGGACCTTCCCATGTTTCAACACAAACTACCAATGACTCTACGTCTTGATGTACTCCCCTTGCCACTTATAGAGCCATGACTTGGGCTAGTGAGATGGGAGTTTGAGATAGGAGAGAGCATACAAGGGTATAATGACTAAATGAATGAGGGGGAGGCTAAGGAGTTAAGGTTTTTTCCTTTTTATATGGGAGATGAGATTTGAGAGAGGCGGGTTGAATTGGAAAATAGGTTGGGCTGGGTAATGACTAACACAATGAACTTCACTTATTGCTGGTCAGGCCGGGCTTTTACATTTTTTTTGCCTAGGTCTGAGCTCGAACTAAAATTTTTTGAACTTTTATATCTAAGGTCCAGCCCACAACTTATTTTTTAAGGCCCAGACCCATTAATTTTTTGGCTGGTCTAAGTTGGGCTTACGAGCCAATACAATTTATTTGCAGCACTACCTTGGGATATAATTTTTCTTAAATTGGCCTTAGAAATAATCGTGCATTTGAAGGCGAAATGGTAATCACCCAATTAAATACTAATAACCCAAATAATCATGATTAATTGCCACTAAATACCGAATAAGTGTTCATCATTTATGTCCCAAGAGTCTAACCAAGGATGTGCATTTTGCTGGCCTATGTTTAGCACGACCCAATCTGAACGGAATCTCTCCCTTCGTGCTCAGCGGGTCCCACACATGGACTGAGTGCGCCTGCACGCCGAATAATTCCTCCTAGTCGCGTGACGTGACCTAGTGCCCGGTAAGTCCATACGAACTAAACCGGGGGCCCACGGAACATGTCCGTGTCCAGGTTCAACGAATCGAACCAAAGGCCCCGCCGCCCGCGCCACTTTCTTCTTCCTCCTCCCACCAGCTCGGAATCCGGCTGAAAACTTGAAACTTTTGGAGAAAGATGGATTGGACCCAGTTCCGGCGGCTGGACGAGGAGTCCCTGGTCGAGTACATCAAGGCCATCCCGTCCCTCGCCGCTCTGTTGGGGGGCGATGACCAGCTGGGCCGCCTGGACATCAAGGAGGTGGGCGACGGCAATCTCAACTTCGTTTACATCGTCCTCGGCCCCTCCGGTTCCTTTGTCCTCAAGCAGGTACTCCCCGTCTTTGCTTTCTTGTTTCTATCCTGTTTCTTCGGTCTGGCAATTATTGTCATGTTTGTAGTTAATTTTGATTTGGACTTAGGAGTACATACAGTGAGATGAACAAATTGGTTTTGTGGAGTTGGATTTTGTGGCATCTAGTGAATTGAATTGACTGACACGAGCTACAGTGAATTATGTGGCCATCTAGTCTATCTTTTTAATATTGTGGCACAAGCTGTCTGTTGTTGAATACGGTGACATGAATCGTGGAATTATATACTCCCTCCGTCCCACAACAGAGAGTATATACAATGAGCTGGCCATTGGGTGTTCTGCATCAAGCCACTTGTCTTGCTTCATTGCAAAACTCGTATCTTGAAGCATTGTATAGAATAGTTACGATGATGAATGGGAGAAATTTGTTATTTTACTGCATAATGTAGATATAAGTTCAGGTTTTCAGTGCCAATTGTGTCAAATGACACTGACATGAGCTGGTGGGTGTTTGGAAATAGCTTGTACAATACGGTGTCATATAGTATGTGATGACATACAGCAATGTTAACTTAGGCTAGTATGGAACCCTCTTTCCTTTAAGAACCTCTTATGGTAGCTGCTTTCCCGCGTGATCAGGAAGGGCCTCAATGTATCTCTACAACCTCACCATCTTTGCATGGGTATGAAGGGTCCAAACACATTGCTAAAGCTGCTTTAAAACTCACTACAAAGTAATAGTTCTTTTTTCCCCTGAAATGGATAATGGCTGTTCGATATTGGTCTATTAATCTGCTTTCGTTCTTCTCTATTTCTGCTGACTTTTGCTGATATTTGTTTTTGTCTTTTGGGAATTATTAGGCGCTACCTTACATCCGTTGCATTGGTGAATCATGGCCCATGACAAAGGAGCGGGCGTACTTTGAGGCATTGACACTTAAAGAGCATGGCCGCCTTTGTCCAGAACATGTTCCTGAAGTTTACCATTTTGACCGTACTATGTCCGTGATAGCCATGCGCTACTTGAAACCCCCACATATTATTTTAAGAAAAGGCTTAATTGGTGGGATCATATATCCACTGCTTGCTGAACACATGGCTGACTATATGGCAAAAACACTCTTTTGCACTTCGCTTCTTCACCATTCAACAACGGAGCACAGAAAGGCTGGTAAATAAATGTGTATTGCCATCATCCTTGCTATTCAACATTTTTATTGGTGGATTGCGTCCAAGTTTTCTTGGAAATGCCAGTTTACTTAAACAGGGGAGTTGCTTAAACAGAGAATTACTTTTCTTGGTTGTATATTTCATGAGGATCTTTTTTGAGTAATTTCCAGTTTTTCTTAAACAAAGGAGTTGCTTGTCCTGTTTCTTTCCAAATCAATAAACACTAAGACCTGCCATATCACTTTATTGCTTTTGTACTAACTATTTTTTGATGAGAAGCTAATTTTTGTTCCTTATGTTATATCGCTATTGTATAAATGTTGGTTTGGTTTTTTGTTTGGTTGATATTTATCTCTGGGTCCTTCCCCTAAAAGCTTAAGATTTTAGGAGAAATGGTTTTTAAAGAGCCAAGAGGTCCTTGATTTGATACATGACCCTGCATGTTCCATACAAGTGTTTATATATGTTTAGGGTGGGTTTGGTTCGTTTGGTTAATACCCACTGTTGGTTCCTTTCCACAACACCTAAAGCCTTTAGGGGACCACTTCTCACGTTACCAAATCTTCTTACTAATTGGAGATAAAAATGTACTTTTATGCAGTGGCAGAGTTTTGTGGAAATGTCGAACTCTGCAGGCTGACGGAGCAGGTTGTCTTCTCTGATCCTTACAAAGTTTCTCAGTACAATCGTTGGACGTCTCCTTATCTTGATCAGGATGCTGAGGCAGTTCGTGAAGATGATGCTCTAAAGATTGAAATTGCTGGATTAAAATCCATGTAGCGCACCATTGTTGTCTTCTATTCCTTTTTGCCATGCCTTAATATTGTCAAATGAATTCTAATGGAAAATTGATATTCTGTCGTTTTTAAAATGATATAGGTTTTGTGAGCGAGCGCAGGCGCTAATTCATGGTGACCTACACACTGGTTCTGTTATGGTGACAAGTGATTCTACCCAAGTTATAGATCCAGAATTTGCTTTTTATGGACCTATGGGGTTTGACATTGGAGCTTTTTTGGGGAACTTGATCTTGGCTTTCTTTGCGCAAGATGGACATGCTGATGATCATAATGATCGTAAAGTAGGTATCATATCTGTGTTCCTGTGATTTCATAGCTTTGTGGTTGACTGTGAACAAATCAAAGAATGCCTTCTTGGAAGCGGACATGCATTCAACTTTGTTGGTGCAAATGCACTGACCATGTGATGTCTACACTAAAGAAATTGTGCACTCGTATGATCATATCTGGAATAAAATCATATAGAAGCTTCTTTGAAATTATTCACTGTTAATATGTGTTTCAGAATGTTTTGGGAACCAAATGAGCATCTAAAGAAACAATGAAGTATATATAACTTTGATTTTGCCACCATGGTGGATTCCTTCTTTTCTTTCATTATAGGGCTGAGTTCAACTTTTATGCAGCAATATAAGCAATGGATATTAAAGACGATTGGTGACACTTGGAACCTCTTCAAAAGCAAGTTTGTTGCTATTTGGAACGAGAGCAAGGACGGCCATGGGGAAGCATATCTTGTGGATATATACAACAGGCCTGACCTTCAGCAGCAGGCACAGGAGAAATACATCACAGATTTGTTTCATGATAGTCTTGGATTTGGTGCTGCAAAAATGATAAGGTTATCATTTGATTATTCTTTGTTGTTTATTTATTTAGGTTTACATTTTTCTTTCATACTTTGTAATGTATTTTTCATGACGTATACTAGTCTCTGGTTATTCTTGTTCTGGTTGCTAGTTCTACTAGTTGCATGAGCTTGTAATGAAAAGGATTGAAATGTAATTGAATTTTTGTAGTTTAAGTTAGAGATTATACATTGGGATAGTTTTATAACCTGCTTGAATACAAAATTTAGCCTATGTGGTTTTGCTCATCTTAGAGCTTAAGGAGAGAAGAAAGGTAAATACTGTCTTGCACGTTCAAGCTCTCTAGTGTAATTAGTAACAGCAGTTAAATTAGATTCTAAGAATTCAGCTCGTTATTAGAATTTGCAGGCATGGCTTATAAAAATTTCACTGGAAGCATATCCCTTACATCATACATAGAGCATATATTTGATTTTTTTTTTTTTCGCTTAAGAGGTCAATTTGTGTAGCAAGCTGGCCATATTCATAAATGATTGAGAAAAATGTGAAGGATTAAGCTCTTTAGATCTTTGATTTGATGCTTCTTTTCTAAAAAAACACTTGATATGAACTTCCTTTTGGTCTATGTACGTCCATACAATAGTGTGCTTGTGAAAATTAGTGAGTTGAATTATACAATCTTCCACATGTCATTCAATGTTCAACTTGGTATAGAAACTCAACTTCCGATTGATCCAAAATATTAAAATATATTACCCATTTGTATGTGAAATGCAGGAGGATAGTGGGTGTGGCTCATGTCGAGGATTTTGAGTCAATCCAGGATATTGCAAAACGTGCATTTTGTGAGCGACGAGCACTTGCATTTGCAAAAAAACTTCTTAAGGAGAGGCGGGAATTTCTTACCATTGAGCAGGTTATCTCGGCCATTGAGGAGATTCCTCTGTGATGTGCTTTCCATCGACAGCTTTCTTCAAAGTTTGCAGAAGAAGACCATTATATTTTAGCTCAGATAATATTTCTTGTTGCACTCCTAATAAAATTTCTAATCAGTGTTGAAAAATATTTGATCATGGTGGTTACTATACGAAATGAATGGCCTATACTATGTATAAAAAATGAATGGCTGATATGAGGTACAGTTTATCAGAGCTACCTGTGCTGTTTTTTACCAAGTACTTCTTGGAATTTGCAAAACGATCTACCAATTTCAAAGTTGATTATGCTGATTTGCAGAAAATTCTTGCTTTAAAACCGAAACAAAAAGGTAACAGATAGATATTGCTTCGTTTTCTTTTTACTGTTTTGAATCTTAAATTTTTTCCTGTCGTTAAGATTTCTTTAGGACGACTTTTGAACCTTGTTTTTAACCATTTCTTGAAGATAGCTCTGATAAAGATGCTTATTATTTGATTTCTTAGAGGCGTTGCAGTTTGCTGCCTCGGTAAGCCACCCCGTGTGGTGGCAGTTGCTTATTATTTTTGAAAAATTTAATGGTTGCAAGATTTGAAACTGGAAAGAATATTTTTCATTAAAGAACAAAATACTTAGCAGAGATAACATACTCCGTCCTAACAAAAGTGTTCTATTTAGTTTTTCAAAATAAGCTAATTTTAGTTTATTTTGCAAAACCAAATAGGACACTTATTTTAGGAGGGAGGGAGTATAATCTACTTACATCACACACTCAGACTGAGGAATGTACAAATACCAAGTTGGTGGTGTTTTTAATGTTTTTGTATGCAATCATTCGTTTTGAACAAGATCACAAAAGTCTCTAATGAGGAATTCACTTGTACGGGAGCATCTGATGATTTTCCTAGTTTGTAGAGTCTTTCCATTATTATATTAGTGATCAAATAAAGCAAAACCTCCTAATGTTGATGGTCATTTACGGAAACTTAGTTATGGAGTTGATCAATTTTGTAACTTGAAACATTAACCTCATTTTAGTGGCTGCCGTTGGATGAAATTTTCCTGAAAAAAGGTGATGAAATCATCTGTCCTCCATTATTAATATTATGAAATTACTCTTACAACTACTATCTGATATGGTGTCTATTAAACTTAACCACTATACTTGGCCTTGTAATCCTTCCAAAGCTGATCAACATTCTTCCCCAGCAGCTCCACAAAGAAGTTGTCACTGTAACCATCCTTCATCTTCCTGTTCAGGTCGGCCACAAATCCATCTCTCAAGCCATTGCAGTAGTCAAGAAACAGGGCAGTGACACTGTACCCTTGATCCCACCGGTCACCTTGACCCAGGCCCAACCAGTGGGATGGTGAATAACTGGCCTTCAGCCTCACATAGTCAGCCATCCCTTCAATCAGCCCTCCTGGTGCATTGCCACCCCCATTCCACTGCCAAACATGAGTCATCTCATGGTACATAACTCCGGTAATTTCCTTCCGGAGGTCGCCGGAGTAGGTCGCGATGTAATTAGAGCTCACATGAACCTCGTTGTTGCTACTGTAGGCCACTCCATCCATGTTGTCCACGAACATGTCCACACACTGCACGTCTTTCCGGTCGGCCTTGCCTTGCCCGAAGGTCTGCCAGATGAAATTCGAGGCGCTATCAAGCACCTCTAGGCTGTATGACACTCCAATTTCATTATCAAAGCGGGTGGTCTCCAGTGCATAGTTGGTCACATGGTACTCAACAGCTTGGGCGAGGTCCATTAATTCAACAGTGATTGCAAGGAGGGAAGCAATGAATAAGCAACTCTTATGTTACTACCTAATATTTCTTGGGCGAGGTCCGTTAATTCAACAGCGATTGCAAGGAGGGCAGCAATGAATAAGCAACTCTTATGTTACTACCTAATATTTTTTTGCCTAAGGCCTGCAAATTAATAAGCATCTAATTTTTGGAAGTGTAGTGACTCCATGCATAACTTACACTAGGCTCATTATCAGAGAAGACAAAAAATACTTCCCTCAATTCGAGCATCATATATATATAAGAAGTTTTTCTACTCTCACTAACAATAAGCGTAAATTACGCATGAGAGCCATTTATCCTGTAACAATAAATGTAAGTTACACATAAGAGCTATTTATCCACAAGATCGATGACACACTAACATTAATGTGCACTTGCATATGTATTGTTATCTTAAATATTAATTACTCTCTATACATAGATTACACTAGTCTCATTGTAAAAAAAAGAGCATAAAAAACTTTTCCCATGTATACATAGTGAAACTAAACTCAATGATGAATACAAGGGCCGGCCAGCAGACATAGCGTGCCATTTTTTGGCTGTCTAACACCACATGGACTGTGCAAGTGCAAATGAATTTCATATGTTCTGTGCAATATGCGCTTGCGACACCATCAACACAAGCATATTATTCGAACAATTTGTTACATGTTGTGGGAACATCAATTTTAGGGTCATATTCATAGTAACGGCCTGCAACAACCACAATTAAAGATGTTTGCTTTTGCGAGAGGAAACAGCTAGGCAATGAACATAAAGAAAGGAATCTGCCTGATAGTAAAAGACTTACTCCATTCTTTATGTTCATTGCCTAGCTGCATTCCATGTCAGACATCATCACAACGATAAACAAGAAACCAAAATTAGGTTAAATATGACCCACCACAAGGAAACAATGATACGGTTCAAATCTGTTGTCAAGAGTTTAATTTAACAACGAAACCAGAGAGTGAAAAACAACGGCCAAAAGACAAAGTCGATCGGCTGTCTTTTTAGTCCCCAACCTTTGTTTTGAACAAGATGTTAAGAAGATCTCCCTTGGCATATCTTATGATTTCATGTCTCCCTCGTAGGGAATAACATATTTTGAGACGAAATCATTGCATCCTCCTTCACTCGGAAATTTGTTTCATCGAACTTTTTGTCCACTACGATGGCCAATAGAAGCAAACACATGCCAATAGAGGCATACACATTGGAACCAACTGGATTTTCCATTTTCAAATTGGTTATATTTCTAACTTGGTTCCATTCTAATACGTTCAAACCAAATCGAATTTAGAAATGGAAAAGAACCAAATTTTAACATGTTCACTTGATATAAAAATGAGAATATCTAGTTAGAGCTGCAACTTTAGTGAGGTGCGAGGGAGCTGCAGCTCTGACAAGGTTTTTTCCTAAAAAAATTGCTCCTTTGTAAACTACCCTTAGAACTATAATAAAAGTTAATAGGCAAGTGTGAGCTTGGGCATTGCCAATCTTCTGCTGCATATTAATTGAGAGGACATTGCCAATCCAATGATGTATATTAATAGAGAGGGCAGGGAATGATTTAAATTTATCTGCCTCCTAAGTAATGTGCAACGTCTGCCCAAAATTTGCCAGTTCACAATACCCGAACTTTTGCTAAGCCTGGGTTCTTACTAAAGGAATTATGTAACTATTGTTTGAAGAAAAAAACTAGCCATTGGAGCTACAACTCTGGCGAGGTACAATTCTGGCTCCTTGGCTGTCAGATCAGGACCAAAACCAATATCTGATGTTTAGCGAGCTCTGGCTCTAGTGAGCTTCAAAGCTTTGGCTAGAGATCCTCTTGTTTGAACAATATGCCTATTATTATAATAAAGAAAAAGTTTATATAAACCTTGGCTCACTCACATCAGAGTGAAACTAACCATCATATGTTGTTAAATTGTGATCCCATAGTGTAAGGGGGCATGAATTGATTTACCCCTTGAATTATGTGCTTAGTTGGGTGATGCCTAGGTTTATGCAGTCGCATGTAAGCTTGGGCTTATATAAACGGGTCTCTTATATTAAACTTAACCAACATACTGTGCCTTGCAATTACTCTAAAACTGATCAACCGTCTTCTCCAGCAACACCACAAAGAAGTTGTAACTATATATAACCATCCTCACTAGAAATTCAAATAACATATCAGCGGGGGTCCCACAGTCATATGGTGCATTGACAAATTCATTGTTACTATAACCATCCTTAGTAGAGATAAGTACATATTGAAATGATCCTTAGTTGCCCACTAGGGGTCCCACGGCCATGTTGGTCACATATCTTGAAAATGTTTTTCATTGTTGCGGAGGCTATTAGGAGGGAATTGATGAACAACATGAGGGAGTTCATAATGTCTGAGCAACTCTTTGTCACTAGGGCTATCGAAACTTAACCCGGCCCACATAACCCAACCTGACCCAACTTTATTAATATAAAAGTTAGGGTTTGGGTCTTAAAAATAGACCCTATTTATATTAAGGGTTGGGTAGTGTAATTACCCGATTAACATTCCAAACCCGTTTATCTAACATTTAGTTTCTCCCTTTTCTAGATCCACCTCTATTTGTGAGAATCAGTTTTTTTATTGTCTTTTAGTCTTCCTCCAACTGCCAAATATACTAAAATATACTCTTCATGTTTTTTTAGAGTCCACATACCAAAAGACAGAAGTTAATTATATTTCATCTTCCATTGATGCAAACTGGCTTTAGTCTCAAAGTCATCAAGTCTCTACTCCATTTTAGGGCTAAGACATGTATTTTTGGTGCTTGGGGTTAATTGTTAATGTCTCCTAACCCAAAGGAAATATATACAAAATATATTCAATGTATGTTGAAAGTGTGAACAATATGAGATTATTAACGTAATCTTTTGTTACTTGCATAACCTAACCCAAGTAGGGTGAGAGTTTATGTTACGCCCCGACACCCGCCAACTCAAGCCAGACCCGGTCCAAGGGAAGGTCATTGCGTGCGGCGCGACGAAGTAGTGTTTTACTGTGGAAGACTTAACCCCTCACATAGTTGAATCGTTACGGAGTAGCGCACCATATACATTGTACAAGAGAAAAAATGAGGAAAATTAAAGGACCTCACATGAGAGTTAGTCTACATAAACCTACATACTTAGTTTACTTTAGCCCTCTCATGACTTAAGTCACAAAGTTAACATGAGTCAATACGCTAAACTGGCAAGTGAAGTATAGAACATAACCAATATAACATAAAACTTAAGATAACATGCAACATAGATGATCATGGAACATAATGTCTCTAAACATCCTCTCCTATGCCAAATCGTCCACCACCTGCTCCTCATGCAGGGAGTCCTGATCACCTGCATGTTGCGCCATGCAGCCCCAAAACAAAACTTATGGGAAAAAGGGGTGAGAAAAAAATACTTAGTAAGGTTTTATATTATGAGAGGATAAATCTAAAATTATCACATGTATTCCACATACAGTTTGCCACATAACACACCCATTCATCATGGGACATTTACATAACCTATGTATCCCAATATCATGACTTACTCTCTATATACATTTACTCATGACATCATTGACATATTACCTGCATACCATTTCTCATGGCATATAACAATATCATATAATTCATAATCCATTCTCAATGCATACATTCATCTTGCATAAGAGTGTCTCAACACACACTATCCTACATAACATGCAAATAAATTTCACACCTACATGTGTAATATAAGCTCCCACATCTCTACACAACAACCGTGTAATCGAGCATCATATCACATACACAAGCAACCATAACAAGTAATAAATATCTCATGCATAGAGAAAACAACCCTGCTTAATCGGCTGAAACATAAGTAATCCTCTTCACTCCGAATAATCCCCAAGTGGAAGGTCCGAACTCCTAAAAGGAATGAGCAGTTTGGGTAAGATACCTAATGGGGAAATACACCCTGGTAATCTGGTGCACTCTGACAAACCAGCTTGGATTCTTAGGGTCTAGATAATCTCAATAATTTAATCTTAATCATATTTTAAATCCATATGCATAAAAAGTTATTCGACTTAGAAGGTTGAAGAGTCAATCTCACTATTTTCCATGAGGACTTAAAAAATTCCAAGATGTTATATTTACTATAACTTCCTTATCCGAACTCCGATTATGTATTATTGGTGGCATTTCAAAGCTATTTCTGTATATTTTTTAACTTAAACTTAAACTCCATCTACATAGAAAGTTATTTAACTTAGATGGTCTAAGGATTTGACTCACTATTTTACACATGTCCAAGTTTAGGAAATTAGAAATTCCCGTATATTTTATATATACTACTCTAAAAATAGGGAAGCTCAATTTCATTTTTTTGTCTGAGAGTGAATAAATTTACTCTTTTCTTAGTAGAAATTACCACAAAAACTACCATCCTAACTATGTAATTAGTAAATCATAAAGTACAGGTAAGCGGGTAGAATAGGATTTTCAAAATTACTCCATACTTTCAGGACTTCGCCAAAAGTGTATCCCATGTTAGCACACAATTTTAAGGGTATAAAATAAGTGAAAAAGATATGTCTATTGTGGTAGTTTTACTATTGTGGTAGGTAAAAGTCGACCATGGAAAGCCTCATTCAAGACCTCTACCCACCATAGATTGTTTCTCCCCATGCCTATTAATCCTCTCCTTCTCTATATGATCTTCTTACACTACTATGTAGTGTTTCATATGATTCTTGATTTTTTTTTTGTTTATTCACATACTGACCATGTTTTCCTTTGCATTGATATGGTACGGACAAGCATAGATGGAATAGTTTTGTAAGGTGATTTGAGAAGATCTTCCTATTTGTATTGCTTCTCTTTTCCTTTATACTTATTTTTTATATTTTATTTAATTCAATTGAAATTGCCATTTTACTTTGTCATAAATATGATTGAGTTAGTCTTTTGATCATCGTTATCATACTATTTGATACTATCATGTTGTAGGCATTTGAAGCATGGATGAATGACTTATTAAAAAGAGAAAGCCTTTGATCATAGGGGTGGTAATTAAGGTTGCCAATGCAAAGTGGCCTAGATAGTAGGAACAAGAAATGAATCTATGTATTAATTCATCACCATTCTTGATCAAAAGCATTAAAGAATATTCCCTCCGTTCCATATTAATAGTTATATTTAAAAATTAGTATTTTTTATTGAATGATAAAACCCACATCTAATAGAAAGAAAAATAAAATTACTAAACTCTTTTTTAAGTACCCAACCACTTAAATTAAATAAAATAAAGCTATTAATATAGAACAATTTTTCTTCTTCTAAATAGAGCTATTAATTTAGGACGGATGAAGTATATTCTTACCCCATTTTTCTCTTTCAAATTTTCTTTTACCTAAATAAATTTGTTCAGTTATTTAAAAAATGCTAATATGCAAGTGGATGCAAATTGAATTTGTATGTGCACATCATCCAAATTAAGGCTACGAGTCTTTAAAAAAAGGTGCCCTCCCCTTGTATCGAATGAGCTACCTGATTGAAATTAGGCAGCTGGTTGAGCACAGATTTAGAGGGGCAATAGAGAGGGGTGTCTCTAGGCGGGTTTGCACCCCACCAAACTACTCTGTCCCCCAACTAAAGTAAAAAATCCCTTATTTTTTCTCTACTTCAGTAGCCCCATCTCCCCCTAATAACTGGACCCCTAAAACACTCTCATTTTTCTACTTCGGCTAAGGTGACAAAGCGGTGGTAGCGAATGGAGACTCTGCCTTGGCTTGGCTAGAGCTACACCAGGCCAGGCCTACCTCAGCGAGGCTAGAGCCAGGCAGGCTAGGCTTGACTAGATCTAGGTTAGGCCCGGCTAGAGCCATGCATGGCCTAGGCCAGCTCAGTCTGGACAGATCTAGGCCTAGCCAGGCTGGGTGGCTGCCTCGTAGCCAATAGACTAGTGGGCCATGGCCAGGTTCAGTTGTGGCTTGCAGCCTAGCCTCATCCAAGGAGGAAGAGGAAGGAGGTGGTGGGCTTAGATTGGGTCACCGACATCGGGGCCGATGCTAGTGCTAGAGAAGGAGTGGGGAAAGAGGGGTAAGGAGGAGTTATAATATTTATATACATATGAGGATGACTGAGAGATTTTAGTAAGGATGGATGTGATTAACAGGAAACAAAGAACAGAGGAGTGAAGTGCGGTGCATATAGCCACATTTTTTTTTAAAAGCCATTTCAAAATGTAGCATATTTTTGCAACACCAAACTGAATATTCATTCCACATCCAAGTAGTAAATCCCAAATACTGGTGTTGCATGAAATTCACCAGTTGACTAATAGTTCAACTTGTACTCATTCAAACTAAGAGAAATATAATTCCAAAGATAATGCAAGTGCTTGTAATCATCTCTTACCTGCAAAATACAAAATTCTAGCAATCCAATATAAAAAACACAATATTAGCCTTACATCAACAACTTACATGATGAAAACTACACCATATACTTTATTTGTCAAAAACATAATAACACAATGGAACAAGAAAACAAGTTGTTTCTAATAATGAACAAATAAGAGAACATTGACTTAGGTGAGTACATTATAGCATTAAGCAAATAGAACCAGATTCACGAAATCCTGTCTATTCAACCATCAAAGAATTTAAATTTAGTAATTCTCCAAGTCTTCCAAAGCAATACTCCACAAACTCCCCAAAACCCAACAACAAAGCTAATTGCTACTCCAAGGTAAATCCATTTATTTCAAAAATTGCCTCATCATTTTCCTGGTTGGCATCAGTAGTTAGGACTCCCGAAGAACCAACATCATGGCAACTTTCTATAGGTGGCCCACAAAGTTGGCCATTCCTTGCATATATTGTTGGATCAAAGGTTCTAGAAGGAATATGTCCAGACAAGTTGTTATATGAGAAGTTCAATTGACTAAGAAAGTGTAACTTAGAGATACTGGATGGAATTGATCCTGAAAGTCTATTCCCTGAAAGATCAAGAGATTCAAGCTGACTCAAATAGCCAATATTCTCTGGGATGTTTCCAGAAAGTCTGTTGTGACCCAAGTTGAGGGCGACTAATCCATGAAGACTTGTTAGCTCATTGGGAATCTCCCCTGATAAACTGTTATGTGAAAGATCCATACTTACAACTATGAAGAGAGTCCGCAAATATTCTAGTTCTTTGCCCTTCATCCATATTAGTATCTTTTCAGTATAATAGTGTTCATAATCATGAGATCTATAAATAATGTGCTCCGACATCATAGCCGTAAACATCCAAAAACTATATGGGATTGGACCACTTAAGTTGTTATTTGCTAGATCAAGTACTTGCAGAGATCTTAAGTATGAAAGTTGTAAAGGAACATATCTAGTGAACATATTGGATCTCAATCGAAGTATTCTAAGTGTAGATATACTTTTAAATTTGTTCTCTCCGAGGTCAAGAATTTCTAGATTTGTGCCATTCTTCATTGATGACAGTAGTTTGCCTGAGAGACTATTGTGGTTGAGGTGCAATGATTTGAGATGGTAAAACATAATTCTTTGCCATGGTATGTATCCATACAACTGATTCCAACTCAAGTCAAGTACAACTAAATTCACACATTCTCCCAAGTTGAATGGAATATGGCCACTTAGATTATTATGTGAAAGATCAAGAACGTTTAGAAAGTTCATATCTTCAGAAAGTGATGGAATTGAACCGCTGAATTTATTCTCTGAGGCAAAAAATAAGCTAATAAGATACATACAAGGTAAAATTTCTGCAGAAAAGTTGTTATGGGAAAAATCAAGCATGGAAAGGCTATTGGAAATATTTGGCATTGGACCCCAAAACTGATTATGACTTAGATCAAAATATGGATCGGAGTCCCCAACTTGAAATGGATTTGAGAGTTGATCTTTAATCTTGTTGTTGGAAAGGTCTAGCACGTTAAGATTGGGGGTGCAGTTCCAGAACCATGTAGGTATTTTGCCAACAATTGATGTGTTTGAGAAATCTAATTCCATTATAATTTTCTGAGTTTGTAGCCATAGAGGGAAATGAGGTCCGAGCTTGCATGAGCTTATATAGAGGTATTCAAGTTGAAATGGAGGAAGCCAAGTAGGGGGAGAAGCTTAAATGTGAAAGAGTTTGATAACAGGGCCAGAAGTGTCAAATTGCTTAGATTTTGAAAATGAGCTGGATAAATAGGACCTTGAAGAGAATTATGAGAGACATCAAGATTAAGTAATTGAAAGAGTTGTCCAATTGTTGATGGAAGAGTTCCACTCAGTTGATTGTGATCAAGATTCAAAATTCTCAAAGAGATCATTTTACTTAAATTTGGTATTGATCCATGGAATCTATTAAGAGAGAAAATTGCACTTTGCAACATCTGTAAATTTCTTATCTGTTTGGGGATTTCACCTTCAATCTTATTGTCAGCAAGGCCCTAATCCGCCAAATACTATATGTTTCCAATTTGACTGGGGATGCTACTAGAAATTTTGTTGGACCACAATTGAAGCCACTTAATTGAGGTAAGATTACAAATTGTTGTGGGAAGTTTACCTCCAATTTTATTATTGAAGATAAAAAATCTCTTTAGCTTCTGCAGTTTCCCAATTTGTTCTGGGATTTCACCTTCAATCAAATTGTAAGATAGAATCCAACTCTTCCAACTTCTGTAATTTTCCAAATTGACTTTGGATGCTTCCAGAAATTCTGTTTAATGACAAATTATGCGTCATAATTGAGGTAAGATTAGAAATTGTCATGAGAATCTCACCTTCAATTTCATTATGTTTCATGTCAAAATGATCCAACTTATATAGATGCCCAATCTGATTGGGGATTCTACCCAAAATCATGTTACTTGATAAATCAAGTTTCATAATTGAGGTTATATTCCTGAGAGAAATGGGGAGTTCACTGAATAGTTTATTACCAGACAAGTCCATTGAGGCAATGCAACTCCATCCACCTGAAAGCAACTTGGACGCATTTTCATTGATGATGTTGTATCTTAAACTGAGCTTTCTCAAGTTTGGAAGCAAAGAAAGGGCGATGGCACCTCCAGGAAACCCGTTGTAGGAGAGTTCAATTGAACGAACAGAAGTAACGTTAGAAATCCATCTAGGGATTTTTGTTGTAAACTCATTATCGGAGAGATCAAAGATGCGGAGACATGTGAAGTTAACAAAAGGCAATGACTGGGGAATATAAGAGAGACCACACCCCTTCAAATGCAGTTCTTTTAACAAAGAAAGAGAGTTGATCACATTCATCCAATTTGAACTTACCTCGGACAGATTCACAAGGTTCATCCCTAGGTGCCGAAGAGATGACAACCCTTCCAACCAGTCTTGAATGCAGATAAGAACCTGTACCTTCATCAATCAATGAAGCAACATCCAAAATTTGAAGCATAGAGAGATTACCAATGTGATAAGGTATTTGGCCGCGGAGCCCTGAGTATGAGAGGTTCAGATACTTCAATTTGTGTAGAGAGCCTATGAAATTTGGAATTGGAATTTCATGGAAGTAATTCATACTGAGGTCAAGATATTCAAGATGTGCTAACTTGAGTAAAGATGAATCTAATCGTCTACCAAAGATCATACAACCATGGCTGGTGGTTTGCATTAAAATGTCTGTATGCAAGGGATCCGAACTAGCTGGTATGCATGAGCTCCGAAGGTCTAATTTAGCAACATACCCTGTATGGCTATCACATGTGACTCCACTCCAAGTGCAGCAATCATGACTCTCATTCCATGATCTTAGACGTCCGAAGGGATCTTCCAAACCGTCTTTGAACTTGGTGAGGACTTCACGCTCTGAATCAATACATAATGAACCTCCCATGTATGGGAGTGTTTTCATGCAAAACACGATAAAAGTGAGAGTGGAATAGATGTTCAATGGAGTAGATGCACCCATTTCACTTCTGCAAATGCATGTGTGGAATTTTGTATTAAGGGCATGCCTTCTTATACAAACAAAATGAAGTCAATTTTATAAGACAGCAATAGGGACTTTTTTTTTGTTTAGCAATAAAACCGCAATAGTCTTAACCACATGTCTTCTATCCATACCTGTTTTTATGAACAAGAAAGATTGAAAGCTCTGCGACATACACTTCTAGACAAGTCCTAAAGCGACTCCTTTAAAATTCACGTGTTTGTCCAAAGCATTTATTTTGTGGTCATATTCTGCATGGAAGATGTATCAAAAACTTGCTTTTAACAAATAAAAGAAAATGTATTAAGAAATTACATAAAGCCAGGGGAAATAAATCTCACATGAGCGTACCTCATGCTCTTGTTCTTGTAATAAATTCTCCCTCCGTCTCATATTAAGTGTCTCATTTCAAAAGCTTAATTGTTCCACTATAAGTACCTTATTTTTCATACTCCAACCAAGAAGAAAGTTTCTAATATACTTCTTACAGTAGTCGGAGCATAAAAATCTAGATTAGTTAAAGTTACGAGAATTTAAGTTAGTTAGAGTTAGTTAAAATTTTGTCTTGTTATAGACTAAATGGCTTCTCACCTTCCTTCAAATATATAATTTTTACTAATAAAATTTTGACCTACATTATAGGCTTCTAAGTAATATCGGCATTAGTGCAGCTTGCAACATCCACAAGGACGTTTGATTTATTCGAGAAGCAACAACTTGACAATAAACAAAAATATATTTATTTTCTTGATAGTGAACCAGTTTCATGAACTTCCTGTCTTACAGAAGCCCATGGGAGACATCATTATAATGGTAAACAAGAAACCAATAAACATTAAGTTGAATATTACCGCTGCACAAGTGACAATTACATGGTCCAAATCTGTGGGCAAAGTGTTTAATCTAACAACAAACTAGATAGAGAGAAGGAAACAACGCCCAAAAAACAAACTTAGTTGTCTTTCTAGTCTGTAGTCTTCGCTTGGAAAAAGATTAGAAGTTTTTTTTTTCTAAGAAGATCAAGGTCCCTAGTGAAGAATATTTAGTAGGAAACTCGCATATACTCCTATTAGAGAAGAATCTGCTTGAGACCAGTACACTCTTCTTTATTTGGAAAGTCTTTTATTCACTCTACGATATGCTCAGCCAACCAGAAGCAAACAAGTTGGAAGTATTTTAATTCATTTCCATTCTCAAGTTCCGTTCTATTTCTAGCTTAATTCCATTCTAACACGTTAGAGCCTAACCCAACTTAAGAGTAAAAGAAAATCACCTATATGTTCAAATCCTATTCCTAATCGGTAAGTGAAGTTTCACTAGCCGTTGATAGGCATAAATCGACGGTACATATGAAAGCTTATAAAATTTATGTACATAATGTAATTTTCTACAGATCTTGTGCACTTTCATGTATCTTGTCAATCTTGTGTCATCAACTGTTGGTGAAACTTCACTAAGAGAGTCACCGGTGAAGCGGTGAAGCTTCACTAGCAGATTTGAGTTCTACCGTTCTACCATGTACTTCCTATTGGCGAATACCGTTCTACCATGTACTTCCTATTGGCGAATACACTCACAGCATCGGATCAAAATAATTTTCCTTTTCTTAATATCAGGAACTATCTTTTTTATGTCATGATTATTTGATACGTGTAACCACTCCAAAGCTGATCAATGGGGTCTTCACAGTAGCTCCACAAAAAAATTGTCACAAGAAGGTGTACCAGATGAAGCTTGAGGCACTATCAAGCATCTGAACGCTGCATATATGACGGACTAATTTCATTATCAAACGGAGTCCGCAGGCTCAGTTGGTCACATGGTATTCCACAGCTTGGGCAAGTTGCATTGCGGCAGTGATCACTGCGAAGAGGATGAACGTACAACTCTTTGTTACCACTTAATTGTGTTTTGTGAAGACTTGCAATATTAAAAGAGAATTTCATTTTAAGCATCATTAGAGCCAAACTAAGCGATACAAGGCGGGCAGAAATGCATCGTCATTCTTGGCTGTTGTTTATCAATACATGAACTCGTGTACTTGCAGATGGATTTCATACTTCTTGAAAAAAAAATGAATTTCATATGGTCTGTGCAATATGTTCTTGTGATACTATAACCCTTTATAAAAAAATATTAATAATAAAATAAAAGCATATTAGTTGTAGAGGTTTGAGGAGCTTATGAAGTTCAACTAGGGGAGTTAATGGAATCAAGCATAAAATCATGCTCCCTCCATCTTAAAATAAGTGTCCTATTTATTTTAGTTTATTTTAAAAAATTAAATAAAAATATTTATTTTTGGACGGATGGTATATAGATTAATTTTAAATAATCATCATATGTGATTCAAAAAAGCTAAAGAATGGAGTCAACTCAAGAGTTTTTAGAATTAAAATAAAATTTTAAAACTATGGAACAAATTAATTAGGGGTCCTTTCAATTGTGTCCGTAGTGACTACAACCATGCCCTCTTGCCGTAGAAATCAACCAAAAAGAATGTTGCAACACCTTTACATCTATGATGTAAATGATTTCTTCATGGAAATTAGTTTAACAACCATGATGTAATTTGAGTTTCATTTTGTTATCTAAAAACCATTATTGTCTCCTCTTTTTTTTAGTTCACCTCTAAACATCTTTAAGAAGTACAAAAAAAATCCTTGCAAAAGGTGCCTTGTGCCGTTGTGCTTTCATGCTTTTTTTTTTCTATTTTAATTTTATTTTTCAATTCATATCTTCATATGACTTCATTCTAAATAAATCATCCGAAAGTCCTGTCTTCCATTTCAAGTCCCTTGTTAATTAGTAGGCCTTCCTACTTAACCCTCAAAGAATAGAAAAAGATGGAGAATTATATCCCATACCGGTGGGACTATGGTGATATAAATGGAAATCCATAATTGGAGGATTCTTAAAGAAAAGTTGAGCAACATGTGGGGGCCTAAATCAATCGAGTAATATGATAAATACATTGAATAATTCATATTTTTTAAGTGATCAAATTAAAAGGTGTACAAGTCATAATGGGCTTAAATTTTATGGCCCCCTTAATTTAATATTCTCCCATTTTATGGCTTAAGTTTTATATTATCCTTTATGCGTTACTTTTAAACCTAAGTAATATGTACTCCTTATTTATACAAAAAATCATATAAAATAAAGTTAAATTAAAATTAGAGCCAAATATATCTCAAGCCGACCCAACCCCGTCCAAACTGAGCAGAGCTTGAGTTCGACTGATCAAGCTCAACTTCAAACTATTTGAATGGAACTCAATTGAGCTGAGCCCCAAGCTGCTAAAAGTGGGCTCAACTCTCTTAACACCCCTACTGTCAAGTAGCCCTAGGGGCAATTGTACGTGCATGCTGTTGGTGCTCATTTGCAGTGTGTTTTCTGGAGAAATCAATTCATGGTACAGATGACTATATAGTGAAATGAAAACATTCATACTCATTGAAATTATGAAACTACTCTTCCAAGTTTCACTTTTATTTATCTACTACTATATGTTACATGTCTCTTAAACTCGACCACCGTACTTAGCCTTGTAATCCCTCCAAAGCTGATTAACAGTCTTCCCCAGCAGCTCCACAAAGAAGTTGTCACTGTAACCATCCTTCATCTTCCCGTTCAGGTCGGCCACAAATCCGTCTCTCAGTCCATTGCAGTAGTCAAGAAACCAGGCAGTGACTTCGTGCCCCTGGTCCCACCGCTCACCTTGACCAGGGCCCTTCCAGAGTGATGGTGCATACCCAGCCTTGAGCCTCACGTAGTCAGCCATTCCTTCAATCAGCCCCTCCGGTGCACGGCCACCCCCGTTCCATTGCCAAACATGGGTCGCCTCATGGTGCAAGACGCCGGTGATCTCCCTCCGGAGGTCGCCAGAGTAGCCGGCAATGTAGCTGGCACTCACATGGATTTCATTGTTCCTAGTGTAGGACACGCCGTCCACATGATTCAGACTGTAGGACATGCCGGCCGTTTTGTCGACAAACACGTCCACGCGGTGCACGTGTTTCCGATCAGCCTCGCTTTGCTGGAAAGTTTTCCAGATGAAATTTGAGGCATCATCAAGCACCCGGAGAATGTAGGGGGTCCCAATTTCTTTGTCAAACCGGATGCCACCAGGGGTCTCCTCGGCCATGTTGATCACACGGTATTCAACAGCTTGAACATGTTGCATTACTGCAGAGACCACTAGGAGGGAAGTAATGAACAACATGAGGGAGTCCATATCGAGCAATTCTTAGTGACTAACTGGGTTGTGTAAAGGGTTTCATTATGGACATTATATAGGGCTAGATGATGCTATGAAATACAAAGCCAGTAAAAATGATGTCATTTTTGTTATCTGTTTAGCAATGCTCATTTAAGTTATCCACCCACTTTTGTACTATACTATGAAAACTTGTACAAGAATTCTGTTTTAACTCTATTCAAGATTTCAGGTATATATATTTTGTTTTTATTCAAGGTATGGTTATATAGATCCCATTAATATGCACTGGGGTGTGTGAGGCTCGCATTACATTAGGCGCATATTTTTCAATATATAACCCAATAGATATTAACTTTTTTCTAATATAAGTGCATGCAACATTGAAAAGGAATACGTAACGTTTGAAAAAAACCCAACAGATTGGTATTGAACAGATTATACAGGAAGTCTTCTGCTACGAATAGACTTCTCGTCAACTTTAATTATGAACAAGACATGAAAATTAGTTTTAAAGTATGACTATTGCACACAAGTAGACAATGAAATGGTCTAAATTTGAGGCAAACCGTAATCGTGTGGCTTGGCTCTTAACTTATCTGCAAAGCCATATGGTTGAAAAACATCGCTCAAAAACAATGGTGGTTATCATTTAGGTGTGGAGTTATTTTTTTGTTTGAACTGAATTATAAAAAGCCGTTTGACTCGGATGATTAGGGTAGGCTTTAAAGAATACTTCGGCCTATATTAAACTCAACCGGTTTATCCTTAGGAAATGGTTTTTTTTTTTGCTGGAATGAACCCAAAGAATTAATATGGGCATTCTCGGACCAAACTTCACTTCAGCACTCCAAAACACTCCTCAAGGTTTCACAAGACTAGTAAGGGGGAAGTGATACTTGGAAAAAATGTATAAAATGGTGTGTCACAATGCCAACCACGGCCCCTGTCACGAGTGCAAACCATGACAATGTGTAATACAATATTAATTAACATAGTGTTCACTCTATTCATTAGTAACATACTCCCTATGTATCATATATATTATAATTGTCCTATATTAATTGTCCTATTTTGCTGAGTAGGGGGATTGATTGATCTTAATATGTTGTAATCATACTGACAAAGATTGGCAAATGTTTTTTAATTTTTTTGAAAAATGTTGGAAATAGACATAATGTCACAACTCGAGATTTTTAAATTCATCAAGAGTGTAGAGCATATAAATAAAAATAATAACACAACTATAAAATAAAGTAATAATTAAGCTACAACCGAGTCTGAGGCTACTATTTTTTACACATAACAACCATATAATTTAATTTATACTCCCCCTACCCTATATTAATAATTAAGCTACAACCGAGTCTGAGGCTACTATTTTTTACACATAAAAACCATATAATTTAATTTATACTCCCTCTACTCTATATTAATTCCGGATAAGGGAAGTATGGGACTAGCAAGAATGCACACGTATTACTCGTGTAAATAAGAATTAGATAAAATAAAATAAAATATATATTGAATAAATATCTCCCTTGCATGCTATAATTATATTAGATTAATTGGAGGACCACAATGATAATTAGTTGTATACACAAACTTTATATTAAGCCATATGCACTCATAATAGGCAATTGTGAATCGATATTTTATAGTCCAAATATTAGATCATAAGTTAGCAAACACAATTATGTCGAAAAACTATACCAATTTGGCAGCATGTCTCATTTGATGGACCTCATCGAGGATTTTCCAAGGGCATTAATGTTATGCTCTTGATTTTTTTGTAAAATTCTATGATTTTTCTAGTATTTTGTGCTAATTTTCTAATGGAGAAATTTTGACACTTTGGCATATTCATTTTTATGTATTTTACTTTAATATTCGTGCTCATAGAGTTAGGTATAAGTCTTAGTCATAGGTTGTGGGCCTCAACGTGCCACAAAAGCTTTTGAATCGAAAAAAGAAAAACAAATGAAAGGAAAATGATAAAGAAATGGAGAGAGAGGGGGGGGGGGGGGGGGGGAGAAAAGATGAAATGAAAAAAAAAGGACTGGGCGCGGCCCCCCCTTTGGGTCTAGTCCACCCCCACCGCCAGTCACCGAACAGCTTCGCGGACTCTATCTGACCAACTTCGTCTTGGCGACTATGGGAGGGGCCTCTACTCCGGCTAGCAAGGCCATTTCACCCTCCCGGTTCTCCCTTTCTCCCTCCCTTATTTCGGCTTGTATCAGAAAATTAAGGTGACTCCGGTGGGAGCTAGCCTTCGTCTGGTTGGCCATGGTAGGGTTGTCACCCTTGCCAAGCCCCACCGGTTCCCATGATCCGATTTCCCTTTGCCTCTCCCACTTGTCAAATTAAGGGTGTTCATGGATGCCCGTTGTCCATATGTTTGTCCATGTATGCTTCCATTTTTATATAGAATGGGCAAATTTTTTTGGTCCGGACAGACACAAATGCGGATACAGACCAAGTTTTTTGCCTGCACTAATAGGGAGTTACAGACATGGACATACCCTTGTCGATGTCTACGGACGTCCGCGTTCGCCACCCTTACCTAACACTCCCTTATGTATAGTTGTAATTATTACTAACTATTAGAAAAAAGTAGAATTCAGTACTTATGCAACATGTTAGAACAGTTCTAACATACTCCATAGGTACTGGACAACTTAAAAATATGAATCCGTAACTTATGTTAGGACAATCTTAATATGCTACATAGGTATTAGATAGCTTGAAAACATGGATCTGGTACCTATGTAGCATGCTAGGACAATTTTAACATAATATAAAAGTACTAAATAATTTGAATTGGGATAAATTTTTAGGTTTTGAAATATTTGTCCAGGTCCGTCCGTGTCTGCTCATGTCTGTAGTAGATGGACTTGGACAAAGTATGATACGGACTAGGGCGGACACAAACAATGGATATTCAAATGGTGGACTAACACGGACAACCCTACGTTTGTGTCCATTATTGTCCGTGAGCGGTGGACTTGGACAAAGTATGATACTGACTAAGGCGGACACAAACAAGGGACATTCAAATGGCGGGCGGACACAAACAACCCTCTGTTCATGTCCATTTTTGTCGGTGAGCACCCCTACGAAAAGATGCCCTTTGTGGTAGAGCTTTTGTCCGCTGCCATTGTAGCTGGATGGCAAGGGGCGGCCGACCTCAAACCTGCTTCGCCTTGGGCTGGTGATGTTAAGAATGATATGCCAAAGAATAGTTCTATTTAGATCCCCTTTTTTCTTGTGTCCCCCAATGAAAGTGAAAAAATAACTATTTTTTTTACTTCATTCCTCCATGTTTCCCCTATCACTTTGCTCATACTTCCCCTAATACATGAACCACGTCCCCTTCTCCTCAAGGGATGGTTCTGGCACGGGACACTGTCTAGATGAACTATGCACTCACTATCAGTGTTTTAAAACCCTGCCCGACCGATTTGACCGGGTTCAACTGATCAAAAATACGGGCAGTGTTGTCCGGGTTGCCGGTCGATGTTTACCTGGGCGGGTCAACTTAGCCCGGACGGTTAAACCAAAAGCCTGGACGACCGGACCAGTCTGGGTTTCTAAAAAAAGGATGAGAGAAAGGTGGAAGGGGGAGGAACAGAGGGGGTTGGTGATCATGGTGTGCTGTGCGGGACATGGCCAGGGCCGGCTGGAATTCGAAAAGCACCACCTTTTTAGCACTCCCAGTCACTGAATCTCCCCAATCACTAGATCTTCCTACTTTATAACCGAATCTCCCAGTTGCCAGACCATCTTCCCACATCTGCTGATTGTCATTGTGGTTGGGACACCAAGGATGAGAGGGAGAAGGGGATGAGGCTAGGAGATGCCGTAGAAAGTGGGGAAGGGGGAAGGCGGAAGGGAGAGGGAAGGCAGGGAGGAGAGGGAGTGAAGGGAGATGGAGCGCCGGCCGAAGGATAAGCGGGGAGGAGAGGGAGGGAAGGTGGACGGCGGAGCTGGCCTCTGCCGACATTGTTCTCCCTTCCCACCCTCCTGTATAGTTTAGAAAAGAGGGGGTCGTGGTGTTGTATTAACTATTTATACTAATCAGGTTTAACCGGGTTGACCCGCAGTTAAACCCGGATGAACCAGCTCGAATATCAATCCGGGTTGGTGTCCAAGACGGGTTTTAAAAAACCCGGTTAAACCAGCTTAGACATCAATCCAGGTCGGTGTCCAAGATGGGTTTTCAAACACTGCTCACTACAACAAAAAGCATTATTAGGGATGCTTAAAAGCGTCACTAATGATTATTAGTGATGCGCTAAATGCATCGATAAAAGTACAGTCGCTAATGCAAATTAGCAATACGTATCGAAAAGTGTCATTAATAGTACCATATCAATGATGTTTATATATTTGTCACAAATATTACTAAGCGTCGCTAATAATTAATTATTGCAAATATTAAAATTATTTGAAATTTATTTTAAAAAATGTTAGCGACGCTTATTTTTGCTTTGCTATAAAGAAAAAAAATATTAGAGTCACTAATAAAAAAGAAAAAAAGAAAAAAATAATTAGTAACACTCCTTGAATCGTCATTAATAAAAAAACATAAATGTTAAAAAAATATTAGAGATGCTTTTATAAGCGTTGCTCATAAAAAAATTATAAAAATATTTTAGCAACGTTTTTAGACGTGTCACTAGTAAGAAAAAAATTATTAAAAAAATAATATCCCACCTCTAGTGGGATTTCTGGGAGGGGGCGGGCAGGCGGTGGCCTAAGGGACAGGGCACTTTGGCCAAAAGCGGCTGGAGCGGAGAAGAAGGGGTGAGGCTTAGGCCAAAGGCGGTTGGAGCAGAGAAGAAGGGGGGCGGGTGTAATACCCCGACCCGAGCTGGGGTCCAGAAATGTCAAATAAAAAATTTCTTCATTAAACAAGGAAATATCATCTATGTGAGAGATGTATAACGTTCTTCTACGCACCCCGAAACTTCAAAGCTTGGTCAAGTATAAGCCATAATAAAATATATATTTATAATTAATTTGGATCAGACTAGCGTTGCCTTACCATTGGTTACCTACGTATGTATTGTGTTACATTTATAATATTATTCAAATAAAATCAGATCCAAATGTTGTTCTACCTAACGACTATTATATTCATCAGGCAGCACAAAATCATATACGTTAAAATACATATTTCATTATATCCAAATATATCATTCAGAGTCAGACTCAAATCATATAAACCATCAGAGTCAGTTAGAAATCTCATAATTTATTGGAGTCAAGAAACGAAAATCTTATAAATCATCGGAGTTAAACAGAAATCTCATAAATCATAAGAGTCAGATAGAAAATCTTATAAATAATTGGAATTAGACAAAAATCTCATAAATTATTAGAGTCAAATGGAAGCTAACAAATCAACGAAATTACTTATCTCGCTATATCACATAGTGGAGTAAAACACAACAGAGCAGAATAGGTCATATTAGATCCATCTGACCACATCGGATCTCATCTGACCATGTTAGATCATATTAGATCAGAGCATATCACATCATAAAATAGTATATCAGAGATTATTAAATCATATTAGTTCAAAGCAACTTCATATATCTTAATTAGTATATTAATATGCGTAGTGTGCGTGTGACTTTTTTCTTTTTTTCTTTTTATATTTATCTTCAAATGATGTATCTTTCTAACCCGACCTTGGATTTGCACGTTCTTGGTACTATTGAGCTCATATCAACGAGCCCTATGAGACTAGACCAGTTAAAGCAGTTCATCCTACTCTTTTTAGTGAGTCCCGCATAAATTACACACTTCTTAAGGTCATAACTTTCGCTCTTGACCTCCATTTTGCGCGTTCTTTGATTTGTTATACTCGTTTCTTCGAGCTCTACCCATATATAGAGGTATTAACCTCTGAAACCCTCCAAGTCATAACTTTTGCTCCTTATCTCCATTTTGCATGTTCTTTGATTTGTTATACTCGTTTCTTCAAGCTTTACTCATATACAGAGGTATTAACCTCTGAAACCCTCTAAGACTTATCCAAATTTTTTTTAATTACCTCTAACCCCTCAAGTCAGACGTAATCAAAGACGGGGTATTACTATAATGCCTGAGATTTTTTATCACATTTTCTTAGAATTCACAAATTTTTTTTGTAATATAACGACTATAAATCGGAGTAAAAATGACGAAATCAAAACCTATAAAAATAGTTTACAATTTAAAACACTAAACATTAATTTTCGCATCCAAAATTTTCCTCATTTGATCAAACATTGTATGGCCAAAGCAAATATCCTCTTGCTCTACTTGAAAATAAGCATACGACTAAATTACCATGATCATGGATTTTTAAATACAAATACTTCCCAAACATCCTTGAGTACAAGTCCCATAAACAGTTCACTGCCTGATCTAAATTAAAAGTCTAGAATACATACACTTTAAATCTTATCTCACCCAATACATCATATCGTGGTATAAAATAATAATCACATTGAGTCAAGGTTATACTTGAATCAAAGGGGAAACAATCCTTTACAGAAACGAGCATCCATCTCCAAGAGCTCACCCACACAAACCTGCAAAAGCCTCCCGAACAATGGGGCTAAAAAAGTAGGGTAATGAGTATTTTCATACTTAGTAGGAAAATACCCAGTAGGGGAATCCTAAACATTGAACTTGGTAAGTTCATAAATACATGCATTAATGCAACTCAAACATGAAACAAACAATGTAATATAATCATATACATATGCATATAATAATGCATAACAAACCAATGGAAGCAAACTTACACAAACACCCTTAATCAGGGTCTTACAACTTACTCGTACCATTGTACACATACTCAATACCTTACTCATACTTGTACGACCTTACTCGTACAATCTTACACTTACATCCCCCTCATAATCATATACTTACGTCGTGCTCAGAAACTTACACTTACATTCTTACTCACAATCATCATCTTACAGTCGTGCTTATACTCATACTCATACTCATACAACTTACACGTCGTAAGGACTCTCACTTTGAACCGGTTTATTTTAATGCCATTTATCGGTTATCGTGTGGTTTAAGCATTTTCTGATCAAATTTGTTGGTTTTCAAAAATAAATGGGATTTCTAAAGGTTTTAAGCAAAACTAACTCTATATTTATGTGTTTTAAGTAGTTTTTAATCAATTTTGATTTTTTTAGGATTTTTTTGGTTTTTCACTAAGTTTCTAAAAATTAGGGTTTGGCGGGACCCCTTGTGGGCCATACTAACAAAATTTGGGTTTTTTAACCAAAACGCCCCAAACATCAATAGAAGACACTATAAAATTTTTGAGAATTTTTCTAGACTTAAATTTCCTAATTTTAGTTAAAAACTTTATTTCTACCCCACATTTCTATTAGGTATAGCACAACCCTTCCTATAAAAGGAAAAGGCTGTGTCATTTCCCATTTAGGAATAGGCTTACCAGGAGATTTGGAGCCTAATCCCCAATTAGGCCCGGAAAGGAAATGATTAGAGGTGAGTTTAGCTTAATCTTGGCTTAATCTCTAGGTTTTTCCATAAACTCTTCTTAATCTTGCCTTCCCCCATCATTTCAATCCATTTTGAAAGCATAAAACTACTATTTTACCTCTCTTCTCCAATCCTTAATCCTCAAAACCTCATTTTTAAGCTTCAAAAGCCCTAGATCTAATGTTTACTTTTGGTTTTTCAAAGCTAAATCGAGATTAGTAGTATGTTAACTTAAAATAGTATTTTTGGAAGGTGTTGGAGGAGATTGAAGGTTCATTCCAACCCAAATCAACAAGCAAAGGTAATGACTTCTTCAATCTCAACTTTGGGTAGCAAAAATCTCAGTTTTTATGATGTTATTTGAAGTGGATTTTACTTGATTTAGGCTCTAATGGTGGGTTTAGTAAATACTAATTTTTCATTTCAATTTCTTAGGGTTTTGTCTTAGGATGGTTTAGATTAGTGTTCTAGAAGGTTTGATGAGGTTTTGATAATGTTTGGTACCATAGATGAAGATTTGAAGGTATTTTCATGGTGTTTCGGTTTTGATTTTCGAAATGAAGAAGGTCAAAACTGCTTTGTTGGCGATCGAATGGCTTATCAGGGTGATCAATTGGCAACACTACAGTTTTGGAAAATTTCCAGTATATCCGATTGAACGGCCTTGCAGGGCGATCGAACGGTTACATGACAATTTTTGTTATTTTTGAAACTTATGCTCATTTCAATGTTTTACTTAATTTGATGATTCTAATGGTTATGAGAGGTGTATTATAATGAAATTAGGCTACATTATGCAAGTTGATGATGGAAGTGTATGGAATGTGTTCAAGTGTGGTTATGTGACATTATATTATGTTGATAATTATGCAAGTTGATGTTGAAGTACCTTAAGTTTTTGAATGTTGGAATTCTTATGATTAAGGTATGTTTTTAGTAGGGATATTATGTGGAAAATGATGAGATGTGTTTCTCTTATAATGAGGATGGTTTATGGGTAGTGGATGTGATCATGTTGTGGCTTAATGAATAGAATAATCATGTTTGTGGGAGTGAATGTTCAATTTCACATGAATGAATTTAAGCTTTATAGTGGATTTTGTTTTGATTTCAGTTAGGAATCTTTGTTTTGAATGTGTTCAAGCATGTGTAAATTGTCTTATGAGTTTGTATCAAGCATTGGGCATGCACTTAGATATGCATGAATACACACACATATGGGGAATCTACCATGAAATTGTAATTAATTATGCCTTGAGTATGATAAATGAGGGGACTGATTGGGAGCATGTTCCATGCGTTAGAACCCACGTAGGTCTAACTCACAGATGTATCATGTTATCATGCATCATGGATCGGTATTCATGGATGAAGTTTTACCAATGTTTAACCGAAATTAATCGATTGTATGCAATGGTTGAGATTGTGTGGCGGATTAATCGCTCGGTGAATTAATCGAAACTTGGTTGGTCCGAAAAGACATGTTTTCGATTTAAGTTCCTATGTGGAACATGTATACTCCCTAGGTTGAGTCTAGTGAAATGGAATTATGTGGGGATGAGTTGTGTACTTGTCTTGCGAATTTGAGATTATTATGAGTGTCATCTGGTGTAACGCCCGAGATTTTTTACACATTTTCCTTAAAATTCACGAAAATTTTTTGCAATATAACGTTTGTAAATCGGAGGAAAAATGACGAAATCAAAACCCGATAAAACAGTTTATAATTTAAAACAGTAAACATCCATTTTTCATCTAAATATTTTCATCATATGGTCAAACATCGTACGGCCAAAGCAAATATCATCAAGCGCTACTCGAAAATACACGTACGAATAAATTGCTATGATCATAGACTTTAAATACAAATCCCTCCCAGGCATCCCTAAGTGCAAGTCCCATAACAGTCCACTGACTAGTCCAAATGAAAGTCTAGAAGAAACATCTTAACGTCTCGTCTCACCCAAAACATCGAATCGTGGCATAAACAAAACTCGCAATGAGTGAAGCATATACCTGAGTCAACGGGAATCAATCCACCGCTAAAATGAGCATCCATCACCATGAGCTCTCCGCACAACCTGCAAAACCTCCCGTACAACGGGGCTAAAAAGTAGGGTAATGAGTATTTTCATGCTCAGTAGGAAAATATCCAGTAGGGGAAACCCCAAACGGCGAACTCATTAAGTTCATAAATACATGCATCATGCAACTCAAACATGAAGCAGAAGCATATCAATATCATGCTCAAACTCATACAAACATACCAAATGCACCATCATGCCAAAGACATACAGAAGGCACCATCGTGCCAAAATCATACCAAGGCACCATCATGCCAAAATCATACTGTCAAATCAAACTTACACAAGCACCCTTATCCAGGGTCATACAAACTTACTCGTACCATCGTAAGCATACTCGCATAACATACGCATACTTGTACAACCTTACTTGTACAATCATATGTACATTCATACAGCTTACACATACATGTACGACCTTACTCGTATAATCAGACTCGTACGACTTACTCGTACAGTCTGCACAAAATCATAATTACTGTCTTACTCAGAAACATATTCTCACAATCATACTCATACTCTTACAGTCGTGCTCATACTCATATGCTTACAGTCCTGCTCATACACACTCTTACAGTCTTGCTCATACACATACAGTCGTACTCACACTCATACAGTAGTACTCATACACATAATCGTACACATATCAACGACCACTGAAGCTCATTACAACTAATAGGCTCCAGCGTCGAAAAGGAAAAGAATGCCACTGGGGCAACACCTTAACCTCTGGGGAGTGACTAGACGCCATGGACTTTTCCGAAGGTAAGGCACACCAATGCTCATGGGGCACTGGATCAAACAGGTAAGAGCAGATCCATGATACTACTTACCTAAGCGCGTAAACATAAACACCCACACATAAGGGGTCATACAGTTGCCCACCATAATGGGTCTTATAGTGCCATAGAATCGCCCACCATAATGGGTCTTATAGTGCTAGAGAATTGCTCACCATAATGGGTCTTATAGTGCCATTGCCACTCTTGGGCAGAAAACATATAATGCCACTTGGGCAGAAACATACAGTGCCACTCTTGGGCGGAATCATACAATGCTCTCAACAGAGCATCAAACGTCTGGGCTTATACAGCACACAGACCAAATCGAAAACATACGTCGCTCTTAATAGAGCATCAGACGTTTGGGCTTTATACAGCACATAGACAAAGTCATAAACGTACATCGCTCTCAACAGAGCATCAAACATCTGGGCTGATACAGCACGTAGACCAAATCAGAAATAATGTCGCTCTCAGCAGAGCATCAGACGTCTAGTGCCCTATACAGCACACAGACAACATCCTGCAGGATAAACACCATGGCAAGACATGATAAATGCTCGGCCGACTCATTAGCGGCCAGCTCAAACATAGAACTTAATCCGTTGAACCCTCAGGTCTCAAACTCACAACGCTATCATTAGCTGTGCTTATAATTCAAGTTTAAATTAAGTATATTATGCAGTACAATTATACTATACAAACTCACAGTCCTTGACTGATCAAATTGAAGCTGAGCCCGATCGAAACCCCAGTTCGTCAGGGCAGCAGACTTCACTTACCCGTCCACATCATGGACAAAACTCATCGAACACCAACCCTTACAGTCTTACGTACTTCGCCATCCATCTTATGGCCAAAACATCTTACACTGACATCATCAAATGAAGCTCCTCAGAGCCAACCCAGTTGTCGCCCTCTTACTTATATCTCACTTATTATACTTACTTTTCACTTCATAATTTTTATGTTATGCTTGTACAATTATGCACACTCTTACTGTCTGAAAATCGCCCAACATACAATCCAACCCAAACCGATCCATTCTAATCCTTGCCCGTCATACTCTTATCTTCTGTCCTCTGTCATACGCTTACACAACTGTATCCAAATTCAGACAAAGCCTCTGTCACCTCTTACTGTCCATCGCCCATACCTCTGCCCACATACACTTACGCATAACCATATCATAAGCAATAGTCATCATACATACGTATGTCTTACACATACATATAACATACACATACGGTCATACATACATAATTTACAAACATGCACACTAGCCATCACTAGCACATGCATACATATGTCAAACATACACGCTAGCCATCACTAGCACATACACACATTCATACATACGTCAAACATGCACGCTAGCCATCACTAGCACATGCATACATCAAACATACATGCTAGTCATCACTAGCACAAACATAATTCATACCTACTCCAAACATGCACGCTAGTCATCACTATCACATACATAACACATACGTAGCATACTGACATATTTGCTAGCCATCACTAGCACAAACATAACACATACGTAGCATACTGACATATTTGCTAGCCATCGCTAGCGTATACATAATCCACATCCATAAAATGTGCATACATCTCATGCATATCAATCATACCATACAATCATGCTTACACGCACATCATGCAATCGAATCGTTACTTAACATCCAAGCGTGGAATCATACAATCCTAGCATGCTGCTACTCATTCAAAGCATGCTTCATGCAATTATGAGTTCAAAGCTCCCCTACCTCGTAATCATGACGTTTGATGGCGAGCACACGACTGTGGCGGCGTCGGCGGCGGAGTTGGCAGTCAAAACCGATGCTTGGCTGAGAGAGCTGCTGTCCCGAGGATTTTAGGAAGCGCCGGAACTATCACGGCCAATCAGGGTGTCAGAAATTAATGCGGTAAAACCCGCGAACCACGGCGGCACATTAGGGCGGCCGGGAGAAATATCATGCCAACATATGTGGCGGTGCGATCAGATGTCAAGGGTGTACACTCTAAAGATCGGCCGGTGGCTAAAACGTGCTCAGCCGGCCACAAAGACGTCAAAATCGGCCGTGGACAGCACCCAACGGCAACGATTTTGGTCAACAAAGGCCCACATACGGGCGGAGAGCATGAGGCAAAGCTCGAGAACAAAGGAGAGGAGAGGTGGAGGAAGCTCTAGTGGTCAACTCCACTTGGTGGCAAAGCCAACCGATGGTCAGGCTACGCGAATGCGGCGCCTAAACCCAGAAGTACACACATGGCCACATGCACATGCGACCCAAAGGGGAGGGGGAGAGGGCTGAAAAGAGGCGACCCAAGGCCCACAAAAGCCAACAGGGCTAAGGCCCTAGTTGTGGCCAATCTAAGCGGTGACATCGCCGATCGCCACCCACAACCAAAACTAATGGTGCGGGTAGCTGTGCATCTCGCACGGTATAGGGCAAATAGCAAGCGGCCCATTCCGAGCGGAGTGTATAATCGGGCTAAGTGGGGCTGACCCTCACTGTTGCTGAGCCGGGGCAAAGCCCATGATGGCTAAATGGCCCACGGCTCGTCGATGCCAATGACCCGAGACGCACCCAAAGCGTCTAATCGGGCGGAGCAAGGCAATAGGGGTGAGGCGGGGTCGGAAACGACAAACCCCTACTGACACCGGGTCGAGGTAGGCTGGACGGAGTCCTACCGGTTTCCGAACGGCAACCGAAAACCCACCGGTGTCCAAAAACTCCTACGGATAGTGAGATGGAATAGTAACAAAAACCCAACCAAAAGATTGGTAGCTCACCACGGAGCGAAGAAAGCATGGTGGAGGCTCCATCTAGTGCCTATGGGTTCCTAGCGGCCAACTAAATATAAGTCTAGTTGAGAGCGGCCACAAACGATGTCAAAATCGTACACCCACAGTGCAAAAACGGGATTGAAGGAGAGACAAACCCGAAAAAAGGTTCGGTACCTCGTGGAGGAGAGAAGAGGTCGTGGCGGCGGTCATAGCCGCTACCTATGGACTCATGGCGGTGAGGCAAAGTGGATCCTGACAAGAATCGAAGGAATCCGATGTTGGAGGAGGGAGAACGGAGTGACCGGATATGCCCTCGGGTTTTCTCTTCTCCTCTCTGGACGTGAAATCTCTCTGGAATGTCGGTTCTGTAAGTTTCTCGAAAAACTTACTGTTTTAAGCCGTCATTTCACTATTCATCTTTTTAATTTTTACATCCATGTCCCCAATACGCGTTAACTCACTGGTTATGCGTCAAACCTCCAAAATTCGCGTTGTAAGCGCGCAGCGAGGCCCGTGGCCTGCGACTATGCCCCACACCCAACTCTACAGGTATAAATACAGGGTATGAATACATAAATATGAATACGCCAAAGCGTCACATTTTCCTGCCAAAAATGACGAGAAAAATAGCAGAAAAATCCCAGAAAATCGTAGAAAAATCAGGGACCTTACATCTGGACCTTGAGAATCCAAAGTGGTATGCCGTGTGTGCCCGCTACCACGTGTTCTAGGGTTCCCTGTGTGAGAATTCAGGCTCTCCCCTCCGCAAGAGATGTCCCTGAGCAAACACCCATGCTCTAGGTTCTCTGTGTGAGAATGGGACATCCTTGGCCAGGATCGTCCAGGGCAAGCAGCTTTAGGGATTGACAACCCTGACCCTTTTTCATTTCCTGTGTGGAAATTTAGTCGTGTCACGCCTTTGTGGCCTTGACCGTTTCCTGCCTGTGTGGCAATACTTGCATTTACTCCTTAATGGAGGCATTCACCATTTGTATTGATGCATGTTTATTTTGAATGTTATGCATGATTGTGTTTCATGTGTTTGACACGTTTGTCGTGTAGGGTGAATGTGGTTTATGTGATATGAATGCATGATCAGAAACGGTGTGATTGAGACACTATTATGCTGGTTTATGTGATATTAATGCATGATAAATGGTATGATTGAGACACTATTATATAGGTTTATGTGATACGATTGCATGATCAGAAATGGTGTGATTGAGACACTATTATGCAGGTTTATGTGATATGAATGCATGATTAGAAATAATGTGATTGAGACACTATTATGCAAGTTTATGTGATGTGAATGTATGATCAGAAAGTGTGTGATTGAGACACTATTATGCGGGTTTATGTGATATAAATGCATGATCAGAAATGGTGTGATTGAGACACTATTATGCATGTTTATGTGATAGGAATGCATGATCAAAAACAGTGTGATTGAGACACTATTATGCAGGTTTATGTGATATGAATGTATGATCAGAAAGTGGTATAATATGTTAATCTTAGATCTGAATTGCTACATTGTTATGTTGTTGCATTTTTTGATTATTACAGTTATATTCAAAACCATTATTGAGTTTTTATACTCACCCCACTTTCTTGTTTTGTTTTGGGGCTGCGTGGCATGACAAGCAGACGGATATGATCCTCTATATAAGGAAAGGTCAGAGAGAGCTTGGGAGTAGTCGTGGAGGCTCCTAGTTTTGCATGTCTCTTGTTTATCTTGTTTTGATGTTAGGACCTTGTGGATGATCCTTGTTTTAGATTTGTGATATACTATGTTTTTAGTTCTTTGAGACCTTGTTTTGGAGCCAAGTGTGTGGTTATGAATTATTAGTATGTGGGTTTAAGATTATGGTTTAATTTAGAGTTTAACTCTTTTGGTTCTACCTATTTACTCTTGCTCAAAGTAGTGCGTAAACTTTGTAAATTAGATTGCCCATAGTTGGGGCACAAGTCTTCCGCTATTTTCCTCAATCGCTTCAATTTGTCGCCCCCGTGCATTGGTCCGGCCCTTGGACCGGGTTCGGCTCGGGTCGGCCAGTGTCAGGGCATGACGCACATACCTTTACGACCTTACTCGTACAATCATACGCTTATTGTCTTACTCAAACAACACTTACAATTGTACTCATACTATCAACTACTGAAGCTCATTACAACTAATAAGCTTCTACGTCAAAAAAGAAAAGAATGTCACTGGGGCATCACCTTAACCTTCGGGGAGTGACTAGATGCCATGGACTTTTCCGAAGGCAAGACACACCTATGCTCATGGGGCACAAGATCAAACAGGTAAGAGTAGATCAATGATACTACTTACTTGAGCGCGCAAATATACAGCCACACATAAGGGGTCATACAATTGCCCACACAAAAGGGGTTCTTATAGTGCCATACAATTGCCCACCATTATGGGTCTTATAGTGCCAGTGCCACTCTTGGGCAAAAATCATACAATGCCTCTTGGGCAGGTATCATTTAACATTTTTCAATAAAGCATCAAACGTCTGGGCTTAATACAACACACAGACCAAATAAAAAACATACATACAGTTGCTCTTAACAGAGCATCAAACGTCTGGTGCTCTATATAGCACACAGACAACATCTTGCAGGATAAACACCATGGTAAGACATGAGAAATGCTTAGCCGACTCATTATCGGCTAGCTCAAACAAGGAACATAATTTGCCAAACCCTCAGGTCTCAAACTCACAACGCTATTATTAGCTTTCTCATAATTCAAGTTTGAATTATGTATATTATGCCACACAAACTCATGATGCTCGACTGATCAAACCAAAACTGAGCCCTATCCAAACCCTAGTTCGTCAGGGCAGCAGACATCACTTAACCCGTCCATATCATGATCAACTCACCGTACATCAAATCCTTACATAATCATACAATATCTGCTATCCACTATATGGCCAAAACATCTTACCCATACGTCATCAAATTGAGCTCCTCATAGTAGATCCTCATTATCACCCTCTTACTTAATACCTCACTTATTATGCTTACTTTTTACTTCATAATCTGTATGTTATGCTTGTACAATTATGCACGCTTTTACTATCTAATAAACCTCCATAAGGCTCCAAGCCTAAGTCCTCTTACTTATCGAGCCCCTGATGTACGCTCCAAACTAGACCAAACCAAACCAATCCGCTCCACTCCTCGCTTGTCAAACTTACGTCCGCCATCTTTTGTCATATGCCTACACATCCAAATCTACATCCAACTTCGTACTAAACACTTTGTCATCTCTTATCGTTCGTTGCCCGAACTTCTCCCCACATACAACCCACATACGTAACTAACTCACAATCATTAGCCATCACTAGCATGTCCATAAAACACATACGTAGCATACTTACATATTTGTTAGCCATCACTAGCACATACATATTTTGCTTACATAAAACATGCTTACAACTCACATACATATATGTATCTCAATGTGGCATAATTTATTATCTTACATCATGCAAACAGGCCATGATTTAATATCTAAAGCATGGAATCACACAATCCTAGCATGCTGCTACTCATTCAAAGCATGCTATCTGAAATTACGAGTTCAAAGCTCCCCTACCTCATAATCATGACGTTTGATGGCAAGCACACAATGGTGGCGGTGTCGGTGGTCAAAACCGTTGTTATGTTGAGAGAGCTGTTGTCACACCCCGGCGATGCCCGACCCTAGCCGAACCCAGTCCAGGGACCAGTCAAGCATGCGGAGGCGACGAAGTGAAATTGAGAAACGATCTAGCGGAAGACTTAACCCTAATCACGGGCGATTAACAGAATTACGGAGTATGCACAATCCTTTGAGCAAGAGTAAATAAGAAAGAAAGAAAGAGTGTTGCTTATCACAAAGTAAACAACTAAACTCAAACCCACATGCTTAGTTAACTAGCCCACACTGGCTCAAATAAGTCTTAAGCGAACATAACTGTAAAATGTGACATAAATCCAAAACAAAGAACCCTACACAAAGGTTCTAACATAAAGTATAAAACCAAAGAAGATAAGTCACACAACGATCTCCATGATCACATCCAAGCCATCTCTGACCTTTCCTCAAAGAGGACATCCTGTCCGTCTGCGTGTCGCACCACGCAGCCCCAAAACAAAACACAAGAAAGAGGGGTGAGTTTAACAAACTCAGCAATGGTTTTTAATATCACTATCAACATCGAAAATACGATAGCATAGCAATATAATCATTTAGATCAAAGATTGGCAAGGTGCATTATTTTCTGATCATCCATACACGCCACCTAAAACTGCATCATAATGCATAATCCACAAAATGTCATTCTCATTATAACATCCTGCATGAAATGTATCTCTTACATACATATTCCATCATGCATCATATCAAAATCAACTTGCATGAATGTATCTTTAACATACATATTCCATCATGCATCACATCATCACCACCTGCATGAATATATCTCTAACATACATATTCCATCATGCATCACATCATAATCAACCTGCATGGATGTATCTCTAACATACATATTCCATCATGCATCACATCATAACGACCTGCATGGATGTATCTCTAACATACATATTCCATCATGCATCATATCATTCTCATTCACCATGCATGTACAAGTGTCACATACCCACACTAGTCCATCATGCAAGTTCATACACATAGAGAATAAACCTGCTCTTTAAGGCCGGAGCCCTTGAGCAAACACCTATCAAATAGATATGCTCTTCAAGGTCAAAGCCTTCGAGCAACTCTTATCACATAGACATGCTCTTCAAGGTCAAAACCTTCGAGCAACTCCTGCTCCTTAGGGCCAACGCCTTTGAGCAACACCTGCCCATCAAGTCTAAACTCCCGGGCAACCCTGCTTGTCAAGACTAAAGTCCTAAGCAACAACACCTAGTAAGCCGGTGCACTCGGACAAACCAGCTGGATTCTCAGGGTCTAGTGAATCATAAATAATCTCAATCCGCAAGACAAGTACACAACTCATCCCTACTTAACTCCATTTAACTAGACTCAACCCGGGGAGTGCACTCGTTCCACACAGGAACTCAAATCAAAACATGTCCTTTCGGACCAATCAATATTCGATTAATCTACGACCGATCAATCCGGCACACGATTTCACCACATTGCATCCAATCGGTCAAATTCGATTAACCTCGATGAAGCCTCAATTGGAAATCCATTTTCATGATGCATGCAGCATGGTACATACGCGGGCAAGGCATACATGAATCTTAATCCATGATAAGTGCTCTCATCAGCCCCTAATGCATCATTCATAATCACAATATCAAGCTTCAACATCATCCTTTAACCCCCACATGTGTGTGTGTAACTAGTAGAGGCACTCCACACAATGCATGCCAACATGCTTGAAATTAAACTCACTACCACACCACACATATGAGTTACCATCTAAACATGAATTCCAGCGGAAATCATAGGAGAAGAATCATTGAAAAAATAACTCAAATCAAAACTCAACCACAAAGGTTAAACACATATAAGATCATTCATTTCATCATTGAGTCATGACATTCACCAACATCCACACATCAACTAACCACATTCTATTATGACAAATCAGTCCATTAATAGGTTGTAGTTCTACTGAAAATATGATTAACCAAAGGGAATCAACCATTCATAATTTCAAGATGACAATTCCAACATCATGCCACAAAACATAAGTCATTCCACAAATCTCTAAGCATATATCTCAACTCCATAACCTCAATAGCATGCATTTCTAGTAGCATAATATAGCTTAAAACACTCCACATTCATATGAAATTGGCAAGCTAAAGTGGAATCATTAAAATAAACATTATGCATCAGAACACAAATATGTTGTGTAGCCGTTCGAACGCCCTTCAGGCCGTTCGATCGGTTAAACGTAAAAATTTGAAATTTACAGTTTGGCCGTTTGAACGCCTAGCATGCCGTTCGATCGGCTGAACTGGAAAATTGTCGTTCTGACAGTGTTGCCGTTCAAATGCCCAGAAGGGCCGTTCGAACGCCAACAAGGAAGAATAGACCATCTTCTTCCTTTCGCAAATCCAAACTAAAACACCATTGATAACACTTCAAATCCACATCTAACACCCTAATCATCATCAAAAGTCCTTCTTGACTTCCAGAATGTTAAACCATACCATAATAATACAAAACCTTAAGAAATCAGGATTAAATATTTCTATTTTCTAATCATGTCATTAACACTCCAAATCAAGTAATCTCCATTCGAAATAAGCCAAAAATCAAGAGTTTTACCATGGATAAACTGTGATTTCAAAGACCCATTACCTTAGCACTTGATTAAGCTCGGATTTGAGGGTCACCCTTCTTGAAAACCTTACAAACACATTGAGTTTGAATGAAACACCATTACAAATCGATTTACCAAAGAAATCCCTAATTAAAACTTAGATCTAGGGCTTATTGATTATAAAAATCAAAATTTGAAAGCTAGGGTTTGTAGTAAAACACAAATCAGTAGTTTTTGATGTCCAAAAACGAATTGAAACAAGGGGGAAATGGTAAATTTGGAAGAGATTAGGAAGAAGGCTAGGGTTTAGTGTTTAATTAGAGTAGGCTTACCTTAATCGCCTTCTAATCCGGGCCTAATTGGGGATTAGGCCAGACCTCCCTCCTTAGCCTATTCCCAAAAATAGAAATGGCTTAGGTTTGCCCTTTTATAGTAAGGGTTGGGGTATGCATGGGTAAGTTATGGGGTGTAAATAGAAAAAGTAGGCTAAAAATAGGTATTTTGCAAATTTAAGCACTGATTAAGCCTAATAAAATTCTAAAATTTTTTGTATAACCTTAGGTTGATATTTGGGTTTATTTGACCCAAAATTCGAAATTTCGATGGTGGGGCCCATAGGGGTCCCGCCAAAACCCTAATTTTTGGAAAAATAGTAAAAATCCAGAAAAATCCAAAAAATTCACATTTATTTTAAAATCACTTAAAACCACTAACCTTAAAGTTAATTTTGGTTAAAACCATCATAAACACTACTTATTTACAAAATCACCGAATAAATCAGAAAACGTGTCAACCTCACGATAACTGATAATTAAAGTAAAACCAAAACCGGTTTAAGATCAGGGATCTTACAGCTGTTGTCTCAAGGTTTTAGGAAGTGCCGGAACTACTCACGGCCAAATAGGGGTGACACAGATCAATGCGACAAAATCAGCGATCTACGGCGACACACTACGGGTGGCTGAGAGAATGGTCGTGCCAACGAGTGGCAGGTTCAACCGGAATTCGAGGAGTACACACTAAAATTTGACCAACGGTTGAAAAATACTCAACCGGTCACAAGATGTGAAAATCGGTTGTGGATAGCACCCAACAACATCGATTTCGCATTTACAAGGGCCCACATAAGGGCGGAGGGCATGGGGCGACACTCAAGGATGGAAGAGAGGTGGTGGAGGACTCTGATGTCAACTCCAGATGATGGCGGAGCCATCTAACGGTTAAGTAGCACAATTATGGTGCCAAAACCCTAAACTGCATGCGTGGCTACTTGCACACGTGGCTAAAGGGGAGGGAGAGAAGGCTGGACGGTATCGACCCAAACCTCAGAAGGGGCGGTAGGGCCATGCCCAAGGGTGGTGACCAACAAAGACGGCCTTTGCCATTGTTGTGCCGAGGTAGGCCGACTAGAAGCCAATCGGCGTTCAGTGGAGGTAGGACGGTGGCATTCTGAATAACGCGGTCATACACATAATCGGTAGAGGGGGAGCCTAGCTCATGCCAAAAGAAGAAGGGTAGTGCCACACTAGGGCGGCCAGCCATCTCCAAGATGAGACCCACCACACTAAGGTGATCCAAAGGGTGTTCTGCATCCAACGATGCTATGGTGTCCCAAAACAGCCAAACAGGCATAAAACATAAAGGGGTTGGGGGACACTAGGAGGAGCAGGGGTTTCTGATAACTCTAGACAAATCCATTGTGGCCCTAGCGACTAGTTGGAGCTAGGTCCGGCTGAGGGTGAAGGCTCCCAGTGGCGATAGCCCTTCAGTGGCCCAACATAGTGAGAAACACACAAATAAGGGGAAGGCAGAACCTCCGCAGAGGAGAGATGGAGGGGACGAAGGTTCATAGCCTTCGCCCAAACAAGGCGAGGCTAGAGGGAGGTCAGGTCGACCATAGCTCGCCGCAGATGGTTATTGTTTAACCAAAATAGTACACTAGCAAAAATAGGGCAAAGAGGGGAAAGATGAGTGGGGTGGCGTAACAGAGGCTACTGGGTCCGGAAGGGGTGGCCTCCTGCCGTCACCGGCCCAGGGCGGAGCCGTGGGCGGCCGGCTGGCCCTTTCCGGCCCACGATGGTGGCCACAAATCACAAAATGGAGACTCAAACCAGGAAAAAGGAGCGAACGGGAATGAAAATGGGGAGGCCGAACTAGGTGACGTTGGGTTGGGTGCAGCCGGTCCTCACCATCGCTAGGCCGGGGAGGAGCCCACGGCAGCCATCTGGTAACTGCCAGACAGTGGTGACGATGCAAAACCAAAATACAGAGAGAGGGGAGAGGGGCTAACCGAATGATCCAGGGTTTTGGCCGGAGGCAGGGGAGCTGGGGACCAGGGTAGAGGTGGACTGAGGGGTACGGTGGCGGACTAGGGGGTTATGGCGGAGGTGGAGGGGAGGGGGAGAGGGGGGGTATTTATAACGTGCGGGCAAAAATTTCACACTCACGAATGAAATTTTGCTGGTGTGGGCAAAATTCTTGCCTGCAGGGGTTAAAATACATATGTATTAGCGACGCTAATAGTTTAACAACACTTTTGACTAAGCGTCGTGAATAACTATATTATTGCCAATGCTTATATATAAGCATAGCAAACTATTTGCGACGCTTTTTTATAAGCATCACAAATAAGATAAAATAATTTTTTTCTATAAAATCCTCTTCTCTCTCCTCTATCTCTCTCTCCTTTCTTTCTCTCTCTCCCCTCTATCTCTCTCATCCTCTCTCTCACTCTCTCACTCTTTCTCACTCACTCTTCCTCTCTCACTCACTCTCTCCTCTCTCTATAGTTTCTTTTATCTATTTTAAATCTTGTATTGATTCTAAAAAATAATACATAATAAAAGGGAGAGAGAGAAAGAGTGGGAAGGGGAAGAGAGAGATAGAGAGAGGAGATAGTGAGAGAATGTGGGAGAGAAATAGAGGGAGTGGAGAGAGATAATTTAATTATGATTTTTGGGAATTTTTTTATTATATTTGATATTTTAAATTGTATAATAGAGAGAGAGAGAGGAAAGAGGAGAGAGAAGGAAAAGAGATAGAGGAGAGAGGAAAGGATGAGAAAGAGGGAAGAGAGATAGAGGAGAGAGAAGAGAGGATGAGAGAGAGAGGAGAGATAGGAAAGAGAGAGAGAGTGAGAGAGATGGAATTTAATTTTAGATTTTTTATGAATTTTTTATATCTTATATGTTAAAATAAATTAAAATAAAAAGTAATGGTGACACATAGAAATATGCTTTGCTACTAACCTATATAGTAGTGATGCTTATATATATGCATCGCTACTAATCTAGTTTAGTATCGACATATGCACATAAGCATCATTACTACTTATTTTAGTAGTGACACATTCCATTATGTGTTGCTCCTACCATTAATTTTAATTACTTTTATTTATTTTAAAATATAATATATAATAAAAAACTCTTTACAATCTAAATTAAATCTTTCTCTCCCTCCTCTCCCTCCTCTCTCTCTATATTATTTCTTTTATTTATTTTGATTTTTTTATTAATTTGAAAATATAATATATAATAAAAGAGATAAGAGAGAAAGAGTGATAAGGGGAAGAGAGAGATAGAGAGGGAGAGAGAGGAGAGAGAAGAGAGTGAGAAAAGTGGAGATAGAGATATAGGGAAGAGAGAGAGAGAATGTGGAGAGAGAGCAGAGAGAGTGAGAGTGAGAGGATAGAGGAGAGATAGGGAAGAGAGAGAAGAGATGAGAGATATAATTTAATTTTAGATTTTTATGAATTTTTTATAATATCTTATATTTTAAAATAAAAATAAAAAAAGTAACAATGCATAAAAATATGTGTCGCTAATAACCCAGGTAGTAGCGACGCTTATACATATGTGTCGCTATAATCTAGTTTAGTAGCAAGCATATGCATAAGCGTTGTTACTATTTTTGTTAGTAGCGACGCATTTTGTTATGCTTCTCTACAACCTTTAATTTAAAATTTTTATTTATTTTAAAATATAATATATTATAAAAAATTCTCAAAAATATATAAATTATACTATCCTCTTTCTCTCCTTCCTCTCTCCCTCTCTATTTTACTTTAAATTTTTTATTTAATTTTAAAATATAATATATAATAAAGTCCTCTCTCTCACTCTCTTCTTTCTCTCTCCTCCCTCTCTCTTTCTCCTTTCTATCCCTTTTTTAATTAACAAATTTTTTAATTTAATATATATATATATATATATTATTAAATATATATATAATTATATACTACACAATTAATCTATGAATTTTAAAATTAATGCCTTCATTCGCGTCCCTTTCCGGACGTGCCACACGTGTCCCACTTGGTGTATACGATGTCAAATTTCGAATCGACAAAGAAATATATCATTCACTCATGCTATGGGCAGGTTGCAAGCTCAAACTAATCCTTTGGTCTATTTTTTTTACTTCATATCTTTATTCCACCGTGTGATGTTACAAGAGTGAAAGAGTGAGCGAGAGGGGAGAGATAGGGAAGAGAGAGAGAAAAAAGAGAGTAGAGAGATGATAGTGAGATAATGTGGAGAGAGAAAGAGAGAGAGGAGAGATAGGGAAGAGAGAGGAGAGATAGAAGAAAGAAAGAGGAGAGAGAAAGAATTTAATTTTAGATTTTTTTATTTTTGATTATATCTTATATTTTAAAAAAATAAAATAAATTAAAATAAAAGGTAATTGCCATGCATAGAAATATACGTCACCACTAACCTATATATTAGCGACGCTTATATGTATGTGTCACTACTTTTAGGTTATTAGCGACGCATAATTTTATGCGTCGTTAGTACTTATGTTAGTAGCAACACCTTTTGTTATGCGTTACTACTACCTTTAATTTTAATTTTATTTATTTTAAAATATAATATGTAATAAAAAATAAAAAAAATCTAAAATTAAATGTTCTCTCTGTTCTCTCTTTCTTCTCTCTCTTCCTTATCTCTCCTCTTCCTCTCTCTCTCACTCTTCTCTCTATCTCTCTCCACTTTTACTACATAGAAAACTATGTTGCTACTAACCTAGGTATTCGTGAATTGATTACCTTTAAGGTGAAATTTCTTTTATTTATGTTAAAATATAATCTATAATAATAAATTCTCAAAAAATCTAAATTAAAATATTATCCTATTTCTCTCCCCTCTTTATATTATTTCTTTTATTTATTTTATTTATTTTTATTAATTTTAAAATATAATATATAATAAAAGGGAGAGAAGGAAAGGGCAAGAAGGGGCAGAGAGAGGGAGAGAGAGGAGATAGAGAGATGGGAAGAGAAAAAGAGAGGGGAAGAGAGTGTGTGGAGAGAGAGGAGACAAAATTTAATTTTAGAGTTTTTGAGAATTTGTTATTATATATTATATTTTATATAAAAAAAATAAAATATAAAGTAATAGCGACGCATAGAAATATATGTTGCTACTAATCTATCAAGTAGCGATGCATATACCTATGTGTTGTTATTATTCTAGTTTATTAGCAATATATACGCATAAGTGTTACTAATATGTGTGTTAGTAGCGACACATTTTGCCATGTGTTACTACTACCTTTAATTTTATTTTTTTTATTTTAGAATATAATTTATAATAACAAACTCTCAAAAAATCTAAATTAAATTATCCTCTCTCTATCCCTCCTTTCTCCCTCTCTATATTATTTTTAATTTTTTAATGAATTTTAAAATATAATATATAATAAAATCCATGCTCCTCTCTCTCACTCTCTCACTCTCCCTCTCTCTCCTCCCCGTCTCTCTCCTTTCTATCCCTTTTTTAATTAACAAAATTTTGATCAAATTTATATATATTATTAAATATATGCTTATATACTACACAATTAATCTACAAAATTTAAAATTAATGCCTTGATTCGCATCCCTTTCCGAACTCTGCATGAGTGCGTCCCACACTATATATGGGACATCATATTTTGAATCGACGAGGAAATATATCATTAATTTAGGCTCTGGGCAAGTTGCAAGCTGAAACCAATCATCGGGTCTAATTTTTTTTACTTAATATCTTTATTACTCTGTGTGTGACATTATGCTCAAGCGCCTCAATGGGATATAAATTATACAATGCACGTACATAAATTATGGGACATTCAATATGTATGCCCCCACGCCTAGTTGAATCTCGATTCGATGCATGTGAAAGCCTGAGCTCACACTACAAAATACGAAATAAATTATCCTTATTTTTTGGTAATTATATAGCATGTATTGATATAATTATATAAATCATATTTGAGAATTGTAAATTTTAGAAAATTAAGGGTATTAGCGACAATATTTGCGACGCATATATAATACTATGCATCGCAAATATTTTGATGTATTTGCGATGCATAACTCTATGCGTCACAAATACTTTAGGGTATTTGCAACACACTGCTCCCATACATTGCAAATACCACTTTTTTTAAAATCCAATTTCTATAAATATGGGTATTAGTGACACATATTTACATACTTCGCTAGTTTGCGACGCATATTAGTATGCATCGCAAATATTCCATTTATTTGCGACGTTTAAGAAGAAATGTCACAAATATGTGTGGTGGTGGGGGCGCGAATTGTATTAGTGATGATTTATTGGTAAGCATCACAAATATAGCTTATAATATCGATGCTTATGTATGTACGTCGCTAAAAGCTAAAGTATTAGTGATGCTAAGAAATGCGTTGCTAATAGTTAGTTATAAAGACAATTTGGTGAGCGTCATTAAATACAAATTTTGTTGTAGTGATTATATAAACTTAAGATTATAGAATTATCAATTACATAGACAAAAGTCTTTTTTTTTTCTTCAAACTAGCTAGATCTTCACATCATTCTTGATTTATGAACCAACCTCTCTTTAGTTGTTTACAGGTCATAACTTGATCTTCTTCTCCTTTGTGCTTTATTGATCAACATAGATCTTTCATTTCCACATTAAATTGAATCTTCTATTTACTTTATTTTCAACAACAGGCTTCAACAAGCACATAGTATTTTCAATTTTGTGCTCTAATCTCACATCTAATAACTCTTTTTGATTTATAGTAGAAATTCTCACAATTTTGAAGACAACTTTATCAAAACTCTATTAAAAAGACTCCACACAAGCTCTCAAAGTTTTTCTAAGTCTTCTCCCTTCTTCCATCATGTTTTAATTCTTTTTTATACTCACAAACCCTAAAAGGAAAAGGTCTCCAATTTAGAATAATAACTAATTAAACCGAAATTTTTTAATTTTGGCAACCTTTCGCTCAAACGATCCATTGTTTCCACAGGGCAATTGATCGTTCCTTTTATTTTTCAGCACAACTCTTCAGCCGATCGCTGTCTCAATATGTCGATTGATCGCTAATTCTCAGCTTGGTTTTGAATAGTGCAATTTTAGGTGACAATCAATTGGTTCATGGAAGCGATCATTTGTTTTGTTAAATTTTAGGGAATCTCTAATTTTTTACTGTTTAAATATCCAAACTTCACTATTCTTTAACTTAAGGTCTCTTATATTTTATAATGTGTGAATGTGATGTGTGTGCCCGTTTTTACCTAACAAAAAATAGTGATTTGAGTCTTCTTTTTGTTCTACCTTCATAAATCTATCTTCAGACTTGATACTGACTCAAAATACACATTTCATGACTTTGTTTTGATCATGACAATAAACTAATAATACTTATGTTCTTACCTATAGTTGGCTATGTTTTAGGGAAAACTATTTCAAAATACTCCACAAGACTCTTTAACATTATTTAAGGGGAAAGTGTTATTTTAATACTCTAAATATGTGATAGCCAACCAAGTGTCCCAACATGGCCAACTATGTGTATGTATTGTTACGTACATTTTGCACAATGTTGCGCACACATATTGCACAACGTTGCGCACATATATTGTAGGCCTTCTCTGTAACACTTGCATACATGATGTATAATATTTTGGCAATTCTTGCAACACATGCACACGTAGTATATATACAACACTTACATGTATGTATACCTCAATGCGTGTCATAAATAGTACGTTTTGCTACCCCATGATACATGGCCAAATTTGGTTGCGTCAGTACACTTGCTACAAGCCCATGCTAGCAGCGACTAGCCGGGCTTCGACAATGCCAGCTAGTGCCTTAACTCAGCCAATTGTGGTCGGAGCCTCCATACAGTTATTGTCAACGGCTATGGCAACACTATCAGAGCTAGAGAAGAAAGTAAAGAAGAAGAAAAAATAAAAACTAGAGATAAATAAATATTTTAATAAATAATATTAAGGTAAAAAAGAAATAAGACACATAAAAAAAATCTGAGTACCAATAGCCACATCACTATTTTTAATTATCATTTTAATGCCATTAATGAGTATGTAAAATGATATGTCAAAACTTTACTCAATTATTTCAACACGATCGGCCACTCATTTATGATGTTTAAAATAATAAAATAAAATTTTGATATACCCACTCGTCAAAGGTGATGATAGGATAATATAGAGTTGTTGACGTATGATTCTTAGGTCACATAAGCATTTTCCATGGTGGCTTATGTTTATCACGACACAATCTGAACGGAGTCTCTCCCTCGTGATCAGCGGGTCCCATGCATAGACTGCGTGCGCCTGGATGCCGAATAATGGACGCGAATCTGTTGCGGAGGGCTTCTCGCTCAGCACCCATTGGCCACCAATAACAATGAAACACGTCACACATAATGAAACTCACAGACGGAACCGAGCTTCTCGCTAAAACTCACAGAGACAGAACCGGCTTCTTGTTTCCGTTAACCTCGTTAAAAGAAGACAGGACAGAAGAGGGGGAGAAAAAGAGCCCAAACTCCCCCCTTCCCTGATCCACTATCGCCGCTGATACCTATCTTCTTGCAGCGCCTCCCTCTTGATCGACCGTGACCAAATCGCTGCCGAAACCGTGCTTCTCGCAGCGCCTACCTCCTGATTGACCGCGATCATCTGCCATGCGAGGAGGAAAGCCGACTGCATCTTCCCTGGGCCGATGACACACTATCCTCGTTACTAATGGTGGCGGCTTCAGCTGCCGTTTCCCCTCCCGCCATTGCTTCAACCTGTAGGAGCTCCTCCTCTGCAGCTTGTTTAAAACCAACAGCCTTGCTGCAGCCTCGCAAGAAGATATCCGTTTCTACCCACCACTCTCTTCAAAGAAACTCCTTCACTCTGCTGAAAGCATGTACAGGAAGTGGCACAACCTGGGCGAGGTCTCAAGGGGGCTTGGTCGTGTCTTCCTCTCTGCCTTCTACTCTACTCTTCGACTGCAATGGGGACACGGAGAAGGACAATCACTGCATTTCTTTCAACGACACTTTTACTGAGGTCGGATTGCTGAATCCATTCTTTAAGTGCCCTTCTTTCCATATGGGGTTTTTCAGTTTCATTGAGTTGTAATGGCTGACATTTTATGATCAATCTGGGTTAGGATAGTTAGTAATTCCTCAAGGCTTGTGTAGGATAGTCTAAATTCGTATTAATTTTGATTGAATTGTGTGTTCTTTCAACTGTGAAATTTTGTGCTTTCGCTGCTAAGGAAATTGGACCTTTTCTTGACTCCCCTTCTCTGGCAATATCGGATTACTATGTATCAATGTTGCGCTGCAATGTTATTAGTCAGCGCATGGATAGCGTCCTTTTGACATTTACCTTTCAAATTTTCCAATTTTCTTGTGGGTAGACAATGCTTTTGGCAAAATTACTCCACAATGACTGACTTTTATTCCAATTTTGACTGATTGGTCGATTAGAGGGAACTGGGTGTCACTTGAGATGTAGATTTGTATGGTAAATTGCTCAAAATTGGAGGAGGAAAAGAAAGGTAACGCTTCCTGAGTGATTTATCACCTTTGGTGTGTCAAAATCTTATTAATATTAAAAAGTAATAACCACAGTAACATTTTGAAATTTTGTCATATGAAATCGTAGATTCTACTTACTGACATATTTTTATACTTCTTGAGTATTGTTGAAAATGTATTAAGAAGAATTAAAGATATTATTCATACATTTTCTACAAAATCTTCTTTGTATGCCAAATGATTGTGGCATGACCTAAATTCTTTTCCCCTTTTTGGAGGGTTCCTATGCAATTATTTCTTTTAATTGGTGTCTGATGTTCTTATTGCTTAATAAGTAATCAGTTCACTTTTCTTTCTTTAGGTGCAAGGGAGTAAAAAACTCCAAGTTTTGAGGATTGGCCAACTTTTGATATGGCATTCAGTGTGAACAATGCAGTGTGAACAATGTAGCTTGTTCTTGTACATCTCTCTGAAAGGTACTGGGGCTTGCAGGAGGAGGACGCGAATCTGTTGGGGAGGTTTCCTCGCTCAGCACCCGTTAGCCACCAATAAGCTTTCACCACGTCATAGCCTTCATATAGATGGAGATGGTTCTTAAAACCTCGTTACCGCTTCGTCTCTGTTACCCTTATTCACCCGTTAAGCCCATGTTCACTGTTAACTTATTTCAAATGAAGACATTGTTCAGCCCGCTGGAAGATGCAGCTTGGACTTTCCATTTCCCGACTTCTCCTTGCTCATCCGCCGGACCCGCCCATCTCAGTCCTCCTCCCTCCTCATCTCTACCCACCAGCGCTGGGGCTTTCCCATCAGTGCCAGTTTTGCCTCCTTCCCCTGCTCAGCCCACTGGCCACACCCCTCTCCCCCTTCTCCTGGTCTGCCTCACCCCTCTTCCCCCTCCGTCATGGTCTCTCTGGGCGGCACCCCTCTCCCCCTTCTCCTGGTCTGCCCCGCCCCTCTCCCACCTACCTCCTGATCTACCCCACCCCTCCCTCCTGATTTACCCCGCCCCTCTCTCTCTCCCTCTCCCTCTCCCTCTCCCTCTCCCACCAGATTCGCGTTCTGCTTGGCAGACACCCAGGCCAAAACCAGTCCATACGCAAAACAGAATGGAGATCAGCGAGGAAGAAGAGGACTTCCCGATCCACGTGTGGATCACCCCTCAGTTTAAAAACACCATTTTCTAGTCTCACACGCATAAGTTCCTCCCTCTCTCTGTTTTTTTTTTTTTCGAATTCCAGTTTATTTTCTAGACACTCTTTGGTTGATCTTTCTCTCTTCTGTTTTGTCATGTAGATTTGTTGGCTTGAATTCAGTGACACCCATGTTTTCAATTTCCATATATTATGTACTGTTAAGATTATTTTGGCTCCTGGGTTGTGTTCTTTGTTGTACTTTCCTAAAAATGTGATGGATCCTTTTGAAATCTGCATTTATTGTGGTCATTTCTTTGGTGGATTTGAGTTATAAATTTTAGTAATTGGAATTATAAATCACTGATTTGTAGTTTGTTAAATTGCAAAATATAATATCAAGATATAAATCTTGGTTTCCATATCCAACACTAGTTATCTCTAATGTACAGGCATTTAAATAAATATTGTTAATAAAAACTTCTAACAGACAAAAATAATTTTCCTTTGCCTAATTTGTTGTAAATATGGTAGATTGAATTTATATGATGTTTTAATGCATGAACTATATTGCATTGAACATGTTCATCTATGTGGTTTAAAAAATATACTATTTTTGTATTGGTTTGACTAATTATGCTGTTGGGAATATGGAAGACCAAATTTATAAGATGTCTCAATGCATGAGTCTTACCCATATTGCATCAATCATGTCATTTTCTTTGGTTTAAGATACATAGGATTCTATAGTTATCACTCATTTTCTTGTTGCTGGACTTCATCACAAGTCCCGTGGCAAAGGGAGTGCATGCTGCTATCCTAAATTGTACTTTATGCTTATATGACTATTTTTTCTTTCTTTTTGAAATTATTCTAGACTAATCGAATCACTGATACGACGGAAGATGCTGTATACAGGATATTTGGATGGCAACTCCAAAGGTAAAGACAGAAATGAAATCCACCAAAAAAGGATGTGTATTCTGGTTAGACATTTTTTTGTGGGCATAAAGAAGGGAGCATTAAATCTAGTTTTGTGAGAAAAGGTTTAGACTATAGTAAATTAGCATTCTTACTTGTGGACTTGGAGCAGAAATTTATAGAATCTTAAGTTAGGTTAACTGGCTTGCCACATTTTAGTAATTTTGTTTCCATTTAAGAAATGATAATTGATAAATGTAGCAATCGCCATATCCACAGGTAAAATGATAATGAAAATTATCTCAAAGTTTTGGCAGTGGGGAATTCAATTTCATGGATCGTCTCAAACTTTTGGCAGTGCCCATTTAATGGGGAATTCAGTTTCGTGTGCCATTATTATATTGTACTTTTGCTTCTTGTTTGTGGCAATCTCTTGCAAACAAATACAATGATATACTAGGACGTGTTTGTATGCATTCCAAATGATCTAATTCATTCCAGTTAAGATTGCACTATGGAATTTCATTTCTTGTAGTTTCCTCCATTTTCTTCTCACGAGGAGATACTATCCAAGAGTGGTAATTCAAATTTGGAGAACCAGAACTATTCTTTTGGAGATGTCTCCACTTATCGTCCAGTCTTATCATGAGGTTCATTTGCAACATGTGGGAGAAGGGAGACCATAGAAGACACACTTTTTGCTCCCTAAAATGTGTGATGGGTAGGACATTCATTTGTTTAGGATATTTGATGGGCATAGAGGTACGGAGAACAAGATTTCTTTATGTTGTATGGGTGGTTGCAGTACTTTTAATATCTTAAATAAATCTACAGGTGCGGCAACTGCCAAGTTTCCAATTCAAGCACTACCTGGATTTTTTCAAACTTTGGGTTGAGCAACTAGGTTGCTCTCATTTTTGTTCCTTCAGCCTCCATTGATAGTTACTTTTGCAATTGTACATTATTATGCCTTTTGAAAAAGCAAATCAAATTGCTGAGAATATTAAGATAGATATGTTACAAGCTTTGTCATGTCTCAGCTTGCATACAACGAGTATTGCAATAATTATTAACTAATGAAACTGATAATGAAAAGACAGCAACTCCAGTGTTGTGGATCTTTTTGCCACTTCTTGGTTATATTCACATAAGTGAGAAATTGGTAGAAGGAAAAATTATCATACTCTGATATAATATACCAGAGAAAGAACATGCTCTGTTTATTTGCAATTTTAATGATTGAATATGCTCTGTTTATTCACATTAGTTCACAATTTATTATGTAGTTTGAATGTTGCGGCTTTAGATATTTGTCTAAGTGCTGAGAGGAAATTCTTTTCATTTTCACAAACCACAATCCCGCTAAAGCCCTATCCCAAGCATTTGTTAAAACAGATATTGCATTCCGGAATGAATTAATTAAACATCGTAAATTTAATAAAATTCTGAAAAAGGACTGGCATCGAGGTTGCACTGCGAGCGACTACTTCTTTGATTACTACAACATTACAACGATAATGTAGCAGCAATGTAGCGATAACGTTGCAATGTTGCAATAATAGCAATAACGCTGCAATGTTGCAGCAATATTGTTACATTATTGCAGCAATAATGCTACAACGTTGCAGCGATAATGCTACACATTCTTTCATTGGATATAAGTAGATTGTTTTACATAAGCATACACACCCTGGAAGAGTTGCTGAAGTGTTAAATGCAAGATTTAGAAATAAATTTATATCTTAACAGTTTGTTAATATGAGGCATATGAAGATACAGGTGATTAAAAGTATCCATTTGATATTCAATCTCATTAAAAATTTCAGAATTTGTATGCAATCTTACTATCTGATGGTTTATATCAGATAGGTACGCATTTTAGATGTGCTGATTGTGTCTATGCTAATTGTCTTTCCAAGATGAGCTAAACCAGTGGTGGATATGTAGCTATTACTTAAATAAGAAAATGTAGGAAATATACGTGTAGATAGAAATGTCTAGAGAAACTATTTGTTACTCTGCCCTGTGGCTTGTTTAGAGAAACTATTTGCTACTCTGCCCTGTGGCTTCACAATAGCTGAATCTATTATAAGTTATTTGATATTATTCTTATTGGATTTGAACTTCTTTGAAATCAGGGTATGTTAATTAGTGCAGGATGTCATAGGTGTTTTGTCTTATGCACGAAGAAATATTTTGTCAAATCAAGCTGAAGGAAGATCAATCAAGATGGTCATTGTGATTTTCCCACCTGGTGATTCCGCAATACTGTTTTCTCTTGTACATCTCTTTTGGAAGAGTCAAATTGATATCCAAGCTCAAGGCTCAAGAACCCTTATTAACCTCATCATCCTGACAATTTTTGCTTTTGTAAATGTGCCTCACTGTGAGTGAGAGAAGGTTAATTTTAACATGTATGACTAAAGACACATTTTGTATATATCTATTATTTGTAGAAAGAGCTCATTAAAAGATATTGGATCTCAATCCCATAACTGTATGGTGAACCTACATAAAAAGAGCTAAATGAAGAAGGAAGAGTTGTTGTCTTTGGTTGTAGATTTTTAAGGTAAATTTCACTTGTCCTCTGAAGTTCTCTTCTAATGTGAAGAAGCTCATCAAATGGATATTAAATCCTAATCTCGTAACTATAATCTCCATTCTTACCTTGTGTATTTGACACAGTTATTTACCTTTATTTAAATTCTAATCCCGAAACGTTGCTGCAATGTTGTAGCATTATTACTGCAATGTTGTAGCATTATTACTGCAATGTTATAACATTATCGTTGTAACATTATAGCTTTATCGCTGCAACGTTGTAGCAATAACACTGCAATGTTGCAGCGTTATCCCTATAACGTTGTAGCGTTATCGCTGCAACATTGTAGCATTATCGCTGCAACATTGCAATATTATCGTTGCAACGTTGCAGTGTTATTGTTGCACAACAATGCAGCGTGATCACTGCAACGTTGTAGCAATAATGCTGCAACAACGTTGCAACAATAACGTTGCAACGTTGCAGCAATAACGTTGCAGCAATAACGTTGCAGCATTATCGCTACAAACTTATCATTGCAATGTTGCAGCGTGATCGCTGCAACGTTGTAGCAATAACGTTGCAATGGTGTAGAGTTATTGCTGCAATGTTGCAGCAATAACGCTGCATTGTTGCAGCATTGTCCCTGTAACGTTGTAGCGTTATTGCTGCAACGTTGTAGCGTTATTGCTGCAACGTTGTAACATTATCGCTGCAACGTTGCAACATTATCGTTGCAACATTGCAGCGTTATTGTTGCGCAACGTTGCAGCGTGATCACTTGTAATCGCTACAATGTTGCAGCATTATTGCTGCTACAACATTGTAGCATTATCGCTGCAATGTTGCAGCGTTATTGCTATCGTTGCAATGTTATCGCTACGTTGCTGCTACGTTATCAATAAATATTGAGTATCATACATCCTTCTATGCTTCTTACACAATGAGTGGATTGCATGATTTGATCTTAGGCATTGTAAAAATAACAAAAGAGAACAAATATGCCATAACAAGAATGTTATATATGACACATAGCAATAACGATATATCGTTGTAGCGATAATATTACATCGTTGTAGTGATAATGTTACATCATTATTGCGATCTTGCTACAATATTACGGCGATAACGTAACAGCAACGTAGCGATATCGCTGCAACGTTGCAGCAATAACGCTGCAACGTTGTAGCGATAATGCTACAATGTTGCAACAATAATGCTCCAATGTTGCAGTAATAACGCTACAACGTTGTAGCAGTAATAACGCTGTAACGTTGTAGCGATAATGCTACAATGTTGCAACAATAATGCTCCAATGTTGCAGTAATAACGCTACAACATTGTAGCAGTAATAACGCTGTAACGTTATAGCGATAATGCTACAATGTTGCAACAATAATGCTCCAATGTTGCAGTAATAACGCTACAACGTTGTAGCAGTAATAACGATGTAACATTGTAGCGATAATGCTACAATGTTGCAGCAATAATGCTCCAATGTTGCAGTAATAATGCTACAACGTTGTAGCAGCAATAACGCTGTAACGTTGTAGTGATTACAATGTTGTAGCGATAATGCTACAACGTTGCAGCATTATTGCTACAATGTTGCAACAATTACACTACAACGTTGTGCAACTACAACGTTGCAGCGTTATTGCTACAACGTTGCAGCGTTATTGCTACAACGTTGCAGTGTTATTGCTACAACGTTGTAGCGATAATGTTATAACATTACAACAATAATGCTACAACATTATAAAAATAACGCTACAACATAACAGCGATAATGCTATAACATTAATGCCATAATGCTACATCTTTTAGAGATAATGTTATACCTTAATTCAGCATATGTATTGAACGTCTACATTTGATGGAACAACCAATCAAATTACGAATCAGCTACGGATGTTCAAGGTTTTAGGGTTGAAGAGAAAACTAGTCTGCCACCAAACTGAAACCCACTTACAATGCCACTAGTTCTAGGAAATTGCTTAGGTGTAAATTTTTGTACCTTTGTGCCGGTAAAACTATCAATTGAATCAAAGAACTATAACATTACAAAGATTAAATGTTCTCAATGACGCTACTTTACAACAATTGAAAACAAACTAACATAATTTCAAATAAAGGTAAATAACTGTATCAAATATATAAGGTAAGATTAGAGATTCTAGTTACGAGATTAGGATTTAATATCCATTTGATGAGCTTCTTCACATTAGAAGAGAGCCTCAAAGGACAAGTGGAATCTACCTTTAAACTCTACAACCAAAGATAACAATTCTTCCTTCTTCATTTGGCTCTTTTTATGTAGATTCACCATACAGTTGTAGGATTGGGATCCAATATCTTTTAATGAGCTCTTTCTACAAATAATAGGTATATCAAAAGGTATCTTTAGTCATAAATGTTGAAATTAACATTCTCTCACTCACAGTGAGGCACATTTACAACCCTCGAGGCATCAAATCCATCAAGTTGATTAACAATTTCAAGCATTGTCCTTTGGACTTCATTATCTCCACCTACACCATCATCAAAGCAAGCACCTCCGATTGCATCAACTTCATGGAAGAAAACAATATAAGCTTTCTTTGAACAAGCTATCTGTAAGAAAGAATGCATAAGTTACCTTCATAGTCACGAGAGGGTTCAGCCTATGGAAAATTGAGAAAATAAAATTACAAACTACTTAAATTAGCATGGTGACCTAAAAAAGTTATCGAACCATCGTAGCCACTTTCCTAACATACTTATGGACAAACTCACTTCCAATTACATTAATAAAACATGCATCAATTCTGTTTCTGTTTGCAACAGCTCTGGCAAGAAGAGTCTTCCCTGTTCTTGGAGGGCCATAACAAAGAACCCCCTTTGGAGGTTAGTCAGCAAAAATGTCACAAAGGGAAAATGTCAATTTTTTTCTTTAATTCCTAGCTTTCACCAATTACAAATGCATTCTAGGTTTAAACACACTCTAAAATCCCTTGTACAAGGAGCCAAAAATGCTGCATAATGCCAAACAGACACCTCCAAATATGTATGTGTCTTCAATATTATAACAATTTATGTGCATCTTAGAAAATACTAGATAATCCTTAAATCCTCCAAGTAATTAATTCTAATCAAATTTCTACAATATCAGGACGTTTGCATCTAACATTAGGTGTTTCTTAACCCCATATCGCCCAAGATAAAAGCTAAATACATGAAGCTTACAATAAATAGTAACAAGTTAACACTCATCAAGTTAGTAGTGTTAACTCAAATGTCAAAACAACAGCTACATCCGGCTTGAGTCAGAAATCCCAAAAAAATATTAAATTATGAAAGTTTTAGTTCTTTAAACTCCAAAAAAAAAAATAAGTACCATAAAGGCAAATTGAAATGTGCTAACTATAATATGTATACCTCTCGCATCTTCTCAATTTGCTCCTTACATCCTCCAACATCATTCTATGTTACATCCGGCTTTTCTTCTAGTGTCATATTCTTTGATGTACCTACCCAGGGCTCCACATATTCCTTTTCCATTGCTTGAGTCTCATATGCAAAAGACCCATCTAATAAAAAACAACAAAAATTTTCAAACATATACTTATAGATGCCAAAAAACTACACTCATATGCACCAAAATGAGATGACATCAGCATGGAAACCCACTTTGGTTATTTGCACTGGCTGCCACTTAGGAACAACAAATGACCTTCTGGAAGTCATCGCGATCTTTGTAACCAAATGCAACTTGGACAGGTTGGGCTGCAAAGCATCAAATTTTAAGAGAGCACAGTATGAAATAGGAATCATTATTGTACAAATAATAAAAACTCTTACAGACTTATAATCCACATGATGCCCAAGCTTTGTAAGGTAAAGTTCTTTAATTAACAGATTTTTATTTCATGCACTACAACAGCATATTTAATTGTCTTCCTATAACATTTCACATCTTTTGCTTTCTCAAAAGTGAAAATCTTATTCACTGCCAATCATAACTTCATCTTATTTATTCGTTTCCTCCATTTTACTAAAAGAAGACTGATCCTCCCACATGAGCTTTGTCTCAAACACCAACTTCTATGCCCATGAGGAAATCTTGTTTGTTTGGGTTTAATATTATGCAGCAACTAATCCTTGTTTATGTGTGTTTGCCACTTTGTTTTTTCAGGCACAAAAATGGTCAAGAAAACAATAACGGCCAAGAAAAGAAGAGTGCACACATTTCCTTCCAGCTTTAGGTCCATTCCTTCCTAAACCATCCTCAGTCTATTCAAGAAAATAGCTCATGTCTATTAGAAAGAGCAAGAAATAAGAGTTCGAGGTGCAGCAAATAACATAAATGTTAAGCAATTATCATCAATATTACTATTAAAGTGAAAAAGTGGGCAAAAATTTTTATCATAAAATTCCTAAATTCCCTAACACAGCTAAAGTATTATCTATGAACTTTTGAGCATGTAACCAATAACTAAACAAGCAAAATGGTGACAAACCTGTAGAATTACGAGTCCATAACAAGAAACTACAATCTTTTCAGTTTCCAATACAATCAGCTGTCAAAAGTAATCTCCAAAGGCACAGCTAGAATAGAAAGTAGAAAAGTGCAACTATTAAGATCGGCAAACATTGCAGTCATGACTTCATGGGCAACATTAACCAAAAAAAACAAAAACAAAGGGAAAAAACCAAAACAGAGGGAGGGCAACGCAAATGAGCAATCGAATTTTTAAAGTTGTCTTTTTTAATAAATAATGCCGCACCTAACTCAGCAATTGATCGAAAGATACCAGTCAATAGTCGAAAATCCTAAACTGCCAAAGACTAGAAGTGAACAAGAGAAAGTACATGGAAGGAGTTGGCCAAGCGGAGGGGAGGGGGGCGGCGAAGCAAATAGGGCAGGAAAATTGGGCAGCTTCCTTTGGCGGAAGTCGGAGGGACGAGAGGGTTTTAGGAGCGGGTCGAAGAGAGCGGAGACAACTCTCCTTCCGGACTAAGCGCATATATAATACTTCCTCTATGAATCAACACTAAAGAATGAGAAAAATGAAGGAAGAGCGAATCAATACCTGATGCAGTGATCCCTGGCGGGGAAAATGCTGAAGCTGACTTAGGAAAAAAGGGCGATGGCGATTTGGCTAATGGATGGTGTTTCTTGCTCGTGGCTGATGGTCGCAGTCAATCAGGAGGGATGGGCTGCAAGAAGCCTGGTTCCGGTGACGGGCGGCAATCTGGTCGTGGTCGATCAAGAGGGAGGCGCTGCGAGAAGCTCGGTATTAGCAGTGACAGAGGGGTGGGGGGAAGTTCGGGCTTTTACTCCCGCTCTTCTGTCCCATCTTCTTTTAATGAGGTTAACGGAGACGAGAAGCCGGTTCCGTCTCTGTGAGTTTTAGCAAGAAGCTCGGTTCCGTCTGAGTTTCATTATGTGTGACGTATTTTATTCTTATTAGTGGCTAACGGGTGCTGAGCGAAGAAACCTCCCCCGCAGATTCGCGTCCCCGAATAATTCCTCCTAGTCGCGTGACGTGACCTCGTGCCCGGTAAGTCCATGTCCGCACTAAACCGGGGGCCCACGGAACATGTTCGTGTCCAGGTTCAACGAATCGAGCCAAAGGCCCCGCCGCCCGCGCCACTTTCTTCTTCCTCCTCCCACCAGTCCCGAAGCCGGCCGGGGGAGGAAAGCTTGAAGCTTATGGAGAAGATGGATTGGACCCAGTTCCGGCGGCTGGACGAGGAGTCCCTGGTCGAGTACATCAAGGCCATCCCGTCCCTCGCCGCTCTGTTGGGGGGCGATGACCAGCTGGGCCGCCTGGACATCAAGGAGGTGGGCGACGGCAATCTCAACTTCGTCTACATCGTCGTCAGCTCCTCCGGCTCCTTTGTCCTCAAGCAGGTACTCCCAACAAATTGGTTTTTGTGGAGGTGGATTCTGTGACATCTAGTGAATTGAATAGGCTGACAAGAGCTACAGTGAATTCTGTGGGCATGTAGTCTATTCTTTTTTAATATTGTGGAACGAGCTATTTATTATTAAATGTGTGACATGAATTATAAAATAATATAATACAGTGAGCTGGTCATCGAGTGTTGTGCATCAAGTCACCTGTCTTGTTTCATGGCATAAACTCGTATCTCGAAAATTGTATAAAATAGTTATTTTACATTTTCACTACATAATGTAAATATAAGTCCATTCAAATGACACTGACATGAGCTGTGAGCTGTTGGGTGTTTGGAAATAGCTTGTTCAATGCGATATCATATAGTATGTGATGACATACAGTCATGTTAACTTGGGCTGGTATGGAAGCCTCTTTCCTTTAAGAATCTCTTACGGTGCGTGATCAGGAAGGGCCTTAATATATTTTTAGAATATAAAATTAATATAATTTTTTTTATCTTTTTAAGATTTTAAAAAATTTAATTATCTTTTAAATTTTGTTCGAGATATTTATATATTTTAATTATATTTACACTTTAGACACTTGTACGTGAAGAAAAATATTAGAATATAAAATTAATATAAAATATTTCCTCTTTTTAACGGCTTGAATTTCTGAAAACTTAATTATCTTACATTTATCTCTACAACCTCACCATCTTTGCATGGATACGAAGGGTCCAAACACATTGCTAAAGCTTCTTTAAAACTCACTTCAAAGTAATACTTCTTTTTTGCCCTGAAATGGATAATGGCTGTTTGATATTGGTCTATTTATCTGCTTATGTTCTTCTCTATTCCCTGCTGACTTTTGCTGATCATTTGTTTTTTGTCTTTTGGGAAATATTAGGCGCTACCTTACATCCGTTGCATTGGTGAATCATGGCCCCTGACAAAGGAGCGGGCTTACTTTGAGGCACTGACACTTAAAGAGCATGGCCGCCTTTGTCCAGACCATGTTCCAGAAGTTTACCATTTTGACCGTACTATGTCCGTGATAGCCATGCGCTACTTGAAACCCCCACATATTATATTAAGAAAAGGCTTAATTGCTGGGATCGTATACCCATTGCTTGCTGAACACATGGCTGACTATATGGCAAAAACTCTCTTTTGCACTTCGCTTCTTTACCATTCAACAACAGAGCACAGAAAGGCTGGTAAATGAATGATTATTGCCATCATCCTTGCTATTCACTATGTTTATTGGTGGACTGCGTCCAAGTTTTCTTGGAAATGTGAGTTGCTTAAACAGAGGAGTTGCTTTTCTTGGTTCACGAGGATCTTTTTTGAGTAATTTCCAGATTTTCTTAAACAAGGGAGTTACTTGTCATGTTTCTTTCCAAACCAATTAATACAGACATGCCATATCACTTTATTGCTTTTCTGATGAGAAGCCAATTTTTGTTCCTTATGTTGTATCGCTGTTGTATAAATGTTGGTTTGGTTGACACATATCTTATTTTATTTGAACAATGTCTTTATTAATATCTTGATTATACAATATGTTTATATTCCATTTTCATCTAAAAGCTTAAGATTTTTGGAGAATTGGTTTTTAAAGAGCCAAGAGGTCCTCGGCTCCATACATGACCCTGCATGTTCCATGAAAGTGTTTATATATGTTTAGGTGGGTTTGGTTCGTCTGGTTGAATACCCATTGTTGGTTCCTTTCCCTAACACATAAAGCATTTAGGGGACCGCTTCTCCTATTATCAAATCTTCTTACTAATTGGAGATGAAAATGTACTTTTATGCAGTGGCAGAGTTTTGTGGAAATGTCGAACTCTGCAGGCACACAGCGAGGGTTGTCTTCTCTGATCCTTACAAAGTTTCTCAGTACAATCATTGGACGTCTCCTTATCTTGATCAGGATGCTGAGGCAGTTCGTGAAGATGATGCTCTAAAGATTGAAATTGCTGGATTAAAATCCATGTAGTGCGCCATTGTTGTCTTCTATTCCTTTTTGCAATGCCTTACTATTGTCGAAAGAATTCAAATGGAAATTGATATGCTGTCATTTTTAAAATTATATAGGTTCTGTGAGCGAGCGCAGGCGCTAATTCATGGTGACCTACACACTGGTTCTGTTATGGTGACAAGTGATTCTACTCAAGTTATAGATCCAGAATTTGCTTTTTATGGACCTATGGGATATGACATTGGAGCTTTTTTGGGGAACTTGATCTTGGCTTTCTTTGCGCAAGATGGACATGCTGATGAACATAATGATCGGAAAGTAGGTATCATATCTGTCTTCCTGTGATTTTATAGCTTTGAGATTGACTGTGAACAAATCAAAGAATGCCCACTTGGAAGCGGACATGCGTTCAACTTTGTTGGTGCAAATGCGCTGAGAAATGGCCTGTAAGGAAATTGTTCGTGTGATGTGGCTCCAATTTCTGCACCAAAGAAATTGTGCAATCGTATCTGGAATAAAATCATAGAGAGGCTTCTTTAAAATTGTTCACTGTTAATCAGTGTTTCAGAAAGTTTTTGGGAGCTAAACGAGAGTCTAAAGAAAACAGTGAAGTATATATATCTTTGACTTTGCCACCATGGTGGATTCCTTCTTTTCTTTCATTATAGTGCCGAGTTTAACCTTTATGCAGCAATATAAGCAATGGATATTAAAGACGATTGGCGACACTTGGAACCTCTTCAAAAGCAAGTTTGTTGCTATTTGGAATGAAAGCAAGGATGGCCACGGGGAAGCATATCTTGTGGAAATATACAACAGGCCTGACCTTCAGCGGCTAGCGCAGGAGAAATACATGATAGATTTGTTTCACGATAGTCTTGGATTTGGTGCTGCAAAAATGATCAGGTTATCATTTGATTATTCTTTGTTGTTTATTTATTTAGGTTTACATTTTTCTTTCACATTTTTTAATGTCCTTTTCACGAGGTATACTATTGTCTCTGGTTATTATTGTTCTGGGGTTCCTAGTTCTACTAGTTGCATGAGCTTGTAGCTTATTATGGATCCTGTAGTTAATGGCAAGGATTGAAATGTAGTTGAAGTTAGAGATTTTACGTTGTGATAGTTTTATTGCCTGCTTAAATACAAAATTTAGCCTATGTGGTTTTGCTCATCTTAGAGCGTAAGGAGAAGAATGGTAAATACTGTCTTGCATGTTCAATCTCTCTGGAGCTATTATTAACAGCAGTTATATTAGTTTCTAAGAATTCAGCTCGTTATTGGAATTTGCAGGCATGGTTTATAAAAATTTCACTTGAAGCATGTCCCTTACATCATACATAGAGCATATATTTGATTTTCTTTCTTTCTTTTTCTTTTTTGCTTAAGAAGCCAATTTGTATGGTAAGCAGGCCATATTCATAAATGATTGACAAATATGTGGAACATTAGGCTCTTGAGATCTTCGATTAGATGCTTCTTTTCTAAAAAAGACTTTACATGGACTTGCTTTTGGTCCATGTCCATACAATAGTGTGAAAGTTAGTGAGTTGAATTATACAATCTTCCACATGTCGCAGTCATTTATTGTTTAACTTGCTATAGAAACGTGAGTTCAGTTTGATCCAAAATATTAAAATGTATTGCCCATTTGTATGTGAAATGCAGGAGGATAGTGGGTGTGGTTCATGTTGAGGATTTTGAGTCAATCCAGGATATTGCAAAACGTGCATCTTGTGAGCGACGAGCACTTGCATTTGCAAAAAATCTTCTTAAGGAGAGACGAGAATTTCTTACCATCGAGCAGGTTATTTCAGCCATTGAGGAGATTCCTCTGTGAGGCGCTTACCATCGACAGCTTTCTTCTAAGTTAACAGTTGCAGAAGAAGACCATTATTTTGTAGCTCAGATAATATTTCCTTCTAATCACTTTTGGAAAATATAAATAATGAATAATGAATGGCTGATATGAAGTACACTTAGCTGAGCTACCTGTGCAGTTTTATACCAAGTACATTCTTGGAACTTGGAAAACCATCTACTAATTACGAAGTTGATTATGCTGCATTTGCTTTTTGCCGACCCAGACGAATTTGACTGTGGCAGAAAATTCGTGCTTCAAAACTGAAACAAAAAGGCAACAGATAGATTTTGCTTCCTTTTCCTTTTACTGTTTTGAATCTTAAAATTTATTCCGTCGTTAAGATTTCTTTAGGACGATTTTTGACCTTGTTATTACCACTTCTTGACGATAATATCTTATAGGTCTCCCAGTTTGCTGCCTCAGTAAATTACCCCGTATGGTGGTAGATGTTTATTATATTTGAAAATTTTGATGGTTGAAGATTTGAAATTGGAAATATCTTTTTCATTAAAGAACAAAATACTTAAGCGGAGATAATATTATAATCTACTTACATCACACACTCAGTCCGAGGAATGTACAAATATTTATGACCAAGCTTACTTGCTTAATCGAATGCTGCTAGATACTTCCTTAAATCAAAAAGTTTGAAAATTTAATATAAAATCAGTGTAAATTTAGGATAACATCACTTATACAACATCCGGCACCACATGTTCCTCAATACATTTGCACTCATATTGAACATTGTTGCAACAGATTTGGACCATATTAGTGTCACTACAACAAAATTGACTATTAGTGACGCATTTATCAGTGACGTATACATAAGCGTCGCCAAAAATAACTACTTGCGATGTATATAAAATCGTCGCTAAAAAATCAACTATTAGCTATGTAAAATTGTATATATTGCTAATTAATATCCAAGCATTAGCGACGCTTAGCTTCAAGTGTCGCTAATACAAAAACTATTAGAGACGCTTTAAAGCAAACATCGCTATTAGCGATGCTTGCAATACACGTCGCTAATAGGTGTACATTTGACGCTTGGCCATATGCATCGCTACTACTTTTTTAAAAAAAAAATTAAATGAAAGAGAGAGAGGGGAAGGGAGAAGAGATCTTTCTGCAAGCGAACAGTGCACACCACCCCCCTCTCTCATCTATTCTAGCCGGAGGAGCGCCGTCGGCAGGCCGCCAGTCGACCTCGGCCTGATGACGGCCAGGCCGCCGCCCCAACCTGATTCGCCACCCTCGTGCTCCTCCCCTGTTTCCCCCGGTCTATCTCTGCTCTCTCTGTTTTGTGCTGTGGCAGTACCGGCGGTGGCTGGCGGGCTCCGCCCGGCCTCCGTCCGGCCAGCCATGGGACAATGACGGCAAGCCCGGCCGCTAGCCTGCTCCGCCAGCCCCCTGAGTTCTTTTTTCCCTGGTGAGCTCTCTCTCCCTCTCTCACTGTTTTCTGAGTTGAGCCGCCACCGTCGGCCGCCAAGGGCCGGCCGGCCGGCGGCCATGGCTCCATCTTGGGCCGGCGATGGCGAGAGGTCACCCCTCCCATCCCAGTGGGCCTTTGTTCCACCGCCCCACTCATCCTTCCCCTCTCTGCTTTGTTTTTGCCGCCTTACTGTTTTGGTGAAACGGTGGCTGCCGGCGGCGAGCCATCGCCGACCGAATCTCCCTCCAGCTTCGCCTTGGTCTGGTGAAGGAGATGGACCACCCCTCCTGGCCCCAATTGGCCTCCCCGTGGCCCCATCCTCTCCTCCGCCCTATCCACCAGTGCTCTGTTTTTGTGAAATCGTGGCCGCCGGTGTTGAGCCACGACTGGGCAGACCTTTGTTTGGATCTGCCACAGCCCGGTGACGCCAATCGGACACCCCTTAGTACCTTGTTCAGCCTCTGTCCCCTCCTCTTTGTCGGAACCCGATCCAAATCCCCTGCTCCGGTGCTTTCACTCGAAAAAATTGAGCCTTTGTTCCTCACTGTGCTATCTGTCCAGCATGTCGCTGTTGGCTTTGGCCGTCACTTCTAGCCGGAGATAGCTCGTTCTGGCCGCTAGGGCCATGATGGAGCTGGCCAGTAACCCCTACTTGTCCTTGTTCCCTTAGGGTTTTTCACTTGTTTTGGGCCATCGAGCATTGTTGGATGCCGAACACCCTTTGGACGACCTTAGTGTGGCAGGTCTCAGCCTGGAGATGGCTGGCCGCCCTAGTGCGGCACCGCCCTTCTTCTTTTGGCATGGGCCAAGTTTCCCTTTGCTGATTATGTGTTTGACCGCTCCATAGAGAGCACCACGTGTTGCCCTCTTATTGTTCTACCCTCGCCGAATGTCGATTGGCCTCTAGTCGGCTTACCTCGGCACGACAACGACAAAGGCCATCTTTGTTGGTCCCCACTAGGGCCTTAGCCTTGTCAGCCCATTATGAGCTTTGGGCCAACACCGTCTAGCCCTCTCTCCCCTCCCTTTGGCTGCATGTACAAGTAGTTGCACGTGCATGTTAAGGTTTTAGTGCCGCTTTGGTGCCGCCTGTGTCACGCCCCGGCGATGCCCGACCCGAACCGAACCCGGTCCAGGGGCCGGTCAAGCGCGCGGGGGTGACGAAGTGAAAATTGAGAAATGATCTAGCGGAAGACTTAACCCTAACCACGGGCGATTAACAGCAACACGGAGTGCGCACAATCCTTTGAGCAAGAGTAAATAAAAGGGAAGAAAAAGGTGTTGCTTATCACAAAGTAAACAACAATCTCAAACCCACAAACTTAGTTAAGTAAAGCCCACACCGGCTCAAAATAAGTCATAATCATCACAACTGTAGTATATGACATAAATCCAAAACAAGAACCCTACACAAAGGTTCGAACATAAAGCATGAAATAAACGATGATAAGTCACGCAACGATCTCCATCATCACACCCAAGCTACCTCTGACCTTTCCTCAAAGAGGCAATCCTGTCTGTCTGCGTGTCGCACCACGCAGCCCCAAATCAAAACACAAAAGAGGGGTGAGTTTTAACAAACTCAGCAATGGTTTTAATATCACTGTCAACGTAGAAAATACAATAGCTTAGAAATGAGATCGTTCAGATCAAAGATTTACATGGTGCATCACTTTCTGATCACACATTCATATCACCTAACACTGCATCATAATGCATAATTCAACCTGCATAGATGTATCTCTAGCATACATATTCCCACATGCATTCACATCATAACCAATCCCGCATGGATGTATCTCTAACATATATATTCCCACATGCATAACATCATCACAATCTGCATGGATGTATCTCTAACATACATATTTCCACATGCATTTTATCATCAAAATCAACATGCATGGATGTATCTCTAACATACATATTCCACATGCATAACATCATCACAATCTGCATGGATGTATCTCTAACATACATATTCCACATGCATAACATCAAAATCAACATGCATGGATGTATCTCTAACATACATATTCCACATGCATAACATCAAAATCAACATGCATGGATGTATCTCTAACATACATATTCCCACATGCATAATGTCATCACAATCAACTTCCATCAAGGAGTAATCACACATTAACGTCACACAGATGGGAGCATAGACAAGGCCACGAAGGCGTGTCATGGTACAAAATTCTACACAAGAATTCAAGAAAGATCGGGGTTGTCAATCCCTAATACTGCTCGCCCTGGACGATCCTGGCCAAGGACGTCCCATTCTCACACAGAGAATCTGGAGCAGGGGTGTTCGCCCAGGGACATCTCCTGCGGAGGGAAGAGCCCGAGTTCTCACACAGAGAACCCTAGAACACGTGGTAGCGGGGTGCACACGGCATACCACACTGGATTCTCAGGGTCCAGATGACACACATAATAACATTCTCACATATCCTCAAGACAAGTACACTACTCGTCCCCACATCATTCCATTAAACAAGACTCAACCCGGGGAGTGCACTCGTTCCACACAGGAACTTCAAATCGTTCCACACAGGAACTTCAAATCAAACTATGTCCTTTCGGACCAATCAACTTGCGATTAATCCACGACCGATAAACCCGGCACACAATTTCATCACATTGCATCCAATCGGTCAAATTCGATTACTCACGATGAAGCCTCAATTGGAAATCCATTTTCATGATGCGTGCAACATGGTACATGCGTGGGCAAAGCATACATGAATCCTAATCATGATAAGTGCTCTCACCAGCCCCTAATGCATCATTCATAATCACAATATTAAGCTTCAATATCATCATTTAACCCCCACATGTGTGTGTAACTAGTAGAAGCCTTTCACATAATGCATATCAACATGCTTGAAAATCAACTCACTACCACACTACACGTGAATTTCTACCTAAACATGAATTTTAGCGGAAATCATAGTAGAAGAATCGTTGAAATCATAGCTAGATTCAAAACTCAACCACAAAGGTGAAAACACATATAACATCACTCATTTCATCATTGAGTCATGACATTCACCCACATCCACACACCACTAACCACAATCTATCATGACAAATGAGTCCAACAATGATTGTAGTCCTACTGAAAACATGCTTAACCAAAGGGAAACAACTATTCATAATTTCAAAATAACGATTCCAACATCATGCCACAAAACATAAGTCATTCCACCATCTCTAAGCATATATCTCAACTCCATAAACTCAATAGCATGCATTTTCAGTAGCCTAACATAGCTTAAAACACTCCACATTCATATAAAATTGGCAAGCTAAAGTGGAATCATCAAAATAGACATCATACACACAACACACAATTTCCTGTGTAGCCGATCGATCGCCCTTTAGGCCGTTCGATCGGTTACACGCGAAAATTTGAAATTTTCAGTTCAGCCGATCGATCGCCTTGCAAGGCCGATCGATCGCCAACACAGCAGAACAGTCATCTTCTTCCTTTCGCAAATCCAAACCGAAACACCATAGATAACACTTCAAATCCACATCTAACACCCTAATCATCATCAAAAGTCCTCCTTGACTTCCAGAATATCAAACCAAACCAAAATAATGCAAAACCCTAAGAAATCGGGATTAAATAATTCCATTTTCTAATCTTACCATTAACACACTAAATCAAGCTAACTATTTTGAAATAAGCCAAAAATGGAGAGTTTTACCATGGATAAACAGAGATTTTGAAGACCCATTACCTCAGCACTTGATTAAGCTCGGATTGAAGAGTCACCCTTCTTGAAATCCTTGAAAACACAATGAGTTTGAATTAAACTCTAATAGAAATCAATTTACCCAAGAAATCCCTAATTAAACCTTAGATCTAGGGCTTGTTGGTAGTAAAAATCAAAATTTGAATGTTAGGGTTTGTAGTAAAACACAAATTAGTAGCTTTTGATGGTCAAAAACGAATTGAATGAAGAGGAAAATGGTAGATTTGGAAGAAATTAAGAGAAAAGCCAATGATTAGTGCTTAATTAGAGTAAGCTTACCTTAATCGGCTTCTAATTCGGGCCTAAGTGGGGATTAGGCCAGCCCTCCTTCCTTAGCCTATTCCTAAAAATGGAAATGGCTCTGGTTTGCCCTTTTATAGTAAGGGTTGGGGTAGGCATAGGTAAGTTTTGGGGTGTAAATATGAAAAGTAGGCTAAAAGTGGGTATTTTGCAAATTTAAGCACATTTTAAGCCTAATAAAATTTTGAAAATTTTTGTGGGACCTTAAGTATATGTCTAGGTTCATTTGACACAAAAATAAAATTTTCAACGGTGGGGCCCACAGGGGTCCCGCCGAAACCCTAATTTTTGGGAAAATAGTGAAAATTCTAAAAAATCCCAAAAATTCACATTTGGTTTAAAATCACTCAAAACCACTAATATTGAAGTTAATTTTTGGTTAAAACCATCACAAATACTATTTATTTATGAAATCACTGAATAAGATCAGAAAACGTGTAAATCTCACGATAACCCATAATTAAAGAAAACCAAAACCGGTTCAAAGATGAGGGTCCTTACAGCCTGACCGTCGGATGGCTCCGCCATCATCTGGAGTTGACATCGAAGTCCTCCACCACCTCTCCTCTGTCCTTTAGTGTCGCCTCACGCCCTCCGCCCTTATGTGGGCCCTTGTAAATGCGAAATCGATGCTGTTGGGTGCTGTCCATGGCCGATTTCGACGTCTTGTGACTGGTTGTGTATTTTTTAATCGACGGTCAAATTTTAGTGTACACCTGGACCTTCGGTCACACCTGCCACTCGTTGGCATGACCTTTCTCCCGACCGCCCGTAGTGTGCTGCCGTGGATCGCGAATTTTATCGCATTGACTTTGACACCCCTTTTGGCCGTGTGTAGTTCCGTTGCTTCCTAAACCCTCGGGACGGCAGCTCTCTCAGCTAGGCAATGGCCGCCAACTCCACCACAGACACCGCCACCGTCGTGTGCTCGCCATCAAACGTCATGATTACGAAGTAGGGGAGCTTTGAACTTGTAACTTTATGGTAGTATGCTTGAATGAGTAGTAGCAAGCTAGGATTGCATGATGGGCATATAAGCATGATTATATGGTATGTTTATATACATATGGCATGCATATGAGCTGTAAGTGCAGTTGATGTATGTGTAATACGTGTGCTAAGTATGATTGATATGTATGAGTTGTATGCATGTTTTATGGATGTAGAATATGTATGCGCTAGTAATGGCTATCGGTTATGTTAGTACACTACAAATGCGTATTATGGACATGCTAGTGATGGCTAGCGATTGTGAGTTAGTTATGTATGTGGACTATTTGTGGGGGTAGAGGTATGGACGATAAGAAGTGGTGAGGTGTTTGGTGAAGATGTGTATGTGTATGTATATGTGTATATGTATGTGTATGTGGATGCGTAAGCGTGTGACAGAAGACAACAAACGTCAGCTTGACAGGTAAGGAGTGGAGCAGATTGGTTTGGTTCTGTTTGGAGCGTACGTTAGGGGTTCGGTAAGTGAGTGGACTTAAGCTTGGAGCCTTATGAGGGTTTATTAGACAGTAAGAGCGTGCATAATTGGACAAGCATAACGTACAAATTATGAAGTGAAAAGTAAGTATAATAAGTGAGGAATTAAGTAAGAGAATGATAACGGGGATCTGCTATGAAGAACTCAGTTTGACGATGTAAATAAGATGTTTTGACCGTAAGGTGGATGTCAGAGGCTGTATGATTATGTGAGGGTTTGTGTACGGTAAGCTATGTTGTGACTTGGTCGGGTAAGTGAAGTCTGCTGCCCTGACGAACTGGGGTTTCGATCGGGCTCAGCTTCGGTTTCATCAGTCGAGGACTATGAGGTTGTGTGGCATAATTGTACTGCATAATATACTTAATTCAAACTTGAATTATGAGAAAGCTAATAATAGAGTTGTGAGTTTGAGACCTGAGGGTTCAATGGATTAAATTCCATGTTGAGCTAGCCGATAATGAGTTGGCTATGCATTTATCATGTCTTGCCATGGTGTTTATCCTGCGGGATGTTGTCTGTGTGCTGTATAAAGCACCGGACGTTTGATGCTCTATTGAGAGTGATGTATGTTTTCGATGTGGTCTGTGTGCTGTATTAAGCCCAGACGTTTGATGCTCTATTGAGAGCGTTGTATGACTCCTGCCCAAGAGTGACATAATATGATTTCTCCCAAGTGGCACGGTATGATTTCTGCCCAAGAGTAGCACTGACACTATAAGACCCATAATGGTGGGTAATTGTATGACACTATAAGACCCATAATGATGGGCAATTGTATGACACTATAAGACCCCTTATGTGTGGGTGAATGTTTGCGTGCTCAAGTAAGTAGTATCATGGATCTACTCTTACCTGTTTCATCCTGTGCCCCATGAGCATAGGTGTGCTTTACCTTCAAAAAAGTCCATGGCGTCTAGTCACTCCCTGGAGGTTAAGGTGATGCCCCAGTGACATTCTTTTCGTTTTTGACGCTGGAGCTTATTAGTTGTAATGAGCTTCAGTGGTCGATAGTATGTATATGACTGTATGACTGAGTATGTGCGTTTCTGAGTAAGCGTATGATTAAGAGTTTGAATATGAGTACGACGGTAAGTGTAAGACTGTACGAGTAAGGTTGTATGAGTAAGTGTAAGATTGTATGAGTAAGGTCATATAAGTACGTGTAAGTTGTATGAGTTAGCGTACGATGGTACGAGTAAGTTGTAAGACCCTGATTAAGGGAGTTTGTGTAAGTTTGCTTTTATTGGTGTGCTATGCATTATTATATGCAGATGTATTTGATATATTACATTGATTGCTTTATGTTTGAGTTGCATGAACGCATGTATTTTATGAACTTATTGAGTTCACTATTTTGGATTTCCCTTATTGGGTATTTTTCTACTGAGTATGAAAATACTAATTACCCTACTTTTTAGCCCCATTGTTCGGGAGGCTTTTGCAAGTTATGTTGGAGAGCTCCTGGAGATGGATGCTCGATTCTACAGTGAATTGTTTCCCCTTTTGATTCAGGTATATTTGACTCAATCAGAGTATATTTGGTGCCGCGATCTGATGAATTGGGTGAGATGAGATTTAAGTGTTTATACCTTCTGGACTTTTAATTTAGATCACATAGTAGACTGTTTATGGGACTTGTACTCGGGGACGCCTGGAGTTATTTATATTTAAAAATCCATGATCATGGTAATTTAGTCGTACGTGTGTTTTCAACTAGTGAATGAGGATATTTACTTTGGCCGTATGATGTTTGACCGTATGATGAAAATATTTAGATGGAAAATTGATGTTTAATGTTTTAAATTATAAACTGTTTTATCAGGTTTTGATTTCGTCATTTTCCCTCCGATTTGTAGATGTTATATTGCAAAAAAAATTTGTGAATTTTAAGAAAAATGTATGAAAAATCTTGGACGTTACAACTGCAAACTCAGAATTAAAAACAATGCCAAAAACAAAGTAGGTGGTGTTTTTATCAATGTTTTAAAAACTAGACCATATCGGGGAGTTCGATTGGGTTTAAGTAAACCGATTATAAAAAAGGGCCGATTTAGTTTAATTTTTGGGTCAATTTAACTTGGCTGGGTCAGCATAACCCGAATGGTTAAACCGGTTACCTGGTGTTCCGATCTGGTCCGGGTTTTGAAAAAAAAATGGAGCAGCAATTTTGGTGCAAATGAAGCAGCAATTGGGGACGAGGCTATTGTGAGCGGCGATTTGGGGGCAAGGTGACTGAGGACGGAGAAAGGGGAAGAGGGGAGAGAAGGGTTGGGGCTGGGCTGCCGAGGGGAGAGGGAGGGGAAGTTGGGGACAGGGGGGGATGTTGTCTGGTTTGTGGTTGGGCCGCCGGGAGGAGAGGGAGAGGAAGGGGGAAGAGGGGTGATGAACCGATGAAGGAGGATGTCAGGAGCTTGCCCGCCGGGGTGGAGAGGGAGGGGAAGGAGGAAGGTGACAAAGGGAAAGGAGGAAGGTGATCGCTAGCCATTCGGATTGTCGGAGTTGTGGCTGCCAATTAGGGTGCTAGGGTGGAGAGGAGGTGGCTGACTTGCCAATGGATTGGATGGTGGCTATTGTAGGCTAGTAGAAGCTGGGGAGGACGGTTTTTGCCGGCAAGAGGGAGCAGGAGTAGGATGGTGGGAGAGAGGGAGAAAAGGGGAAGAACCAGAGGAAAAGATTGGGAGGCGGCGGTGAGAATGATGTGCCTGGAGGAGGCACAATCGGTGCCTAGGAGATCTACACAGGGAAAGAGGAGAAGTAAAGAAGCAAAGGGATAAACACAAAGTAACTTCAATTGCCTCACGTCCAACAAGAGAGCTGCCCTATATAGGGGACGACCAGTCAGGGAGTCATACCAACCCAACCCAAGCCGGCTTGGTTCCCTAGGTGAACATGCCAGTTAGTGGGTCGGCTAGCCCAGACCACCAACTGAACCAATATAGTTTTATACCTAATTACCCAAACTAAAGTAAATATTAAATTATTATAATAATAAATAGTTTAATACAACTAAGTAAAAAGAAGAGAGTATCGTCTCGGTGAGTCGTCTGGGAATCTGGTCATTGTGCACAACAGAAAATTAAGGTTAAAGTGAAGAAACTATTATATAGTGACCAAGTCAACTGAAGTTAACCTATGATTGGCCCAATTGAACCGGCCCAAACACCAATCCGGATTGGTGTGCAGGCCAGTTCTTAAAACACTAATTTTTGGTATGCAATCATTCATTTTGAACAAGATCACTATCCGGTTGGCCTTGCCTTGCCGGAAGGTTTGCCAGATGAAATTCGAGGCACTATCATGCACCTGTAGGCTGTATGAAGCTCCAATTATCAAACCGTGTGCCTCCGGGGTCCCCAATGCATTGACGTAGGGTCACATGGTACTCAACAACTTGGGAGAGGTCCATTAATGCAACAGTGACTGCAAGGAGGACCCCAAAGCGTTGACGGTCACATGGTACTCAACAACATGCGAGGGGTTCATTAATGCAACACTGACTGCTAAGGAGAGAAGCATTTTTCATCCTTCCAAAATGTAAGCCACACATTGGGAGTGGGAGTCCTTATATTTAAGATTGACATGTGCTAGCGTGACGAAAGGTTCCTGACTTTCGCTTAGCTCATTGTGGGTCTATAAAAAATCACTTCTTTTCATTTTCAGCATTATGCATGCATAGCCAAACTAAACTGTGAATACAAGGGCCGGCCGGCAGACATAGCGTGCTATTTTTTTATGGCTGTCTGTTTAGCAACACAGGGACTCGTGTAAGTGCAAATGAATTTCATATGTTCTGTGCAATTTGTGCTTGTGATACCATCAACACAAGCGTATTATTCGAACAATTTATTGCATGTTGTGCTGAAACATCAATTTTAGAGTCATATTCACAATAACGGCCGGCAACATCCACAATTAAAGACCTTTGATTTTGCGAGAAGATACAGCTTCACAATGAACAGAGACAGGAATCTGCCTGATAGTAAAAGACTTCTATCTGCATTCCATGTCAGACATGATCACAACGATAAACAAGAAACCAAAATTAGGTTACATATGACCACACCACAAGGAGACAATGATATGGTTCATATCTGTTGTCAAGCGTTTAATTTAAGAATAAAACCAGAGGTTGATAAAAAACAACGGCAAAAGACACAGTCGGTTGTCTTTTTAGTCCCCAAATTTTGTTTTGAACAAGATTATGATTTTATATGGTAGAAAAATCATGTCTCTCTCATAGGGAAGAACATATTTTCGGACGAAATCATTGTATACTCCTTTATTCTGAAATTTGTGGCATCGATCTTTTTGTCCACTACGATGGCCAATAGAAGCAACACATTGGAACCAACTTGGATTTTCCACTGTCAAATTGGTTCTATTGCTAACTTGGTTCCATTCTAACTCGTTAAAACCAAATCGAATTTAGAAATGGAAAAGAACCAAAGTTCTAACGTGTTCACTTGACAAAAAAATTGCTCCTTTGTACCCTTAGAACTATGGAAAAAGATAACAGGTGCGCATGAGTTTGGGCATCGCTAATCCGATGGTGTATATTAACAGAGAGGGCAGGAGGGTGATTTAAATTTAGAAAAAACTGGAGCTCTTATGAGCCGGCTTTATCCGACGGGAGCTCTGAAAAGTTTGTAAAACCTATTTAAAGTTCATGTGATTTTATTGTTTGATAAATTTACCCTTCTTCCTTCTTTCTTACGTTTCCCATCTTCTTCCTTCTGCCATCATCCAAAATTTTCCCTCCTTTTCTCTTATGTTTCTCCTTCTTCTTTCTTCCACTTTCATGATCCTAGTTGTTGTTTCTTTTTTTCCATAGTCAAAATTGCTACTTCATGCTCTAGTCCTTTTTCTCCTCCATCTCGATCTCCGTTTATAGCAACTTCGGCACCTCTGCCACCGCGCCCTCTTTTTTTTTCCTTAAGTCTAAATCGCTCCTTTATGTTCTAGGCCTTTTTCTCCTCTGTCTCCCTTTCCGTCCATAGTAGCTCTGGCTCCTCCTCTACTACACCCTCATCCACCATATCCTCCTCCCATTTTTCTTTTTTTTTTCTTCCTTTGTCCAGATCGCTTCTTCCTCCATCTAAATCGTTCATCCCTTTCTTCCTCTGTTTAGATCTTTATATACTTCATGCTTCACATCTCCTCCTCTGTCTGCCTCTATGTCGACAATAGCTTCGACGTCTCCCTCCTAATAAAGATAGGAAATATTTACTCTCTTTGTATATAATAAAAAGAGTAAATTAATCTTTTTGTATATAATAAAGTGAATAAATATTTACTATCTTCTTCCTTCGCTTACCACTGGGTGCGAATAACATTGTGAATTAAATTTCATCTCTAACATTTATTCCCCCTTGAAAAACAATTTAGGCATTTACGTCGAGACATTGGGCATTGGCCACTAGCTTTCCCCAAAAGGAAAGTTAGTTTCTTCCTATTTTTGTTGGAGGCTAGAAGGATGTAACTTGATGCTATGATCTTGTTAGCATGGGGAGGTTGCGGCATTGACACTTGCTCAGAGTCCACAATCCAGCCCGTCTTCCCAACCTTGTTGAGTGGAGCTCAGGTGGCGGTTGCTGCCAGAGGCCCAATGTCAACGAGTCACAATGGGGTAGGGCCCATAATTGTGATGGTGGTAAAGTTGTTGAGAGGAAGACTATGTGTGGGCTCGGCCACAGTTGTTGAAATTGAACCTCCACTTTCTGTGATATGGTCAATGTCAATAAGAATTGTCGTCTTCAAACCGATTGTGGGTAATTGAGACCATAGTTTGATTCAATCTTTCGCCCGAAAAATTTTTATGAGAGTCAATGGCTTGCTTGCTTTACCTCCCCACCAGGCAGAGAATATGCTTGCAGTGGTCGCCGCTCGATCCTTCCATTCATGCGCATTAATCATAACCTTTCTTTCAATGGCTGAAGCGGGAGAATGTTCTAGTTTAGGCTCGATCTTGGGATTGAGGAGGGCGGTTAGGGGTATTTTTGTCTGAATACAAATTTTAGAGTTAATGACAAATTAATAAGTTATTTTTGTAGTTAACGTCTAAAACCCCTTCAATTTACCTACCTCCTAAGTGTCGTACAACCTCTGATCAACTGTCTGCTCACAATACTCAAGCTTATGTTGAGCCCGAGCTTGAACTGAACCCAGACTTGGAATTATGGAACTATGAACAATATATTCAATATTAAACCCATAATTACTCCAAAGCTGATCAACCGTCTTCTCCAGCAGCTCCACAAAAAAATTGTAACTATAACCATCCTTAGTAGAGATAAATACATATTCAAATGACAACATGCATATCGGATTTGACGTGCACTTAAATTGGGTTGGGTCATAACCCGACCCTATTTATTAACCGGGTTAAAAACCCAAATCCTAACCCTACTTTAGTCTAGTTAGGTTGGGTATGCGGGTAACCCTTTTTTTGTCAATTAATTTTTTTCTTAACTTAATATTTTATAAGTTATCTTTGCATGAGCCAAACATAAAAAATTTAGATACATTGTAATATTATAAATAGATTAAATATTTTTTATATTATTTGAGAAAATGAGAGTTGGAGAGAGACTATTGTAACATTATTAGATACATGTCCAAAATTATAAAAATTCCACAAAAAATTATTAATTTACTATTGAATAAAATAAAAATATAAGAGAAAATAGAATTCTAAGAGATTTGTTTTCTAATTTCTCCATTTTAGGTCATGACATCTTTAAATAATAGGGTCAAGATCGGGTTGTAGGGGTAAATCCTGACCCAACCCTACTTTTAAATTACGTAAATTTTTAAAAGCCTAACATTGGACCTATTTTTAATAGGGTCAGGTGTGGATTGAGTGGCTTTAGGTTGGGTTGAATTTTCCTGCCCCTAACATATACCAGGGGTCCCACGACCATCTAGTGTATTGACATATTCATTATTACTATAATCATCCTTAGTAGAGATAAGTACATATTGAATTGATCCTTAGTAGCCTACCAGGAATCCCATGGCTATGTTTGTCACATATATTGAAAAATAAGCAAATATTTCTACTTCACTTTCTCTACACCAAAAGTCTTACTCCACCACTAATGAATAGGGAAAAGTGAATCTCCATGTCACTAGAAAAAAACTACATTAAAGTGTCGTTAATGACTATTAGTAACACATAAAAAGTATCGCTAAATAAGTTGCAAAAAGTAACATCGGTATTGCTCATTAGCGACACATATGAAAAAGTGTCGCTAATAGTACTACTATTAGTGATTTTTTTTGCGTCACTAATATAATATTTTTTGCGACGTTTTATAAAGTGTCACAAATATAAAAAAATAAAAGACCTCATTAGTGATGCTTGTTTGTGCATCAGTAGTAAGAAAAAAAAATTCTTAGCGATGCTTTTAAAAGTGTTGCTAATGAGAAAACCATTATTAGTGACACTTTCAAAAGCGTTGCTAATAAGAAAAATATTTTTAAAAATAAAACTATTATTAGCGATGCTTTTAAAAGCATAGCTAATATAATTTTCTTTTAAAAGAAATACCTCTACACTCTTTCCCTCTCCCTCTCCCTTTCCCTCTCTCCCCCTCTGTCTTCTTTCTCTCTCTTTATTAAATATGATATATAATTTAAAAGTGTCCCAAAGTAAGTGTCCCCTTACTCTAGGTCACTTTTCTTATTGCGGCCCGATGGCGGAGGATGGGGCCTCCTCTTTCTTTGGGCTACTTCTCTCTCTCTCTTTAGGGCTAGAGGGCGACATATAGAGTCTCCTCTTGCCAAGGATCATTTCCCCCTCTAGAGTTACCAACTTGAGGAATTGACCCTTTCATTGAGTAGAACACCATCAAATTAGCTAAAAATGCCTATTGAACGGGCTAAATCGTACTTGGAATGAATAGAAAAACTCCTCCTAAAATTGCACAACTCTTCCCTATTTATAGGGAAGAGCTAAGGCCATCATGCTTTGCTTGTGTATGAGCGGGGAGGCCAGAAATCACACGAGCCTTGCCCTGCGAGGCACTTCTCAGCTCACTAGATGGTGTCAGCGCTAATGCCAGCTACTTTGTCATTTTATTTTTTTCTATTATTATTTTATTTAAACAGTAATCCAACTTCAAAATGCAATAACTTCCTACCCCGAAGTCAGATTTGTGTATTCTTGGTACTGATGAACTCATATCGATAAGCCATTTAAATCTAGACCTTACATGGGTAGGTAAACCTATACTTTTTAAATAGGTCCTGCCCATATAGCATACTTCCAAAGGTCATAACTTTCACTCATGACCTCTGTCTCATGTGTTCTTTGATTCATTATGCTTGTTACTTCAAGCTCTATAAATATATAAGGATTTCATCCTTAAATCCCCCTAAATCTTATCCAAAAATCTATAATTAATATTAATCCTTTGGGTTAGATGCAATCAAAAAAATGGGGTGTTACAGCCCCTCCCTCGGACCCTCCTAGTTCTCCCTCCTTTGTTGTGGCTTGTGTCAGGAAATTGAGGCAGCGCTAGCGGGAGCTAACCTTAGACTAGGCGGCCATGGCCTGACGATGGTAGGGCCATCACCCTTTCCCAGTCTCGCAGGCTCCCATGGTCCTATTTCCCTTTGCCTCTCCTGCCGCCAATGCCCTTTGTGGGTTTTTGTCCACTGCCGCTGCCACAAGCCAGCGGCCGTCTAGCCTCTGCCTTGGCCCGGAGATGGCAATGGGTCTCCACCTCAGCGTTGCTTGCCTTCGTCCACCATAGAATGGACCTGGGCCCCTTTTTCGCCATTCCCCCCTTTGTGTTTTGAGTTGCCGGAGGGTTGCCGCCACTAGATGCCTTCACTTCCACAGGTTGTGGATTCGCCCAGATGCCATAACCGTGGTGGCACTAGCCATAGCCATTGCCACCACCTCCCAACCCTTCTAGTGCAGCCTCTAGGTACTTCTCTTGTTATTTGTTTGCTATGTTTGTAGTGCAAATTGGCCATCAAAGGGTTGTGCGCCACTTCATCTACCTCTAGCAACCACCTCTTGCTAGAGTTAACTCTGCTCGGCCACCACAGCCATGGCAGAGCTAGCTAGGGACACCGATTTTCTTCCCCAACCCCTCCTTGTATACATTGAGCTCTCATGTGTTTTTGTTTGCAGCTAAACTAGGCGCGGAGAGCCATTTCGCTATGGTCGTGGGCCGTTTCTGGCCGATCGGCCTTGGCACAGTTAGGGTCAGCCCCTATTTTGTTATTCTCCACCATGTTCAACCTCGATTCACATGTGATTTGCACGATGCACAACACTCCCACCTCTGTCCTTTTTTCATCTTCCCACTATGAGCCACCAATTGGACTCCAACAAGTATTTGTTAAGCTCCCCTTGGCTTGGCAATGGCGAGGACTACTATAGCCTGTCTCAGATATTCCTCCTCTCTTGTTGGGACTTTCCACCACCCAAAAAAACTCGATATGTTGATCAGTTTGGCCGAGATGGCTTGTGGGCATGCTGTTTGGGAGCTAATCTACCCCATTAATAAACGGATCTTGCTACCACTGGCTTAAGCTGCCTTTGGACCCATCGACAACCCTCTTCCCCTTTGGGTTGCCCATTTGTCAGCATGTGCAAGTGGTCATGTGTATGTTATAAGGTATAGGCACCACTTTGCATCACTTGATTGTTGACTGGCATTGCCAGGTTTGACCACCAAAGCCCTCCACCTCTCTTCTATACTCAGCTCATAACCATGCCCTCAGCCCCTTTTCTAAGCTATCAATGATGCAAAATTATTGCCGTTAGGTACTATCTGTAGCCAATTGAAATTTTCCAGCTGGCCACTATTTCTTAGCCATGGCTGGCCTCTAGTTAGTCCACGTAGATTTTTAGTCACACCTACTACTTTTATTTAGCATGACCTTACTCCTGATCGCCCTAGTGCACCATCGTAGACCTAAAATTCTATGCATGTAGTGCGCTTAACCCCCATCTTACCGTGAATACTTTAAACGTTTCTTCAATCCCAAAACAATAGGGCCTTTAGGTACTAACTCCTCCGCCGCCACCATACTTATATAGTATCAATATGACAAGTCAATATCCTAATAAAGGAGACAATGAAATCTATACAGTAAGATTAAGAGTTCTACAAAAGTACGCATCTAGATATGGCCACACATGCTGTCAAAGATGCATGGCATCATGCACTAGCACATTCTCACATGCAGCCCCTTATACATGTATCACACTGAATTGTAGCGTGAGTTCCTGTGCCAAGTGCGTGTTGCATTTTCATAAGCATATATTGTCACAATTTTGCTGTATACTCCGGTTGGGTAGGTTCAATGAGTCATTCAGTTCGGCTTGGTAGGCTTAAGGCAAGACTTCGAGTTCAAGCTTGGCTCGGCAGCTTGGTAAGCTTAGGACAGGCTTCGCGCGAGTTTAAGCTTGGCTCGGCTTTAAAGTTTATATTCCTTTCATCCTTATCATAGTAGCTCCATTAGGTTTTTTGAACTATTTATAGGACAAAGGAGTATATATATGTTATTTTATTGATCACAATACTACATATTATAATATCTTTAATTTCCCAGTCTTTGCCGTATTAATAAAACATTTCAACATTTCAACCTTCCCTTCCTATATTCTTATTCAAATTTTTATATTTTAATATAGTACTGACAATTGTTTTGTAATAAGAGAGGAAGCGTTTAGTGACCAAACCTATAATTTTTTTTATTTCCCGACAGAGATTTATATCCTCTTCGCTAAGAGTCTTGAGACTTTATTTTAAAAAAAATATTTTCATGACCACAATTGATGATCAACAGACATGTGGAGGGGGAGGATCAGTTGGATCTAGTTTACAAGTTACGCTCTCACTACTTTTTAAGTGATATGGTAGCCTCGTAATATTGGTGACCAGTCTAGTCATAAAAATGTATCGTACTAGAAAAGTCCATTGGGAAAAATAACGGGGTTGAGAAATGCCCTACGCAAAGAAACTCTTTACAAAGAAAAGTCCTAGATGGCATAAACATGGTGGCCCTAGAGCGACTACCACCACCTCCCATTCTAGTGCAACCTCTAGGTACTTCTCCTGTTATTTATTTGCTATGTTTGTAGTGCAAACTGGCTATCAAAGGGTTGTGCGCCACTTCATCCGCTTCTAGCAACCACCTCTTGCTAGAGTTAACTCTGTCCGGCCGCCATGGCCATGGCAGAGTTGGCTAGGGACACCAATTTTCTTCCCCAACCCCTCCTTGTATACACTGAGCTCTCCTATGCTTTTGTTTGCAGCTAAACCAGGCGCGGAGGGCCATTTCGCTACGGTCGTGGGCCATTTCTGGCCGATCGGCCTTGGCACAGTTAGGGTCAGCTCCTATTTTGTTATTCTCCACCATGTTCAACCTCCATTCGCGTGTGATTCGCACCATGCACAACACCCCCACCTTTGTCCTTCTTTCATCTTCCCACTGTGAGCCACCAATTTTACTCCAGCAAGTCTTTGCTAAGCTCTCCTTGGCTTGGCAATGGCGAGGACTACTGCAACCTGTCTCAGATATTCCTCCTCTCTTTTTTATATTTTAATATAGTACTTACAATTGTTTTTTAATAAGAGAGGAAGCGTTTAGTGACCAAAATTTTAATTTTTTTAATTTCCCGAGAGAGATTTATTTCCTCTTCGGAGACTTTATTTAAAAAAAAATATTTTCATGGCCACAATTGATGATCAACAAACATGTGGAAGGGGAGGATCGGTTGGAGGTAGTTTACAAGTTTCTGTCGCTACTTCTTTAGTGATATGTAGCCTCATAATATTGGTGACTAGTCTGTACTAGACAAGTCCATTCGGAAAATAACGGGGTTAAGTAACCTCTCTCTCATCATAAAACTTGAGAAATGCCCTATGCAAAGAAACTCTTTACAAAGAAAACTCTTGCCCAACGAAGTTGCAGAATTCAAGGCACACACCTTATTGTTTCAATGACCTTCCATGAATATAGACCCGAAGAGTCTTAATTAGGAATCTGCTCCATGAAGAAATAATGGTCCCAGAAGAAAAAATATGCTTGAAGCCTGGAAACTATGAAGACAAGGAGAACATGGTAATCGAACATAATACTTTTCAAAGTCTAGCACAAAAGCGTGTAAACCACTTTGTTAGTGCTGAGTCTGCTTCTACATAATCTGTAGCAAAGAAAATAAGCCTCCATTAATGCCCGTGAAATGCTTCTGTGCTACAAGTCTTTACGTCCCAACCAAGTAAAAGTAGAAGCTGGATATAATCAGTCAGATGCCTCTTTGCCCCATCTGCAGCACTGCAACGTTCCCAAGCAGTTTAATGCGACTTAAATAGCCGTGGGGACCTCATAAGAAGGGGACTACTTTTTCATGCTTTTTTGCACATTGTGAGCTCAGTATAAGGAACGTTTGAGGATAACTTATTTTCAAGATTAGTGGTGCACACACGCTAAGGCATTAGCGTCATCGATACTAATATTAATGTGAAATAATATATGTGCTGTCAATTTCATGGATGAACGACCCTTCTCTGTTCCTTATGCTGAGCTCACTGCATTAAAAATTCTTCCCATCAGAGCATGTAAAATACTTTTCTACTTAGTTTTCCATGAAAACTATGGTGAATTAATCAACTCGAAATAAGCCTAAATGGTCCTTGTAATACTTTTCCAAGTCAAGCACAAAAGCGTGTGGACCACTTGGTGCTTCATCGGCCTCTATATAATGCCCATCAAATGCTCCGGTGAACAACGAAGTGAATGCTGGACATGGGCTCCTTAATCTTGTTCATCGCTTGCCTCTTTGTAGCATCAGCAACAGTTCATCATACCCAGGCTGTTGACTATCATGTGACTAACAGAGCCGTGGGGACCTCCGGTGGCAGCCGGTTTGATAATGAAATTGGCGCCTCATACAGCCTTCAGGTGCTTGATAGTGCGTCAAATTTCATCTGGCAGACCTTCCGGCAAGGTGAGGCCGACCGGAAAGATGTGCGCAGTGTGGACATGTTTGTCGACGACATGGGCGGTGTGGCCTACACTATCAACAACGAGATCCATGTGAGCGCCCAGTACATCGGCGGCTACTCTGGCGACCTCCGGAAGGAAATCACCGGCGTCCTGTACCATGAGATGACGCATGTTTGGCAGTGGAATGGGGGTGGCAATGCACCAGGAGGGCTGATTGAAGGGGTGGCTGACTATGTGAGGCTCAAGGCCGGGTATGCACCATCCCACTGGGTGGGCCCAGGTCAAGGTGACCGATGGGACCAGGGGTACGATGTCACAGCCCGGTTTCTTGACTACTGCAATGGGTTGAGAGATGGATTTGTGGCCGACCTGAACAGGAAGATGAAGGATGGTTACAGTGACAACTTCTTTGTGGAGTTGCTTGGGAAGACGGTTGATCAGCTTTGGAGCGATTACAAGGCCCGGTATGGTGGCTAAGTTGAATCGACATATATCAAATTGTAGTTGTATGAGTATTTCATGATATGAATAAAGGAACTTGTATGATTTCATCTAAAAACTTTTGTATGAATAAAGGAAAATTGGTGTAATATGTGTATTAAATTATTAATCACAAAATTATAGAAGAAATTATAGTAGATATATTGGAAAATGCAAGTTTTCTAAACAAACTGTATTCATGTAAATACATGTTTCATTTTACAGGTTCAATCTTTAGAAAAAAAATGAAAAGCAAAACAGGTCATAGTATTTCAAACTAGCATATAAGCTGCCCAAAAACCTAACTAAATTACTTTTTAAAACCTAAGTAGGGTGGGATTGATGGGATAAATGTCAATTGACAAATTTGGCTTCACACACAACCTTCCTCTCTTGTCAATTTTAATGATGAATTCACGTAAAATAGAGGTTAAATAAAAGAAAAAAAAATCTCTTCTTCTTCTTTTTCAATATTTTAGAAAATATCACATAATTTATGACCTTTATGAAAGAGCCAAGGTTAACTTTAATCATAGTGACATGCATAACTATAAATAAAAACCTTAATCATCAAATAGACTTCTCGTCAACTTTAATAAGAACAAGACATGAAAATTAGTTTTAAAGTATGACTACTATACACAAGTAGACAATGATATGGTCCAAATTTAAAACAAACCATAATCGTGTGGCTTGGCTCTTAGCTTAACTGCAAAGCCATATGGTGGAAAATCATCGCTAAAAACAATGGTGGTTATCATTTAGGTGTGGAGTTATGTTTTTGGTGGGCTTTGAAGAGTACCGAAGGTTCATTAGGCTTTCTCAGCACTTTCATATTTTGCTGGGTTGTGGGGTTCGTAGTCTATGAAACACCTTGATACAGTTCATTCAGACTCTCCGTGGTACATTCTGAAATTAAGTTACTAATAACATAAGAGGTAACGTACTACTTAGTACCATAGTGTGTTATAAATTTCTAATTAATATATTACCCTATGGAAACTACTCCCTTCGTCTCGTATTTTGTCTACATTTGAAAAAATGTGATGGTTTAGGAGGTTAATTAAATGAAATTTTTACCCTCCATTACTTCGGCCCATATTAAACTCAACCGGTTTATCCTTACTTAGGAGAGGGGATATTTTTTGTATTGTGCATTCTCGGACCAAAATCCACTTCAGCAATCCAAAACACTCCTCAAGGTTTCCCTAAATTAATAAGGGGGAAGGGATACTTGGAACAAATTGTATTAAATGGTCTGTACTAGCCTCCGTCTTCCACTGGTTGTGGCTCCGCCCAGCCACCGCAAATGTGGTGGCACTAGCCAGAGCCACCGTCACCACCTCCCGGCCCTTCTTATATCTCCTTCATGTACTTCTCTTGTTATGTTTTTTTCTCTAGTGAGAACAGGCCATCAGAGGGTTGTGTGCTACTGCATCCACCTCTAGCCACCACATCCTGTTAGAGTTAATTCTACACGGCTACCATGGCCATTCTACACGGCTACCATGGCCATGGTAGAGCTGGCTAGGGCTGCCAATTTTCTTCCCCAACCCCTCCTTGTATACTTTGAGCTCTCCTAGGTTTATGTTTACAGTTAAACCAGTTGTCAGAGGGCTGTTTTGCCATGGCGTGGGCCATTTCAGGCCAATCAGGCTTGGCACAACAAGGGCCAGCCTCTATTCTATTATGCTCCACCCTATTCAGCCCTGATTTGTGTGCGATTCACATGATGCACAACACTCCCCATCTCTGCCCTTTTTTCATCTTTCCATGTTCGACCACCGATTGGTCTCCGATAGGTCTTTGCTAAGCTCACCTTGGCTTGGTGACGGCAAGGACTGTTGCAACCTGCCTCAAATATGCCTCCTCCCTTTTTGGGACTTTCCACCACCCAAAAAAACTTGATATGTAGATCGGTTTGGCTGGGATAGCTTGTGGATATATTGTCCAGTAGTTGACCCCATTAGTAGCTGGATCCTAATGCCATTGGCCTGAGCCGCCTCTAGACCATTTGACAACCCTCTTCCCCCTCAGGTTGCCCCTTTGGTAGCGTGTATAAGTGTTTGCACTGTACTTGCTTCACCTCACCATTGACTGGCATTGCCACCGACCGGGTTTAACCACCAAACCCCTCATTCATCTTTGAGCTCATAACCATGACCTTAGTCACTTTTGTGGGCCATGATGATGCAAAATCAGTGCATGAATTTGATGTTTTGTGGCAAAGTGCTTCTTAGCCACCAACTGGCCTCCATTTAGTCCACCTTAATTTTCGGTTGCATGCACCTGTCAATTCTATTTGGAACGACCTTGCTCTCGGCCGCCCTAGTGTGCCATTGTGGACCTAAAATTCCATGCTTGGAGTGTAGTAAAGCCCCCATCATGTTGTGATTACTTATTGTGTTTCTTAAATCCTCGGAACAATAACTCTCTTAACTAGGTGTTGCCTTTGGACACTGCCTCTACTGCAATGCTGCCACCATACCTATATAGTATCAATAAGACAAGTATATATCCTCATAAAAAAACAATAAATCAGGAGTACTACAAAAGTGTGCGTCTAGACAGGCTCCACACATGGTATCAAAGATGCATGGGCTTCATGTACTAGCCCATTCTCACATGCAGCCCTTATACATGTATCATGCTGCATTGTAGCGTGAGTTCATGGGGCCAAGCGTGCGTTGCATTTTCATAAGCATATATTGTCAAAAATTTGCTGTATACTCTGGTTGGGTAGATTCAATGAGTCATCTAGTTGGACATGGTAGGTTTAAGGCAGACTTTGAGTTCAAGCTTGGCTTGGCGGCTTGGTAGGCTTAAGGCAGGCTTTGTACAAGTTCAAGCTTGCTTGGCTCAGCTTTAAAGATTATACTCCTTTCGCATATTAATAGCTCCACTTGGTTTTTTTAACTACTATAAGACAAATGGAGAATATATGTTATTATATTTATCACAATACTACATATTATAATATCTCAAATTTTCCAGTCTTTCCTATATTAAAAAAGCATTTCAACCTTTCCTTCCTATATTCTTAATCAGATTTTTATTTTTTTATATAGTACTTACAATTATTTTTCAATCATAGAGGAAGCATTTAGTGACCAACCCTTAAATTTTTTTTGTTTATCTACCTATGTGCCAATTCCATATACACATAATCAGGCCATCTGCATGTCATGATGTATAACATATCCCATATATATAGTCATGTCACCTACATATCATGCTATAACTCATATTTCATAAGCACATAATCATGTCACCTGTACATTATGGCTTCATCCATAGCTCATAAAACATATACACATCATGTGTAATATATGAGGGTCATTATAATAATCACATAATGCATTAATCAATTCTCAACATTCATATCATGCATAATCATAACTTAATATCAACATTCACCCTGCAAAATCAAGTGTATCAACCACACACCATCCGCATATCCATGAAAATATATTTCATAATCGCATGTGTAACATAAGCATCATTGTTCCTATAAAACCTGTGTTAATGAGCATTATCTCTCATGCACATGCAACATTAATCATTAGTGAATGTCTCACAATTGAAAAAAATAATCTTGCTTATCCTAGCCGAAGCCTAAGCATACTTGCTTACCCTGGAAATCGTAAAGAGGAAGTCTTATGCAGTTTGGGTAATTTCCCTGGAAAAATATCCCCTGGTAAGCTGGTACAGGAATGTCACGACCCAGATTTTTAAAAGCATTTTTAAATAGCACGAACGGTAAGTAGTGATAAAAAAAATTTCTTCAATACAAAACAAATAATTCGATTAAATATCCAGGCCATGATAACTGGGGTTCACAAATACGGATATCAAATCATATGATATTTACATGTCTCAAAATTTCAACAACAGCTCATCCATCTAAGTGCAAGTTCGTCACCTTTCTGAAAATAAATAACAAGTTGACTCTCACGTTAAAGGTACACTAACGTACCAGAGTTGCAGAAACACATAATTTTCTTCTTGTGCTCACCTTTCTTGGTCTCACTTGTCGTTGCCTGGAGAATCTGCACCCAACCAAATGAAGCAACCACAACAATAACAATGGAATCTCTCCACCTTCATGACAAGAGCTTCCAAAGGATAAAATATTTTATTAATATTTTTTGGATTAGGCCAACATCACCCGATGTTAGTTGTCTACGTACTCATCAGACAACATCTCCAATGTGTCCAACAAGATCAGATCCAGATGTAGTTCTGCCTAGAAACTACTCTATCCTAAGAAGCATAACATTACACATGCAATGCTTAGGTATTTTTAACCAACCTAAATTTTAGTAAGTCCTTTAATCATTCCACTTGTCTAATTAACAAGCAATATTAAACAATGTTATTAATTATCTCACATCCCTTGTTCAATAATTAATACTATCAAATCTACAACTCAGAGATGACTCGCCCCTCGAGAAATCTCCAGACATAGTACTCTAACCTTGGAGTAGACTACTTAACAGCAGCTTGACCCAAATCGTCAGGGCTCTCAATAGCCTGCCACGAATATGGAGAAGAGGATCCCAATTGTGCTTATGGACACAGATTGGCAAGAAGTACAAGCCTTTTATGATGCTTATACAACTCCGTTTTTCGTACGTACTAAATAGTCCTGGGAAGACCTGCGGGAGACTCGCGGTAAAGACCCTCTGGTCAATACCTAAACCGTTGTGGCGATGAAGATGCATATTGCAATCTCCACCATCCCAACTTTGGGAGAAAATGTCTTATAAGATATTACTAATGTATCCATAGAAGCCTCAGGTCCTTATGACCTTTGACTCCCCCAAACATTTGAAACTTAGAGATTATTTCCATCTAGTCAAGTATCCACTCAACCATTTGGGTCATCTTCACCTTGTAAATCGGCCCACTAAATAGCTCATCCGCTAAGCTATGACTCGAAGAACATCTCGTAACCATCCTTGGTTCATTAACTAAGGTACAATTCTATGTCAGGGCCCCACTCACTCCATGAACTAGTCCCAACCTTTAAGAGGGTATTTTATCATTATCTTGATTAGGTGTTCTCCTCACAATCCGATGGCAACCCATGTCTTTTGATTAAACTTCATTAATCTTAAGTTACCAATATAAATCAAAGCATCAATAATAAGAACATGCATCAGCATAATCAACATAAATAATATGCATTCACACCAGTGCATAAATAGTGAATAAAGGCCTGTTGCACTCATTGGCATGGCTAGGGCTCAGCTAGTTCAAGCCCAAGAGTATAAACAACTATAACGTATCCTGCAAGTTACATATAAAACACTCTAGTCGTTCGATGTACTCGGTTGCAAGCACTTGTAATACGCTGCCTTAAACCTTGAGAATTAGGGTTCTTCCCCTTGTTTCCCATGACACTATGACCTGACAAGGTTTTCATGTCACTTACTAGTCACACCTCTTCCTTTTGAAGCCATTCCATGTCACTATAGCGTACCCTAACGCTTAGTGCTTAGGTTATTAGTTTCGACAGAAACGGAACATACTACCCTTAAGGGCATTAGCGTAATTTACCACCTAGGGTATGGTTCTCTCTCTTAGGTCATTTGGTCATCTTACTACCCTTTTATTTATTTTAAGTCATAATCGTCTCCGGAGGTTCCACTCTCAAGCTGACTCGTGCTTCCATTCACACGAATGTGGGCGGGTCCACTCAAAGGGGAATTTTTGTCATTTGGTTTAAGGCCTTAATGACATCTGATGGGTCCAAAATTGAACTCAAGCATACTACTTGACTTCATGGACTCTGTGTAATTTTCCTGGCGTATGACGGGGTCGTGAACCCCTTGAACCGTCCCATGTTTTGACTAACGGTTTACTATAAACCCTAAGGGCAAAAGGGTCAATTAACCACTCACTGGGATTTTGCTTCACTAAGTGGTTTGGTCCATAATTCAGATACACCTTAAAATCTTAGTGGAAAATTTCCCAATTTTTAAGATCACCCATAGGCCACTGAACCAGAGACTCGAAGTCGGGTAAGTGGTTTTCACACAATGATTTAACTATCAGGGGTAAAAAGGTCATTTTATAGTCTCCGAGATTTTTTCCGGGCCTAAAACTTGGTCAGGATACTCCCACACTTCTTAGGGTCTTTTTTTAAAATTTTTCTAGAATATTTTTGACATTTTAGCCCCTTGAATCGGACCCAGTTCAATCCCCATTTCTTCTCTTTTTTTTTAACCTGACCTGAACTGGGTCGGTTTGGGTCGATGACCCGCAACGCGGGTCGTCTTCCCCCAGTCCGGCCAGAGGCGTATTTGCCTTTGGCAGCGCAGCCACTTGCCACCACTGTCGGGCGGCAAGATGGGGCCCACCAGATCGTCGCCAAGTGGCGATCTCAATGGGCCTGGCCCCCGCCACCGCCCGGTGGCCGGCCGGGGCCAAGGTCGCCCTCTTTTTTTCTTTCGTACTGCTCGGCGTGGCAGCCAGGCAACATACTGGAACCAACCTGATCACCGGGATCCAGCTATTCTGGAGGTCCAGGCTTGCTGCCCATCCCTAGCGGTCTTTGCCCTGTCGCGTGCCGGAATTTTTGTCTTTTTTTTAACTGAACTGAGCGACCACAGCCGTTGCCACCGAACATACCCGGGCCAAGCTAGGCCGAAATAAAGTGAAACCGGAGGTAGCATCCGGTGGCCGGCAGCAACAGAAAATAGTCTGATTTATATAAACAGTGATTTCTGCAATCACTATTCATATAAATTATAGAAACAAGCAAATTTGTAGGTTATTAAATTCTAATTTATTTAGCAAAACCTCTACTAATCTTGATTCGAAGTCCTACCTCAATTGCTAAGTTGTCATCGATCCACCGCCGCCAACACCTAGCCAGAGTCTCGTCGAAAAATTCTATCATCGCCTCTTTCTCCATCCAAAGCCCCCTCCAAAAAGCCTTAATTCTTTATTTTTATAGGCATGGGATTAGGGTTCTATTGGGCCAAAATCTCTTCAATTCAGCAGCCAAATTGGGCCCAAAACAGCACAATTTCGTTATACTAATTGATTGGGCCCGTATAGTGACTTAAACGGACAATTCGCACGTCTAATTCGGGTAAACGGGCCCTGCATGATATGTTCAACTTCGAACAGTCGTTTCTCCCTCATCCGAACTCCAATTTGCGCGTTCTTGGTGGCATTTCGAAGTTCTTTCTGTCTACTTTCCATCCATATAAATTTCAGCCACTAATTGATTAGGTTATTCCAATGAGAAGGTCAAGGGGTCCAACACCCTAATTTCCCGTGGTCAACTCGGGAATTTAGAAAATTCCCGAATGTTACAAGGAAAGCAGGAATTATCACTACTTTCTGCCATGATTTGTGCTTTCTAGCTAATCACCTAACCAAATGCGAAAATCTTCCCCTTAAAAATCCTCCTTAAGTATTTACCTCAAAGTGATACTAATAGATGATGTGCATCACTACATGTGGTCTCATCCTTGCCTATAATACACCTTTCAAGACAGTTGGCTGTGAGAAGACAATTGTTATTCTTTTTACATTTGGGATTCTTCTGAAATAGGCAGTAGATGGATGTCTTGGAGTCAGACTCGTATGATAGGAAATAATTATTAAAAAATAAGTAGTTTTATTATGTATATATGCCTAATATAAGTATCCATTTATGTTTTATGTTTAATCACTACAATTTATTTGTAACAACTATAAATAATAATAGTAATAAAGTTAATCTTTTACCTTAGTAGTATCTAATTAATTGAATAAAAAATATTTATTTTAGCATTTTTTAGCACATTTTAAAAAATGTAATGGATAATGGTTATCCGATTAACCGACTGATTAATAGTGGAAGAAATGGTAATGAAAATACCTACCCCATTTACTTAATGGAAATATTATAGATAAAAATTTGAGAAACGGTTATGCTAATAGAATAAGTTATACCAGTTCCATTGACAGCCCTAGGTACAGGTGTTCCCGAAATGGGTTAATTTGGTTTTGTTTTTCTCTAAAATCATTTCATGTGATTGATTTTAATGAAATGCCAACTGTATTTAGCTTTTATATGTCTGTAGAGCTACCACAATTATTTAAAATGTTTTAGAAGTATATGATATAAGAGAAAGAGTCTTATTTTTATGAGCCTGGGCTTACGGTCGAGCATGCCATTATGCATTTTCAATGATGGGACAACGGGGGCAATGCATATAACTTATGGGACATATTGGTTTATGCCACAAATCACAATGCCAGGGTTCACACAGACAAGTGTGAGTCTGGGCCCATACAAACTTTTTCCTAATAGAAACTAGTGTTTTTTTTAAAAAAAATTGTCCCTTAAAATATGACTCTGTTCATGGCTAGCAAATGAACAAAATTGACACTCTGGAGAATCCATGTATGTCGACCATTTACAGTCACCAGCATCATATTGTAGGAAAGGAGAATCTAGATTGAGATTGGTTTATGTTAGAGATGCTACTTCATGAGATTGTTTTTGAAATACTTGAAAATCTCTGTTATTCTTTTCAATTAAAGTTTGAGACTTGCTTCGCCGATTGTTGTGATATTTCATGTCGGCTCAGTGCTACTAGAAAGAACAAAGGATTGGTCCTCTGTGAACAATCTGTTAACTAGAGAGACTGTTTTTCATCTCAAGTTAATGTTTTCCTGAGCTGGTTTTTAAATTTTTTGTTTCCCACTCGAGGTGATTACAGTCGCTGTTGGACTTGTGAGTCATTTTTTGCTGAAATTAGGCAGCTGAGAAAGTAAAGCCTGGTTCCTTGTAATCAGTTCATGAACATTGTTTGTAACCAAATTTAGATTTAGTATTAGCATTTATACTATAACTCCGTCACATTTACGTTGGTTATATACCCTCTCTTCCAATCCTAATGTAAATGATTTATCACTACCTCCCATATATGGTTACAGTCTACATGGTACAAAGAATATGGTAGTATGAGCCCAGCTCCAGGCACTTTTGGGCTGCACGATTACAACTGTGCAACCCAAGTAAAAAATGTCTGGCGGCTTTTCAATAAGATGCCCACCCCTAAACCATGTGCATCGTCGAATCGAGTTTGAAGGACGATGTAAGTTCGTGCATGTTCCGCGCATATTAACGTTTCCGTTCTACAAAAATGCCAATAACTCCAAAAAAACATTTGTGTAAGTACTCCGTCTATAGGCACAAGCCACAAAGGTTTCCTTGGATGAGAGTCATAATTATCCCTACGGTTATTAAAAATCAGGGATAAAAATTTGTGAAAGATTAGATTCTCAGCAAAAATGACATATAAAAAATAGAAAGTACATCCCTATGTGTTGTTACTTAGGGGTGTTAACGAGCCGAATATTATTCAACTTTAAAGTATTTAAACTTGAGCTTAAAACTTAAATTTTAAGCTCGAATTAAGTTCGAGTTAAGTTTGAGCTGAGTCTAGTTGCTACATCTTGTGATCATTATTTAGTTTTGTAATTAGTGACTTAAAGGTACTTAAAAAAATTTACTAAAATGAACATAGTTAATAAATTATCCAATATATTAGATTAGAAAATCAAATGAACTAGCCTTTGTTGATTTTGATTTTCTAAATTACATTTTTAATACACGACGGAGGGAGTAAAGATTTATAAAAAATAGTTCTAGATCTCATGAGACATAATATAATTCATCTAATAATAAGCCTCATGTAGTTATACATAAAAAATAAAAATGATATATTTTATTAAAATAATTAAAACTTGAGAGACATAATATATATATATATATGAGCAATAATAAACTTAATGTGAGTTTAAGTTTTAATCAAGCTTCGAGCCAAGTTGAGTCAAACTTAAATATGTTTGAGCTTGGCTTAACCAACTTCTAGTTCAAGCTCGAATGCAGTCAAACCGAGTAGAACTCAAGCCAAGTCTAGCTTTTTAGCTTACTTTAACACCCATATTATTACCAGAAGAGCTACTATTGACAAGCTAAATCTTTCTCGAGCTCCAAAATATTCAATACCATTTATAAGTATTTTGAATATACCATATATACTACCCTTACAACTTTCCCCTCATGTTGTAAATCATATATACACTGCTCCCCACCCACTCACCATGTGTTCACCACTATGATGGCTTAGGGCTTGATTGTTGGCATGGAATCGGACTTTATAATATGGTGCATTTGTAGCCGTGTTTTAAAACCTGGCCTGGTCCTTGACTCAAAAAAGTGGCCTGGCCGGTTCAACCCAGTTTATCTAGGGGTCAACCCAGGTTGACCCAAAGATATAAAAACTTTCTTTCACCATTTTCATCAAAACCCTAACAGATCATATTCTAGAAAGTTTTATCGGCATGAGATTTTTGTTCTTTAAAAAAAACTATTGTGAACGACCATGGTGTCCAACCACCCATCTGCTCCTCCCAAACAAACATTCTCAAACAGCCATGGCATCCAACCACCTACATCGTCCTCTCCTCTTCTAGTCCAACCCCGATTAGAATCTTGCCACCACGCCCATTGGCTCCGGCTTCCCTTGCCCCATTTGAAAGGAGAGCTTTTCATCTCCCTCCCTGTCCCACTCCCTCTCCACAATGCCCTATGAGACCCAAGCCCCCAGTTGGAACCCTCCGCATCCCCCTTAAAAACCTCCTTGACTCCTCTGTCACCACCTCCCAGTGGATCTAACCTCGCCGCCAGTGCTTCTTGACAGCGATCTTGCCTCCACCTTCTCGGCGCTGCCCCATGTATTGAGGAGATCCCCCTTCCTCGCCTCACCTCCATGTCCTCTCCTCCCCGGTGGTAGATTTTTTTTCGCCCGGATCGGCCCTATTGTCTAGGTCACAAGTTTGACCAGCCGGGTTTGAGTAACCCGCCCAAGTCAACTCAACCTGACAACCCAAACGACTCAGCCTAGATTTTTGGCCACGCCCGATTGAACCTAGTCGAACCGGCCAGGCGAGTCCGGGTTTCAAAACACTAGCTTGCAGTGAGCATACAAGGTGGGGAAATTTGGTCTCGCATTAATTGTCCGATTTGGGAAAGTATAAATTTTATTTAAGGTAACAAACAGCTAAGATCATAAAAAGACAAAAATATAATTAACTCATCACTTATTGCATGTACGAAAAAAGATTTTTTTCGTAACATTTATTAGGTTCATGTTACTCTTGCTATAGAAAGAAGTAAATTAAAGTAAAATAATTATATTAAAAGCTTTCTAATAGATAATAAAAAAAATTACATGCCATGAAATTTAAATATGTCAATGTGCAGAAGGTTTATCTAGCGCGCATGAGCTCATACTCTTATTAACTTTTTCCCTGATAAATTTATGTCTGCTCGCAACCAACTCGCAATTTTGAAATTTCGCACACCAAAAAAATGCAATTAACCTGTACATAGAAATCCACTTAAGGCAGAAGCTTGAGCACTACATACTGGAATTCATTTACAAGTGCCAACTTGCTTTACAATCTAGAAGTATTGTTCATTGTCATCAGCCTATTGTTACTAATGCCAAGATTAAAATGCCGAGAGAGTCGTGACCTTAAGACAATAAAGCAAAAAATCAAGTTTGTTTACTTTTAATGTGGCCTCCAAGATGTGCTTCCCTCACTCGGTGCAGTTCGGTCGTCACCATTCTCATGTCCATTCTATCTTTTGGAAGTTTAGAGGAGCATCTAATTCCAATGCTTATGACTGAAACCAAGGAATCTTGGATTTTACCTAGTTCATTTTTTCCTTCTTCTAGGAGCAATTGGGGGTCTACAATCTCCATCACTCGTTCAGGATATGACATATTTGCGAGCATTGAGATGGTTAAGCCATCTTTGAACATAGCATCGGTAGGCTTCTTCCCCGTGAACATCTCTAACAAGAAGACCCCAAAGCTATACACATCGCCCATAGTAGTCACTTCACCACCAGTACCATACTCTGCCATTAGAAGAAATGAATACAACTTAGTAAGCTATTTAGATGTGGTACAGCCTGTCATGTTGCTTCTGTCCAAAATCCTAAAAGTGATTATGAGAGACATAATTTAGTTCAAAACAAAAATTCGTTTAAGACATAACCCTTTTTATCCTGTTCAAACATTTTCAAGCTTCATAAGTGAGAGAGAGAGAGTACCCGGAGGAATGTAGCCAATGGTACCACGTATATTGATTACACAAGATAGAGGTAAGGAAGTGTCACAACTTTCTGTAAACAAAACCTTTGCAAGTCCAAAGTCACTTACATGGGCAACCATTTCTTCATCCAGGAGAATGTTGCTAGGTTTTAGATCACAACGAACAATAGGAGCATGACATCGATTATGAAGATAATCTAATGCATTAGCAATATCAATGGCAATACTTAATCTTTTATTCAAATTCAAAAATTCATTTTCACCACCTTGTGGGTGCAGCCAGCACTCCAAAGTCCCATTTGGCATGAATTCATAAACTAGAGCTTTGAATTCATTTCCTTTCGCATCCAATCCTGAGCAGGAAGTTAAGATCTTGACAAGATTCCGGTGCCTAATATTTCTTAAAGCTTCACATTCTGCCGTGAAACTCTTAAGAGATCCATTTTTGTCAAGTTTTATAACTTTCACAGCAAAAACCATTTGATTATCACCAAGAATCCCTTTATATACCGAACCAAAACTTCCAGTACCTATCAAATTTTTCGATGAGAAACCATCTGTTGCTTTAAGGAGTTTAAAATAAGATATCTTCATGAACTTGGATGACTCTGTAGAGGAACTCAAGATAGGCTTCTTTCTCGACTTTCTTATGCAATAGATTGCAAAGAGACACAATGCCATCATAAAAATGAGACTCCCTGCAATTGCCAAGGCCTTTAGTTTCATTGAGGAGGCTCTTTTATGTCCATCAATCACCTTGGTGGAACATGCTGGCAACTTCAATTCCCTTATACCGCCACAAAGCTTATTGTTCCCTTCCAACGAAATTGAAGTTTCATTCGTGAATATACCTTCCATTGGTACTTCTCCTTCGAAATTGTTGTAAGACAAATTCAGAACTATTAGGTACAACCACCTTGTAATGAAATCAGGTACGGTACAGGACAATTTATTTCAAGAAAGATTAAAAATTTGAATTATTTTCAAAGCATTCAGAGACATAGGTATGGCTCCGGTAAAGGAGTTGCCAGCCATATCCAAATTTTCCAAAGCCAAACAGCTGCCAAGAGTGTATGGGATGCTACCGACCAATTGATTGTTAGCAATATGCAGTAGATATAGGTTAATTAGTTTACCAACTTCCACCGGCAAGGACCCACTTAAGGAGTTTTTAGATAAATCAAGTGCAATTAACGATGTTAGGTCAAATAAAACACTGGGTATCACACCAGTGAGGCGATTGTAGGAAAGATAAAGATGCCTCAGCTTTGTACAATTCACTAGACTTGGAGGTATTTGCCCTTGCAACCGATTGCCAAATAAATAAAGGCCGTCTAATAAAGAGAGGTTCCCCGAGGACGCCGGAATTTGCCCTGATAATCCATTATTAAATATGTAAATTAGCTCCAACCATCTATAATTTCCAAAACCTACAGGTATAGAACCGGTCAGCAAGTTACTCTCCAAGCCTAAAACTTTCAGGTTGACAAGGTTTTCAATCCCTGGACTTATGGTTCCATATATCCGGTTCCCACCTAATGACAAAACTTGCAGTTTGGAAGAAATGTTTCTTATAGAATCCCCCAACAAGCCATGGAGGTGATTGTAACTTGCTCCCAAATGTTTGAGACCGCTGCAGTTGGTTAAAGACCTAATAAACATCAAATCATCCCCCTTTTCACTCCCAAGATCATTCATTGCAACTTTAAATATTGTCAGGTTCTGACACTTGCCTATATCACTTGGTATAGAACCAGTAAAATAATTTGAAGCCAAATGCAGTGTCCTAAGATGAGAAGCATTAGACAAAGAAACTGGAATGGGTCCGGTAAACTGATTCATTCCAATATAAAGGAACTCAAGTTTTGGAAAAGCTATTCCAATATGCGATGGAAGCCGACCTCTTAGCTGGTTAGAGACGACATCAAATATCTTCATGTTACTGAGATTGTAGATGGAGGGAGGAATCGTACCAGATAAATTGTTTTGGTCTAAATACAGCACTTGCAATCGAGAAAGTTGGCCTAGCTGCTCCGGGATCCTCCCTTGCAAATTATTTCGCCCCATTGCAAGGGTGGTGAGAGAGGAAATGTTCCCTAGTGAAGGTGGGATGCTTCCACTGAGATGGTTCATATATAAACCAAGATAAGTGATCTTTGGCAAAGAGGCAAGCTCAGAGATGATGCTTCCAACCAACTTATTGTAAGAGAGGTCGAAGCCTGTGAGTTCCAAGCAGTGGGAAAAGTTGGTGGGAATTTCTGCTTCCAACGAATTGTAACTCAAATTCAGTAACTTGAGCCGAAGGAGAGAACCAAGCTGGTGGGGTATTTCTCCATGCAAGCTGTTATTGTAAAGCCTGATCGATCGGAGGAAGGTGATGTTTGCCAAATGAGGCGACAAGCGACCCACTAGTCCAAGACCAGTCAGGTTCAGGGCTATGACTCGTTGGTGGTGTTTGCGGCCACAGGTGACTCCCGGCCATTGACAGAAATGAAGAGAACCATTCCACGAGCTAAGCACTTGGAAAGGATCACCAGTTATCTCTTTCTTGAATTCCAGTAGAGCAAGACGATCAGTCTGGTTTTTCATTACTGAAACAGTTGAAGCTGATGCAGAGTGGAACATGCCATGAGACATGAGCAAGGCAATGATGATAAGACAACAGATGAGGCGGGTGATCGTCTTTTGCAGCAGAGGGTCCATTGGAGGTTGGTTTGAAGCCAAGACTTTGAGTACTTGGGCAATGCCCCAGTAAGTTGCTATAAATGGTGGGAGGTTTTGACGAGAGTAATTGGCCAGTTGGCTGCTGAGACTTGATCAACAAAAGCTTTTTTCTTCGTAACATGGTAGATGCCAGTCTATACTAGTGAGGCAGCATGTATTAGCAACGTGTTTTGAATGCTAATCATCACATTACTCTGATTAATTAGTTGGCTACAAAAACAATCCATTATGGCCACTCTTGAAGTCTCCTGAGGCTTAACTGCTAAGGCTTCTTCACTTCACTTCATGCTTGGGGTTGGCCTGCTAGTCCTTGTCATGTTGATGTTCGGAAGGAGGATTGAACAACCAAGACGACCTACATTATTGGGGCGTACCAGAAAATCCTGATCATCACCTATACGAGATGAACGCATGTACAATTCGTAGGCCCATAATAAAAGCGATTCAGGTGTGTCCATCAATATGGGTGAAGCATGAGCTATGCTAATGAAGTTGGGTAACGGACCTAGGTCACTAGTGAGGTCTAAAAAAGTGGCCCCTACTAATAAATTCCCTGTTTTTGGTGAAGTATGCCTAATAATTTAAAGTTCTATCTGTGGGGCGAAAATTTCGAAGATTGTTATACAATGACGTTGGCAGTTGGGAATATACCATGAATACTAAAGCTCACCTATTCACTCTTTTTTTAGATTAGAGGTGGCAAAAGAGCTTTATTCCTAAAACAACTTGAAGCCGGGCCCTTTCTTTACATATGATTTCATAAAATCAGTATGACAGATTTTTTCGATCTAACTCGATCAAGTTTTTCAGGCCCCCTGATGTCTTCGATCATGATTCAAAACAAGAGAATGCTTTGGACAAAATGCAGCAAAAACAGATGATTATAGAAAGTATATTAAACTGTAACTCCAAAGAAACAAACAAAATCAGTAGGTAGGGGATAACCCCAACCTCACTCCGAATCCATAGAGCGTTGACGCAGAGTTTCGGATACAAGACGAATCGTCCCCAATTTCTGGAATGTCAATGTAATGATACCTAACAATTTCCTTCAAAATTGGTTATAAACCTCCTGATGTAAAGTAGCAAAATGTGCCAAAGTAATCACAGCAGCATCATGTTCCCCTAGCTGCAGTGAAGCAGAGACTAAACTCAGGGTTTGGCAAAGAATATGACCATATACATTCTCAAATGGGCATTTTCTGGTAGATCTATTTACCGAAGAATTATATGCGAACTCTTGCTTCAGGGAGACATAAATCCCATTGTTTTGGCTTGGTTCCTACTAGATACCGTAGCAAATTCCCCATAGAGCGATTAACAGCCTCAGTTTGACCATCGGACTAAGGGTGGCATGTGCTACTAAACTGTAGAGAAGTGTCAAGCCTCTTCTAAAGTGTCCGCCAGAAATGACTAAGAAAACGACTATCACGATCCGATGTAAAGGTCTTTGTAACCCAATGGTGGCGAACAACTTCCTTGAAGAAGAGTAAGGCGATGTGAGTGGCATCCGAGGTCTTTTTACAAGGAATAAAATGTAACATTTTGGAGAACCTATCGACGACCACAAAAATGGAGTCAACACCTTGCTCCTTGCTGAGTCTTTGGGAATCCAAGGATGAAGTCCACTGATATATCCTCTCATGGCTTCGTAGGAATAGAAAGAGGAAGGTAGAGACCCGTGTTCTGAGATCCACCCTTTTCTTTCTGGCAAACTAAGCAATGCTTAATGAACTTGATAACATCGTGTTTGATATATGGCTAGTAGAACCTCTCCTTAACCAGTGCTTCAGTTTTGTCACGGCCAAAGTGGCCACCCACCAGCATGAAGCTCCTTAATCAGCTGTTCACGGAGAGAACACACAGGAATGCACAGAACATGTCACTTATATAAGAATCCTTGCACAATACGAAACTCAAATAAATACTGCCCTGACAGTCAGCCCAATGTTGTTTGAAGTCTCAATCTTCTTCATGCATATCTTTGAGGCAATCTAAACCAAAAATCTCAGTTCGTAACACAGCAAGCAAGCTCATTCATCGGCACAACGCATTAGCAATTTTATTCAGGGCACCAGATTTATGTTTAATGACAAATAAATATTCCTGTAGTTCAGCTATCCACTGAGCATGCATTCGATTGACTTTAATCTGTCCCAACAAATATTGAAGGGACTGATGATCACTGTGGAGTACAAACTCTGAACGGAGGAGATATTGGAATCGGAGGGTTTGGACAATGAAAAATAACTCATGTGCCTAGGCAGACCATTTCCTCCTTGCTTCATTCAACTTTTCGCTATAAAATGCAATGATTTTGCCTGCCTAAGATAGAACTGTACCTATTCCTACGCACGAAGCATCACACTCAACCTCGAAAGCTTTATGGAAATCTAGAAGGGATAAGATAGGAGTAGTAGTTAATTTTTCCTTGAGGACATGGAAACTACATTCAGCATCAGTAGTCCATTGGAACCGATCTTTCTTCAGGCAATTTGTTAATGGTGCAGCCAGTGTGCTAAAGTTCCTCACAAAGCGCCAATAAAAAGATGCTAAACCGTGAAAACTTCGCAGGTCTGTCACACTACGAGGAGTCGGCCAGTCTTTTACTACTTGTACCTTGGAGTCATCAACCGAAATACCTGTTGAACTAATGACATAACCAAGGAAGATAAGTTTATCAGTCATGAAGTGGCATTTCTTTTGGTTGATAAACAAAGCATGTGATTGGAGAGTTTGAAATATTTCAGATAAATGATGTAAATGATTAGCTTCAGTGTAGATATAAACTAATATATCGTCAAAATAAACAACCACAAAGTGTGCTAAGAATGGCTTTAGCATACATGTCATCACCCACATAAAGGTACTAGGCGCATTTGAAAGCCCAAATAGCATTATCATCCATTCATAGAGCCCCTCCTGTGTTTTAAATGTTGTCTTCAACTCATCCCTAGGACGAATTTGGATTTGGTGATACCCACTAAGGAGATCTATCTTCAAAAATATAGCTACTCCACCCAAGAGGTCCAACATGCCATTTGAGGCGAGGAACTGGGAAGTGGTATTTGATAGTGATTTTGTTTATAGACCGACTATCAATGCACATGCGCCATGTGCCATCTTTTTTTGGCACAAGCAGGGTGGGGACAACGCATGGACTGATACTTTCACGAATAAGCCCCTTACAAAGTAACTCTTCCACTTGCTCTTGGAGGATTTTATGATCAGCAGGTGTCATCCGATAATGTGGTAGATTTGGCAGGGATGCACCTAGAGTGAAATCAATTTGATGTTGAATATGGTGTAAAGGTGGTAGACCATGTGGTAGTTCATCTGGCAGTAAGCTTTGGAACTCCTGTAATAATTGTTGAAGCTGAGAGGGAATAATAGCTGATGATGATGTTTCTCCCTTTACAACAAGGGCCAACACTGCTTGAAACTCTTCCAAATAAGGCTGAATATTAGTTGTGACCATAAAGGATTTCTTTTCTTTGGCTGCTAGTTTCACTACTTTGTCACACTAGCCGGGAAGGAGGACCACTTTAATACCGTTGTAGTAGAATGCATAGGTATTATCTTTGCCATTGTGTTGGGAATTGACATCAAACTATCATGGACGTCCGAGGAGTAAGTGGCAGGCATCCATCTCCACAACATCACAAGTGATGTCTGCCTTGTAAACTTTGCCAATAGAAAAAGGTACTCTGCACTGTTCATTCACCTTGGTTTCTCCTACATCCTTATTCCATCTAATGAAATATGGTTTTGGGTGAGAAGATGTCTCAAGCTTCAGTTTAGTCACCACTTCCTTTGCAATGATATTTTCACGGCTACCTCCATCAACAATAACGTTACATAACCGATTGTTTACTGTCCCTTTAGTCTGGAAGATATTGTGCCGCTGACTCACATCTTTCTACTTTGGTGTATAAAGTAATTTCTTGACAATAATAGCCAAAGGGTGAGTGTCAAGATCTAGACCAATATCTTACCAGTTCCATAATTTTTGGAGTGTCTGGATCTGCTTCTTCATCTTCTGAAATTTCTTTCTCGTGGACTGCAGTTGCTACCTGAGCCACTCTTCGTGGTGGACAATGGTTTGACTTGTGATCAGGTTCACCATATTTATAGCATTTAATTAGTGGTGGTAAGGCACATGGGTTAGATTTGGAGCTACCAGCATTGTAATTCAATTTTGGAGCAACCCTTGGAGTTTCATTTCACAGAGTCTTGGCACTAGAAGATTCACCCAATGGGATTGACATTTTTGTTGAAGGTGGGACTGAGGTATGGAATTTAGCTGCAACATTGTTCCTACTGCCTTGTCTTTCAAAATGGTCTTTAGCTCTAGTTGCCAACTGTATAACATCATTCAATTTATAAATCGGCTAGACAGTAATTCGGTCATGAATGTTGTAATGCAAACCCCCAATAAAGTGGGAAACCATTTGTAACTCGCTTTCTTCCAAATTATTTCGAGTAGTCAGCCTATTAAATTCATATTAGTATTCTCGCATACTCCTACTTCCCTGTTTGCATTGTTGGTATTGCTGGAAGAGTAATTGTTGATAGTCAGCTGGAAGAAATCTCGCAACTAGAAGTTGTTTCATTTTCCTCCATGTCATAATCGTATGTTTTCTCTGTCTTGTGCGACTAGCCTGCAGTTGATCCCACCATGCAGCTACACCCGATTTCAAACGATATGCTACAAATTTAACTTTCCTATCCTCAGAAACTTCCATATAGTCAAAGAATTTCTCATCTTCATATAACCAATCTAAGAAATCTTCAATATGTAACTGACCATTAAAAGGAAGTAGGTTTGATTTCAACCTGAAATTTCCCTATGCAAAATTGTCATTTGGCCTCCCGTGAAGCATTTGTTCATCCAACCCATCTTCACTTGAGTCATCTTGAATTTGAGCATGCAAAGGAGGAGGTGGAGGGAGGATAGAGTTTAAGGGTTTGACCCTCGCCGGAGCGGGCGATCGTCATCGATCATATACTCGCACGGGAGGTTCTGGGGGTTGTGGCTCCGCCACAATTGAGGTCACCGGAGATTTAGATTCAACTGTTGGAGTTGCTGTAAAATTTGGAGAAGGTGTTGGTTTGTAACTGATGCAAGAGCAGTTTATTTTACTAGAAAGTATATGGAAAATATGTTTCAACTAGTGTTTGGTTTCTGCATTTCATCGAACACTTGTGTTAAGTGAAAATATAACGAAGGGCATTCTGGGTATTCACTAATGGATTGAAAGATTATCGTTGGTATGATGAGTAATTTTCTAGAACTATGGAGGGGCTTTTCTGTAAAACTAGTTTAATCATCGTTAATTCTGTTAGTCATCCCTTACCTCTCAAGGTTGAACAGAACGGTGTTAATTGTTGGAGATGATAACGGCGTCATGGCAATTTCAAATTCTTTCTTTCAAATACTATAAATAGTATTTCAAGTTGTAATTAGAGGCATTGAATGTAATTAGAACTTGTTTGTTCAAATTGGGTATTTCCTTGAGCTTTGTGAAAGTTGTGCTTTGTTTGAGCTGGGACTGATAGTTCAGCGAGATGTTGAACATCAATTTATTTTCATTTATGTAATTGATCTTCAATTAGTGAAAATTCCCTAAAAAAGTTCTTCAATTCTGTTTTCAATTTGGGCACTACATCATATTGGTATCAAAGCAGGGTTCAGCTATTTGCGATGGCAGCCAACGATTGAGGAGAAGCTTCATCAAGTTCACCATCAATGGTTGATATGGTGATTCTCCGACAACAATTGCAACAGTTGATGCAACTGGTGACGACCCAACTAGAGGTGATGATTCGAAACCTCAGTACAATTCTAAATAATTTAGTGAATTCAGGAAACCCTGCTCCAAGAAATTTGCACACAAATCCAAGAAATGTGGAAGTCTTTCCCTATCGAAATACCAAAACTTTTGGATCTCGATGCAGTACTGAATCCTCTTCAAGTGAAGACAAATTACAACCAAATATTTTACCACCAATTAATCCAGGTGCGAATTCTTATATGTCTCAATTTAAACCTAAAATGGATTTAGCTTGTTTTAATGGACAAATGAACATTGAACAATTTCTGGATTGGATGATGGAAGTTGAGAATTACTTTTAGTGTTTGGACATTCCTGATGAAATGAAATGTCGGGTGGTGGCTTGTAAGTTGAGGAGTGGAGCTTCTGCATGGTAGAACCAACTCCAACAAGATTGAATTAGCAAGGGTAAACACTAGATTCAATCTTGGTCTAGAATGAAGAAATTGTTAAAGGAAATATTCTTACTTGCTGATTTCAAATAATCCTTTTTTAAACAGTTTCAAAATTGCAGTCAAAGTGAAAGAACTGTATCAGAATATATTGAGGAATTCTATAGACTATTTGCTAGAAATAGTTTACATGAATTTGAAGCTCAGAAAATACAAAGATTTGTGGGAGGGCACAAATATGATCTGCAAATACAGTTAGCTTCCAAACCAATTAGAATTGTGACTGAAGTCATTCAAGCTGCTTTAAGAAATGAAACATTACTGAATTAGACTAAGAGCAAGCAAGTGTCAGTTGCAAGAAATCATGGAATAGGATTTAGCTACAATCAAAATAAAAATAAGGAGCCTATGGTTGCAGAAATGAAAATAAGAAAGAATGATTTTGTAAAACCCACAAAACCCACATTTTCAGTTCCTGTTGGCAAGAAAAATGTTTATGCTAAACCTAAACCCAACACCTACGGGAAATTCAAAAAGCCTGGACGTTATTCATTTGAATGCCTATTGCAAACAGGAGATCCAAATGTTAGATCTAGAGCTATGTCTTGTCATTTAAGTGGCTGAGGAAGAATACAATGAAGAAAGTGGTAATGAGGAAGAACAAGAAGAAGTATTTGGGGATGGAGAACATGACTGTGATGAATCAGCAAATTTGTCTTTGATCACTAGAAAAATTTTGATTGCTCCTAAGTAGTTAGAATTAAGCCAGAGACATAATTTGTTTACCACTGTGGGAACTATCAAAGAAGTATTGTGTAAGGTAATTGTAGATGGGGGTTGCACAGAAAATTTAATTGTAACTTTAGTAGTGAAAAAATTTGGACTGCCTACACATCCTCATCCTTAACCCTATACAATTGGCTGGATAAAAGAAGTGGGCGAGGTTAGAGTGTTAAAACAGTGTAATGTACCTTTTTCCATTGGTAAAAATTATAGAGCATATATTTTGTGTGATGTTTTAGATATGACAATTTGCCATTTATTACTTGGAAGACCATGGCAATTTAATACAAGTGTTATTCATGATGGGCATGCCAACACAATTCAATTTGAATTTAGAGGCAAGACTATAATTCTACACCCTCAGTTGATGCGGGATAAAGAAGAAAAAATTAATACAAACTTGTAGCACCAACAGTCTACACCAGTAACTGTTAAAACTACAAAGACAAATGTCAGACTTGGAAACAATTTCGAGAAAGGTAAAAATAAAAGAAATCCTTAGCAGTACTTTGAAATATTTCTTTAGATATAAGGACTGAACAACTAGTACTAGCATTTGTGAATAAGAATGCTCTGTTAGCTGTATCACATACATCAATTCATGAACACAAAAGTAATTCAAAAACTTCTTCATAATTTTGGTTAATGAAGATCTGCCTTTATCTCTACCACCTATGAGAAATATACAACACAAGATTGATTTACAGCCAAGAGCTACTTGATCTCACCTACCCCATTATCGGATGAGTCCTGCTAAGCATGCAAAACTTCATAAACACATACAGGATTTATTAAAGAGGGGCTTGATTAGAGAGAGTTTAAGCCCTGTGGTTGTGCTAACACTGTTAGTACCCAAAAAGGATGGAACACGGCGTATGTGTGTTGATTCAAGGGCCATCAATAAAATTACTATTAAATATAGATTTCCTATACCTAGTCTAGAGGATATGCTAGACATGCTGGAAAGATCTCAGGTATTTTCTAAGGTGGATTTAAGGTTAGGCTATCACCAAATTCGAATGCAGTTAGGGGATGAGTGAAAAACTGCTTTCAAGACAAAGGATGGGCTTTACGAATGACTCGTAATGCCATTTGGGTTAACAAACACACCCAACACTTTTATGAGATTGATGACTCATAAATGTGTTACTAGGAAAATGTGTAGTGGTTTACTTCAATGACATACTAATATATAGTATGAATAAAGCCTAACATTTAGACCATTTACAAAAGGTTTTTCAGTTGTTGCTTGAAAATAGTTTGTATATTAACTTGAAGAAGAGCATTTTCTTGGCAGAACAATTGATTTTCTTGGGATATGTTGTCAGGAATGAGGGATTAAAAGTGGAAACATAGAAAGTCAAAGCTATAATCAGTTGGCCAATACCAAATAGTGTGACTGAAGTTAGGAGTTTCTTAGGACTTGCCACCTTCTATCGAAGATTTATACAAGGCTTTAGTACTTTAGTTGCACCTCTCACTAACTATTTGAAGAAAGGAAACTTTAGATGGTAGTCTAAACAACAAAGAAGTTTTGAGATTTTAAAAACAAAACTCACTACAGCTCCTACTCTAGCTTTACTAGATTTCAGTACAAGTATTTGAGGTAGATTGTGATGCATCAATTCAAGGTATTGGAGCTGTATTAATTCAGGAAGGTAGACCAGTGGCTTATTTTAGTCATAAACTTAACCCAGCCAAATAGAAATGGTCAGCCTATAAACTTGAATTATATGTTTTGGTACAAACCTTAAAACACTAGCGACATTACCTAGTATTCAAGGAGTTCGTAATACATATTGATTACGATTCTTTGAAACATTTACATACTCAATCCAACAACCGCAAGGTGAATTTAATCTTCATGATGGTTTTTTGTATAGGGACATCTTCTTTGTATTCTTGTGTGTTCTCTACGAATGATGCTTATTCAGGAACTGCATGGAGGAGGACTAGCTGGACATGTGGGTCGAGATAAAACTCTTGAATTAGTCAAAAGTCGATATTATTGGCCACAACTTCAAAAAGATGTTAAAAACTGTGTTCAACAGTACTGTATCTGTCAACAATACAAGGGTGGAGCTACAAATGGTGAGTTATACACTCCTCTTCCTGTTCGTAATAGGCCCTGGGGAGATTTAAGCATGGATTTTATATTAGGACTTCCTCGAACACAAAAAGGATTTGATTTCATCTATGTCGTTGTTGATAGGTTTTCAAAACAAGCTCACTTTATCCCTTATAAAAAAAAGTTCTGATGTTGTGAATGTGGCTGGTTTGTTTTTCAAATAGATCATTCTTCTTCATGGTGTACCTTCTACAATTACTTCTGACAGAGACAACATGCTCCTTAGCAAATCTGGAAAACTCTCTGGTCAAGAATGGGAACTAAACTCCAATTTAGCAGTTCATGTCATCCATAGACTGATGGACAGACTCAGGTAACAAATAGAAGTATTGGTAACCTTCTTTGTTGTCTATCTGGTGAAACTCCAAAACAATGGGATTCTGCTATATTTTAAGCCGAATTTGCCTATAATTCTACTCTCAATAGAACAACAGGGCTAGCTCCTTTCCAGATTGTTTATGGATTTTTGCCCAATCATTCTTTAGACATTGCTCTCAGACCTAGAAAAACTATTGAATCTAAATCTGCAGTTCAATTCATGGAGTAGTTCACTACTTTGCATACCTCTATTCTAGAAAAGATTCTTCGATCTAATGTGAAGTATAAAGTACATGCTGATTCTCATCGACGAGATGTAACCTTTGCTGAAGGTGATTTAGTGATGGTCCATTTGAGCAAGGACAGACTTCCAATCTGCTATTAAGGAAAATTGCAGGCCAAGAAAGTTGGACCCTGTCGTAATTTACAAAAGTTGGGTACCAATGCTTATTCTGTCACTTTAACCCCTGATTTGCACATTTCAAATGTGTTTAATGTATGAGATTTGACTCTTTTTCATTCTACTTACGTGGATTTCCTGGAAGTTTAAATGATGCTCGTGGTCGAGCTTTTCAGATGACCAGGGGAGATTGATGCATGAGCAGTTTATTTTACTGAAAAGTATATGGAAAATATGTTTGAACTAGTGTTTGGTTTCTGCATTTCGTCGAACACTTGTGTTAAGTGAAAATATAACGAAGGGCATTTTGGGTATTCACTAATGGATTGAAAGATTATCGTTGGTATGATGAGTAATTTTCTATGACTATGGAGGTGTTTTTCTGTAAAATTGGTTTAATCGTCATGACCGTCAATTTTGTTAGTCGTCCCTTATATCTCAAGGCTGAACAAAACAGTGTTAATTGTTGGAGATGATAATGGCATCATGACAATTTCAAATTCTTACTTTCAAATGCTATAAATAGTATTTCAAGTTGTAATTGGAGGCATGGAATGTAATTAGAACTTGTTTGCTCAAATTGGGTATTTCCTTTAACTTTGTGAAAGCTGAGCTCTATTTAAGGTGGGACTGATAGTTCAAAGAGATGTTGAACACCAGTTTATTTTTATTTCTGTAATTGATCTTTAATTAGTGAAAATTTCAAAAAATAGTTCTTCAATTCTGTTTTCAATTTGGGCACTGCATCAATAACTCCATCGTTTGAACCGTTTGCCGAGAAAGTCGACTGAACCTATGCTTTGATACCAACCTGATGTCGTTCGATAATGATTCAAAACAGGAGAATGCTTTGGACAAAATGCAGCAAAAACATAAGATTGTAGAAAGTATATTAAACTGTAACTCCAAAGAAACAAATAAAATCAATAGGTAGGGGATAACCCCAACCTCACTCTGAATCCACAGAGCGTTGAAGCAGAGCTTTGGATACAAGAGAGCGTTGAAGCACCTTTTATACTCCTACTAAATATCTTAGATTGATTAAAATACCCCTTACTACAATAGTCTAATTGAAATCACGAAAACAATCTGTTTACTACAAGGCCAAGCCCATTTATTTGAAACTATCGTAGATGTTCTTATCAACATCCTCACTAGATTGTTACAAAAAAAATGCTTCTTATTTGATCAACATTTCGTTACACTGAGCATAACATTTGCTCTCAGTCCTAAACCACATGTTTGGACTTGTAATCAGCCCACAATTCATCAACACTCTTGCCCAACAACTCTTTGAAAAACCCATCACTATACTTGTGTCTCATCTTATGATTAAGCCCTTGTATGAACTTGCAATCAAGAGAACAGCAGAACTCCAGAAAGTAAGCAGTAACTGCATAGCCTTCATCCCATCTACGCCCTGACCCACGTTTAGGCCAATGTGACGGCACAAATCCTGACTTGAGCCTAACAAAATCAGCAATTCCTTCGGTGAGGCCTTCTGGAGCTTTGTCCTCTCCAAACCACTGCCAAACATGGGTTGTCTCATGATAGAGGATTCCGGTCACCTCGTCCCGGAGATTGCCGGAGTAATTTCCGACGTAGTCCGAATTCAAGTGTATGGTGTTGTCCAAAGTGTATGCGATTCCGTCCGTTTCTTCGACAATCATGAACACCTCATGGACACTCTTCTTGTAGCCACCTTCCCCAAACAGTTGCCAGATTAACTTTGTTGCATTCTTCAGCACTTGGTCACTGTAGTTGGACCCTATCTCCAGCTCAAAACGAATTCCACCAGGTTTGCAGGAGGCGTTGTTGGTGACATGGTATACAACGGCATGAGCTGAAGCAGTAAAGTCTAGGATAGTCAGGAGGCATGAGAGCAGAAATACTGATGGGCTCATCTCTTCCCCAGGAAATATGGAGGGCAATGGACTAAGTATATATTTGTTCAGTCATGTGAAGGTTTGTGAGTGATGACAAATGATCTAGGACGCAGAGGTTGCGACATGGATGTGAGGCATAAGGAAGGAGTTGTCCACACACTATGGTATGATCATCAATTTGGCATTGTATGCAATGTAAGCTTTGCAATAAAAATGTTGACATCATGTTGAAATAAAAACATGAAAGAATTATTATAATAAAAAACAGAACTAAAAGAAATGAGTTATACAAAATCTTAGGTCCCCACCACTTAGCTTTGTGAAATTTTATAATTTGATTTAATAATTGAAAATCCAAGTTAATCACATACCTAAAAGAATACTCTATGTTCGGAATTAATAATTTTATTTAATTTTTCAAAATAAATTAAAATTTAATTGCCCCTCGATTTCCACCGAATCTTTGGATTGTTTTAGGCCCACAAAAGAAGGGGACAGATGTGATACACAAGTGGGTCTGCCGCTTTCTGCCTGTATTTGCTCTGTGGAGCTAGCACTTAATCCAAAAAACCGAATATACCCAAAAGTGGACGTATCTCCTCTGTAGTTTTTTTGCGTTGCGGATGATTCACGCTAATCACAAGCTTTTAAACACCATGACAAGAGGAAGAATTTTTTGTCCTCGCACAGTTTTCCTGGACTTTTCTTTGGGGTATTTTCCATTTAACAAAAGTAGTCAATCATTAGGATCGACGGTGCACATGTTATTGTATGTGTGTTATTTATTAATTAGCGCTAATGTCTATTCATGTGTACTTGTCAATCCTAATGATCTAGGCCTACAAGATAGCATGATTTTGGTGCTACAAGCCAACATGACGAGAAGTCGCGCGTGTACTGCATAATTGCGTATGGAAGGGACAATCCATAAGATAGTGCTCTAAGAGGCCTATTGTCCAGCCTCTTCTAGTCAGGTCATAGGATTTGGATACTCCTTAATAGGAAAAAAAAGAGAGAAATGCTTTTGAAGAATGATATGAACTATGAAGGACACCATTTGAGTGGACAATTTGTTTCTTTCAGTCTGCATTTTCTCCATTAATGCTTCCTTTAGATATGTTATCCAACCCAATCAAAACAGCTGATAAATATATGAAATTTTTAGAAAGCCTGATAAAAATATGAATGATCAAGTAGATCCACAAAGTAAAGCTGGTAAGTTTTCTTTTGATAAAAAAGATGATAAGTTATAGTATGTAGAATTCATCAGACAATCTGAATACATAAAAAAAATGAGGTGTATATTTTTCACACAGATCATTAACCAAAATGATCTTTCCACCCCACAAATATATCCCATATACTGAAAGAATATAACATATATATACAATAGATGAACGCCTATTCGTTGTAGCCTCATTGTATAGAAATCCATTGTCTGCGTATGGAGCACAAATCAAAGAACTTCGAGAAATCTAAACAAGCTGCTAGTGGCCTGCTCCCCGTTGATTTGGACCTGCGTAAGCTCTACTAATCCGAAAATCACCATTCGACAAGGTTGTCACATGCCGGTCATTGAGAGGCCGCGAACCTTCAACTAGTAAGGAAGAGAAGATGATGATTAAGAAGGTGAAGAAGCAAATAGACACCATTGTTTTTTTGAAGTGGAGAGTCTTCATATTGTAAAAGGGAGATAATACTACACCAGCCCAAGGTGGGTGCTCTGTGTGTTTATATAAGACCTTGCAGGTTTAGAAATTCAGGTCAAGACATGTTAAGGGTAAAGACCAGATGGTTACGTTCTTGACCGATCTTCATCTAGTTGGCAGGGAAGAATAGCTCTAACATCTTACTTTACATTTGAATGGCATGCGTAAAATGTAGAGTTTATGACTTTTGTGCGCCTGTGTGAGAGTGAGAGGGAGAGTCAACAGATGGGAGGTTGGTAGGTTTCAACTAGGCCTTAATTTTGGCCATAATGCTGGCCTTAGAATACGTTACCACAAGTTAGGTTTGGGCCAATAAGGCTGATGATGTGCTTTCCTTTGTCGGTAATAAATGTGGTTTGGTTTCGACCTCCGTTTACTCCACCTACCTCATAAACTAAGCGAAAATTTATCTGCTTAGAAGTCAGAAGGCTCTTGAATTCCTCGATTCAAAATAGTTAGATGGAATGCTTGGGGTAGGAATTTGTCCAAGGTTTGTGGGTGCAAGTCTCCTGGCCTCCGACAAACCATTAGAGAGTCAAAAACTGTGGGAAAGCAGGTGAGAGTTGAACAATTTGAGTACCAAAAAATGAGAGGCAAACGTTGGACAATTTGCTGTTCGGATAGGTTTTGAGGGTAGTCACAGTCAATGGCGTGTGTGCCCAATCAGCCATACACGGCTGTGAGAAGTGTCAAAAACAGATCACAAAAGTGGACACACATTCACGCGTTTTTACTCTGGCTAATTGGTTACTTATACGCCATGGAAGGTCATATTGAGCCGATAGGGGTACGTACGTAAGAGTTTGAACAATTTGAATACAAAAACAATAAAAGCAAGAGTTGGACAATTTTCTGTTTGGATAGTGAATGGCGTGTATGCCCAATAAGCCATACCCGGCTGTGAAATATACCAAATTGACTTACATTTTTACTCATTTTTACGCTAGCTAATTGGTGACACGCACACTTGGAAAGCCGTATCAGTTGGTAGGTAAGAGTAGAACACTTTGAGTACAAAAAAGAATTGAGGCTAGAGTTGGACAATTTGCGGTTTGGATAGGCTATGGGGGGGTACTCGCAGTCAATGGTTGGAATATCTGACCAAAACATGGAACATGGCATTTTGTTGAGCCACAGATCTTTTCTTGTGGCCGGTAGATGGAGAAGCTCCGCGTGGAACCATTGAACTATATTGTTTGGTAAAAGAAATCTTTGTATTATAATTTACCTTGCAGGGTGTTGGAAGGAAAATTTCACCGAGCCATAATATGAATAGTGCTCATTTCCTGTCATCTGCCTGATATAACGATACACAAAAGTATCATTTGACGAAAGTGAAGGGTGAATGTCATATATATCTGAGCCTTGACTTTGCAGAAGACGGTTGGCTTAAGAAGGGTGAACTTTCATGTTGCTAGATATCAGAAAAGCGGGAAAATGCCTTTCATGTTGTAAAATTAGACATTGTGAGCAGGTAAGTTCTTCCTGTTCTCTGCTGTAGCCGCATGAGTCAACAATTTATACTTGCTTTGCCATGTTTTCCGGAGCAGAACAATGCCCGGTTAGTTCATTAATTGAGAATGTTCACATTTCACAATAGTTTGCCTTGTTCTAAATGTGGCTGAACTGGTCAACCTTGAAGGGACACTATTGTTTTGTTGAAAACGCAAAACATGCATCAGGACATGGAAATGACTTGTTCCCAAGTTCAGACAAAATCGACACTCTTCCTCGTTCCGATTTATATCGTATTTTAGTCCATCTTTTACTCATGCCACTTCCAATTTCAGTAGTAAGGAGACCAAATTGTAACAAGCATATGCAATTTGAGAGGGCAGACCTCCATGAGTGCGGGAAATGACCCCCTTCCATACGAGGTTGATGATAGTGTAAATTAAGGGGATGTTTGGGTATTGAATTTTTATTAGATCTTAATTTCGGTTTAAATTATTAAAATCATGTTTGTATATAGAATGGGCAAAATTAAAAATTTTACACAGAAGTTAATTACAAGATATTTCGAGCCAAAATTATTGAATATAATTTTATTAATCCCGTCCTTCACCCCTATTTCAAAAATTACAGATTCCGTTATTGTTTAAGAGTTACCTCTAATATAAATTTGAGCCTAAAAAAACATATCATATAAGTAAAACTCACTTTAAAAGTTTAAAATTACAAACCATTATAAAATTTTGTTTGATAGAATTCAAATTTAGGAATGCTATAATACAAAAAATATATATATTCGAGTTCAAAAAAGAGAGTTATATTAGTTTAAAATTTTAAAATTAAGTTTGGCACGATATCCGAATTTATTCTAAAAAATTCTACTATCAAATGTAATTCAAGTTCTGGAGTAAATTTAATTTCAAAATTTTACACTTTTTATTGCCAAAAAATTCAACACAGCTCCTAAGTCACCGCATACCGAACTCCAAAGCACATTCTATATACATGGGAAGTGCAACCGTAGGCAGAGCCGCTATTGGAGGTGTATTACCTCAACAGTCATCAACCTATATGATATGAACAAAATTGGCACCAAGCTAGTCTGTACATAGATTACTTTGGTATTAGCACTGCATTACAGAGTAACATAATGGTAGTTAGTACTCCTATTAAGGCAGAAGACTAATTAAGGTCACAAGGAAGCAATAAGGACTCAGAGATCGAAGATATTCGCAATGAATAATTGGCAAAACCATAAGGCCCTCTTTGATGTGAGACCAAAGTTCACTGAGCCCTTGATGTGTAATAAGAGAGGAGAAGGCTCTGGGATGGCCAAGAGTCAACGAGGCCAAGAAATGACACTTTAGGATATGGCTGTCAAAAGAGTTGGATTTGGTCATATCGGGGTAGGTGATCATGGACATTTAGGGCCAGGTTAAAATACTATCATATTAATTAAAGGGTTAAATATGTAAATCATAATTTTACTTGGGTCAATTCCCCTCACGTTATGCAGGTAATAAAAAATTATTTTAATAATTTAAATCATTCATATTTTTAATAAATATTGAATATATTATGAGAATATTTCCTTTTCGTAAAGAACACTTATAACCCTAAGCACAAAAAATAAACGTCTAACACCATAACAATTTAAGGAACTTAAAATTAAGATAAAAATTTTACACCTCACTTACAACTTTTAGCATTAACATGTCAGATAAACGGGTTATTGGGTTAATTAAGCAGGTTAGCTAACCCTAACTCTTGTATTAATAAGGTCTCATTTGGATCGGATTATAGTGGTCGGGGCAAATTTTAATAGCCTAGCTCGGAGGAGTTTCATCAAGGAGTAACGTGGAGGTGGACCTGATAAAAAAAATAACGCACAAGAGAAAGGAAGGACCTGACTTTACCTTTCTGTTCCGAATGATTATCTCCCACTGCAGAATCTGCTATGCCAGTTTCTCTGACTTTTCCCAGTGGAGCTCACAGAAAAGATACAAACAAAAAAGAAAACTCTTTCTCTTGGAACCAGTGTCCCCTCCGCAGGCTACTCAATCTAGCTACCCCAACTTTTTCCCTCCTTCCTGTCTTTCATCTTGTGGACCGGCCGAACCAACCCTTTTCCCTAGATTCCCAAGTTCTCAGTTCTCAGAGTATCTGGTTCGTGCTTCAGCAGCTCAAAGATATGATATCTTGTCTTGGCCTCTGTCGATCGATAGTTGCAGCTGAAGCTTATACAGGATGCATCTGCACAGGTCACTTCAGGTGGGTCTTCTGAAGGTGGTAACTTTTTGTCTTCTCTTCATCTTAATTTCCGAAGGCAAGATCGAGACTGCAAGACAGATGAGAGAAAAGCCCAAGCTTGAATTAGTGCAGCAAGCTGGAACAAGAAGGCAAAGTCCTCGTTACCCTTTTGGAGTTTTTGCTTCCAATAAGAGAAAAGTTCCCAATGCTTCCGATCCTCTTCATAATCGCTGATACTAGTTCTCTCCCTGCATTGCTCACATCTTCCAATTCGATGTTATAGCCTACTAGCTTTTGAAAATTTTGAAATAGGAAGTGTGTGGAAAAGATATTGTCTTTCCCGATTTCTAAGAGAATGTTATATGGATATGTTTGTATTTTTGTTACTATGATCTGTAACATCTTATTGATCAGTAGGTGAGTCTGGAGGTAAGTGTTGTTTTCTTTGGTCACCTATTTTGTTCATTGTAGCTCTTGCCCAGACTTGCACAATAGAGGTGGGGCATGCCACTTCAAGATTAGGATTGATGGCTAATGGCTTGTTAAGCAGTTCTACTGAACATTACGGCTTATTCCTTTCAATGTTTGAACTTGGACTTAGGATTTGGGATTAGTGCCAATTTATGGGCACATTAAACGGTATAGTTGGAAGATAATTCCTCTTCTATCTCTATTTGCTTTTTATTCTTCTTTCTCCGTTTTTGCGTCTCTCTCTATATGTTCTTCTTCCCCTTCTCTTTATATTTGAATATTTATTTAAATATTACTAAGATGTAAGTTATAATATGGATGATTATAGATACACCTATATAGATATAGGTATGTATTGATAATATATTTTGTATATATTAAAAAGGGCATAAATTTTTTTATAAATATAAAAAATTATTATAATTTATAATATATTATTATAATATTTTTTTAAAATATAATAAGACTGTAGAATATCATATTAACCGATATAAGTATTTTAAAATTAGCTCAAGTAGAACCCTATATTATTATACACATCATCCTATATAAATTATTACTAATTCTAGTATCAAGTGTTTTAAAATTAATTTATTTTAAAAATAAATAATATACTTAATATGAGGTAAGTTTTATATTTAAATAAATATATATTTATGGAGCATTATATATAAAAAAATAATTATATAAATTGTATGGACTTATTTGTACTAATTTAATATAATTTTTAAAAATATTATTTTTAATATAATAAAATTTTAAACTTTCAAAGAAATTTGGGTTTGAATTGTGTTTTTATTTTTTAAAAAAAATTAAAATTATTTTTTTAAAAATAATTAATTTTTTAAATTTAAAATATTTTTAAAAATAAAAAAATTATATTTTTTAAATATAATATTAATATATATCGGTCATATCAATACAGAATGACTAATACACATCGGATTTTGATGTGGGGGGCATACTATACCCCCATACTTGTATTGGTCTCTTGACCTTCAATGATTAAGAGGGATCCTAACAACATTTAACCAGTTCTACATATTTAGTGACAAAATTCTAATTACTAGCTATTGTACATCCTCGATTGGGCATTTACAATAATGCAAGTGTCCCGTGATGGCTAGGACCACGCTACAACTATGTGCATGTTCGGAGTTTTAGTGATTGGATCTAAGTTAGTACATGTGATGTTTAGCAGGCCAACCCAAATTCTTTTATCGTAAAGCTTTATCTGCCAATAAATAGATGGCGCATAGTTAAAAATGTATACTAGCAACGGTTAGCTGCTAGTGTATGTGAATCACATGCTTAAAGGGTGCGTACCATTGCTCCATCTATGCTAACCAAAGAACCTTGGTGGTAAAGTTCCACCTTTAAGTGACAAAGTACACGTTTTATAACTAATTTATATATATGTATAATATTTTTTTTCCTCTGACCATATTTTTTGATGTAATAATTGTGTTTTTAATAATATGTATTTTTTTGTTTAATATATATTTTTGTTAAATATATATTTTTATATAATATGCATTTATTTATTTATTTTGGGTTAGATAATCTTAAGGATATTTCTACTCTTAACTAAAATTTAGTTTTTATATTTTATTTATTTTTATAAGTATTTTTTTATTTCTCTATACTTTTTAAGCTTTTTTGTATATTTTTTATATTTTTCTTTGTACCTCACCTATAGTTGTATTCTTGTTGTACCCATACTTAAGTTTTACCAATGGATTTAACTTCATCAAATACAATGCCCTAAGAGTGGCAACTAAAAAAAAAGAGAACATGTCATCAATGTATCTGGCTAACGGGTTACCTCAACTTTATTCACGAAGATCTCACTCATGGGCGAGAAGAACAACACAAAAGAGGGGAATAGGACACCCATTTCCCTATCTTAAGAAATCTTATTCTCTTATATTGTATAATCAAACTCAAAATTATAAAAGCTCCTTACAAAAGAATTCACGTGGGTATATCTAGTTAGAGAGTAGTTTTATGAAAAGAAAAGTACTAAGGAAGGTTACAAAGATTAATTATGATTGCCTAAGTTATAGTTAAGTGTAACGCCCGAGATTTTTCATCTTTTTTTCTTAAAACACGCCCGAGATTTTTCATCCTTTTTTCTTAAAACTCATAGAAATTTTTTTTTCCATAAATCGGAGTCAAAACGATAAAATCAAAACCTGTATAAACAGTTTATAATTTAAAACATCATACGGTTAAACATCGTACTGTCAAATCAAATATCCTCAGGCGCTACTCGAAAACACACGTACGAATAAATTTGCTATGATCATAGACTTTTAAATACAAATCACTCTCCGACATCCCTGAGTACAAGTCCCATAACAGTCCACCGACTAATCCAAATGAAAGTCCAAAATAAACATCTTAAAATCTCATCTCACTCAATACAGGAGATCGTGGCACAATTAAACTCGCAGAGAGTCAAGCAGATACCTGAGTCAACGGGAATCGATCCACCGCTGAAACGAGCGTCCATCTCCAGGAGCTCTCCGCACAACCTGCAAAAGCTCCCGTACAACAAGGCTAAAAATAGTAGGGTGAGTATTTTCATACTCAGTAGGAAAATACCTAGTAGGGGAAATCCCAAATGGTGAACTCCATAAGTTCATAATCACATGCGTCATGCATCTCAAACATCAAGCAGAAGCATATCAATATCATGCTCAAACTCATACAAACATACCAAATGCACCAACGTGCCACAGACATACCAAAGGCACCAACGTGCCAAAATCATACCAAAGTCACCATCGTGCCAAAATCATAATATCCAATCAACTTACACAAACACCCTTATCCAGGGTCATACAACTTACTCGTACCACCGTACGCATACTCATACATCATATGCATACTTGTACAACCTTGCTCGTACAATCATATGCTCACTCATACAGCTTACCCATACAGGTACGACCTTACTCGTATAATCAGACTCGTACGACCTCACTCGTACAGTCTGCACAAAATCATACTTACTGTCTTACTCAGAAACATATTCTCACAATCGTACTCATACTCTTACAATCGTGCTCATACTCATACGCTTACAGTCCTGCTCATACACACTCTTACAGTCCTGCTCATACATACTCTTACAGTCCTGCTCATATACACTCTTACAGTCCTGCTCATACATACTCTTACAGTCCTGCTCATGCGCACTCTTAGAGTCCTACTCATACACATACAGTCGTACTCACACTCATACAGTCGTACTCATACACATAATCGTACACATATCAACGACCATTGAAGCTCATTACAACTAATAAGCTCCAGAATCGCAATGGAAAAGAATGCCACTGGGGCAACACCTTAACCTCCGGGGAGTGACTAGACGTCATAGACTTTTTCGAAGGTAAGGCACACCAATGCTCATAGGGCATTGGATCAAACAGGTAAGAGTAGATCCATGATACTACTTACCTGAGTGCGCAAACATAAACACCCACACATAAAGGGTCATATAGTTGCCCACCATAATGGGTCTTATAATGCCATAGAATCACCCACCATAATGGGTCTTATAGTGCCAGAGAATTGCCCACCATAATGGGTCTTATAGTGCCAGAGAATCGCCCACCATAATGGGTCTTATAGTGCCATTGCTACTCTTGGGCAAAAAATATACAGTGCCACTTGGGCAGAAACGTACAGTGCCACTCTTGGGCGGAAACATACAACGCTCTCAACAGAGCATCAAACGTCTAGGCTTACACAGCACACAGACCAAATCAGAAACATACGTCGCTCTCAGCAGAGCATCAGACGTCTGGGCTTCATACAACACGCAGACAAAGTCGGAAACGTACATCGCTCTCAACAGAGCATCAATCGTCTGGGCTTATACAACACGCAGACCAAATCAAAACAACGTCACTCTCAGCAGAGCATCAGACGTTCAGTGCCCTATACAACACACAGACAACATCCCACAGGATAAACACCATGGCAAGACATGAGAAATGCTCGACCGACTCATTAGCGACCAGCTCAAACACGGAACTTAATCCGTCGAACCCTCAGGTCTCAAACTCACAACGCTATCATTAGCTGTGCTTATAATTCAAGTTTGAATTAAGTACATTATGCGGTACAATTATGCTACACAAACTCATAGTCCTCGACTGGTCAAACTGAAGCTGAGCCCGATCCAAAACCCAAGTTCGTCAAGGCAGCAGACTTCACTTACCCGTCCACATCATGGACAAAACTCACCGTACAACAAACCCTTACAGTCTTACATGCTTTGCCATCCATCTTATGGCCAAATCCTCTTACACTGACATCCTCAAATAATGCTCCTCAGAGCCAACCCAGTTATTGCCCTCTTACTTATATCTCACTTATTATACTTATTTTTCACTTCATAATCTGTACGTTATGCTTGTACAATTATGAACACTCTTACTGTCTGACAAACGCCCAACATACAATCCACCCCAAACTGATCCATTCTAATCCTTGCCCGTCATACTCATATCCTTTGTCATACGCTTACACAACCGCATCCAAATTCAGACAAAGTCTTTGTCACCTCTTACTGTCCATCGCCCATACCTCTGCCCACATACACTTACACATAACCATATCATCGGCAAAAGCCATCATACATACGTATATCTCACACATATGTACAATATACACATACGGTTATACATACATAACTTACAAACATGCACGCTAGCCATCACTAGCCCATGCACACACATTCAAACATACACGCTAGTCATCACTAGCACATGCATACATACGTCAAACATACTTCAAACATGCACGCTAGCCATCACTAGCACATGCATACATCAAACGTACATACTGACATATTTGCTAACCATCGCCAGCGCATACATAATCCACATCCATAAAACATGCATACATCTCATGCATATCAATCATACCATACAATCATGCTTACATGCACATCATGCAATCGGATCGTTACTTAACATCCAAGCATGGAATCATACAATCCTAGCATGCTGCTACTCATTCAAAGCATGCTTCATGAAATTACGAGTTCAAAGCTCCCCTACCTCGTAATCATGACGTTCGATGGCGAGCACACGACGGTGGCGGCGTCCGCGGCGGAGTTGGCAGTCAAAACCGTTGCCTGGCTGAGAGAGCTGCTGTCCTGAGGATTTTAGGAAGCGCCGGAACTATCACCGCCAAACAGAGTGTCATAACTCAATGCGGTAAAACCCGCGATCCACGGCGGCACACTAGGGCGGCCGGGAGAAATATCGTGCCAACATAAGTGGCGGTGCGATCAGATGTCAAGGGTGTACACTTTGAAGATCAGCCGGTGGCTAAGACGTGCACAGCCGGCCACTAGACGTCAAAATTGGCTGTGGACAGCACCCAACGGCAACGATTCCGGTCAACAAAGGCCCACATAAGGGCGGAGAGCATGGGGCAACGCTCGAGAACCAAATGAGAGGTGGAGGACAGCTCTAGTGATCAACTCCACTTGGTGGCAAAGCCAACCGATGGTTAGGCGGCATGAATGCGGCGCCTAAACCCAGAAGTACACGCGGGCCACATGCACACGCGACCCAAAAGGGGCGGGGGAAGAGGGTTGAACGGAGACGACTCAAGGCCCATAAAAGCCAACAGGGCTAAGGCCCTAGCGGTGGCCAATCTAAGCGGCGACATCGCCGATCGCCACCCACAACCAATACTCATGGTGCGGGCGGCTGTGCATCTCGCACGACAGAGAGCAAGGGGAGGGTCACGGTCGAGCAAAGGCCACGAGGCTGTCACTGGCCAAGGCCTGTGCCAGTGAACTCATCCACCTTCTGTCATGGTAAGTCATACAAATTCTTGCCCGAGGCCGTTCGGTACCAACGGCGTAAAATGGGCAAGAAGGGTCAACGGGCAAACATGCAGGTAAGATGGAACTAGCTGCGGCTATGGGCCACAAGGCTGAACAAGGCCCAGAGGGGTGGCCCATTGGCATCACCGGGCTGGGGCGGAGCCGAACTAAGGTCCACCAAAATAAATCCGGCGTCCGACTGATAACGTCAGTCACAACGTCCAAAACGGACGTAGGCCAAAAATAGGGGACGACCGGAGAAAACCCATAAGGGCGGAGCGGCCATGGGGGCGGCGGCTGAATCGGGCATGGAGGTGTAGTCCACTGCCTTCGCCGGAGCAAGGCGAGGCTGGGGAAGGCCGAATCGGCCGCAGATCACCGGCGGCCACTGTTTGCCCAAAACAGTGCGTCGGCGGAACAGTGCAGAGAGGGGGGAAGAGGATGGGGCGGCAGTGCCAAGGTCCACTGGGCCAGGAGGAGTGGCTCCTTGCCGTCGCCAGCCCAGGGCGGAGCCATGGCCTGCCGGTCGGGCCGTGCCGGCCCGTGGCGGCGGCGGAACGGTACGACACAGAGGGGCGGCAAACAGGGGCAGTGGGGAAAGGAAGCGGGACGGCGGAGCAGAGGCCGTTCGGGGCCGGGGGAGTGTCCTCCCGCCGTCGCCAGCCCATTGTAGAGCCGTGGGCGGCCGGCCGGCCCTCGCCGGCTCACGGCGGCGGCAGAATCCAAAAAAAATAGTGGGGAGGCTAACCAGAAAAGAGGGCGGCACGGCCGTGGGCAGCCGGGGCAGTGGCCCCTCGGCGTCGCACTGCCGGGGCGGAGCCTGTGCCGGCGTCCTGCGGCCTACCGGCAGCCGGCGGCGGCCGGGCACAATGAGCAGACGGAAAAGGGGGGCGGTGGTGCACTGTTCACCCAAATTCGGGTTCTGGATCGGGCGATCCCGATCCCGATCCGAATTTTTTTCCTTTTTATTTTTTTTTATTTTTTTTTCCAAACGTATCCCCAACACGCGTTAACCCACTGGTTACGCGTCAAACCTCCAAAATTCACGCCATAAGCGCACAGCGAGGCCCGCGGCCCATGACTAAGCCCCACACCCGACTCTACAGGTATAAATACGGGGAAAATATGCAAATACACATATGCTGAAACGTCACATTTTCTGCCAAAAATGACCAGAAAAATGACAGAAAAATCCTAAAAAATCGTAGAAAAATTAGGGACCTTACATTAAGAGCATAAGTAAATCCCACGACGACTCTAGCTACTTTTAAGGGGTTGTCTGGATATTGAGTTTCTCAATTTCAGTCTGAATTATTAGAATTTCTACATAGGTGAAATTAAAAATTATACCCTAGAGTTGCTTCCAAGTCATTTTAAGTTGGAATTAGCCAAAATTACCAAACAACCTCGTGAAGTGATTCCTTCGATTCTGGCTCTTAGCCTTTATTTTTTAATTATAGATTTTATTATTCTTTAACAATTACCTTTCATATTGTTTTGAACCTCGAGAAGCATGTTGTATAAATAAAGCCTATTTTAAAATTTTAAAATTACCTACTTTGTGAAAATTTTTTGATAGGTCTTTAATTTAGGAATATAATAGTACCAAAATTATACATATTTAAGTTCGAAAAAAGAGAGAGAGTTATATTAATTTAAAGTTTTTAAAATAGATTTAACATGACATTCGAATTTATTCTAAAAAACTTTCATTACCAAAGGTAATTTTGACTTGGTCATGAATTATTAAAAAAATTTACTTTTATTTCTACTTATGTTTCTAAAAATTTTACACAAAAATAACCCCTAAAGTATCCTAACACAATTTTCTCCCATGTGCTTCCAGAACTTATCACTTCCAAACTTAGCCTTCAACACAGTTATTAAAATATCCTCTAATTGTTTCGTTATTGAATTACGATGAATTGGCCTTGTTGACCTTCATGGGTTTGTATGTATTGGGCCTGCATCAAAGAGGTGGTTGTTTGAAAATTTTCACTGGGTCTATATGCACCCAAATAATCCCTTTAGTAGCCCAATAACCTCATGAACTTCTTTGTAAACTTATGAATAAAAGCGAGATATTGAGTAGATTATGTAGACCTATTTTTCACATTATCCCCATTGATGTATGTAATAATATGCTCTAACTAGGATTTGTGCCCACCACCTCTCATAATCCCACATTAATTTCTCCATTTAATTTTCCAAAATAAACTATTTTTAGTTTATTTTAAAAAATAAAATTAAATAGGAAACATAAAGTGGTTTTCTCAATTAGCAAACAAAAGTGGTGTTATTTTTTGTTAGAGATGCATGTTCAAATGTACGGAACCAGGTTTAGACAGATATGGGACAATATTGGAATTATAGTCACCCTTCCCTAAAATCTAATGCCTGTAAATACGTAGTTTCCTCCATTTTATGGGATGATTGTTGGATAAAAAATGAGATTCATTGGGTTCATACATTGGTAATTTAACTCTCACGAATTTGTAGCAACTGTATAAAAATTTGTAACAAAACAAAAAAAATGAGAATTTTTATATGATAAAATATTAACACAATGAAGCTTTGGATCTATAAGAACATAAATTATCCACCAAGCTTGGACTAATCTGTACATAGCTAGGTGTCAGGTGAGTGCAAGTCTTATTGGCTCTCCTGTCTGCCTGAAGAATGCTTGAGTGAAAGAAAATTGTTTGCAAAAAGGAACTCTAACTAAAATTAGGACATTATTTGTAGATCAAATTACAAGCCCTTAAGAGTAATGCCAATTGCCACGACCACTCGCGTGCACGAACAATTGCCCAACAAGTCACAATAAGCGGGCTCCATATGCAAGTCCTATGCCTTCATCATCGCGCGCATTAGGCAAGCGTTGTTGGCCGCGAGCGGTCATATTTCATTTTTCATTAATTCAACATATACATGACTATATACCAGTCACACACTTCACCTACATTACAACAAAATAAGCGGGCTCCATATGCAAGTCCTATGCCTTCATCATCGCGCGCATTAGGCAAGCGTTGTTGGCCGCGAGTGGTCATATTTCATTTTTCATTAATTCAACATATACATGACTATATACCAGTCACACACTTCACCTACATTACAACAAAATAAGCCACACCTCAAATCTACATAGAGATGGATTTATGCATTGGCAGAGGCATTTCAACCTCCTCAACCCATTCAATGCATCTTGTCTCAAAGTAATTAGTCTTGAACTCATTAGGAAAGTAGCTCACCCAAACCTTCCCACCAAGCTTCCACTTCAAAACCCTACCTGCCATCTCTTTTCCCAGTCTCCACCTCACCTCCTCCCCATACTCATCCCCTGCAAACACTAACCCCCCACTCTTAGTGAAAGCCCTACAAGCCCCTGAATACCTCTTTCTTAGGTTGTCTTTTGGGTCCCACTTTGCACCGTCCCCACTTTTTGATGGCAGCCATGTGGCCACTTCCATGCCGTTCATGTTGTCGCACAAGATCGCTTCAAAGACCGCCACGTTGCCCTCAGCGTCCTGGTCCCACCTCCAATTCCTCATCCTAGTCCTTGTTGAAGTCATGGCCGTTGCTTTCACCTTTGGGGTCTTCATGTTGCCAAAGCTTCCCTTGAACACCTTCTGGGCCTCTACCTCCCGTTCTAAATTGCTAGTGGACCGGCCCAAGCTCAGCCCACCGACGTAGGTGGACCCCTCCATGGGCCCGACCCAGGCTCTTACCCTAGATGGGAAGTGCTTCTCATTCATGTACTCGTCTTCTTTCTTGTCCTCATTCCGATTGAACCCAAGCCGAGTTACATGCAGACGTATATTGTCCACTCTTATACATATTTGTATGCAGTTCTCAAAGTAAGAAACTGTATACTCGTATTGTACAACAGCCTCCAGCAGTTGGTGGCCTAGGGAATACCTTAGCAAGGACTCCTTAGCAGCCAACTGGGCATAAGGGTCTTGTTCCCCGTTGAAACAAGTCCGAGGCATAGATAGCACTGGTGTATAGGCCTTTAGTACCAACAAACCATGAGATTCTGTGGCATAGGAGAAGCCCAAAGAAGATGGGAATGACGTCAACTGGCCAGGTTGTAGCTCTTTTAGGATCAAAAGCTTGGATAGCATGTAGCCAAAGGAGCGCATGAGATGAAGCTCCCCATCTGCTCCAAGAGAAACCAAGAAGGTTTTCATAAGAGGTTGAACTTCATGCAAGTTGATGTTGGATGAAAGCATTTGGAAGTAAAGTAGCCCCACTTCAGTGGGGGCCTCAAAGACACACAGCCAGAAGAGGTGTCCCAGGAAGATGAGATGGAAGAATTTTGATATTTCTTCATCAGAGTGCTTGTCTATGGCTTGAGAGATTATCTCAGGGCTGAGACCCACGAAAGGAGCAGTGCTGCTGATGCGTGGTGCCGGCGCGCGAGTTATGATCTCATTGAGGAGTTGGAGGAGAAGAAAGAGGAAGGATTTGGAGGAGAGAGGACAGTGGCTGGATACCCAGAGGGTGTTACCAGAGTCATTGAGGTGGAAACCTTCAAGATGTATGGAGAAGGTGACAAGGGGTCCTCCATCTGACCCATCTGATTTCTCTGCTTGAATTAGTATGCCTTTTCTGCTGCCTTCCTCGTCTTGGCTAAGGCTTGCAAATTGGAAGGTGGTCCGCTGCTGCTGTAGGTCTGAGTACGGCCAAGCAGTGGAAATTGAAAGGCTGCAAAGCCAAGCGAACAAGTCCATGAGTATAGGAGAGGTCTAGTGAGGAGGGTGATAAGCTGGGGTACTGCAGTGGGGGCTGCTTATGTAAAGGAATTAGTGATGGCTGAAGAGCCAACTTGGCGGTATGGTTAGCCACAAGAGGAATAGGACGAAACTAGTGGACCAAAGTGGGCCTCGTTTCAGTTTGGTTCATTCCAATTAATGAAAGTCATGAAAAGTATGAAAGATCTGAAGGCCACATGTAGGGATGGCACATGGGTTGAATTTGTTGGGTAGATCTGACAAGATTAATTATAATGGATTGGGTTTAGAAAAACACTTGTATGGTAAATGGACTATGTTTAGGTTTTAAATCTTTACTGAAGACTAGGTTCGGTCTGTTTGGGTTTTACCTATATACTTGCTCCATGGCATATTAGTTGTCCATATTTGAGTGATATTTAAAGAAATAAATTGATTAACCTTTTTATTCCATCCACTAACCCTTTTTACTACATTAATTAATTATATAAGAATGACGCCAGCTACTATTCTGGAGTTAGATACGGGTCAAAGATCAAGGAAGGATTTAGAACTTAAGGAATGGTTGACAACAAAACAATAGGTACATCTTCATGTGGAGCGTATGAGTGAAACCTACTTATCAAAGTTTGTCATTCTGGACTCTATTTTAATATATAAAATTTAATAGGTTTAAATAAATAGGTATATTTCCATAAACAAAACGAAAAAAATAGATGGGTGTACACACTTGAAATAAACTTGAGTCTGATATGTCATCATCATCATTAAAAGTGATCTCTAAATCTCATACTCTTCCACCGTCTCTGATGTCTCAAATAAAAAGCTACAACTAATGGGGGAGGGGGGAGGGGGAGGTTTTTTAAATTAGAATTAATTTATTGGTTATTGGTGACCATCGACACATTGGTGAAGTTGCCGATAGACTCTTGTATTTGCATTGTTGGTAGGTATTGACACATCAGGGAAGCTATCCGTGGAATTCTATATTTATAGTCGGTAGACATTAACACATTGATGAAGCTACTAGTGATAGCTACATGCACTGGTCATTACAAAAAATGAAGAAATTTTGATGCTTTTGGGCTCTGGTGAGTATAAATGGGAATGAAAACCAATTCTTATGAAGATGAAGAGTGAGTGAGAGAGAAGGGGAGCACCGGTGGGAGCTGTCTAAATCCAACCCATGGAGAACACATCAAAGAAGAAAGAGCAAAAAAATAAGAAGAGTTAGTGAGGTCAAATTGCAATCTCTATTTGATTTACAATGAAATATACCTTACTTCTGATTTCTTCAAGTTTTCTTAGTCATGAACTCGTGAATTATACTATTTTCGTGAAAAGAGTGATGGTTAGTGCTTGCATGGCAAGATGGAACTTTTAGTGATTTAACAAATAATTTGTATCTCAAGTAGCCTAATTCTTCCTTTAGGTTACTTCAACTGAATTTTTGATAAAAAAAAATGGTTTAGAAAGATTATTTAAATCTATATTCTTAATTTTTTGATTATCGGTAAAGTCATTGACATGTTGGTAACTACACTGGTGAGAGGAAGATGATGAACAATGCACTTACATGCATGTTATTTTTGGTCATTGGCAGTAAGGATAACATGTCGATAAGATGTTGGTCATGAGGTAGGGCATACTTGACCAATCCACTATTGGTAAGGTTTGATATGCCAATGGTACCTCACATTTGTGAGGGAGTCAACATATCAATGAGGTTACCAATGGTACCTCACATTTGTGAATTTCTAATGGGATTTGTAGGAATAGTAAAGCTATGTTATTATGCAAATAATTGCATAATTTTTTAGAACTTTGTGATATGAATAAAGTGTCAACTAAGCACTTATTAAGGAAGGGTTAATAAACCCTAATGTATGTGTACGAGACCATTATGCGTGAGGTATGGGACACCTTAAACTTTTGCATCAACACATTAGATCTGAGATTCTTTATTGTATTGACTCCTCAAGTGAGTCATTAGGTACATAAAGGAAGAGTTTGGTATGAAATAAGATTAAAGTTTTTTGGCTCTCAATGAGTAGGTTATGTAGAGTCACTTCCTTGACCTAGGAGTTAGTTTGAGTGGACTAGAGTATTAAAAACTGATTGGTCCCACACAACACAATATAGAAGGTTTCAATAATCAAGACAATCGTAGTCTTGACACTAGGGTCTATGAGCCCTTGCTTTATGACGTAGATGGGGTGAGGCAGGCTTTAGGCAAAGATTGAGGTCAGTGGTGATGGTCTAATATCTAGTCGAGTGGAGTTCCTAAATGAGGTTATCGCGTCTAGAGAACCCCAAAAAGGGAATGTTCTTGGTTTTGTATTTTTGATGAAGAAAGGTATGTTGCTTATGAACTTGAATTATTTATTTGATATTTGTCAACGAGCTCTTCTCTAGTATGTCAATCGGATTTCCCTTGTTTTAATTGATTGCAATGCCATTATGAGTATACCGTATGCTCAAAATTGTTCGTGATGCAAGTGTCTAGAGAGAAGATTTAGAGGTATCAGGAAGGCTATAGCAGTAGCTCTAAGTCTAGTTCCAAATTTATGACTTACATCTCTAGTTAGGTTTGCTTAGGTATGAGAGTGTGTCATATATTATTTCATTAACTTTGACATTTATAGCATACAAGTATGTGACTATGGATCTTGTGAATATTTTAACATGTTATATATTTAGATGTTTAGTAAATTTTTATATTTATCACATCAAATATTTGTAAAAATAATGGTCTTCATTCCTCTTAATTGTTTATTTTCAATATTTTGTATCTTGACATTTATAAAAATAATTAATTTCTATTGCTTTTCCGAAAGTGGAAGGAGTTTTAAATATTCTCTCGTAGTTGGAAACAAATGTATTCATTTTGTAAAAAGGTAGTATAAATTGAGGGCGTGACACATGGAGGAGCTCCCCTACATTTTTTTTCATATTACTCTTTGTTCTGATCTTTTGCAAAAATGAGAAGAAACAACATATATATTTCAGCTCATGATATTGACGTTTCACACTTGTTTTTTGTAGATGCCATTTTGATGTTATCTTAAGCTTCTATTCTTTATGTTATTGGTGTGAAGGAGGCCATTGACTTGTTCTATCAGATTAGTGGTCTTATGATAATTGCTAATAAAAGTTGTATCTTCTTCTCTGTAAGCTGCCCTTAGAAGAATTCTTTTCTTCATTTGTTTAATTTTAGATAGGACAATCTTCTTGTTAGATTTAGGTCTTCCCCTTTTCTCCGGTGGACTATAGGCTTCTATGTGTGCCCATCACCTTGATCAATTTCATTCTTCTTTAGCATATTGGAAAAAAAGACTCATCTCTTATGTTGGAAGGCTAGAGCTCATCAAATTAGTTCCCTCAAGTAAGCATATTTATTGGACTCTCCACTTTATACTTCCTTCTAGTATCATTAAGGAACTTGAAAGTCTTATGACAAATTTTTTATGAAATAATTATGATTCTATTTGAAAATTCTACCCATTAATTTGGAAAAATATATGCCTCCCTAAAGAGGAAGGTGGTTTGAGTATAAGATCGGTTAAAGATTGCTGTAAGGTTGGTATGACTAAACTTTTTTGGAGAATTCTTATAGATAAGAACTTTTTATGGATTATGTGGTTTCATGGTTATTACAATCAAGACTCTTTTATTTGGCATTGTGATATTCCTTTATATACCTCTTCTTCATGGAAGAACATACTCTTCATTCATAGTATTATAATTGACTTAGTTTCTTATAAGATCAATAATGGGAAAAAAACTCTATTTTGGTTGTATCCTTGGGTTGGAAATTTTGTTACATAATTATGGTTGGTGCTTGATTCACCAAATGGAGAGTCAACTTATAGTCTGTTACGGATTGCCTCATAAATGATGGTTGGAAATGCAATTATAATATCAATATTATGTGCAATCATCTTCTTTAAACTATTAGTATTCACCGGCCATATCTTAATCAAGATGATGACAAAATCATTTGGAAGCCCAGCTCATCAGGTAATTTCTCTACTATATCTACTTATAAAGTCATTGTCAATCATGCTCCCAAGCTGAATTTGACATCTTTAGTATAGTTTGAACATCACATTCCTTGCCACTCTTTTATTTGTTGGCTTATTCTTCATGCTCACGATACTCGAGCTATGGAATATATTAATTTTTCCAGTTAGTCTATTCCCCCCTTGGAAATACTTTAGAATTTTTTTATAAAATTATGTTGTTTATTCTATTTAAAGGGAGAGGAATGATCACATCTTCTAGAATGAAGAACTGCACAAAAGATCACTATTTAAATAGTGTGAATGTCAAGTCAGATTGTATGTGGGAAAAAATCTCCATCTCTCAAAGATTGTTAGGGATTTTCCCTTCTTTGTTGAAAGGTGGACTATGTAATATTCTTGTTTTGTTTTTTGGTTGTGACCTTGTTTCGTTTTTTTTAATTAAAGGGAGTCTTCTCCCCCTTTTTCCCAATAAAAAAATATGTTGTGGTGTAACTGAATTTATTCAGTGCATTATGTCAAGTTCGCCCAATGTGCAAAATAAAAAATGTTTGAACTTGTTGGCACTCAACTATTCCAACTTCTCCATCAATTATAACGGGGCGACCATGGCAAGCCAAACAATCTTTACCATGTAAAAGATATCAAATTTTTTTAATCTAAGGTGCATGCATAGTTAATAAAGTACAAAAAATATAAGCCATAAATGCCATAGTGAATCAAATAAGTTCCATTAGGAACTCTATTACATAAAATTCAAGATAATGCAAGTTGTCATCATATTATGAATAGGGCTGGCTTGATACCATTAGAGCCTAAGGTAAATATTTAAATATATAAATAATTTAAACAAAATATATATTATTTTATATTAATTGCTCTATTTGGATCAATTTAAATAGTTATAGGTGTTTGATGCTTCTCACATGATTTAATTTTTACTTCGCTTGAGCTCTTGGCAATGAGGAGAAGCGGAGGGGGGATGGTGATGACATCGTGGATCGGCTCCTCTTCCTTATTGTCCCCAGACGATGACAGAGGTAGACCAAGTTCGTTGTCAAAGGCTTCCAATAGGTACCCCAAATCCAGCTACGGCTTGCCCATGTCTGATGCCGAGACTCCCCAGATTCAGAAGCAGGAGTGGGCAACCTGATTTCATGCCCAAAGATTTTCATGTAGAAGGCGAGGTCAGGCGTAGTGGGAACGCGATCGTTCGCTACCACTGCGTTGGATGTTGTAACGTGGTCCCCACCTTTTTCACCGGCGTCCACCCCAACTTGCCCAACCAGGCCTGGCCAAGGGCCTCACCCTTCCAGGAAGATTAAGATCGGCATCAACGGTACCAACATAGTCCATTTTCACTCTTAATCTTCATGTTGATTACACGTTTGAAATCATTTTTTTTTGTATATATGGCGATTGTTGATTTGTGTTTGCATGGTGGTGAAATTTTTTTTGCAAGTTTTGGGAGGATTGGACGCTTGGTGGTGAGATTTGCCCTCTAGAGCAAGGATGTCAAGATCGTTGCCATCAACAATCCCTTCGTAACCATCGAATACATGGTGCATGCGTGATTTCTCCTTTTCTAAAAGATTATTTTTTTCCCATTTAATTTTGATACAGGTATATATTGTTTCTAAGATGTCTCCACACTTGAGACATTTTATGTAACACCCGAGATTTTTCATCCATTTTTCTTTAAAACTCATAGAAAATTTTTTTCTACGATAAATCGGAGTCAAACGACAAAATCAAAACCCGTATAAACATGATATGGTTAAACATCATACCGTCAAATCAAATATCCTCAGGCGCTACTCGAAAACATACGTACGACTAAATTACCATGATCATGGATTTTTAAATACAAATAACTCCCAGGCGTCCCCAAGTACAAGTCTCATAAACAGTCTAATCTGATCCAATTTAAAAGTCCAGAATACATACACTTAAATCTCATCAAATACATCAGGTCGTGACACCAACATACTTGAGTTGAGGGGGAAACAATCCACCGCAGAGATGAGCATCCATCTCTAAGAGCTCTCCAACACAATCTACAAAAGCCTCCCGAATAACGGGGCTAAAAGAAGTAGGGTGAGTATTTTCGTACTCAGTAGGGGAAATCCCAAACGGTGAACTCAATAAGTTCATAAAACATGCGTCATGCAACTCAACATAAGGCAAACAACATATAACATAATTATGCACATAAGCATATAAGCATGCATAACACACCATCAAATCAAACTTACGCAAACACCCTTAATCAGGGTCTTACAACTTACTCGTACCATCAAAGGCATACTCATATAGCTTACATGTACTTGTATGACCTTACTCGTACAATCTTACACTTACTCGTACGACCTTACTCGTACAGTATTACACTTACTGTCGAACTCATATTCAAACTCTTATAGTCGTACTCATCCTCAATCTTACAGTCGTGCACATACTCATCATCATACGCTTACTCAGAAATGTACAAACTCAGTCATACAGTCATGTACATACTATCGACCACTGAAGCTCATTACAACTAATAAGCTCCATCGTCGAAAAGGAAAAGAATGCCACTGGGGCATCACCTTAACCTCCGAGGAGTGACTAGACGCCATGGACTTTTCCGAAGGTAAGGTACACCTATGCTCATGGGGCACAGGATCAAACAGGTAAGAGTAGATCCATGATACTATTTACCTGAGCGCGCAAACATACACCCACACAAGGGGTTATACAATTGCCCACACATAAGGGGTCTTATAGTGCCATAGAATTGCCCACCATAATGGGTCTTATAGTGTTAGTGCCACTCTTGGGAAAAAATCTTACAATGTCACTCTTGGGCAGAACATACAGTGCCATCTATAGGCAAAAACATACAGTACCCACGAGGGGCGAAAACTTACAGAGCTCTCAACAGAGCATCAAACGTCTGGGCTAAATACAGCACACAGACCAAAACAAAGCATACATCGCTCTCAACAGAGCATCAGACGTCCGGTGCTCTATATAGCACACAGACAAAAATCCCGCAGGATAACCACCATGGCAAGACACAAGAAGTGCTCAACCGATTTATTATCGGCTAGCTCAAACATGGAACTTAATCCGTCGAACCCTCAGGTCTCAAACTCACAACACTATTATTAACGTTCTCATAATTCAAGTTTGGCTTAAGTATATTATGCGGTACAATTATGCCACGCAAACTCTCAATCCTCGATTGATCAAACTAAATCTGAGCCCGATCTGAACCCTAGTTCGTCGGGGTAGCAGACTTCACTTACCCGTCCAAACCACAACATAGCTCACTGTACACAAATCCTTATGTACTCATACAACCTCTGACATCCACCTTACGGTCAAAACATCTTACTCACATCGTCAAACTGAGCTCCTCACAGCAGATCCCTGTTACCATCCTCTTACTTAATTCCTCACTTATTATACTTACTTTTCACTTCATAATTTGTTCATTATGCTTGTACAATTATGCACGCTCTTACTATCTAATAAACCCTCATCAGGCTCCAAGCCTAAGTCTTCTTACTTATCGAACCCCTGACGTACGCTACAATCCGATCCAAACCAATCTGCTCCACTCCTTGCTTGTCAAACTTATGTCCGCCGTCTTTTGTCACACGCTTACACATCCACATCCACAACCAACGTCGTACCAAACCCTTACCACTCTTACCATCCATCGCCCATACCTCTGCCCACACAGTTCACATAAGTAACTTACTCGACATCGCTAGCATGTTCAACACACACATACGTAGCATACTAACATGTTCACTAGCCATCACTAGCGCATACATCATACATCATACACATACATAACCCTGCTTATAACTCACATACATACATACATGTACCTCAATGTGGCATAATTCACTATCTTACATCATGCATACATGTCATGATTTAATATCCAAAACATGGAATCATACAAGCCTAGCATGCCGCTACTTATTCAAAGCATGTTGTCATGAATTTACAAGTTCAAAGCTCCCCTACCTCGTAATCATGACGTTTGATGGCGAGCACACGATGGTGGCGGCGTCGGTGGCGGAGTTGGCAGTCAACACCATCGCCTAGCTGAGAGAGCTATTGTCCTGAGGTTTTAGGAAATGCCGGAAGCACTCATGGCCAAACAGGGGTGACACATGTCAATGCGGAAAATCCGCGATCCACAGCGGCACACCAGGGGCGGCCGGGAGAAAGATTGTGCCAACGAGTGGCAGGTGCGACCAAAGGTCTAGGTGTACACTAAAATTTGACTGGTGGTTGAACCATACTCAACCGGTTACAAAACATCAAAATCGGCCGTGGACAGCACCCAAAGGCGTCGATTTCGTGTTTACCAGGGCCCACATAAGGGCAGAGGGCAACACTCAAGGACGGAGGAGACTGATGGAGGACTCCGATGTCAACTCCAGATGATGGCAGAGCCATCTGACGGTCGGGTGGCGCCAAAGCGGCACCAATACCCTAACCCGCACACGTGGCTACTTGCACACGTGGCCAAAGGGAGGAGAGAGAGGGCTAGATGGTGTCGACCCAAAACTCAGAAGGGTGGTAGGGCCATGCCCAAGGGTGGTGACTAACAATACGGCCCTTGCCGTTGTTGTGCCGAGGCAGGCCAACTAGAGGCCAATCAGCGTTCGGCGAGGGTAAGACGGTCAAAGGGCAACATGTGGCGCTCTCTATAGAGTGGTCAGACACAATCGGTAGAGGGGAAACTGGCCCATGCCGAAAGAAGAGGGGTGGTGCCGCACTAGGGCGGCCAGCCATCCCAAGGCTGAGACCCGCCACACTAAGGTGGTCCAAGGGTGTTCGACATCCAACGATGCGCGATGGCCCATAACGGGTGGAAAAACCCTAGGGGCACAACGACGAACAGGGTTTACTGGCAGCTCTGGCCCGTGATGCCAGGGCCCTAGTAACCGGGCGGAGCTGGGTGGAGGCGGCTACACCAGTGCCGCTAGGCCAAGGCTGGCCGACTATAAGCTCACCACCAGCGCAGCCACAATTCCCTTCAAACCAAAACAGGGAAGAGGGACCAACTGGGGGAAACCAGCCCAGGCGGAGCGGCTGTGGGGGCGGTAGACCTGGCTAGGGGTGGTCCTACCCTCGTCATCCCAAGGCTAGTCGGCAAGAGGCGAGCCAAAGGCTGGCTCTCGCCGGCGCAGCCCCCAAAGTCTATCACAGACAGAAACAGGGGAGATGCGGGGCGGATCAAATCGGGCCGGGGCGGTGTCGAGGAGGCGGCTTGCCCGTCGCAGAGCCAGACAGAGGTCCATTGTCCATCGCTCGCAACTGCTGGCCTCTGTTCCACCAAAACGAATCACCGGCGGAACAGGGGAGGTGGAGGCATCTGGCCGGAGAAGAAATGCACAGGGACGAAGGTGGAGCTGGAGCTGACCGGTTGGGGGCCATCCTTGGCCGTCGCCAGGCCGGGGCGGAACCCATGGTGGCCGGCTGGCCACTGCTGGCCATCACCGGCCGCGACAAGGCCCAAAACAGAGGGGCATCGTCTGTTCAGCGAAAAATAGGGGAGAAAATGGGGATGAGGATGGGCGGCAAAATGGAGGCCCACCGGGCCGGGAGGGATGGCCTCCCGTTGTCGCTAGCCCAAGGCGGAGCCGTGGCCGGCCGGTCGGGCCTTGGTGGCCCACGGCGGTGGCGGCGGTACACAAGACAGTGAGAGAGGGAGAGAGAACTCACCAGAGGGAGAGAGAACTCAGGGGCTAGCGGGACTGGCCAGGGTGGCGGCCCTGTCGTCGCCGGCCTGAGGCTAGCCGGATGGAGGTCGGGCGGAGCCCACCAGCCACCGCCGGCGCCTTCACAGCACAATCAGAGAGAGAGCAGAGACGGACCGGGGAAAACAAGGGAGAGGCGGGCGTAGCGGCCGTGGGGCCGGGACGGCGGTCCCCCTGCCGTCGCACGGCTGGGACGGAGCCGGCGGCTGCTGGGACAGAGAGACGCCGGAGAAGGGGTGGAGGAAAAACACTGTTCCCCTTTTTTTTTTCTGGATCAGGCCGAGCCCGATCTGATCTTCTGCATTATTATTTTTTTCATTTTTCCCTTATTATCTGCAGTCTCCTTTAATGAATTTTCACGCCGTAAATGCGCGTCTAGGCCCATGGCCTACGATGAACCCCACACCCAACTACGGGTATAAATACGCCGAAGCGTCAAATTTTCCACAGAAAAAGACCAAAAAAATCTCAGAAAATCGTAGAAAAATCAGGGACGTTACATTTTATATCTGTTGTTTTTAGGGGTGTTCACAGACAAAATTGGACACATATAGATATCCCTTGTCCGTGTCCGGCCTAGTCTGTATTATATTTTATCAAAGTCCGTTCGCTATGGACACGGGCGGACCTGAACGAATATTTCAACATTCAAATTTTTACCCCCATTCAAATTTTTTAATATTTTTGTAGCATATTAAAATTGTCCTAATATGCTACATAAATACTAGATTCATGTTTTTAAGCTATCTAATACATATGTAGCATGTTAAGATTATCCTCACATGCTACATAAGTTCTTGATTCATAGTTTTAACTCTGTCTAACATACTACATAAATACTAAATTCATGTTTTTAAGTTGTCAACTGCCTGCGTAACATATTAGGAATATCCTAAGATGCTACATAAGAATTAAATTTTATTTTTTTAATAGTTAAAAATAATTATTACTATATTTAAGGGAGTATTATGTAAGAGTGGCGGATGCGGACATCCGCAGACACGGATAAAAGTATGTCTGCGTCCGTAGCTCTCTATTAGTGCGGACAAAAAAACTTAGTATTCATCTGTGTCCGCCCTAGACCAAAAAATTATCCATTCTATATAAAAAAGAACGTCAACAAATACAAATATATAGAAAACGGACATCCATGAACACCCCTAGTTGTTTCTCTTATTTTCTTTAGGCTTTGGATTAACTCATTATTATTGGTGGAGATTGGTTTGGTCAGTGATTCTGATCTTCGATCTCCTCCAAACATGATCCCAATAACTGTTGGCGGCCTAAGCAGGGAAGAAATTTTAAGGCCTAGGCACTGGAATGAACAAGCCTTTCTTGCTTACTCCTTCTGACTTTTATTTTTCTGGGGTAGGGATGAGCCAAGGTGGAAAACTGCCCTTCCCCGTGCTTTGCAGGGGATGGGGTAGGGATTAGCAGGGAAGCACAGGATGGACGACTTTCAATTCCCAACTCTTGTATTTGATTTGTGTGAAATATATTAATTTATTTTATTTAATTTTTTAGTATAGTATTAAGTTAATGTAGGTTTAGTTATAGTTTAAAACTGGCTAACTAGCCTATTCAACTCATAATCGTTCTGCTTTTTTATTTCACTCATTTGGTTATCTCTATTTTTCGCAATTAGATGTCATCTCATCTTACTCCCATAACAAAACAGTAGTTTGACAAATGTTAGTTATGGCTGCACTTGAGAAATACGGCTGGTTACACATGCTTATTAATAGAAACCAATTAGTACTAGCAAGGGTTAGCTTTGAGGATAATAATTGCACTGAAACTAGTGGATTATATCTTACGGAAGACTTTGAGGATTCCATATTTTCATGCCTATTAATGTGATATGTGCTTGAATGGAGCATTTTGAGTGAGGCAATTACGCTCTAATGAGACGCTAACTGAAAGTATCATCACAAGCCAGAGTAGAAACAATGCATGGCAGTAGAATTTAAGTAGTTATATATTTAAACAATTAAAGAATAGTGAGAACGACAAAAAATATACTCCTCTTAAATCTTTCATTTTTTTTTGTAAGTCAAATAAATCTGCTGTTTGTTTTCCACCAATTAATTGCACAAGAAAAGTTTGTTGAGGATGTAATCTCCCGAATTCCTCTTCGGCGAAGTTGCATCAGCTGTGGCATTCTTCTGCCTCCCTACTGCTTCCTACATAACTACTATAAATGGCGTCTACCCAACTCATGATTAATTTGTATCATCATTCAAAGGAGTCATTACTCATGCATAAAATTACTTACAATCATAAATGTTGGTTGTATAAATAAGGGGAATCGGGTTTACAAAGGGGTTGGCTCATTTTATTACAAATTGGTACCATGTCTTGTTTCTGAGTTGCGGATCGGGGAGAGTTTTCTCCAGTGTCCCTGTGTGAAGTCAGAGACTGAGTCGTGTTGCTCATATATAAGTAAAAATACCTACTTGTCTTTGTCTTTTCTGTTCTTACTCAGTTTGACGTTTTGAATTGATTTATGGAAGAAAATCCAAGTTTGGGTAAGTGTGGCTGCACCAATTCCACACCCACAGCCCCTAAGCTTTGGAAAATATTCTCTTCAGATCCGTATTGGCTTGATGCATCAGTCACAAATTTTCTGATGATCCCTTCCTTAAAGGGTGAAATACCGAAGCTGAAGGAGGATAGCTTGCAAACATCAAACATCTCATATGTTGGACGAATATATTTGTTGTCATGCGTATTACATTCATACCCGGGATATAAAAAAGGATTGATATCCTTCGCTCTCTTCTCATGTTATGAAAGATGGCATGGAAAGGGAACTACGGAGCTTGCACTAATTAATTCTCCTGTTAGTGAGCTCATTTGTCTTACTTCACTATCATGTCCCTTGGACACAAATCACTCTGAATATAGATGGATATCAGGGCCGCAACTCTCATGAATCAAAATTATAGTTTCTTTGCACATTACATTTCTCCCAAAATTTCATATTCAACTAGTTAATGAAGCAGATGGTCCGTGTAAATGAACAAGCTGACCAAAAAACTTAGGTCATAGTTTTTCTCTTTTTCCATTATTAATAACTAACAGGGACCTTATCAGAAGTATATACTCCAGTGCTTATAAAGATCAATACAATTGAACTGTCACTCTGCCTATACAATAAAATGATGGTGCAATGCTTTAGTGCTTGGTTATAAGCAAGTAGCTGTGGGTTTAACATGCCCAAATTTGTACAGTCAGATGTAGGAGACAATACTTCTATGATTTTTAAACTTGATGCTAGAGACATTTAAGATCACATGTTGGAAAGATGAAAATGGAAAATCATTTTAAACTAGTAGTGGAACTGCACCCACGCTTGAAAATCCAGCAAATAAAAGGGGCGACTCCGTGCCAACTGTGGTCACTTCCTCAGTCAGCTTTACGATTTAGTATATGGATTTATATGCCCAACCCCATTTAATCCTGAACAATGTTAAATAAATCGTAGTAAATAAGTGCTAAGAAAATAGCTAAACTATAAGAAACATTGCTGGATATAAGAGTAAGATATGCCAAAGTTTGCTTATATTAACAGTGAGAAAAGTGAGCATGCTGAGCAAAAAGAAGGAACATCAGCATCAGCAACCTAAAGAGCTTATAGTGATTAAAAATATACTCCATTTGTGGCAAACTGGTGAGTGATACTACTACCATTTGCGGCAACCTAATGGGTAAGGCCACTAGCGTTAAACAGTGTCTTATCTATTTTTCATTCACAGTGTAGCATGCCCTCACTATTCATAAAAACAAAATTGAGCTCTTGCACTCAGTCTAAAATAGAAAATTTGGGGAATTTTGTGTAACTTTCTCAGACGTTATTACCATACAACCTACATTTTGGGGATTTACTGCTTCTATGAGTAAAATTAAGTATGAGGAATATTTATGGTCAAATTTATTCAAGGAAAAGTAAATACTTATAGTTCTTAGCAGCGCGTAGCACGTAACAGATTGACCTTAGATTGGAAAAACAAAAAGGAATATGAAATTACTAAGTGCAGTGATAACCTCTCCTTGAAGACCCAATATGCAAAAGATGTGACTGGGGCCAATTCACCCACTGGCTTTGACAAACTGGTGAGTGAACTCTTCAGCCTTGCATCTTTAATTTTTTCACTAAGATAAAGCATTCACAAGGAGATAGCCAAGTATTTCCATGCAAAAGAAGATAGCTTTAATAAATTGTAGGGTCCAATAGGAAGCAAAATTAAAGTTTAGGTTTCAGAAATTACTAATATGAATGAGTCTGGACAATAAATCATTTCTGTCCCTATTGAATTCGCTTTCAAACTCCTTCAAATGCTTGACTTGGTTGTGTGGTACACAAGAAAGTATTTGGCTCACCATATGCATCAGCACTAATATTAAAGGGGGAGCATGAGGGGCATAAAAAAAGAGGTTGATAGAGGTATATCTTGAAAAATAAATGAAAGTTTTAGTCACCTGAATACAAAAGTAAAATATGAGAAAAGAGAAGATGTTTACAGCTTGGAGCATTATTTCTTTTACGGAGAACAGAAGGACCTAGCTTAAACCTTCTTGCAAAATCTGCTTCAAAGTCTCTTGACTTTAGCTTCTTCATTTGCTCAAAATTTGACAAGAATATTATACTATGATGCTAAATAGCATTCTTCCATAAGTTCAGGCACATATTTCTTTCCTCTCTTCATACAGTTAATCTTTTGCACACTAAGTGTGCACATGAGTTCATGAGATGTGCTTAATATATTAGAATTCACAAAAATAAAAGTGATGCAAATAAGACTTTGCATAATCACTCAAATGGTAAACATTTATCAAAACAAAGTTTGAAGAGAACAATTAAGATATTAAAATCTATGCCCGAATAGAAACCAAGAAATGGGATTAACATCATAGCATATACAAGAAATAAGGCTGGCTTGAGACAATTGGAGGCCTAAGGCAAGATTTTAAGTGTGTTATTTTTATATTTAATATAATATTAATATATTATATTATATTTTTTTATTTTTTTTTACACTTTAAGATGAGAATTACTAATTAAGTTGTTATTTTCAAGTTTTGCTGATAAGATATGTCTAGTCTACACTGTAGTCATAGCTAGGCTAGTGCATTATAGCCTGTAGTTAGAACATGCACTGCTTGCTATCAGTTTATAGTTAGGGCTGCAACACCCTAACCCTCTTGCAACTACAACATGGGCTTGATGTACCCATACTAATATATCATTTTCAAGAGATAATATTTGAATGAGCTCCATTAATATGTTATTTCATTTAGCAGGGCTTGCACCAGGCACATAAAATGCTTTTAGATATGAATCCAATGATATGTGTTACTCAAAAAGAAGACATATTTGAATTATCCGCATGTCTTGCTTGGTTAGACACTTGTGTGGCTAAATTTGCCAGAGTACAATGACTTTTCCTTGTTTCAAAAGTTGCTTTCAAATTATAAAAATATTTTAAAATATATGAAAACCATCATAATTGAAACTATGCTAAGAAATAAGAATAGTATAAAATAAAATTTTAAATATTAAGTAAAAAGGAATATAAATTTAATTTTAGAACATAAAAAAAATAACCTCAAGAATCAAGACTGCTCGTTGTTGGGGTGAAAGGGATGAGAGTAATATCTTGAATATTGAAAATTGAAAAAATTATGAGAGAGTTGTGTGGGAAGAGCTCTCTTTAAAGGGTTTAGTATAAAAAAAGCTAATTTAGCCTAAGGCTAAAGGTGTGATATATAGAATGTGAAAAATAAAATAATGCTTAATAAGTGTCCATTGGGTGTTGGTATATATGGATGATTTTATGTTAAACAAAAGTAATATATGGTAAGTAATTTTTCCTTGTTTGGTGATTGATTTGAGGGTTTTTGGAAAAGCTATACATAGAAGTCTATGAAGTAGAATTAATATGCAAGATGACATGAAAAAGGTAACAATCCTCATAAAACTCTTTAGATCACTCTCATAAAAATACATTTTTAATATGATCTATTGCTTAATTATGGCTATTGGGGGCCTTAGGCAGAAGCCTAAGATGCCTTAAGGTCTAGACGTCCCTGACGAGGAACAACGGGAAATAAATGAAAAAGAGTCAAATGTGAAGATGTTCATATTACAAAAACATAAAGAGCAATGGGAAGAACCACTGCTCCCCACATAACACCCAAATCATGCTTCCATTTAGCCAAATTCAATAAAGGGTGGGAAAAAATCACTTGAATCAAACCATATAGCTCATAGAAAAGAGAAGCAATTGTAGAACAGGAAAAGAGAAAATTTTAGGGAAACGATTCCTTGTTTGAGAGCCTACACGTTTGTGATCACTGGAAGCAACTACACCCTCCGGTTGTGGATAGAAATGGTTGTGAATCTAGCTATGGACACCGGTGCTAGTGATAATCACAGCAGCGACCCTCTGTTTGACATTATAGTGAATGGGAAAAGCCCAAGTAATTCCCAGAACGTCATTAGAGTACTTTCTCTTTTATAAAATCTTCAAGATCCTCATTAAGTTGTTTCTAAAATTCACATACATTTTTAAAGTTAAAGAAGAAGTCTACATACTACACCATGCACAAGCAATTACTTGATTTCACTTAGGACTATCGAGTTTCAATCCACGACATAGAATGATAACAAAGCGTAGAAAGAATGAAACCTTTAGTACAAATTCCACCCAACCAAACCCACCACTGGACTAAAAGAACATAACGTGAATTGAGGTCAACATTCATCAGAGTTTGTGCATAATCCAACCCATCAATAGATGAAAAGTAGAGCCTAAAAAGAGAACTTTAGTCTACCAACTGGCGTAGAAAAAAAATACGCATGAAAAAGGGATTAACATCTTCAGTAGCATTTTCATATTACCAACCCATCCCTAAACGAAAACAGAGCATGAAAAAGCCAAAATTAAGAATGAACTTTCAACAGAATCTATACATAATCAAACTCATCACTTGGCATAGAAAAAAAATAGAGCATAGAAGGGAATGAATTAAGAAGAAAACAAAGACTTAACTTTAAGCAGGATTAAATTTCACTAAATAAAGGAGTGAAAGAACCCCGGCCAATAGAAACAACACAACCAAAGTAGTTCCAATGCCAGCAACTAGAAGGAACAATCACTTATATCAAAGATCTGCATATAAAAATTTTCAGAGCGACTTGCCCGGCGGAAACAAAATAGGTAGAAGACTAGGAAGTAATGACATGTAAAATGGAATGCTTCATTTATCCCATCAAAGTCCATAATTTCTCTTTTACTGCCTTCTCAATTTCTTCTAATTCAATATATTTGATATCAAGATGATCATTGTTTGACTCAAAGTCCGCACCTTTTCTATTTTCTTCTACATGCTGAATAATCTTTTTTTTTATGGGAGTTAGATCAAAGGCAACATCATGATGACTAGAAGGAAAAGCTTAATGAGGGAGTAGCTATTTATTAGATGTACATAGTTCATGCATCAAAGGGTTGATGAGTGGTATAGGGGTCACTTTAGAATTCTCGAACTCCTGCTTTCTCCTTCGAAGTTCTACTGCCGCATTCATACAAAAGCTTCTCCTTTTGATTGTCTAAAAGGATTGAAGATGGGTTGAATAGACATAACATGCAAAATTAGTATAGACACAAGAAACAGGAGCTCAAACCTCACTATCTTTTATGTAGATTAGTTGTAGAAGGTCATTCGCATGTCCTAGTAACACCTAAAAAATAACCAAAATTAGCAAGAAGAAGACAAAGAATACAAAGTAAATACAAGGAGTAAACAAAGCATGCCTATTTCCTATCATTGGCACCTTTTGCACTTTTTTAAATAAGTTGCGTCATTTTCCTCAGTTGGAACTATTTTACCCAGCCTCCAATTCTGTACAAAGCTTTTTGGTAAATTACTAGGCAAATTTCATTTTTAGTGGGCTTAAAATGATCAGTTTTGTCAATGAGGGACACATTTCCCTTAATTGAAAGAATAGGATTTGATAGGCTTTTCACCAAAGAAAATAACCTTACATAAAATAGGACAAAGGAATTAATATATAGTACATTGGCATGTGCTATGAGGTAACACTTTCTCAATCAAATATTCTTTCGTTACTTGCTATTCTAATATCTTCTTACTAGTTAGAACTTGGAAGTGCGCTAAAAGTGGTACTATAATTATGTCATAAATCTATATATACAATTGTTGATAAGCACACTACATTATTATAAGCCAGAACATGCACATTATTTACATTAATATACAGTTTTGAAGCAAAATCATGCATTTTTTAAGGTGGAATCACAAGAATATAGGATGCATACTAATCCAGTAAAATTATTAATTTTAGACTCATCGAAGTGAGTAGAAAGTGACATTTAGTACTTTTCTAAGCTGAACAAGATATTATACTTGTAATGCTATAAAATAAACTTGCAAAAAAATTATGACAAATATGAAATGTCATAAACCACTAAAAGATTGTAATTTCAAGACTACTATGCTTACGTACCTCCATAGCTTTGTGTACAATTTCACTATTAACTAACAAGTGCTCCAGAAGTAAACCTTAATGCTCCAATTTTGCCATTCCTAAATGTTGTAGTTTATAATTGTTTATGCCACCAACCTTTGTTATTTCAACTATGTACTATTGCTTAGTTAGTCAAATTTGATTGAGTTTCGAGGCTAGAAAGTCATGAAATGCTTATTTAACTATAACCAGAAGCTCATCAATAGATTTAGGTGCTTATTGATGTTGCAAAGTTTGGATGCATCGAAAGAATCCAAGTTCTAAAATATTGAGATCTAAACTATTAGGAAGTTAGCAAATTAATCAAATATCAAATCTGTCTTTAGAAGTTGCCTCCAAAAATTCAGAATCATTAGGGCTAATGTGTGACTTTGCATTATCCTGTTGGATGAAAATGATCCATTCCTTTTATCCATGAGGCCATTTTGATCGAAATGCATGTAACACTTTCTCAATCAAATATTATTTCATTACTTATTTTTTTATCGAAATGAAAGGATGTCTCTATAGTCCCAGTTGAACAGTTTTTGCTGCTTCTTTTTCCTGGCTTATAGGATACAAAAAGAAAAATCCTTATTTTTCCATCAAAGAGCACATTCCCAAAGGTATCAAATTGTGGGTGAGTAATCGCAGCCAAAAACATGACCTGAGGAATGCATCTTTTGTTTTGACAAACACGGTGTGGATCATCCTCTTCACAATAGGTAATACTTCTCAGAAACCTTTGACAAAAAATTATTTCTCATCAATGCACATATTCGTACATATCTTGAAAAGATGACATTTCACATGCAAGACACACCGGGTTCAACATAGTGATGCAAAACTCAAGTCTTAACTTTTAATTTTCCAAAGTCAATCTTAGTTTTACTATATTTGAATGCGATCAAATGAGACCTTCTTTGATTTGAGCATGCAACATCGTTTTTGTAACATCCAATGCATATGCTAATAAATAAATATTTGTTCATTGCCTCAATGGTATCCCACTTATTCGACTCAAATTTAAATTTACTTATTTAGGTCCCACCCTGTCTTTCTTCTTGGAGTTGATGTTAGGAAAATTATAGGACCTACCTTCATTCTCTAAATTCTTCTTGGCTTAATACTAAATGCGGCTCACAGTATGTCTAGATATTGAGTATTTCTAAGCAACAGCTTAAACTAAACCACATTTGAGCTTGCCTCCATTGCTTTGCTTCAGTGGATAGTGATATAATGTAAGAGTTCTTTATTAGTCAGCTCTTATTTTTTTCAACATCTTGACTTGTAGATGTGAAGTAGAAGGCAACCCAAATTTTGTTGCATAAATCAATTCACTAGAATCTACAACATTCACAGTACTGAGAGCCATTTGTAGCTCCTACACCAACATGAAGATTAATAAAAAATGTCATAGACCAAATATTAGAAGTATATAATGTGGCTATTTAGATTAAACTCCTAGATATCTCAATCAATAACATGCACAAGCAATAATTTAATCAAAGAAATCACTTGTATCTTAGAAATCATAAGCAATATTTTAAATCTAAGGAATCAACCTATATGTCACATTGAAAACTAATTTTAAACACACTACATATCACATAAAAAAAACTTAACATACTACAACTGCACAAAGACAATAAAGAACAAAGGGAAAGAACTCACTTTGTTAGTGTCAACATCATCCAAGACTTCTCTTATGGTGACTTCGTCTCTTATGAAAGATTTGTCACAAACAAAAAATATTTTATTTGTCACATGGAAATAACATTCAACAATACTGCATAAAGGACTATTAAGAACTAAATACATAATTTGGAAACCATATTGACATAGAAATGGAAAAGATATTGGGAATGTAAAAACTCTATGTTCAATGTATTTACTCTATGTTCAAACAACCCCTAAACAAATGTCATCCCAATTGTCAACCCAAGAAATATCAAAAGACCAACATGTGTTTAACGCATGATAAGAAAGATATTGATCAAAAACATAGATGACACTAGCAAGATTGCAAACAATAGTAGCATGGGCAAAAACTACAGCAAAGACAACAACCAGGAAGAATGTTGGGTATACAATAACTTCATCAAGAAACATTAACATAGAAAATAAGTTGCAGACAACAACCATGGTAACATATCTAATCAGATCATGTGTTGGATGGAAGCATCCAACACAGATTTGGTGTTTCTTTTGATATTTCAAATGAGAGAGTAACCAAAAACATCGAGAAATTTAGAACTTACTTGTCCCAATTGATCTCGATCTGAGCTAAAGACCAAGTGGCAAATCGAGGAGAATCCATGGCCGAAATAGGTTGATTCGAAGAACTTATTTGCTTGTCTCTTCTTCCCTCCTAACCTTTGGCTACAAATTCTTTAATTAGGAAGGAATCATTAAGGAAAGTAAATAAATGAAGAAATAAATAGTACTCCTATATGTTTAGGTCACCACCATATCTTCAATATTGAACTATGGCTAAACTCATCTCTTACACCAGTGAGCCAAGTGTAGCCAATGATTTAACTTGCCACACCAAACACACAACAACATGCATTTAAGTGAAAATATAGTTCAACATAATTAAACTCCCATCTCCACATTGAAGCTATAATTGAAAATTTTACAGAATGCGCTTGACCCATGAACATGTTTTGCCATATCTAGGAAACTAAACGAATGCATAAAAATGAGCTGCAATAACCCAAATATTGAATCATATCTATTTAACATTACATCCTTAAATAAAATTCAACGAAGTACAAAATCTAACTTATTAGATGGTGTTAATAAAAGACAATGCAACATGAAGGGACTACCTTCTGGCTCAACGGAGTTATTGGAGTAACAACTTGAAGGCAAATGTCGCAAAATAAGATGAAAATGAAAAAACATAAAATGAAATAAAAAGTTAGCAAAATTCATAAAAAATGAGAAAATTTTAGATAATTTGACATTGTTCCACAACAAGTCCAAGTGCATATAAGAGACTCATGACCTAAGTTTTTCCTAACCAGGAAAAAAAGTCAACTTCATAATCCCTATGCTTCAAAGGTTTCCTTTAAATTGGAGGACCTTTTGTTGGAACATGTTAGAGAAAAATTCGATAGAGTGGATTAGTTTTCTATATGGACGAAAATGTACTATGAGCTTGGAATATAAATGCTAAAAAGGCAGAATATATTTACCTAACTTACATTTGGATTTTAATCGTGTCTCTTGCTCTTAAATCACATGACTCCATACTTTGGTCACAGATGAGCATAGAGTGGGGCCTCAGCGCTTGGAAATGGGAGGTGGAGAATTGGAGAGATGAGATTTACTGCAAAAAAAAATAATAATCTGAATAGGCGCCCATTTGACATTTTTCAAATATTCACAAAAAAGTGTCGGGATTGATCGGAAAATGAACCAAATGGTTCAAATAAGCGGCGAGTTAGTCTGCAGAGGCCAAGGGGGAGAATTTTCAAATTAATTGATGACTTTGTGATAGAGCTTCTAATGAAGAGTGTCATGAAATGGGAAATCCAATCAAGGAAATTACCTTGGGATGCCCAAAATTATGAGTCGGATTTGTAATCAGCAATGAAGAAATTAAAAGCAAAACAAGTATTAATCAATAGCCAACACGAGGAAATAGATATCGCATTAACAAACAAATCATATCACCCATTTCAAGGCCATATGAATCCAATTTATAGAAAACTATTTCATTTTTGTGACCAAAATCACTTTTATCGACTCACAGTAATAAATTTGCATTAGAAATTGGAGCAGAAAGGAAACTAACTAGATGAAGTACAACATATATATATATATATATATATATATATATATATATATATATATATATATATATATATATAGACACACACACACACACACACTCTCAAATGGAACAAAGCAAAAATAAAACAAAAAACACATCAAACAGGGACAAATGCAAGCAATATCATGAGTAAAAATAGAAAGAAAAAAGGAGATAGACATCTGGAAGGAATGCAAGATAGAAGTAAAACTAGGATTAAAACCATCTCCAAAATAAACATCAACAATAAAAGCTTTAGCCAGTTTTACACCTGGTAGGATATAACAAAAAGAAACATAGAAAAGTTAAAAAAAGAAAGGTAATAAGAAAGAAGACACACCTCGGGATGACAACAATAAATGCCCCAATGACTCCTACAAAAAGTCTTTGGTCACGTTCGCAACAGTTCTTCAGCTCCCAATTCACCATGTCATTGCAAGCAATCCAAATCCAAATACAAACTCGTGGCTTAGGCACCCGGTGGTTAACCTTTCTAGAAGTGAAGATCTGAACCAAATATCCAAATGGGTACTTCTGTATCTGGCAAGCAAACTTGTTAGGCTAACTAGAATCCCAATGAATGAGAGATAAGAGGAAGTCTGGAGAGGAAGTCCGGAGGGTGGAAGCAAAGGAGAGTGGTATGGAGTAGCCACAATAATCTTGAGAATATTTAAGGAACAACGAGTGAGGGAGAACCAGAGGCTTTGCTCCGGTATCAGGTAGCTAGAGATGATGGGCAGAGGGAGTAGCAAAGGGGAGGTCGTAAGGAGTCGACAGAGGCTTCCAGTGAGGAAGCCTCTTACCGTGTATGCATTCTCCGCAGTCGACCGTCATCGGAGGTGGAAGAAAAAACCCAAATTGTCTCATCTCATAGGTATTTGACCATATGAACTTTTATCATGCTATTAGTTACGTAGGTCTCATCATCATGAGAAAAATGACTAGAATTAGAAATGGAGCTATTAACATAGGATGGAGGGAGTAATATTAATATTTAAAATATAATTAATAAATTTATCCTTATAAAAAATAAATTTGTCTAAAATAAATTATTCTTACTTTGGAGTGTAGATATTTACTTATTAATTTTTTGTATTCAAGTTTTAGTAAGAAAAAAAATAAAAATGAAAAGTCATCTATTAGAGTAAGAGATGTAAATGTAAATGACTAGTGAGCTAAAAAAAGGTTCGATTGATTGTAGGATTTTTTCTCTTTCTATATTTAATTATAGATATAAATGAGAAAACTTACATTAATTGAAGGAAGGATGCCAAATTTTATATGAAAATAGAAAAAATAGAGAGCTTAAAGGTGTATAATAATTTTTTTATTTAATTGTAGGCCTCTATTTGTGATGTAGCCTTAGGCAATTTGCCTTAGCTGCCTAAGGTTTTGAGCCGGCCCCCTGATTACAAACATCTTTATCCTCCTACACATCACTATACATTTAGGAAGCATTTTTAATGACCCATAGACATGTGGAGAAGGGGAAAAGCAGGGGACCATTAGAACAATTCTCAAAGTTTTTCTCTCCCCATTTATGGGTAATGCAGGAGCTTCCCATTATTAGTCACCTAAAATGAGTTATTAAAAGTGGTCAAGCTAGATAAGTATTTTTTAATGCTCCTTGTATATGAGTCCTTTATCAATGATATCAATGTACATACACTATGGCATATTAGTGTCACTAGTGGTTGATGTTAATATACATTGATATAAACGTCATCAATCATAAATATCAAGGGTTCTAAAAAATTCCTTACGCTAAGCTCTTTATGGGAACATTAAAACTACTTCCGGACTTTTTGACTATAATCCATAACAAGTTGTCCTCATATTTAAGTGTCTGAAACCTCCATTAATTGTCCCATTCTCCTCTCCCGTCACCACACCTTGTTTAATACTCCATTATTTTTTTCGCCTAGAAGTGTCCCACTTCCGTATATTGTCCCATTTTTTCACCTCTTGCCATCTCTATCTCCTTATTCTCCTCCGAGAAAGCTAAAGTTTACATTCAAGAAATGGCCATTTTGTACTTCTGCTTTGCCATCATCCTTATTGTCATCCTCCTTATCTCCAAGCTCCTCTTCCCCAAAGACAAAACACTACTGCCTCCATCCCCAACAGCTTATCCTGTCATTGGCCACCTCCACCTCATCAAAAAGCCTTTGCACCGGACTCTTGCTGCCCTCACCGCCGCCCATGGGCCCGTCCTGCTCCTCCACTTTGGCTCGCGGTCCGTCCTCCTTGTCTCCTCACCCTCCGCCGCCGAGGAGTGCTTCACTAAGAACGACATCATCTTTGCCAACCGGCCAAGGCTGCTCGCCGGGAAGCACCTGGGCTACAACTACACCGTTCTCGCCTTGTCTCCCTATGGTCCTCACTGGAGGAACCTCCGGCGGATCACCACCCTGGAGATCTTCTCCTCCCACTGCATAGCCGATTTCTCCACCGTCCGCCGCCAGGAAATCCGATCTATCTGCCGGAAGCTCTTCATGGATTGCCTATCCGCTGGAGGCCGTCGGAGTGTCGACATGAAGGCCATGTTCTTCGAGCTGGTGTTCAACATGATTTCGAGGGTGGCGGTGGGGAGGAGGTGGTATGGCGAGGAGGTGGCGGAGGAGGAGGAGGCCAAGCGGTTCAGGGAGATTACGGAGGAGTCCTTTGTTTTGGCTGGGGCTTCCAACTTGGGGGACTTCTTGCCGATGGTGGGGTGGCTGGACTTGCTTGGGCTGGAGAAGAGGGTTGCCAGGCTGCACAAGAAGAGGGACACGTTCTTGCAGGATTTGGTGAACGTGCGGCGGAGGGGAGGTGGCTCTAGTGGAGCGGCGGAGGGGAACAGGACGTTGATTGATGTTTTGTTAACTCTGCAACAATCAGATCCTGAATACTATGACGATAATCTCATCAAAGGAGCTATACTGGTATGTTTGAATGAAGTTATATATGCTTTTTTTGGTATCAATTGTATTTCTGTTGTATTGAAACTTGAAAGGAAAATGCATCACACTTACAGATTGCTAATAAGGAAAAAGCCAGATGCTGGATTGGCATGAATATTATGTCGATTATGCTTGATTTAGCTAAATAACTTAAAAGTGGATTAAAGCAGATAATTGCCTGACTTAGATATATATCACAATTTTGCTTGTATTTACATGCGGTTGATGGGAATGTTTTATATCTTTTAGATTTTGGTCTACAAAGGTTTAATTTAGATTTAAGTCTATTCCTATCAAGTATCAAATTTTAATACAGACAGTAAAAAGTATTTTGTTGGTTGGGATTATGAATAAGCAAGATGAAACAATGAACACTAATTAGGAGCATTTGGTTTAGGAGTGTATGTTTTTTGCTTCTTATTATAATTTCAAAAGTGTTTTCCTGACGAGCTCCATGATTAGTGACCATCATCATGCTACATGGAGCACCTAACATGGTACATAGAGGTTGTAATCGCCCCTATGTACTATTTGAGAATTCTATGTGGCATGGTCACAAGGCTTGCTTAAGCTAGATATCTCCGTGTAATTTTATTGCAGTATTAAGTATCAATTATTAATTATTAAGAGGAATGCATCAAGTATCAATTTTTAAAGAATAGGCATGAAAATGATTTTAGGGTAAAAGTTGAGGTTGGTTTGAGATTATGAATAAGCAAAATGAAACAATAAACAATAATTATAAATATTTGGTTTAGGAGTACTTCCATTATGTTTCCTGTAGTAATTTCAAAAATGTTTTCCACACCAGTTTCATGACTAGTGCACATGACCATGCTACATGGAGTATCTAACATGGAACATAAAGGTGAACACAATCTCTATGTATCATGTTAGGAATTCTATGTGGCATGGTCAGGAAGTCTGGTCAAGCTAATTTTGTTGTGATCAAATAAAAGGTCTAGAGAGAGGTAAGCATACATGTTCATTACTCTTTCTAGCTGGGAAGAAAATATGACCACGTAGTGTATGGGGCATATCCATGACCGGTCTCCATCACTAGCACCTCCTAAATAGCAAATATTGACTTTTAAATATGGTACATAAGAGGGGATTAATTTCTATGTACAAGATTAATATCGTAAATACTAGCGCATGTTAGCATTAATAACACTTATCTTAACATATGTGCCGTTAATCTTAAATATTAATGGCTCTTATATGTATTTTAGGCTAGCTCATTGTCATAAGGGATCATTAAAAACTCTTCGTTGTCTAAACTGGTCACGGACCTTATCAAGAAGAATTGGTCATGTAAACATTTTTCTATCGTGTGGCAGGTTAGCAGCCATGTTCTTTACTCTTTCTTGTCTGACCCCAATTTGTTGCATTTTTAATCTAGTTGATGGGGTCTCACGCTTAAATATTTGAATAGTGGTATAAAATTTCTCTCAAAAGTTTTAAATATAATTATCAAACACCTAGACTAACCATTATTGATATCAGTAATTTAAATTAAGAACTCATAAATAAATTGCGAGTATGTAGTAAAATAATAACGTGACCCACTATTAAGAAAAATGAAAATCATTATACTAAAAATTGGCTTCTTAGTTATGGGTCGAAATTTTTTCTCTATTAGATGACAACTACTGTCTCCATCCTAAAGTAACTGTCAGTATTGACCAAAGGAATGCAACCAAATGCAAAGTGGCAGACATGTCCATACATATAATAGTCAACAGTCAAGTAATTAGATAGCCGTGGAAATTTTTAGTAGATTGACATGTGAGGCATGGAAAATGACGAACTTGCGCAGAATTAACGGTGTACATTATAGAACACAAAAATTGTAGAAATAGTAGCATCTGTGAAGATCTTGTGCGTTGCCGCTAGTGTCATCGATTCTGAGTGATCAACAGCCGGTGAAACTTCACCTGTCTCAACCAGCTCCAATTCGCCCCAACACATCATAAGTTTATGGACTATTTTTAATATTTTCTTCTGTTAGGACTTTGGTAAATTGATAATTTATTTTATTTTATTTTTATTATTAAATATTTTTAGGTCTAAATTGATTGAATGCTTTAGGTATAGTAGATCAATAATATCTCATATGGTGGGTAAATTAAGACTGTATGTTATTTACAAGTGTGCCACAAGGCATATGCCTCATATAAATTGACACCCCCATTGACATACAGTATTATACTTTTATTAATAATTAAATTTTCTATTGAGATTACTCTATCTATTTCATTTATTTACTTTTTTTTTCGAAAGTCATCAAATATGTAGCCTGATTCTCGTGTCGTGTTTTTAAACAATTCATCCTACATGTGGCCTTTGTTTTGCCAACATGAATTTTGCCTATCATTATAGTTATTTGTGGTATGATATTTATTGAACTAAATCAACACTCTCTAACAGATGATGCTCAATGCGGGAACTGACACCTCCTCTTCAACTATGGAATGGACAATGTCCCTTCTACTCAACAACCCTGAAGTGTTCAAGAAGGCGAAGGCAGAGATTGATGCCCACATTGGTGATGACATGCGAATGCTAGAAGAATCAGATCTCCCTAGCCTTCCATATCTTCAATGCATCATCAGTGAAACACTTCGCCTGTACCCGGCAGGCCCTCTTCTAGTCCCCCATGAATCTTCCCAAGACTGCACCATTGCAGGCTTTCATGTTCCCCGGGGCACAATGTTGTTGGTCAACGCATGGGCCATGCATAGAGACCCGGAGGCCTGGGAGGAGCCAGAGAGGTTCATGCCGGAGAGGTTCAGAGGAAAGGGAGAAGGCAAAGACTTTGGGATGAACTATATTCCCTTTGGGATGGGGAGGAGGAGCTGCCCAGGAGCAAATATGGCGATGAGAATGATGGTTGTGGTTTTGGGGACATTGATTCAGTGCTTTGAGTGGGAGCGAATTGGGAAGGAAGAGGTGGACATGGGAGAGGGTCCGGGCCTCACCATGCCAAAGGCCAAGCCACTAGTGGCAATGTGCAGGCCAAACCAGTCAATGAGTAGTATTTTTTATGCACTTGAATGAATAGGATGCTACATGTAATATTCTCTTTATTGTATATTAATAGCTACATTTAAAAAATAGTTGTTTTTATTGAACACATTGCCCAAGTTTAGGGTGATTGTTTGTTGAAAAATAATATATTCTTCACCATATACACCATTTGAGGAAAAATATGTCAGCTTGTTGTTAATTTAGCAAACCGCTAAAATGCGGAAGTGGAAGAGGCCGGCCAAAACATTAGGCATATCACTACCCCACATCTATACCCATATAAACTATCATGGCAGAAAGAGGGAAGCGAGGTATACGTCTCAAAACATTGTTTAGTTTTTTTATTATTAGTTTTACTTATAAAGATAAGATATATTGCAATGTAGTATCAATGGATGCATGCCACTTGATACTTGGCCGACCATTGCAATTTGCTAGAAATGTTATGCATGATGGGTGTAAAATCACACATAATTTTGTGGAGAACAATAGGAAGATTGTCCTTATATCTAACGATGATGTGTATACAACCCAAAATAGTAATACACACCTAAAAGATGTTCTTGCTAAAAAAAATTGAGATGTTGCGGGTTTCTAATGTAAAGTACAAAATTGATGGTGATATAAAGAGATGACATCTTGGATTTGAAGTTGGTCATTATCTTATTTATGAGTTAAAGACAAGTTTTTGATTAGTGAGTACAAAAAGTTGTTTGGGACCCGAGGACCAAATAGGCTAGGACCGAATTAGATATGCATGATAGTCCAATTTCTCCGCCAGAGCCTCAAGCTTCTCCTATTTCGCGCCTTAACACTTAATTATTTTTGTGCCGCTACTAGTGCCTCTAGCTCTAGATCTCCTGGTCTAGCTCCTTCACCAGCGCCTCCAGGTCTAGATCTCCCACTCTAGCACCTCCACTAGCGACTCTAGATCCAGCATTTGCCCCTGCCATTAAAACGGACAGTTTTTTATTTTCCCTCTATTTTGCGACAATAGTTGGATTTACAAAGTAGTGGCTTTTGTGTTCCCTTCCTCACAGACTAGTGGTTTTTTTATTGTTTATTTTCCAATTTTAATTCTCGTTTGCCACTCTTACAAGCTTGGTTAGTAATTAGGGAATATGTATTGTGTTTAACCCGGAGACTGTGTTCTGTGTAGAGTTACAGGAGCTGTTTGACATTTATTATATTGACTCAGATTTTTTTTTTAATTTCTATTTCCTATACTGTTTTTTGGTAAATGGAGAAATATAACTTTTGTTTTATATCTTCTTGACATTAAGATTGAGGCATTTTCTAGGTCTTACTTGGAGTTGGAGAGGTAATTAGTTAAAATGGTGACGAGAAAAAAATAAGATCTAGTGGTGGTCCAAGTAAGCTGCGGAAGAGGTTGAGTGTGAAAGACAAAGATGAAGATTTGAGTTGGGACATTGAGGATGAGGATCCTCCGAAGCAGTAATTTGAATGGCCAAATATGATTTTATCTCAACAAATGTGTTCTCCAATTCAGTGTTATTGCTCTTTTTATGATACTTTTTCTGTGTGTCTAGCTGCATATTTTATATGAACTGATTGGCTGATCATTTTGGCAATCTCATCATGTAAATAGTTGTTTGTATTTGTCAGAGCATTTCTTCAAAAAAGGCTCTGTCTGGGCATTACTTTAAGTTCGCTATCCATAATGTACTAAGGGTAAATTGCCTTAAGACGTGATATATGATGAATGATACAAAAGAAGGTTGAATTTTTAGTTTATTTGTATGTTTAAGGCTAGGAAGCACGGATATAGATATCTAAGTTTATTGTGGTTGAAATATTTATTTGAGTGTCTATGGAAACATATTAAAATACAGGTACTTTTGCTGAATGGTTCACATGATAGAGAAACTGCTGCATTAAATGCATCTTATTTTGTAACTGCCACCACATATGCACTTAATCGAACTCTTGGTGACCCTCATAATTCTCTCAGCAACCTTGTAAGTGAACAGGGATACTTCAATGCAGGTCAAATTGATGAAATTTAAGATAGCCATCACTTAGGAAAGGGTCAAATTCATCTAGATGTTCAGTCATTAGCAGCCCATCAAATCTTTCATGTGGTAGATTGCATATTTAACTAGAAACAATTTTTGTATTATATTTTGCGGGCTTAACTTTCTTTGTTTCTAATAGCATCATAATAAACGAAACTGAGAACTATAATCTAAGGGGCTGTTTGGGTACTGAATCGTGAGAAGATTCAGCCGATTCAGTGTCAATTCAGCACTGAATTATTAGAATCTTGTTTGTGTACTGAAGCTACGCTGAATTAAAAATTCAACACTGTAGTAAGATTCAGTCTGTTTCAGCCTGAATCAAGACTGAATCATGAGGTGATTCAGTCGATTCAGTCTCCTAATCACCGTTTTAAAAATTACAGATTCTATTATTTTTCAATGGTTATTGTTCATATCGATTTGAGCTTCGAAAAATGTGTCATATAGGTAGGGCCCACTTTAAAAGTTCAAAATTACCTACCCTTGTGGGATCTTGTTTGATAGAGCTTGAATTTAGGAGTGTAATGGTACCAAGAACGTGCATATCCGAGTTCGAAAGAGAGAGTTAGAGGTGTTTAAAGTTTTAAGACTGGGTTTGACGTGACATCTGAATTTATTTTAACAAATTCTATAGCCAAACGTAATTCATAATCAGCGATGAATTTACTGAATTGAATCGCTACTTAATCGAATCGTTACTGAATTAATTCAGTACCCAAACGACCCCTAAAAGTTTCATACAGTTTTTTAATTGAGTTATGTTTGTATGAGTCCTAGAAACCATATCAAATAATCTTTTTCCCTCAAAAAAGCTCATTTGGCCAAATCTCATTCTTATTGCACGATTCATGTTGTGTTTATTTTGAGTGTTCTAATTCTTAATGTAGTGGTATTATGGGGTTTATGCATATATTTGCATTAATTAAAGAACTATTAAATAATATGGAGGCTAACCTTTACTTTGATTCTCCATACACTAGATGTTGAGGACACACCCAATAGCATCAAATAGGAGGCAACGAGCTGAAGCAAAAGATGGAAGTTGTTGATGATGAATTAGAAGCAAATCCAAATGCACAAGAATGAAGACAGGAAGTTGATGAAGAAACTATTGCCATTGAGAGAGAACAACAAGGTCATGTAGGGGAGGAGGAGGAGGAGGAAGGAAAGGGAAAGGGAAAGGGAAAGTGACATGGGAGAAAGAAAGGCAACTCGAAACAGCTTCTTAGCGACATTTCAATTTGAGTCGTAGAGACATCAGATAATTGTTGGATAAGAGACTTTGGATAATTGTTGGTTATTTGTGTTGCTATAAGTTATTTGTATAGGTTGAATGATAATCATTGTGACTTTGGATAATTATGTTGAGCAAGTTGTGTTTGTGATTAGATTTTTTGAACCGGTTTGTGATCAAGTTTTTTGACTAGGTGTGTGAGCAGGTTCTTTGAGTTAGTGACCATGTTTTTTGAGTTATTTGAATTTCTGCATCCTTGATCTTTATTGTCAAAAAGTGGACAGGAAATTTATGTTAAACATGATGAAAATTATGACCAGGTTCTTTGTGTTTTAAATTATAACCAGGTCCTTTGTGTTGAAAATTTATGTTGGATAATTTATGTTGAACAAAGGACATTTTAGCATTTCTGTCTTTGAGCTGGCGGGGGGTAGCCCCCCCCCCCCCAAATTTAGCACAAAGTGGGGGGGGGGGGGGTTATCAAGCCTGTAACATTCTTTGCAAAATGGCAGGGGTGCCCCCCGCCACGAAGAAGACAGTAACTCGAAGAAGTTACAGTCTTAGAGCTAGGGGAGTACCCCCTGCCAAATTCAGCACGAAGTGACGGGGGTTATCGAGCCCGTAACATTATTTGAAAAATAGTCCCCGTGAAGTGAAGAACAATGTGGCAGGGGGTATACAAATTCACATGGCGAGGAAGAAATTGAAGCTTACCTTACGCAAGTATACAAATTGAAGCTTTTACCTAGTTAATACGTGGCAGGGGGTGGTCCCCATAAAGTGAAGAATAATGTAGCAGGGGCTAGCCCCCGCCAAAAAAATAGCAGAAGCTTTTGCCTCCAAAAGCGTTTGGTAAAAAAATTTGCGATTAACTTGTTTCTGGAAGTGTAAAGACATCTTTGATGAACAAATGAAGAAAACTTACAAAAAAGGTTCAATAGGGGGGTTGTTGGAGCTTTTTTACCTGCCACCGGAGCTTTTTAATCATCGCCGGAGCTACAGTATATGCCGGCATATATAATACTCTCCGGTAGTCGGCAGCTACAGTGCTCGCCGGTGGCTACAATGCTTGCCGATGGCCCTTGAGGAGGAGAAGAAAGTAAAAAATATTTCTCTTTAGGTTAACTCATTAGGGAAATAGTGGGGGGAAAAGGGAAAGGTAAATGGGGAAAAAGGAAAAGGTAAATGAGGAATAAAGGAGTAAGTCAGTAGGGGGAAAGTGGGGTATAAAAGTAATACAAAATTTAGATTTTTTACTTTTGATTAGGGGATACGGAGAGAAAGCAGGGGTTCAAATAGCCAGCTTCTTATCTAAATCCCTATTACATTATTTTTTGTGTGAAAATAAATATAAAATATATATATATAGACACACACACAAGTGAGGAACATCCCAGGGCATGTCACCTAGTGCGCCTGTGCATCCCGTGAAGTTTACCCTCCTTCAAGTCTAGATGAGGTAAAAAGAAAAAGCTTTAAACTTGTTGACAGTCCCCTTCCAACTGCTTGATCAATTATGACGCATGCGACTATGGCAAGCTGGACAATTTTTATCCTTGACGACGATTCCAAGCTTTATGAATCTAAGCTGCATCCGAAGATAAGAAAAATGTAAGCCACAGGGAATCAAATAAGTTTAATTAGGAACTCTACCACATAAAGTTCAAGAGAATGCAACGACTTAGTTCAATTACAAAGTACCCCATCCAAAGTGTCTAGACGGTCTTGTTTCAACTTTCACATGTTTCCTTTTTATCCGTATCAACTTGTTAAATCCGTCCATACCATCCCGCGTCCTCATTTTACATTATGTGGGCATACATATCCTCCTACCGCGTGAAATTTGCCTACATAGGCATAATCATTATATGCACCCCCGCTAAACTTCATTGTCTCATTTCCTACTTCAACCATGACTATTAAAATTTGGGAAAAATCGCCTCATCTCTAGGGATATCACTTGGGTTGGGTAAATAGTAAACTTGACCTGACCCGACCCTAATGGGTCGGATTTAGTTTTTAAAAATAACCTTAATAGGTCGGGTCAGGTTTTAGTGATCTGACCCGACCCGAATATAAATATAAATATAAAACTTATATATTTTTATATATTTTTTAATATTATTTTTTTAAAAAAATAATAAAATATATAAAAATTATTTTTTTAATTTATTCGAATCTCAGGTCAAGTTTGGGTCACAACTTTATGATATGGGTTCAAGTTCAGATTTGAGTTTGGCAAAACCCAACCCGATAGCATCACTCCCCATGTCCTAACTACCGCATCTAATAACCGATTAGTCTCCACCATTTTTTGGTGCTACGTATCCCATATATAACATTTTGTTTACTGATAAGTCCTTACTTTTTACTTTTGTGTCATTATATTTTAAAAAAAATCCAAAATTAGCCCTAGCCTATATGTATCCCTTTCTTCTTCTTCGTTTGCTCTGCACTTTTGTCACTGCCTCTTTGCTGCGAAAGGGATGCAGCAACGCCTGCGTCCTTCGCCCCTGCCTCCAGTGGATCAACTCCCCCGCCACCCAGGTCCACGCCACCATCTTCGTCGCCAAGTTCTTCGGCCGCGCCGGCCTCTTCTCCTACCTCTCCTCCGTCCCCCCTCCACACCGCCCCGGTTTGCCCCCTTTCCCACTTCCTACCATCCCGCCTCCCACCTTCCTTTTTGTTCACCGATGAATTTTCCCCTATTCTATTCATCTCTGTTCCAGCCGTTGCTGTTCGCGGCCTGTGGCCGAGCGGTCAACCCAGTAGGCGGCGCGGTGGGCCTCCTCTGGACGGGGCGATGGCACCTATGCCAGGTGGCCGTCGACGCCATCCTCAACCGCGGCACGATCCACCCGCTTTCCGATGCTCAGCCACCCCCGCTCCGTCCGGAGTCCTACATAGCCTCCACGGACAACGATGAATCCCACTCCTTTGGCAGCACCATGACTTCGCCCCGTAGATCCCCCCGCCCTTCCTCCGGCGCGCAAGATCGGAGACTACCAAATCCCGAAAATCTCGACGGATTTGAGATGGCCATTCCGGATTCGGAGTTCGCTGTCGGTTTTGGTGTGGCGAGTTTTAGGTTCTCGGTGATGACATCTTGTCACGATTCTGCTGCGGCTCGAGCAGCTTGCTACTCCGGCTCGAGCTGGTGGAGAGGTGCCTCTTGTTTTGTGCCTTGCTGGACTTTGTCGCATTCCTCTGTCCCGAGGGCCTTTTGTTCCTCTTGTTTTGAGGCAGCGGCGGAGCTCGCCCATGAGATGGATGATTGCGGCCGGAGAGGCGGACAGGGAGCGGGCGGCGACATCGGTTAAGAGGGCTGCTGCTGTGGTGGTGGAAGTCAGCCGTGGTGGAAGGAACGGCGGGCGGTGAGTGGTCAGGGGAGTTGGAGACGATGGTGGGCGCTGGAGAGGTTGAGGAATCCATGGGGGAGTTAGGGGACGAACGGAGGATGGGAGGGGAAGAGAAAGGCTGGATCTTGGCCGGATAGGGGGGGCTGAGCACGGAGGGATGGTGACGGACCAGAGAGGAGGCTGATCGCAGGAGGACCGAGAGATTGAAGAGGAGGAGGCGACTGGCCGGAGGGAGGGGAGGTACGAGTCGGGATGTGAGATGAGAGGAGCGACTTGCCGGAGATGAAGGAGAGAGTGTCGGGAAACCGACCGGAGAGAAAGTTACTGGTGGCGAGGTGCGGGGGATGGAGGACGATCAGAGGTGGGGAACCACGGACCAAAGAACGTTGAACTGGAGTAGGGGGTGGTGGGCGGCAGCCGGCCACCGGGCAAGCGGTGGAGAGGAGCAGAGAGGAAGAGAGATTTGTGAGTAGGAGATGTGAACAGTGTAGACACAGAGTGGTGGGCTCGAGGCTGCAGGTGAGAGGGATAGGAGTTGGGAACCGGGAGAGAGTGATGGGAAGGAACAGGGAGAGTTCCGAGGGTGATGGGGTCGAGGAGGGACAGATAGATGACTGTGGGAGATGAATGGTCACACAGTTAGGCAGTCAGTCGCATAAAAACCAAAGCATAAACTAAAATCTAATAATATTCTCATAAACTAAAGTATAATTATATTATACACAAAATATAAAGTAGATAATAAAAAAGTTAAAGTAAATATTTTTATATCAATAGCAAAAAGTATTATTATACTCTAAAAATTAAATTATAAGAGTATAATAACACTTTTTGTAATATTTAATTTATCAAATCTGTCATATGAGAAATTTTAACCTATAATATTAGCGTAATACTAATGCAACGTTAAAAAACAACGTCAAAAATTTATTCCATCTTCTTATTACTATTGATAAGTGGGACCTAAGATAAAGTAAACTTTTAATATTATTTTTTTGTCAAAAGTTTATTTTATTTTTTTATTACTATTAATGAGCGGGACCCAAGATAAAGTAGACTTTTAATATCGTTTTTTAACGTCGTAAGCATTTTTTATAATATTATTATATTCTAAAAAATTATAGTAAAATAATAACAAAAATAATAAAGTAAAACTTAAAAATATAAGATGAAAAACAAATCTAAAATAAAATTATACTCTTCAAATTAATAATAAAAAAATTAAAAATATATTCTACAATTGAAACCTAAAATATATTTTATAATTAAATGTTAAAATATAATTATACTATACTACATTATCAAAAGAAGGTAAAATGTTATTGGTCTTTTATTATTGAAAATAGGAAAGAGACTTACGAAGCTTCAAGGAAGCTCACTTCCTAGTCTAAGCCAAAGTCCATTTAATCACCCTACCCTCTCTTTTCTCCCACCATCCTCTTCTCCTCCTCCTCCTCTAGCATTTCCACCTTCCATGCACCTTCTTTCCTTTTGCATTTGTATTTTTCCTCATATACCATGAAATTGAAGCCAACATCTTTTCTTCTCTTTAGTTTGAAGTCCTGGTTTGTCACGCGGTTCGACCTGAGCTCTTTGAGCTCCAATTCGTCCACGTCCTCCTCCTCGACTGACCTCAAGGGGGCCCCCAAGAGTGTCCTCCCCGGGCAAGCCCATGAGTGGCTCGACCTTGAACCCCTGCTCGACAACGCGGTTGAGGTATTTCGCTTCCTAGACCGCAATGTGGACGAGAAGATCTCCAAACAGGAGTTGGATCTGGTCTTCCACCGGCTCAATGTGGGGCCGCCCACTGAGGAGGAGCTGGGGCTGATCCTGGAGGAGGCAGGATGGGGACGGGTGCATCAGCCTGGAGGAGTTCGGGGAGCTGAGCTTGCGGCTCCGAGCTGAGGGAGGCCTTTGACTACTACAACGTGGACGGGGACAAGAAGATCTCCGCCGAAGAGCTGTTCGGATATTAAATGACAGGGGTAATATTGTATATTAACTATCTTTGATTAGTGTTAGGATTATTTAGTTTAATTAAATTTTGTCAGGACTAATCATTTATTAGAAGTTAATTTTGTCCTTATTGGTCGCGCCCCCTTAAAATTTTTCGCCCATCTTCTATATTTAAAAATATATTTTATACTTCTTTATCAACTATTTCCTATTTATCTTTTCCCTCTCTTTCTCCGACTAAGAATAGTCGGCACTATCAGCCCAACTTCATGGCACGGAGGCACTAAAAAAATACCTACCGTGTGGTGCTAGCAAGGCCAAAAAGCTAAGTAAGTAAGCCTTTCTCGTAAGGTCATGACCTGGTATCATTCGACCAAGTGTTTAGCCCACAAAGCCAAGCAATGAACCCATCCTAAGGTGGATGTGTTTACATACTGAGACATTTTTTAAGCGAGTAGCCAGAGGGGGACACATCCTTGCTATGTACATATCTAACTTAGGCAACTCAAACACCCGAACATTCAATTTCAGTCAAGTACATGCAAGGGTTATTCTTTCTAATAAGGCCATAAGGTTGGATGACTGCCCTAGAGGTTGGAGAGCCCTATCTCTCTATAGACGAGGCTCATAGCATGATAACTAGCAACACAACAAGCTTTTCGTGTCATCCGAGATAGTCGGTTGCAAGTTAGATATTATACCAATAGTTTAACATTTTAGCTCACCATACCCCCTTATATAGCATAAGAAATTTTTTTCATTTTGCAGGAGTGGCAGACAAAGTGGTTGTATCGGCATAGTTCTTCCAAAATTTTCCAAATGGTCTAAAAACACTCCACGAGACTCTCCCATACTATCTAAGGGGGAGGGGACATTTTAAGACTCTAATTATGTAGTAGCTGACCATGCATGCTAATATAGCCAACTATTTATCCACATCATTGCGTGTATTCTGCGTAATGTTTCACACATATGTTATACAATGTTACGGGCTTTCCCCATAATGCCTACATACAAAATATGCAATATTATGAACAATTCTCACAATGCATGCATACTTAGTATACAAAACTTCTACACGTGTGTGTGCCTCAACAAGTATTATGGCTAGTCCGCTTCGCTACCCCGTGACACTCAGTTGCGCCCACCCCCTTCTTTTTTCTCTCTCTCCTTCCTCCTCCTTCTCAACCCCGCTGTTGGTGGTCGTTGCTATAGGTGTGATCCTTTTTGCTATGGCTAGGCGAGATCTGTTATAGCCAGAGGTGGCCACAACTTGGCTAGATGATGTTAGGCGAAGACAAATTCAGCCTATGGCCTGGTTGGCAGTTGCCACACCTCGGTTAGGCCACAGGGCTACAACCCATGTCTGGCAAAATCCAAGTATGGTCGCGGCTTGACAAGATCTAGGTCTTCCAAGGCCAAACTAGCTAGTGAAGGGCTACAGTCAAGCACGGCCAAACCAGTCACCACTAGATCTAGCCACAATGCTTCATTGCCACTAGCACAGTCGACCCCCTTTCAATTACTGACACAATAATTTTTCAGAGTCACCATTAGATGTGAAAGTAGGAGGAAGAAGGGAAAAAAAAAGAGAAAAAAGAGAAGGGGAAGAAGAAATAGGGCAACCTCCATTAATGTTGTTGTCATCAGCCTTTTCAAAAAGTTGGAGAAGGAATATTATTTTTTAGTATAGATCTTAGAGGAGGAAGAGTTTTTAATGCTCCTTACTCTTTATGCATACAATATAAGAAATGACTCAGGGCCATTCATCCATGACATCGATGACACACTTGTTAATTAATACTAACTTGTGCTAATGTATATGCCTCTAATCTTAAAGATAAATAATCTCTAAACATTTTTTATACTAGGCTCACGGGTGAGCAGGGAACATTAAAAAATGTTCCCTCTGAGGAAAGAGAGGAAAATGATGGGAAAATGTTGTGTTCTCGAGTTTTAAAACTGAATCTACTATTTTCTATATTGTTTATTGTTTAGAGGAAGTAAGAGTTTTGGTGAGGTATATATAACCATATTTCATAACAAATTGTCCTCGTACTCCCTATTAGTGCCAAAACCTCCATAAATTCTCCTCTTCTGTATCCATCTCTAACTCTATCCCCTCCTTCAGCAGACCTTATTTACTATTTTGGCAAGAAATATTTTTTTTATTTTTTTCCTTCTCTCTCCTCTTACCATCCCTATCTTACTCTTGTTATCTTTCTCTCCTCTTTTTCCTCCATCAAAGTTCTTGTGCTCTGCCATCATCCTCTCTACCATCTTCCTTATCTCTAAGCTCCTCTTTCCCAAAGACAAAACACAACTACCTCCATCGCCAACAGCTCTTCCCGTCATTGGCCACCTCCACCTGCTCAAGAAGCCTCTCCACCGGACTCTTGCTGCCCTCACCGTCGCCCACGGTCCCGTCCTGCTCCTCTACTTCGGTTCGCGACCCGTCCTCGTTGTCTCCTCGCCCTCTGCCGCCGAGGAGTGCTTCACTAAGAATGACATCACCTTTGCCAACCGGCCAAGGCTGCTCGCCGGGAAGCACCTGGGCTACAACTACACCGCTCTCGGCTGGGCCCCCTATGGCCCTCACTGGCGGAACCTCCGGCGGCTCACCACCCTGGAGGTCTTCTCCTCCCACTGCATCGACGCTTTCACCACCGTCCGCCGCCAAGAAATCCGGTCTATCTGCCGGAATCTCTTCATGGACTGCCTATCCGCTGGAGGCCGTCGCAGTGTCGACATGAAGGACATGTTCTTCGAGCTGGTGTCTAACGTGATGTCGAGGGTGGCGGTGGGGACGAGGTGGTACGGGGAGGAGGTGGCAGACAAGGAGGAGGCCAAGCGGTTCAGGGATATTGTGGAAGAGTCCTTTCTTTTAGCTGGGGCTTCCAACTTGGGGGACTTCTTGCCGATGGTGGGGTGGCTGGACTTGCTTGGGCTGGAGAAGAGGCTGGCCAGGCTGCAGGAGAAGAGAGATACATTCTTGCAGGGTTTGGTGGATGTGCGGCGGAGGGGAGGTGGTTCTAGTGTAGCAGCGGAAGGGAAGAGGATGTTGATTGATGTTTTGTTAAGTCTGCAACAATCAGATCCTGAATACTATGACGATAGCCTCATCAAAGGCGCTATAGTGGTATGTCTGACTGGAAATTTTTTGTTATCAACTGTTATTTTGTTGCATCGAGACTTGAAAGGTGGGTGGCCAGATAATCTAAGTACAGATTAGCTAATGAGTTAAGAGCCACATGCTGGGAAGAGATTAAGGACGACCACATTGTGTGGCAGGCTGGCAGCAAATTGCTGCGTTGTTTAATGTGGTTGATGGGACCTCGCACTTAACTATTTGAATAATGGTATAAAATTGATCTAGAAAATTTTAAACCAAATTATCAAACTTCTATCCTAATTATTATTGAAATCAGGAATAAAAATTTAGCTCATATATAAATTAAATTGCCAGTATGTAGTAAAATAGAACCTGACCCACTATTAATAATAAAGAGAATTAGCATATTAAAAATTACCTTCTTAATTATAAGGTAACTTTTTTTATATATATGGCTAAACTTTTGTAATGTAGTGAATAGGGGTGGGGTAAATAGTAAAACATGACCTGACCTTAATAGATTGGTTTTCAGGTTATCAAATTCAACTCAATCTAATTAAAGTTATAAATATAAGTTATTTATATTTTGACAAAAGGCAACTCAATGCTAATAGGTTGTGTTTGAGTTTATAAATTCAACCCAAATAACTATTATTTAGGTTGGATTCGGGTTTGCCATTTTAAGTTCAAGTTTGACAAAAATTGAAACCCCACAGTAACTTCCCTAATAGTGAATATGGCAATCCACTCTCATTAAAATTTTAGATTATTGTATAAAATAAAAAGAATTTTAGATTGTTAGCTTTTTACCAGTAGGTGTGACATTTTTTTGACAAGTACGTTAAAAATAGTCTGCTTGATATGAATAGACAACACCAAATTCGATTGTAACTAGTTTATATTGACCAAAGGCATGCAGTCAAATGCAAATAGTAGACATGTCCATACATATAATAGTCAAGTAATTAGATGGCCGTGGGCATTTTTGGTAGCTGACATGTGAGGCATGAAAAATGATGAACTCAAATCCTCTCTTTAAGTTGTTAGTGAAGTTTCATCCGCTCTTGGTCGCCCAAAATTGACTGTGTACACTGTAGCATACAAAAATGGTCGAAAAATAGCAATATCTGTGAAGATTTTGTGCGCTGTCGCGTATGTCGTCAATTTTGAATGATCAACAGTGAATAAAACTTCCGTACTCATCACCAAATCCAATTTACCCCAGAAGTTTACGTATTATTTTTAATATTTTTTTTATCTTCGGTTAAGTATTTTTAAAACTAAATTTGATTGGATGATTTAGCTCGTAGATCAATATCTTGGTGGTTTAAGTTAGATTATTTATAATGTACAAATGTGCCACAAGACATGCCTAATAAAAATTGACGCCCCCATGGACATATAATATTTATTAATATTTAGATATCCTATTGAGATTCTTCTATCTATAACCTTTTCAAAGTCATCAAACCTGCAGCTCGATTGATTTGATGTGTTCTAAACAATTCACCGAACAAGAAGAGTTTTTTATGCTCTTCATTAACAATGAGCCCAACAAAAGTTGTGCATAGGAGCCCTTAATATTTTATATTAATAGTGCACATGTTAGCACATGTTGGCATCTGATACATTGACTCTATAAAAGGCTCCTAGGCATAACTTATGTTAGGCGCATTTTTGAGTAAGGAGCATGAAAAGCTTTTCCCACTAAGCAGTAAAAAATATGAGGCCTTTATTTTGCCAACATAAATTTTGCCTATTCTTATACTGTAAATATGATATTTATTGAACTAAAATCAACATTGTGGGTGATAGGTGATGCTCACTGCAGGAATTGATACCTCCTCTGCAACCATGGAATGGGCAATGTCCCTTCTACTGAATAACCCTGAAGTGCTCAAGAAGGCCAAGGCAGAGATCAATGCCCACATTGGCAATGAAATGCGAATGCTCGAAGAATCAGATCTCCCAAACCTTCCCTATCTTCATTGCATCATCAATGAGACACTTCGCCTATACCCGGTAGGCCCCCTTCTAGTCCCCCATGAATCTTCCCAAGACTGCACCATTGCAGGATTTCATGTACCCCGAGGCACAATGCTACTGGTCAATGCATGGGCAATACATAGAGACCCACAAACATGGGAGGAGCCGGAGAGGTTTATGCAAGGGAGATAGCAAAGACTATGGGATGAACTATATTCCCTTTGGAATGGGGAGGAGGAGCTGCCCAGGAGCAAACCTGGCGATGAGAGTGGTCGTTGGGGTTTTGGGGACTTTGATTCAGTGCTTTGAGTGGGAGCGAATCAGGCAGAAAGAAGTGGACATGGGAGAGGGTCCGGGCCTCACCATGCCAAAGGTTGAGCCACTAGTGGCGATGTGCAAACCAAACCAGACCATGAGTAGTATTCTCTCTACGCTTGAAGGAACATGACACTTTATGTAATAACATTAATCAGGTTCAGTATCTCTTGTTGCTTCAATCTCTAGCCTCCAGACACATTCCAAGTGCTTTAATGATCAAATCCTCACCAAAGACAAAGAAGCGCTATTTGTAGAACAAACCAAAACATGATGAAATTTATCCATAAACTGAAGCTGTTGATACCAACCAAAAGATGTGGGTAGGCAGGAGTCCATTTGAAAGTCCATCTCACTCAAGGACCTAGATATGGGTTCACCCCTTATTGGTCCATGCATGCAAATCCGGTTAGGGTGAACTGGTACATGTTCGCGGGGGTTTTAGGAACATTGGGATGGACCCACGGCCCCTTCTTGTCAGTGTCCAGGTTTTATGGGCCCAAAGTCACGTGCACACACTCACTTATACTTATGTATCAAATATACTTTAAAGTTCATTCATATATACTCCATGCGGGGTCACAAAGGGTGTGTGATGCATGTAGGACCGTGTGAACTAGCATAGAATCAGTCCTCCATGGGCACGGTCATGAAGGGTATACTCTCCATGGGCTGAATGGTTTTAGCTCTTACCCATGAATAAGACATCACAGAAAGGCCCATTTAGAGGAGTCCAATCTTAAGTAGAAAAAAAGGATTTTTAGTTTAAGTAGGACTACTTAAGAGCCCTAACAAGTACCCCACTAATACTCTCTCTCCACTTCTCTATGGCCAGTTCCCTCCTCCCCTCTTTTCCCTTGCTAGCCGGGCCTCTCTCCTTGTTCTCTTGCATGCCAAAGGAAAGGGCTTTGCCCCTCTCCCCTCTCATTTTGGGACTAGCACCACCGGTCCATTTGGACTACAACTTGGAGAAAGTGCACGAGCAGCGGCTAGGGCATGCTGTAATGAGGTTTTTGTAGGCTGGTCTCTTCTTTATTCCATGCATAAGGGAAAGGTCTTGATTTTATTCACATTGATTCACATAAAGGTGCAAAATATTCTTTCCTCTTGGAAGAAGAAGTTGTTATCCTATGTTGGTAGATTAGACTTGGTTAAATCAATGCTCTCTAGTATGCATATTTATTAGTTTCTTCATTTCCTTCTCCCTAAATTTGTTACAAAGTAAGAGGATCAATTTCCTTTTTGCAAACTTCTTTTGGTCAGAAAAATATTTTGTTAAAAGTTGGCAACCTCTTAGTTGGGAATTTGATAAGATAAGTCTGAAGGCGGTTTGGGAATTTGTTCTATTTCTTCTTGGTGCTAGATTGGCCTGAGAAAATTATTTTGGAAATTGGTAGTGGACAAAGAGTCTTTGTTGGTGCATTGGATGCATACCTATTACATAAGGATTACATCTATATGGCATCCTCCATCACATAAATGCTCTTTTTATGCATAGAGGAAAATTATGTCTCTTAGAGATGCTCTAAAGGACATCATTCATTATAAGATCCATGATGGTTGTGCTACTAATTAATTCTAGATTCATCCTTGGACTTGCCCTAAGACTCCTTTAGAAAAAAATTTCATCACCTAATCTACCAAGTTGATAACTCTATTTCAATGACCATATTTGATTATTATTCTTATGGTAGGTGGCTCTTTAATCAGACTTACCCTCACATTTATGATTTGCTTCAAAGAATCAACCAACTTTCTCGATAAGAGTCCACAAGTCGTGATGAAGTCCTTTGGAGTCCCTCATGCCCAGGTAGATATACCACTAAATCATCTTGCAATGCACTTCAAAATTTTTACTTTGCGGCACACTACAACAAAATGGAGTATCAGCAACGCTTAGCTCGCTAAAAATAACTATTTGCGACGTATATAAAAGCATCACAAAAAATTAAACTATTAGCGACACATTTTCATATGCGTCACTAATACTCATCCTATTAGCGACGCTTTATTATAAGCGTCGTTAATAGTTCATCTACTTGCGACACTTCATATAACCGTTGCTAAAAGATACATATTTTAAATAAAAAAAGAAAAAAATATAACTATTAGCAACGCTTTTCATAAGCGTTGCTAATAGCTTTCTCAATAGCGATGCATATATACAAGTGTCATTAATACTATTAGCGACGCTTACAAAAGCGTCACGAATAATATTGAATTAAAAATTAAAAAATATAAAATTTAAATTAGTAGCGATGCTTGTCAATAAACTTTGCAAATACTATTTCTAATAGCAACGTTTGTTAACAAGCGTCGCTAATAGCTTTATTAATTTATTTTATTTAATAAACAAATATTAAAAAATTATAATAAAATTTTTAAATATAATATATTTTATTCAATATTTACTATTTGTATATACAATAAATAAATATTAAAATTTCAATAAAAACTAGTGTTAATAATTCACTATTTATATATAATATATTTTATTTGTTAAATTTTATTATTAATTTTAAAATATAATTTATAATAAAAGAGAGAGTGAAGAGAGTGCATTGAGAGAGAGAAAGAGTGAGAGTGAGGAGAGAGAGAATCTGAGGAGAGAAGGGGATCGAAGAGAGAGATGAGAGAGAGAGGGATAGAGACAGAGGAGAGAAAGAGGAGAGACAGATAGGGAGGAGAGAGAGATGAGAGAGAGAGGGAGGAAGGAGAGAGAGGAGAGGGAGAGGGAGGGAGAGAGGATAGATAGATAGGAGAGAGAGAAAGGGAGGGCAGAGAGAGAGAGAGAGAGAGAGAGAGAGAGGGAGGAGAGAGGGAGAGGGTAGAAAGAGAGGAGAGAGAGAAGATGGTGGAGAGAGGGAGAGAGTGGGAGGGAGAAAAAAATTTAATTTAAAATTATTTTTTTAAAAAAATAATTTTTTTAAAAAATAGGTAGTAGTGACGCATGATTATATGCGTCGCTACTACCCTTAATAGTAGAGATGCATTTGGCTATGCATCGCTACTACATCTTTTTTAAATAAAAAATTGAATGAAAGAGAGAGGGGAAGGGGAGAGAAAGAGAGGAGAGAGGGAGAGAGAGAAAGTGTCACGCCCGAGGTTTTTCCACACATTTACTTTAAAATTTTACTAAAATTTCTTTTTTTTAAAACACAGATGTAAATCGACTAAATTAATAAAATTCAAAATGTGTGAAAACAACTTTCATAAATTAAATCATCTTAAAACAAACAAACATTTTCAGGCATGACCTAAAACAAAAGCGTACAATTAAATCCTACCATGGCCATAGGTTTTAAAAACAAAAACCTCCCAGGCATCTCTGAGTACAAGTTCGTTCACAGTCTGAAAATAAATCGTACATACATACACAAGTCCAATATATAATACATTTCTCTCACCTTAAACAAAACATGAGATCGCAGCACCAAATTCCACATAGCTTCACTGCGATTTCATTGCATTCAAAGTTGAGGAAGAATTGTCCACACGGGGAAAGGTCCAGTCTCAAATAGCTATCGATCGACCTACAAAAGCCTCTAGTCGAAGGGGCTAAAAAGATGGGGTGAGTATTTTCATACTCAATAGAAAAATACCCAGTAGGGGAAAAATGAATTAATGAACTCCGCAAGTTCAAATATAGCTGCTTCCATGCAATCACACATGAAGCAAAAAGAATAAGAAGTATAAATATTGTCACACATACAAATCATCGTGCAAACCGAACTTACACTTACTCATATATCAAGCTCTTACACTTACATTCTGAATCAGCCTTACTCATATAAACGTATGCTTACACTTACAACATATGCCTACTCGTACGACCTTACTCGTACAATCATACACTTACACATAAATGTACTCTTACATCTTCCTTAGAAGCTTACACTTACACATACGCTTACCATCTGAATCAAAGTCTCACAAACTTACTCGTACAACATACTCATACTCATAAACTTACTCTTACTATCTTCATAAGAAGCTCACACTTACTCTAAATCTTACACGTACAACTTACTCAGAATCTGAAACTACACTTACTCTTACAATCGTACACATACTACCGATAACTGAAGCTCATTACAATTAATAAGCTCCAGTGTCGGAAAGGAATGGAATGCCACTGGGGCGTCACCTTAACCTTCGGGGAGCAACTAAACACCATGGACTTTTCCGAAGACAAGACACACCTATGCTCATGGGGCATAGGATCAAACAGGTAAGAGCAGATCCATGATACTACTTACCTGAGCCTGCAAATGCCCACTCAATAGAGCCATACAGTGCCACTCTTGGGCAGGAATCTTACAGTGCCACTCTTGGGCAGAACATACAGTGCCGTCGGTAGGCAGAAAACATACAAAGCCCACGAAGGGCAGAAACTTACAGTACTCTCAACGGAGCATCAAACATCTAGGCTGAATACAACACCAAGACTAAATCCCGCAAGAAAACACCATAGCTAGACCAGAAAGGACGCTCAATCGATTACTTATCGACTAGCACAAAACGGAACTTAATCTGTCGAAACCCTTAGTCTCAACCTCAGAATGTTATAAAATTAGGGTTACTTACATTCAAGTTCATATTAGGTAACTTATGCACGTACAATTATGATCGGAACAACTTCCATCTTACAAATCTCTGCAGTCTTACTTTAACTCGTGATCCATACTGATAATCTTACCATCATACACTTACGACCTTACAACTTACAGCATCCGCCTTAAAACTGGATATTCTTACTCAAACTCCTCAAATGAGACCCTTTTTGACCCAAGTCCTGTCATCAAACCCTTACTAATTCCTTACTCATTATTCTTTCATTACAATGCATATTACATATATTATGCCTGTACAATTATGTCGTTCTCTCTTACTAACTCACAATCCCCCAAGATGTTCAAAACCTTAAGTCTTCTAAATACTTACATTGCTTACGTCTTCTGCTCAATGCTCCAATGTACCACCCGACTCAATCCAAATTAATTCTTCAATCTCATCAAATCTAACCTTCACTTGTCAATCTTACATCTTTCCTCGCCTGACATACAATCATAGTTTCCACATCATAGTCCACGAAGTACTCCTTCACCAAACATACAATCGAACACTTTTTCTTGTACCATCAATCACTTACCACCAGTCCACAACAAAGATCACATACTCTGGTGACATGCATACGATTCATAGCAACTTACTACGTCCCTTAGTCTTTACTAACGTATGCATACAATTCACACACATACAACATGCTTTTCTAATCAGCATAAACATGCAAAATATTAAATTATAAACTCCTAGCATGCTACTACACAATCAAAGCATACTATAATGAAATTACGAGTTCAAGGTCCCCTACCTCGTAATCCACAGGAGTTTGATGGCGAGCAAACGACGGTGGCGGCGTCGATAGCGGAATAGGCGGCCAAAAGCATCGCACTGAGAGAGTTGTGTCCGAGGATTTTCAAAGATGCTGGAATTAATCTTGATAAGGTTAGATTAATTACACTTAAAGCATAAGACTGCGCGCACTAAGGCAGCAGACACAAGGTCATGCCACTAGAGATGGCAAGAACGATCACAAAATAGGGGCTGACTGATTGGAGGTCGGCCAACGGTTTAAAATACTTTGTTGGCGACAAAACATGAAAATGGACGGCAGACTACAACTAGCGGTAACAATTCCGCATTGTCGAAGCCTCACAAGGTGGTGGAGGGCTTTAACGACCATATTGCCTAGTGGTGGAGACGTTTCCTAAACATACGTTGAGGCACAGAGGCCTGGCGTAAGAAGCCGACAAAGGCGGCGCCATTTCTAAACGCTACCCACAACCAACTCATCATACGGATAATCGTGCATTAAGCACGGCTTACGGTGGATGATATGACACGATATCGGTCAAGCCTTCGATGGGTCGAGTTTAATGGCTGACTGTGTTACTTCTGCTTGGAAGGATCTGAATTCGAGGACTCTTTCCTTGTATGTTCCAGGTTGTGTGTTATAGAAAGTGGGGGTGCAAAGGTAAATTCGGGCCTGAAGTGTTGGCCCTAGCCGTCACTGGGCCAGGGTAGAGCCCATGTTGATTGGATCTGCAGCCTAAGTTCACAAAATCCCAAGCCAAACACATTGACTTGGGTTGGAGCGGGGCCCATTAGCAGCAATCAGAGATGTATCCCAAAGTTTAGGGACGTTTGGTGTGTGTAGAAGACGTGCAGAGGAGGTCAGGAGCTGCGGCCCCTTTCCGATATTGGGTAAAGCCGACATCTGCAGTGTTTGCAGCAGAACAACACTGCAACAGAACAGCCAAACAGAAAATTTAAGAGACCCAAGACATGATTTAGGTAGGGCGACAGGGCGGGCAGCAAACATGCCTTGCCGAGCTACGAACAGCCTGACATGGCCGGGGGCTAGACCTGGGAGAAGACAAGTCCTAGCAGTCCCTGGATTGTGGCAAGTCAAATGGACGCCGACTCGATGTCATCCGACATCCGATAGCAAAAAATGAATGTCACTATCAAAAACTATACTCTGATGTAGGTCGGCCAAACAAACGAATCGGAACCGATCAAGGCGAGTGGGGCCAAACCTCGACACCTTGCCGTCATCGGCTCGAGATGGAGCAAGTGAGGTGAGCTGAGCTCCTCCGATAACTCAGCACAAAAAAGGGTGGATGAATGGGTGAAAGACCGGGAAGGCAGCAGTTCAATCCAAGGCCGCGGCCTTGTCGTCGCCGGTCAGGGAGGAGGCCAATGGCCGGAGATCAACGGCACAACCGTGGTTCACAACACCGAGAAACAGGAACAAAACAAAAGGAGGGATTTTTTTTGATCCTGTTCGAAATAGAGCAGAGGGGGGGCTGAAGGAGATGGCGGACAAGGCGGCGGCCGATGTGGCAGCCTTGCCATTGTTGGGCAGGGGGGAGGGCCAAAGGCCGGCCTCTATGGCCGGGCACCGGCGGCCGCAACACCCACCAACAGAACGGAACACTGCCCGTCTAGATCTGAAAATGTTGGAAGAAGAGGTGGACGACCGGGGAGACAACGGTTCGGTTTGGGGGGGGTGGTGGTCTTGTCAATGCCGGGCTGGAAGAGAGCCAGAGGCCCAGAGGCGGCAACCGGCGACCAATGGCACAGCCGCAAGTCTCATTGAACAGAAAATCGAAAAAGAAACAGAGGTGGGGTGATTTTTACCTCACGGTGGCGAATCGGGGGCATGGAGGCCGGGACGACGGTGGCCGGAGGTCATCCTCGCCAGGGCGGAACCTTGGCGGCGGCCTGGCAGCCATGCAGTTGACGGCTGTGGTGAATCGGCAAAAATGGTAGTTCACCGTCCAAAACGGGAAAGGAGGAAAAGTGTGGCGGCGGGCGGCGGGGAGGCCGGAATGGCGGTGGTCGAAGGTTGCTCTAGCCAGGACAGAAACCTGGCGGCGACCTGGCATCCATGCAGCCGGCGGTGGCGGCGATTCGATGGAAATCCGAAAAGGGGTCACTGGCCGAAATGGGAAAAAGAGGGAGAGCGGTGGTTAGGGCGGTAGAGCCAGGTCAGGGAGGCAGCGGCGTCGTCGCCAGGCCGAGGCCGGCCGGGCAGAAGCCAGCGGCCACCGGCGGCGGCGACTCCGGCCTCACACAGTGAGGGGGGGTTCACTGTTCACACTGCGGGTCGGGCGTGCCGAGTGTGCCTGATCCGCCATATATGTTTTTTTTTTCTTTTTTCTTCCAACTGCTTCTGCTCTCACACGTCCTATCTGTTTTTTGCGCTGAAAATTTCCGTGATGCGTCGAGGCCCATGACCTGCGACTAAACACCACTACCGACTCTTACGGTCACAAATAATACAAATATAGATACGCCAAAGCGTAAAATTTATTTATCGAAAATACGACCAAAAACTGTAGAACATTATAGAAATTGCAGAAAATAGCAAAAAAATGTAGAAAAATTACAGAAAAATCTGGGATATTGCAGAAAGAGAGAGGGGAAGGGGAGAGAGAGGAGAAGGGGAGAGAGAGGGGAGAGAGGAGAGAGAGGGAAGGGAGGAGAGAGAGAGGAAGGAGAAAGAGAGGGATGATAGAGAGGAGGGTGAGAGAGAGAGAGGAGGGTGGAGAGAGAAGGAGGAGAGAGAGAGGGAGGTGAGAGGGAGAGAGAGAGGAGAGAGAGGAAATTTTTTTTATTTGTTTTATATTTTTTATTTAAAAATTAATTAAAAAAGAAAAATAAACATGTATTAGTGACATATAGGCATATATGCCTATATGTCACTAATACATGTTTATTTTTTAATTAATTTTTTTAAATATATATATATATATATATAATAGAGAGAGGGGGAGAGAGAGGAGTGAGGGACAGAGAGAAAGAGGGAGGAGAGAGAGGAAAGATAAAGAGGGAGGAGAGAGAGATGAGAGAAAGGGAGGGAGGAGAGAGAGAGAAAGAGAGGAGAGAGAGGGGGTGGAGAGATGGAGGAGAGGAGAGAGGGAGAGGTTAGAGAGAGAGGAGAGAGAGAAGGTGGAGAGGGAGGAGAGAGAGATAGAGTGGGAGGGAGAAAAAAATTTTAATTTAAAATTATTTTTTAAAAAAATAAAAAATTTAAAAAAATAGGTAGTAGCGACGCATGATCATATGCGTTACTATTACCTATTTTTTAAATAAAAAATTGAATGAAAGAGAGAGGGGAAGGGGTGAGAGATGAGAAAGAGGAGAGAGAGGGAGGGAGGAGAGAGCAGAGAGAGGGGAAGGGGAGAGAGAGAGAGGGAAGGGAGGAGTGAGATATATAGGGAGAGCGGGTAGAGAGAGAGAAGAGGGTTGAGAGAGAGAGGAGAGAGAGGAATTTTTATATATATTTTTCTATATTTTTATTTAAAAATTGATAAACAAATAAAAAGGTATTCGCGATGTATAATCATATACGTCGCTAATACCTTTGAGTATTAGTGACATATATGCATATACATCGCTAATACGTGTGATTATTAGCGACGTATATGCTATACATCATTAATACATTTTTTTATATTTTTTAAAAATATAAAATAGAGAGAGGGGAGAGAGGGAGATAGAGGGAAGAAAGAAAGAGGGGAGAGAGAAGGGAGAGAGAGAAGGGAGAGAGTGAGAAGGGAGAGAGAGAGAGAAGGGAGGGAGAGAGAGAGAGGAGAGAGAGAAGGGAGGGAGAGAGAGGGAGAGAGAGAGGGTAGAGAGAGATGGGAGAGAGAGGGAGAGAGAGGGGAGAGAGAGGGGAGAGAGAAGGGAGAGAGAGGGGGAGAGAGAAGGGAGAGAGAGGGGAGAGAGAGGGGAGAGAGAAGGGAGAGAGAGGGGAGAGAGAAAGGGTAGAGAGAGGGTAGAGAGAGAAGGGAGAGAGGGTGGAGGGAGGGAGGAGAGAGAGAGGAGATAGGGAGAGAGAGGAGAGGGAAGAGAGAGAGGGGAGGGGATATGATTTACTTTTTTTTAAAAAGGAGTATTAGCAATGTATAAAATATATGTCGCTAATACAACATAGTATTTGCTACGCATGTGTATACATTGCTAATACTATGTTGTATTAGCGATGTAGAGCTTATATGTCGCTGTTATTTTGTATTAGCAATGCTCACTGTGAGCGCTGCTAATGTAATTTTTTTTGAAAAAAATTACCTTGGGCGAAATTCTGCCCGCGCAGGGAAATTTCGCTTGTAGACGAAATTTCTCCTGCTGCCTATAAACTACCCTGGCCTCGTCCCCCATTTTCCCCCCGCCGCCCACTGCAGCCGGCTACCACCTCGCAGCCCCGCCTTGTCTCGGTCCCACTGCCCCGCCTCCACCTCGGCCCATTGCCCCCGCCCGCCCACGGTGCCCCATCCTCCCCCCGTTCCCCCTCATTCTTTCGCTCCACCCTGTCGTCCTCCACCACTCGCTGCCGTGTCTCCCCTCCGCCCACGGTCTGCCTTCCTCTACTGCCCTCCCACCCCTCCGGTCTCGCCACCCCCTTCTCCGCCCTGCGCCGTTTTCCCTTTCCCCTGCTCCGGTCCCCTTGTCACCCGCCGCCATGTCTCCCAGCCACCCACCGTCCCTTCGCCCACTCCCTCCCGTCCTCCGCCGCCCTCCCACTCCTCCAGTCCCCCTCCCCCTTCTCCACCCTGCCCCATTCCCCCTCTCCCTCTGCTCCAGTCCCCCTCCCTCCCCTGCTCCGACCGCCGCGTCTCCCCGCCGCCCTCCCTCCCCTAGTTGGCCCTCGCACTCCCCCCTCCCCGTGCTCCAGCCCCCCTCCCTCCCCTTGCTCCAATCCCCCCTCCCCTGCTGCCCCATCGCACCCCCTTCTACTCCCCTCCCTCCCTCCCCTTGTTCAGGTCCCCGGCTTCCCCCCCCCCCTCCCCCTGATGCCACCCCTCTCCCTCCTCTGAACAATCACAGGAGGGGGGGAGGAACCGGGGGTCTGGTGCCCAACCATCTTCCGGCCCCCTCTCCTTTCCCCAGTGGCCCATCGGGGATTTAAAAAAAATAGCGACGCTTAAAAAGCATCGCTATTTGATTTTTTAAAAAAATTAATTACTAGCGATGCTTAAAACGCGTTGCTATTTATTTTTAAAAAATAATTATTAGCGACGCTTAAAGTTAATAATGTCTTATTAGCGACGCTTTATATATACGTCACTAATAAGTTATTTTTAATTTGTTTTAAATTACTTTTTCTATTAGCAACGTATACATAAGCGTTGCTAATAATTGTTGATTAACGACACTTATAATATACGTCGCTAATAATTTATTTTTGAAAAAAATTATTTTTCTATTATTAGCGACACATAACTATACGTTGCTAATACGCCTTATTAGCGATGCTTTTAATTATACGTCACGAATTGGTAATAGTGACAACAGTATTTTTGACGCTTATAGCAACGTTTATTATATGTCTCTAATAATCATTAGCAATATTTATGGGACTAATAGCGATGCATAAATGCGTCGCTAATAGTCCTTTTTATTCTAGTGACATTTTTTGGCTTGGTTTAAGAACCATAATCCAAGACATTCGTTTATTGCATGGATGTTATTTTGTGGAAGACTTTTGACTCTAGATTGTCTTTAGAAAAAGGAGTTTCTCTTCCTAATAGATGCATTTTTTTATCAAGAAGCTGAGGAGAGGAATGACCATCTTTTATGTAGTTGCTCTCTTTCATTGTGGATATTTCGCCAATTTCTTGTACTTAAAGATTGGGAATAATTCTTCTTGGCACCAACTTTCAGTGGGCCTTCTTCTTGGATATTATAAGGAGGTGAAGGACATGAAAATGATTTTAAACTATTTCTCAATGAGGAAATTTATCTCATTTAGAAGGAAAGGATTTGGAAAACATTTCGGGACACCTATTCTAATCATTCTTAGATTTTTAGAATTTTCAAAAAATACATCACATTTTTTATTCTTTCTTCTCCTTAATTTTCTTGGTTAGTTGATGATTTTCCATTTCTTAAATCAATGTGGGGCATTCCCTCTTGATTTGTTTCTCTATATTTTATTGTTGATGTAATTCTCCTTTTGCTTTAATAAAATTTTTCTTGTAAAAAATGTGTTTTTTATATGAGTGTTGCGAAGGTGATGTCCTAGAGGTGAAGCCTCTAAAGGTTAGTGTGATATTGTGCCTTGATTAGCCCATGTTTATGTGTTGATTTTGATACGAAATTGAATTATTGCTAATGATTCTGTTTCGTCTGCTTGTTGCATGTGAATTGCATGCTTGAAAGAGGGAAAAATTGACCATTAATGCCTCCATGGGACAGGCTACACCACCAAGCTTCCGTTGCTTTTGCCTAACATACACTATCTAACAACGGATCCAAGTCATAATCTTGGTTGAAGAGTGGAGCAGCTAAAGATTGTGCTACACCCCTTCCCACCTTTGGTATGCTTGTTGTAAGTGAATTGCATGCCTAAAAGAGGGAAAAATTGACCATTAATGCCTCCCCCGCCCCACACACACACACATACACAATATCTTGTTCCCAATTACTTACTTTCCCCATCAAATAATAAAAAATTTCACGCCCTCACCCCAATTGTACTTCCTCATTAAACAAATATAACTCACTCCTACTTCATTTTCCCCCATACCAACTCCAGAGTCGTTACATGTATGGCATTGTGCTGCATCTTCTTGTTCACTCCTCCTCTATGGCACCTCCTCTTCCACGCACTTCTCCACCTCTTCCTCCCTTCTTTTTTCTCCTCCTCTTTTTAATCGCCAATGAGTGTGCATGGCCATGGAAAAGGCCATTGTAGCGTAAAAGACCCCACTTTTGCAGCAGACACGCAACCCCTTCCTCCTCTTCCTCATTTCTCTTCTCTTCTTCATCATTAACTACTTCAATTTTAAAATATTTAATAAAATGTTATAGCTAAGATAATTAATACTTTAAATATTTTATTGAATAGAATTATATGCTTACCCTCATTATTATTTTTTGTTACTTGTCCTTGATCAGATTGCATTTCATTTTCTACTTTTTTTTTTCGTTGCCTTCAAATTTTTTAATAAATTTGATCAAATGTTATTATTTTAATAAAGATAGTAGATACCATAAATATTGTATTGAAGTGAAGTATATGCTTACCTTCATTAATATTCTCTTGCTATTGACTTTCTTCTTGCTTGCTTCTCCTTTCTCAATTCTCTTTCAATTTCAACTTTTCTTGTCTTACTCACTTTAATATTAACCTTTTTTCAATAAGACTTCTTTTTGAGATCCCTTTCTTCACCTCTTAAATTTTGAAAAATTCATTTTCTTTAGTTATTTCTAATAGCTCAACTACCTTTACCTATACAGAAAAATATAAATAGTTGGCATTGAATAATAGTTTAGGATATAATAATATATAACATTATTGAGATACTTACATCATCATCAGCCATCAATTCCATTAGTTTGTTGTTTGTTAATTCAAGGGACAGACCCCTCAAGATCTTTTTAGTAAATCATGGAACTTCGTCATCATATTTTGCTTGAACAATTTCATATATAGTAACCTTTTTTGGATGTTTATAGTTCTCATGTACAGAATCCATTAATGACTTCTATATCAACTAGGGCCATGCATATTTGGTCATATGTTTAATGTTTTCTATAAGAGCTACAAAACCACAACTATAATGAACCCCTCCAGTTGGTGGCAATAATGTCACACACCAAGAAAGTCATAGAAGTCTTATGGAATCTTCTACATTACTGATGGTATTTCCCAACATAGATTCCTCTAATGCCCTTTCTATTGCATTCCTACACAAAAGTCCTTGAACGTTCCTAAAATCTATTTATAAAATTAGTTTTGGGCCTTTTTGTATATTTTTCATTGATTTATGTCTATCCTACCTAATGGTATACCAAATATACACATTATGTCAATCTCTATATTGTACATATTTCCCTCCTAATCTAAAGGCTTTTTGGGTTGGGTCATACATATTTAGCATATATGATGTCACTACTCTTTTCTGTAGTCTATTAAATGCACTTTCTCAATTATAAGAGCATTGAAAATATCCTAAAAAGGAGTTTTCTGAAGTAATTATACTCTTTGGTTGTTAAAAAATGCCTTATAATCATCAAAGAACTTTATAGATGAAATCAGGTTAGACCTATTAGTCATATATGCAATCATAGAAGGTAAATAGTTTACATTAGTCAAATTCAACAAAAGACAATAATTTATTACTAATCATATAATTATTTAATCAGTAAATATTAAGAAGAAGAATATTTATTTTTTATCATATCACAAATTACTTTACTTTCTTATAACACAAAAACATATATTTACTTTAAATTTACAGAAAATATATATAATTGACTACATTAACCCATGCAAATTATGAACTATTTACTTTCATAAACCAAATATATAAAATATTAAACTGATCAACTATTTACTTTGACTAAATTAACGCAAAATACTAAACTGAACTGTTTACTTTCATAAACCAAAATTGTACAATACTACTTGTAAACTAGAATAAAGAAATTTTACACATCTATGTAAATAGAAGCTTAGAAAATTAGTAATTAGAGAGCAGCAAAGAGACATAAAAAGTTTATATTTGATCACAATAATCCTAATCTCATAAAATAGTACTGCCTAGCTTTAAATATAGTCAATGCATCAAACACAATAAACCAAAAATGTATCTTATTTAATCTCATTCAATCTAGCTATTCTCATGAAACTAATGGTTCGCTATAAATATAGTCAATTCATCAAACATAATAAATCAAAAATGTCACTTGATTATATTACTACTTATCTATAAATGTAGATAATGTGAAGCATAAATAAAAGAAGTAAATACCTATTATAACCATTTAAAAACAACATAATATTGAATAAGAAAGGAAATTTTACAATTTTCAACTATCGGAGGAAGCTTAGCCGCATGGAGAACAAGTTTTTTTATGGTAGATCAATGGCAGTCTGACAGACAACCGACTAACTATTGGCGGACTTTCGAACTGCGGACTAACGAATGGTGGACTTACGGACGTCGGACTGGCCGGCTTTGGACTGACAAGAAGTCAGTGGTAGACTGATGGATACAAAGTTTTGAACATTGGATCAAATGCGGAATGAAGGAAACAAGTTTTCAGATGGTGGACTGAATAAAATGACCTTTTAGGCAGCAAATCTACGACCGACTAACAAATGACAGACGGATAGTGGGTCGGCCGAAAGGGAGCGGAGGATTGACGGGAAGTGAGCGGCAAATCAACAAGAGGGCCCTCGGACAACGGTTAGGGTTTTCAGTTTGGTGTTTAGAAATGACAGAGAGCTTGTTTATAAATTGAAAGGGTTATTTTCGTCTTTTGCATGAATAGTGTGTCCATTATGCTTGATTTATCTAGATTACTTAAAAGTGGATTGAAAGCAGAGAATTGCCTGACTTAGATATATATCACAAATTTGTTTGTATTTTCATGCGGTTGATGGGAATTTGTATGATTTTATATCTTTTAGATTTTGGTCTAGAAAGATTTAATTTTGATTTAAGTCTATCGAAATTCTAGCATTTTAATTATCAATTATTAATACAGACAGTAACAAGTATATGGTTGGTTGAGATTATGATTACGCAAAATGAAATAATGGACACTAATTAGGAATATTTGGTTTAGGAGTGTGTACTTTTTGTTTCTTATTGTAATTTCAAAAATGTTTCTTCTTACCAGCTCCATGACTAATACTTATGATCATGATACATGGAGTATCTAACATGGTACATAGAGGTGAATGCATTCTTTATGTACTGTTAAACTGCATCTAACATGGTACGTAAAAGATGTAATTGACTCTTTGTACCATGTTAAGAATTCTGTGTGGCATGGTCACAACCTGCTCATGCTAGATTTAATTTGCTACGGTATTAAACATCAATTATTATTTATTAATAAGAATTCTATTTAGAGCATAGTCAAGCTAGGCGTGTCCTATCAGCTATCAATTATTAATAGGAATGAAAATGATTTTAGGGCAAAATAAGTCATTGAAAAGTATATGGTTGGTTGATATTATAATTTAAAAAATAAAACAATAAACATTAATTAAGAATCTTTGGTTTAGGAGTATGTGCATTTTGTTTCTTGTAGTAATTTCAAAAATATTTTCCTTACAGGTTTTGTGACCATGCTATATGGAGTATCTAACATAGAACATAGAGGTAAATCCAACCTTATGTACTATGTTAAATATTTACCTTTAACATAGTACATAAAAGATACAATTGCTTCTACTATATTAAGAATTCTATGTAGCATGGTCAAGCTAATTTTTAACATAGTACATAAAAGATACAATTGCTTCTACTATATTAAGAATTCTATGTAGCATGGTCAAGCTAATTTTGTTATGTTATGGTAGGAGGTGTGTAAAGCATAGATGTGCATAACCACATATTGTGTGGGGCTCGGTCAAGTCTCAGGGCACCGATTTCTATGCAGAGTTATCTTAGGGGTCGTTTGGGTACTGAATTAATTCAGTAACGATTCGATTCAGTAGCGATTCAATTCAGTAAATTCATCGCTGATTATGAATTACGTTTGGCTATAGAATTTGTTAAAATAAATTCAGATGTCACGTCAAACCCAGTCTTAAAACTTTAAACACCTCTAACTCTCTCTTTCGAACTCGGATATGCACGTTCTTGGTACCATTACACTCCTAAATTCAAGCTCTATCAAACAAGATCCCACAAGGGTAGGTAATTTTGAACTTTTAAAGTGGGCCCTACCTATATGACACGTTTTTCGAAGCTCAAATCGATATGAACGATAAACATTGAAAAATAATAGAATCTGTAATTTTTAAAACGGTGATTAAGAGACTGAATCGACTGAATCACCTCATGAGGTGATTCAGTGATTCAGTCTTGATTCAGGCTGAAACGGACTGAATCTTACTACAGTGCTGAATTTTTAATTCAGCGCAGCTTCTGTACACAAACAAGATTCTAATAATTCAGTGCTGAATTGACACTGAATCGGCTGAATCTTCTCACGATTCAGTACCCAAACAGCCCCTTAACCTCAATTTACTGCATTTTTTATGTGGTTGATGGGACCTCATACTTAATTATTTGAATAATAGTATAAAATTGCTAAGTTTTAAAACTAATTATCAAACATCTACAATAACCATTTTTTACATCAGGAATTGAAAGTAAGAACTCATATATAAATTGCGAGTATGAAGTAAAATAATGACTTCTCCCACTATTAATAATAATGAGAATCATTACACTATATATTGGCTTCCATTTATAATCAAACCTTTGGGGCGAATTTTTGTTTCTATTTATAATCAAACCTTTGAATGTAGCAATCCACTCTCTCAGTAGACGTTTTGTTGAAGAAAAAAAAAGAATTATAGATTACTAGCTTTTTGCCGGTAGGTGTGAATATTTTTTTAGGCAAGCACATTTAAAAATAGTTTGTTTGACATGAATAGACAACACCAAAATAGATGACAACTATTGTCTCCTTCCTCAAATACGATAAGTGTCAGTATTGACCAAATGAATGCAACCAAATGCACAAATGCAAGTAATTAGATGGCGGAGGAAATTTTTTGTAGGTGACAAATCCGCTCTTTAAGTTGATAGATAAGTTTCACCAGCCATTGATAGCGCACAATTGACGATGTACATTATAGGGCATAAAAATTGTAAAAATAATAATATATGTGAAGATCTTATGCTTTACCGCGTGCATTTTCGATTATAGGTGAACAACAGCCGGTTCTCAACCAGCTCTAATCCGCCCCAACAAGTCAGAAGTTCATGGACTATTTTTAATATTTTCATCTCTTAGGATTTTGGTAGACTGATAATTAATTTTATTTATTTTTTAAATATTTTTAAGACTAAATTGATTGAATGATTTAGGTATACTGGATCAAGATAACATATGTAGTCCGTGGGTAAATTATATCTATTTGTTATTTACAAGTGTGACACAGGGCATGACTCATATAAATTGACGTCCATACCCAATGGACATACAGTACTATGTTTTTATTAATAGTTAAATTTTCTATTGAGATTATTTTATCTATTTCATTTATTTACTGTTTTCTTGAAAGTATTTACTGTTTTCTCGAAAGTCGTCAAATCTATAGCCCCCTCGTCATGTCGTTTTCTAAACAATTCACCCTATTCTACTTGTGGCCTTTGTTTTGTCAACCTGAATTTTGCCTATTATTATAGTTATTTGCTGAAAGTATGATATTTATTAAACTGACTCAACATTGTGCCTGGCAGATGATGCTCGATGCAGGAATTGACACATCCTTACAACCGTGGAATGGGTAATGTCCCTTGGACTCAACAACCCTCAAGTGTTCAAGAAGGCCAAGGCAGAGATTGATGGCCACATTGGTGATGAAATGCGAATGCTCGAAGAATAAGATCTCCCTAGCCTTCCATATCTTCACTGCATTATCAAAGAGACATTTCTCTTGTACCCGACAGCCCCCCTTCTAGTCCCCTATGAATCTTCCCAAGACTACACCATTGCAGGCTTTTATGTTCCCCAGGGCACAATGTTGTTGGTCAATGCATGGGTCATGCACAGAGACCCGAAGGCATGGGAGGAGCTAGAGAAGTTCATGCTGCAGAGGTTCAGAGGCAAGGGAGAAGGCTAAAACTTTGGGATGAACTATATTCCCTTTGGGATGGGGAGGAAGAGCTGCCCTGGAGCAATCATGGCAATGAGAATGGTTGCTATGGTTTTGGGGACATTGATACAGTGCTTTCAGTGGGAACGAATTGGGCAGGAAGAGGTGGACAAGGGAGGGTCTGGGCCTCACCATGCCAAAGGCCGAGCCACTAGTGGCAATGTGCATGCCAAACCAATTAATGAGTAGTATTCTGTATGCACTTGAATGAACATGACGCTATATGTAATACTCTCTCTATTATATAAAATTAATAACTATTTTTTTTAAATAGTTATTTTTATTGAATGGTGAAATACATATCTAAGAAAAGAAAAAAATAATCTTATGATACTCTTTTTTAAGTACTCAACCACTTAAATTTAATAAGATAGAGCTATTGATATGGTACAAACTTTTTCCTAAATGAAGTTATTAATTTAAGACAAGTGGAGTAACATTATTCAAGTTGGGCTTCAACATTTAAACAACTAGCCTACAATCACATTTGAAGCGCTTTAACATTATTAAGTCTTTATAAAAGTCCTATTTCCTAGTGCATTGATTTCATCCGGAAGATAGGCCATGTGGGTTTTTCCTATATCACGGTTTTCATGTTAAAAAAATCTTGTGTCATTGAATTGTCTGCATAGTACCAAATTAATTTATGCAAAAAAGAGGCTACATTTTATAGTTCTCTACTTTTTTGTTTTGGGTTAGAGGCACCATGGTGACCTTAGTTTGAAGGTTACTAAATTTACTCAGAAGGTGAGCATGATGATACACTAGGGACATGTTGCCCAAGGAGGTTTAAGGTGATTGCTAGTTTAGAAACAATATATTCTACACCACATGCACCATTACGGAAAAATATATCAACTTGTTATTGATTTGGCGAACTGCTAAAATGTGGTATTGGAAAGGCTGGTCGAAACATTAGCCATGTCACTACCCCACATCTATATACCCATATAAACTCACATGGCAAAAAAAGGGAAGCAAGGTATAAGTCTCTAAACAATGTTTAATTCTTTTTTCTCTTGGTTCTAATTATAAAGATAAGATAGAGTGCAACATAGTATAAATAGATGCATGCACTACAATAAAATTAACTATTAACGACGCATTTAAACGTCGCTAATAGCACTATAAATGTCGTTAATAGTTATTAGCGACATATAAAATACGTCGCTAAATGCGTCGATAAAATTGTCATCGCTACTACATATTAGCGACGCTTACTTCAAACGTCGCAAAAAGATACTATTATCGACGTTTATAAATGTCGCTATTAGTACAATATTAACGACGCTTTTTCCTAAGTGTCACTAATATTATAGTATTAGCGACATTTATAAATGTCGCTAAAAAAACAAATTTTAAATTTTTTATTTAAAAAAACAAATTTTAAATTTTTTTTATTTTTTTAAAAAAATTAAAATTAAATAAATAATTATTAGCGACGCTTATTACAAAATGTCGCTAAGCGTCGCTAATTGATTTAATTATTTTAAAAATTATTAAAAAAATTGATTTATAAATAAAAAAACTTTTAGCGACGTTTTTGAGGAGCGTCGCTAAAAAAATAAAAAAAAAAAGAAAAATTGCGGCTTTAAATTTTTTTTATTTTTTTTAATTTCCCGGTTTGGGTCGGGTCTAATACATGACCTGCGCGCGGCCGGGTCAGAAGTGTCCCGAGGCGCGGGTCAGTAACGACCCATGCGGGCTGGTTTGGGCTGACCCGCACGGGTCAACCTGAGTGACCCGCCTGCGTCTTCAACCTCTCGCCACAGGTGGATGTGAGGGGAGCACGATCGCGGCACGGGGAGTGGGGAGCGGGCACCGACACCGGGAGCGGGAGCAGGAGTGAGAGCGGGGTATCGGCACCGGGATTGGGAGCGGGGTGCTGGCGCCGGGATTAGCAGTAGGAGTGGGAGCGGGGGCGTGGGCGCCGGGATCAGGAGCAGAATTTGGGCGCGGGCGGCTGGATCGGGACGCGGGCGCCGGGATCGGGAGCGGGGCGCTGGTGTCGGGATCAGGATAGGGCCGCAAGTGCCGGGAGCGGTTGCGGGCACCAGGAGCGGGGTGCGGATGTAGTTGGTGTTGTCTTCAACCTCTCGTCTGGCGAGGCCGCCGGCTCCCAACCTCCAGATAGCTTCTGCTTCCTCCGTTGTCCGGCTTGCAGGAGTTCAACCTGAGGGAGACAACTCGAGGGCGGGTTTATCAGGCGGAGAGAGGGCGAGGAGAAGAGAGAGTGAGGGCGACGACGAGGGGAGGTAGCAGGTCTTTTATAAATGCAGGGGCAAAACTTCACCCGAGCGCAAAATTTCGCGCTCACTGTGAAATTTTCTCGCGCGGGCGAATTTCCGCCCGCTGGAAACATCTAGTGATGCTTCAAACGAAGCGTCGCGAAAAACATTTAAATTAGCGACACTAGAATTTTAGTGTCGCTAATAATGATAATATTAGCGAGGCTAGAGCATGAGCGTCGCTAATAATAAATATTTTAGCGATGCTATTTCACGAACGTCGCTACTAATATTCATATTAGCGTCGTTTTAGACCGTGTGGCGTTAATATTATCATTGTTAGCGACGCTCAAGAAATTATTAGCGACGTTGCATAAGAAACGTCGCTAATTTGTTTCTTATTGCGACGCTTACCTATAAACGTCGCCACTAATTGCTCTAATCGCGACGATCAATTTCGAGCATCGCTAATAGTATTTTTTAAAACTTCCCCCTCTCTCCTCCATTTCTCTCTCTACCTTCTCTCTCTCTCCTCCATCTCTCTCTCTACCTTCTCTCTCTCCCCTCCTTTCTCTCCATTCCTCTCTCTCTCTCTTTCCTCTCTCTCTCCTCTCTCTCTCTCCTTCCTCTATCTCTCTCTACCCTCCCTCTATCCTCTCTCCTCGCTTCCCCTCTCTCTCCTCTCTCTCCCCCTCTCTCCTCTCTCTCTCTCCTCCCTCCTCCCTCCCCCTCTTTCCCTTCTCCCTCTCTCTCCCCCTCTCTCTCTCTTCCCTCTCTCTCCCCCTCTCTCTCTTCCCTCTCTCCACCCTTTCTCTCTCTTCCCTCCCCCTCTCTCTCCTCTAATTTCAATTTTTTTTTAATTTTTTTATTTTTTCAAATTAATTTTAAAAAATAATTTAAAATAAAATACTAATAGCGACGTATATGATTATATGTCGCTATTAGTACCTGTATTAACGACGTATAATCATATACGTCGCTAATGCAGGTACTAATAGCGACATATAATCCTATACATCGCTATTAGTATTTTATTTTAAATTATTTTTTTTATTTTTTTCAATAAAAAAATTTATAAATATTTAAAAACGACATCAAAATAAAATCTCTCTCTCTTCCCTCCCCCTCTCTCTCCCTTCTCTCTCTCTCCTCCCTCCCTTCTCCTTCCCTCCCCCTCTCTCTCCCCCCCTCTCTCTCCACCCTTTCTCTCTCTTCCCTCTCCCCTCTCTCCTCCCTTCCCCTCTCTCCCTTCTCCCTCTCTCTCTCCTCCCTCTCTCCACCCTTTCTCTTCCCTCCCCCTTTGTCTCCTCCCTTCTCCCTCCCTCTCTCCTCCCTCCCCCCTCTCTCCCCTCTCTCTCTCTCCTCCCTTCTCCCTCTCTCTCTCCTCCCTCCCCCCTCTTTCCATTCTCCCTCTCTCTCCACCCTTTCTCTCTCTTCCCTCCCGCTCTCTCTCCTTTAATTTCAAAATTTTTTATTTTTAAAATTAATTTTTAAAAATAAAAAAAAAGTTAATTAAAAATAAAATACTAATAGTGACGTATATGATTATACGTCGCTATCAGTACCTGTATTAGCGACGTATAATCATATACGTCGCTATTATTATTTTATTTTAAAATAATTTTTTTATTTTCTTAAATAAAAAAATTTATAAAAATTTAAAAACAACATCAAAATAAAATCTCTCTCTTCCCTCCCCCCTCTCTCTCCCTTCTCTCTCTCTCCCTTCTCTCTCTCCTCCCTCTCTCTCCTGCCTCTCCCTTGTCCCTCCCCCCTCTCTCTCTCCTCCCTCTCTCTCTCTTATTTAAAATTTTATTTTTTTAAAAAATATTTTTTCCTCCCTCCCCTCCTCCCTCTCTATCTCACTCTCTCCCCTCCTCTCTCTCTCCCTTCCTCACCTCTCTCTCCTCTCTCTCGACTCCCTCTCCTCTCTCTCTCCCCCTCTCTCTTTGTCATTATATTTTTTATTTTAAAAATAGGTATTAGCGACGCATGTAACTATGCGTTGCTACTACCAAGTGTAATAGTGACGCATAGTTACATACGTCGCTAATACTATCAGGTAGTAGCGACGTATATCTATGTGTCTCTATTAGTTTATAATTTTTTATTTTTTTAATTAAAATTGATAAATATTAGCGACGCTTATTTATAAATGTTGCTATTGTTGAACATATTAGCGACGTTTGAAAAAATTCATCATTAATAGTTTTAATTTTTTTTTTAAAAAATAATAGATATATCTTTTAGCGACGCTTATGCAAGTGTCGCTAATAACCTAAGTATTAGCGACGCATGAACTTAAGCGTCGCTAAAAGGTTACGTATTAGCGACGTTTTTACTTATGCATTGCTAATAGGCTACCATTAGCAACGCATAATATTAATATTAGTTTTTTTTACGACGTTTTTTATTATGTTGTTATTAACACTTTGTAGCGACGCGTTTTATTGCGACGCTTATATAAGCGTCGCTAATGCCCAATTTTGTTGTAGTGATGTCACTTGAAACTTGGCCGACCATTGCAATTTGATAGACATTACGCATGATGAGTGTAAAATCACACAATAAAAACTACAAAGTTGCCCTTATATCTAACTAGGAACCAAAATAGAAAATAGATACATTTCTTGTCTAAGAGAATATTTATTAAAGCGATGAAAGAAGAGAAATTTGTTTATGCATTGATGTCAAAAGAGGTTAATGAGGACAGAGGAGTCCCTGTGGAAGTCCAACCTTTAGTGGAAGAATTTAAATATGTTTTCTTGGATTCCTTGCCCTATGGGTTACTATCCCTTAGGGGCATAGAACTCTAAATAGATTTGTACATGGTTCTATACTACCTAATCATCCACACTATAGAATGAGCCCTAATAAAGCTTTAGTGTCATGTAAATGAGTTATTGAGAAAGTGTCATGTTAGAAATAGCCTTAGTTCATTTGCAGTGTCTACTTTTCTTACACCAAAGAAAGATGGTAGTCGGCATACATACATGGATAGTCGAGTTATTAATAAGATCACCGTCAAATATCAATTTCCTATCCCTTAACTATAAGACTTGATAGATTGATTATGTGATTCTACTATATTTAAAAATTTGGATTTGAAGAGTAAATATCACCAAATTCAAATTAGGTGGGGCAATGAATGGAAAATTGCTTTTAAAACAAGAGACAGGTTATATGAGTGTCGGTTATGCCATTTGGATTAATAAATACCCCGAGTACATTTATGAGGATGAATCATGCTCTTTAGCCTTTTATTAGAAACTTTGTGGCGGTTTATTTTGATGACATATTTATCTATAGTGATGATTTGGATACTCACAACATCTTTGAGATTAATTTGTTGTTCTTTGCAGGGAGAAATTTCATGAATTTGTAAAGAAGTGTACTTTCATCGGGTTGCATTTCGGTCAGGGATGACTTGACCCGACCCAAGATCAGAAGTGAGTTCCTTGGACTCAACCTAACCCAAGATAGGAACCGAAAAACCCAAGAACCAAAAATAGGAAACAAGATTCTATCTTGGGTAGGATCGATTCCAATAATTTAAATCGAGCTAACACTATATTAGGTCGGTTCTATCTAAGAAAAATTACAAAAATTCATACCACTTGTAACAACCCGGCTCAAGCTAGGGTCCAAAAATCTCGAATTAAAATTTTCTTCCTTAAATGAGAAAACATCAACTGTGTACGAGAGTTTTAACGTTCCTCTATGGACTATAGAGCTTTAAAGCTCACTGCATATAGGTCAGAATAAAACTTATAATTATAACTAATTTGGGTCAGGCCAATGTTGTAGTATCATTGGTTGCCTACATACGTATTGAATAATATCTTTAAAGTTTTTCTACTACGATCAAATCTGAACGTAGTTTAACCTAACAGCTAATACATACATTTGGCAGTACAAAATTATATACGTTAAATACGTATATCTGAATACTAAATTGGAGTCATACAAAAACTCATAAATTATCAGTTAAATGAAATCTAACAAATCAGCGGAAACACAAATCTCGCTCTATCACATAGCATAGTAGAACACACCAGAACATATTGGATCATATCAGATTACATCAGATCATATTGGATCTCATCCAACCATATCATATCATATAATATTAGATTGAGGATATCATATCACAACAAAACATATAAGAACTTATTTGATTATATTAGATCAAAGCATATCAAAATATATCAGATCATATTTGATCAAAATTGAGCATTTCATAGCAGATAAAATAGATCATAACATATCGGATTAGAGTATAGCATATATATTATTTAACATATTAAGCTATCAAGCTCATATAATTATATATATTAAATCAAAAGATTATAAATGCTTACTCCCTTGAAGTTCCTCGAAAGTAGTAGCATTCGGAGTTGCTCCACTGATAAGGGCGTCCTCCCCTTCAGGTTCAAAGATGACAGATAGAGCCTCCTTTTGCTCTTTAACATTCTTTCATTGTGCTTGAAGGCTAAGACAGATACTCGCTTTTCCAGGGTTCATCACTTTTTGCATCCTTGAAGGTGTTGGACAGAACCTCCCCTCACTTGAAGACGTTTCTTACATTCCGTACTCGTAGGGGACAGACAAAGCCTCCCCTTACCTGAAGTTGCTTCTCACTTTACGCACCCATAGGCAACAGACAAAGCCTAGTCTTTCCCGGAGCCTTTTTTTCCCTCTAGAGTGTCCAACTCAAAGAATGGACCTTTCCATTGCGTACATGATCAATTTAGTTAAGAATGTACTTTGAATAGATTAAATCGGACTCAAAATAATTAGGAACAAAGAAAATGAAGTCTAATATGAGAAAAAAAAACCCTGAGCTTTATATATATTGTGCGGCACTACCCTTAGGGCAATGCCATGCCGAAATTTGGGCATCGTGCACTGCACAGTATAACCTAAGGGATTCCTTGAGTTTGGGAGGAGATTGAATGGTCTATAATCTGATTTGAGGTAAGAGGTTTTTATTTAATAAGGTTTTACTTATATAACATCATGTTTATGGGTGGATTCATGTTCTTAAAATTTATGGATATGCGAACTTGAATCTTCTTAAATGGATGATTTAATGGTGTTTTGACATAGATATGCATAGGTTATGTTAGATCTACCATGTTTAATGAATAAATAATGATTATATGAAGTATCATCAAGTTTTATGAATTTTTATGAAAATTTTAAAATAATTCAATTCAATATTGTGCAAGAAAAAGAATTGTTTTTGCATATTTTGGGATCGGCTGATCGATCACCTTGTCAAGCCGATCGATTGGCCAAATGATCGATTACATAGGTAGACCGAATGATATGCCAAATGGCAGATTTGAAATCCTTTGTTCCCGATCGATTGCCCCTTGAGGCTGATCGATTGGCCATACATAATGTGACTCCATGCTTAATTTTAAGCCAGATTTTTGCCATGTCTTCATATTTTTCACATGTCCCCAGTAGAGTTTGATCATACTAAAGTATACATACTTGCACATGCTATATTAATTATGTATGACGCATGTTCCACGAGTTTTAGCATACTTATGCATATGACCATTTTTGTTTGTGTACTTAGGCTTACATAATCTCATTTGCCATGTATAAACCATGTTCCATGAATGATAGGTGAGGCTGTTGCCAAGCTGGCTCATTCAGCAAGCCCAGCTCGGCTCGGCTTGTCTCGAATTAGGCCTGACTCAAATTGGGGCTCGACTCGAACTCAATTCGAGCTTGAATAGGCTTGAGCCGAGTTCGAGCAGACCCCTGCTCGACTTGACTTGGCTCGGCTCGAATAAAACTCGAACTTGATGCTACTCGGCTCGAACTCGAACTTGAATATAATTTTAAAAATATATATAAATAATATATAAATATATCATAAATAATACATGTATATGCATATTTTATATAAATATAATTATTAATTTAAATATATATTTATGACATACTCCCTCTGTTCTAGATTAATAGCTCCATTTGATTAGTTCATTTTGAAGAATTAAATGGAGCCATTAATCGAAGATGGATTGATGGAATATATCCAACGACATATAATCACATATATGTACCAATACTATGAATTATATATGATATATGAGACATGTTTATATGAGCCAAGGCTCACTCACGATTACGTGATCCCTGATATTGTGCATCCTCATATTATGATCAAACAATACGCATAACTCAGGAGGCAAATTAATTTGTTTTCTTTTGCCCTTGGATCTATATGTGATGGCCCATAATGCTTTGGCTCACACTGACGTATATAAGCCCAAACTTATATAATTTTTTTTCGTGATATATATCCTCATTAAATTGAAATTACTATAAAATTTTTATATATGAAATATATTTTTTAAAAATAAAAATATTGGAGGCACGAACACGAAAATACTTCTTCTGTCCCAAATTAATAGGCTCCATTTGGTTTTTGAAGATGAACTAAAATTAGTTCAATTAAAAAATCATATAAGTATATGACAGAACATGATATCACACTAAGCATAGAGGTTGGTTTGTCTATATGCACCGGCTAACTAGGGACACTTCTAGTTTATAGGCTTTGCCAAAATTCTTAGGTATTTCCTTCTTAGGAATGCCAGGGAGAGCATGCTTCTTTAGGTATTTCCTTCTTAGGAATGTTGGGTAAAAAGGATCGATATCTTTGGGTACTGGGATTTCTCTATTATGAGACATTCATCGTTCGGATTTACACAGGGTTTATGTATGAATTATGATACTTATGTTTACATAGGTTGTAGATGAATTATGATACTTGATCATGCAGGATATGTGTGGATTATAACACTTGATCATGCAAAATGTGCATAGATTGTGATACTTAATCATGCAGGATGTGTATGGATTATAACACTTGATCATGCAAAATGTGTATAGATTGTGATACTTAATCATGCAGGATGTGTATGGATTATAACACTTGATCATGCAAGATGTGTATGGATTGTGATACTCGAATGTACATGTTATGTGTGTAGATTATGAAATATAATTGAGACATGATGCGCCGGTTTTACTTATAGATATGTAATTAATGAATGAGATATTTCCATATGTTTTATGTGTGAGGGATTTTATGTGCTCTTGTGTTATTTATAGTATTGGTTTTACATAAAGTTTACATTATGCTTCTTAAGTGTATTAATATGAGCATTATCATTGCAAACCCTTATTGAGCTAAGTTTATACTATTTGCCTTATTTTATTTTGGGGTTGTATGGTTGTGCTATGCAGGTATTCAGTATGATATATTTCATGAGCATGGAAGTAGTTAGAGGCACATAGAGTGGGGATTACCTCTTATATGTCTTAGGGTAGACTTTTGATGACTTATGTTATAACTTATGATACTTTATATATTATAAGTAAGCCTTGTTTGATGGCTTAGACATGTTTGTTGTCATTTTGAGGCTAAGACTTATTATATTTTTATGAGATTTATGTGAGGATATGAATGACTAAGAGACTTCAATTTTTTTTTTCCGTTAATTAATTTTGCACAAAGTGGAGTATTGTGTACTTCAATTTAACCCAATTTTAGGTTAGCATTCACTTCGTTGCATCTCCGTCATCTCTTTTTGGTCGGTTTAGGTTAAGAGGGTATGGTGGGGCATGACATTAATAGTTAGTGAGCATGTTTGGTGATGTGATATGATGCTGGTCCTGATGTTAGAGATTATCTTAGAGAGCTTTGTCATGATTTTGATATATGATGGTAAAATTATGAATCATATAGATATAATTACAGTAACTATTGTTTAACCGGGAGATTTTATGGTTTCGATGATGTAGTTTTATAATTTTACAAAAATGAATATTTTGAATACCAATATGGTCTATGTTTCTCTTCTAGCCCAATCCTTAACGTGACCATCAATATGTTAGTGATGACATTAGTGGGTGGAGGAAAATGAATAATACTGGCGTCAACACATAGGGACACATCAATGTTAGACTAGGCATTGACAGTGAGTTTGTCGCATAGGTGACAATGAGGGGAGATTGGATTCTCATAATTAACTCTTGTCAGCAAGGGTTCAACATGTCAATGATAGTGTCGATGGTCATTGACACCTTCACTGACACATTGAATGTTCTATAATAATATATAATTTTATGATTTATAAATAAGGTTTCTACCATTATTTATACTATTTATGAGGTATATAATAATATGATTTACTTGTGTGATGGATGCATAAATACAAAAAATAATTGCATGTAAAATAGTGGGGCAAGTAAATCTATCCTTGTAATGTGTACATGTCCCTTGACCATTATATTCACTTACAGGGAGTATGTAAATTTGGATTCTTGAATGATAGATTTAGAATATGGAATTCTAGAATCTAATCTAAATTCCTAGGTTTTAATGACCAGATTTCAAATTATTTAGACCTCCAAATTCTGCATTGCAAAAATACCTGGATTTGAGCTGCTGCTGGATTTCAAAATAATTGACTCCTAAAAATATTTTACCTACATTTTTTAAATATGACTATTCCATAATTTATAGTTCAGTAATCTTAGGCACATTATTAGCATATAAAATAAAAACATTTATATTACAAATAATCTTTTTAATAAAAAAACTACAATAATGTGAAGATGCACAAGCCCCCAAATTATCTCTAAATTGTCCAATAGCAAGAAAACAGACACCCAGCTATCTAAGTATGATACAAACAAGCTTGTTTACAAACAAATCTCCATTCGCGTATCATAATATTCTGGCCACCTATCTTTTGAAAGCCTTTTCTCTGCTACTTTTAGGGCTTTTCTCGCGAGTTTAGTTCTTCCTATTTTAATGCATGCTAGAATGACCTGACATATTAAGGAAAGATAAATTAGAAAATAGGTGCAAAGTTGTGATATTAAACTATAATCACTCTAGTCAGTTCCAAATGTACTTGCCATAGAAGAGTAGGCCCAGATCCTCCATGATGATATTACATAGGTTATGCCAGCAATAATCTCAACTCAAATATCACTAGGTTAAACAATAGTGAGTATACTAGTAACTCATAATCATGTTTCTATGTGAAAACAACATTTAAGTATTGTACACTCATTTTATTGATTTTATTATAAGAGCATGATTAAGTGTTAGTACTATTGAACAATTATATTACTCCCGGCATCCTGTATCAAGTGCTCATTAGAATTCTATACGTAAGAAGATTGACAAAAGTATGCTAAATGCATAATTTTACAAAGGAGCTTCCTGAATCTAGGCTTCTGTGCATTTACTACAGTCATAACCATATTCAAGGTTCTTCACTTGAATAATTTTGTACCCAAAACAATCTTGTGGAGCTCATCTCCTAGACTCAATGATAACATGCTCTATTCCTAAATGTTTGGGTGAAATGTCATCTCCATGATAGATAGATCTTGCTCGAAATAAGTTGACTGGATTACTGGCCAAAAGAAATCCAGAACAAAAAATTCCAACAACTACTGCATGCAAATCAAGCAGATCCAAGTTCCCACAAATGCTAATCAATTGAAGTTCTATATTTTTGACTACCTTTGGATTATGAGTTTGGAAATGTGACTCCTAATTCACTAACGTTGTATCTAGAATATAGTATTGAAAATCCTTATTTACTAATGCTAGATTATAAAATATCATTAGAAATCCTAAATGAGTAACACTAAAATTTTAAAATCAAAGATTTCATTTTGAAATATAGATTGACTAACCCCCCTGTTAAGGGCATACGAGCCTAGTGATTTGTTGCCTCCAAAGCAACTTCATTTAGCGAAGTAGAGGAGGCTCAAAATCAAGGCCCGACTCATAGTTCTCTAGTTCCATAAAGGCTTGAGTGTTATATTCGTAGAACTGCTCCCCTAGTCAGGGAGTTAGTTTAAATGGGTTATAGCATTAAAAGACGAAAGACTCAGTGTAGTGTCACAACAGAGGTTTTAATGATTATAAAAGTTAAGAATTTCAACCATTTAGTCTATAAGTCTTTTTGGGCCATAATTTCATGGCATAGATGGAGTAGGTGAGAGTATTAAGCAAAATTATGAAGATGTGAAGTATAGTGACACACATTTTAGAGAGTCATGGTGATCTCCTTAATGTGGCGAGAGTTTTAGTGACCCCATGTTTTGTCTTTATTGTGATAATGGTAGATTTGAAATATAATGTCAGATTATTTATCTTATTGCAATAAATTATGGTTCTTGTTTAGCAACCATACTAGGTATATTCGTACTCATCATCATTATGGTACAAATATTCAAGAGGATTAAGCTGCTAGGAGAATTTCTGTTATTTTCAAGTTAACTCTTAGACTATTATGGATTACTGTAGACATGTAAGTGCATTTATTTTTGTTGTTGTGTATGATGTTCATAGACTTGCACTTAGGAAAGACTTGTTTCGTTTATATGTGCAATGGTTTGACGACGAATGTTAAGTATTCTTATTTGATATTTGTAATTTTGAAAAGCAAGGAGTTCATCCCCAAGATATTCTTAATGTGAGATTTGATTTATCAACATTATTATAGATTTTTTATTATTAAGTTTTATTAAGATGAATTTGAGAATCTTGAGATGTGACATATATCATTGGTCTTTAATAGTGCTTCTCCACCCCAAACATAGGTGATTAACATATCATTGGGTAATTTGTTGAGGAGCTCGGTAGGTATTAATTTCAAGTCTTGAGATGAACAATTGTGGAAGACTGAATTTTCTTATAGTAGGACATTGAATAGAAATAAAGGTTTTGTCCATTTATCATTATCACTAGCTATAACCCATGTTCAGTGCTCTCTATTAGATATTGGATTTGACAACTATACTGGATTTAAAGAGTTTGCACGGCAAGACAGAGGTTTTATTCCACGCCTACAAGATAGTCATGCTAAAAATTTGAGATGTTGTAGGTTTCTAATGTAAAGTATAAAACTGGAGGTGTTCTAAAGAGATGACATCTTGAGTTTGAAGTTGCACATTATCTTATCTATGAGTTGTTTTGACTAAAGAAAAGTTTTTGATTGGTGAATACAAGAAGTTGTATTCATCCCTCCGCTGCGTCTCCACCCTTCCTCCGCCGCGCCTCCACCATGCTTCCACCGTTCCTCCATCCCGTCTCCGTTGCATCTCCACCCCCCCCTCCGCCGTGCCTCCACCCTGCCCCCACTGCGCCTCCACCTTTCCACTGCAGTCTTGGCTCAGCTGCCTCCAGCCCCCCGCCACCTCAATCCGGCTTCGCCATCCTCCCTTCCCCTCCCTTGTCCCCCTTCCCTTCCCCTCCTCCCACCCTCCTCCCTTCCCTTCCCCTCCCCGCCCTCCTCCATTCCGCTTGCCCTAACCTGGCCACTGCCGTCCGATTTTGCCACCGGATTCCAGCACCCCACCCCCTCCTCCTTCCCCACCACCCTCCTCCCTTCCCCCCTCTCCCCTCCCCTTATTTCCATTCCCCCCTTCTTTCCTTTGCCTCTCCCCCCCCCCCCCCCCCCCCCCCCTTTCACCGCCTCCCACTCTCAGCCCCCACCCCTCCTTTGATTTTCAAAGGAGGGGGTAAAGCAGGGGGCTGGATTCTGGCGCTCTACTGTCCTCTGGCCCCCTCTCTCTTTCCCGATGGGCCTAGTAGCCCATTGGGGATTTTTTTTAAAAAAATTAGGTATTTAGCGTCGCTAAAGCTCACTTATTGCGTCATTAATATTATATTATTTATGACACATTAAATAAGTTTTCTTTAATATTTATTTTATTAGCGATGTATACTCAAACGTCACTAATAAAGACTTATTAGCGACGTATTGAGTTATACGTCGCTTATACATTTTTTGCATTTTTTTAAAAATAGTTTTTTATTAGTGACGTATAGGTAAACATCGCTAATAAGTAATTTTATTTTTTTTAAATAATTTTAGTTAGTAGCGACGTATATACGTCGCTAATAACTAATCATTAGCGACACTAGAAAATAATAATTGCTAATAATTAATTAATAGCGATGTATATTATATATCGCTAATAATTTATCATTAGCGATATATATTATATGTCGCTAATAATTTATTATTAGTTATGTATATGTAAACCTCGCTATTATAAACTATTAGCAACACATAAGTCCTTTTTGTTGTAGTGCATAAATCATGAACTTGATTTGAATCAAGTTTAATTTAGAAAACTAAATTAACCCTGGCCTATTAGGCTTGGGTTAGGCCAAGTTCATCTATGATGTGATGATTGTTTCTCTAAATGACGAAATAAAATTGAAATGCATATGACACTAAATCAGAGGCATTGTTATTAACACTCGACGTTAGTGAGAAAGTCAGGTTGTCAAGCCTGAGTTGGGATATTTGAAGCACGAATATGTTTCCATTTTAGAAATACTAACTTATCAATATAATCCATGCATACTTAAACATGACCCAATTCAAATATTTAGAAAACTTAAAAAATAACCTTATTATAAAAATAAATAAATAAAATTTAAATAATTATTTAGTTTTATCTATTAACTTGTAAAAATTTTGAGAGCTAATATAATTATCTAAATAAAAAGTAAATTATAAAAATTACAAATTTGTATATAACTTTAGTTGATTACTTATACAAGTGATATTTTTACTCGATCACATATGTATAACTACAACAACCACAAACTTTCTTCGAAGGGTTGTCTCTCGAGTTGGGTATACGGTAAAACCTGAACCCAACATGACCCAATATATATATATATATATATATATATATATATATATCATTTTATGCGTTAAAAAAACTAAAAGAATAATATTGGGTACAATTGTGTGACATGTTTTATACATTTAAATAAATTGACTTAATTATGGATGTCATTTGGTTTAGGTAAACCTAATATCATTTAAGAAATAGTAACTCCAACTCCACCTTATCAATAGGCCAATTAATTAAGCCTGTTCATGACCTAAATAGGCTTAACGTGAACCCAACCTGAATTACTAATCTTAAAATTTTTAAAACATAATTTACATAATATGCCACTATAGTCTCCTATATTTATTAACGTCATTGCTGACCATAGATATATGTTTGTTTTGGTTATTTAATTAATTAGGCGAGTTTTCAACTTTTACATATTTCGTTTTTAGCCGTTTCAACTTTAACATGCGGAATCCGTCTCTACCATTTTGATTAGCACTCCCTAATGGGAGTACCTACCCAGCTGTTCTCAACCACTGTACAAGAACGTATCCATTGGAATGGTTCTACCACGTGGCTATGTATATGTCCCTTTGTCTTTAAACACGTAATCCGAAATTTGTGCCTCATCTTACTCAACTTTAAATAGATACAAATTCATAAAATGTGTCATTAATTAACAACACATATCTACTAGGTGTCCCATATAACGGTTTTACTGGATATTTTTTCCTACTTTACGCTGGGCTTATGCTGAGCAAAAAATATTAAAAGTTCTTCCCTTGCAAAAAGAAAAGAAGAAATTAATAGGAAAAAGTTGTGTAGTGAAGTTTTAAAAATAAATCTACTATTTTATATATTGTTTAGGGAACGTAGGAGTTTTAGTGGGGTATATGTAGCAATATTTCATAACAAATTGTCCTCATACTCCTTATTAAGTGCCAAAACCTCCATAAATTGTCTAATTTTTCTCATTCTGTTCTTCTGTATCCATCTCTACCTCTATCCCCACCTTAGGATACCTCGTTTACTTGTTTGGCAAGAAATAATTTTTTTAATTTCTTAATCACTTTTTCCCTTTTTTAAAGAAAAACCCTAGAAGCGTCCCACCGCTATAAATTGTCTCGTTCTTTCTACTCTTACCATCCGTAGCTTATTCTTGTTCTCCTTCTCTCCTCCCTTTCCTTCATCAAAGTTTACATTCAAGAAATGGTGATTTTGTACTTGTGCTCTGCCATCATCCTCTCTACCATCTTCCTTATCTCCAAGCTCCTCTTTCCCAAAGACAAAACACAACTACCTCCATCCCCAACAGCTCTTCCCGTCATTGGCCATCTCCACCTGCTCAAGAAGCCTCTCCACCGGACTCTTGCTGCCCTCACCGTCGCCCACGGTCCCGTCCTGCTCCTCTACTTCGGTTCGCGACCCGTCCTCGTTGTCTCCTCGCCCTCCGCCGCCGAGGAGTGCTTCACTAAGAGTGACACCACCTTTGCCAACCGGCCAAGGCTGCTCGCAGGGAAGCACCTGGGCTACAACTACACCGATCTCGGCTCGGCCCCCTATGGCCCTCACTGGCGGAACCTCCGGCGGCTCACCACCCTGGAGGTCTTCTCCTCCCACAGCATCAACGGTTTCACCACCGTTCGCCGCCAAGAAATCCGGTCTATCTGCCGGAAGCTCTTCATGGACTGCCTATCCGCTGGAGGCCGTCGCAGTGTCGACATGAAGGCCATGTTCTTCGAGCTGGTGTCGAACGTGATGTCGAGGGTGGTGGTGGGGACGAGGTGGTACGGGGAGGAGGTGGCAGACAAGGAGGAGGCCAAGCGGTTCAGGGATACTGTGGAAGAGTCCTTTCTTTTGGCTGGGACTTCCAACTTAGGGGACTTCTTGCCTATGGTGGGGTGGCTGGACTTGCTTGGCCTGGAGAAGAGGCTGGCCAGGCTGCAGAAGATGAAAGATATTTTCTTTCAGGGCTTGGTGGATGTGCGGCGGAGGGGAGGTGGTTCTAGTGGAGCAGCGGCGGGGAAGAGGTTATTTATTGATGCTTTGTTAAGTATGCAACAATCAGATCCTGAATACTATGATGATAATATCATCAAAGGAGCTATAATAGTATGTTTGACTGGAACTATATATGCATTTTTTTCGTTATCAATTGTTATTTTGTTGCATCGAGACTTGAACGTGGCCAGATATATAGTTTAGAGCCACATGCTGATTTGGCATAAATAAGGGCTCCATTATGCATGCATTTAGATGCGGTGTAGTTTGACACGGACGTTAAGCTAAAAGAGGGGTGGTGATCAAGTACGTATCCTTGATATATATTACTTGAAAGTAGATTAAAGGAGAGAATTGGCTCACTAAGATAGCACAATTTTGCTTCTACTTACATGTGGTTGATGGAAATTTGTGCTTTTGTATCTTTTAAATTTTGGTCTAGAAAGGTTTAATTTAGATTTAAGTCTTATCAAATTTCTAGCGTATCAAGTATCAATTTTAAATAGGAACACACAAATTAGCCTCCACGTAGCGCGTGACTATGCTAGAGCATCTAACATGGTAAATAGAGATAAACAAAACCTTTATATAACATGTTAAAATGTTTGCCTCTAATATAATACATAATGGGTGTAATCGACTCTATGTACCATATTAAGAAAGGACGACGACATTGTGTGGCAGCAAATTGCTGCATTTTTTAATGTGGTTGATGGGACCTCGCACTTTACTATTTGAATAATGGTATAAAATTGATTTAGTAAATTTTAAACCGAATTATCAAACTTCTATATAAACCATTATTGAAATTAGGAATGAAAATTTAGCTCAGATATAAATTGCAAGTACGTAGTAAAATAGAACCCGACCTATTATTAATAATAATGAAAATCATTATACTAAAAATTAGCTTCTTAATTATAACTAAAAGTGCAGTGAATAAGAATGCCATTGAGTAAATAGTAAAATACGACCTCCTAATGTACTAAGTTTGGGTTTTTAAAATTTAACCGAAATAGTTAGTCAGGTCAAGTTCAAATTTTAAGTGATCAAACTTAACCTGACCTATGTACGGTTATAAATATAATTTTTTTTATTTCTTACTAAAATCCTACTCAACCCTAATAGGCGGGTTCGAGTCGAATTTGGGTTGACCATGTCTTAAATAGTATTAAGTTAATATTCCACAAAATCAAAACTTGACCCAGTAGCTTCTCTGATAGTGAATGTGGAAATCCACTCTCTCATTAGAATTTTAGATTATTATAAAAAATAAAAAAAATAGATTGATAGCTTTTTGCCAGGTGTGACTTTTTTTGGCGAAGTACGTTTGAAAATAGTGTGACTGACATGAATAGACAACACCAAATTAGATAATAACCAGTTTATATTGACCAGAGGAATCCAGTCAAATGACAATATTAGACATGTCCATACATAGTCAAGTAATTAGATGGCCGTGGGCATTTTTGGTAGGTGACATGCGAGGCATGAAAAATGATGAACTTAAATCCCCTTTAAGTTGCTAGTGAAGTTTCACCGCTCTTGGTCGCCCAAAATTGACTGTGTATACTGTAGCATACAAAAATCATGAAAAATAGAAATATCTGTAAAAATCTTGTGCGCTGTATGTCGTCAATTTTGAATGATCAATAGTAATTAAAACTTCCCCAGTCATAACCAACTCCAATATTTTTTTATCTTAGGTTAAGTATTTTTAAGACTAAATTTGATTGGATGCTTTAGCTCGTGGATATTGATCTTGGTGGTTTAAGTTAGACTATTCATTATTTACAAGTGTGCCACAATACATGCCTAATATAAATTGACGCCCCCATGGACATACAATATTGTATATTTATTAATATTTAAATATCTTATTGAGATTCTTTTATCTATACCCATTACAAAGTCATCAAACCTCGAGCTCGATTCCTCTGTTGTGTGATCTAAACAATTCACCCAATAAGAATAGTTTTTTATGCCTTTTATTAACAATGAGCCTAGAGCAAGCCATGTATGAGAGCCCTTAATATTTTATATTAATAATACACATACTATTAAACTTGGTGGTTTAAGTTAGACTATTCATTATTTACAATTGTGCCACAATACATGCCTAGTATAAATTGACGCCCCCATGGATATACAATATTATATATTTATTAATATTTAAATATCCTATTGAGATTCTTTTATCTATACCCTTTTCAAAGTTATCAAACCTCACTTGATTCCTTTGTGGTGTGATCTAAACAATTCACCCAATAAGAAGTGTTTTTTATGCTCTTTATTAATAATGAGCCTAAAGTAAGTCATGTATGGGAGCCTTTAATATTTTATATTAATGGTGCACATACTTGAACTTGGTGGTTTAAGTTAGACTATTCATTATTTACAAGTGTGCCACAATACATGCCTAATATAAATTGACGCCCCCATGGACATACAATGTTGTATATTTATTAATATTTAAATATCCTATTGAGATTCTTTTATCTATACCCTTTTCAAAGTCATCAAACCACCAGCTCGATTCCTTTGTGGTGTGATCTAAACAATTCACCCAACAAGAAGTGTTTTTTATGGTCTTTATTAACAATGAGCCTGGAGCCAGTCATATATGAGAGCCCTTAATATTTTATATTAATAGTACACATGCTAGCACGCATTAGTGTTAGTGATACTGACTCTAACATGCACTTAGTGTGCGTCATCAATCTTATAAATAAAGGGCTCCCATGCCTTATGTTAGGCTCATTTTAAGGAAGGTGCGTACAAAACTTAAATTTTGCTAACATAAAATTTGCCTATTCATATAATGTAAGGATGATATTTATTGAACTAAAATCAACATTGTGGGTGACAGGTGATGCTCACCGCAGGAACTGACACCTCCTCTGCAACCATGGAATGGGCAATGTCCCTTCTACTCAATAACCCTGAAGTTCTCAAGAAGGCCAAGGCAGAGATCAATGCACACATTGGCAATGAAATGCGAATGCTCGAAGAATCAGATCTCCCCAGCCTTCCCTATCTTCACTGCATCATCAGCGAGACACTACGCCTATACCCGGTAGGTCCCCTTCTAGTCCCCCATGAATCTTCTCAAGACTGCACTATTGCAGGCTTTCATGTACCTCGGGGCACAATGCTACTGGTCAATGCATGGGCGATGCACAGAGACCCACAGACTTGGGAGGAGCCAGAGAGGTTCATGCCGGAGAGGTTCAGAGGCAAGAGAGAAGGCAAAGACTATGGTATGAACTATATTCCCTTTGGGATGGGGAGGAGGAGCTGCCCAGGAGAAAACCTGGCGATGAGAGTGGTGGCTATGGTTTTGGGGACCTTGATACAGTGCTTTGACTGGGAGCGAATCGGGCAAGAAGAGATAGACATGGGAGAGGGTCTAGGCCTCACCATGCCAAAGGCTGAGCCACTAGTGGCGATGTGCAGTCCAAACCAGACCATGAGTAGTATTCTCTCCGCACTTGAATGAACAGGACGCTTTATGTAATAACATTGTTCAGGTTCAGTATCTCTTGTTGCTTCAATCTCTAGCCTCCAGACACATTCCAAGTGCTTTAATGATCAAATCCTCACCAAAGACAAAGAAGCGCTATTTGTAGAACAAACCAAAACATGACGAAATTTATCCATAAGCTGAAGTTGTTGATACAAACCAAAAGACGTGGGCAGCAGGAGCCCATTTGAAGGTCCACCCCATATCTCTTGGACCTAGATATCGGTTCACCCCATAGGCCCATATTGGTCCATGCATGCAATTCCGGTTAGGGTGAACGGGTACATGTTCGCAGAGGTCTTAGGAACATGTGATGGACCCATGGCCCCTTCTTATCAATGTCCACGTATTATGGGCCCAAGTCACATGCACACACTCACTTATACCTTTGTATTAGATATATATGTTAAAGTTCATTCATATACACACCATGTGGGTTTAGAAAGAGTGTGTGATGCATGAAGGACCTTGCGAACTAGCTAATAGTCAATCCTCAGGACATGGGCATAGTTATGAGGGGTACACACTCTGTGGGCTTAATGGTTTGAGCTCATACTCATAAATAAATAAGACATCACAGGGAGGCCCATTTAGGGTAATCCAATATCAAGTAGAAAAAAGTATTTTTTAGTTTAAATAGGATTTAAGAGCCCTAAGGAGTACCCCACTAATCCTCTCTTTCCACCTCTCTATGGACAAGTGCCCTCCTCCCGTCTTTTCCCTTGCTCGCCGTGGCTCTCTCCTTGCTCTCTTGCATGCCAAAGGAGCCCCTCCCCCTTTGATTTTGGGGCTGGCACCACCGGCCCCTTTGGACTATGACTTGGAGAAAGTGCACGAGCAGCGGCTTGGACATGCTGCAATGAGGTTTTTGTAGGCTAGGTCTCTTCTTTAATCCATGCATAAGGGAAAGTTGTGACTTTATTCATATTGATTCACGTAAAAGTGCAAAATATTCTCTCCTCTTGGAAAAAGTTATTATCCTATGCTAGTATATTAGCCTTGGTTTAATCAGTGTTCTCTAGTATGCATATTTATTAGTTTCTTTATTTCCTTCTCCCTAAATTTTTTACAAAGAGGCTCAATTTCCTTTCTGCAAACTTTCTTTAGTCAGAAAAATATTTCGTTAAAAGTTGGCATCCTCTTAGTTGGGATTTTGAAAACATAAGTCTAAAGGCGGTTTGAGAATTTGTTTTATTTTTTCATGGTGCTAGATTGGCCTGAGAAAATTATTTTGGAAATTGGTAATTGGACAAAGAGTCTTTGTTGGTTCATTGGATGCATATCTATTACATAAGGATTCCATCTATATGGCACTTCCATCACATAAATGCTCTTCTTATGCATGGAGGAAAATTATTTTTCTTAGAGATGATCTTATGGACATCATTCATTATAAGATCCATGATGGCTGTGTTACTAAATTCTGGATTCATCCTTGGTCTTGCCCTAAGACTCTTTTAAATTTTTTTCGTCATCGCCTAATCTACCAAGTTAATAAGTCTATTTCAAAGACCATATCTGATTGTTATTCTTATGGCGAGTGGCTCTTTGATAAGTATGACCCTCACACCTATGATTTGCTTTAGTGAATCAACCAACTTTCCCGAGAAGACTCTACAAGGCCTGATGAAGTCCTTTGGAATCCCTCTTGCTCAAGTAGATTAACCACTAAATCATCTTACAAAGTACTTCAAAATTATTATATCAAAACTTTGTTGCAATCTTTGACTTGGTTTAAGCACCATATTCTAAGGTATTTGTTTATTGCATGAATGTTATTTTGTGGAAGACTTTTGACTCTAGATTGTCTTTAGGAAAGAGGAGTTCCTCTTCCTAATTGATGCATTTTTTTTTATCAAGAAGCAGAGGGGAGGAATGAACATCTTTTATATAGTTTCTCTCTTTCATTGTGGATATTTTGCCAAATTCTTATGCTTTTCAAGATTGGGAATAATTCTTCTTGGCACCAACTTTCAGTGGATCTTCTTCTTGGATATTACAAGGAGGTGAAGGACATGCAAATGAAGGAAAAGAATTGCAAAACATTTCGGGATACCTATTCTAAAAATTCTTAGATTTTTATAGTTTTTGAAGGAGACATTCCATCTTATATTCATTCTTCTCATTAATTTTCTTTATGATTTTCCTTTTCTTAAATCAAGATGGGGCATTCCCTCTTGAATTGTTTCTATGTGTTTTACTGTTGATGTGATTCTCCTTTTGGTTTAATGAAATTTTACTTATAAAAAATGTGTGTTATTTATACGGGTGTTGTGAAGGTGATGTCCTAGGGGTGAAGTCTCTAAAGGTTAGTGTGTATTGTACCTTAATTAACCCATGTTTATGTGTTGATTTTCATATGAAATTGAATCATTTCTAAAGATTTTGTTTCGTATCCTTGTTGTATGTGAATTGCATGCCTGAAAGATGGAAAATTTGACCATTAATGCCTCCACGGGATAGGCTACACCACCATGCTTCAGTGGCTTTTGCCCATCATACACTATCTAACAATGCATCTAAGCCATAAGCTTGGTTGAAGAGTGAAGCAACTAAAGAGTGTGCTACACCCCCTTCCCCCTTTCGTATGATTGTTATACATGAATTGCATGCCAAAAAGAGGCGCTACACCACCATACTCCCTCCTTCCCTCAGCGGGCACCCACCCACACACACATAATATCTTATTCCCAATTACTTACTTTCTCCATTAAATAGTCCAAAAATTTCTCACCCTCACCCCAATTCTCCTTCCCCATTAAAAAGATATAACTCTCTCCTACTACATTTTCCCCCATACACACTTGTTACATGCATGGCATGGTGCCACATCTTCTTGTCCACTCCTCCTCTACCACACCTCCTCTACCACTCACTACTTGGCTACTCCTCCTTTTTGTCCCTTTGTTTTTCTCCTCCTCCTCCTCTTTTTAATCTCCAATGAGTGTGTATGGCCATGGAAAAGGCCCATTGCAACCGAAAAGACCCCACTTTTGCCCTAGACATGCAATCCCTTCCTCCTCTTCCTCATTTCTCTTCTCTTCTTCATCATTAACTTCTTCAATTTTAAAATATTTAATAAAAATTTATAGGTAAGATAATTGATACTTTAAATATTTTATTGGATAAAATTATATGCTTACCCTCATTATTATTTTATATTACTTGTCCCTTATCATATTGCATTTCCTTTTCTACTTATTTTCCATTTCCTTCAAAAAAATTAATAAATTTGATCAAATGTTAATATTTCAATAAAGATAGTAGATATCATAAATATTGTATTGAAGTGAAGCATATGCTTACCTTCGGTAATATTCTCTCATTGTAGACTTTCTTCTACTTGCTTTTCCTTTTCATATTCTCTTTCAATTTCAACTTTTCTAGTCTTACTCACTTTAATATTTACCTTTTTCAATTAGAATTTGTTTTAAAATCCCTTTCTTCACCTCATAAATTTTGAAATTTTTTTCTTTAGTTGTTTCAAATCGGTCAACTTCCTTTCTCTATTTAGGAAAATATAAATAGTTGAAATTGAATAATAGTTTATTTTATATAATAATATATAGTATTAATGAGATATTTACATCATCACCCAATAATTCTATTAGTATGTTGTTTGTTACTTCAAGGGACAGATCCCTCAAGATCTATTTAGTAAATCTTCAAACTTTGTCATCATATTTTGCTTTAACAATTTTATTGTGTTCACAGCCAGAACACCAAATAATAATAATAACAAAAAATAAATGCTAGTATTCTATTAGTGTTATCACACATCTAGTAACCTTTTTTGGATGCTTGTAGTTCTCATGTACAAAAACTATTAATGACTTCTTTATGAACTCGGGCATACATATTTGGCCATATGTTTAACATTTTCTAAGAGCTACAAAACCCCAAATACAATGAACCCATGTAGTTGGTACCAAAAATGTTACACACCAAAAAAGTCATAGAAGTCTTATGGAGTCTTCTACATTAGTCATGGTCTTTCTCAACAGATATTCCTCTAATGCTCTTTCTATTACATTCCTACCCAAAAGTCCTTGAACATTCCCAAATCTTCTATTTATAAAATTAATTTTGGACCTTTTTGTATTTTTTTTCCTTGATTATCTCTATCCTACCTAATGGTATAACAAATATGAACATTATGTCAATCTCTGCAAGTGTACATATCTCCATACTAATCTAAATGCTCGTTGCGTTGGGTCATATATATTTAGCAGATATGATATGCCACTACTTTCTTTTCTACAATCCATTGAATGTATTTTCCTATTTATAAGAGCATTTAAAATACCCTAGAAATGAGTGTTCTTAAGTAATTATACTCTTTGGTTGTCAAAACATGCCTTATAATCATCAAATAACGTTATGGATGAAATTATGTTAGACCTATTAGTCATATTTGCAATTACATAAAGTAAATAATTTATATTAGTCAAATTATACAAAAAGATAATAATTTATTATTAATCATATAAATATTTAAGTAAATATTAATAAGTATAATATTTATTTTTATCAAATCACAAATTAATTTACTTTCTTATAACACAAAAGCATATATTTACTTTAAATTTATAGAAAGCATATATACTTGATGACATTAACCCATGCAAAATATGAACTATTTACTTTCATAAACCAAAAGTATACAATACTAAACTGAGCAAATATTTACTTTGACTAAATTAACACTAAATACTAAATTGAACTATTTCATAAACCAAAATTATACAATACTACTTGTAAGCAGGTACAAAGAAATTTCATACATCTATGTAAATAGAAGCTTAGAAAATTAGCAATTAAAGAGCAGCAAAGAAACCTAAAAAGTTTATATTTAATCTCAATAATCCCAATCTCATAAAATAGTAGTGCCTAGCTTTAAATATATTCAATGCATCAAACACAATAAACCAAAAATGTATCTTTATTGTACTTTTGAAGCTTACTTAATTATTAATTAGTGAGAAAAAATATTTATATGAAGTTTATATTTAATCTCATTCAATCTATTCCCATAAAATATTAATGATTTGCTGTAAATATAGTCAATTCATAAAACATAATAAACTAAAAATGAAACTTGATTCTATTATTACTTATCTATAAATGTAGATAATAAGAAGCATAAATAAAACAAGTAAAAATATATTATGATCATTTAAAATAGCATAATATTGAATAAGAAAGGAAATTTTACAACTTTCAACTGTCGGACGAAGCTTAGCCGCATTGGGAAGGATTTTTTTTATGGTGATCAATGGCAGTCTCACAGATGGCCGACTAACAGACTTGAAGACTTTCAGACAGTGGATTTACGTACATCAAACTCAAAGACTTCGGATTGACAAGAAGTCGGTGGCAGACTGATGGATACGAAGTTTTGAACGTCAAATTGAATGCAGAATGACAAAAAATAGAAGGCAGACTAATGGATGATGAATGACAGACGACGGACTAACAGGAACAAGGTTAGCGACGATAGATCGAGGACAGATTGAAGGAAACAAGTTTTCGGATGGCAGACTGAATGAAAAGACTTTTGAGACGGTGGATCGATGACCGACTGAAGAATGATAGTCGGACAATGGGTCTGCTAGAAGGGAGAGGAGGATTGACAGGAAGAGAGTGGTAAATCGATGAGAGGGCTCTCGGATGACTATTAGGGTTTTCGGTTTCGGGTTTGGAAATGACGGAGAGTTTATTTATAAATAGGAAGGGTTATTTCTGTCTTTTGGTAATGCAATTTTATTTTTTGTTGTAATTGCATTTTCTTAAGACTAATTGATAAATTTTATTAATAATTTATAATTAACACCCAAAACCCCAAAATTATAAACATGTTGACACTAGAACCCTTCTAACTTCAAGATCCATAATGAAGGGGTGACCATGGCAAAGAAGATATCAAACTTTTTTAAGTAGCGAATCAACTAAGTTCCATTACGAACCCCAATTAATTTAGGAAGTATTTTTAATATCTTCGCTGAGATCGATGTGACATGTTAGGGCTCCTACGCTTTCCTTGGCTCATTGCCAATACAACAACATTAAAAAATGTTTGCCTTTTGACCCCATAAGAAATAACAAATTGTTCCAACAAGAGACGGGTTATATTGGCATCCTCTCCCAACACCATTATATTTCGGATGCAAATCTGCTGGGGAGGGTTTCTCGCTCAACACCCATTGGCCACCAATGAGCAGCTTCCACGTCATAAAGACTGAAATTCACACGGGTTCTTCCCATGCTGAAAGTAACGGAGACGCAACCTGGGTTACGGCCTTCTCGATGAAATTAACTGAGACGGAACCCGGTTCTTTTGAGAGAGATGGAACTGGGTTCTTCTCTATGAAACTAACTGAGAAAACCCAGTGTAGAAGACCGGAGAGAAGAAGTTCAGAAAAAGCACAAACTTTTTTCCCGCCTCTCGTACCTGCTCCCTCCTAGTCAAACGTCGCCACCGGAACTGTCCACTGCAGTGCCTCCCTCCCTTGGTCACATTTGCAGGTACTGTAATTAGTCTGATCAGCTAACAACATCTTATTTATATTGCCTATCTGTGCGCTATGTAAATGCTCCTTTATCATGAACTGCTATGTCTTGTTTGGAGCTTGCAATAGTGTTTGGAAGCATTTTTTATCATGGGAATACTGGGAGGTCCTTATGAGTGGTGGATCCTTTGATTTTCAAAGTAGTAGAAACATATGTCCAAGTTAGTTGGGTGGATCATCATTTGAGTTTGTGTTGAATGCATCAATGAACAAAGTGACTGCATCAGCTATAAATGGATGATATAATTGAAGAGCAGTTCTGAATGCATGAGTTCATGCTATTTTGGATGTTCTTGTGAATGGTGATGCATCTCTTGCCAGGCCATGGAAGCTATTGTTTCTATTTTTCTTTTTTCCTTGTTTTTTGTTAGCTCACTATGTAGCCCAAGAAGCCTCATTGAATCACAAACCTTGGTATATAATGCTTTTGATTCATTTCAGTTTGACAATGAGAAAGTAACTTTTCACCATGTCCATTATACACCGCTTTTGTCATATGACGATTTAAAAGGTGTTGGATCTTTGGACTCAACTTCTCTACTTAGTGAGAATTTGCAGCTAGAGGATGATTTGATTGTATATGGAACGGGAAATCTAGAGATATCTTCCCATGTTTCAACTGGTTTATTTATGTTAAAATAAGTTTTCACATAAGTAGTGGCCATTTATCTATAAATGCTCCAGGGTCTTGTTTATTAACAAAGAACAGAAAAAAGAAATGTAATTTATATGCCCTCTATTCCCAGCAACAAAATAGATGTAACTGGTATATTTCCAGCATGACTTATCGGGCTCAAATTATAAAGATGTACTTGGTTGTATCACTTGCCGAACCCCTGTGATTTTCCATGATCAAGTTTTTTGTGATTGTCCCTTAGTGAGTTTTTCCTTTTAACAGTATAGTTTGAATTGTCTAAGCAACTAAAAAAAGAAGTGATAAATCTAAAATTTTGACAAAGACAAGATAGGTAATAAACTTATATGGAATGACATTTCTGACCGTTTTATTTTTTAACTGGTGGATGGAAGTGTGAAAATTCTAATACATTGTCAGTTTGCAGCGTTGAGTTGGGAATAAGGAGTATATATATATATATATATATATACATATACTTTGAATTAAGCAATCATTAAACCATGCAAACATACACCGATAATGCTACAACTTTGCAGTGACAACACTGTAATCTTGCAGCAATAATACTATAACGTTGTAGCAATAACGTTGCAGCGATAACGCTGCAACATTGCACCCATAATGCTGCAATGTTGTAGCAATATTGCTACAATGTTGCAACAATAACGCTCCAACATTGCAGCGTTATTGCTACAACGTTGCAGCGATAATGCTACAGCACTGTAGCGTTATCATTGCAGTGATATTGCTGTAATGTTGCAGCGATATTGCTACAATGTTGCAACAATAACGCTCCAACATTGCAGTGTTATTGCTACAACGTTGCAGCGAAAATGCTACAGCACTGTAGCGTTATCATTGCAGTGATATTGCTGCAATGTTGCAGCGATATTGCTACAACGTTGCAACATTATTGCTACAATGTTGCAGTAATGCTACAACGCTGCAGTGTTGCAACAATAATGCTGCAATGTTGTACCAATAACACTGCAACGTTGTAGCATTATTGATGTATTGTTGCAGCAATAATATAATGCTACAATATTGTAGCAGAAATAACGCTACAATGTTGTAGCGATTACAACATTGCAGCTATAATGCTACAATGTTGTAGCAATTACAACATTGCAGCTATAATGCTACAACATTTGCAGCATTTACAACGGTCATGGACACGGACATGGTCAGACCATTTTTGTTTTTTATTTATTTATTTTACTTAGTTTATAGTATTTATTTTGGATTCTATAAAAAAATAGTTTTTCCCACCCAACCCTCTCTCACCGCCCTCACACTTCCCCCCACATTTTTCCTGCCCTTCCCTCTCCCTTCTCCTTGTCCATCTATGGCCGCCGTGCTCGAGTTTAGTATGGCCGCCATGCTCAAATATCACTTGCCTCTACAGCCCGCCGTATTCGAATAGCATCACAATCAAGGAGTCTTTCTATGTCTAGTACAATTGCAAGTATGATTTTATAATAAATAGTATCAAAATTTAGTTTTATTGTGTGTCTATAGGCGTCACCATATATGCAAATTAGGGTTTGATTCCTTGGTAAAAAATATACTGAAGTTCCATTTCATAGGTCTCTCTGGTTTTGCAGATCATGATGTCACATATTTTCTCTTCTAATACTCATTGATCTACAATAATTTTATTTTGAAGAAAATAAAATGTCTGAAAGAGCAGACATTTTGAATCTGAGTGAGGACTTAATTCTCCAACTTGAGTAATTATGTCAGTCACTCTACCCTTAAAACAAAAACATCATTGGGAGATTAATCCAGCCAAACACAACTAGCAGATCTACAATATCCCTTCTCTTCCATATTCTTGAGCAAACAAGACGCTGATAAGACATTTTTAAGCATTCCACATAAAATAATCAATTGTCCTTCACTAGACTTATCTTTCTACAAATAAATACAGGAAGAGATCATATCCACCTCTGTCAATTTTCCTCAATTCAGTGGCCAATATTGTTTCAAACGTGATCTGAGCATTTTCAGTTATAAATACATTAATGGTCCTTTGATTACTATTCTTTATAACACCTAATGGATGTGAACAAGAGGAGCTCAGGAACTCCAAAAAGAGAGGATACACATTGTTCCTTTTAGTATGATTAGTCAATCCTCAATATTAATTTTGTGCTGGAGCAGATCACCAACAAAAAATGGTCAAGAAAATGCTATTAGCCTAATAGAACATGTGATTTGGTCCAAAAGTATTTCTGGTGAACAACATTTTTATATATTAACACATCTTTTCACCAGCACGCCTCCCAACCAGAGTTGTGTATTCTCTGGTAACAACCTCCTTCCTTCCTGCCCTTTCCCCTCTCAACCATTTTTGCTGCTCCACACAAATGTGCTCTCAAAACCTACATTTATAGAACAAAAACTCTAATATTAATCCCTCTCTATACATATACATAACATATATATATATATATATATATATATATATATATATATATATAAGAAAATTACTAAAAGGAATACAAACAAGCACATCTTTGGACTATTATATACAAATATGATAAAAAAACTAATTAATTACTATAGATTGCACAGAAATGGACCCGAGGCGTTGCTTCACCAATTATTAGATAGAAGTACAAAATCGAGATAGCTCAAAATGGACAACAGATCAGTATCAGAGGCATTGATCCCATTATGAAATAAATTATCCTCACCTAAGAGTATTGATTTATCCGCACCTAAGAGACAAAAGCTGAGCGAGAAAAGTAAAAAAACCCTTACATGATAGTATAGTGTAGTCTAATTCCAAAGAAGAACAATTAAATTTCATCCCAGGATAGAGAAAAATGACAATAAAATAGAGATAATGGCTTATGCTAATGAATATGCAAGCTTCCTACAATTTTTCAAAGCAACAACAAATGCAAACCAAAAAGAGAGTAAATAGATTTCAATCCATAAAAGTGATAACAAGAGAAAGAGAATTTTGAACCATTGGTCAGCTATCTGGAAAACAGTTTAAAGTAGAACCACATTTATATCATTCAAAATGAGTGCCTCCAAAAGGACAACTTATAAAATAACTAACCTGGATAGCCTCTTTATAATGGGGGCAGACAGAATATACAGGAGCTTCGTGGCCTTCAAATGCATATTTTCGATGGCCAGCTACAGCATCCCAAACCTACCATTCATTTAATATGTATAAATTAATGGTCCATTTGTGTTTACTTCTCCTGATTTCTATTTCTCTGTTCTCCATCAAAGTTCTCATAAAAATTCACCTTAATTGTCTTGTCATCACCACATGTTACAATGCAGAGTAGCTTGTTAGGATGGGAGAATACTATATCATTGACCCCACCTACATGTGCATCAATCTACATAAACATACAAGACAGCTACCAGAACGCAAGAGGTACAAAATGACACATCGTCCTCTAGCATGTGAGATTTGTCTTCCAGATGTTGTGCTTACTTCCATATGTTGTCTCAGTTCTCTGGTTGGACTATAAGTGTACACCTGGACTATATGCTTGGAGAACACCACACCTGATATTCAAGCAGCAGAGTGAACAGTGGTTCTTTTAAGATGAACATGCACATATTAGGATCATTTAAGACATAGAAATACTAATAAAGATGAGGGAAAAAAATTTACCCAGTATTGACCCGTCTAGACCCCAAATGCACCAATTGACAAAAATGGTGGCTTCTTTCATCAATGCTGTATGGTATACAGTTCATTGGACAAACAATTATAATGAGCTCAATGGTGTAACCTATGAAAAATTAAAAATTGGGAAGAACGCATAACACCATATACCTGCAGTGGCATTGTACATGCTGAGATGTCCCAAACTTTGAAAGTGTTATGAGCCAGTCTTTCTCGAGAACCAACCTTCCATATACCAATGTTGCCAACATTTGTCCCAATTGAAGTAAAAATATTGAAAATGTTAATGGACCTATGCCATCAGTGGCTAACAATGACTTCATCAGATAATTAGTGAAACCATTGCACTGCATAGGAGGGAAAGTCCACGAAGTAAAATTGTCTACTACTGTGGATGAAAATCCATTATAAGAGGGGACTTATTTCTATGTACACGTAAGCTAGGCATGGGAGTCCTTCATATATAAGATTGATGGCATACATCACGTTAGAATTAGTGACATTTACACTAATATATGCAGTATTGATCTTAAATATCATTGACTCACATGTGTAGCTTATTGGGATTATTTTTGTATTAAAACATAAGATGGTCCCACTGTCTCAATTGACACTATTTTTTGAATTTTAAAACTGTCTAGGTAATGAACTTGAGTCATAATACCACCTAATAAGCTATAGTTTTAAGTGGCAAATTTGGACTATTGGCTCACCTATGGATGGAGGGTCAGGATTTTAGAGTTCTTAACAATGATATCCTAGTTTAGTTATAAATACACTATTAGCCAGCCTAATATGGTGCCTTAAGTGAGATTATTCTCAATCAAGTTATAAACTATAAACACATTGTGTGGGTTTGAAGAAGATTATAAGAGGAAAAACCTTCACCAAAGGGATTAGTCTTGGTTGAAGACTCTAATGGCTACAGGTATGCCTAAACCTATTATATTTTATACTATCAATTGGTATCAAGGAAAGGTTTTTGACAATGGCGAAATATTTTTTTTCACTCGCTGGTGTTGTAACCGGGCGCCACACACAGCCGCCGGACTGTTGGCCAATGCAGATTCGCCAGCCAGAGCCGCGGCCGCCAAGTGCTAGGCTCTGGCTGGCACCATCGGGTCGTCGGCCCACGCGCATGCTGGTTTTGGTTTTTTGGCAGCTATGGGCCTCCGGCCTTCACCCCCGTCTCCAATCCTCACTGGTGTTGGCCAGCGCCGCTTCCTCATGATGTCTGGGCACTGGTCGGCGCCACCACTGCGCACAGAGCTACTGGTTTTTGTTTCCTCTATTTATTCTTGGTTACGAATATTTCGCTTTGAATCTGTGGCTGGACATCGAAGTATTTTTTTCCAGACTAGATCTAAAGCCTCTATCGTCAGGCAGAACGATTTCTAGCCTCCTGGGCTGCCGATGGGCGCCACGCACATTCTCCAAATTCTCTCTCGCATTGTGCATTTTCTGATACACCCTTACAGGCCACCTCCCTTTGACTTTCCGCCAGATCTGTGATCTCCGCCATCGGGCAACGTGTTTTCTAGTCTCTCAGATGCTAGCAGGCTTCGTTGGAAGCTAGCAGGCAAAAAGTTTCTTTGCCCGGCTGGTCTTCAACAGGCCTACATCAATAAAGGAGAGGCATCCTATGTCATAGGGATTGAGATCAATCGTGATAGATCCAGAAGGATCCTTGGGTTGTCTCAATATGCCTACATCAATTAAGTTCTGAAACAATTTAATATGGAAAACTGCTCACCTAGTGCAGCTCCTATTGTGAAGGGTGACAAATTTGGCTTGTTCAAGTGTCCAAAGAATTCTTTGGAGTTGGAAAGCATGAAGGAAATTCCTTATGCATCGGCAGTTGGTAGTATGATGTACTTGGAGGTCTGTACCAGACTAGATATTGTCTTTGCTATGGGAATGTTGGGTTAATACTAGAAAAATCTAGGGTTTGATCACTGGAGAGCTACAAAGAAGGTTATGAGGTATCTACAAGGAACGAAGGATTAGATGCTTACATATAGACATTCTGATAATTTAGAGTTGGTTGGGTACACAGATGTTGACTTTGTTGGTTATGTTGACTCGAAAAAGTCGACATCAGGTTATATTTTCCTTTTAGAAGGTTGTGCTGTCTCTTAGAAAAGTATCAAGCAAACCTTTACAACATCATCGACTATGGAGGCAGAGTTTGTTGCTTGTTATGAGGTCACATGGCTTACTATAACTTCCACTCTTGTTGTTCATGAGGAACAACAAGAGTGGAAGTTGGAGTAAGCACATCGACATTAATTGTATCTTGTTGTTCAGGATCATGTTAAAGATGGGATATTTGTTATTGAGCATATAGCTACTGAGCTTATGGATGCTAATCCAATGACCAAGGGCTTAACCCCTTCTCTGTTTAAGAGACATGTGGATCGTAAGGGTCTTATTAACTCATCGTGCATTTGATTTTGCTTATGTACTTTTGGACTTTTTCATTTATGATAGAAGTTGCATTTTCTTTTCTCATGTTGTCCATTTTTTGTGCACTTAAGTATGAGACAATATTTTGAAAAAAGACTGGGAGCATGCCTTCACTCACATATACATTTGCCACATATAGTGTAATGTCCCTGATTTTTCTTCTATTTTCCTCATCATTTTCAATAGGAAAATGTGTCTCTTTAGCGTATTTGTATTTACGTATTTGACCTTGATATTATACCTGTAGAGTCTGATATGGGGCTTGGTCGCAAGTGTGGGCCTCGACACGCACTTTCGGCATGGATTTTGGATATACAATGCGTAAACAAGAGGTTAACGCGTGATGAGGACATAAATGAAAAAAAAAGAGGTAAAAAGGGGGATCATGACTCTTTTGAGTTGTGTCGAGTTCTTTTTACATTGGAACATCCAGAAGGTTTGAGATAAACCCGAGAGAGTTTTTGGTTGCTCTATCGTGCCTCCTCTATAGTCGGATTTTACAGTTCTTGCCAGGATCCACTTTGCCTTGCTAACATTAGTATGTTGGTACCAACTAGGACCGCTGCCATGTCCTCCTTGCTCGTCCACGAGGTATCAGTCTTTTCCTCAATTTTTCTCACCTTTGAAATTCATTTTTGGGCCACTGGATCGGCGATGTTGCTGTTTCGGTCAGCCACCACCTCCGTCCCTAGCTCAGTTGCCCTTTTGTGGGCCTTTTACCGCCACCGTCCAACCCATCTCCCCCTAGATTGCCCTTTTTGGCCGCACGTGCAGGTGGCCGCATGTGCATTTCAAGGTTTAGGCATTGCATTTGTGTAGCCTGAACGTTGGCTAGCTCCGCCACTGACTGGATTGACCATCAAAGCCCTCCTCTATCTCTCATCCATCGTTGAGCATCGCCCCATGCCCTCTGCCCTCATGTGGGCCCCTGTAGATGTGAAATCGAAGCTATTGGGTGGGTGCTATCCACTGTCGATTTCGACGTCTTGCGGCTGGCCGAGTACTTCTCAGCCGCCAGTTTATCTTCAGTTACTCCATCTCGACTATTGGTCGCACTTGCCATTTCTGTTGGCACGATCTCTCTGCCGACAGCCCTACTGTGGCACCGTGGATCGAGGATTTTGCCACGTTAATTTGTGTCACCCCATTTGGCCGTGAGTACTTCCGGTGCTTCCTAAACCCTCGGGACAACGATTCTCTCAACTTGACAATGCTTTTGGCTGCCAACTCCGCCACCACCGTTGTGTGCTCACCATCAAATGTCATGGATTATGAGGTAAGAGAGCCTTGTACCCGTAATTTCTTGAAAACATGCTTTGAATGTGTAGCAACATACTAGGATTGTATGATTCAATGCTTTGGATGCTAAATCATGATCCGTTTGCATGATGTAAGAGGATAAATTATGCCATGTTGAAATGCATATGACATGTATGTGAGCTCTAAGTATGGTTGATATATGTGTGTGCTAGTGATGGCTAGCAAATATGTTAGTAAGCTATATATGTGGATGATGTATGTGCTAGTGATGACTAGCGAGTATGTTGGTAAGCTATGTATGTGTGTGCTAGTGATGGCTAGCGCGTATGTTGGTAAGCTATGTATGTTTGTGCTAGTGATGGCTGGCGAGTATGTTCGTAAGCTACGTATGTGGATTATGTGTGTGCTAGTGATGGCTAGAGAGTATGTTGGTAAGCTACGTATGTGGATTATGTGTGTGCTAATGATAGCTAGTGAGTATGTTGGTAAGCTATGTATGGAAGTATGTATATATTATACGTATGTGTGATGGATATACATATGTATGATGGCTATACGTCTGTGCAATGGATATGTATATGTGTGTGTGGGCAGAAGTATGGGCGATGGACAGTAAGAGGTGATAGAATGATTGGTATGGATTTGTTGTGGATGTGTGGTTGTATGACGGAAGACAGAAGATGTAAGTTTGACGGGCGAGGATTGGAATGGATTGGAGTGTATATTGAGGAATTGTTAGACAGTAGGAGTGTTGCATTATTGTACAAGAATAACATACAAATTATGAAGTGAAAATTAAGCATAATAAGTGAGGTATAAGTAAGAGGGTGATAACTGGGGTTGGCTCTGAGGAGCTCAGTTTGATGACATTCGAGTAAGATGTGTTGGCTATAAGGTGGATGGCAGAGAGTGTATGAATATGTAAGGATTTGATGTATGGTGAGTTATGGTCATGAGATAGATGAGTTAAGTGAAGTCTGCTACCCTAACGAACTAGGGTTTTGAATCGGGCTCAGCTTCGGTTTAATCAGTGGTGCACTGTATGTTTGACAGTTTTTGTGGCATAATTGTATTGCATCACTTACTTAACTCAAACTTGAATTATAAGCAAAGCTAATGATAGCGTTGTGAGTTTGAGACCTGTGGGTTTCAACGGATTAAGTTTCATGTTTGAGCTTGTTGATAATGAGTCGGCTAAGCATTTCTCATATGTTGCCATGATGTTTATCCTGTGGGATGTTGTCTATGTGCTATATTGAGCTCCAGATGTTTGATGCTCTGTTGAGAGCGATGTATGTTTTCGATTTGGTGTGTGTATTGTATTGAGCCTAGACGTTTGATGCTATATTAAGAGCGCTTTATGATTTATCCCAAGAGTGGCACTGTATGATTTATGCCCAAGAGTGGCACTGTATGATTTATGCCCAAGAGTGGCACTGTATGATTTTCCCCAAGAGTGGCATTGTATGATTTCTGCTCAAGAGCGATACTGGCACTATAAGACCCTTAAAGTGTGGGCAATTGTATGACCCCTAATGTGTAGGTGTTTATGTTTGCGCGCTCAGGTAAGTAGTATCATATATGTGCTCTTATCTATTTGACCATGTGCCCCATTAGCATTTGTGTGCTTTGCCTAGAAAAATCCATGGCGTCTAGTCACTCCCTGGAGGTTAAGGTGATGCCCCAATGTCATTCCTTTCCATTTCGACGTTGGAGCTTATTAGTTATAACGAGCTTCAATGGTCAATAATATGTGTATGTTTGTATGAGTGACTATGTATGTTTCTGAGTAAGTGTAAGTTTATGAGTAAGACTATAAGTGTATGATTCTGAGCAAGACTGTAAGCGTAAGTTTCTGAGCAAGACTATAAGCATAAGTTTTTTAGCTAGATTGTAAGCGTCTATTTCTGAGCAAGACTATGTGTATGGTTGTATGAGTAAGGTCATACAAGTAAGATTGTACGCGAAAGGTCATATGAGTAAGCTTGTATGAGTAAGGTTTTACAAGTACGTGTAAGTTGTATGAGTAAGCATACGATTGTACGAGTAAGTTTGTAAGACTCTAATTAAGAGTGTTTGTGTAAGATTTGTTTGATGGTATGTATTTGGTATGATTGTATATGTATGTGCATGATTATTATATGCCTGCCTACTTCATGTTTGAGTTGCATAAATGCATATATGTATGGACTTACAGAGTTCACTGTTTAGAACTCCCCTACTGGTTATTTTCCTATTGAGTACGAAAATACTCATTACCCTTATTTTTTTAGCCTTGTTGCTTGGGAGGTTTTTATAGGTTTGTGATGGAGAGCTCCTAGAGATGGATACTTATTTCTGAGGTAGATTGATTCCTTTGACTTAGGTATATCCTTAACTCACTACGAGTATTATTTTGTGTCATGATCTAATGTATTGGGTGAGATGAGAATTAAAATATTTATGCCTTTTGGACTTGTAATTTGGATTAGATTGTAGACTGTTATGGGACTTGCACTCAAGGATGCTTAAGAGAGATTTGTATTTAAAGTCTATGATCATAGCAATTTACTTTATATGTTTATTTTCGAGTAGCACTTCAAGATGTTTGGTTTGGCCGTACGATGTTTGAATAAGTAAACATTTGTATGAGAATAACTGATGTGAGATGTTTTAAATTATAAAACTGCTTTCACAGGTTTCGTATTAGTCATTTTTCCCAATTTACAACTGTTATATTACAAAAACATTTTGTGAATTTTAACAAAAATGTAATGAAAAATCTTAGGCATTACATATAGCACTCAAACAGAATGAATTAGTTGCATTGTGATATATGGAAGGGAATGTTCTCCTATGAGGACATAACTTCCCCGATTTATGCAATTATGACATTTTGTAAGAGTATAAAGTTACCACATACAGTTCGAAGGGTATTATTTTCTCAACAAAAATTGTATGAGCATACGAAAGTCATTTTAAACTTTCCCACTAACCATTTTGTTATTTTTTTAACTAAAATATTTTTTCTCAAATTTAGTTTAATTAAGTTAAGTGAGATATTTTATTTCTATGGCTCAATTGAGAAGTTGTGCTAAGTGGGAGAATGTTGGGCTTGTTTTTCTATTAAAACATAAGGTGGCCCAACTGTCTTAATTGACATTATTTTTTGGCTTTTAAAACTGTCCAAGTGATGGGCATAAGTCAAAATACCAATTAAGCTATAGTTTTAAATGACGAATCTGGACCGTTGACTGACCTCTACATTGAGGGTCAGGATTATAGGGTTCTTAATAATGATGTCTAGGTTTAATTATAAATACACTATTAGCCATCCTAATATAGTACCTTAAGCGAGATTAGACAATACCAAATTAGATAATAACTATTCCCTCTATTTTAAAATATTTTTAAAATACGTGTCAATATTTACCAAAGGAATCCAGCCAAACGCAAGTAATAGACATGTCCATATTAGATAGCCGTGGAAATTTTTGGTAGGTTGACATGTGAGGCATGGAAAATGGCGAACTTGCGCAGAACTACCGGTGTACATTATAGAATTCAAAAATTATGAAAAATAGAAATATATGTGAAGATCTTATCAACAGCCGGTGAAACTCAACCAGCTCCAATTCGCCCCAATACATCATAAGTTTATGGACTAGTTTTAATATTTTCTTCTGTTAGGACTTTGGTAGACTACTAATTTATTTTATATTATTTTTTATTGTTAAATATTTTTAGGACTAAATTGATTGAATGCTTTAGGTATAGTAGATCAATATCTCATATGGTGGGTAAATTAAGACTACATGTTATTTACAAGTGTGCCATAGGGCATGCCGCATATAAATTGACACCCCCATTGACATTAAACAATTTATCCTACATGTAGCCTTTGTTTTGCCAACATGAATTTTGCCTATTATTATAGTTATTCGCTGAAAGTATGATATTTAATTATTGAACTAAATCAACACTCTGACTAACAAATGATGCTCAATGCCGGAACTGACACCTCCTCTGCAACTATGGAATGGACAATGCCCCTTCTACTCAACAATCCTGAAGTGTTCAAGAAGGCGAAGGCAGAGATTGATGCCCACATTGGCGATGACATGTGAATGCTGGAAGAATCAAATCTCCCTAGCCTTCCATATCTTCAATGCATCATCAATGAGACACTTCGTCTGTACCTGGCAGGCGCCCCCTTCTAGTCCCCCATGAATTTTCCCAAGACTGCACCATTGCAGGCTTTCATGTTCCCTGGGGCACAATACTGTTGGTCAATGCATGGTCATGCACAGAGATACAGAGGCCTGGGAGGAGCCGGAGAGGTTCAGAGGCAAGGGAGAAGGCAAAGACTTTGGGATGAACTATTTTCCCTTTGGGATGGGGAGGAAGAGCTGCCCAGGAGCAAACATGGCGATAAGAATGGTTTGGGGACATTGATTCAGTGCTTTGAGTGGGAACGAACTAGGCAGGAAGAGGTGGACATGGAAGAGGGTCCGGACCTCACCATGCCAAAGGCCAAGCCACTAGTAATGATGTGAGGTCAAACCAGTCAATGGGTAGTATTCTCTATGCACTTGAATGAATAGGACACTATATGTAATACTCCCTTTATCATATTTTAATAACTATATTTGAAACATAGTGCTTTTTATTGAATGGTGAAATTCACTTCTAAGAGAAAAAAAATAAGTTTATGATACTCTTTTTTTTAGTACCTAACCACTTAAATTTAATAAAATAAAGTTATTATTATGGAACAACTTTTTTCTGAAATAGACCTCTTAAACTTCTTTTCCTCCGTTCTAAGTCGTTTCCAGTCTTATTTAAGCCATTCAAGAGACATTTTTACCTAAATCAAGCATGCCGGACATTGTGGATAATTATTTTTCTAATTGAAGACCTCTAAGGCTAAAAAATATTAAGTCCAAGTTCTTAGAGTGGTGGATTGTCTTCGTACTTATACGGGAAGTGAGGAAGGGAGTTTTAAACTCTAAACATATGCTTAGTGTTAAATTTGATTATTATTTTGCATGGATATATATATATATATATATATATATATATATATATATATATATATATATATATATATATATATATATATATATATATATATATATATATATATATATATATATATATATATATATGAGACTTATTTTAAGGAAAAATATTATATGTGTGTGAATTGATTTTGTACGTACCACTTAGTGTTTTGGTTATGTACACTTATGTAAATTGATTTTATATGTGCTACTTAGTATTTTGGTTACATATACTTATGTGAATTGATTTGTACATGCCACTTAGTGTCTATACTATATACACTATTTTCGATGCCCGTCGAGAAAAATAATCGACAAGCTTGTGGATTTGATGTGATTCGGATTTGAACTTATGGATTTGATGTGATTCAGATGTGAGCTTGCGGATTTGCTGTAATTCAGATTTGAGCTTGTAGATTTGATGTGATTCGGATTTGAGTTTGTGGATTTAACGTGATTCAGAATTGAACTCGTGGATTTGATTTGTTTTTTAACTAATTGATTTACTGGGTGATTTACTGTAGATAAAAGATTATGTAAAAAGATTATAAGGTTTGTTTTTGTAGTTTTTGCTGTTTAGCATCACTTTAGATTTTAACTTAACCTACTAAGTATAAATATATTCACCCACCCCTAAATCTTGCGGGTATTGCAACAAGGACAGAGGTGGAAGCGGAAGTGATTTTTGAATAATTTTATCTTATGTAATTATTTATGTGGCTGATGTGTAATGGCACAATGTGCCTAGGGATTTAATAAACATTGTATAAATTATCGGCTCTACGCATAGTGGTCCTTGGGATGTGTAATAATTTTATTGGTTATGCAATAACTCTGTTATTTTTTATGATAAATTTGTGATTGTTGTGCGCCGACAGCCGTCACGTTTGGTCATGTGCGTGAAAATTACACATGACAAACGATGATATAATAATTATGTTATTATCGAAATGGCGGCCATCATAGCTTAGGCCTGGCTAGACCCCATAAAATGGGGAGGGGGGGGGGGGGGGCGGGGGTGATGGGCCCAAGTTTTGGAGCCCAAAGCCCAAATGGGCCTAGTTCGGGATCCAATAGGGCCCGATCGAGGCCCACAGGCCCGTGGACTTATTAATTGGGCATAAGGTCAATCAATCTGCTTTGCAAGTTAGGCCTCGGGCCTTCTGGGCACGACTCATAAAAAATAATTATTTTTTTGGCAGGCCCAATGACCAATACGCTACTCGGCCTGGCCGCTTGCGGGCCTCGAAATGGCCCGGCCCCGACATTTTGACACCTCTAACCACATCAGCACATCTACGTATTCAATGTCAAGCATCTCATTTTATTTCTTGGTGATTAATCGAAGGATGAAAAATTAAATTCCACGGTGAATTCATTCATACCCAAGGAGGAGGATGCAGGCCCATTCCAGGGCATATAATCCAAATCCTAATCTAGATGGATGAACACCAAACTGGGAGACTCATTGAATCGATGTCAAGCAACATGAGCTATTTTAGTTTACTCATATTTTTAGTTAGAATTTTATTCAAAGTAGGCTTTGATTTTATTGGTTAAGTGGTAATAGGTGTAGTTGGACTCAGTTATTTACATAATATGCCACTACATTCTCCTATATTTATTAACATCATTGCTGACCTAGAGTTTTTGTTTATTTTGATTATTTAATTAATTAGGCGAGTTTTCCTCACTGTCTTTATCTATATCCCTATTACATTGTTTCTTATGTGAAAGTGAACGTGAGGAACATCCCAGGGCATGTATCCTGGTTTATATAGCGTGTGCATCCCGTGAAGTTCACCCTCCTTCAATTCTAGATGAGTTAAACAGAAAAAGCTTTAAATTTTTTGACACTCCCCTTCCAACTTCTAGATCAATTATGACGCATGTGACCATGGCAAGCCGGACAATTTTTGTCATGATGAAGATTCCAAACTTTTTGACGTAGTTAAGAAGGTAAGAAAAATATAAGCCACAAGTGCCATAGGGATTCAAATAAGTTTAATTAGGAACTCCAACACATAAAGTTCAAGAGAATGCAACGGCTTAGTTCAATTACAAAGTGTCTAGACGGTCTTGTTTCAACTTTCACATGTTTCGTTTTTAGCCGTTTCAACTTTTACTTGCGGAATCCGTATCTACCATTTTATCCCCATTATTTGGCGTTAAACGGGCATATATATCCTCCTACCACGTGACATTTGACTGTATAAGCATAATCGTTTTCTTTGTCCCCATTTTTTGCTTCAACCTTAACTATTAAATTTTTTCACCCATCTTCTACATTTAAAAATATTTATCTATCAACTATTTTTTATTTATGTTTGTCACCCCTCCCCCATGCCCGTCCTCTTCCCTTCCCCTTCCCCTTCCCCTTCCCCCTCCCCCTCCCCTCCGCCCTCCTCCCTTCCCCTCCCCTCCCCCCTCCTTTCCCCTTGCCCTACCACCTCCATGCCGGCCTCCCTCTCCCCCCTATCCCCAGGTCCTCCTCCCATCCTTTTTTTTATTTCAGAGGAGGGGGGCGGTTCCGGTGGAGATGGGGCAACGAGAAGGAGGCCGGACTGTGGGGGGCTGGATTCCATCAAGGACCCAGAATCCAACCCTCTCTCTGGCCACCCTCTTGTTTTCCCCTCTCTCCCCGGGTCCGCCCCTGTCACCCTCCTCCCTCCCACTCCCCCCGTTGCTGGATTCAGCACTTCCGGCGGATTTCGGTGCCGATTTTTTTTCTAAAGTTTTTAGGAACGCTTATAAAAGCGTCGCTAAAGGTTTTTTTAAATTTTACGAAGTATTAGCGATACTTCACAAAGCGTCACTAATACACAAAAATGTATTTTTATTAATGACGTTTAAAAAATTATTTTTTTAAATTTTTTTATTAGCAACACATAAAAAGCGTCGCTAATAATCAATTATTAGCGACATTTTTAGCTATATGTCATTAATAAACTATTATTTATTTTTTTTAAATAATTTTAAATATTAGTGATGCATAGTAAAGTGTCGCTAATAATTAAGTATTAACAACTCTTTATTATTATACGTCGTTAATAATCTACTATTTGTGACATTTTATTATGCGTCGCTAATACTAAAATTATTAATAATGTATGTATAAATATCGCTAATGTGCACTATTAGTGACGTTTTCCTTAAGCGTCGCCAATGAGCAATAGCGACTTGTGTTTTAGCGACGCTTTTTAAGTGTAGCGATACTTTTTAAAGGTAACGACGCTTATACTATTATTAGCAATAATTAAAAGTGTCACTAATAATCTTTTTTGTTGTAGTCATCCAGTGAAGTTCACCCTCCTTCAATTCTGGGCGAGGTAAACAGAAAAAGCTTTAAACTTGTTGACACTCCACTTCCAACTTCTTAGATCTATGACGCATGTGACCATGGCAAGCGGGGCAATTTTCATCGTGACTAAGATTCCAAACTTTATGAATCTAAGCTGCATCCGTAGATAACCCATGTTCAGTGCTCACTATTAGATATTGGATTTGACAACTATACTGGATTGGATTTAAGAGTTTGCATGGCAAGACAGAGGTTTTATTCCACACTTACAAGATATTCATGCTAAAAAATTGAGATGTTGTAGGTTTCCAATGTAAAGTACAAAAGGAGGTGTTCTAAAGAGATGACATCTTGAGTTTGAAGTTGCTCATTATCTTATCTATGAGTTGTTTTGTCTAAAGAAAAGATTTTGATTGGTGAATATAAGAAGTTGTTTGCTAGTAAGATTGACCTGTTTGATATTATTGAGAAGATAACCCCGAATAGGGCAATGGCCATGGCTTAATAGGGCCCGGTTGAGGCCCTCGGGCTGCCTTCGGGCCCAGCCCGTGGGCCCATGTACTGATTGATTGGGCATAAGGCCGATAAATCTACCTTGCAAGTTAGGCCTTCATAAAAAATAATTATTTTTTTGGCAGGTCCAAGGACCGGCACGCTACTCGGCCTGGCTGCATGCGGGCCTCTAAAAGGCCCGGCCCCAACCCTTTTGACACCTCTAGCCACATTAGGACATCTTACATGTTCAATGTCAAGCATCTCGTTCTATTTCTTGGTGATTAATCGATGAGGAATTAAATTCAATGGTGAATTCATTCATACCCAAGAACGAGGATGCAGGCCCATTCATGGGCATATAATCTAAATCCTAATCTAGATGGATGAACACCAAACTGGGAGACCCGTTGAATTGATGTCAAGCAACATTAGCTATTTAGTTTACTTATATTTCTCTAGTTAGAATTTTATTCAAAGTAGGCTTTGATTTTATTGGTTAAGTGGTAATAGGTGTAGTTGGACTCAGTTATTTACATAATATGCCACTACAGTCTCATATATTTATTAACGTCATTGCTGACCTTAGAGTTTTTGTTTGTTTTAATTATTTAATTAATTAGGCGACTTTTCCTCCCTGTCTTTATCTATATCCCTATTACATTGTTTCTTGTGTGAAAGTGAATGTGAACGTGAGTAACATCCCAGGGCATGTAACCTGATTTATATAGCATGTGTATCCCGTGAAGTTCACCCTCCTTCAATTCTAGATGAGTTAAACAGAAAAAAAGCTTTAAACTCGTTGGCACTCCCCTTCCAACTTCTAGATCAATTATGACGCTTGTGACCATGGCAAGCCGGACAATTTTTACCATGACGAAGATTCTAAACTTTTTTAATCTAAGCTGCATGCGTTGTTAAGAATGTAAGAAAAATATAAGCCACAAGTGCCATTGGGATTCAAATAAGTTTAATTAGGAACTCCAACACATAAAGTTCAAGAGAATGCAACGGCTTAGTTCAATTACAAAGTGTCTAGACGGTCTTGTTTCAACTTTTACTTGCGGAATCCGTATCTACCATTTTATCCCTATTATTTGGCATTATACAGGCATATATATCCTCCTACCACATGACATTTGACTGTATAAGCATAATCGTTATATGCACCCTGGTTAAACTTCTTTGTCCCCGTTTCTTACTTACTTTAACCTTAACTATTAAAATTTCTCATCTATCCTCTACATTTAAAAATACATTTTATACTTCTCTATTAACTATTTTCTATTTATCTTTTCCCTCTCCTTCTTCGGCACTATCAGCCCAACCTCAATCGCGCCGACCCCCTTTTTTTTTCTCCTTCCTCCTCCATCTCAACCCCACTGTTGGTGGTTGTTGCTAAAGGCGCAATCCTTTTTGCTATGGCTAGGTGAGATCTAGTATAGTAAGAGATGGCCACGACTTGGCTAGATGATGTTAGGCTAGGCCAGATTCAGCCATGGCCTAGTTGGCTTGGCTTGGAGAGGCTAGGTTGCCACAGCTCAGCCAGGCCACAGGGCCATGGCCATGTCTAGCCAAATCTAGGTCTAGTCATGCCTTGACTAGATCTAGGTCTTCCAAGACCAAACTAGCTAGCCAGAGGGCCATAGTCGGGCAAGGCCAAACCAGTCGCCGCTAGATCTTGTCTTGGTATGGTCACAATGTTTCATTGCCACTAGCATAGGCGACCCCCTTTCAACTGTTGGCCCAACAATTTCTCTGCTTTGCCACTGAATGTGAAGGAGGAAGAATGGAAGAAGAAAGAGAGGAGGGGGAGGAAGAAGTAGTGCAGCCTCCATCAAATTTGTTGTCAACAGCCTTCTTCGAAGTTGGAGAAAGAATATTTTTTTTTAGTATAGGTCTTGGAGGATGAAGAGTTTTTACTGCTCCCCACTCTTCATGAGCCCAGCGTAAGAAGCGCCTAAGGGCCGTTCATCCATGATATTGACAACTCACATATTAGTGCTAACTTACGCTAACATATATGCGTGCCATCGATCTTAAAAATGAACAATCTCTTAGCATTCTTTACACTAGGCTCATGGTGAGCAAAATACATTAAAAACCCTTGCTTAGAGGAAAGAGAGGAAATTAATGGGGAAAAGTTGTGTAGTGAAGTTTTAAAAATAAATCTACCATTTTATACATTGTTTGGGGGACGTAGAAGTTTTAGTGGGGTATATGTAGCAATATTTCATAGAACGCATCTATGTACCCCCTAAAAAATGCTTAGAGCCCCTCACCATAGAAAAATAATATGCATTTTTTTACAACTCAGTACCCGCTACACCCTCCTATAATTTTACTCATGACACCTAATACCTCAAAATTTCTAGAAGTTTTTTAGTGGGTGGTACCCTTCGATAAATAAAATTGATTTAAATGTAGGCCTTAAATCTCTGTCAAATTTTGGATATTGTGATGGTGACCACCTCCTGCAAAGAATTTTTTAGAAGTTTTTAAGTTTTGTGGCGGGAGGTACCCCCAACAAATAAAACTGTATTATACAAAAAATAAAAAATGTCCTCGTCAATGTCTACATATTGTGGTAGTAACCTCTCCCCGCCATAAACTATCCAAAAGTTTAAAAAAAAATTAAAGGTTTTTTGGCGGGGGATACCATCCGTTAAATAAAATTTATTTGCATAAAGACTGTAGTTCTCCGTTAAATTTTATATATTTTGGTGGTGATCAACCCCTACCATAAATTATTCAGAAGTTTTTCAGATAAGCAGCAAGGCAAGGGAGAGAGGAAAAAAGATCATGAAAGAGAAGCCATAAGCGAGTGGGAAGAAGAAAAATGGTTAGAAAAAATGAGCCACTAGTGACAGGGGGGATAAAAGAGCTTATACCAGGAGGAAAATTGGGAATGAAGCAATAAAAAAATAAAAATAAAAAATAAGGGACAAGGTCTATTTAATAATTTATTTAATTTTTTTTAAAGTGTATAAAGTAAAAGGGGGGCGGGGGGAATAACCGCGTTCTACTTCATGACAAATTATCCTCACACTGCTTATAAGTGCCAAAACCTCCCTAAATTATCTAATTCTCCTCATTCTAGTCTTCTATATCCATCACTACCTCTGTCCCCTCCTTCGGCCGACGATTGTTTTATTTTTTGATCAGTTTTTTCCCTATTTAAAGAATTACCCTAGAAGCGTCCCACCTCCATAAATGGTCTCGATCTTTCTCCTCTTACCATCAAAGTTTACATTCAAGAAATGGTGATTTTGTACTTGTGCTTTGCCATCATCCTCTCTACCATCTTCCTTATCTCCAAGCTCCTCTTTCCCAAAGACAAAACACAACTACCTCCATCCCCAACAGCTCTTCCCGTCATTGGCCACCTCCACCTACTCAAGAAGCCTCTCCACCGGACTCTTGCTGCCCTCACCGTCGCCCACGGTCCCGTCCTGCTCCTCTACTTTGGTTTGCGACCCGTCCTCGTTGTCTCCTCGCCCTCCGCCGCAGAGGAGTGCTTCACTAAGAATGACACCACCTTTGCCAACCGGCCAAGGCTGCTCGCCGGGAGGCACCTGGGCTACAACTACACCGATCTCGGCTCGGCCCCCTATGGCCCTCACTGGCGGAACCTCCGGCGGCTCACCACCCTGGAGGTCTTGTCCTCCCACTGCATAGACGCTTTCACCACCGTCCGCCGCCAAGAAATCCGGTCTATCTGCCGGAAGCTCTTCATGGGCTGCCTATCCGCTGGAGGCCGTCGCAGTGTCGACATGAAGGCCATGTTCTTCGAGCTGGTGTCGAACGTGATGTCGAGGGTGGCGGTGGGGACGAGGTGGTACGGGGAGGAGGTGGCAGACAAGGAGGAGGCCAAGCGGTTCAGGGATACTGTGGAAGAGTCCTTTCTTTTGGCTGGGGCTTCCAACTTGGGGGACTTCTTGCCGATGGTGGGGTGGCTGGACTTGCTTGGCCTGGAGAAGAGGCTGGCCAGGCTGCAGAAGAAGAAAGATACTTTCTTGCAGGGCTTGGTGGATGTGCGGCGGAGGGGAGGTGGTTCTAGTGGAGCAGCGGAGGGGAAGAGGTTATTTATAGATGTGTTGTTAAGTCTGCAACAATCAGATCCTGAATACTATGACGATAATATCATCAAAGGAGCTATAGTGGTATGTTTCACTGGAAGTATATATGCATTTTTTTTTATCAATTGTTATTTTGTAGCATCGAGACTTTAAAGGTGGGTGGCCAGATAGTTTTGAGATAAACAAAACCTTAGAATGTTTGCCTCTAATATAATACATAATGGCTGTAATCGACTCTATGTACCATATTAAGAAAGGACGACCACATTGTGTTGGCAGGCTGGCAGCAAATTGCTGCATTTTTTAATGTGGTTGATGGGACCTCGCACTTTACTATTTGAATAATGGTATAAAATTGATTTAATTAGTAAATTTTAAACCGAATTATCAAACTTCTATATTAACCATTATTGAAGTCAGGAATGAAAATTTAGATCATATATAAATTACAAGTACGTAGTAAAATAGAACCCAACCTATTATTAATAATAATGAAAATCATTATTCTAAAAATTAGCTTTTTAATTATAACTAAAAATACAGTGAATAAGGATGCTACTCAAGTCAAATAAATAGTAAAATCCAACCTAACCCTAATGGATTATGTTTAAGTTTTTAAAATTCAAACGACATAATTATTCAGGAGTTTAAATTTTAGGCAATTAAACTTAACCCAACCTATGCACGGTTATGAATATAATTTTTTTATATTTTGATAAGATCCGACTCAATCTTAATAAGACCGGTTCGAGTCGAATTTAGGTTGACCATGTCTTAAATCGATTTGACGAAATCAAAACTTAACCCGGTAGCTTCTCTAGTAGTGAATGTAGAAATCCACTCTCTCATCTCATTAGAGTTTTAGATTATTATACAAAATAAAAAAAATAGATTGTTAGCTTTTTGCCAGGTGTGACTTTTTTTTGGCTATGTACGTTTAAAAATAGTGTGACTAGACAACACTAAATTAGATGATAACTAGTTTATATTGACCAAAGGAATCCAGTCAAATGCAAATATTGGACATGTCCATACATATAATAATCAAGTAATTAGATGGCCGTAGGCATTTTCGGTAGGTGACATGTGAGGCATGAAAAATGATGAGCTTAAATCCTCTCTTTAAGTTGTTAGTGAAGTTTCATCCGCTCTTGGTCGCCCAAAATTGACTGTGTACACTGTAGCATACAAAAATTACGAAAAATAGAAATATCTGTGAAAATCTTGTGCGCTATCGCGTATGTCGTCAATTTTGAATGATTAACAGTAACTAAAACTTCCCCAGTCATAACCAACTCCAATATTATTTTATCTTGGGTTAAGTATTTTTAAGACTAAATTTGATTGGATGCTTTAGCTCGTGGATATTGATCTTGGTGGTTTAAGTTAGACTATTCATTATTTACAAGTGTGCCACAATACATGCCTAATATAAATTGACGCTCCCATGGACATACAATATTGTATATTTATTAATATTTAAATATCCTATTGAGATTCTTTTATCTATACCCTTTTCAAAGTCATCAAACCTCCGGCTTGATTCCTCTGTGGTGTGATCTAAACAATTCACCTAACAAGAAGAGTTTTTTATGCTCTTTATTAACAATGAGCCTTGAATACGTCATATATGAGAGTCCTTAATATTTTATATTAATAGTACATATGCTAGTACTTGGTGTCAGTCATAGTGACTCTAACATGCACTAGAGTGGGTATCATCAATCTCATAAATAAAGGACTCCTATACCTAACTTATGTTAGGCTCATTTTAAGTAAGGTGCATACAAAACTTAAATTTTACTAACATAAAATTTGCCTATTCTTATATTGTAAGGATGATATTTATTGAACTAAAATCAACATTGTGGGTGACAGGTGATGCTCAATGCAGGAACTGACACCTCCTCTGCAACCATGGAATGGGCAATGTCCCTTCTACTCAATAACCCTGAAGTGCTCAAGAAGGCCAAGGCAGAGATCAATGCACACATTGGCAATGAAATGCGAATGCTCGAAGAATCAGATCTCCCCAGCCTTCCCTATCTTCATTGCATCATCAACGAGACACTACGCCTATACCCGGTAGCCCCCCTTCTAGTCCCCCATGAATCTTCTCAAGACTGCACCATCGCAGGCTTTCATGTACCCCGGGGCACAATGCTACTGGTCAATGCATGGGCAATGCACAGAGACCCACAGACTTGGGAGGAGCCGGAGAGGTTCATGCCGGAGAGGTTCAGAGGCAAGAGAGAAAGCAAAGACTATGGTATGAACTATATTCCCTTTGGGATGGGGAGGAGGAGCTGCCCAGGAGAAAACCTGGCGATGAGAGTGGTGGCTATGGTTTTGGGAACCTTGATTCAGTGCTTTGACTGGGAGCGAATCGGGCGGGAAGAGATAGACATGGGAGAGGGTCTAGGCCTCACCATGCCAAAGGCTGAGCCACTAGTGGCAATGTGCAGTCCAAACGAGACCATGAGTAGTATTCTCTCTGCACTTGAATGAACAGGACGCTTTATGTAATAACATTATTCAGGTTCAGTGTCTGTTGTTGCTTCAATCTCTAGCCTCCATACACATTCGAAGTGCTTTAATGATCAAATCCTCACCAAAGACAAAGAAGCGCCATTTGTAGAACAAACCAAAACATGACGAAATTTATTCATAAGCTGAGGTTGTTAGATACAAACCAAAAGACGTGGGCAGCAGGAGCCCATTAGAAGGTCCAACTCACTCTTGGACCTAGATATTAGTTCACCCCATATTGGTCCGTGCATGCAATTCCGGTTAGGGTGAACCGGTACATGTTCACAGGGGTCTTAGGAACATGGGGATCATGGACCCATGGCCCCTTCTTATCAATGTCCACGTATTATGGGCCCAGTCATATGCACACACTCACTTATACCTTTGTATTAGATATATGTTAAGTTCATTCATATATACACCATGTGGGTTTACAAAGAGTGTGTGCATGTAGGACCGCGCGAACTAGCTAAGAGTCAATCCTCAGGACATTGGCATAGTTACGAGGGATACACTCTCTGTGGGCTTAATGGTTTGAGCTCATAGCCATAAATAGCACATCAAAGGAGGCCCATTTAGGGGAGTCCAATATCAAGTAAAAAAAAGAGGTTTTTAGTTTAAATAGGATTTAAGAGCCCTAACGAGTACCCTACTAATCCTATCTCTCCACTTCTCTATGGACCAGTGCCCCCCTCCCCTCTTTTCCCTTGCTAGTTGTGGCTCTCCCCTTGCTCTCTTGCATGCCAAAGGAGCCCCTCCCCCTCTAATTTTGGGGCTAGCACCACTGGCCCCTTTGGACTATGACTTGGAGAAAGTGCACGAGCAGTGGCTTGGACATGCTTCAATGAGGTTTTTGTAGGCTAGGTCTCTTCTTTATTCCATGTATAAGGGAAGGTTGTAATTTTATTCATATTGATTCACATAAAGGTGCAAAATATTCTTTCCTCTTGGAAGAAGTTATTATCCTATGCTGGTAGATTAGCCTCGGTTAAATCAGTGATATCTAGTATGCATATTTATTAGTTTCTTCATTTCCTTCTCTCTAAATTTGTTACAAAGAGGCTCAATTTCCGTTTTACAAACTTCCTTTGGTCAGAAAAATATTTTGTTAAAAGTTGGCATCTTCTTAGTTGGGATTTTGAAAACATAAGTCTAAAGGCGGTTTGGGAATTTGTTCTATTTTTTCTTGGTGCTAGATTGGCCTGATCAAATTATTTTAGAAATTGGTAATTGGAAAAAGAGTCTTTGTTGGTGCATTGGATGCATACCTATTACATAAGGATTCCATCTATATGGCATCTTCTATCACATAAATGCTCTTCTGATGCATGGAGGAAAATTATTTCTCTTAGAGATACTCTGAAGGACATCATTCATTATAAGATCCATGATGGTTGTGTTACTAAGGGTCATTTGGGTACTGAATTAATTCAGCTACTAAATTAATTTAAAAAATTCACCGCTGAAAGTGAATTATGTTTGATAAGAGAATTTGTTAAAATAAATTTAGATGTCGCGTCAAACCCAATTTTAAAACTTTAAACTAATATAACTCTCTTTCTCGAACTAGGATATGCACGTTCTTCGTATCATTACACTTCTAAATTTGAGCTTTATCAAACAAGATTCCACAAGGACAGGTAATTTTGAATTTTTAAAGTAGGCACTACTTATATGGCACGCTTTTTTATGCTTAAATCGATATGAACAATAACCATTGAAAAATATAGAATCTGTAATTTTTGAAACGGTGATTAGGAGACTAAATCGATTGAATCACCTCATCACTAGTGATTCAGGCTAATTCAGGCTTGAAACGGCCTGAATCTAACTTAAGTACTGAATTTTTAATTCAGCGTAGCTTTTGCAGACAAACAAGATTCTAAAGGGCTATTTGGGTACTGAATTGTTAGAAGATTCACTCGATTCAGCGTCAATTCAGTGCTGAATTTTTAGAATCTTATTTGTGTGCAGAAGCTGCGCTTAATTAAAAATTTAGTACTGAAGTTAGATTCAAGCCGTTTCAAGCCTGAATCATCCTGAATCATTGAATATCGATTCAGTCTCCTAATCACTGTTTTAAAAATTGCAGATTCTATATTTTTCAATGGTTATCATTCATATTGATTTAAGCATCGAAAAATATGCCATATAGGTAGGGCCCACTTTAAAAATTCAAAATTACCTACCCTTGTGGGATCATGTTTGATAGAGCTCGAATTTAGAAGCGTAATGATACGAAGAACGTGCATATCCTAGTTCAAGAGAGAGAGAGAGTTATATTAGTTTAAAGTTTTAAAATTGGGTTTGATGCGACATCTAAATTTATTCTAACAAATTCTCTTACCAAACGTAATTCACTTTCGGCGGTGAATTTTTTGAATTAATTCACTATTAGATTAATTTGCTACTGAATTAATTCAGTACCCAAACAACCCCTAAAAATTCAGTACTGAATTGACACTAAATCGAGTGAATCTTCTGACAATTCAGTACCCAAACAGCCCCTAAATTCTGGATTCATCCTTGGTCTTGCCCTTAGACTCTTTAAAATTTTTTTTGTCATCGCCTAATCTACCAAGTTAATAACTCTATTTCAAAGACCATATCTGATTGTTATTCTTATGGTAGGTGGCTCTTTAATAAGAATGACCCTCACACCTATGATTTGCTTTAGTGAATCAACCAACTTTCCCAAGAAGACTCTACAAAGACTAATGAAGTCCTTTGGAGTCCCTCTTGCTCAGGTAGTTAACCACTAAATCATCTTACAAAGCACTTCAAAATTATCATATCAAAACTTTGTTGCAATCTTTGACTTGGCTTAAGCACCATATTCTAAGACATTAATTTATTGCATGGATGTTATTTTGTGGAAGACTTTTGACTCTAGATTGTCTTTAGAAAAGAGGAGTTTCTCTTCCTAATTGATGATTTTTTTTTATTAAGAAGTAGAGTGGAGGATTGGACATCTTTTATATAGTTTCTCTCTTTCATTGTGGATATTTCACCAAATTCTTGTGCTTTTCAAGATTGGGAATAATTCTTCTTGGCACCAACTTTTAGTGGATCTTCTTCTTGGATATTATACGGAGGTGAAGGCCATGCAACTAAAGGAAAATAATTTCAATACATTTCGGGACACCTATTCTAATAATTCTTAGATTTTTACAATTTTTGAAGGAGACACCCCATCTTATATTCATTCTTCTCCTTAATTTTCTTTATGATTTTCCTTTTCTTAAATCAAGATGGGGCATTCCCTCTTGAATTGTTTCTATGTGTTTTACTGTTTATGTGATTCTCCTTTAACTTTAATGAAATTTTACTTATAAAAATGTGTGCTATTTATATGGATGTTGTGAAGGTGATGCCCTAGGGGTGAAGTCTCTAAAGGTTAAAGGTTAGTGTGTATTGTACCTTGATTAACCCATGTTTATGTGTTGATTTTGATATGGAATTGAATCATTTACAAAGATTTTGTTTCATATGCTTGTTGTATGTGAATTGCATGCCTGATAGAGGGAGAAATCGACCATTAATGCCTCCACGGGATAGGCTAGACCACCATGCTTTCGTGGCTTTTGCCCATCATACACTATCTAACAATGCATCCAAGCCATAAGCTTGGTTGAAGAGTGAAGCAATTAAAGAGTGTGCTACACCCCCTTCCCCCTTTGGTATGATTGTTATACGTGAATTGCATGCCAAAAAGAGGGAAAAATTGACTATTAATGCCTCCATGGCATGGGCTACACCACCAAGTTCCCTCCTCCCCCCAACGGCACCCACCCTCACACGCATAATATCTTATTTCCAATTACTTACTTTCTCCATTAAATAGTCCAAAAATTTCTCACCCTCACCCCAATTCTCCTTCCCCATTAAAAATATATAACTCACTCCTACTACATTTTCCCCCATACACACTCCAGAGTCATTACATGCATGACATGGTGCCACATCTTCTTGTCCACTTCTCCTCTATGGCACCTCCTCTACCACTCACTTCTCCTCCTCTTTGTCCCTTCTTTTTTCTCCTTCTCCTCCTCCTCTTCCTCTTTTTGATCTCCGACGAGTGTGTATGGCCATGGAAAAGGCCCATTGTAGTCGAAAAGACCTCACTTTTGCCCCAAACATGCAATCCCTTCCTCCTCTTCTTCATTTCTCTTCTCTTCTTCATCGTTAACATCTTCAATTTTAAAATATTTAATAAAAAATTATAGCTAAGATAATTAATACTTTAAATATTTTATTGAATAGAATTATATGATTACCCTCATTATTGTTTTATATTACTTGTCCCTAATCAGATTGCATTTCCTTTTCTACTTATTTTCTATTTCCTTCAAAAAATTTAATAAATTTGATCAAATGTTAATATTTCAATGAAGATAGTAGATACCATAAATATTGTATTGAAGTGAAGTATATGCTTACCTTCATTAACATTCTCTCGTTGTAGACTTTCTTCTACTTGCTTCTCCATTTCATATTCTCTTTCAATTTCAACTTTTCTACTCTTACTCGCTTTAATATTAACCGTTTTTCAATTAAACTTCTTTTTGAGATCCCATTCTTCACCTCATAAATTTTGAAAAAATATTTCTTTAGTTGTTTCAAATCGGTCAACTTCCTTTATCTATTTAGAAAAATATAAATAGTTAAAATTGAATAATAGTTTATTTTATATAATAATATATAGTATTAATGAGATATTTACATCATCACCCATTAATTCTATTAGTGTGTTGTTTGTTACTTCAAGGGATAGATCCCTCAAGATCTATTTAGTAAATCTTAGAACTTCATCATCATATTTTGCTTGAATAATTTTAGTGTGTTCACAGCTAGAACACCAAATAATAATAATAACAAAAACTAAATGTTAGTATTCTATAGGAAGTTTACAATGTAATTAAAAATATCAAAATTTAAGAGACTTACTATTAGTGTTATCGCACTTCCCGTGACCTTTTTTGGATGCTTGTAGTTCTCAAGTACAAAAACTATTAATGACTTCTTTATGAAGTGGGGCATACATATTTCGCCATATGTTTAATGTCTTCTATAAAGCTACAAAACCCCAAATACAATGAACCCATGTAGTTGGTACCAAAAGTGTCAGACACCAAAAAAGTCATAGAAGTCTTATGGAGTCTTCTACATTAGTCATGGTCTTTCTCAATATATATTCCTCTAATGCTCTTTCTATTGCATTCCTACCCAAAAGTCCTTGAACATTCCCAAATCCTCTATTTATAAAATAAATTTTCCACCTTTTTGAATTTTTTTCCTTGATTATCTCTATCCTACATAATGGTATATAAAATATGAACATTATGTCAATCTCTACAAATTGTACATATTTCCCTCCTAATCTAAATGCTTGTTGTGTTGGGTCATATATATTTAGCAGATATGATATGTCACTATTTTCTTTTTTAGAGACCGTTGAATGTATTTTCCTATTTATAAGAGCATTTAAAATACCCTAGAAAGGACTATTCTGAAGTAATTATACTCTTTGGTTGTCAAAACATGCCTTATAATCATTAAAGAACCTTATGGATGAAATTATGTTAGACCTATTAGTCATATTTTCAATCACATAAAGTAAATAATTTATATTAGTCAAATGACACAAAATGATAATAATTTATTATTAATCATATAAATATTTAAGTAAATATTCATAAGTATAATATTTATTTTTTATCAAATCACAAATTAACTTACTTTCTTATAACACAAAAACATATATTTACTTTAAATTTACAGAAAGCATATATACTTGATGACATTAACCCATGCAAATTATGAACTATTTACTTCCATAAAACAAAAGTATACAATACTAAACTGAGCAAATATTTACTTTGACTAAATTAATATTAAATACTAAATTAAACTATTTCATAAATCAAATTATATAATACTACTTGTAAACCGGAACAAAGAAATTTCACACATCTATGTAAATAGAAGCTTAGAAAATTAGCAATTAAAGAGTAGAAACATAAAAATTTTATATTTAATTTCAATAATCCTAATCTCATAAAACAGTAGTGCCTAGCTTTAAATATATTCAATGCATCAAACACAATAAACCAAAAATATATCTTTATTGTAGTTTTGAAGCTTACATAATTATTAATTAGTGGGAAAAAATATTTTTATGAAGTTTATATTTTATCTCATTCAATCTATTCCCATAAAACATTAATGATTCGTTGTAAATATAGTCAATTCATCAAACATAATAAACCAAAAATGAAACTTGATTCTATTACTACTTATCAATAAATGTAGATAATAAGAAGCATAAATAAAAAAAAGTAAATATATATTACGATCATTTAAAATAGCATAACATTGAATAAGAAAGGAAATTTTACAACTTTCAACTGTCGGAGGAAGCTTAGCTACACCGGGAATGAGTTTTTTTATGGTAGATCAATGGCGGTCTCACAGATGGATGACTAACCATTGGCATACTTTCGGACAGTGGACTTACAGACATCGGACTGGAAGACTTTAGACTGACAAGAAGCCGGAGGTGGACTGATGGATACGAAGTTTTGAACATCGAATCGAATGCAGAATGACAAAAATAGATGGCAAACTAATGGACGGCGAATGACAAACGATGGACTAACAGGAACAAGGTTATCGACGATAGATCAACGATAGATTGAAGGAAACAAGTTTTCAGATGGTGGACTAAATGAAAAGACTTTTCAGATGGTAGATCGATGACCAACTGAAGAATGGTAGTCGGACAGTGGGTTGGCTAGAAGGGAGAGGAGGATTGACAGGAAGAGTGTGGCAAATCGACAAGAGCACACTTGGATGACTATTAGGGTTTATGGTTTGGTGTTTAAAATGACGGAGAGTTTATTTATAAATAGGAAGTGTTATTTCTGTCTTTTGCTAATTCAATTTTATTATTTATTGCAATTGCATTTTCTTAAGACTAATTGATAAATTTTATTAATAATTTATAATTAACATCCAAAACCCTAAAATTTTAAACCTGTTGACACTATAGAACCCTTCTAACTTCAAGATCCATAATGAAGAGGGGTGACCATGTCTCAGATCGTTGACATCGGTGAGACACGGGTCATTTGGCCATTGTGGGCTCTAGCCCAGCTCGGCAACAGCGAGGGCCAGCCCCACTTACCCCTTACTCTATACCGTACAAGATGTATAGCTGCCTGCACCAAATATGTTGGTTGTGGGTGGCGATCGACAATGTTGTCATTTCGGTCGGCCACCACCTCTTGGCCTTAGCTTAGTTGCCCTTTTGTGGGCCTTGGGCCACCAATGTCCGACCCATCTCCCACAAGAATGGCCCTTTTTAGCCGCATTGCAAGTGGCCATGCATGCATTTCAGGGTTTAGGCGTCTCATTTGTGCGACCTGACCATCGGCTAGCTTCGCCATCGACTAAATTGACCATCAGAGCCCTCCTCCACCTCTCCTCTACCCTTGAGCATTATCCTATGCTCTCCGCCCTCATGTGGGCACTTGTGGATGTGAAATCATGTGGTTGGGTGGGTGTTGTGTCCACTGCCAATTTTGACATCTTGTAGCCGGCCGAGTACTTCTCAGCCACTGGCTGATCTTCAGTTAGTCCATCTCGACTGTTGGTCGTACTTGCCATTTCTTTTGGCACAATCTCTCTCCCAACTGCTTAGTGTGCTACTGTGGATCACGAATTTTGCTGCATTGATTTGTGTCACCCCATTTGGCCATCAATACTTTCGGTGCTTCCTAAACCCTTGTGACAACAGCTCTCTCAACTTGACAATACTTTTGGCCGCCAACTACGCCATCACTGTCGTGTGCTCACCATCAAACGTCATGGATTACGAGGTAAGGGAGCTTTGAACTTGTAATTTCATGATATCATGCTTTGAACGTGTAGCAGCATGCTAGGATTGTATGATTCAATGCTTTGGATGTTAAATCATGATCCGTTTGCATGATGTAAGAGGATAAATTATGCCATGTTGAAATGCATATGACATGCATGTGAGCTCTAAGTATGGTTGATGTATGTGTGTGCTAGGATGGCTAGTGAATATGTTGGTAAGCTATGTACGTGAATTATGTATGTACTAGTGATAGCTAGTGAATATGTTGGTAAGTTATGTATGTGTGTGCTAGTGGTGGCTAGCGAGTATGTTGGTAAGCTTTGTTTATATGTGCTAGTGATAGTTAGTGAGTATGTTGGTAAGCTATGAATGGAAGTATGTATATGTTATACGTATGTATGATGGCTATACACTTGTGCAATGGATGTGTATGTGTGTGCTGGCAGAAGTATGGGCGATGGACAGTAAGAGGTGACAGAGGGTTTGGTATGGATTTGTTGTGGATGTGTGGCTGTATGATGGAAGACAAATGATGTAAGTTTGACGGGCAAGGATTGGAGTATATGTTGGGGAATTTTCAAACAGTAAGAGTGTTGCATAATTGTACAAACATAACATACAAATTATGAAGTGAAAAGTAAGCATAATAAATGAGGTATAAGTAAGAGGGTGATAGCTTGGGGTTGGCTCTGAGGAGCTTAGTTTGATAACTTCTGAGTAAGATGTGTTGGCTATAAGGTGGATGGCGGAGACTGTATGAATATGTAAGGATTTGATGTACAGTGAGTTATGGTCATGAGATGGATGGGTTAAGTGAAGTCTGTTGCCCTGACGAACTAGGGTTTCAGATTGGGCTCAGCTTCGATTTGATCAGTGGAGCACTGTTTGTTTGAGAGTTTTTGTGGTATAATTGTACAACATAACTTAATTCAAACTTGAATTATAAGGAAAGCTAATGATAAGATTGTGAGTTTGAGACTTGTGAGTTTCGACTGATTAAGTTCTGTGTTTGAGCTAGCCGATAATGAGTCGGTTAAGCATTTCTCATGTCTTGCCATAGTGTTTATCTTGTGGGATGTTGTCTGTGTGTTGTACTGAGCCCCAGACGTCTAATGCTATGTTGAGAGCAATGTATATTTTTGATTTGGTCTACGTACTGTATTAAGCCCAGATGTTTGATGCTCTATTAAGAGCACTGTATGATTTTGCCCAAGAGTGGCACTGTATGATTTCAACCCAAGAGTGACATTGTATGATTATGCCTAAGAGTGACACTGTATAATGTTTGCATAAGAGTAGCACTAGCACTATAAGACCCTTAAAGTATGGGTGATTGTATGACCCCTAATATGTAAGTGTTTATGTTTGCACATTCAAGTAAGTAGTATTATGGAACTGCTCTTACCTATTTGATCTTGTGCCCCATGAGCATTGGTGTGCCTTGCCTCTAGAAAAATCCATGATGTCTAGTCAGTCCCTAGAGGTTAAGGTGATGCCCCAGTGGTATTCCTTTCCATTTCGACACTAGAGCTTGTTAGATGTAATGAGCTTCAATGGTCAATAGTATGTGCACTCTGTATGAGTATGTATGTTTCTGAGTAAGTGTAAGTTTTGAGTAAGACTGTAAGAATATGCTTTTGAGCAAGATCGTAAGCATAAGTTTCTTAGCAAGACTATAAGCGTAAGTTTATGAGGAAGACTGTAAGCGTAAGTTTTTTAGTAAAACTGTAAGCGTCAATTTCTAAGCAAGACTGTAAGTGTACAGTTGTACGAGTAAGGTCGAACAAGTAAGATTGTACGAGTAAGGTCATAGGAGTACTATTGTATGAGTAAGGTCATAGGAGTATGTGTAAGTTGTATAAGTAAGTGTATGATTGTACGAGTAAGTTTGTAAGACTCTGATTAAGAATTTATGTGTAAGATTGGTTTGATGATATGTATTTGGCATGATTGTATGCGTATGTGCATAATTATTATATGCCTGCCTGCTTTATGTTTGAGTTTCATGGACACATCTATGATGGACTTATATAGTTCACTATTTATAACTCTCCTTCTGGGTATTTTTCTACTGAGTATAAAAATACTCATTACCCTATTTTTTTAGCCTTGTTTCTCGGGAGGCTTTTTGCGGGTTTGTGACGGAGAGCTCCTGGAGATGGATGCTCGTTTCTTCGGTAGATTGATTCCTTTGACTTAGGTATATTCTTAACTCACTGCGAGTATTATTTTCTGCCACAATCTTATGTATTGGGTAAGATGAGAATTAAGATATTTAGGTTTTTTGAACTTGTAATTTGGATTAGACTGTGGGCTGTTATGGAACTTGCACTCAAGGATGCCCGGGAGAGATTTGTATTTAAAGTTTATGATCATAACACTTTATTTCATACATTTATTTTCGAGTAGCGTATGAGGATACTTGGTTTGGCTGTACGATGTTTAAATGGGTAAAAATTTGTATGGGAAAAACTTATGTGAGATGTTTTAAATTATAAAACTGCTTTTATAGGTTTTGTATTTGTCATTTTTCCCAATTTATATATGTTATATTGCAAAAAAGTTTCCTAAATTTTAAAGAAAATGTGATAAAAAATGTCAATTGTTACATATAGCACTCAAACAAAATGAATTAGTTGCATTGTGATACATAGAAGAGAATGTTCTCCTATGAGGACATAACCATCCTGATTCGTGCAATTATGAAATTTAGTAAGAGTATAAAATTACCACATATACTTCGAAGGGTACTGTTTTTTCAACAAAAATTGTATACGCATACGAAAGTCATTTTAAACTTTCACATTACCCATTTTGTTATTTTTTAACTAAAATATTTTTTCTTAAAATTAGTTTAATTGAGCAAGTGGGATCTTTTATTTCTATGGCTCAATTGAAAAGTTGTGCCAAGTGGGAGAATATTAAGCTTGTTTTTATATTAAAACATAAGGTGACCCAAATGACTCAATTGTCACTATTTTTAAGCTGTTAAAACTGTCTAGGTAGTGGGCATAAATAAAAATACCTATTAAGCTATGATTTTAAGTGGCGAATCTGGACCGTTGGCTAACCTCTAGATGGAGGGTCAAAATTATAAGGTTCTTAATAATGATATTCTAGTTTAGTTATAAATACATTACTAGCCATCTTAATATGGTGCCTTAAGCGAGATTATTCTTAGTCAAGTTCTAAACGAAAAACACATTATGTGGGTTTGAAGAAGATTATGAGAGACAAAGCTTCCTAAAATAGATTAAGCTTAGTTAAAGGCTTTAATGACTACACATATGCCTAAATCTACTATAATTTATACTATTAAAACTTAGGCTAAGATTATTGTCATAAAGGTGTACTAAAAACTCTTTCTTATCATAGAGCTAATCATGAAAAGTTGGTCAGGTAAACATTTTTCTTATTGTGTGGCAGGTTGGCAGCCCATGTGTTTATTACTCTTTCTTGCCTGACCCCATATTTTTTAATGTAGTTGATGGGACCTCATGCTTAAACATTCGAATGATTTTATAAAATTATTCTAAAAAGTTTTAAATATAATTATCCAACATCTAGACTAATCATTATTGACATCAGGATTTTAAATTAAGAACTCATAAATAAATTGCGAGTATGTTGTAAAATAATAACTTGACCCACTATTAAGAAAAATGAAAATTATTATACTAAAAATTGGCTTCTTAATTATGGGTCAATTTTTTTTTTCTGTTTATAATTAAACCTTTACAATGTGGTGAATGTATACTTTTCTACTCTTTTCAGATTGTTGAAGAAAAACAATTATAGATTGCTAGCTTTTTGCTGGTAGGTGTGAATATTTGTTTGGGCAAGTACATTTCAAAATAGTTTGCTTGACATGAATAGACAATACCAAATTAGATGATAACTACTCCCTCCATTATAAAATATTTTGAAAATAAGTGTCAGTATTGACCTAAGGAATCCAGCCAAACGCAAGTAATAGACATGTCCATACATATAATAGTCAAGTAATTAGATAGCCGTGGAAATTTTTGGTAGGTTGACATGTGAGGCATGGAAAATGGCGAACTTGCGTAGAATTCATTGCGCAGAATTGCCGGTGTACATTATAGAACTCAAAAATTGTGAAAAATAATATTATCCGTGAAGATCTTTCTGAGTGATCAACAGCCGGTGAAACTTCACCGGTCTCAACCAGCTCCAATTCGCCCCAGGTCCCCAACACATCATAAGTTCATGGACTATTTTTAATATTTTCTTCTGTTAGGACTTTGGTAGACTGATAATTTATTTTATTTTATTTTTTATTGTTAAATATTTTTAGGACTAAATTGATTGAATGCTTCAGGTATAGTAGATTAATATCTCAGATGGTGGGTAAATTAAGACTATAGGTTATTTACAAGTGCGCCACAGAGCATGCCTCATATAAATTGACACCCCCATTCACATACAGTATTATACTTTTATTAATATTTAAAATTTCTATTGAAATTACTCTATCTAATTCCTTTATTTACTTTTTTTGCTGAAGTCGTCAAATATGTAGCCCGATTCTTGTGTCGTGTTCTAAACAATTTATCTTACATGTGGCCTTTGTTTTGCCAACATGAATTTTGCCTATTATTATAGTTATTTGATGAAAGTATGATATTTATAGAACTAAATCAATACTCTGGCTAGCAGATGATGCTCAATGCAGGAACTAACACCTCCTCTGCAACTATGGAATGGGCAATGGCCGTTCTACTCAACCACCCTGAAGTGTTCAAGAAGGCGAAGCCAGAGATTGATGCCCACATTGGTGATGACATGAGAATGCCGGAAGAATCAGATCTCTCTAGCCTTCCTTATCTTCAATGTATCAGGCGGGCGCCCTCTTCTAGTCCCCCATGAATCTTCCCAAGAGTGCACCATTGCAGGCTTTCATGTTCCCCGAGGCACAATATTGTTGGTCAATGCATGGGCCATGCACAGAGATGCAGAGGCCTGGGAGGAGCCGGAGAGGTTCATGCCGGAAAGGTTTAGAGGCAAGGGAGAAGGCAAAGACTTTGGGATGAGCTATATTCCCTTTAGGATGGGGAGGAAGAGCTGCCCAGGAGCAAACATGGCGATAAGAATGGTTTGGGGTCATTGATTCAGTCCTTTGAGTGGGAGCGAACTGGGCAGGAAGAGGTGGACATGGGAGAGGGTCCGGGCCTCACCATGCCAAAGGCCAAGCCACTAGTGATGATGTGTAGGTCAAACCAGTAAATGAGTAGTATTCTCTATGCACTTGAATGAACAGGGCGTTCTATGTAATACTCCCTCATATTTTAATAATTACATTTGAAAAATTATACTTTTTATTGAACGGTGAAATTCACTTCTAACAAGGTGTTAATCGTTCTATATTTTAGATTGTTGTATTTTATATGCTCAATTTTAAAATGCAAACTAAAATCTTGTATATTTAGACGCTTGATTTTAGAATGCATGTTTGAATTTTGAGTTTTTAAAATACATGACAATATACACAATAGAATTTGTAACATTTAATTTTTATTTAAACACAAGATACAACATATTAATCTCTTAAATTTTAGTTAAATAAGTAAAAATATATGATCAATCTATAATAAAATAATACTAAAAATCCATAGTACATGATTTGGGATATTCATGTTAAGAACAATATTTGTTTCATGTGTAGGACCATTGTTTCTCTCGGCTGTCATGTCATCACCTTCAATATCATAATTTTCTTCTAGTTCATCATTATTTAGATCTAGAGACGTAGTTGACAGGTTTGTGGTAGCTGATGAAAGGTAATCACCACTTCTGTATGTAGATCTTGCACCTGCGGAATGCCATTGGTGGGATCAACTAAAAAGTACAATTACCTTGCTAAAATTATGGTGCTTTTATTCATCCCAGACTTGCAATTATGTCAACATCACACATAGCAGAAGTACACCATCAAATAGCAATTTAGATGAGGTAGATGAAACACTCTATAGATGCCAAATATGATAGGACATAATTAAAACAGCTTTAAATGACACTGAACAAGAGGAACCCTATTTTAATTGTGCAGAACACTAATCACAATGACTCCAGGATTTTCTGTAGCACCTGCCACAACAAATGCATTGCAGCACCAATATCATTAAACCAAGTTGCCCCTTCGCTGTGATGGCAAATGGACTAATCTTAGCTTCTCAAATGCCATTAAAGAATCCTCCCATTTTTCTTCTTTTTTGTAAATTCTAGCTAGGGAAAAACCTAGAAAAAAACCTTATCCTAAGCATTTTTACCTATATCCCATGAAACATAAATTATTTCCTCGCCCTGCCTTCATACTTCTATAGGTAAACTACAACTGGACCAAGGATTCCAAAGTCTATACAGATGAAAGACATCACAGTGAGTAGATTCTATCGATGGGGAAAAGAATTGGCCTGATGAAACAGTTTAAGATACTTAGTTAACTACATAAATTTGTTGATGCCTTGTGCCTTTCTTTCTCCTCCTTCTCTACCACCGAGGACTAATACTTCAGCCCCACCTCACGACCAATAGAAATTGACACCTGATCAACTTTTATATATAAACACTTCACATTACCATGTGACATAAAATATAACCAATATAACATATTAGTTTAGGTGACTTGACTACTCATTCTTATGAAATTGACATCCCCTGTATTTAGCTCTTCATTTTCCACATCAAGGGTAACAAAATTGTTTCTCTTGTACCATATGTAATACTCTAATTAAGTTCAAAGTGCTAATGTTTGCCAAAAAACCAAGGCTGATGATATCAGCGAGTGAAAAGGCTTTTATAACAGTAGTAAGACACTTTGGATTTATTACATTTAGGAGGGCGACAGTAACAAGTGTGAGGAAGGAGGAGGCAGCGACTGAATGGTGATAAGAAGAGAGGAAAAAGCAAAATGAAAAGGGTGAACGGAGGGATAGTTTAGAACTAAAAACACCAAACTGCTCCATAGAGACTTTCAAATAATAGGCCTTCATTGAAATTCTTCAACTTACCCTTTGGGTAAAAGCCCTCCAAACTAATTGCAGAGCTAAAATAGCCAAATGCATTAATCAAGATGATCAAACCACAGAAAATATAATCACCCCACAATCATATCAAACATTAATTCAGGCTTCACGGATTAAGAAAAATAGAAAGGATCAAATTTTTTCCAGTTTCATCCCAAAATTTATCATCGAGATAACTATGCATTTCCAACATGTAAGCATTTCCAACATACATCATTATTCCCAACTGCTTTTTGTATTCCAGAGATGGTTCAACAGGGAAGGGGGAAAGAAACAGAGCAGCTCGTAATTCAGTTGCAGAGGTTACGAACGATTCCGACACGGGAGTTGGGGAGATCGAAGAGGATTCGGAGGTTCTGCTGCTACAGGTTGGATATCACATTCATCGAAGAGGATTCGGAGGTTCTGCTGCTACAGGTTGGATATCACATTCACCACTTAGTTCATGTTGGCTGGCGCTGCCGCCATGGCCAAGCAGGGCAACGAGATGGTGCTGCTATTCCTCAACATGTTCTCCACTGGCAGTGCGAGGTCCATCCCCGTGAAGTGCAGTGTCACCGCCGACTTCAGATCGAAATGGTTCAAACCCAAATGGGCAAAAAGCTCAAACCTTTCGATCTGAAGCGAGAAGCGAGAGCCAGACGAGATCAGGCCACAGGAGAGGGAGATAGCCACGCTGGAGGAGACGAAGGAGATGGCTGCGCCCGAGGAGAGGAAAAGGAACACCGGTAGAGAGGAAGAAAGGAAAGATGAGATAGGAGAGAGGGAAGTACCTGGTGGAGAGCGCAGGAACGCCTTGGAAGAAGATGGCGCCGGCGGAGGGAAGGAGCGACATGTCCTGTAAGATGGCTCGGCGAAGGAGACGAAGGCACGAAGCGTCACGTGAGGGGGGAAGAAGTAAATGAAAATGTACATACAACGTACAAAAGCTTTACTAAAGTGCATTTTAGATACGAAGGTCGTTAAAAAATTACAATTTAATTGACTAATATTATATTTTAAAATATATATGTAAAATTTTAAACGACTAATGTTTTATTTTAAAATATTTATATAAATTTTTTTATTACTAATATTATATTTTTAAATCAATGAATTGTTATTTAAAATATATAATAACTAACACCCCATAAGAGAAGAAAAAATAAACTTATGATGCTCCTTTTTTAGTACCCAATCACTTAAATTCGACAAAATAGAGGTATTAACATGGAACAACTTTTATTCATTCGGAAATGGACCTATTAATTTAAGATAGTGGGAGTAACATTATTCAGGTATAGTGTCTCTTTAGCTTTAACAGTTCAATCGCTAGCCCAGTCACATTCAAAGTGCTTTAACATTATTGAGTCTTTGTAAAAGTCCTATTTCCTAGTGTATTGAATGGTTTACATAGTACCAATTTAAAAAAATCTCTCGTGTGTTTTTTGTGTAATTGAATGGTTTACATAGTACCAAATTAGTTCATGCGAAAAAGAGGCCACATCTTGTAACTCTCTACTTTTTTTTTATTTTGGGCTAGAGGCACCATGATGACCTTTATGGTTTGAAGGATATTAAACTTACTCAGAAAGTGACCATGATGAGACACTAAGAACATGTTGCCCAAGGAGGTTTAAGGTGACTATTGGTTGAGAAATAATATATTCTACACCACATGCACCGTTGGAGGAAAAATATGTCAACTTGTTATTGATTTGGAGAATTGCTAAAATGTGGTAGTGCAAGTCACATTTATACCCTTATAAACTCTCATGGTAGAAAAAGGGAGGTGAGGTATAAGTCTCAAAACACTATTTAGTTCTTTTTTCTATTAGTTCTACTTATAAAGATAAGATATAGTGCGACATAGTATCAATGGATGTATATCACTTGATACTTGCCCGACCATTGTAATTTGATAGACATGTTATTTATGATGGGTGTGTAATCACACAGTTTTGTGTAGAACAATACAAAGATTGTCCTGATATCTAATCAGGATGATGTGTATACAACCCAAAATAGTAAAAAAGATACATTTCTTGTCTAGGAGAAGATTTATAAGAGCAATGAAAGATGAGAAATTTGTTTATGCATTGGTGTGAAAAGAGGTTAATGAGGATAAAGAAATCCCTATGAAAGTCCATCCTTTAGTGGAGGAATTTAAATATGTTTTCTCGGATTCCCTACCCTACGGGTTACCACCCCTTAGGGGCATACAACACCAAATAGATTTGTATGGGAATCTATACTACCTAATCATCCACGCTATAAAATGAGCCCTAATGAATATGAAGAGCATCAATGACAAGTAAATGAGTTGTTGAGCAAGAGTCATATTAGAAAGAGCCTTAGTTCATGTGCATTGTCTACTCTTCTTGCACCAAAGAAAGATGGTAGTTGGCATACATACGTGGATAGTTGAGTATTAATAAGATAACCATCATATATCAGTTTCCCATCCCTCACCTATATGACTTGATAGATCAATTATGTGATTCTACTATATTTAACAATTTGGATTTGAAGAGTGAATATCACCAAATTCAAATTAATTATGGTGATGAATAGAAATTTATTTTCAAACAAGAGATGGGTTATATGAGTAGCTCATTATTCCATTTGGATTATTAAATGCCCTGAGTACATTTATGAGGGTGATGAATCATGCACTTTAGCCTTTTATTTGAAGCTTTATAGCGGTTTATTTTGATAGCATTTTTATCTATAGTGCTGATTTTGAGACTCACTTACAACATCTTTGAAATTAATTAGTTGTTCTTTGCAGGGAGAAACTTTATGCATTTGTGAAGAAGTGCACTTTCATCGGGTTGTATTTCGATCAGGTTGACCCGACCGGAACCAAGATAGGAACCAAGTTCCTTGGACGCAACCAAACCCAAGATAGGAATCAAAAAACCCAAAAACCAAAATTCGAACCAAGATTTTATCATTGGTCAGGTCAGTTCTAATAATTTAAACCAAGCTAATACTATATTAGGTTGGTTTTATCTAAGAAAAATTACAAAAATTCATACCACCCGAGTTAGATAAGGTTTTGTAGGTTAATTAAGAACTCGTGTTAAGTCAACTCATAGACTTTTCACATGCTAGGCCCAACTTGGGTCAATCTTTGGACGAGTCCGGGTTTTGAAAGCAACTCTACACCTTCATGATAATTTCAATTATACTCCTGGGATATGTTTCTAAAGATAGGCTTACCACAGATGAAAACAAGATAGATGCAATCAAACAATGGTCTTGTAATGCCCCGACTTTTAAAATAACTTAGAAGTTAGAGTGCCGTCAATTCGTAATAAAAATAGGGCAAAATCAACCATGTAAAGAAGAGTAATCTCATTATTTGACATAATTACAAAATTTATAGAAGATAGAAAATAAGGCTCAAGGTACCTTAGCAAAATCAAAGTGGCACAAAAGTACATAAATATTATGTATCAAAAGAATTTGACAAAATAAATTCAAACGTAGATCTTTTGAAATTCTACATGCTACCTTCTTCATTCAAACCTACAACATTGAGGGGTGGGTGAGTATAATTATACTCAGTAGATAGAGTTAAATTCTATTAACATGTTATAACGTAAAACATAATCCAATATATATAAAATATTATTCTAATAATTCATACTCGAAAGTTGACTTAAAATATGATTACTGATTAACAGAATCCAAACATACTTCTTTTACAAAAAGTCAGATAAATAGTCATTCGCGTAATCCGATAAAATTGGATAAACTGATCATAAGCAAAATCCAATAAACCGTCCACAAAATCGGATGAATCATTATTTACAAAATGATGTCGATACCAGAGTGACATATGCCCATGCTCATGCTTGTGGGTCAACGCGATTAGAATAAAGAAATCTTCCCACAATGTCTCATCATGGGCGCGCTATATGCCTTAATATGCGGTACGTTGGAGTCATAACTCCGAAAGCTTTTGGACTTCATACTAAATAGTTACCCTTCAAAACCGATGATAGTTTTTGGGCATTATACCAAATAACTGCCCGTTAACCGATCAAAATAATTCATAATGTCATTTAAATAATAATAATATTATTATTATTAAAGAATGTATCACGATGAAATCCCTCTTAGAGGTGTATGTGACACTATTATTTTAGCGTTCGTCCGACCTCTAATAATACAGTTTTTTGAAATAATCTTTTATGAAAGAATTATGAAATCATATGGCATATTCATAGCACATAATTAGTGTTTAAAGCCACCTACTATTCAATCTAGAAATTGACCAGAGTCACAGTTGGTGATTGGAGCCTTATCTTATACCCGGGCTTGGAAGCGGCAGACAGAGCCTCCCCTTGTGCTGGGGTGTTTCTTTGGTTTGGGCCAAAAGTGTAACACCTCTCAAATAAAAGAAAATAATTTTTGAAAACGTAACGAAATTTAATTTCCTCATGCCAAGGATCACCATGTACTAAAAGAGTAATTACAACACAATTTTGTATTATACAAGGATTTCTAAAATTGGGCATATCATGTCTTTATACATTAGCCATTACAAACATTACATAAATTACAAAAAAAATACAAAAACTAAAATTTAAGAAAGCTTTTCATCGGCTCCTTCAAATTCGAGTGACACACCTGTAGAATCTGAGGGTGGGTGAGTAAATTTATACTAAGTAGGTTGAGTTAAGTTCTAAAAATATGCTTCATAGACGTAAAAATTGTGTCATCTTTCCTTTAAAAATCATTTAGAAAATAATAAAAATCCAAAAACATGGTCACAGAATGTCGCGATACCAGACGACTTACACCCGCGCTCATGGGGCAACGGGAGATGGAAGGTAAGGGAATCTCCCATGATATCCCAATTCATGTGCGCTCCAGAGCCAAATGTGTCGATATCTAGAATCATCATAATAATCCCTAGTTTTGAAAAACTAGGAACTATCCAGAGGGTACAATTACCCAAAACTCGGAGAAATCTTTTGAAAAGAGGAGATGCTTTTAAAAATAGAGTTTCTTTTTGAAATATAAAAAGAAGACCTTTAAGAAGACTTCGGTGCGTCAAAATATTGGCATACGATTAGAATTTAAAACTACCTACCTTTAACACATGCAGAGTATAAGAGAATCCCTTCGTAGAATATAAAGAAAACCCTTGTTAAGATATTATTCTTTGAGTGGTGACCTTGGCAGAAAAAACCTTCCCAATGCATAAAATGCCTTCGATTTTGTGGGGTACGACTTTTGAATGGACTAAAAAAGGTTTGAAATGGTCTACAAATAGTAAAAAGAAGAAAAAGGAGGATTAGGAGAGGGGTAGGGTTTTCTTGACTTTAGGGAGGTCAACTTAAGAAATAACCCTTCGGTGTGTAGAGCACCCTCGATTTAGTAGAAAACTGGTCTTAGATCAAGTAAATCGGACTTAAAATGAGTTAAGAGCAGTGAAAACAATGAGAAGGGTAAGAAGGAATGTTGTTACGTCTGAAACATGACTATGAAGAAGTCAAATTCAGATTTATTTTACTTGCCAATTGTAGTAGACAAGGTCGATCCACAGGGAAAGCCTTGTGCAACAAAGAAAATAGTTACGAAGAAATAGAGGAGGAAAAATTAAGAAAGAAAGAGTAGAAGAGTATTGAGGGAATAACAAGTTAAGAAATTAAGATGAGAAAACACTAAGGCATTAAAGATCATTGTAACATCTAATGATGTTCTTCATGTATCATGTTATCTCAGTTAGAATTGAATGAAGATTCTATCTAACCGGAAGATATGAACATTAAAATTAAAACTAAAGATAGAAAATGCTTTGGATAGATGAAGGATCAAAATAATTGTCTATTCAAGATTTCTATGTATCCAAATCACAAAAGATCAAGAAGGAGAGCCTTCAAGCATCTTATGTATCCAAATCACAAAGAAACAAGAAAAAGAACAATATTAAATAAACATCACTTCAAATAAACAATACTTACTTGAAACCATTGATAAAACATGAATTGAACTCCATTAGATTGTTACAAATCACCTCTAGCCTTAGCTTGAGAGCTTAGAAAGCCATTACAATAAAACTAAAAACAAAATTACAAAATAAGAGAAGGAAATAGGAGAAGAGAGCTCCAAAGAGGAGAGAATGCCCCATCTATCACATCCACCCCTCTATTTATAGGAAAAGAAAGGATTGCTTCAAAGGGGAATGTCAAATCATATCTCCAGATTTCATCCTGATTGATTGCCTAATTGGACCCATATATCTTTGGAATTTGGAATTTATTCCTGAAATAACACTTGTAGCCATGGAAGTCTTCTTTCTATTGCCACTAGAATCATATCCATCCGAATTATACACAAAAAGATATGATCGAAATACTAAGGCTGTATCAATATGTCCGAATCAACTTCTTTCATAATTTAGTTCTATTCATACAAATCTCAAATCAAATGGGTCTACAAGGTTGTGTTCGACCATTCCATGCATATTTAGACCATTAGGAGCCCATTCTTGACTTTTAAATAGCTTTGGGTAGTTGGGCTTAACTTCCTCTTCCAGTTGTATCTTGTTGAAGCCTGTTTAGACATGTAAACTCAATTAAGGTCCAACTAACTTATTCAAAACATAAATAGCCCAAATCAGCAATGAATTAACACAAAATAGGATTGCAAATAGAAATTTAAAAATATTTTATTGAACATTATTTCAGTGCATCAAGGAAACTGTATGAAAAAAAGTAACGGGGGTGGGGGGGTTTATAGGTACCGGAAGGCGGTGTTGAGCCACCATTTCAGGTGGTGTACGCGTGATAAATGCGCGTTCGTCAAGCGCCGTGCGGCTGAGCCGCCCTTTTTTTTTACCTTAACTTTTAAACACACATAACTTTCTATCCTAGATTTGGTTTCGCACGTTCTTCATATCGTTGAGCTCGTATTGATGAGCCCTATAAGACTAGGTCATAACTTCTATTCCCAACCTCTGAATTACGTGTTTTTTGACTTGTTATGCTCGTGTCTGCGAGCTCCAACTAAAACTTAAGAAATTAAAAATAAAATTTATAAAAAATCATGTCTGAAAATTAGGGTCATTACAATCTACCGCCCTTAGAGAAATTTCATCCTCAAAATTTAAATTATTCACTCATTGAATAACTCAGGGTATTTCTTCTTCATTTTGCTTTCCAACTCCCAAGTGGCTTCTTCTGAGGAATGATACTACTATAGCACTTTGACTCAAGGAATCCTTTGTGTCCTCAAGATTTGTTCCTTATGATCCAGAATTTTAACTAGTTTTTCTTCAAATGATAAGTCTAGCTTAAGAGTGATTAAACTCTAATCAAGAACATTTGAGGAGTCTCGTACTTATTTCCTCAGCATGGACACATGAAATACTTCATGGGCATTGTCAAGTTGTGGAGGCAAGGCCAATCTGTAAGTCTCTGCTCCTACTTTGTCCAAAATTTCAAATGGTCCTACGAAGCGAGGACTTAGTTTGCCTTTAATTTCAAATCTCATGACTCCTCGGGTTGGCAAAACCTTTGATAATACTTGATATCCCACGTTAAAGTCGATATTTTTTCGTCTCTTATCAACATAACTCTTTTGACGGCTCTGGGATGTCATTAGACGATGCCTGACAGGTTTCACCTTATCTGTACATTGTTGTAGAAATTCATATGTAATCAATCTTTGTTCTCCTACTTCATTCCAACACATTGGCGATCGGCAAGGTCGTCTGTACAATGCTTCATAGGGTGCCATACCTATGTTGCCATGATAGCTATTGTTTTAGGCGAACTCAACCAGCGGTAAATGTTTGTCCCAGTTACCTTTCCAATCCATCGCACAAGCCCGTAACATATCTTCCAAAGTTTGAATAGTTCTTTTTTATTGTCCATCTATTTGTGGGTGAAAAGCAGTGCTGAACTTAAGATTTGTGCCTAATTCTTCTTGAAGTCCTTGCCAAAACTTAGAGGTAAATCAACTATCTCGATCTGAGATGATTGATAACGGTATTCCATGTCGACTCAATTTCCTTCACGTATAATTTTGCCAAAGAGCTTAGGGATTGCTTCTTTCTTAAATGAAGAAAATGTGCACACTTTGTGAGTTAATCTATGATTTCCCAAATGGATTCGTGGCCTTGTGAAGTCCTGGATAGTGCCAAAACAAAATCCATAGTAATGTGTTCCCATTTCCACTCAGGGATCTCTATTGTTTGAAGGTACCCCAAAGGTTTTTGGTATTCAGCTTTAACTTGCTGACAAGTTAAACATCTTGAAATATATCTCCTATATCCTTCTTCATCCCATTCCACCAAAAACTCCTTTTCAAATCTTGATACATTTTTGTTCCTCCTAGGTGGATGGTATATCGAGACCGATGTGCTTCATGTAATAAGTCTTCCTTTAGCTCAGGTATTACCGGTATTACTAATCATCCTCGAAATCAAATACCTCCATCTGAGCCTTTGGTAAAGTCAGATCTTTCAAGCAAAGTTTGCACCTCTTCATTACCTTTCTGACCTTTAAGAATACGTTCAACTAGTACCGATTTCACTTCTAGGTTGGCAATGATAGATTTCTTGTTTCCAGATTGTACTTCGGTTGGAAACTTGTTGTTTCCTCCAAAGTTTCCATTCCTTAACAAGCATGAAGGCCAATCCCCCAGATTTATGACTTAAAGCATTAGCTACTACATTGGCTTTTCCGAAGTGATATATAATAGAAAAGTCATAATCCTTAAGATATTCAATCCATCGTCTTTGCCTCATATTGAGATCACTTTGGGAAAATATATACTTTAAATTTTGATGATTGGTAAAAACTTCAAACTTTTCTCCATATAAATAGTGTCTCCATATTTTTAGTACAAAAACTACCGCTGCTAATTCCAAATCATGAGTAGGATAGTTACCTTCATGCTTCTTTAATTGCCGTGAAGCATATACTATGACCTTTTTGTTTTGCATTAATACATATCCTAAGCCTCTTTTAGAAGCATTGTTGTACACGACAAATCCTCCACTGCTAGTCGGCAACGCCAAAATAGGTGCAATTGCTAATTTATCTTTTAATTCTAGAAAACTCTTTTCACATGCTTCATTCCAAAAAAAATTTACTCCTTTACTTGTCAATTTTGTCAGAGGCAAGGCAATGCTTGAAAATCCATGGATGAATCTTCGGTAATAACCAGCAAGGCCTAAGAAGCTCCAAATTTCTGTTACTGTCTTCGACCTTTCCCATTTGATGACCGCTTCTATCTTGGTTGGGTCCACTGATATCCCATTCTTTGAAATGACATGTCCTAAGAAGACCACTTGTTCTATCCAAAATTCGCACTTGCTAAATTTGGCGTATAGCTTATGATCCCTTAGCGTTTGTAGAACTACTTGCAAATGTACTCAGTGTTCTTCTAAGCTACTAGAGTATATGAGGATGTTATCGATAAATACGATCACAAATTTATCCAAAAAGGGCCAAAAAACTCTATTCATTAGATCCATGAAGGCCACCAGGGCATTTGTTAACCCAAATGGCATTACTAAAGACTCATAATGGCCATACCAGGTACAAAATGTTGTTATAGAAATATCCTCATCTCGTATCCTCAATTGATGGTAACCTGAGCATAGATTTATTTTGGAGAAAACTTTGGTTGTCTGTAATTGATCAAACAAGTCATCTATACGAGGCAAGGGACACTTGTTCTTTAAGGTGATGACATTGAGCAGTCTGTAATCAATGCATAATCTTAACAACCCGTCCTTCTTTTTCACAAATAGGACCGGTGCTCCCCAAGGAGAGACACTAGGTCAGATAAAACTTTTCTCTAGCATGTCTTGCAATTGACTTTTTAACTCTTTTATTTCCGCAGGAAACATGCGGTAGGGTGCCTTAGAGATAGGATTTGTTCCAAACATTAACTCAATAGAGAAATCTATCTCTCTTTTTGGTGGTAATCTAGAGAGGTCGTTAGGAAAAACATCAGAGAAGTCTTTTACTATTTCAACACTTTCCAGCTTATGTTTTGAAGTCTCTCTAGTTTCTACACTGGCAAGATAAGTCTGACATCCTTTGGTTAAAAGCCGATGAGCCTTGACTGCCGAGATGATGCATGGCTTGGAATGATCATTAAGTCAATAAAAATTAAAACTCCTCTCTCCTTGTTTAAAGATCACCTTCTTTTGTTTACAATCTACTAACACCCTGTTATCGGTTAACCAATCTATACCTAATATGACATCAAAGTCGGTCATATTTAGGAGAATGAGGTCAGCCTCCCACTGATGATTCTCTAAGGAGATAGGTACCCTTTGAAGAAGTTCATGAGCTAAAAATGATTTTCCCATTGGGGTGGACACTTCTAAGACATATCCTAAAGTTAAAATAGGATAGCCAATGCTCAAAGCAAAATCAAATGATATGAAAGAATGTGTTGACCCTAGATCTATAAAGACTTTTGCTATTTTATCCAAGACCAGAAGTGTACCTTGAATGACTGCGGTCGATGCATAAGCCTCCTCAGCAGTAATTGGGAAGACCCACCCCTGAGTTTTTGGCTTCTACTCTGGTTTTGATTCTTCTTGAATTTTTTTCTTTGGACAGTTTCCAATCCGATGGCCGCATTTGCCACAAGAAAAGCACTTTCCTTAAGTAAGATAGCACGATCCAGCTGGATGAAATTATTACACTAAGGACATTTTTCTAACTTTTTTTCTTCTCTTAACTGTGAAGGTGGTTCTGAGGGATTTTGAAACTTACGATTATTCTGATTGTTAAACGTAAGCATCTTTCTCCTTTCATCAAGTCGGAAACTACATTTTGTCCTCGATCTTTACGTCCGACCACAAACTCCTGGTAGTCCTGCTCCAGGATTGAAGCTAGTTCTATTGCTTTGGCAAAAGTGATGGGTTGATGACCAATGATTATGCTTTGTAATCCATTATTTAAGCCCCTTACAAATTTCTGTGCCTTCTTTAGTTCAGTTGTACAAAAGTCTGAGGCAAAACACTGTAGCTGTAAGAATTTATTTTAGGGCCATATAACAATTTCTCTTAAAATTAGACCATTTTGAGCTTGATTCGTCTGAAGGAGCCTTAAGATATTTAATAGGGCTCATAGAGACGAACATATGAAGCCCAAGAACGCATCAATCAGACACTAGGATAGTAGGCTATGGCCTCGAGAAGCATGTCATAGGTAGAGCCCACTTTAAATTTAGTGATAAAACTTACCATTATGTGGTCTTGTTTCATAGGGCTCGTCGATATGAGTCCAACTGTGCCAAGAACACATGATTCCGAGTTTGGGGTAAAATGTTACACTTGTTTAAAGTTTAAAATTTTATTTTATATTAAAAACAAAATTTTAAAAATAAAAAAAATAAAAATTTTATTTTTGTGTTAGCAGTTGATGCAAGCAGGCATCAGCAGTTGATGCGAGCAGGCACCAGCTTTTGCTGATGCAAAAGGGATAGGTGAACTATTCACGTGCCCCAATGGGCAGTCATCGCCTATTGCGGCAGGCGTCACCTGATGCAATAGGTGATGTGCAAGCTAGTTGCTGGCTAGCCTCTGGTTCAAGCTTTAGGACGCTCCGGTAGCTGTTGGATGTGCGACAAATGTGGCACATCCAGCCAGCTGATGGGCCTATTTAAGGAGAGGGAGGGGGTTCAACTTGCCCCATCCCCTTTCTCTTCTCCTTTCCTCTTATTTATGCTCATTTCTAAGCGTTAAATGAGCATTTCTAAGTTGTTTCTCGCCCGTTTCCTTCCGTTAAAAAACTCATCCTAACTAATTCGAGGATTCCATACGTCGTGAGGGGGTCCATTTTTCAAGTTAGCTACTCTAAAGGAGGAAAATGACCCAGGGTAAGGGGAGACTCTATCCACCATTTTTGGGCTGAAAGGAGAAAACATCCTAGTTTAAGGGGAGACTTTGTCGGCCACTTCCAACCTGGAAGGTGTGATGGCCACCCCTTTATTAAAAATAAAATAATCATCAAATAATAATAAAAAAATGTTTGACACACTCAACCATCACACACGTGTCCGAACATGATGGCCGTCGATGCAGAGAAAAGTCACATATGTAATCATACTAATCATAAACATAGCACAGAGTCATAGCTTAGCCAAACTATTTCATAATCACTTCATAAAATTTTACATAGACCAAGGACCACAGTGCGTAGAGTTGATAATTTTTATAACGATAACAAGTCTTTGGGCACATCATGCCCTTAAACAACAATCATATAAATATTACATATTTTTCAAAAGAAGATAACATATAATTGAATTGGGACACTATTATTCCTTCACTTCTGCCCATACTACATTACCTGCAGGATCTAGGGGTAGGTGAGTATATTTATACTCAATAGGTTGATTTAAAATCAAAAGGAAATGCAAAGTAGAAAATCTTTGAAACCCCTTATAGTATTTTCATAGAAACTTTTATCAACGATAAATTATGCAAAAGACAAAATAGTTCCGAATCACATCACATCCATAAGCCATGATACCTTATAGCCTACCCTTGACCTCATGGGGCAGCAAGGGCTAATTAGGAAAGGAGTTTTCCCATAATACTCCACCATGTGCACGCCACTTGCCAATTATTTTCTCGGTAGACATCAAAACACTATGATAATTTAGGGTTCTCAAGCCCAAGAATTACCCATCACATATATGTAACAAAAACATAGCAAAACACATGCTAAAACAGTTCTTCACATAGCATGTTTTCCTAAAATTAGTCACATAAGCATAGCCATGTCAAATCATTCATAAAAAGTAATACTAAGCACTCCTTTAGGGTTTAAACCCCCCTACCTTAAGCCTTGGTTATAAACTCATAAATGTAAAGGCCTCGAACATTGAAAACAGCCCCACTGCAGCGTCCAAAACATTCAATTTAGTGGAGAACGCCTTTTGAATGACTCGATTCGGACGTAAAACGGTTGAGAACGGAGGAAAAAAAGTTTTAGAAGTGGAAAATTGGAAACAACAGGAAAAAAAGACCCAAGAGCACTATTTATAGGTGTGCATGTGTGGGGATGCGCATGCAACATGGCATGCAACAATCATGTGTTACACAGCAGCGACGCATGTGTGACTTGCATCGTGCACGCGTCACCTACACCGCTAGGGCCCTCGTCGCAGCTTCGGCGCAATGACGTGCGGCGCGATCGTGACGCGCAATGGCGCAGGCCTGATCCTACATGATGTGGACCTGCCACATGGGCCCAGGTCCAGGCGGCGCCGCCGGCTGGCACGACTGATGCCAACCGCGTGCATAAGCCTTTTTTTTAGACCAAAAGATTTAAATGCAAGTATCTTTCTCTCCCAAGCTCTGATTAACGTGTTCCACGTACCATTGGGCTCATATCGACAAGCCCTACAAAACTAGACCCACATAGGTAGGTTATCTCAAACCTTTAAAGTAGGTCCCACTGATGTGGCATGTTTCCCAAGGTTGTAACTTTCGACCCCGGTGTCCGATTCGAGCACTTCGAAACCCATTACACTAGTCTTTCCATGTTCTACCACAAACTTATAAAACTTCAATACGTAACAACTTTTTTAACTAATTAAAAAAATGTTACAAACTCCAAAATAAGCTTATTAGAGGTTAAAAAGAAAACTTACTGGAACTTCAAAGACATTACAGAAGGATTTTTCCCAACGCAAGGGGAGACTCGGCCATTGCTCTTAAGCCCGGGAACGAGACAAGACTCAAACCGCCGGCCGTTACTCCGGTTCATTTTAAGAATGATGGGTAGGTGGTTTTAAGCTCTAATTCCTTGTTACAACTAAGCATTCTATTTCATAATTTATTTGTCTCTTAAATAAAATATTATTTCAAAAAATGATATTATTAAGGGTGGATATGTGCTAAAATAATAGCATTGTGTACGCCTCTTAGTGGGATTTTGTTGTGGTATGTTCTTTGAATATTATTATTTTAATGATATTATGATCGATTTTGATACAATTTGAAGAGTAGTTATGTGGTATAAAGCCCAAAAACTATTATCGGTTTTGGAGGGTAGCTATTTGGTATAAACTCCAAAAGCTATCAGTGTTATGAGTCCTAGGTACTGCCTATTATGATATATAGTGTGCCCATGATCTTTATTTTTTTATTTAACTTATCATGTTCTTTTGTTATTATTAATTTAGACATACACAACTTTGATTTTCCTAAGACATAATAAGTCTTGTTTTGTAAAGTTTTTATAATTAAGTAAATTAATGAATAATTACTCTTCTGTACGCGGTTGATCTTGGCCCATTATTTTATTACGAATTAATGGCACTCCAACTTTTAAAGTAATTTAAAAAGTTGGCGCACTACAAGTTTTATGCAGTTGTGCAAATACTTAAGCATTACTGACATTACGAAGATAAAGCTGAACTTATTTTTTACTATGATCATACAACACTTCAGCACATTAATAGTCAAGAGAAGTTCCCTAAGCTAGTTATGCCCAATGGGCTGCATATTTGTAAGAATTTACCTTTGTGTTGAAGCACAAGTATGCAGTTCAAAACCACGTGGCTGATGACTTGAGCCACTAAGCTAGTTTTTTTGCCACTCTGTGTGCATTGGTATTGGGATTTGATTCATTTCAAGACTTATTGATTGTGGATCCCTATTTATCCTCCTATTTCTCTAGTGTCATGACTAGTGTTGAAAATGAGAAGATAACTAATTTTTTTTTCTATGATGGGTTTCTATTTGGGGGCAGCTAGTTGTGTATTCTAGTTTGCGGTTTGCATTTGAAGATAATTAAGGAGCTACATGAAGAAGGCCATGTGGAAATAGATAAGACATTTAAGCTTGTGTCTTCATCATATGTTTGGCCTTTTATGTACAAAGAGGTATATAGATTTGTAGGTAGATGCTAGATATGTCATGTTGCAAAGGAAAAAACTACTAATGCGGGTTTGTACATGCCGCTTCCTATTGCTAAGCAACCTTGTGCTGATATGAGCATGGATTTGTTCCTCAATTGCCACATACATAGCAAGGTATGAATATTATCTTGTGGTTGTGTGGTTGTTGATAGGTTTTCTAAGATAACATATTTTGTGTCTTGCACTTATTGACACTTCACATGTTGCTTTACAATTAATTCAAAAAGTTTATCGGTTGCATGGATTGTTGTTGTCTATTATTTCATATAAGTTTTTTGAGTCATAGTTAATGTTCATTTTGGAGGTTAACATGTACATTGTGACACCCTGAATTTATGAGGTATTTTATGTGACAAGAATGCTAGGATTAATTAAATATAAAAATTATTAGATAGTATCATCAATGCCAAAACTGAACACTAGAGGGCATGTTATATTTAGCATTCATTTTGGAGGTTAATTCACATACATTGTGACAGCCTGAATTTACGAGATATTTTATGTGACAAGAATACTGAAATTAATTGAATTTAAAAATCTATTAGACAATGTCACCTATGTCAACACCGACACGTCTGAGGGAGCATCAATGAAGTTTCAAATTTACTGTTGGCAAACATTAACATGTTGGTAGGCACACAGACGAAGTCATAAATCTATTGTTGGCAAATAGCGACATGTCAATAATGACATCAACAATTCTTCTAATTTATATATCAGTGGAACTATCAACACATTCAAAACCATTCAAAGAAATTAATTACACACCATTATGCACCAATTTTTATTACTTTGCTCCCCTATAAATACTCTTTGATGGCTTACGATTCTAATCCCTTTAAAAACTGACTTCTAGTCAAAGGGAAAGACCTATGGTATAATAAATTAGAGAAAAAGAGAGAAAGGAATGGAATGCAGGAGACCATGCACACTGTAAGCATTAAAGGAAGGTCAGATTACTAACCTTGTAACCATATGTTTATTTGACTGATTGTTTATTGTGAGAAGTGTAAATTTTTAATGTTTTCTATTTACTCTAAAGTTTTATTATTTTTTGTTACTGTAAAGTTTTACTATTGTTTATTTGTTTTGATATTTTGTGATGTCTACGTTCAACTATGAATTTTTTTGGGTTTATTTTAATTTTTAGTTGGAAAACATTAGTGCCTAGTATAATCCACCAAGTGTCGCACTAATTATTGTCATTTTCCATGTAATTCTTTTTATTAAGGAAGTGGGCCCCACCTTAGAACCCACATCTATCGCAAGTGACGTGGCATCTTCTTTGGCTACCGACCTTCACTTAACATGTTAAATTGGCTTGGGCCTTGTCAAATTTGTTTTTTGTCCATTTTAGTAAGTGGGTTCATTTATTCCCCTTTTGGACTCAATTTGAGCTAACTTACTTGCCCTAGCTATAAATAGAAACATTGGTCATTTCCCTATTTGGGGTGAGTTAAGATTTTAGAGGTTTTTGGATAGCTCAATCCCCTCTCAAGAAGGGTAAAAATCCAAGGTAAAACACTCAAATCTCTTTCATGTTTTCTTTTGATTTCACCTTCAATCTCATGTTCTTCTCAAGTTCATTCTTTTACCAATGTTTTGAAACCCTAACTTCTTATTCTTACTTCTACTCTTATGATTTTCATTTTATACACAAGAGGATGCTAGATTTATCCTTTATTAGTAGTTTTGAGTCTCTATTTGGTGGAAAGGTTGGATTTTTGCTTAGGGCTAATGTAACATAATTTATTATGTACGGATTCCTTGAGTTTGGGAGGAGATTGAAGGGTCTACAATCTGATTTGAGGAAAGGGGTTTTTATTTGATGAGTTTTTACTTGCATTAACACCATATTTGTGGGTGAGTTCATGTTTTTGAAGTTTATGGATGTGTGAACTTCAATCTTCTTGAATGGATGATTTAATGGTGTTTTGACAAAGAATGATTATATGAACTTTCATTGAGTGTTATGGATTTTTATGGAATTTTTGGAAGAATTCGATTTGATATCCTGCAAGTAAAAGAATTGTTTTTGCAAATTTCTTGACAGATCAATTGGCTAAATGCATATTTGAAATCCTTTGTTCCCGATCAATATCCCCTTGAGGCCGATCAAATGGCTATATAGAATGTGACTCCATGCTTAATTTTTAACCAAATTTTGATCATTTCATCATATCTTCCACATGCTACATTAATCATGTATGACTCATGTTCCATGAGTTTTTGCTTACTTATGAACATGACTATTTATGTTTATGTGTACTTAGGATTAAACGATCTCATTAGCCACGTATAAACCATGTTTCATGTATGATAAGGTTGCTGATTAATATAAATACTTATGTTTTCATACATTTAGCATTGTTCACATATGTATCATGTTGCATACATAATGAACATGAGTTGTTAAGCAATGTTTAACTGTGTTTAACCTTGAATAACCGTTGTGTGTCATAGTTTCCAAATTAGTCGTATTAGGGATTTGAATAAAATGGTTTTACATCTGAATGGTTGGGTTTCCTCCCTGGGTGAGAAGACAAAATGCTATAATGAGAAAACTATTGAGACTTTTGGACTAAGCATCCAGGTTGGTGTGTCCGGGTACACCAGCTAACCAGGGGCACTTCTAGTTTATACGCTTTGCCAAAATGCTTAGGTATTTCCTTCTTAGGAATGTCAGGGTGAGCAAGTTGTTTTAGGTATTTCCTTCTTAGGAATGTTGGGTAAGCAGGATCAATATATTTGGGTACTGGGATTTTTCTATCGTTAGACATTCATTGTGCTTATTTACATAGGGTTTGTGTATGAATTATGATGCTTATGTTTATGCAAGTTGTGTATGGATTAGGACACTTAATCATGTAGGATGTGTGTGGATTATAATACTTAATCATGAAAGATGTGTATGGATTATGATACTTGATCATGCAAGATGTGTATAGATTATGATACTGGAATGCACAGGTTGTGTGTGTAGATTATAAAATACAATTAAGACATGATGCACCGGTTTTGCTTATGGATATATAATTAATGAATGTAATATTCATAGGTTGTGCATGTGAGGGATTGATGTGCTCTTGTGTTATTAACTTTGATTTTACATAAGGTTTACATTATGCGACTTAAGTTGTGCTAATATGAGCCTTATCATTTCAAACCCTTACTGAGCTAAGTTCACCTCATTTGGCTTGTTTTATTTTGGGGTTGTATAGTTGTGCCATGCAGGTATTCATGATGATCTATTTTACAAGCATGGAGGCAATTAGAGGCATATGGAGTGGGGATCAACTCTTATATGTCTTGAGATAGACTTTTGATGACTTATGTTATAACTTGTGATACTTTATATGCTACGAGTGAGCCTTATTTGATGGCTTAGACATGTTTGTTTTCATTTTGAGGTTTAAGACTTATTATGTTTTTATGAGATTTATGTGGGTATATGAATAATAAGAGACTTTAATTAATTTTTTTATTTTTTGTTAATTAATTTTTCACAAAGTGGAGTGTTGTCTACTTTGATCTAGCCCAGTTTTGGGTTAGTATTCACTTCATCATGTCTTCGTCATCTCTCTTTGTCCGAGTTCAGGTAAAGAGGCTATGGTGGGGTGTGACATTTATAGTTAGTGAGCATGTTTGGTAATGTGATGTGATGCATGTCCTGATGTTATAGATTATCTAAGAGAGCTTTATCACGCTTTTGATCAATGATGGTAATAATGAATCATATAGATTAAATTTCATAACTATTGTTCAAACGAGAGATTTTATAGTTTCGATGATGTAGTTTTATAATTTTACAAAAATGAATATTTGGATTACCAATATGGTCTATGTTTCTCTTCTAACCCTATCCTCGACAAGATCATCAATACGTCGGTAATAACATCAGTGGCAAGAGGAAGATGAATAGTATTAGTGTCAACACCTAGGGACACATTAGTGTTAGACTGAGCATTGATTGTGAGACCATCGCATTGGTGACAATGAGGGAAAATTGGATTCTCACATTTACCTCTTGTCGGCAAGGGTTCGGCATGTCAATGATGGTGTCAATGGTCATCGACACCTTCACCGACATGCCGACTATCCTACAATGGTATATCATTTTATAATTTTCAAGCAAGGTTTCTCCTATTATTTATGTGGCACCCCGTGTACCGATTACGCTTAACCATGAGGGTTAGGGGTAATGCTGTCATTTTAGATAAATTTTAAAAGGTTTTAAGGGATGAAATTCTCATATTTAGTTAAAGCTCGAAGTAACGAGCACAACAAATCAAAGATCACACAAAATGGAGGTCAGGACCGAAAACTATGACCTTCGAGAAGCATGAAAAATAGGCAAGACCCACATGAAAAGAGTACGATATTTTGCTTTAAGTGGGTTAGTATCGAAGGGCTTGTCAATACGAGTCCATTGGTGCCACGAGTGTGCCATTTTGACTTCAGGGTAGGAAGCTATCGCGTTTTGAAGTTGAGATATTATTTGAATAAAATAATATTATATTAGATAGGATTGCTGACGAAGCGGATAGGATTGCTGACGAAGCGGATAGGATTGCTGACACAAGTAGATAGGGTTGACGATGAAGCAGATAGGGTTGCTGACAAAGCGGATAGGATTGCTGACAAAGTAGATAGGATTGATGACGCAAGTGGATCGGGTTGACGACTAAGCGAATAGGGTTGTTGACAAAGCAGATAAGATTGCTGACACAAGCGGATAGAATTGACACATGTCAGCCTCACATCTATCCAGTTTTTCTATAAATAGCATCCACAACATCTAGTTTGGGGAAGGGGAGACTCTCTCACGTTTTCTCATTTCTTTCCCACGTTCAGAAACTTCTATTCTTCATTTCTTACTCATTTTAAGTCCGGTTCGAGTCATTCAAGAGGCGTTCCTAGCTAATTAAAGGGTGATCTACGCAATGGAAGCATCCATTCATTGAGTTAGCAATCCTATTTAGGGGAAACATCTCGGGGCAAGGGGAGGTTTTGTCCGCCGCCTACGGGCGCATAAAAGGTAAAACGTCTCCGAGTAAGGGGAGGTTATGTCCGCTGCTTACAAGCGCGAAAAGGGTAAAGTGTCTCCGAGTAAGGGGAGGTTCTATCGGCCGCCTACGGGCGCATGAAGGGTGAAGTGATCCCGAGTTAGGGGGAGGTTCTGTCTGTTGCCTACTGGCACGGAATGAGAAAAGTATTCCGAAGTTAGAGAAGGTTCTGCCTCCGGACTTGAAAGGGAAGATGCCCTAAGGAAATGAGCAACTCTGAACGTTTCCACTTCTGGAACTACAAGGGAGTACGCTTTTCTGACCTTCTAATTTAATATGATTTATATGAATGCACATCTTAATTAGTAAAATACTAATTAAGATATATATAAATTGCTATGATCTGATATATGCTGATATGTTCCTATTCGATCTACTTTGATATATTCTGTGGTGATCTGAATTACACTAAAATGCTCTATTGTGATATGAGATACTCTAATCTGATATGATCAATATGGTTAGATGAAATCTGATATTATCTAATAGGATCTGATCCAACATGCTCTTTTGTGTGTTCTGCTCTGCTCTATGATAGAGTGGGATGTGTGGTTTTGTTATTATTATGCTAACCTATGTGAGATGTGTATTTCGCTGATTTATTGGCTTCCGTTTAACTCCAATGATTTATAATTTTTTTGTCCAATTCCAAATAATTATTCGGATATAAGGATATACGTATTTTAACGTATATGATTTGGTGATGTCTAATGCATGTATTAGCCGTTAGGAAGAACTACGTTTGGATCCGATCATATTGGAATAACGTCAGAGATGGTATCCAATATGCACGTAGGCAACCAACGGAACGATAACGTTGGACCGATCCAAATTAGTTATAAAATTAGGTTTGTTGTTATCTACGCACAATAGAATGTTAAAGTTCCGCAGTGCATTGAGGAATGTTATGACTCTCGCACTCAGAGTCTGCAGCTCTTAGTCAGTCGGTTTTAATTTTTTTGCTTAATTTAATACACTCTGATTCTGTCTTCCGATCTAACCCCCAGTCCGGGTCGGGTTTTCAGGATCTGGGCATTACAAAAATAGTATCGGAGCTGTGCTCCGTCTGCGAGAGAAAAATATTATTTTATTCAAATAATATCTCAACTTCAAAACACGATAGCTTCCTACCCTGAAGTCAGAATGGCACACTCGTGGGACCATTGGACTCGTATTGACATGCCCTTTGAAACAAGACCACACATGAGTAGGTCCCACACTTATCAAGTAGGTCCGCCTATATAGCATGCTTCCCAAGTTCATAATTCTCACTCCCGATCTCTGTTTCACGTGTTCTTTGAACTGTTTGACTCGTATCGTTGAGCCCTTCAATACTAACCCGCTTAAAGTAAAATATCATACTCTTTCCATGTGGGTCCTGCCTATTTTTCATGCTTCTTGATGGTTGTAACTTCCAGTCCTGTTCTCCGTTTTGCATGATCTTTGATTTGTTGTGCTCGTTACATCGAATTTTCGTAGGCAGCGGACAGAACCTCCCCTTGCCCCGGGATGTTTCCCCTAAATAGGATTGCTAACTCGAGGAATGGACACTTCCATTGCGTAGATCACCCTTAAATTAGCTAGGAACACCTCTTGAACGACTTGAATCAGACTTAAAATGAGTGAGAAATGAAGAACATAAGTTTCTGGATGTGGGAGAGAAATGAGAAAACGAGGGAGAGTCTCCCCTTCCCCAAACTGGATGTTGTGGATGCTATTTATAGAAAAATTGGATAGATGTGAGGCTGACATGTGTCAATTCTATCCGCTTGTGTCACCAATCCTATCTGCTTTGTCAGCAACCTTATCCGCTTCGTCGTCAACCCTATCCACTTGCATCATCAATCCTATCCGCTTTATCAGCAATCCTATCTACTTTGTTAGCAACCCTATCCGCTTCATCGTCAACCCTATCCACTTATGTCATCAAGCATATCCGCTTTGTCAACAATCCTATCTGATATAATATTATTTTATTCAAATAATATCTCAACTTCAAAATGCGATAGCTTCCTACGCTAAAGTCAAAATAGCACACTTGTGGCACCAATGGACTTGTATTGACGAGCCCTTCGAAACAAGACCACACATGAGTAGGTCACATACTTTTAAAGTGGGTTTGCCTATGTAGCATGCTTTCCAAGGTCATAATTCTCCCTCCCGACCTTTGTTTTGCGTGTTCTTTGAACCGTTGGACTCGTATCGATGAGCCCTTTGATACTAACCCACTTAAAGCAAAATATCATACTCTTTTCATGTGGGTCCCGCCTATTTTTTATGCTTCTCGAAGGTCGTAACTTCCGGTCCTAACCTTTGTTTTTCGTGATCTTTAATTTGTTGTGCTCGTTACTTTGAGCTTTAACAAAATATGGGAATTTCATCCCTTAAAACCCTTTAAAATTTAACTAAAATAACAGCATTACCCCTAACCCTCTTAGTTAAGCGTAATCGGTACACGGGGTGCCACATTCTTCCCCCCTTAATCGAATTGCATCCTTGCAATTCTCCTAAAAATACTTGTCAAAATTCATAATCAAAATATATGTTCCACCCCGATCCCGCACTTTTCAAGTGGGTCTGCCCATGTAGCATGCTTCCCAAGGTCATAATTCTCGCTCTTGAGCTCCGTTTTGTGTGTTCCTTGAACCGTTGAACTCGTATCGATGAGCCCTTTGATATTGACCCACATAAAGAAAAATATCGTACTCTTTCCATGTGGGTCCCACCTATTTTTTATGCTTCTTGAAGGTTGTAACTTCCGGTCCTAACCTCCGTTTTGCGTGATCTTTAATAGACGGATCAGACAGAATGGACAAATCAGACATAACAAACAGATCAGATAAATCAAACTGAACAGACAAATAAGACAGATCAGACAAAACAAATAGATTTAATAGATTAGACAGATTAGATAAATTAGATGGATCATACAGATCAGAATAGACAAATTATACAGATCAGAATAGACAGATCATAGAAATTAGACAGAACTAACAAATCAGATAGATCAGACATAACAGATAGAATAGACAGATCTAATGGATTTAGACGATCAAACAAATCAAACAGAACAAACAGATAAGACAAACTAGACAGATTAGATAGAACATACAGATCAGACAAATCAAACAGAATGGATAGAACTAATGGATCAAATAGATCAAACAAAAATGGACAGATCAGACATAATAGATAGATCAGACATAGTAGATAGAACAGATAGATCAGACAGAAACTATAATGCCCGAGATTTTTCATCCCTTTTTCTTAAAACTCATAGAATTTTTTTTCCATAAATCGGAGTCAAAACGATAAAATCAAAACCTGTATAAACAGTTTATAATTTAAAACATCATACGGTTAAACATCGTACTGTCAAATCAAATATCCTCAGGCGCTACTCGAAAACACACGTACGAATAAATTTGCTATGATCATAGACTTTTAAATACAAATCACTCTCCCAGGCATCCCTAAGTACAAGTCCCATAACAGTCCACAGACTCATCCAAATGAAAGTCCAGAATAAACATATTAACGTCTCGTCTCACCCAATATAAGAGATCGTGGCACAAATAACTCACAGTGAATCAAGCAGATACCTGAGTCAACGGGAATCAATCCACCGCTGAAACGAGCATCCATCTCCAGGAGCTCTCCGTACAACCTGCAAAACCTCCTGTGCAACGGGGCTAAAAATAGTAGGGTGAGTATTTTTATACTCAGTAGAAAAATACCCAGTAGGGGAAATCCCAAACGGTGAACTCACAAGTTCAATAATGCATGCATCATGCAACTCAAACACGAAGCAGTCAACGTAACATAATCATAACATGCTCAAACGCATACGATCATACCAAAGGCACTATCGTGCCACAGACATACCGAAGGCACCATCATGCCAAAATCATACCAAAGGCACCATTGTGCCAAAATCATACCGAAGGCACCATTGTGCCAAAATCATACCGAAGGCACCATTGTGCCAAAATCATAATATCCAATCAACTTACACAAACACCCTTATCCAGGGTTATACACACTTACTCGTACCACCGTACGCATACTCATACAACATACGCATACTTGTACGACCTTACTCGTACAATCAGACTTGTACGACCTCACTCGTACAGTCTGCACAAAATCATACTTACTGTCTTACTCAGAAACATATTCTCACAATCGTACTCATACTCTTACAGTTGTGCTCCTCCACATACTCTTACAGTCGTGCTCATACACATACACTTACAGTCGTGCTCATACACATACACTTACAGTCGTGCTCATACTCACTCTTACAGTCCTGCTCATACACATACAGTTGTACTCACACTCATACAGTCGTACTCATACACATAATCGTACACATATCAACAACCACTGAAGCTCATTACAACTAATAAGCTCCAGCGTCGAAATGGAAAAGAATGCCACTGGGGCAACACCTTAACCTCCGGGGAGTAACTAGACGCCATGGACTTTTCCGAAGGTAAGGCACACCAATGCTCATGGGGCACTAAATCAAACAGGTAAGAGTAGATCCATGATACTACTTACCTGAGCACGCAAACATAAACACCCACACATAAGGGGTCATACAGTTGCCCACCATAATGGGTCTTATAGTGCCATAGAATCGCCCACCATAATGGGTCTTATAGTGCCAGAGAATTGCCCACCACAATGGGTCTTATAGTGCCATAGAATTGCCCACCATAATGGGTCTTATAGTGTCATTGCCACTCTTGGGAAGAAAACATACAGTGCCACTTGGGCAGAAACATACAGTGCCACTCTTGGGCGGAAACATACAACACTCTCAACAGAGCATCAAACGTCTGGGCTTACACAGCACACAGACCAAATCAGAAACATACGTCGCTCTCAGCAGAGCATCAAACGTCTGGGCTTCATACAGCACGCAGACAAAGTCAGAAACATACATCGCTCTCAACATAGCATAAAACGTCTGGGCTTATACAGCACGCAGACCAAATCAGAAACAACGTCGCTCTCAGCAGAGCATCAGACGTCCAGTGCTCTACACAGCACACAGACAACATCTCGTAGGATAAACACCATAGCAAGACATGATAAATGCTCGGCCGACTCACTAGCGGCCAGCTCAAACACGGAACTTAATCCGTCGAACCCTCAGGTCTCAAACTCACAACACTATCATTAGCTGTGCTTATAATTCAAGTTTGAATTAAGTATATTATGCGGTACAATTATGCCACACAAACTCACAGTCCTCGACTGGTCAAACCGAAGCTGAGCCCGATCCGAAACCCAAGTTCGTCAAGGCAACAGACTTCACTTACCCGTCCACATCATGGACAAAACTCATCGTACACCAAACCCTTACAGTCTTACATACTTCGCCATCCATCTCATGGCCAAATCCTCTTACACTGACATCCTCAAATAACGCTCCTCAGAGCCAACCCAGTTGTCGCCCTCTTACTTATATCTCACTTATTATTATACTTACTTTTCACTTCATAATATGTACGTTATGCTTGTACAATTATGAACACTCTTACTGTTTGACAATCGCCCAACATACAATCCAACCCAAACCGATCCATTCTAATCCTTGCCCGTCATACTCATATCCTCTGTCATACGCTTACACAACTGTATCCAAATTCAGACAAAGCCTCTGTCAGCTCTTACTGTCCATTGCCCATACCTCTGCCCACATACACTTACGCATAACCATATCATAGGCAAAAAGCCATCATACATACGTATGTCTCACACATACGTAGAACATACACATATGGTCATACATACGTAACTTACAAACATGCACGCTAGCCATCACTAGCACATGCATACATACGTCAAACATACACGCTAGCCATCACTAGCACATGCACATACATCAAACGTACACGCTAGTCATCACTAGCACATGCACACACATAAGGGCGGAGAGCGTGGGGCGATGCTCGACAACAAAGGAGAGGTGGAGGACAGCTCTGTGTCAACTCCATTCGGTGGCCAAGCCAACCGATGGTCAGGCGGCACAAATGCGGCGCCTAAACCCAGAAGTATCCGTGTGGCCACATGCACACGCAACCCAAAAGGGTGGGGGAGAGGGCTGAAAAGAGGCAACCCAAGGCCCACAAAAGCCAACAGGGCCAAGGCCCTAGCTGTGGCCAATCTAAGCGACGACATCGCCGATCGCCACCCACAACCAATACCCATGGTGCGGGCGGCTGTACATCTCGCAAGGTATAGGGCAAATGGCAAGCGGCCCATTCCGAGCGGTAATATAATTAGGCCAAGTGGGGCTGACCCTCACTGTCGCTGAGCCGGGGCAGAGCCCATAATGGCCAAATAGCATACGGCTCGCCGATGACCACGGCCCGAGACGCACCCAAAGCGTCTAATCGGGCAGAGCAAGGCAATAGGGCGAGGCAGGGTTGGAAACGGCAACCCCCTACCGACACTGGGTCGAGGTAGGCTGGACAGAGTCCATCCGGTGGCCGGACGATGACGGGAAACACACCGGCGTCCAAAACATCCCACGGATAGTGAGATGCAAATAGTAACAAAAACCCGACCAAAAGATCGGTAGCTCACCACGGAGCGAAGAAAGCATGGCGGCGGATCTAGCCAGCACCTATAGGTTCCTAGCGGCCAACTAAACATAAGTCTAGTTGAGAGCGGCCGCAAATGATGTCAAAATCGTACACCCATAGTGCAAAAACGGGATTGAAGGAGAGAAAAACCCGAAAAAAGGTTTGGTACCTCGTGGAGGAGCGAAGAGGCTGTGGCGGCGGTCATAGCTGGTACCTACGGACTCGTGGCGGTGAGGCAAGGAGAATCCCGACAAGAATCGGTGAAATCCGACGATGGAGGAGGGAGAACGGAGCAACCGGATATGCCCTCGGGCTTTCTCACAAAACCACTGGACGTGGAAAAACTTCTGGAAGTCGATGTCGGTTCTGTGAAAACCGATGAATGATTTCTTTATATAGTTAAATCTTTTTAATTTTTTACATCTATGTCCCTAATGCGCGTTAACTCAACGGTTACGCGCTATAGCTCCAAACTTCGCTCCGTAAGCGCGCAGCGAGGCCCGCGGCCTGCGACTAAGCCCCACACCCAACTCTACGGGTATAAATACGAGGTATGGATATATAAATATAAATACACCGAAGCGTCACATTTTCCCGCCGAAAATGACCAAAAAAATAGCAGGAAAATCCCAGAAAATCGTAGAAAAATCAGGGACCTTACAGAAATAGAACAGACAAGTCATATAATTTAGATAGAACAGACATATTAAACAAAACAAACAAAGTATACAAATTAGATAAATCAGATAGAACAAACAGAATGGACAGACAAATAAGACAGATTGGACAAAATGGAGCCGTGATACCAAACGACGTTCTCCTCGACACTCATGGGGTAGCAAGAGGCTTAGAAGGATAGGAGCTTTCCCATGATGATCCACACGTATGTGTGAGCCAAAACCAATTTTTTGGTGGGTATCCAGACAGATAGGGCATTGATACTTTTAGGTTTTACCCCAGAACTATCCAGAATGTGCACATATGCAAAATATAATGCAAAATGTCAGTTCTGTCAGTTCTATCTAATCTCTATGATTTGTCTATTCTGATTTGTAAAATCTGTCTATTCTAATTTGTATGATCCGTCTGATTTATCTAATCTGTCTAATCTATTAAATCTATTTGTTTTGTCTGATCTGTCTGATTTGTCTGTTCAGTCTAATTTATCTGATTTGTTTGTTATGTTTGATCTGTCCGTTCTGTCTAATCAATTTGTTCTGTCTATTTTATCTGATGTGTCTGTTCTGTCTGATGTGTATGATCTATCCGTTCTATCTGATCTGTCCGTTCTTTCTAATCTGTCAAATCTATTTTTCTGTCTGATCAGTCCCTAATGTCTGATCTGTCTATTCTATCAGTACTGTTCGTTTTGTCTAATCTATTTGTTCTTGTCTGATCCTGAAAATTTATCTGACTTTAAAAATAATATTTAGATTTTGTTATTTGATATAAATTATCAGATTTTGATTGTGCAATTTATCAGGTGATTTAATTTCGTTAAATTCTGGATTGATCTGTCTGTTATAATTTGATATGCTTTATTTCCTAAAAATGACTTATCCGATGTTATAAGTCCATTCTGCTAATTTTGTTCCAATCATAAAATTGTCGGGTTATGTTTTTGAAGGGTTTGTTTTGGAATTATGCCTAAAGAGTTCATTAACCCTATTTTGCTTTTCCATAAATAGCATCTACAACATCCAGTTTGGGGAAGGGGAGACTCTCCCACGTTTTCTCATTTCTCTCCCACGTTCAGAAACTTATGCTCTTCATTTCTCACTCATTTTAAGTCCGATGCGAGTCGTTCAAGAGGCATTCCTAGCTAATTCAAGGGTGATCTACGCAATGGAACGTCCATTCCTAGAGTTAGCAATCCTATTTATAGGAAACGTCCTGGGGCAAGGGGAGGTTCTCTCCGCCGTCTACGGGCGCGGAAAAGGTAAAATGTCTCCGGGTAAGGGGAGGTTATGTCTGCCACTGTTATGTCCCGACCCGAAAACCAACCCGGGCCGGGGGTCCGAAGGCGATAAAAACCAAACCCAAAACCAAGAGTGGCACACTCTGAGTGCTAGAGTCTTCTTGTTCCCCTACGTGCTTCGGAACTTTAGCGCTCCGTTGCGCGTAGGCAAGAACTGGCCTAATTATATAACTAATTCGGATCGGGCCAACGTTGCCTTGCTGTTGGTTGCCTACGTACATATCGGATAACATCCACGATGTTACTCTGATACGATCGAATCCAGACATAGTTCTGCCTATTGGCTACTACATATAACCGGCATACCAAAAACACATACGTATAAAATACGTATCTCCGAATATTTAATCGGAGTTATACAAAAGCCCGATAAAACATTGGCAGCACACATCTCGCACTATCATAGAGACGAGCACCACACGACCACCATAACGTGCCTCACTCTATCCCAGAGCAAGACCACACAATCACATGTCTCGCTCCATCACTGAGCCGAGACCACATACATCACATGTTTCGCTATATCACTTAGCCGAGACCACACGCATCACACGTCTTGCTCCATCATAGAGTGAGACGGAACACAATCATAGGTCTCGCTCTATCATTGAGCCGAGACCGAACACACACACAACATGTCACTCTCTAACCCAGAGCAAGACGACACATATCATCATAGCATATAAGTAACGCATATCATAATACAAACACACGCACATCCTGTCTCTCTCTAACCCAGAGCGAGATGGCACACATCATGGCATATAAGCAACGCATATCATAATATAAACACACGCACAACCCGTCTCTCTCTAACCCAGAGCGAGACGGCACACATCATGGCATATAAGCATAGCAAGCATAATATAAACACGCACACAACCCGTCTCTCTCTAACCCAGAGTGAGATGGCACACATGCATCATGGCATAAAAGCATAGCATAGCACACATCATAACTAGCACATGTCGTTATAATTAAAATAGGAGGTAAGAAACTCTTAGTCCCCTGATGTCTCACGAAGTAGCTGTATTCAGGACGCTCGTTTCTGGGCGTCCTCCCCTTCAGATCTAGAGACAGCGGATAGAGCCTCCTCTAGCCTCCATACATTCATCACCTTGCACCGAAAGATGACCCGACCAACTCTCCCCTTTCCCGGAGACTTCTTGTTCTCTGCGCTGTGGGCGGCGGATAGAACCTCCCCTACTCGGGGTGTTCCTCACACATCGTGGCCCTTCGGTGGAGAACGAAGCCTCCCCTACTTTGGGCTACTTCTCTTGATTTGGCCCGGTAACGGAGGACGAAGCCACCTCTCTCACCGGGCCATCTCTCTCTCTCTCTCTCTCTCTCTCTCTCTCTCTCTCTCTCTCTCTCTCTCTCTCTCTCTCTCTCTCTCGGGGTAGGAGGGTGGTGGACAGAGCCTCCTCTTGCCCTGGGTCGTTCCTCCCTTATGGGAGTGCCAACTCGAGGAATAGACTATGCCATTGTGTAGATCACCCTCGAATTAGCTAGGAACGCCTCAAGAATGGAAGAAAACGGACACCAAACGAATCGGAAAACTCCTCCGGAAAATAGAACGGAATCCAAATTTATAGAGGAGAACCCGAGGGTGTACGAAACACCCCCGGAGACGCGCGCGCCACTCGTTGCGTGCCTGAGTGGTGCGTGATGTGCTGCGCTTGCAGGGCGCAGTCGCGCCCCGTGCTGCAGGGGCGCGACGACGCGCGGGAGCCGGCCCGCGATGCAGGCCCCGCCCCGCGTACGCACAAGACGACACGCGGGTCACCGCGCGGGCCCGCAGGCCCCCCCGCCACGCGGCGCTGCTGGCGTCACGATGATGCCAGATATTTTGTCCTCTTATGATTAAAATAACATTTTTCTATATTATTTTAATCCAAAAATATCTAAACTTCAACGCGTGATATCTTCTTACCCCGAAGTCGGAATCGTGCATTCTACATACCGATGGACTCATGTCGATGAACCCTTCGAAACAAGACTACACATGGATAGACTATCCCGCTCTTTTTGAGTGGGCCCTGCCCATGTGGCATGCTTCCCGAGGCTATAGCTTTCGCTCCCAACCTCCGTTTTGCACGTTCTTTGATTCGCCATGCTCGTTACTACAAGCTCTACCTAGATACAAGAATTTCACCTAATGAAACCCCCTAACACTAATCACAAAATACTAAATTACCCTTAACCCCACTTGGGTTAAGCGTAACCGGAAAACGGGTCGTTACAACCACTTACGAGTGCGAAAAGGGTAAAGTGTCTCCAAGTAAGGGGAGGTTCTATCTGTCGCTTGAGGGAGCATGAAGGGTGAAGTGATCCCGAGTTAGGGGGAGGTTCTGTCTGTTGCCTACAGGCACAGAAAGAGAAAAGTAGTCCGAAGTTAGAGAAGGTTCTGCCTCCAAACTTGAAAGGGAAGATGCCCTAAGGAAACGAGCAACTCTAATCGTTTCCACTTCTGGAACTACATAGGAGTATGCTTTTCTGATCTTCTAATTTAATATGATTTATATCAATGCACATCTTAATTTGTAAAATACTAATTAAGATATATATAAATTGCTATGATCTGATATATGCTGATATGTTCCTATTCGATCTACTTTGATATATTCTGTGGTGATCTGAATTACACTAAAATGCTCTATTGTGATATGAGATACTCTAATCTAATCTGATATGATCAGTTTGGTAGGATGAAATCTGATATTATCTGATAGGATCTAATATGATCTAACATGCTCTTTTGTGTGTTCTGCTCCGCTTTCTGATACAGTGGGATGTGTGGTTTTGTTATTATTATGCTCACCTATGTGAGATGTGTATTTCACTAATTTATTGGCTTCCGTTTGACTCCGATGATTTATAAGATTTTCGTCTGATTCCAAATAATTATTCTGATATAAGGATATACGTATTTTAACGTATGTGATTTGGTGATACATAATGCATGTATTAGCTGTTAGGCAGAACTATGTTCGGATCTGATCATATATGAATAACGTCATAGATGGTATCTAGTACGTATGTAGGCAACCAACAAAACGATAACGTTGGCCCGATCCAAATTAGTTATAAAATTAGGTTTGTTCTTATCTATACACAACGGAATGTTAAAGCTCCACAGTGCATGGATGAATGTTATGACTCTCGCACTTAGAGTCTGTAGCTCTTAGTCATTTGGTTTTAATTTTTTTGCTTAATTTAATACACTCTAATTCTGTCTTCCGATCTAACCCCCAGTCTGGATCGGGTTTTCAAGATCAGGGTGTTACAATTTATACTATTTATGAGGTATATAATTACATGATTTACTTGTGTGATGGATGCATAAATACATAAAAGGATTGCATGTAAGATAGTGGGGTAAGTAAATCCTATCTTTGATCTTGTAATGTGTAGATGTCCCTTGACTATTATATTAACTTAAGGACATATGGGCCTAGTGTTTTGTTGCATCCAAAGCAAGTCCATTTAGCGAAGTAGAGGAGCCTCAATATTAAGGCCCGACTCATGGTTCTCCGGCTCCGTAAAGGCTTGAGTGTTATGTTTGTTGAACCACTCCCCTAGCCAAGGAGTTAGTTCGAATGTGTTATAACATTCAAAGGTGAATGACCAAGAGCAGTGTAATAACAGAGGTTTCGATGATCATGAAATTTAAGATTCTCAAGCTCTTGGCTTTATAAGCCTTTGTGGGCCATTACTTCATGACATGCATAGAGCGGTTGAGAGTATTCAGCAAAAGTATGAAGCTTATTGTGTGTTAAGCTCCTTAATGTGGCCACAAAGTCTTAGTGGCCCCATGCTTTATCTTTATTGTGTAGTGGTAGATTTGAAATAAAATGTCATATTATTTATCTGATTGGAATAAATTATGGTTCTTGTTTAGCCATCGTACTGGGTATATTTTTATACTCACTATCATTATGAAACAAGTATTCATGAGCATTAAGCTGCTAGGAGGAATTGGTGTGTGTGGCAATGACGACTTTTCCAAACTACTTAATATGCAGGATTTCTATTGTTTTCAAGTTAACTCTTAGACTATTATGGATTACTGTAGGCATGTAAGTGCATATTTATTTTTGTTGTTGTGTATGATGTTCCTAGACATGGATTTATTTTTGTTGTTGTGTATGATGTTCCTAGACATGTACATAGGCAAGACTTGTTTCGTTTATATATGCAATGGTTTGATGACGAAGGTTAAGTACTCTGATTTGATATTTGTAATTTTGAAAAGCTAGGAGTTCATCCCTAAGATATTCTTAATGTGATATTTGATTTATTGACATTATTATTGATTTATTGTTGTTGAATTTGATAAAAATAAATTTGAGAATCTTGGGATGTACATAATTGGACTTTAGTAGTGCTTCTCACCCCAAACATAGGTGATTTACATATCATTGGCTAATTTGTTGAGGAGCTTGGTAGGTATTAATTTGAAGTCTTGAGATGAACAATTGTATAAGACTGAATTTTCTTATAATAGGACATTGAATAGAAATAAAGGTTTAGTCCATTTATCATTATCATTAGCTATAACCCCTGCTCACTATTGGATATTGGATTTGACAACTATGGTGGATTTAAAGAGTTTGCATGGCAAGACAAAGGATTTTATCCCACACCTACAAGATATGCTAAAAAATTGAGATATTGTTTGTTCATAATGTAAAGTACAAAATTGGAGGTGTTCTAAAGAGATGACATCTTGAGTTTGAAGTTGGTCATTATCTTATCTATGGGTTATTTTGACTAAAGAAAAAATTTTGATTGGTGAATACAAGAAGTTGTTTGCTAGGAAGACCACCCGTTTGATATTAGTGAGAACATCCGAAGGTGGCAATGGGCAAGGCTTATGTAACGACCCTAATTTTTGAATATGATTTTTTGCCTCTAATAATACTTATATTTAATTTTTTATTAAGTTTTAATTAATTTAGAATTTTACTGGATGATTTTTTGTAATATATGATAGAGCACTAAAAGAAGAGTGTAACGGGCCTTGAACTGCTCGAATTGGACAACGGGGCCAAAAGTTACGGCCCTGGGAAATGTGCCATATAGGTAGGCTCCACTTTAAAAGTATGGGATAATCCCCCATGTGGGGTTTAGTTTTGAGGGCTCGTCAATATGAGCCCAATGGCACAAAGAACGCGTAAATCGGAATCTGAGAAAGAAAGATACTTACATTTAAAGTTTTTGGTAATTTTGAAAAAAATGAATAAAAAAATAAAAAATGGCTGACGCAGGCTGATGCGGTTGCACCCGCCCCCTCGACTGGCTAGTGATGCAAGGTGGTCCCGCCATCATGTCTACATCGCGTGGAATCGGGCCTGTGCGATCGCAGGACACAATCGTGCCATGTGGCGCTGCGACCAAGGCCCGGTGGTGCGTGCTACGCACATGATGCAGGTTCACGCATGTGTTGCAGCCGTGTGACGTGCACTCATCGCGTGCCACATAGTGCGCATGTTCCCACGAGTACGTGCACCTATAAATAGTGGTGTTTCTTCTTCAGTTTCCAATTTTTCCAAATCATAAACTTTTTTTCCTCTGTCATAGGTTGTTTTAAGTTTGATTCAAGTTGTTCAAGAGGTGTTCTTACTTAAATCAAGCATGTCGAATATTGTGTAGGGATTATTTTTCCAATTTGAGACCTCTAAAGCTCAAAAACATGAAGTCCAAGTTCTTAGAGTCCAGTGGATTGTCTTCGTACTTGCACGGGAAGCAAGGTAGGAGGTTTTAAACTCTAAACACATGCTTAGCATTAATTTTGATGATTATTTTGCATGGATATATGTGTGTGTGAATTGATTTTGTACGCGCCACTTAGTGCCTAGGTTACATACACTATTTTTTATGCCCACCGAGAAAAATAATCGGCAAGTGACACACACAGGGTGGAGAATCATGGGATAACTTCTTCCCAAAGTAACCCTCGTTGCCCCAAGAGCATGAGGATAGGTCATTGGATATCACGACTTGTGGATTTGATGTGATTCGGATTTGAACTTGTGGATTTGATGTGATTTAGATGTGAGCTCGCGGATTTGATGTGATTCGGATTTTAGTTCATTGATTTGATGTGATTCGGAATTGAACTTGTGGATTTGATTTTTTTATGAACTAATTGATTTACTGGGTGATTTACCATGGATAAAAGATTATGTGAAAAGATTATAAGGTTTGTTTTTGAAGTTTTTGGTGCTTAGCATGACTTTCGATTTTAACTCAACCTACTGAGTATAAATATATTCACCCACCCCCAAATCTTACGGGTGTTGCAGCAAGGACAGAGGTGGAAGTGGAAGGGATTTCTGAATAATTATATCTTATGCAATTATTTATGTGACGAATGTGTAACAACATGATGTGCCTAGGGATTTAATAAACATTGTATAAGCTATCGGCTCTACACGTAGTGGTCCTTGGCATGTGTAATAATTTTATTGGCTATGCAATAACTTCATTATTTTTTTATGATAAATCCGTGATTGTTGTGCACCGACGGCTGTCACGTTCAGTCATGTGCTGGAAATTATGCGTGACAGATAAGGATATAATAATTATGTTATTATCGAAATGGCAGCCGTCATAACTTAGGCCTGGCTTGACCTCATAAAATGAGGATGGAGGGGCAGGGGTGACGGGCCCAAGTTTTGGAGCCCGAGGCTTAAATGAGCCTAGCTCGGGATCCAATAAGGCCCGATTGAGGCCCACAAGCCCATAGACTTATTGATTGGGCATAAGGCCGATCAATCTGCTTTGCAAGTTAGGCCTTAGGCCTTTAGGGCATGACCCATAAAAAGGAATTTATTTTTCGGCCGTCCCAAGGACTAACATGCTACTCGGCCTGGCCGCATGGGGGCCTCAAAAGGGCCCGGCCCCAACACTTTGACACCTCTAACCACATCAAGACATCTACATGTTCAATGTCAAGTATCTCATTTTATTTCTTGGTGATTAATCAGAGGATGAGGAATTAAATTCCATGGTGAATTCGTTCATACCCAAGGAGGATGTAGGCCCATTTATGGGCATATAATCCAAATCCTAATCTAGATGGATGAACACCAAACTGGGAGACTCGTTGAATCGATGTCAAGCAACATTAGCTATTTTAGTTTACTCATATTTCTTTAGTTAGAATTTTATTCAAAGTAGGCTTTGATTTTATTGGTTAAGTGGTAATAGTTGTAGTTGGACTCAATTATTTACATAATATGCCACTACAGTCTCCCATATTTATTAACGTCATTGCTGACCTTGGAATTTTTGTTTGTTTTGGTTATTTAATTAATTAGGCGACTTTTCCTCCCTGTCTTTATCTATATCCCTATTACCTTGTTTCTTGCGTGAGTGAACGTGAACCTGATTTATATAGCGTGTGCATCCCGTGAAGTTCACCCTCCATCAATTCTAGATGAGTTAAACAGAAAAAAGCTTTAAACTCGTTGACACTCCCCTTCCAACTTCTAAATCAATTATGACGCTTGTGACCATGCATGGTACCATGACGAAGATTCCAAACTATTTTAATCTAAGCTGCATGCGTTGTTAAGAAGGTATGAAAAATATAAGCCACAAGTGCCATAGGGAATCAAATAAGTTTAATTAGGAACTCCAACACATAAAGTTCAAGAGAATGCACCGGCTTAGTTCAATTACAAAGTGTCTAGACGGTCTTGTTTCAACTTTTACATGTTTCGTTTTTAGCCGTTTCAACTTTTACTTGCGGAATCCGTATCTACCATTTTATCCCCATTAGTTGGCATTATACGGGCATATATATCCTCCTACCACGTGACATTTGTCTGTATAAGCATAATCGTTACATGCACCCCGGTTAAACTTCTTTGCCCTCATTTCTTACTTCAACCTTAACTATTAAAATTTCTCTCATCCTATAGATTTAAAAATACATTTTATACTTATCTATCAACTATTTTCTATTTATCTTTTCCCTCTCCTTCTTCGGCACTATCAGCCCAACCTCAATCGCGCCGACCCCCCCCCCCCCCCTTTGTTTCTCTCCTTCCTCCTCCATCTCAACCCTGCTTTTGGTGGTTGTTGCTAAAGGCGCAATCCTTTTTGCTATGGCCTGGCGAGATCTAGTATAGTCAAAGATGGCCACAACTTGGCTAGATGATGTTAGGCCAGGCCAAATTAGGCCATGGCCTAGTTGGCCTGGCTTGGCGAGGCTAAGTTGCCACATCTCAGCCAGGCCACAGGGCCATGACCATGTCCAGCCAAATCTAGGTCTGATCGTGCCTTGTCTAGATCTAGGTCTTCCAAGACCAAACTAGCTAGCTAGAGGGCCATAGTCAGGCAAGGCCAAACCAATCGCCGTTAGATCTAGCCGCAGTCTTGGTCTAGCATCGATGCTTCGTTGCCACCAGCATAGCCGACCCCCTTTCAACTGTCGATGCAACAATTTCTCAGCTCTGTCACCGAATGTGAACGAGGAAGAATGAAAGAAGAAAGAGAAGAAAGATATGAGGGGGAGGAAGGAGTAGTGCAGCCTCTGTCAAATTTGTCGTCGACGGCCTTCTTTGAAGTTGAAGAAAGAATATCTTTATAGTATAGGTCTTTGTTGTGTACATTCACCCGGGCTTTCTTTCCACTCTAATTACTCTTTGTTTTATTGCATTAGGGTACTTTATTCAGTATTTGCTTATGTAATAGGTTGGTAGTATGACAGTTATGTGTAACGGATCAACTAGTGGCCCCACGGATTAGCCGGGCCCATTAGCTAGCACAACTCCCAAGGAGAAGGTGCAACTCCCTATATGAGTTGACCCTCTCCTCTCTTGTTTGGTTTATGCAATAGAAAACTCAGTTCTTCTTACCCTTCCTTCTTCCCACCTCATTGCGTGATTGTGCGAGGTACCGCTTGTGCCTAAACTGGGCACAACATTGATATCAAAGGCATCACGATCTCTGGCCATGACACTAGGAAAACACCTAGTTGTGGCCCTTGAAGTTCAGCCCAAGAAGAAGGCCGAGGTCTTAGCGGACAGCCCAAAAACCGCTCCTAAGACCTTCAGCACTCTTGCACTCCCGCAAATCCTTGTCAAGATCGAGTCCTTGACTCTAGCCATAACTCAGCTGCAAGCAGTGCCCTTAGTGCCATTGTTGCCCAGTCCGCAGCCCGCCAGTGTGGAGAAGGGGGAGCCGTCCCAGGCCCTCAGGCGACTGCAAACAAGGACACATGCTTTCCCCATGCCCCTATGCACTTTGGCACAGTCGACTAGGCTGTAGATGAGAGACGACAGGCCTAGGATATGCAAGGCCCGCCAGGTGTTCAGGAAAATGCCCTAAAGATGTCGGCACCAAGAAACTTGTTTCAGGAGATGGAGGATGACTGGGAGGAGTACTCAGGTTCTCATGGAAGGCAACGGGGAGGAGTTGAGCCTCGTTTGCCCCCTTGCAGTTCCCATGCTACATTGGGGATGAAGATCCAATAGAGTGGTTGTACAAGGCGGAGAAGTTCTTAGCCTACCAAGGGATGCACTCCAAGGCTGAATAGTTGAGTATAGCTGCATTCCACTTGGACGGCGATGCTTCCGTTTGGTTTCAGAGCTTCAAGAAGGAGGTTCGCTACCCCGCTTGGGCCGCCTTCTCTCATGAATTGTGCATTCAATTCGGCCCCAATGAATTCTAGGACTTCAACGAGATGCTCTCCTCCCTGCACCAGACCACCACCGTCCGGGCCTATTATACGGAATTCATGAAGGTTGCTAACCACCTTCTAGATTGGTCAATGACAGCCTTAGTGGGGACGTTCAAGAGAAGTCTCAAACTTGAGATCTCAGAGGAGATGGGCCATTTTCCATGCTCCAGTACGAGGGATGTCATGCGGCATATATGAATTGAGGAGGAGAAATTGGCTAGACAGTGGAGAGGGTGGCTTGGACCCTTCCCACTGTCTACTCCTAGCGCTAGCCACCTTTCCACCTTGGCCAGCAGCTTAGTATTAGGCCGACCTAGCCAACAACCCCCTCCACCAGGTCAGCTTGTTCGTTGTCTCACAATAGCACAGATGGAGAAACGCTGGTACAAGGGGCAGTGTTTCAAATGTGACGAGAAGTTTGTTCCTGGGCATCGTTGTTCCATCAAAGGCAACTTCCTTGTGGAGGAGGCCGACAAAGAGGAGAATGTGGTAGACAAGGCTGATTCTTCCCACTACGACGACGTGCTGCCTGAGATCTCAGTCCATGCTTTCTCAGGGGATTTATTCCTCGTACGATGCGGGTCCAAGGCCACCTCAAGCATCAACAAGTGGCCATCTTTATCGATAGTGGTTCCACCCACAACTTTATCAACGATAGGGTGGCCCAAAGATTAGGCTACTTTGTGTCCGATTCAAAGCCATTCAATGTTTTGATTGGTGATGGGAAGCATCTAAGGAGCTCCGGAGTATGTACTCAGGCCGCCCTCTCTATCCAAGGCCACACTTTCATCATGGACCTCTTCTTGCAACCCGGAAAAGGGATGGACATGGTGTTAGGGGTTCAATGGCTACATGAGCTTGAGAATATGGTATGGAACTTCAGAGAAATGATTATGGATTTTGAGGTTTAGGGACAATGGGTACAGATTCAAGGGTCTCAGCCGGGCACCCTTCTTTCTGCCCAATCAACGAGCTCCTTCTTCCAGTTAACACCACAGGGTTTCCTCCTACAACAAAGGGCAGCAGTCGAGGTACACCAAGACAAGCTGCCTCTGGATCTTCTTGGCCTATTGATGGACCATCATGATGTGTTTGCCAAGCCCAAGGGCCTTCCACCAGTGCGGCCTCATGACCACCACATTCCCATCATTCCTAGAGCGTCTCTGGCCAATGTCCGCCCTTACCACTATCTGCACATCCAGAAGGCGGAGATCGAGCACCTTGTAGTTGATATGCTTCAGTCTAGCATCATCCACCCTAGCACGAGCTCCTACTCCTCCCCGATGCAGCTGGTTCGTAAGGACAACATTTGGTTGTTCTATGTTGACTATCGGGCCTTGAACGCTATCACAACCAATGACATGTACCCCATTCCCATGATTGAGGAGCTCCTAGATGAATTAGTCGGCGCAACAGTCTTCAGTAAACTTGATCTTCGATCGGGTTACCATCAGATTCAAGTGCAGCTAGCCGATGTGCACAAGACCGCCTTTCGTACTGACGATGGCCAATTTGAGTTTCTCGTCATACCTTTTTGGGCTTACCAATGTCCCCTCCACTTTTTAGAGCCTTATGAACTATCTCTTTAGGCCCTTCCTTCGCCGCTTCATCTTGGTTTTCTTCGATGACAACCTTGTCTATAACAAGTTGTGGGCGGAGCACTTGGAACATCTCAGGTCTATCTTCTCCATTCTGAGAGATCATTCCTTATTTCTTAAGCGTTCGAAGTGTTCTTTTGGTAGCCCACAGGTCGATTATTTGGGCCACATCATATCCTGGGATGGGGTCGCTATTGACCCATCAAAGGTGTCTGCCACAATCTCTTAGCCGACGCCCACCTGTATCCGTGCACTATGAGGCTTCTTGGGCCTCACTGGCTATTACCGGAGGTTTATTAGCCACTATGGAGAGATTGCCCGCCCCCTCACAGAGCTCCTGAAGAAGAGAGGATTCAGTTGGATACTGCCCAAGCTGCTTTTGATGCGCTGAAGCACTCTATGGCCTCTGCACCCATCCTCACTCTACCAGATTTCAGTCGCACTTTTGTGGTTGAAATGGATTCTTCGAGGGCGGGCCTGGGGGTGGTGCTTTTGCAGGGTGAGCGACCCATTGCCTACTTCAGCAAGGCTTTGGCCGGTTGTTCATTGTCTTGTCCATTTATGAGAAGGAGATGCTGGCCATCGTTCTTACCGTCAACAAATGGAGACCCTACTTGCTCGGCCTCCACTTCCTCATTCACACTGAACACCAGCCCTTGAAGTACTTCTTTGCACAGCGGGTGTCCACTCCAACATAGCAGAGGTGGGTCAGTAAATTGCTCAGATATGAGTATGAGGTGGTGTATAAGAAAGGGTCAAACAACATTGTGGCCGACGCCCTTTCTCGCAGCTCTACCTCCAGTTCTTACATGGCCCTCTCTACCCCGTCCTGCCCCTTTATTGCTGAGCTAAGAAGAGCATACCGCCAGAATCCTTCCACACAGACATTTCTTGCATCTCTCCAGGCAAACCTTGCTAGCCGCCCTTTCTATGTGTGGCGAGATGACCTTCTATTCTAGAAGGACTGCCTTTGGGTTCCCAATGTTGATGGTCTTCGTACACGCATTCTCTCCCACTTCCATGACACCCCCTAGGCCGGCCACGAAAGAGCATTCCACACCTATAAGAGAGTCAGCTAAAGCTTTCTATGGTCGGGCTTTCAACGTGCTATTCAGGCCTATGTTGCCACCTACGACGTATGTCAGAGAGCCAAGGCTACCACGACATCTCCTGTCGGATTACTCCAGCCCCTACCCATTCCCGACAAGGTTTGGGAGGATGTTTCATGGACTTCGTGGAGGCCTTGGCCTTGGTGCATGGTAAATCGGTGATCCTTGTGATGGTGGATCGACTGTCTAAGTATGTGCACTTCTGCGCCCTGGGGCACCCCTTCACCTCCAAGGCAGTAGCAGAGATATATGTTCAGGAGGTGGCTAAGCTCCATGGCATGCCTCGTACTATTGTGTCTAATTGTGACAGGATCTTTATATCTCAGTTTTGGTAGGAATTCTTTGCATTATAGGGGCTACTCTCCACATGAGCATTGCCTATATCTGCAGACGGATGGCCAGATGAGGTAGTGGACCACAATTTGGAACAGTACCTCCGCTGTTTCACCATGTCCCAGCCCCGCCGGTGGCTCTAGCTTCTTCCTTGGGCAGAATGGTCCTATAATACCACCTATCACACTCGCACAGGGTTCACTCCTTTTGAGGTAATGTATGGCCACCCACCTCCGACTGTGTTATCATATGTTCCTCATCGCTCTTCTATTGCCGAGGTCAATTACATGCTACAGACACGGGATGAGGTTCTCCGATAGCTTAAGCTAAACCTCATCTCCGATCATAATCGGATGAAACAGGTCTATGACAGAAAGCACGTTGATCGGGATTTTGTCATGGGCGAATTGGTTTATATCTCTGTCATTCCTTAGTGTCAAACCACCTTGTTCCAGAGGAAGCATACCAAGCTTGCCTTCCGTTACCATGGGCCATATGCTATTTTCGAGCGCATTGGTCCGATGGCCTACCGTCTCACCCTACTGCCTGGCTCCTTGGTCCACCCCGTCTTTCATGTCTCCAAACTCCGCCGATGTGTGGGTGACACTTCCCTTGCTATTGATGCCCCACCACCCCCGTTGATGGAACCGGCCCCTCCTACAGACCCCATTCTAGCCGCGATGCTTGATAAATGTTGGGTCTGTCGTTCTGGTCATTTCATTACCGAGGTGCTCATTTCCTAGTAGGTCCAGCCCCTTGAGGATGCAACTTGGATGTCAGAGGACAAGTTCATGGCCCGCTATCCAATATGGCCGCCTTGAAGTCAAGGCGAATAGTGAAAGCGTGGAGGAGTGTTGTGCACGTTCACCCGAGCTTTCTTTCCGCTCTAATTACTCTTTATTTGATTACATTAGGGTACTTTATTTAGTATTTGCTTATGTAATAGGTTGGTAGTATGATAGTTATGTGTAACGGATTAGCTAGGCCCACTAGTAGGCACGACTCCCAAGGAGAAGGCATGACTCCCAAGGAGAAGGCACGACTCCCTATATAGGTCAACACTCTCCTCTCTTGTTTTGGTTATACAATAGAAAACTCAGTTCTTCTTCCCCTTCCTTCTTCCCCCTTCATTGCGTGATTGTGCGAGGTACCGCTTGTGCCTAAACTGGGCACAACAGTCTTGGAGGAAGAATTTTTACTGCTCCCCACTCTCCATAAGACCAGCGTAAGAAGCGCTAAGGGCCATTCATCCATGATATTGACAAAGCACATATTTAGTGCTAACTTGCACTAACGTATATGCGTGTCGTGAATCTTAAAAATGAACAATCTCTTAGCATTCTTTACACTAGGCTCATGGTGAGCAAAAAATATTAAACACCCTTGCCTTGGAGGAAAGAGAGAAAATTGATGGGAAAAAGTTGTGTACTAAAGTCTTAAAAATAAATCTACCATTTTATACATTGTTTAGGGGATGTCGGAGTTTTAGTGGGGTGTATGTAGCATTATTTCATAACAAATTGTCCTCATACTCCCTATAAGTACCAAAACCTCCATAAATTGTCTAATTCTCCTCATTCTCTCTTCTATATCCATCTCTCTTTTAGAAGGCCAGACTCAAATTGAACGACCCGTTTTCCTGTTACGCTTAACCCGGGTGGGTTAAGGGTAATTTGGTATTTTTGTGATTAAGTGTCGGGGGTTTCAAGGGATGAAACCCCTGTAGATGGGTAGAGCTCGGAGTAACGAGCGTGACAAATCAAAGAACGCACGAAACGGAGGTCGGGAGCAAAAGCTACGGCCTCGGGAAGCATGCCGCATGGGCGGGGCCCACTCGAAAAGAGTGGGATAACCTACCCATGTGTGGTCTTGTATCGAAGGGCTCGTCAATACGAGTATGTAGAACACGTGATTCCGACTTCGGGGTAAGAAGATATCACTCGTTGAAGTTTAGATATTTTTAGATTAAAATAATATAGAAAAATATTATTTTAATCAGATGGGACGAAATAGCTGGCATCATCGTGACGCCAGCGGCTCGCGTCAGCCACGCCGCCTGACATGCGGCGAGGGGGCCCACGAGGTGACCTGCGCAACGCACGGATGCGGGACGGGGCCCGCGTCGCGGACCGGCTCCCGTGTGACGCGCGGGAGCTACGCGTCGGCCCACGCTACGCGGGGCGTGTCTGCGCGACATGAGCGCAGCACGCGGTCAGCGCATCGCGCACCATGCAAGCGCGCGATGCGTGGCGCGCACATCCCGGGGGCGTCTCATACGCCCTCGGCTCCTCCTCTATAAATTCCGGACTCCGTTCTATTTTCGGGGGGAGTTTCTGGACTCGTTTGGAGTCCGTTTTCTTCTGTTCTTAAGGCGTTCCTAGCTAATTCGAGGGTGATCTACACAATGGCATGGTCCATTCCTCAAGTTGGCACTCCTATAAGGGAGGAACAACCCGGGGCAAGAGGAGGCTCTGTCCGCTGCCCTCCTGCCCCAAGAGGGAGAGAGAGATGGCCCGGAGAGAGAGGAGGCTCCGTCCTCCGTTACTGGGCCAGATCAAGAGAAGTGGCCCAAAGTAGGGGAGGCTCTGTTCTCCACCGAAGGGCCACGACGTGTGAAGGACACCCCAAGTAGGGGAGGTTCTGTCCGCCGCCCATGGGTGCAGAAAACGAGGCTTTCGGGAAAGGGGAGAGTTGGTCAGGTTGCCTTCGATAGAAAGGGAATAACGTATGGAGGCTAGAGGAGGCTTTGTCCGCTGTCTCCAGATCTGAAGGGGAGGACGCCCAGAAATGAGCATCCCGAATACCGCTACCTCGTGAGACATTAGGGGAGTAAGGGTTTCTTACATTCTCTTTAATTATAGAATGACATGTGCTAGTTATGAGGTGTGCCGTCTCGCTCTGGGTTAGAGAGAGACGGGTTGTGCGTGTGTTATATTATGATATGTGTTGCTTATATGCCATGTTGTGTGCCGTCTCGCTCTGGGTGAGAGAGAGAGACGGGTTGTGTGTGTGTTTATATATTGTTATGTTATGCTTATATGCATGATGTGTGCTGTCTCGCTCTAGGTGAGAGCGAGACGGGTTGTGTGTGTGTGTTTATATTATGTTATGTTATGCTTATATGCCATGATGTGTGTTGTCTCGCTCTGGGATAGAGAGAGACGTGTTGTGTGTGTGTTTGGTCTCAGCTCAGTGATTGAGGGAGACCTATGATTGTGTTCCGTCTCACTCAATGATAGAGCAAGACGTGTGATACGTGCGGTCTAGGCTAAGTGAGATAGCGAGACGTGTGAGGTGTGTGGTCTCGGCTCAGTGATGGAGCGAGACGTGTGATGTGTGGTCTTGCTCTAGGATAGAGTGAGGAATGTTGTGATGGTCTTGCTCTGGGGTAGAGTGAGGCATGTTGTGGTGGTCGTGTGGTGCTCGTCTCTATGATAGAGCGAGATGTGTGTTGTTGGTGTTTTACGGGTTTTCGTATAACCCCGATTAAATATTTGGGTATACGTATGTGTTTTCATATGGTTTGATGTATGTAGTAGCCAATAGGCAGAACTACGTCTGGATCCGATCGTATCGGAGTAACATCGTGGATGTTATCCGATATGTACGTAGGCAACCAACGGCAATGCAACGTTGGCCCTGTCTGAATTAGTTATATAATTAGGTCAGTTCTTGCCTACGCGCAACGGAGCTCTAAAGTTCCGTAGCACGTAGAGGAACGAGAAGGCTCTCGCACTCAGAGTGTGTTGCTCTTGGTTCTGGGTTTGGTTTTCATCGATGTCGGACCCCCGGCCCGGGTCGGTTTTCGGGTCGGGGCGTCACACAAATTCTCGTTTTCATCCCTCTGCGCTTTATGACTCTATCCTAATCAACGTCGCCCCCTATCGACCTAGCTTAGGAGGGGATATTGAAGCTGGAGGAGGAGGCCAGGAGAAGTAAAGATACATCAACATTAAGAAGAGTAGGGGGGAGGTGGTTTCTGTGAGCATGACTTAAATGACGTGTTTTGTTTTCATCTGTGGCCAGCAGGTGGTGAGGGAGGAAACCTCCCTAGCATATTTGCTTTCCTCCTTCAATAGACCTAGGGGTGCTAACAAGTCGAGTTAAGTTGAGTTTGAGCCTCTTGCAACTTGAACTCGAAGTTTGAGTAATAGGCTCGAACTCGACTCGAGGCTCAAATGAGCTCAAGCTCAACTCGAACTAAAAATACAAGCTCGAACTCGAACTCATTTCATTACACAAGGGAAGTAGCTCAAATTGGGCTCAATCTCTAAATCTCAGTTCGGTTTCAAGTAAAAGTTGCATCTCAGTTCAGTTTTGGGTTCCAACAGGAACTGAACCAAACCAAATTATATATATATGGAACTGAAATACAAGAACCGAACTGAGGCATAAGAACCAAACTAGATATATCAAATGCTAAAAATTCTATCAACAAAATTATTCAAGTAAGATTTTTGAACTCATTACAGGTAGTTAGACAATTAATGGCTGAATGTCAACAAAGATTATTTAGGTTTGGGTTTATGTAGCAATAACACTATATACACTATCATATTTATGCATTGTACTGTACACACGGAGAGGGTGAAATCAGACATTGCAATAATCAAACTAATATTCGAGAGGCTGGGACATTGGCATATATCAACATTGAATTTACATCTTTTGGTCAAGAAGGAAATAATTTCAATTTATAATACTCAACAAAAACTCAACCTGGAATCAGCCGCACAGTGACGTTCTCTAATCAAACATAGGCGAAGAACAAAATCGTTCCTCACCAACCCACATGCAGAGAATAAAAGCACCATCTGATCATCATCGCCAGCAGGGAGCTCCCTCTTTGGCGCATGATCGCATATGCCCTCCTTCCCATCTTCACCAACTTACTCCCGAACTAGTAAAAGCTTCAGCTTTGATTACAAAATCAGCCCTCTGAGCCTCCCATTGATGGTCCGAACTAGGTCCTCACATCCAGCCACAGTCGATGGGGGTCAAAGGTTTCTAGTTGAGAAAATGTTTACAGTGGGAGCAACGGCCTCATCGCAACCAGTGAGGGTGGACAGACCGATCTCGCCAACAAGGGTATTGTAAGCTGTGTGGACGATGATGGAGGTCTAGAGGGAGTGGGCATGGGTGATGGAAAGAGAGACCAAGCTGGATCGAGAGAGAAAGAGAGAATCTACTATGGGATATACAATACCTGTGGAGAGGGCGTGGAGAGGGAGAAGGAACTGGGGATTGAGCTGATCGGCAGATGAAGAAGTAAAGAGGCAGAGAAGAGAGGATGGGAAATGAATATATATATATATATATATATATATATATATATATATATATATATATATATATATATATATATATATATATATGTATATATATACACTGGGTAAATTAGGGTTTCAAGGTTAATACGCTAGGTTGGGTTTGGGTTACTGGATTATATGTTGGGTCTTGGGTATTTTATGAACAAATTGAAATTCATTCGGGTTTTTACTTTTAATACCCTACCTTACCCATAATGGGAGAGTGAGATTTAGGGTTGGGAATGGGTGAAAGTGAGTCTAACATAGGGTTTTATACATGGGTAGATATTTCGGTTTGGTTTGGATCTGTTTTTTTTTTTTTTGTAAAACCAAACCAAACCGAAGTTCATTCATTCTTTTTTCTTTAGAACTGAACCGGAACTGAACCACTAAATTTATGTTTGGTTTTACCTAGTTCGGTTCAGTTCCGGTATTTTGGTACAACCCTATTTTTAGGCAACTAAAATTTTTGGAACTAGACCAATATAACAACCGAAATAGAATAAGAACTAAAAATTTTACTCAAATTTCTTTAATTAATTAAAATGAGATAAAAATAATAGAAATTTTAATTAATTATTAATTTCTTCTCGACAGTGGCATGCACCTCCACAATAGCTTTTGCAGTTAATCCAGTGGCTTTTAACCCACAATGACAATGCAATAAAAATCATCACCAACATAATACCTTCGGAAAAGCTTCTAAACCACAATGACAATGAAGGAGAAATAGTCACCAATATACTACCTATGGAATAGATCAAACAAAGACATTAGAAAAGCAACACTTTAAGAAAGAGACCACTAATCAACACAAGGTAAAGAGATATTACACTCAACAAATTGCAAAGGAAAGAAAAAAAAATTGAGATCATATAAAAATAAAAGAATAAATTCATATTTAAAGCAACAAGAACCTCAATTGAGCAACGAAATTTACATAATAACATTTATGACAAGCAATTCAAGAAACTACATGCAAAATTCTGAACCACCCATAGCCCGTACCGACCAATTCTCATAAAAACCACATGATCCACATGAAAATTCTTACTTATAGAAAAATTGCCATCTTGATGGATTTGTTTACTATTTGAACCCTGTAGGTCAACAAATTCATCAAAAAATAAACTAAACATAAAAATAAATGCTATTTGCAAAATCCATTGAACAAAAGAGACTTTACCTTATGAAATCAAAAGAGACTTCATGAGTCAATGTTAAATGACTTTTAAAAAAATAATATAAAATTTAAAATTTTAAGGATTCTGACATTAATTTCTACAAAAATTTTGAAAATAAATATCATAATTTGTTTGATCTAATTACATTTTTGTATAATGATTGGCATATAGTTTGATATGTACTATAGTCAATAGTGTATCCCATTTTTTAACTTATCAATTATATATATATATATATAGTTGTTAATTTATATTTATATGTATTATAAAATATATTTATAAATTTCATTCGAATTTGAGCCATATTTGAGTTTTATTCAAGTTGAGTCGAGTCAAGGTATATTTAAGCTCGACTCAAAAATATTTAAGCTCGAATTAAGTTGAACTATATTTGAGTCAAGTCGAGGCACCCTTACTCGATGAATTAGCTCGACTCGTTAACACCCCTAAATAGACCTAAAGAAATACTAACTTCTAATATATATTTTTTTCTCTTTTAAAGAAATACTCTAGAAGATCCCACCTCCATTAATTGCCTCGTTCTCTCTCCTCTTACCATCCCTATCTTACTCATCTTCTCCTTCTCTCCTCCTGTTCCTTATCAAAGTTTACATTCAATAAATGACCATTTTGTACTTGTGCTTTGCCATCATCTTCTCTACCATCTTCCTTATCTAAGCTCCTCTTTCCCAAAGACAAAACACAACTACCTCCATCCCCAACAGCTCTTCCCGTCGTTGGCCACCTCCACCTCCTCAAGAAGCCTCTCCACCGGACTCTAGCTGCCCTCACCGTCGCTCACGGTCCCGTCCTGCTCCTCTACTTCGGTTCGCGACCCGTCCTCGTTGTCTCATCGCCCTCCGCAGCCGAGGAGTGCATCACTAAGAATGACATCATCTTTGCCAACCGGCCAAGGCTGGTCGCCGGGAAGCACCTGGGCTACAACTACACCGATCTCGGCTGGGCCCCCTATGGCCCTCACTGGCGGAACCTCCGGCGGCTCACCACCCTGGAGGTCTTGTCCTCCCACTGCATAGACGCTTTCACCACCGTCCGCCGCCAAGAAATCCGGTCTATCTGCCAGAAGCTCTTCATGGACTGCCTATCCGCTGGAGGCCGTCGCAGTGTCGACATGAAGGCCATGTTCTTTGAGCTGGTGTCGAACGTGATGTCGAGGGTGGCGGTGGGGACGAGGTGGTACGGGGAGGAGGTGGCAGACAAGGAGGAGGCCAAGCGGTTCAGGGATATTGTGGAAGAGTCCTTTCGTTTGGCTGGGGCTTCCAACTTGAGGGACTTCTTGCCGATGTTGGGGTGGCTGGACTTGCTTGGGCTGGAGAAGAGGCTGTCCAGGCTGCAGAAGAAGAGAGATACGTTCTTGCAGGGTTTGGTGGATGTGCGGCGGAGGCGGGGTGGTTCTAGTGGAGCAGCAGAAGGGAAGAGGTTGCTGATTGATGTTTTGTTAAGTCTGCAACAATCAGATCCTGAATACTATGACGATAACCTCATCAAAGGAGCTATAGTGGTATGCTTGACTGGAACTATATATGCATTTTTTTTGTTTTCAATTGTCATTTTGTCGCATCGAGACTTGAAAGGTGGGTGGCACATGCCAACGAGTTAAGAGCCACATGATGGTTTGGCATGAATAAAGTGTCCCTTATGTATTTAGATGAGGAGTAGTTTGCCACCCCTATTTAGCCAGCCCACCTCCATATACACGGAGTTAAGTACCTAAACAAGGGGTGGTGAAGTACGTATTCTTGATATATATATATATATATATATATATATATATATATATATATATATATATATATATATATATATATATATATATATATATATATATATATATATATATATATATATATATATATATATATATATATATATATATATATTATTTAAAAGTAGATTAAAGGAGAGAATTGGCTCACTATGATAGCACAATTTTACTTGTACTTACATGTGGTTGATGAGAATTTGTGTGTTTTTGTATCTTCTAGATTTTGGTCTAGAAAGGTTTAATTTAGATTTAAGTCTATCAAATTCTAGCCTATTAAGTATCAATTTTTAATACACGAATTAGCCTCTAAGTAGCCTGTGATTATAATACATGGAGTATCTAACATGGTACATAGAGATAATAAACAAACCTTTATATAATATTTTAAAATATTTGCCTCTAATATAATATATAAGTGTAATCAACTCTATGTACCATATTAAGAATTCTATGTGGCATGGTCACGATGCCTGGTTGTGTTGGAGCTTAACACAGGTAAGCATACATGTTAGACTGTTTAGTTAGTATTTTCTTGCTGGGAAGAAATTAAGGACAACCACATTGTATGGCAGGCGGGCAGCAAATTGCTGCATTGTTTAGTGTGGTTGATGGAACCTCGCACTTAACTATTTGAATAATGGTATAAAATTGATCTAGAAAATTTTAAACCAAATTATCAAACTTCTATACTATCCATTATTGAAATCAGGAATAAAAAGTTAGCTCATATATAAATTAAATTGCAAGTATGTAGTAAAATAGAACCTGACCCAGTATTAATAATAATAAATATTATTATACAAAAAATTGTTGTTTAATTACTAAACATTTACAATGTAGTGAATAGGAATGCCACTTGGGTTAGGTAAATGGTAAAATTTGACCCGACCCTAATAGATTAGGTTTGAGTTTTTAAATTTAACCGAAATAACTATTCAGGTTGGGTTTGTGTTTCAGATTTCAAGTTTCAGGTGATCAAACTCAAGCCGACCTAATTAAGATTATAAATATAATTGCAAGTATGTAGTGAAATAGAACCTGAGCCACTATTAATAATAATGATAATTATTATACTAAAAATTGTCTATTTAATTATGAGGCAAATTTTCTTTCTACATATGACTAAACTTTTACAATGTAGTGAGTAGGGATGTCACTTGGGTTGAGTAAATGGTAAAACCTGACCTGACCTTAATAAATTAGGTTTGAGTTTTTAAATTCAGCCTGAATAGCTATTCAGGTTAGGTTTAGGTTTTAAATTTCAGGTTTTAGGTAATCAAACTCAACTCAGCCTAATTAAGGTTATAAATATAACATTTTTATATTTTAACAAAACCTGTCTCGACCCTAATAGGTCCGGTTTGAGTTTCTAAATTTAACCCATATAACTATTTGGGGTCAGATTTAAATTTACTATTTCTTAAATAGTATTAAGTTAAGTTTGGCAAAACAAGAACCCGACTAGTAGCTTCCCTAGTAGGAAATATAGCAATCCACTCATTAGAATTTAAAATTATTGTACAAAATAAAAAGAATTTCACATTGTAATTAGCTTTTTGCCGGTAGGTGTGACTTTTTGTTTGGCAAGTACGTATAAAAGTAGTGTGCTTGACATGAAGAGACAACACCAAATTAGATGTTAACTAGTTTATATTGACCAAAGGAATGCAGTCAGGTGTAAATAGCAGACATGTCCATACATATAATAGTCAAGTAATTAGATGGCCGTGGGCATTTTTGGTAGCTGACATGCGAGGCATGAAAAATGATGAACTCAAATCCTCTCTTTAAGTTGTTAGTGAAGTTTCATCCGCTCTTGGTCGCCCAAAATTGACTGTGTACAATGTAGCATACAAAAAATGTCGAAAAATAGCAATATCTGTGAAGATCTTGTGCACTACCGTGCGTAAAAAATTGTCGAAAATGATCAACAGTAAGTAAAACTTCCCCGGTCATAACCAACTCCAATTTACCCCAACATGTCAGAAGTTCACGGATTATTTTTAATATATTTTTATCTTGGGTTAAGTATTTTTAAGACTAAATTTGATTGGATGCTTTAGCTTGTTTATCAATATCTCTGTGGTTTAAGTTAGATTATTTATAATTTACAAAGGTGCCACAAGACATGCCTAATAAAAATGACGCCCCCATGGACATTCAATATTTATTAATATTTAAATATCCTACCGAGATTCTTTTTGCAGCTTGATTTTCGTGTTTGTTCTAAACAACTCACCCAACAAAAAGAGTTTTTTATGCACTTTATTAACAATGAGCTTAGCATAAATAATGTATGGGAGCCCTTAATATTTTATATTAACGGTGCATTTGTTGGCACACATTGACATCTGATATACTGACTCTAACGTGTGGTAGAGTGTGTGTCATCAATCTCATATATAAATGGCTCCCATTTATAACTTATGTTGGGCTCATTTTGAGTAAGGAGCATGGAAAACTCTTCCCACTTTACATGGAAAACAGTAAAAAATCTGAGGCCTTTGTTTTGCCAACATAAATTTTGCCAATTCTTATACTGTAAGTATGAAATATATTGAACTAAAATCAACATTGTGGGTGACAGGCGATGCTCAGTGCAGGAACTAACACCTCCTCTGCAACCATGGAATGGGCAATGTCCCTTCTACTCAATAACCCTGAAATGCTCAAGAAGGCCAAGGCAGAGATCAATGCCCACATTGGCAATGAAATGCGTATGCTCGAAGAATCAGATCTCCCCAGCCTTCCCTATCTGAACTGCATCATCAACGAGACACTTCGCCTATACCCGGTAGCCCCCCTTCTAGTTCCCCATGAATCTTCCCAAGACTGCACCATTGCAGGCTTTCATGTACCCCAATGCTACTGGTCAATGCATGGGCAATGCACAGAGACCCACAAACTTGGGAGGAGCCGGAGAGGTTCATGCCCGAGAGGTTCAGAGGCAAGGGAGACGGAAAAGACTATGGGATGAACTATATTCCCTTTGGAATAGGGAGGAGGAGCTGCCCAGGAGCAAACTTGGCGATGAGAGTGGTGGCTGGGATTTTGGGGACCTTGATTCAGTGCTTTGAGTGGGAGCGAATTAGGCAGGAAGAGGTGGACATGGGAGAGAGTCCGGGCCTCACCATGCCAAAGGTCGAGCCACTAGTGGCGATGTGCAAGCCAAACCAGACCATGAGTAGTATTCTCTCTGCACTTGGATGAACAAGACGCTTTATGTAATAACATTATTCATGTTCAATATCTCTTGTTGCTTCAATATCTGGCCTTTAGACACATTCGAAGTGATTTAATGATGGGATCCTCACCAAAGACAAAGAAGCGCCATTTGTAGAACAAACCAAAACATGACGAAATTTATCCATAAGCTGAAGCTGTTGATACAAACCAAAAGATGTGGGTAGGCAAGAGCCCATTTGAAGGTCCAACTCACTCTTGGACCTAGATATAGGTTCACCCCATATTGGTCCATGCATGCAAATCCGGTTAGGGTGAACCGGTACATGTTCGCCGGGGTCTTAGGTACATGGGGATGGACCCAAGGCCCGTTCTTGTCAATGTCCATGTTTTATGGGCCCAAGTCACATGCACATGCACACATTCACTTATACTTATGTATTAGATGTACAATAAAGTTCATTTATATATTATAAGACCCCGACTTTTTTAATTACTTTAAAAGTCAGAGTGCCGTCAATTCATAATTAAAAGTGGGCCAAGATCAACTGTGCACATAAGAGTAATTATTTATTAATTTACGTAATTATATGCCCTAACAAAATCAAAGTAGCGCATGTCTAAAATTAATACATAACAAAATAACGTGATAAAGTAAATAAAAAACGTAGATCTTTCGAAGTTCTACCGGCAATCTTCATTAACATCATCTTCATCATTTGGACCTGCAGCGTCTAGGGTGGGTGAGTATAATTATACTTAGTAGATATAGTTAAGCTCTATTAACATGCTAAAACATAAAGCATAAATAAATATCTCATATTCATTCATATTTAAAAGTCAACTCGAAACAATATTATCGACTAACAGAATCCAACACACTTTTTATACAAAAAATTAGATAAAATAGTTCTTCACGGAATCCAATAAACTCAGATAAATCGTCTGTAAGCAGAATCCGATAAATAATTCAAAATTGGATGAATTAACATTCACAGAATCCGATTAATAATTTTAAAATCGGATAAAATATCATTCACAAACTATCACCGATACCGGAGCGATATACACTCATGCTCATGGGACAACAAGATCATAATGAAGAGGTTATTCCCACGATATCTAACTTCGTAGATATGCCATATGCCGTAATATGCGGTACCTAGGAGTCATAACTCCGATAGCTTTTGGACTTTATACTAAAGAACTACCATTCAAAAACCGATCGGAGTTTTTGAGCTTTATACCAAATAACTACCCTTCAAATTCGGACATAACATTCGTAAATGTAATCAAAATAATAATAATAATCATAAAGTACGTATTATGATAAAATGCATCTTAGAGGTGTACGATATGCTACTATCTTGGCATTCGCCCGACCTCTGATAAATGTCATCCTTTTTTTAAATAATATTTATTATAAGAGACAAATAAATTAATAAATAAAATGCCTAGTCGTAGCATGAAATTAGAGCTTAAAACCACCTACTCTTTGAAATCATACACTGTAGTCATAGCACAAAATTCGAAGTTAAAGCCACCTACCTTGGTGAGGCCTTCACTCGTAGTCGGCTTAAATACGGAGGGCGGCACCTCCCCTTGCCCTGAGGTAGTCTCCTCATCAAGCTCGAGTGAGGCAGGTAGAACCTCTCCTCGCATTGGGATAGCCTCCTCATCCGGCTTGACAGAGGCGGGCAAAAGCTCCCTAGCGCTATGATAGCCTCCTCGTACAGCTCGAGTGAGTTGGGCAGAACCTCCCCTAGCAATAGTATAGTCTTTGCTTCTGGCCCGAGAGTGACAGACAGAGTCTCCTCTTTCCCTAGGTTATTCCCACCTTTTAAAGAGGCTAACTCAAAAAAAGGACCCTCTCATGATGTCAGGCACCCTTGAATTAGGAAGGAATGGTTTTTGAACGGAAGAAATCAGACAAAAAATGGCTTAGAAATGGGCGTTTAAAGTTTAGAAACAGGTAGAACTCAAAGAAGTGGAAGAGAGAAAAAAAATGTAACAGAAAGGCTACCCCCCCCCCCCCCCCCCCCCCCACGCACATTTATTGAAAAATGTGACTTGGCACACATCCAATGACCAAAAAACATCTTGCGTCATTGCTGACTGACTGCGTGTGTCAAATGCACGCTGGGCGGTAAGGCCCGTCATGGCCTACCCAAACGGCCATGACCCGCAACACATTGCTACAGGTCATGGCTGGCTGACCTGCACCAGACCTGCTAGGCATCAGCAATACTGACTAATGCTGACTCAAAGTTTATATTTTCTAAAAAAATTTGTTTTAAATATAAAATAAAAATCAAAACTTCAAACGGGCGTATTACTTTACCCCGAACTCAAAATTGTGTGTTCTTGGTACCGTTAGACTCATACCGACAAGTCCCTCGAAATAAGACCACACAAGGGTACATTTTCTCACCATGTACCCTTGTGTACACCATTTTTAAAACATTGAAATTTTGGGGCATTATATATGTACACCATGTGAACCCACAAAGAGTGTGTGATGCAAATAGGACCGTGTGAACTAGCTAATAGTTGGTCCGCCATGGGCATGGTCATGAGGGGTACACTCTCCATGGGCTCAATGGTTTGAGCTCATACCCATGACTAAGACATCATAGGAAGGCCCATTTAGGGGAGTTCAATCTCAAGTAGAAAAAAAGGGTTTTTAGTTTAAATAGGACGTAAGAGCCCTAACCAATACCCCACAAATCCTCTCTCTCCACTTCTCTATGGACCAGTGCCCTCCTCCCCTCTTTTCCCTTTCTAGTTGTGGCTCTCTCCTTGCTCTCTTGCATGCCAAAGGAAAGGGCTTTGCTCCTTCCCCCCCTCTGATTTTGGGACTAGCACCACTGGTCCCTCTGGACTATGACTTGGAGAAAGTGCACGAGCAATGGCTTGGGCATGCTGGAATGAGGTTTTTGTAGGCTAGTCACTTCTTTATTCCATGCATAAACAAAAGTTATGATTTTCTTCATATTGATTCACATAAAGGTGCAAAATATTCTTTCCTCTTGGAAGAAGAAGTTGTTATCCTATGCTGGTAGATTAGACTTGATTAAATCAGTGCTATCTAATATGCATATTTATTTGTTTCTTCATTTCCTTCTCCATAAATTTGTTACAAGGAGGCTCAATTTCCTTTTCGCAAACTTCCTTTGGTCAAAAAAATATTTCATTAAAAGTTGGCATCCTCTTAATTGGGATTTTGAAAACATAAGTCTAAAGGTGGTTTGGGAATTTGCTCCATTTCTTCTTGGTGCCTGAGAAAATTATTTTAGAAATTGGTAGTGGACAAAGAGTCTTTGTTGGTGCATTGGACGCATACCTATTACATAAGGATTACATTTATATGGAATCCTCCATCACATAAATGTTCTTCCTATGCATGGAGGATAATTATTTCTCTTAGAGATGCTATGAAGGACATCATTCATTATAAGATCCATGAAGACTGTGCTACTAAAATTTGGGTTCATCCTTGGTCTTGCCCTAAGACTTTTAGAAACTTTTTGTCATCGCCTAATCTGCCAAGTTGATAACTCTACTTCAACGACCATGTCCAATTGTTATTCTTATGGCAGGTGGTTCTTTAATTAGAATGACCCTCACACCTATGATTTGCTTCAAAGAATCAACCAACTTTCCCAGGAAGACTCTACAAGCACTACAACAAACTAGGTATTAGCGACGTTTTTATTAACGACGCATTTAAAAGCGTCACTAAAAACTATCATTTGCGACACTTTGTAAAGCGTCGCAACTAAATTATACTTTTACCGACACTTTCCTCAAAGCGCCGCTAATAATATATTTGTAGCGACGCTTTACATAAAGCGTCGCTAAACGTTGGCTTATTAGTGACGCTTTACATAAAGCATCGCTACAAGTATATTATTAGCGACGCTTTTAGTAAAGCGTCGCTACAAGTCGGCTTTATTAGTGATGCTTTATAGAAAGCGTCGCTACAAGTATATTATTAGCGACGCTTTTAGTAAAGCGTCACTAAAAGTCAGTTTATTAGAGACGTTGTACATAAAGCGTTGCTACAAGTCGACTTATTAGCGACGCTTCACTAAAAAACGTCGCTACAAGTTGACTTATTTGTGACGCTTATAGTAAAGTGTTGCTACAAGTTAGTTTTATAGCGACGCTTTGATAAAGCGTCACTATAAGTTATATTTTAAATTTTAGTGACACTTTATGGAAAGTGTCACTACTTAATGATGATACTTGTAGTAACTTTTTTAAATAGCGTCACAAGCCAACTTGTAGTGACGCTTTGCAAATCTGTCACTAATAGTTATTTTCTTTATATATTTACTGAAACATTTAATTTTGACGCATAATTATCAATTTTGTGGTCCATATTGATATCGCCTTATATGGATCGTATTTACCCAAACTCTAATTACAACATAAAATTTTAAACATTTTTTGTTAAGGAAATAGGTTAAAATGGGAAGTGTTATAACATGATTAAGAAATATTTGTTTGGAATTGGGCCCAAACAATCAGCTTAATATCTCAACTTATGTTAGAGGAAGATCATGGTATAATTCCTCCTTATAAATAAAGTAATATATGTTATAGAATACTTTATTTAATATATTAAAAATAATTTCTTTTATATATATTTAATATATAATAAAATAAAAAATTTAATGTGTAAAATATAACTCTAATGTTAAATTATATTAACATAAAAATAAAAAGCATTACTAATATTGTAATGAAGGCATACGACTTATTTGCACATTTGGAACTAGTTTTATTAATTTATCGATGATAATTTGGCTAACAGACATATATGTTATAACATGTAAGTAAATGCTAACTAGTTTTTTTACATTTGTGCTAAGACATTTGACTTAATCTCTCAACTTATGTTAGAAGAATATTGTGTACGTTGTTCCTACTTATAAATTAAGAAATATAAATTATGAAATACTTAATCAATTAAATATATAATATAATTAAATAATTATTTAATTTAATAATTTATATAATAAATTTGAATAATATAAATTATGAAATAAATATATTAATAAAATTCTTAAATAATTATTTATCATATTATGTAATAAATTTGTAAAATATAACCATTTATTAGTACTATTAAATTATATAAATATAAATATTATGAAAAATATTACTACTGCGATAACATGAAGACTTATAACTTATTTATCTATTTAGGACCACAGTACTCTTGTTAATTATATATAGTTGGTAATAATTTGCCCTTTAGACTAGTGTGTTATTAATTGCCAGTCAATAATAAATTGCCTATCTAAGGTATGTCATGTTATAAGAGTAAGTACAAGCTAGCTACTTTTTTATATTGGCTAAACAATTAGATATATATCTCTCTCATGCATCCATATATAGTATGTTTTATATAATTTTCTATCTAATTTTTTGTCGTTTGTTAGTTGATTTAACTCATCCTCAATTTACCAAATTTCACATATTTAGTAATTTTTTGTCGTTTGTTAGTTGACTTAACTCATCCTAATTTACCAAATTTTACATATAATTTTCTGTCTAATTTTTTGTCGTTTGTTAGTTGATTTAACTCATCCTAAAAGTTATAAATTTTTTTTTTATATTTTAATTAAAAAATTTTATATTATATTAAATGGTATAGAGAGAGGTAGAGAGAAGAGAAAGAGAGATAGTGAGGAGAGAGAGAAGAGAGAGAGTGAGATAAGAGAGAGGGAGGAATTTAATTTAAAATTTTCAAATTTATTTTATTAAATATTATATTTTAAAAATAATATTAAAATTTTGTATTAAATATTATATTTTTTAATATTAATTAGAGAGAGGGAAGAGAGAGAGAAGAGAGAGAGAGTGAGGGGAGAGAGAGAGAAGAGGAGAGAGAGAGAAAGAGAAAATAGAGAGAGAAAGAGAAGAGAAGAGAAGAGAAAGAGGAGAAAGAGAGGAGAGAGAGAAGAGAGAGAGAGTAAGAGAGGGAGGGAGAGAGAGAATGAGATAAGAGAGAGAAAGTATAGAGAGAGGGAGGAATTTAATTTAAATTATTTAATATTTTTTATTAAATATTATATTTTTTAATATTAATTAGAGAGAGAGAAGAGAGAGAGTGAAGAGAGAGAGGAGAGAGAGAAGAGAAGGGAGAGAGAGAGAGTAGGAGAGGGAGAGAAAGAGAATGAGATAAGGAGGAATTTAATTTAAATTTTTTAATATTTTTTTATTAAATATTCTATTTTAAAAAGAATATTAAAATTTTATATTAAATATTATATTTTTTAATATTAATTAGAGAGAGGGAGGAGGGAGAGGAGAAATTTTTTTATAATTAAATTTTAACTATTAGCGACGCTCATCTAGGAACGTCGCTAATAATGTGAACTAATTGCGACGGTTAAGTATACACATCGCAATAACACATATAATTAGCAACGCTCACGTCGAGCGTCGCAAATAATTTTAATTTTTTTTTAAAATATGGCTATTAGCGACACTCCAAAAAGAAACGTTGCTAATAGTACTCTCACGTTATAGCAACGCTTCATCCGAAACGTCGCAAATAAGCTCTTTTTGCGACGCTGCAGGTGAAGCATCACAAAAAAAAATTGACCGCACGCGAAAATTTCACGCGAAAGGCAAAATTCCCCCGCGTGCAAAAATTTCCGCCGCTTATTAACCCGTCTTCCTCATTCTCTCTCCCTCAGACGCCGACCGGATCTCGCCTGTTCCGACTCCTCGCCTCAGACGCCGACCGTATCCTGGACGGCGTCCACCGGTTCCTCGCCGTCGTCGACGTCATCCTCGCCTCCGACAACTACCCTCTCCTCCGCCGCGGACTCACCCTTCATGCTCCGCCACGGTCTCGCCCTCCGGCTTCTAATCCGCCTACGCCGCCATCTCTGGTCTGTCCACCTCTACGCCACCGTCTCCAGCCCGTCCGCCTTTACGAAACCGCCGTCTCTGGCCCGTCCGCCTCTATGCAGCCGCCGCCCTAGGGTCGGTCCGTCCGAAGGCGAAGACCGCCCCCTGTTTCTCCCCCCACCCTCGTTCCACTTTCTGTGCATACCTGGCGCCGGAATCTGGCTGCGGGGTGCCGGATTGGGCTCCGCAGCCGGATTCCGGCGTCATCTCCTTTGCCTACCCCCCCTTTCGCCCCTCTCCTATTCCTGCCCCCTCTCTTCTTCCATAGCGCCATTCACCTCCGGTGCCGGAATCGTATTTCTGGATCAGCTTTGGTTGCAGCCATGGATCAGAGTTCTCAGTCCAACCCATATTTATTGTCTGATCGAGCTAGTGATCGTGCCTCGGTACATTCAGATGATCATAAAATTCGAACAAAACCTTGAAAGAGACCGTGATTTGGTATGATAGATTTGATCTATTAAAATGAACTTCAATGTTCAAACTGGCACAATTAATACTGGAGTTTCGTATTAATTTTCTTCGTTGCAAAAATTTTAAGTCTAAACTGGGAGCTGGACTGTGAATCTCTAGTAAGTGGTTCCATGTGCTCTTTTTTTCTCTATTTGGACTGTGTTTCTTCATGCCAACAGTCTGGATTGGCCGAAGTAGGTGGGAGCGGTAACCAGGCTGGTTATAAGAATGCCTTTTCATCTGTAATAGGGTTTTGAACGTGGTATGCTGATCACTGTTGCATAACTGTTGCATTTTCGTTTTTTATTCTTATGCCAGTAAGCTAGGCTGGGATCGTGTAACTGGTGAAAGCCATTTAAATGCATTATTGAGGGGAGAGCTTCTAACGGCCTTGGCATTATTTGGCCACAATGTCACACTCAAGGAGGCCCTGAGCCGCTTTCACATTTTCCTGGATGATAGAAACACCCCACTGCTTCCTGCGGATACAAGAAAGGTTCTTGAATGAAATCTTACTGAGTCTTGAGACTTTCTCACTTGTAGTTTCAGCTGATCATTAGTTTGTAGTTGTTCTGCAGGCAGCATATGTATCTGTGATGAGGAATTCAACTTGGACCAAGCAACAGGGATACCCCCTTGTCAGTGTAAAACTTAAGGATCATATCTTGGAATTTGAGCAGGTCCATTATACTTAGAATATTTTACTTTATGTGTGATTACTGTCTATTCTTCATTTTTAAGAATACTGAATCTTACCAACATGTAAATTTGACAATCTGGCTCTGCTCTGCAGTCACAATTTTTTGCAAGTGGTTCTGTCGGGGATGGCCAGTGGATTGTTCCATTAACTTTATTTTTTGGGTTGAACAAGAAAAACAAGAATTTCTTACTGGAAAGTAAGACTGGATATGTGGACATATCTGACCTTTTCCAATCATTGGATGGAAATATAATGCTTGAAGGAAAAAGCACTGATGATGAAGAGTTGTGGGTGAAAGTTAATTTGGACCAGACTGGTTTTTACAGGGTAAAATATGATGAGATGCTTGCAGGTAGACTAAGGGCTGCAATTAAAACAAATTCTTTAGCCACAGCAGATAGGTTTGGTAAGTGATCTTGATTACTCTCAGTTTCTTCTATTTAGTTTTATTCTGATCTAATTATGTATTTCATTTGACTTCCTTCATTTTTAGGGATTCTTGACGACTCTTATGCTCTCTGTGAAGCTTGTGAGCAACCACTATCCTATCTGCTTTTGTTGATGGATGTATACAGAGAAGAGCTTGACTATGTTGTGCTATAAAGGCTCATTGACTCTTATGCTCTCTGTTAATAGTAGCTGCTGGAAGGTCGTCAAGCTCTAGACAAACTTGTTATCCAGTTTTTGATACATAGTTTTATAACTGTTTCTCTTGATCTATGTAACTTTTAGAATGCTTTCTAATCCAGGTTTTGGTATGCAGATGCTAAGATATGCATGTGTTGGAAATCTTGTTTTTTTTTTGGAAATAGAAATATTTAAAAGAACATTGTTGTTGGTTCATCTTTCTAGACACATGTTTCCTTTTGGTTCTATACTTAATTGCTCGTAGGAAAACAACCCATTGAGGCAGTCTTTTACAACTCTAAAATGCACACAGGAAGGACTGACCACTGATGCAGTTCCCCAATCATCCTCTTGTGGTAGGTTCTGTATTGAGTCCTCCCATGGGGTGCTTCTTAAGCTGCAACAGTATTTGAAGATTTATATTTTATATTTAATTAGATTGCAGATTGCATAAAACTTAATTCTATGATTCTTAAGATGTATTGAGTCTTTCAAAGTTGATGTGTGTTCAACTAAAAACAGAAATGAAGCCTGGTATTTATGTCTCTTACAATGGTTACTTTTTTGATTGGCCAATATCAATAGAAGAAAGCAGCTCACCACGGGATCAAGATGAATGAAGTATGTTATTGCCATGCACTTTATTTGCTTCTTACATTACCTAATTGGTACTTCTGCATGAAGATGGTGCAAAAGAGCGGCAAATGGCTCTGTAATATACTTATCACCCTAAAAATTTGAGATATAGTGATATGGATGTTGATAGTCTCCATAAATAGGTCAATATGTATGGTTTAGTAGTACTTGAACTGATCATACAATATTTTTTTAGATATCCAATTGTAAGTTCTTCTCTCGTGGCTGATTTCAGTTTTTGTATGCTGCAGCATGGTCCATTACCATGTTATTTCGAATTTTTACATTGTGATCTTAACTTTGTTAATTTTTAAACTGAAATGGGGTATTTGGCATGCTTTTCATATACCTTTTTCCGATTGTTAACCAGCAATATATTCAGCCATACATCGAAAGCATAACACGTATGGAATCACATCATGTTTTTGAAACTGCGAAAGATGCAGGAGGTGGGCGGGTGATTGAGACTTTTCTTTGCTCAGATGCTTCATCCAAATAGAAACGCAAGATAATTGCCAAGTATGCTACTGCAGCAAATTGTGATGCTTTTAGAGTTTTCCTAACCACCATCTTTCTTCAACTTCTTCAAATTTTTTTTATGAGTGTATGCTTCCTTAACAGGTTAAGAGGTCATTTTGGGGAGCTCTCATTGCATCCATCCTTCAGGGTCGTTTGCAGTTGAAAAATGCTTTGCAGCCAGTAATATGTTCACGTGCAATATGTTTTTGGATTTCAGCACGTGCTTATGCTAGCTAGGTAACTTAAGGCATTGTCTTCTTCTATTTCTCTAATTTCCAGGTTTGACTGAGAAGATTGCTAAAGGAGGCATATTGAAGCACACATTATTTAACATCCCATATCCTTAGTAAGTTTGATTGGCTATAGTTTTTAACTATACTGGTAGCAGTCATTAATTTTCAGCTCAGTGCATACTTAATCCATTTTAGGAACAAAGAAAAAAAAGAAATTGATCATGGTCATTCATCTTTCTGGTAATAAGCATTTGTTTCATTTTGACAGGTCTACAGGGGAGTTCTTCCTGATGGGCAGCTAATTGCTATTAAAAGAGCTCAGCAGGGATCCATGCAAGGAGTTCTTCCTGAGGAACAGTTGATGATTTATGAATTTTTTCCACTTTTTACATCTTACGCAGCTGATCATGTGGAAAGGTTCTGATCGCTACTGGAGAAGTGGTGTCTCAGATGGGGGCATGTTTAGTGGCTTGGCCCAGAGCCCTAATTTTGTATCATACATGACCATGGTAGCTAACGACCAAGAGATCTATATGACAATTACTCTATCGGACGATTCGATCCAGGCCAGGTTTGTGATAACTGATTCCTGTCAAATTCAGCAGCTTTCATGGCAGAAGGATTCTCAGAGATGGGATCTTGGGTGGTGGTTGCCTAGTAACAATTGTGATCGGTATAACTCTTGTGGGCCATTTGGTTACTGTATAGCAAGGGGGTCAGAATGGGATTGTTCGTGCTTGAAAGGGCATGTGCCCGAGAATCAGGAGCAATGGGACAAAGGGAATTGGTCTGCTGGCTGTGTGAGGAAAAGGGTGTTGGATTGTGAAAAGGGAGGAGATGGATTTTTCAGGATGGAGGGGATGGTACTGCCTGATCAGCCAAAATCATTAATGGAATCAAGTATGGGAGAATGTGAAGCTCGTTGCCAAAGCAACTGTTCTTGTGTAGCGTATGCGTTTGCCAATGTGAGTGACACTACTAACTCAACGTGCTTGGTTTGGGATAGAGAAGTGATCTATATGCGAGACAATTCTACTCGTGGTCAGTCTCTCTACTTACGCGTAGACAGCTCTGAACCGGGTACACTTTCAAACTCATACCTCTAAATTTAGTTTAAATTATCATGTATGTAACTTCTAAGAGGTTAAGCTTATGATATATGGTGGTTTCCTGAAACAAATAATGTTGAAATGGGCAACATTTGCAGGGAAAGGATCTTCCAAAAGGATCTTTCAACTGGTTTGCCTTGTGAAAGGGAGATTTGTACCTCTACCCTTGTGGTTCCACCTATGGAGTCCGTGCCTGACAATGTATCTTCAATAGAAGCCAATGCTGATGTTGATTGTATGACAAGCTTGTCAAGTCCGCTTAAAATGGATGAAGTTCATGAGGTTGTTGCCAGTGTGGTTGCTGGTTCATTGTCCTGTCACGAGATGCAGACTGGTCATAACTGTGTTGCTTTAAGGGCCGATGAAAATGTTCTACCAGACACCATCAATTCTCAGGTAGTTTTTAGTTGATCAATGAGGTAGTTAGATTCTCTTCATGTGCTTCATATCTTTTTTACTGGTCTTGCTTTGGAGTTCCTGTTTTTTTGTATATTATGGATTTTAGGCTATTAGTTAGACTTCTTTTTTTTGCTAGGAATTTTTATGTGATTAGTCCTGCCGCTGGACTTGGCAGGATTTGGACTGTCAAGAGTCGGAAGATGAATGTTAGGCCCCTTATTAATTTTTAAGATGTTACTCATAAAGTAAAGTGCTCAAAATTATATCTATGTGTAATGATGGACACACCCATTTCCTTTATCAGTGGCTGGAGTAAAAATACCATCTATATATGGACATCAGACAATTTATGGTCATGACAATTGCAGAGAAATTCAACCAAAGTCAGTCGAATATCAAGTAATCACAGTTCACAATCCATAAAGTCAATCATACATGGATAAGGATTGTTCATTTGAAAGTGATTTAATAGTGATGAAGAATGCAGTTCCCATATCTTTTTTTTTACTGTATGCGGTTCTAGTTTGCCAGCCATCATCCTTACTATATGAATGCAGTTCCTATATAGTGCATTAGACAGTTGAATGTTTTTGCCAAAGCAACCCTTTTTTGCATTTTAGTGGTAGTTCTTATTAGCTTTTGGCCAATCAGCTTTTGGCATGTGAATATGCAGCAAAGAGAGGTTTGAGAGAGATCACCACATGTGAAAAAAAGTCTATGGCCTTGGCAAAGAGAAAGATTGGTGATTGCAACCCCTATATGTTTCAAGTATTTGTCAGGTACAACTGAAAACCCTGTTTTATTAATTCAAAATTCTTTTTAGTGATAATCAGATCCAATCCAGAAGGCACTGCTAGACTGGAAGAAGATGTGTTGCAGCATTATTGAAGGAATTGCTCAAGGCCTTCTCTATCTACAATAGATACTTAAGATTAAAAATAATCCACCGAGACCTGAAAGCAAGCAACATATTGTTAGATGGTGAAATGAACCCAAAAATTTCAGACTTTAGCATGGCAAGGATTTTTGGAGGCAAGCACACAGAGGCTAATATAAACAGAGTTGTTGCTCAAGACTTATTTGAATGTCATGAAACTGATCATATACATGTTGATGCTCCCAGCTCATATGACTCTTATTTGTAGGAAGAACATTACTTCAAGTATCCTAACATAGTTATGTTTTAAATATGCCATTAATAGGAAATAACTCTACTTGTATTGTAAGTAGAGATTTTTTCATTGTATTCAAGATATGATTGTATGGATATAATTAGAAATGAAAAAAGAAATCTTTATTTCTATTTAACATCTTATTATTTATTTTTTTAAATTTTTTTTGTTCATTAGCGACACTCCCAAACTGTTGTTAAAAATACTATTTGTGACGCTTTTAGAGCATCGCTAGTATTTTATTATTCAATAGCGATGTTAACAAAATGTCGCTAAACTACTATTAGCGACGCTTCTAGAGCGTTGTTATTATTCTATTTTCCTTTTATTCAATAGCGACAATCCCAAACTGTCGCTAAAAAACACTATTGGCGACGCTTTTAGAGCATCGCTAGTATTCTATTATTCAATAACGATGTTAACACACTGTCACTAAAACTACTATTAGCGACGCTTCTAGAGCGTTGCTATTATTGTATTTTCCTTTTATTCAATAGCGACATTCCGAAACCGTCGCTAAAAACTCTATTAGCGACACTTTCACTGAGTGTCGCTATTGTAAATATTTATAAAAAAATTAATTAAACGTCGCTAATACAAAAATTAGTCCCGACGGTAATTTAGACTGTCGCAAATAATGTTTTTAGCGACGGTTACACATCGTCGCAAATACTTTTCATTAGCGACAGATATCTAACAGTCGCGAATGTATAACATTGTAGCGACGGTATCTCAAACGTCGCTAATAAACATATATTAGCGACAATTTATCGAAGCGTCGCTAAAAGTACTATTAGCGACGGTTTTTGTTTTCTATCGTAAGTAGTAGCGATTGGACTATTTGCGACGCTTATTGCGACAGTAAATATGCGTAGCAAATAATCTTTAGCAACGCTTTGATAAGTATTAGCGACGCTTTAGCGTCGCTAATACCCCATTTTCTTGTAGTGAAGGCCTAATGAAGTCCTTTGGAGTCCCTCTTGCTCAAGTAGATTTACCACTAAATCATCTTACAAAGCACTTCAAAATTATCATATCAAAACTTTGTGGCATTCTTTGGCTTGGTTTAAGCACCATATTCTAAAACATTCATTTATTGGATAGTTGTTATTTTGTGGAAGACTTTTGATTGTATATTGTCTTTGGGAAAGAGGAATTTCTCTTCCTAATAGATCCATTCTTTTATCAAGAAGCGGAGGAGAGGAATGAACATCTTTTATATAGTTGCTCACTTTCATTGTGGATATTTCGCCAAATTGTTGTTCTTTTAAAGATTGGGAATAATTCTTCTTGGCACCAGCTTTCAACGGATCTTCTTCTTGGATATTATAAGGAGGTGAAGGACATGCAAATGATTTTAAACTATTTCTCAATGAGGAAATTTATCTCAATTAGAAGGAAAGGAATTCCAAAACATTTCGGGACACATATTCTAATCATTCTTAGATCTTTAGAATTTTTTAAGAAGCCATCTCGTCTTTTATTCTTTCTTCTCCTTAATTTTTCTCTATTAGTTGATAATTTTCCTTTTCTTAAATCAAGATACGACATTCCTTCTTGATTTGTTTCTCTATGTTTTACAGTTTATATAATTCTCTTTTTGCTTTAATGAAATCTTATAAAAAAAAAGTGTATTTTTATACAGGTGTTGTGAAGGTGATGTCTAAGAGGTGAAGCCTCTAAAGGTTAGTGTGTATTGTACCTTGATTAACGCATGTTTATGTGTTGATTTTTATATGGAATTGAATTATTGCTAATGATTTTGTTTTGTATGCTTGTTGTCCATTAATGCCACCATGGGATAGGCTACACCACCAAGCTTCCATTGTTTTTGCCTAACTTACCCTATCTAACAATGGATCCCAGCCATAAGCTTGGTTGAAGAGTGAAGCAACTAAAGAGTTTGCTACACCCCCTCCCCCCTTTTGTATGCTAGTTGTATATGAATTGCATGCCTAAAAGAGGGAAAAATTGATCATTAATGCCTCCATGGCACAGGCTACACCACCAAGCTCTCTCCACCCCCCCAATATCTTATTCCAAATTACTTATTTTCTCCATTAAATAGTCTAAAATTTCTCACCCTCACCCCAATTCTCTTTCCCCATTAAACAAATACAACTCACTCCTACTTCATATCCCCCCCATACCAAATCCAGAGTCGTTACATGCATGGTATGGTGCCACATCTTCTTGTCCACTCCTCTTCTTTGGCACCTCATCTCTCACTCACTTCTCCTCCTCTTCCTTTTTTTTTCTCCTCCTCTTTTTAATTGCCAACAAGTGTGTGTGGCCATGGAAAAGGCCCATTGCACCCGAAAAGACCCCACTTTTGCGGCAGACACACAACCCCTTCCTCCTCTTCCTCATTTCTCTTCTCTTCTTCATCATTAACTTCTTCAATTTTAAAATATTTAATAAAATGTTATAGATTAGACTTTAAATATTTTATTGAATGGAATCATATGCTTACCATCATTACTAATATTTTTTACTTGTCCCTCTTTAGATTGCATTTCCTTTTCTACTTTTTTTTCATTGCCTTCAAAATTTTGAATAAATTTGATCAAATGTTAATATTTCAAAGAAGATAGTAGATACTATAAATATTATATTGAAGTAAAGTATATACTTACCTTCATTAACATTCTCTCGTTGTAGACTTTCTTCTGCTTGCTTCTCATTTTCAGATTCTCTTTCAATTTCAACTTTCTTGTCTTACTAGCTTTAATATTAACCTTTTTTCAATAAGACTTCTTTTTTAGATCCATTTCTTCACCTCTTAAATTTTGAAAAATTCTTTTTCTTTAGCCATTTCAAATAGCTCAACTTCCTTTACCTATTCAAAAAATATAAATAATTAGAATTGAATAATAGTTTATTTCATATACTAATATATAACATTAATGAGATACTTACATCATCAGCTATCAATTCCATTAGTGTGTTGTTTGTTAATTCAAGGGACAGATCCCTCAAGATCTATTTAGTAAATCATGAAACTTCGTCATCATATTGTGCTTGAACAATTTACTTGTTCACACAGCAAGAACTTCAAAAAAGTTATAATGATAAAAATAAATATTAGTATTTTATATGAAATTTACATTAGAATTATAAACATCCAAATTTAAGAGACTTATTAATAATGTTATTACACATCCAATAACCTTTTTTGGATGTTTGTAGTTCACATGTACAGAATCTATTAATGACTTCTGTATGAACTGGGGTCATGAATATTTGATCATATGTTTAATATCTTCTATAAGCGTTACAAAACCCCAACTATAATGAACCCTTGTAGTCTTTCCCAGCATAGATTCTTCTAATGCTCTTTCTACTGCATTCCTACCCAAAAGTCCTTGAATATTCCCAAATCTTCTACTTATTAAATTAGTTTTAGGCCTTTTGTATATTTTTTCTTAATAATCTCTATCCTACCTAATGGTATACCAAATATAAACATTGTGTCAATCTCTATAAATTGTATGTATTTCCCTCATAATCTAAAGGCTTTTTGTGTTAGGTCATACATATTTAGCATATATGATATATCACTATTTTCTTTTCTACATTCTATTAAATGCACTTTTCCATTTATAAGGGCATTAAAAACACCCTAGAAACGAGTATTGGAAGTAATTATACTCTTTGGTTTTTAAAACATGCCTTATAATCATCGAAAAACCTTTTAGATAAAATCAAGCTAGACCTATCAGTCATATCTATCTGCAATCACAAAAAGTAAATAGTTTATATTATATAGTCAAATTACACAAAAAATTAATAATTTATTATTAGTCATATAAAAATTTAATCAGTAAGTATTAATAACTATGATATTTATTTTTTTATCAAATCACAAATTAATTTACTTTCTTATAACACAAAAGCATATATTTACTTTAAATTTTCAAAAAGTATATATACTTGACTACATTAACCCATGCAAATTATGAACTATTTATTACTTTGATAAACCAAAATTATACAATACTGAGCAAATATTTACTTTGACTAAATTAACAATAAATACTAAACTAAACTATTTACTCTCATAAACCAAAATTATACAATACTACTTGTAAACCAAAACAAAGAAATTTCGCACATCTATGTAAATAGAAGCTTAGAAAATTTGTAATTAGAGAGCACCAAAGAAACATAAAAAGTTTATATTTAATCTCAATAAACCTAATCTCATGAAATAGTATTGCCTAGCTTTAAATATAGTCAATGCATCAAACACAATAAACCAAAAATGTATCTTTATTGTAGTATTGAAGCTTACATAATTATTAATTAGTGAGCAAAAAAGATACATGTGAAGTTCATATTTAATCTCATTCAATCTATTCTCATAAAACATTAATACTTCGCTATTTTTTTTATAAATATAGTCAATTCATCAAACATAATAAACCATAAATGTAACTCATTCCATTACTACTTATATATAAATGTAGATAATGAGAAGCATAAATAAAAAAAGTAAATATCTATTATAACCATTTAAAATAGAATAATATTAAATAAGAAAGGAAATTATATAAGTTTCAACTGTCGGAGGAAGGCTAGCTTAGCCGCATTGGGAATGATTTTTTATGGTAGATCAATGACGGTCTAACAAACGGTCGACTAACCGATGATGGACTTTCGGACGACAGACTAACGGGTGGTGGACTTACAGACGTCGGATTGGTGGACTTCGGACTAACAAAGAGCTAGTGGTAGACTGAAGGATACGAAGTTTTGAATGTTGGATGGAATGCATAATGACAAAAAATAGACCACAGACTAACGGACGGCGAATGACAGACGACGGACTAATGGGAAGCGACGATAAATCAACGACGGATTGAAGGAAACAAGTTTTTGGATGGTGGACTAAATGAAACGAAGTGGGTCGACCGGAAGGGAGCGGAGGATTAACGGGCAAAGAGCGGCAAATCGACGAGAGGGATCTCAAACGACAGCTACGATTTTCGGTTTGGGGTTTAGAAAAGACAAAGAGCTTGTTTATATATAGGAAGTGTTGTTTTCGTCTTTTGTTAATTTAATTTCATTATTTATTGTAATCGCATTTTCTTAAGACAAATTGATAAATTCTATTAATAATTTATAATTAGCATCCAAAATCCCAAAAGTTTAAACCTGTTGATCCACTAGAACACTTCCAACTTCAAGATCAGGGGTGGCCATGCATGACAAGACAATCATTACAATGACCATGATATCAAACTTTTTTAATCTATAAATCTAAGCTGCATTGCGTAAGTGAATCAACTAAGTTCCCTTACGAACAATACACAAAATTCAAGAGAAAATGCAAGTTCTCCACATATTTATGGGCATCTTTACCTCATACGTACAAGCAGATATTTAGGAAGTATAAACTCGAGAATCCAAGTTGTCCACATATTTATGGGCATCTTCATCCTCTTACATACAAGCAGATATTTAGGAAGTATTTTTAATAATTTCGCTGACAATGAGTTGAGTACGAAAAATACATAAGAGCCCTTTATCCTTCGGATAGAGGTGCACATACTAGGGTTTCTACGCTTTCCTTCCGTTTGCCGCATTGTAAATTGGACAACATTAAAAATGTTTGCCTTTTGACCCCATAAGACATAACAAATGGTCCTCATTTTTTAAGTATCCGAAACCTCTCTAAATTGTCCCTTTCTCCTCTCCCATCACCATTATTTTTCAGCATACCTCCATAAAAAAATTGTCCCATTTTCTTCTCTACCTGCTCATCTCTATCGCTTTCTTATTCTCCTCCTCTCCATTTCTTCATACCTCGTAAAAAAAGAAAGCTACAGTTTACATTAAAGAAATGGCCATTTTGTACTTCTACTTTGCCATCATCCTCACTGCCATGCTCCTTATCTACAAGCTCCTCTTCCCCAAAGACAAAACACTACTACCTCCATCCCCAACAGCTTATCCTGTCATTGGCCACCTCCACCTCTTGAAGAAGCCCTTTCACAGGACTCTTGCTGCCCTCACCGCCGCCCACGGTCCCGTCCTGCTCCTCCACTTTGGCTCGCGGTCCGTACTCGTTGTCTCCTCACCCTCCGCCGCCGAGGAGTGCTTCACTAAGAACGACATCATCTTTGCCAACCGGCCAAGGCAGCTAGCCGGGAAGCACTTGGGCTACAACTACACCGTTCTCGGCGTGGCCCCCTATGGCCCTCACTGGCGGAACCTCCGGCGGCTCACCACCCTGGAGGTCTTCTCCTCCCACTGCATAGCTGCTTTCTCCAGTGTCCGCCGCCAGGAAATCCTGTCTACCTGCCGAAAGCTCTTCATGGACTGCCTATCCGCTGGAGGCCGACGGAGTGTCGACATGAAGGCCATGTTCTTCGAGCTGGTGTTCAACATGATTTCGAGGGTGGTGGTGGGGAGGAGGTGGTACGGCGAGGAAGTGGCGGACGAGGAGGAGGCCAAGCGGTACAGGGAGATTATGGTGGAGTCCATTGTTTTGGCAGAGGCTTCCAACTTGGGGGACTTCTTGCCGATGGTTGGGTGGCTGGACTTGCTTGGAATGGAGAAGAGGATTGTCAGGCTGCACAAGAAGAGGGACACGTTCTTGCAGAATTTGGTGAATGTGCGGCGGAGGGGAGGTGGTTCTAGTGCAGCGTCGGAGGGGAAGAGGACGTTGATTGATGTTTTGTTAACTCTGCAACAATCAGATCCTGAATACTATGACGATAATCTAATCAAAGGAGCTATACTGGTATGCTTGAATGAAATTATATATGCATTTTTTGTTATTAATTGTTATTCTGTTGATTGAAAACTTGAACAGCAGACTTGCAAATTGCTAATGCGGAAAGAGCCACATAATGGGTTGTTATGAACAGTGTGTCCATTAATCTTGATTTATCTAGATTACTTAAAAGTGGATTGAAGCAGAAAATTGCCTGACTTAGATATATATCACAATTTTGTTTGTATTTACATGCGGTTGATGGGAATTTGTATGATTTTATATCTTTTAGATTTTGGTCTAGAAAGATTTAATTTGATGTAAATCTAATCAAATTTCTAGCATATCAATTATCAATTATTAATACAGAAAATTATGAATAAGTAAAATGAAACAATGGACACTAACTAGGAATATTTGGTTTAGGAGTATGTACTTTTTGTTTCTTATTGTAATTTCAAAAATGTTTTTGTGACCAGCTCCATGTGACTAAGCACCTATGATCATACTACATGGAGTATCTAACATGGTACATAGAGGTGAATACATTTTGTATGTACTGTCAAACTGTATCTAACATGGTACATAAAAGATGTAATTGCCTCTATGTACTATGTTATGAATTCTGTGTAGTATGGTCACATCCTCCTCATGATAGATTTTGCTACAATATTAAGTATTTATTTTTAATTATCAATAAAAATTCTAGGCATGGCCACGAGCATAGTCAAGCTAGGCGTATCATATCAACCATCAATTATTAATTAAGAATGAAAAAGATTTTAGGGTAAAAGAACTCACTAAAAAGTATATGGTTGGTTGATATTATAATTAAGCAAATGAAACAATAAACATTAATTAAGAATCTTTGGTTTAGGAGTATGTGCTTTTTGTTTCTTGTAGTAATTTTAAAAATATTTTCTTGACATGTTTCATGACTTAGTACATGTGGCCATGCTATATGGAGTATCTAATATAGTACATAGAAGTAAATTCAACCTTTATATACTATGTTAAATATTTACCTTTAACATGGTACATAGAAGATACAACTTTAGCATGGTCAAGCTAATTTTGTTGTGCTCAGATACGAGGTGTGAAGTATAGATGTACATTACTCTTTCTAGATAGGAAGAAAGATAACCACATATTGTGTGGGGCTCGTCCTTGACAGTCTCAAACGTATTACATTAGGGCACTGATTTCTGGGCATAGTTATCTTCTTATGTATCATTTGATGTTACGTTCGTCACAGAGCTAGTCATGTGGCTGGCTGGCAGTCCACATGTTTATTATTATTTCTTGCTTAACCCCAATTTACTGCATTTTTCTAATGTGGTTGATGGGACCTCATATTTAAATATTTGAATAATAGTACGAAATTGCTCTAAAAGTTTTAAAAGAGACTATCAAAACATCTAGGCTAACCATTTTTGACGTCAGGAATAAAAATTAAGGATTCATGTATAAATTGTTGCGAGTATGAAGTAAAATAATAACTTGGCCCACTATTAAGAATAATGAGAATCATTATACTATAAATTGGCTTCTTAATTATGGGGTGAATTTTGTTTCTATTTATTAAACCTTGACAATGTGTTGAATGTAGCAATCCACTCTCTCAGTAGACGTTTAGATTGTTGAAGGAAAAAAAAGAATTATAGACAACACCAAAATAGATGACAACTACTATCTCCATCCTACAATAAGTGTAGTATTGACCAAATGAATGCAGCCAACTGCAAGTAGTAGACATGTCCACACATATAATAGTCAAGTCATTAGATGGCGGTGGAAATTTTTGGTAGGTGACAAATCCGCTCGTTAAGTTGTTAGTTACGTTTCACCAGCCATTGACGCGCACAATTGAACAAGTTAAGTTTCACCGGCCATTGATGGCGCACAATTGACGATGCACATTAGAGCGCATAAAAACTGTAAAAGTAGTAATATCTGTGAAGATCTTGTGCTTTGCCTCGATTATGGGTGATCAACAGCCGGTGGAACTTCACGGGTCTCAACACGTCAGAATTTCATGGACTCTTTTTAATATTTTCTTCTCTTAGGCCTTTGGTAGACTGATAATTAATTTTATTATTAAATATTTTTAAGGCTAAATTGATTGAATGCTTTAGGTATAGTGGATCAAGAACTCATACGTAGTCGGTGGGTAAATTATATCTATTTGTTATTTACAAGTGTGCCACAAGGCATGACTCATATAAATTGGCGTCCATACCCCATGGGCATACAGTACTATATTTTTTATTAATAGTTAAATTTTCTATTGAGATTATTTTATCTATTTCCTTTATTTACTGTTTTCTTGAAAGTATTTAGTGTTTTCTGGGAGGTCGTCAGATCTATAGCCCTATTTGTCACGTCGTGTTCCAAACAATTCACCCTATCCTGACTGTGGCCTTTGTTTTGCCAACACGAATTTTACCTATTATTATAGTTATTTGCTAAAAGTATGATATTTATTAAACTAAATCAACATTGTGGCTGACAGATGATGCTCGATGCGGGAACTGACACCTCCTATGCAACCATGGAATGGGCAATGTCCCTTCTACTCAACAACCCTGAAGTGTTCAAGAAGGCCAAGGTAGAGATTGATGCCCACATTGGTGATGAAACGCGAATGCTCGAAGAATCAGATCTCCCTAGCCTTCCATATCTTCACTGCATTATCAATGAGACATTTCGCCTATACCCGGCTGCTCCCCTTCTAGTCCCCCATGAATCTTCCCAAGACTGCACCGTTGCAGGCTTTCATATTCCCCGGGGCACAATGCTGTTGGTCAATGCATGGGCCATGCACAGAGACCCGGACGCATGGGAGAAGCCGGAGAAATTCATGCCGGAGAGGTTCAAAGGCAAGGGAGAAGGCAAAGACTTTGGGATGAACTATATTCCCTTTGGGATGGGGAGGAGGAGCTGCCCTGGAGCAAACATGGCAATGAGAATGGTGGCTATGGTTTTGGGGACATTGATTCAGTGCTTTGAGTGGGAGCGAATTGGGCAGGAAGAGGTGGACATGGGAGAGGGTCTGGGCCTCACCATGCCAAAGGCCGAGCCACTAATGGCGATGTGCAGGCCAAACCAGTCAATGAGTAGTATTCTCTATGCACTTGAATGAACAAAACGCTATATGTAATACTCCATCATAAAATATTAATAGTTACATTTAAATAAAAGTATTTTTTATTAATAGGTGAAACATACATCTAAGAAAAAAAAATAATCTTATTATACTATTTTTTAAGTACCCAATCATTTAAATTTAACAAAATAGAGCTATTAAAATAGAATAATTTTTTTTTCCTAAATAGAGCTATTAATTTAGGACAAGGGGAGTAACATTGTTCAAGTTCATTATCTCAAACCCTAGCTTCAGCATTTCAACCGCTAGCCGTCACATTTGAAGTTCTTTAACATTATTGTGTCTTTGTAAAAGTTCTATTTCCATTGATTTCATCTAGAGGATAGGTTATATGGGTTTTCCCCATATCACGGTTTTTACTTTAAAAAATCTCGTGTGATTGAATGATCTACATAGTACCAAAATTATTTATGCAAAAAAGGGGCCAAATTTTGTAGCTCTTTACTTTTTTGGTTTTGGGTTAGAGGCGTCACAGTGTCCTTCATAGTTTGAAGGATACTAAACTTACTCAGAAGGTGACCATGATGATACACTAAGGATATGTTGCCCAAGGAGGTTTAGGGTGACTGTGTAATACCCTATTTTTTAATTACATCTAACCTGAGGGGTTAGGGGTAATGTACTATTTTTGATAAGTTTTAAAGAGGGTTCCAAGAGTTAAAATCTTCGTATATTGGTAAAGCTAAAAAAAATGAGCGTAATAAATCAAATAACACAAGAAACAAAGGCTGAGAGCAAAAGTTACAACTTCGAGAAGCATGCAATATGGGTGGACTTACTTAAAAAGGGTGGGATAAACTACTTTAAATAATCTAGTTTTGTAGGGCTCGTCTATATGAGCTCAACGGTACCAAGAACGGGTGAATCTAAGTTCGGGGTAGAAAGATATATATGTTTAAAGATAGAGGTTTAACAAAAAAAAGATCACGCCGCGCGTTATGCGCAAACACAATGCGCAGGTGTCACACCGCGTGCATAGTGCCAATCCGATGTCGTTTTGTATCTGCGCAACTGAAGGCTATAATAACCGTTTTGGGTGTTTTTCAAGTCAGAACTTTATTTTCTCTATTTTTAATCATTCTGAGCTCGATTTAGTCCGTTCAAAAGGCATCTTAACTAAATGGGGCGTGTTATATGTAATGGAGATGTCCATTCTTTGAGTTGATGACCTTATAAGGGGGAAACATCTCAAAGAAATAAGAGGCTCTGCCTGTCGCCCTCGGGCACCGAAGAAAGAGAACTAGTCCAGAGCAAGAGGGGGGTATGCCCTCAATTGTCGGGCTACAACAAGAGGAGCAACCCAGAGTAGGAGAAGATTTGTTCTCCACCGAAGGGCCACACAATAAGAGAAGCATCTCTAGGTTAATAGGAGGTTGTGTCCATAGCTTATAAGCGTGAAAAAAAAAATGTCACTCCCTGGCACCTACTCGACCCGAGTCAAGCACTGTCCAAGGGAAGGTCAAAGTGCACAAGGGCAATGAAGTATCAATTTACGGAAGACTTGACCCCTTAAATGGGTGTAACAAACACGAAGTAGCGCACCACATTATCTTTGTACATGAGGAAATAAGGAAATGTAAGGAACAACAAATCAAAATTAGTCATCAAATCTCATACCCACAATCTTGCAATGCTAAGCCATCAAAAGTGGCTCAAGTCATAACCTCAGAATGAGTTTATAGCCAAAATGGCTAACAAAGTATAAGATAGAGTCATCTAAACATAAAACTCTAACGCACGATTAGAATAAACAGGAAAAGAAAACAAGGCCTCTAGGCACCTTCGCCTACTCCAAACCATCTGCCAAACACTCCTCATAGAGAGGAACCTTGTCGTCTGCATGCCGCACCATGCATCCCCAAAACAGAAAATACAAGAGAAAGTGGGGTGAGTAAAACACTTAGAAATATTTTCTACTTTGAGACAATAAATCTGAAAACATCATAGGTATTCCACACAGTCCATCACATCAAATATATCATAATATCATCTTATTTCTGATCACATTCTCAATGCTTAATCATACTCAATCATAAGTTGTTATGCACCAACTTTTTAAATTCCTTTAAAGGTCGGAGCGTCAGCAACTTGTAGTAATAAATTGGCCAAAGTAATAAATTGGCCAAGATCATCCATGCACAGAAGAGTAACTATCCATTGATTTAGGTAATTACAAAAAACTTTACAACATACGGCTTATCGTGCCTTAACAAAATCAAAGTCGCGCACATACAAGATTAATTTATAACAAAATAACATGATAAGGCATAAATCCTTTGAAGTCTACGAGCAATCCTCAAGAATGTTATTTTCATCGTCCAAACCTGCGGCATCTAAGGGTGGGTGAGTATAATTATACTTAGTAGATAGAATTAAATTCTATTAGCATGCTAAAACATGAAGCATAAATAAAGATGCATAAAATATTCTCATAATACAAGGTTGAATTAAATCAATATTATTGACTAACAGAATCCAACACATTTCTTAGATAAAAAGTAAACAAAAATAGTTCTTCACAGAGTCTGGTAAATTTGGATTTTTCTTTCGTAGCCAAAATCCGATAATTAAATCCAAGTCGGATAATCGTCATTCACAGAATGTCGTCGATACCCGGGCGACATACATTCGTGCTCAAGGGGAAACAAGATCAGAATGAAGAGGATCTTCCCACGATATCCAACTTCATGTGCGGCCATATGTCATAATAGGCAGTACCTAGGAGTCATAACTCTGATAGTTGTTGGGCTTTATACCAAATAGCTACCCGTCAGAACCGATCGTAGTTTTTGGACTTTATACCATATAACTACCCTTCAAATCCTGTCAAATCATTCATAAACGTATTCTAAATAATAAAAATAATAATAATACTTTAATGGATGTATTATAACAAAACTCACTAAGAGGCGTACACAATGCTATTATTTTGGCGCATGTCCACCCTTAATCATATCCATTTCAAAATAATAATTTAGTTAAGAGACAAATAAATTATTAAAATATAACACTTAGTCGTAGCATGGAATTAGAGTTTAAAACCACCTACCCTCGTTAAGCCTATTTTTGTAGTTGGCTTATAAGTGGTGGGCAGCACCTCCCCCTGCACAGAGAAATAGTTTCCTAGTCTGGTTCGGGTGAGGTGGACAGAACCTCCCCTAGCATCGGGATAATCTCCTCGTCTGGCTTAGGTGAGGCAGACAGGGCCTCTTCTTGCCTAGGGTCATTTCTACCTTTTAGATGGGTTATCTCGAAAAATGGACCCTCTCATGACGTTGGGCTCAGGTAAGTTTGGTTTTTGAACGAGTAAAAACAGGCAAGAAATGGTTAAGTTTCATACATTTGAAGTATGAAAGCATCGTGGGGCAAAGCAAAAGAGAGGAAAAATGGGTTAAGGGCAAATTGGGAACCTCCTCCCCCTCCCCTTTAAATAGCCCACAAAGACTTCCAAATGCGCAACATGTGTCACGTATCTGGGCAGCTGCAAGAGCCATAATGGCTCCTGTAATATGTTGTGGCTAGCTACAAGCTATGTAAGGACCCTCATCTTTAAACCGGTTTTGGTTTTCTTTAATTATTGATTATTGTGAGATTTACGTGTTTTCTGATCTTATTCGATGTTTTTATAAATAAATAGAGTTTGTGATGGTTTTAACCAAAATTAACTTCAATATTAGTGGTTTTAAGTGATTTTAAACCAAATGTGAATTTTTGAAATTTTTCGGAATTTTCACTATTTTCCCAAAAATTAGGGTTTTGGCGGGACCCCTGTGGGCCCCACGGTCGAAAATTTTATTTTTGTGTCAAATGAACCTAGACATATACTTAAGGTCACACAAAAATTTTCAGAATTTTATTAGGCTTAATTCGTGCTTAAATTTGCAAAATAACCACTTTTAGCCTACTTTTCATATGTACACCCCAAAACTTACCTATGCCTACCCCAACCCTTACTATAAAAGGGCAAACCAGAGCCATTTCCATTTTTGGGAATAGGCTAAGGAAGGAGGTCTGGCCTAATCCCCACTTAGGCCCGAATTAGAAGCCGATTAAGGTAAGCTTGCTCTAATTAAGCACTAATCCATGGCTTTTCTCTTAATTTCTTCCAAATCTACCATTTTCCCCTTGACTCAATTCGTTTTTGACCATCAAAAGCTACTGATTTGCGTTTTACTACAAACCCTAACATTCAAAATTCGATTTTTACTACCAACAAGCCCTAGATCTAAGATTTAATTAGGGATTTCTTAAGTAAATCGATTTCCATTGGTGTTTAATTCAAACTCATTGTGTTTTCAAGGATTTCAAGAAGGGTGACTCTTCAATCCAAGCTTAATCAAGTGCTGAGGTAATGGGTCTTCAAAATCTCTGTTTATCCATGGTAAAACTCTTCATTTTTGGCTTATTTCGAAATGGTTTGCTTGATTTAGTGTGTTAATGGTAAGATTAGAAAATGGAATTATTTAATCCCGATTTCTTAGGGTTTTGCATTATTATGGTTTGGTTTGATATTCTGGAAGTCAAGGAGGACTTTTGATGATGATTAGGGTGCTAGATGTGGATTTGAAGTGTTATCTATGGTGTCTCGGTTTGATTTTGCGAAAGGAAGAAGATGACTGTTCTGCCGTGTTGGCGATCGATCGGCCTTGCAGGGCGATCGATCGGCTGAACTGAAAATTTGAAAATTTTGCGTGTAACCGATCGAACGGCCTGAAGGGCGATCGATCGGCTACACAGGAAATTGTATGTTGTGTGTATGATGCCTATTTTGATGATTCCACTTTAGCTTGCCAATTTTATATGAATGTGGAGTGTTTTAAGCTATGTTAGGCTACTGGAAATGTATGCTATTGAGTTTATGGAGTTGAGATATATGCTTAGTGATGGTGGAATGACTTATGTTTTGTGGCATGATGTTGGAATCGTTATTTTGAAATTATGAATAGTTGTTTCCCTTTGGTTAAGCATATTTCAGTAGGACTACAATCATTGTTGGACAGATTTGTCATGATAAATTGTGATTAATGGTGTGTGAATGTTGGTGAATGCCATGACTCAATGATGAAATGAGTGATGTTATAGGTGTTTAGCCTTTGTGGTTGAGTTTTGAATTTAACTATGATTTCAACGATTCTTCTACTATGATTTCCGCTGGAATTCATGTTTAGGTAGAAATTCACATGTGTAGTGTGGTGGTGAGTTGATTTTCAAGCATGTTAATATGCATCATGTGAAAGGCTTCTACTAGTTACACACACACACATGTGGGGGTTAAATGATGATGTTGAAGCTTAATATCGTGATTATGAATGATGCATTAGGGGCTGGTGAGAGCACTTATCATGATTAGGGTTCATGTATGCTTTGCCCACGCATGTACCATGTTGCACGCATCATGAAAATGGATTTCCAATTGAGGCTTCATCGTGATTAATCGAATTTGACCGATTGGATGCAATGTGATGGAATTGCGTGCCGGGTTTATCGGTCGTGGATTAATCGCAAGTTGATTGGTCCGAAAGGACATATTTTGATTTGAAGTTCCTGTGTGGAACGATTTGAAGTTCCTGTGTGGAACGATTTGAAGTTCCTGTGTGGAACGATTTGGAGTTCCTGTGTGGAACGAGTGCACTCCCCGGGTTGAGTCTTGTTTAATGGAATGATGTGGGGACGAGTTGTGTACTTGTCTTGCGGATACGTGAGAGTATTTTTATGTGTGTCATCTGGACCCTGAGAATCCAGTGTGGTATGCCGAGTGCACCCCGCTACCACGTGTTCTAGGGTTCTCTGTGTGAGAACTCGGGCTCTTCCCTTCGCAGGAGATGTCCCTGGGCGAACACCCCTGCTCTAGATTCTCTGTGTGAGAATGGGACATCCTTGGCCAGGATCGTCCAGGGCGAGCAGTATTAGGGATTGACAACCCCGATCTTTCTTAAATTCTTGTGTAGAATTTTGTACCATGACACGCCTTCGTGGCCTTGTCTATGCTCCCGTCTGTGTGACGTCAATGTGTGATTACTCCTTGATGGAGGTTGATTGTGATAACATTATGCATGTGGAATATGTATGTTAGAGATACATCCATGCATGTTGATTTTGATGTTATGCATGTGGAATATGTATGTTAGAGATACATCCATGCATGCTGATTTTTATGTTATGCATGTGGAATATGTATGTTAGAGATACATCCATGCATGCTGATTTTTATGTTATGCATGTGGAATATGTATGTTAGAGATACGTCCATGCGGGATTGGTTATGATGTGAATGCATGTGGGAATATGTATGCTAGAGATACATCCATGCAGGTTGAATTATGCATTTTTATGCAGTGTTAAGTGATATGAATGTGTGATCAGAAAGTGATGCACCATGTAAATTTTTGATCTGAAACGATCTCATTTCTAAGCTATCGTATTTTCTACGTTGATAGTGATATTAAAACCATTGCTGAGTGTTAAAACTCACCCCTCTTTTGTGTTTTGATTTGGGGCTGCGTGGTGCGACACGCAGACGGACAGGATTGCCTTTTTGAGGAAAGGTCAGAGGTAGCTTGGGTGTGATGATGGAGATCGTTGCGTGACTTTCCTTCATTTTGTTTCATGTTTTATGTTAGAACCTATGTGTAGGGTTCTTTGTTGTGGATTTATGTCACATGTTACAGTTATGTTTGCTTACGACTTATTTTGAGCCGGTGTGGGCTTTACTTAAAACTAAGCTTGTGGGTTTGAGATTGTTGTTTACTTTGTGTTAAGCAACACCTTTTTTCCCCTTTTATTTACTCTTGCTCAAAGGATTGTGCGCACTCCGTGTTGTTGTTAATCGCCCGTGGTTAGGGATTAAGTCTTCCGCTAGAATCGTTTATCAATTTCACTTCGTCGCCCCCGCGCGCTTGACCGGCCCTTGGACCGGGTTCGGCTCGGGTCGGGCATCGCCGGGGCGTGACAAGCTAGCTGCAGGCTAGCCTGCATTGCCGCATTGAGGCAGTTCAATCTGTCGCAAAGTGGCAAGGCTGGTTGTGCGTCAGCTCTAGCTGATGTCAGGGCTGATGCACAAAATGAATTTTATTTTATTTTTTTAAAATTTTTGATTTTAATATAAAATAAAAATATAACCTTCAAGCAGGCATAACTCCCTACCCCGAACTTAGAATCACAAGTTTTTTATACCGTTGGACTCGTATCGACGAGCCCTTCGAAACAAGACCACACAAGGGCATGTCTTCTCACCAACTTAAGGTGGGTCCTGCCTATGGCATGCTTCCCAATGCTATAGCCCACTGACCCGGTGTCCGTTTGACATGTTCTTAGACTTGATACATTCGTCTCTTTGACCCCTATCAAATGTATTAAGGATTCCCTAAACAAATCAAGCTCAAGATAGTCTAATTTTAAGACAAATCGTTAATGGGCCTCAAAACCCGCTAATGGGCCCAAACGCCCGAATTTCAAAACATAAAAATTCCAGGGCGTTACATAAGTAATTATCCTGCATGATAGTGTCTCAGCATATTATCCATATCATGAATAATAATACTAAATCATTAACTTTCATCCTGCATGAAAAGTATTTCAAACACACTAACCATATCATGCATAACCATAAGTATTTATCCTACATGAAAAAATGTCTCAAACACACTAACGTAATCATGCATAATCATAAGGATTTATCCTGCATGAAAAATATCTCAAACACACTAACATAATCATATATAATCATAAGCATTCATCATGTATGAAAAGTGTCTCTAACACACTAGCATAATTATGTATAAAGAAAACAATTTTGCTTAATCAGCCGAAGCATAAGTAGTCTCTGCTCACTCCGGACAATCCCCGATTAGAAAGTCCAAAGGAATTATGCATTTTGGGTAAAATCACTAACGGGGAAAATACCCCTGGTAAGCCAATGTACTCGGCTACACCGGCCTTGATTCTCAGCGTCCAAATAGTCTCAATAGTTTGGTCTCATTATACAATTGTCGCTCTTCTCAACCTGGGGAGGAAAACCCGTCCTCAGGGACATAAAACCCCATCCTTTCAAACATAAACCAAATCGATAAGCCTCTGATTGATTAATCCGGCAAGCAATATCGCACAATTACATCCAATCGATCAATCACAGCTAAACTCGAAAAATATGATTCATAAAGCTTTTTTCATGATGCATACGCATGGTACATATGTGAGCAACATTGCATGAATCCTAATACATGAGATATGCTCAAATCAATCCATACGTGCATCATTCTATATCCATGTGTAAAATAATCACCACATTTTCCTCTACTTGTGTGTGTACATAGTAATAGTATTCAATCCTAAACATTGACATATGCATCATGAACCAACTATCACTATACTACACATATACTCTTATGATTGTATAATGATTCCTCCTTACTGAAATCATGGATGAAAACTATCGAAAAACACAAGCCTAAATCAATCACAACTCATGCTAGACATAGAAATATAATTCACCCATAACTTAGCACATCGTGTAAAAACATATAAGTCCATCCTCATGCTTTAAACTTACTGGAATCCTAAAAACATGGAGAATCACTCAACATGAATTTAGGATAAAAATAATAACATGCTAAAATCAAATAACATGTGACCCATTTCATGCTTGAACAACATCATGGCTTTCAAATAATATTCATGTCCTCACAATAGCATTTCTAAGTAAAAATCACCCATCATAATCATAATAAATAATATTTAAGACAAAGAACATGAAAGTGAACAAAATAACTAAAGTGGCAAAATTGTCGTTTGGGTGTTTGATCGGCCTGAATGCCATTCGAACACCAACATAGTAAACTCTAGTTTGTCTTCAACCTTGCAAACCCAAAACCAAAAATACACAAAATCCATATGAACATTCAAATCTCACATCCAAACATCATAATATTGAAATTAATGCTTCGAAAATGATAGCTCTAGTCATTTATCAACTAAAATACAAGGAAATCACTAAAAAGATTAAGTTTTACATATCCCATCATTAAAGCTCAACATCAAGCAAAACCCACATAAATCACTCTAAACTTCAAATCCGAAATATAGACCCATTTTGGAAGAAAACTCTTACCTTCAGTGAGTTCTTGGCCCTAAATCAAAGTTTTAATCTCTTCAAATCCCTATCCACATTTAGGGTTTAGTTAATATATTGATAAATCCGATTATTAAAGCTGAAATCGCTTAAAAACTCATAGATCTAGGGCTTGTTTTGTTCCAAAACGAAAATCTCTCATTAGAGGTTTAAACTATATGTTAAAATAAAAATCTTTAGTGGTGTAAGATAAGATTTAACCTTGGAAAAAATGCGATTAAGAAAGATTAGGCAAAACCCCAAGAGATTAATGAAGAAATCAAGGCTAATCTTACCTTAATTAAACTTTTCTCTTTTGGAATGGGGATTAGGGCTTCTTAGCTCTAGGTCTCAGCACTTCCCAAATGAGAATGGAGCCGGAGCTTTCTATTTATAGTAACTTATGGGTATACCTAATAGGAATTTGGGGTATGAATAGAATTTAATACTAAAAATATCTAATTTGTTCATTTTGAGCCCAAAATGAAGTTTAAAAAAATTGAAACACTTTAATAATAAATTAAGATGGATTTTAGGCCTTGCGGGATTGATCATCCCAATTTATGAACATGGGGCCCATAATGGGACCCACACCCTACTTTTTTGAAAGAATTGTCAAAAAATTCAAAAAAATTTGAATTGACTTAGTTTAACATAAAAACCAAAAAAATGAAGAAAATGTTGATTAAAACCATCGTTAACCATCATAAATCTCAAAACAAGTTAAACCGACCAAACTTAACACTAAAAGCACATCATACTAACAAAATTAATTAAATAAACCAATTTAGGGTTTAGGGATCTTATAGAAAACGCCTATGGGTAAGGGGTTATTATATCTGTCGCCTCTAGGCACGCATAGTGAGAAGCATCTCCAGGTGATGGGATGTTCTGTCCACCACCTACGGCTGTGGGAAGTGTAAAGTATTCGGAGCTAAAGGATATTATTCTTGCCATCTCCGGACCAGAAAGGAGGTCATCCTGAAGAAACGAACAACTCCGAATGTTGTCACTTCCGATATCTCAAAAGAGTAAGCATTTTTTACCTTCTATTTTAAAATAAGTATGAGAATAAGTAGGCATGCTAAGTAGTTAACTTAGGATGTTAAATTACTTATATGCACACACATTTTAATTAGTGATAATAATACACTAATTAAGATATATGATTTGCTATAATATAATGTATTCTAATATGTTCTGATTAAATTTAATTTAATATGCTCTGCTTTGATCTGATCTGCTAAAAAATATCTTGTTTGACCCTATCTAATATGATATAATCTGATGGGATCCGATGTAAACCAATCTACACTATTGTGTTATGTTTCGCTCTGTGATAGAGTGAGATGTGTAATTTCGTTAATTTGTTAGCTTCCGTGTAACTCTGATGATTTATGAGATTTATGTCTCACTATGATGATTTATGAGATTTCTCTTTAACTTCGACGACTTCAATGATTTATGAGTTTTTCTGTGCAACTCCGATGATTTATGAGATTTGAGTCTTGACTCCAAATAATGTACTTAGATATACATATATTAACGTATGTGATTTTGTCTTGCCTGATGCATGCAATAACCGTTAGGTAGAACTACGTTCGGATCCATTCATATTGGAATAACGTTGTAGTTGATATCTAATACGTGCGTAGGCAACCTACGTTATTACAACATTGGCCTGATCCAAATTAATTATAATTATATGTTTTATTCTGGCCTACGTGCGGCAAAGTTTTGTAGATCCGTAGTGCGTAGATGAACGTTGTACCTCTCACACACAGATGATGTTTCCTTGTTTAAGGAAGAAAATTTTTAATTGAGATTTTTGGACCCCGGCTAAGGTCGGGGAGTTGAGGTCTTACAAATTGTATCGAAGCTTTAATCTGTTTGCAAAAGTATAATGTTTATCAAAGATATAAATTTAATAAAAATTTTGATTTTAAGTTTGAAATAATATGAAATTTCTGATCTGAATACGTTGTCATTAACTTGAAATAAATTCAGAATTTTTTTAAATTTGAAATAGATTGAAATTTGTGTTTTGAATGTGTTGTCATTGATTTGAAATGAATTTCGATTTTGAACTTTCGGTTATGCATGTGTGATATCAGATTTAACACAAACTTTGATTTTAAACTTTATATTCTACATGTATGACATTGAATTTAATATGGACTCCGATTTTAAGAACTCCAATTCTATTTGCCTGTGTTGCAATAGATTTGATACAAACATCAATTTCTTGAATTTCAATCTAGATAAAAATTATTTGAATTTTTTTTATGAATAAGTTGTAATGGATTTTGATTTCTAATTCCATTATGCTAGTATGGTATCAAAATTACTCCAAACTTTGGTTTTTATGAATTTTGTTTGTTTAATTAAAAGTGATTTAAAATTTTTGTCCCACATGTGTTGCATCGGATTGAAAGCAAACTCTGACTTTACAAATACTCATCTTAAATTAGAATTGATTTGAAATTTTTGCTTTGAATGTGTTGTATCTGATTTAACACGAATTTTAATTAAAAAAATTTGAGATTTTCATTCACCATTTATTCAAGGAATTTGATGCGAACATTAATATGATATTTTTTTAAATTTTGAATTGAAAATTATTTATAATTTCTATCAAAATATGTTTCATCGGGTTTATTTTTTTTAAATAAAAAAATAAATTAATTTGAAATTTTATTTTGACTAAGAAAACGGATTTAATAAGAACTCAGAATTTGAATTTTTCATTTTCTATATGTGACACCGAACTTAATACGAACTTTGACTTCATGAATTCTAGTTTTTAATCATTAGTTATTTAAAAATCTTATTATGAATAAGTTGAATTGGATTTGATTCCAAATTTTGTTTCCCATGTGGTACATCGAAATGAAGATGGATTCCAATTTTTTCATATATTTGAATTGGATTTGATTCAAATCTATGAAAAAATCATAAAATATGCCTTAATACTAACTCCAATGCTTAGCATGCTAGAGTCATACACACACACATATGTATATGTGTGTGTGTGTCTATATATATATATATATATATATATATATATATATATATATATATATATATATATATTATGTTCAAGAGATAACCTATGTAATAATCTATGCCTTAGGAAAAGATAAAAAAAAACCTACCTAATTCTTTGTGCTAGTTTGAAAGCAATGAGCCAAACTATATGCACTTGGATGATGAATTTTTGGGCTTTAGAGCTCTCTAACTGAGAAAACAACCCTACCACAATATCTGGCACATTCAATTTAGGTAAGAATGCCACTTGAACATCTCAAATTAGACTTAAAAAGGCTTAGAAATTAAGAAATGAATTTTGAGGAGTGTGTGAAAGAAAACTAGAAAAATCAAAATGTCCACATCTATTTATAGGGTTTTGAGGCGGTTCAACGGCCAGATAGCCATGCGTCATTTGTAGCACACATAACGAGGGCCATGTGTGTAAAGTCCTTGAATTTATTGTGATTTTTGACTATTTTTCAAAAAAAAAATTGCTATTTTTACGCCCATATATTTTATGGAGAAATCTAACACTTCGATGCATCCGTTTTCGTAATTGACCTTTGTATTTGTAACCGTAGAGACAAGAATGGTCTTTAGTTACGGGTCATGGGCTTCGACACACCATAGTAACTTTCACAACAAAAACGGGAGAGAAAAGAAAGACATGAAGGAGAAAAGACTGAGAAGAAGGGAGGAAACGAAAAAAAAAAAATTAATAATAAAATACATGAAGCGCGCCTCAGTGAGCTCGATCATGAATGGAAGGGAGGGAAAACCTCCCCCTTTCCTCTTCGAGGCCAAAGACGTCTCCACAGCCAGCTGCCGGTATTCGTGAAGAGGTCGCCGCCGCCGCCTTGGCAAGGCCCCGACGGCCGTCATCCCTTCTCTCTCTTCTTTTCCCATCGCAAACCACCAACTAGCCTCCAAGCTACTGTATTGAGCCAATGACGATGAGGTGTTGAGGTCCAGCCTCCCTTGCCCCAATTGGTTCCAATTTGCTCGATTGGTTGACCCGCGCTGAAGTAAAGTTTGTCCTTTATCTTTGGTGGCATCTATTCTCTACCGCCAAACGTCAGACAACATCGAGCCAACATCCATTCGACTTCCATGATACATCGACTACTAGGTTACTACCAACTTCCAAGTCTAACCCCGGACCCGTCCGGCTATTTAGTGGCTTGGCGAAAGCGTGTCTACCACCCAAGCTCAGTACACTGTCGCTCCCGGCTAAATAGTCTTTTTTACCTTTTGCTAGTGGTTCTGCTACCACCAGCATTAGCCAACGGAAAGCTGCAGATGCCAACTTGGCCCAACAATGACAAGGGATCATCATTCTTGGCCTTCCTTGATCCTCTTTTCCCCTGCACATCTTTTGCCCAAACAAGATGATCCCAAACTTTGGTGTACGTCCCTTACCTCTGCTGCGTGCCCCACCCTAACCCAGGGTCAACCTATCTGTCCAGCCTTACATTATGAGGACTTGGGCCGCATGCCCAACCAATGTGGGCCAGTACTTCTTGCCCGATTTCAACTCTACAACCCTACTTTTCCTCAACTGTCATAGACGTGCCCTTTGGGCAGCCAATCGTGCAGCGCTTGCAGGCTTGAGGTGTCATGCCCCGGTACTGCCCGACCCAAGCCAAACATGGTCCCTAGCACACGGGGGCGAAGGTATTGAAAAACGGTTAAAGAAATAACATAAGACTTATGCCCTACCTACGGGCGGTCTAATTAATGGAGTTACACACTACTTTGAGCAAGAGTAAATAAGTAGAACAAAATAAGAGTTTAACTCTAAATTAAACCACAACTCTTAAACCCACATATTAATAATCCAGAGCTAACGCGCTTAGCTCAAAACAAGGTCTCAGACAAATCTAAAGTCATAATATATCACAAGTATAAAACGAGGATCACTCCACAAGGTATTCTAACATCATAACAAAATAATTTTAAAAAATATGCAAAGTCTAGAGGCCTCCATGCCTAGTCCCAAGCTCTCCCCGTCCGTTCCTCATACAAAGGATCCTATCCGACTGCACGTCACGCCATGCAGCCCCAAAACAGAAAACGTAGGGTGAGTATAAAAACTCAATAATGGTTTGAATACAACTATAATAATCAGAAAACACGACTGCATGGTAATGTAGCAATTCAAATCCAAAATTTTACATGCTATACCACTTTCTGATCATGCATTCATATCAAATAAACCTACATAATAGTGTCTCAACCACACAATTTCTAATTATGCATTCATATCACACAAATCTACATAATAGTGTCTCAACCACAAAATTTCTAATTATGCATTCATATCACATAAACATGCATAATAGTGTCTCAACCACACAATTTCTGATTATGCATTCATATCACATAAACTTACATAATAGCGTCTCAACCACATAATTTCTAATTATGCATTCATATCACATAAACTTACATAATAGTGTCTCAACCACACAATTTCTCATTATGCATTCCTATCACATCCTCATCCATCCTGTACAACAAACGTGTCAAACAAATGGATAATATTCATAATACACATGCATTAATACAAATGGTAAATGTCTCCATCAAGGAATAAACACAAGTATTTCCACAAAGGCGGGACATAGTCAAGGCCACGAAGGCGAGACGTGGTCCAATTTTCCGCACAAGAAATAGAAGAGGGTCGGGGTTGTCAGTCCCTAAAGTTGCTCACCCTGGACGATCCTAGCTAAGGATGTCAGATTCTCACACAGAGAACTTAGAGCAAGTGTGTTCGCCCAGGGACATCTCTTGCGGTGGGGGAGAGCCCGAATTCCCATATAGGAAACCCTAAAACATATGGTAGCCGGTGCACGAGGCATACCACTCTGGATTTTTAGGGTCCAGATGATAATCATGATAATCTCATCCGCAAGACAAGTACACAACTCATCCCCACATAACTCAATTTAACTTGACTCAACCCGGGGAGTATACATTTTCCACATAGGAACTTAAATTGAAAACATGTCCTTTCGGACCAACCAAGTTCCGATTAATTCACCAGCGATTAATCTGGCATACAATCTCAATCATTGCATATAATCAATCAATTATGGTTAAACATCGGTAAAACATCATTCATGAATACCAATCCATGATGCATGATATCATGGCACATCCATGAGCAAGACCTATGTGGGTTCCAAAACATGGAACGTGCTCCCAATTAGTCCCCTCATGCATCATAATCAAGCATAATTAACTATAATTTCATAGTAGATTCCCCATACGTGTGTGTATTTATGTATATTCTAAGCACATGACCAATGCTTTCACATAAACTCATAATGCAATATACGCATTGTCACGCCCCGGCGATGCCCGACCCGAGCCGAACCCGGTCCAGGGGCCGGTCAAACGCGCGGGGGCGACGAAGTAAAAATTTAGAAATGATCTAGCGGAAGACTTAACCCAAACTACGGGCGATTAACAGCAACACGGAGTGCGCACAATCCTTTGAGCAAGAGTAAATAAAAGGGAAGAAAAAGGTGTTGCTTATCACAAAGTAAACAACAATCTCAAACCCACAAACTTAGTTAAGTAAAGCCCACACCGGCTCAAAATAAGTCATAATCATCACAACTGTAGTATATGACATAAATCCAAAACAAGAACCCTACACAAAGGTTCGAACATAAAGCATGAAACAAACGTAGGTAAGTCACTCAACGATCTCCATCATCACACCCAAGCTACCTCTGACCTTTCCTCAAAGAGGCAATCCTGTCCGTCTACGTGTCGCACCACGCAACCCCAAATCAAAACACAAAAGAGGGGTGAGTTTTAACACTCAGCAATGGTTTTAATATCACTATCAACGTAGAAAATACGATAGCTTAGCAATGAGATCGTTCAGACCAAAGATTTACATGGTACATCACTTTCTGATCACACATTCAGATCACCTAACACTGCATCATAATGCATAATATCATCACAACCTGCATGGATGTATCTCTAACATACATATTCCCACATGCATTCACATCATAACCAATCCCGCATGGATGTATCTCTAACATACATATTCCACATGCATAACATCAAAATCAACATGCATGGATGTATCTCTAACATACATATTCCACATGCATAATATCAAAATCAGCATGCATGAATGTATCTCTAACATACATATTCCCACATGCATTATATCATCACAAACAACCACCATCAAGGAGTAATCACACACTAATGTCACACAGACGGGAGCATAGACAAGGCCACGAAGGCGTGTCATGATCAAAAATTCTACACAAGAATTCAAGAAAGATCGGGGTTGTCAATCCCTAATACTGCTCGCCCTGGACGATCCTGGCCAAGGATGTCTCATTCTCACACAGAGAATCTAGAGCAGGGGTGTTCGCCCAGGGACATCTCCTGCGGAGGGAAGAGCCCGAGTTCTCACACAGAGAACCCTAGAACACGTGGTAGCGGGGTGCACACGGCATACCACACTGGATTCTCAGGGTCCAGATGACACACATAATAATATTCTCACATATCCGCAAGACAAGTACACAACTCGTCCCCACATCATTCCATTAAACAAGACTCAACCCGGGGAGTGCACTCGTTCCACACAGGAACTTCAAATCGTTCCACACAGGAACTTCAAATCAAAATATGTCCTTTCGGACCAATCAACTTGCGATTAATCCACGACCGATAAACCTGGCACACAATTTCATCACATTGCATCCAATCGATCAAATTCGATTAATCACGATGAAGCCTCACTTGGAAATCCATTTTCATGATGTGTGCAGCATGGTACATGCGTGGGCAAAGCATACATGAATCCTAATCATGATAAGTGCTCTCACCAGCCCCTAATGCATCATTCATAATCACAATATTAAGCTTCAACATCATCCTTTATCACCCACAGGTGTGTGTGTGTGTAACTAGTAGAAGCCTTTCACATAATGCATATCAACATGCTTGAAAATCAACTCACTACCACACTACACATGTGAATTTCTACCTAAACATGAATTCCAGTGGAAATCATAGTAGAAGAATCGTTGAAATCATAGCTAGATTCAAAACTCAACCACAAAGGCTAAACACATATAACATCACTCATTTCATCATTGAGTCATGGCATTCACCAACATCCACACACCATTAACCACAATCTATCATGACAAATCAGTCCAACAATGATTGTAGTCCTACTGAAAATATATGCTTAACCAAAGGGAAACAACCATTCATAATTTCAAATAACGATTCCAACATCATGCCACAAAGCATGTCATTCCACCATCTCTAAGCATATATCTCAACTCCATAAACTCAATAGCATACATTTCCAGCAGCCTAACATAGCTTAAAACACTCCACATTCATATAAAATTGGCAAGCTAAAGTGGAATCATCAAAATAGACATCATATGCACAACACACAATTTCCTGTGTAGCCGATCGATCGCCCTTCAGGCCGTTCGATCGGTTACACGCAAAAATTTGAAATTTACAGTTCAGCCGATCGATCGCCTTGCAAGGCCGATCGATCGCCAACACGGCAGAACAGTCATCTTCTTCCTTTCGCAAAATCAAACCGAAACACCATAGATAACACTTCAAATCCACATCTAACACCCTAATCATCATCAAAAGTCCTCCTTGACTTCCAGAATATCAAACCAAACCATAATAATGCAAAACCCTAAGAAATCAGGATTAAATATTTCCATTTTCTAATCTTACCATTAACACACTAAATCAAGCAAACCATTTCAAAATAAGCCAAAAATGGAGAATTTTACCATGGACAAACAGAGATTTTGAAGACCCATTACCTCAGCACTTGATTAAGCTCGGATTGAAGAGTTACCCTTCTTGAAATCCTTGAAAACACAATGAGTTTGAATTAAACTCTAATAGAAATCGATTTACCCAAGAAATCCCTTATTAAACCTTAGATCTAGGGCTTGTTGGTAGTAAAAATTGAATTTTGAATGTTAGGGTTTGTAGTAAAACACAAATCAGTAGCTTTTGATGGTCAAAAACGAATTGAATCAAGGGGAAAATGGTAGATTTGGAAGAAATTAAGAGAAAAGCCATGGATTAGTGCTTAATTAGAGCAAGCTTACCTTAATCGGCTTCTAATTCGGGCCTAAGTGGGGATTAGGCCAACCCTCCTTCCTTAGCCTATTCCCAAAAATGGAAATGACTCTGGTTTACCCTTTTATAGTAAGGGTTGGGGTAGGCATAGGTAAGTTTTGGGGTGTAAATATGAAAAGTAGGCTAAAAGTGGGTATTTTACAAATTTAAGCACAAGTTAAGCCTAATAAAATTCTGAAAATTTTTGTGGGACCTTAAGTATATGTCTAGGTTCATTTGACACAAAAATAAATTTTTCAACGGTGGGGCCCACAAGGGTCCCGCCAAAACCCTAATTTTTGGGAAAATAGTGAAAATTCCAAAAAATCTCAAAAATTCACATTTGGTTTAAAATCACTCAAAACCACTAATATTGAAGTTAATTTTGGTTAAAACTATCACAAACACTATTTATTTATGAAATCACCGAATAAGATCAGAAAACGCGTAAATCTCACGATAACCCATAATTAAAGAAAACCAAAACCGGTTCAAAGATGAGGGTCCTTACACGCATGCTTAAACACATTCAAAACAATGATTCATAACTGAAATCAAAGCAAAATCTACCATAAAGCTTAAATCCAACTATGTGAAATTGTACGCTCACTCCCACAAGCATGATATTTCTCCATAGTAAGCCATAACATGATCACATCAATTACCCATAAACCTTTCTCATTATAAGAGAACATATTTCATCATTTTCCATATAATATCCCTAATTGAAACATACTTTAATCACAAGAGTTCCAACATTCAAAGGTTCAAGGTAATTCAATATTAGCATGCACAATTATCAACATATAATATAATACCACATAACAACACTTAAACCTAATCCATAAACCTCCATCATTAATTCCACACCTCCAGTAGCCTAATTTCAACATCACACACGTCTCATAACCATTATAACCATTAAATAGAGTAAGAACATTGAAATGAGCATAACTTTTCTAAAATAGCCGAACTACAAGGCCCGATCGTTCGCTAACAAGGCAAATTCGAGACCTTCTTCCTCATTTCGAAATTCAAAACCGAGGCTCCATTGAAGCAACTTAAAACCTTCATCTATATTCTCAAACACCATCAAAATCCCATCAAACCTTCCAAAATACTAATTTAACACATTCTAAGATAAAACCCTAAGAAATCGAAGTAAGATATTAACATATGATAAACCCACCATTAGAGCTCAAATCAAGTAAGCCTATTCCAAATAAAACCATAAAAATCAAAAATTTTACCACAATAAAACTAAGATTTGAAGACCCATTACCTTCCTTCTTAGTTTGGTTCGGATTAAACCTTCAATCTCTTCCAACACCTTCCAAAAACACGATTTTTAAGTTAACACATATCTAAACTCGATTAAGCTTTGAAAAATCAAAAGTAAACCCTAGATCTAGAACTTTGGAAGCCTACAAATGAGATTTTTAAGATTAGGGCTTAAAAAATAAGAGCAAAACAGTGATTTAATGCTTTCAAAATGGATTGAAACGATGGGGAAAGACAAGATTAAGAACATATTAAGAAAACCTCAAAGATTAACTTAAACTCACCTCTAATCGTTTCCCTTTTTAGTCTAATCAGGGATTGGGCTCCAATATCCTGGCTAAGCCTATTCCCAATTTGGGAATGGCTCAGTCCATTCCCTTTTATACTAAGGGTTGGGCTACACCTAATAGAAATGTGGGGTAGAAATAAAGTTTTTAACTAAAATTAAAATTTTAGCAATTTAACCCAAAATTAAGTCCAGAAAAATTCAAAAAAATTTTATAGTGTCTTCCATTAATATCTGGGGAATTTTGGTCCAAAAAACCTAATTTTGTCGGTGGGGCCCACAAGGGGTCCCGCCAAACCCTAATTTTTAAAAAATTGGTAAAAATCCTAAAAATTCATATTTGACCCAAAATCACTTAAAACTCATAAATGTGAAGTTAGTTTTGACTAAAAACTTTAGAAACTCTATTTATTTTTAAAACTATCGAATTTAATCAGAAAACTCTTAAACCACACGATAACCGATAAATAACATTAAAAATAAACCGTTTCAAGATGAGAGTCCTTACATGATACCCACCAAGCAGGCCTTTATTTGGGACGAATGTCCTACCTTGCACAGATGCATTGCTCAAATCACTTATGAACGCTCATGAAAAGCAAAAAGGTAGGGGATAGAAGTGAATCACATTGTAAGGAAATGAATAAACACAAGCACAAAAGATGGATGCAGTCACTATCAACATGTTTACAAGCAATGGGTGCAACCATGACCCAGAAACTGCGGGAAAGATCCCCTGGTTCCCGGTCCTTCCAAGGGGAAATAATATTATCAACCACTGGCCTTAGGTCAACAAAGGCTTGACCGCATCCATACCTATGTTCTCCACCATAAGACATGCTTGATGCACAATCACCCATACAATGGTTGGTTGTGGGTAGCGATTGGATATGTTGCCATCTTTTTCAGCCGCCTTCTCCGGCCCTTAGTGCCTTCAACTTTTGTTCAGGGGACCACCACTGTGAACCCCACCTCTTCCGTAACTAACCACCCCAACCCCCTAAAGGACCACCCTTTTTAGGGTTTGGCTGTGACAACACGTGCATATGTTGTTCAACAGCCGATCCCATTTGCGAGTGGATGGATCTTGCTCTGCTTGGCCCGATTTGAATTGGGATGCACCAACAACCTATCCCCTTTGACTACCCTTTTGCCACAGGCACTTGATGTCACGTGTGTAGTCTAAGTTAAGGGCACCACCCTTGGGTGTTTGATGATTGAGTGACACCACTACTAGTCAATATGACCACTAAAGCCCTTCTCCATCTCTCCTATGTCCATGAATATGCAACTAAGCCCTCCGCCATTTGGTGAGGCTTCGACAATGTAAAATCGTTGTCGTTGGGTGTAGTCCATGGCCAATTTTAGCATCTTGTGGCTAACAAAGTGTTTTTAGTAGTTGGCTAACCTCCAATTAGCCATCTGCCATTTTGTGGTCGCTTTTGCCATTTCTAGTGGCACGACCTTGTGCATGGTCGTCCTAGGTTGCCAAATCAATTACTTTGAAAAAAATCAGCCCTGCCATACCAAGATTAATTCTGATGTCTCTGAAAATCTATGGGACAGCAGCCATCTCAGTACAATGCTTTTGGCCGCCAATTCTGCCCTCGATGCCGCCACCGTCGTGTGCTAGCCATCAAACTTGTATGGATTAAGAGGTAGGGGACCTTAAACTCATGATTTCATGATAGCATGCTTTGATTGTATAGTAGCATGTTAGGAGTTTGTAATTTAATGTTATGCATGACGAATACTAAATAAATGAGCATGTTTTATGTACGTGAATTATGCATATGTTAGTAAAGACTAAGGGTATGATAGTAAGTGGTTGATGAATTATGTGTATATGAGTAGAGCATGTGATAGATCTTTGTGTGGTTGTTGGGCACGAGTATGTGCATTTAATTGTAAGTTTGACGAAGGAGTGTTTGACGGACTTTGATGCAAAAAATTACAGTAGTGTGTTGGGAGTTAGAAGATGTAAGAGTGGCAGATGAAAGTCGTACTTGATGAGAATGGAGGATTAATTTGGATTGAATTGATTGGTACGGTGGAGCGATGAGCAAGAGATGTAGGGGATGCAGTGATTTAGAAAACTTAAGGTTTAGAGCGCTTATGGGGGACTGTGAGTTAGTAAGAAGTAACAACATAATTGTACACGCATAACACACATAATATGAATTGCAACGGAAGAAAAATTAGTAAGGATTTAATGACAGGATTTAGGTATGAGGGGTTTTATTAGAGGAGTTTGAGTAAGACGATTTGATTTTAAGCTGGATGGTGTGGGATGTAAGGTTGTTGTAAGATGATGATAAGAGTATGCTGGTATGGATTTTGAGTTTGACAAGTAAAGCTATGCAAAGATCCTTAAGACTATAAGGGTAAGAGTGAGTTATGAGTATGGAATAGATGAGTTAAGTGAGGTATGTTACCCTTGTGGATTAAAGCTTGAGGATGGGTGTGGTTCTAGCTTGGTTGGCTAAAGAATGTAAGATAGAAGTAGTTTCAGGCATAATTATACATTCATAAGTTAAATAATATGAACTTAAATTGTAAGCAACCCTAATTCGATAACGTTGTGAGTTGAGACTGAGGGTTTCGATGGATTAAGTTATGTGTATGAGCCAGTCGATAAGTAATTGGTTGAGCCTTCTTCCATGTCTAGCTATGGCATTATCCTATGGGTTTTGTCTTGCTGTTGTATTTTAACTCTAACATTTGATGCTCTATTCAGAATGTTGTAAGTTTTTGCCCTTCTGCAAGCATTGTATGTCTTTCGGAATATATATGGTACTATATGTTCTGCCCAAGAGTGGTAATGTAAGAGTTCTACCGAAGAGTGGCACCATTGATTTTTGCCCTTAGTTGGTGTTGTATGGCCCTTAGTTGTCACTGTATGGCCCCAGAGAGTGGGCATTTTGACACTCAAGTAAGTAGTATCATGAATATGCTCTTGCCTATTTGATCCTATAACCCATGAGCATAGATGTACTTTACCTTTGGAAAGGTTCATAGCATCTAGTTGCTCCCTAGAGGTTAAGGTGATACCCCAGAGGCATTCTTTTCCTTTTTGACACCAGAGCTTATTAATTAATTGTAATGAGCTTCAATTGTCAATAGTATGTGTACGACAGTAAGAGTAAGTTATATGTATCAGATTTTGAGTAATCGGTATGTGTAAGATTTAGAGTAAGTGTAAGTGTGAGCTTCTAAGGAAGACGGTAAGAGTAAGCTTCTGAGTAAGAGTAAGTTTGTACGAGTAAGGTCGTACAAGTAATAATGTATGAAGTATGTGTAAGTTGTATGGGTAAGCATATGATTGCATGAGTAAGTTGGTAAGACTATGATTTAGAGTGTAAGTGTAAAAGTATGTCATTAAGAATAAGTATAAGTTCAGCTAGTGCGATGGTTTGTGTGTGAGACACTATTTATGTTACATATATTTCTTGCTTCATGTGTGATTACATGAATTCATCTATGTATAAACTTACAAAGTTCATTGATTTGTTTCCCCAACTGGGTATGAAATGTAATGCCCTGACCCGAGCCGGGGTCCAAAAAATCTTGAATAAAAATTTTCTTTCTTAAACAAGGAATCATCATCTGTCTACAAGAGTTATAACGTTCATCTATGTACTACGGAGCTTCAAAACTTCCTTGTACATAGACTCAAGTTGTAATGTTCATATACACACAATGAAGCTTTAAAGTTTGCCGCGTGTAAGTCAGAATAAAACTTATAATTATAAAACTTAATTTGGATCGGCCAACATTGTCTTGTCGTTGGTTGCCTACGTACATATTGGATAACATTTACAATACGATCAAATCCGAACGTAGTTCTTCCAAATGGCTATTACATACATCATGCATCGCAAATCATATACGTTAAAATATGTATATACTTATATTCAAATACATCATTCAAAGTTAGATTGAAATCTCATAAATCATTGAAGTCAATTAGAAATCTCATAAATCATAGAAATCATCAGAGTCAGATGGAAATTTTATAAATCAGTGGAGTTAAATGGAAGCTAACACATTAACAAAATTACAAATCTCGCTCTATCACATAGCAGAGCATAACACAATAAAGTAGATTGAATCACATCAGACCCCATCATATCATATTTGATCATAATAAAGCATATTAGATCATAACAGAGTATATCATAGCAAAATATATTAGGACACTTCAGATCATATCGAATAAAGTATAACAAAGCAATTAAATTAAGGACATATCAAAATACATCAAATCATAGTGAATTATATATCTTAATTAATATATTAATATTATTAATTAAGATGTGCATGCATATAAGACATTTAACATCCTAACTTAACTACTTATGGTGTATACATATTCTTATACTTATACTAAAACATAAGATCAAAAATACTTACTCATAGGAGATACTAGAAGTGGCGGCATTCAAAGTTGTTCGTTTCTTTTGAGCATCCTCCTTTCAGGTCCAGAGATGGCAAATAGAATCTCTTTTAGCTCCGGAACGTCTTTCTCACTACGATAGCTGACAAAATCTCTATTTAACCTAAGACACTTTATGCTTCACATAGCTGTAGGTGGTGGACATAACATTCCCTCATCTGGAGACGCTTATTATTTTCCATGCCTGGAGGTGATAGACAGAACATCTCCATATCCGGAGATGTTTTTCTCTTTCCATGATTATAAACTATGGATAGAGCCTCCCCTTAGCTTGGGAATGCCTCTCTCACTGGGTGGCTGTTCGATCGAGGATAGAGCCTCCCCTACTTTGGGTCTCTTCTCTTGTCGTGGCCCAACAATGCGAACAAAACCCCCTCTTGTTCCAAGCCCCTTTTCTTTCTCCGGTGCTTAAGGATGATGAGCAGGGCCTTTTCTTACTTTGGGATGTTCTTCTCTTATACGGTCGCCAAATCAAAGAACGGACCCCTCAATTGCATAGAACACACTTGATTTAGTTAAGAACACCTCTTAAATGAATTAAATCGAACTCAGAATGATCAAAAACGGAGAAAACGAAGTTTTCTAGTGCTTGAGGATGATGTGCAACGCCTCTCCTTGTCTTGGGGGGTTTCCTCCTAATACGATCTCCAAATAAAAGAAAGTACACCATGCGTAGAGCATGCTCGATTTAGTTAAGAACACCTTTTGAACGGGCTAAATTAGACTCAAAACGATGAGAAATGGAGAAAACGAAGTTCTTGTTCAAAAATGACAAAATATGGCTATTTATAGCCTCCAATCACTCTGCAACTACGGGACCACGCCGCCATTTTTGGCAGTGGCGCTGGTTTTAGAGGCAGTGCATGCCATATCGTGCCATGCATGTTTCGCGATGCCCATGCATAACGCGCTTGGCGATCGCGCGTTATGTGAGCCGTGGTCACGTGTACGCGGGTGACCGTCATAAATGGCTCGTTTTGGTGCTTTTTACTTTTTTTTAATACTTATCTTCAAACACCCTTATCTCACTCCCTCATATTCGGATTTGCGAGTTCTTAGCACCGTTGGACTCATATCAACGAGTCCTTCTATACTAGCCCACTTACAACAGTTTATCCTGTTGTTTTTAAGTGAGTCCCGCCTATATTACATGCTTCCTAAGGTCATAACTTTTGGTCCCGGCCTCCGTTTTGCACATTCTTCAATTTGTTATGATCGTTTCTTTGAGCTCTACACATATATGGAGGTTTCAACCTCTTTAACAATCTAAGACTTATCCAAAGATTATCTAATTACCTCTAACCCCTTAGGTTAGACGTAATCAAAAAAGCTGGGTGTCACATGAAAATATTCATTTTTCCTATTTTTTAAACCCCTTGGTCCATAGTCTTTTGCAGGTCAACCGAGAGCTTTTTTGATTGGACTCTGTCCCTTGTCATGGACCGTTCCTCATCCACATTGAGTACGGTAGACTCATAGTGAGGCTATGTTGTTTTTGTGCCATGATTTCATGTATTTAGTAAGGTGATGGTATTTTCTTATGGACATGTGCATATATGTATGATTTAGAATACAGACTGTTGAAGAACTTGTACTCAAAAAGGCATGAGATGCATTTGTTTTTAAAGACCATGCCCATGACAGGTTTTAGTTTTGTGTTTTTGTTTTGGGTCATTCCTCAGAATGTTGGTTTGGTTGAAAGATGGACTAATTTATAAAAATTGTTTTCACATGTTTTGGAATTTTGTTGTTTTCTTTTATTTACATTTGTATTTTAAAATAAAAATTTTGTAAAATTTTAAAGTAAATGCAAGGACAAACCTTGGGCATGACACCATGCCATGTGGCACACAACACCTCATAGAGGGATTGTCCATGGAGTATGTAACATGTGCTCCGCAAAGATCAACACGCATCACCGTTGGCATCAATGCCACTAACGCTAGCCTGACATAATAATTTCCTTCTAAAAAAAAAATTCAAAATCTTTAAACTTTCATAACTTCCTTTCAAATATGATCCCAAATGTATAGGTTATCTCGCATTTTTCAAAAATGCTCTACCCAAAGAGCATGTTTCTTGAGGTCATAACTTACAATCTAGATGTCTAATTTTAGCCGTTTAAAACTTGTTACACTCATTTTTTTTATATCTCTATTACATTATTAAAAAAATCCACTTGATAACAACCTCTAAATAATTAAAGGCTTTATTAGAGGTTCAAAATCATACTAAAAATTTGCATTACACACAATCCTAGGCCCCAGCTAACCTTGTCTGCTACCACCTCTACCGGTAAGAGCTCATTGAAAGGGACACATTTTTTATGCTCCCTACTGACAATGAGCTTAGTGTAAGCTGTGCATGAGGGCCCTTCATCCATGAGATCGACTGAGCACATGCTAGCATACATTAGCATCAATGTTATTTACACTAACATGTGCTAACATACGCACCATTGATCTTAAATATCAAGGGCTATCATGCATAGCTTATGCTAGGCTCATTGTAGTGGGGAGCATGAAAAATATTTCCTATTCGAAGGCCTGGCCTTTATGGTCTTAAGTGTGAATTAGAGCCGGCCACAAGGCATAAGCATGGCGGAGTCAAGCAATTAAAGAGTGTTCTTCTAAGAGTACTTAAATTTCCCCAATCTTCATTGAAGTCCTAAGCGTTGTTAGCTGGATGACAACTTGTTCCTTTTTTCTCCCTTCAAACCCAAGGAGTAGATCGCAAGATTATATAAGGGCATATAATCTAAGTGGTTGTTTGTGTGTTGAATTTTTAAAAATTGAAGTAGAATTTTCCAATAATTCACTATTTAATCATAATTATGTTTGGTAATGGAAGTTTTTAGAATAAATTTAGATATCACATCAAATTTTAAACTAATATAACTCTCTCTCCCGAACTCGGATATGCGCATTTTTGGTATTATCGTGCTCCTAAATTTGAACACTATCAAACAAGATCTAACAATGGTAGGTAATTTTAAACTTTTAAAGTGGGCCCTACCTATACAATATGTTTCTCAAGGCTGAAATCAATATAAGAGGTAGCCATTGAAAAATAACAGAATATGTAATTCCAAATGGGGGCTAGGAGCCGGAAATGAAGGAATAACTTCACGAGGTGATTCGATGATTTTGGTCGATTCAAGCTTGAAGGCTTAGAATCAACTTTCGGGTGAAATTTTTAATTTCACTAGTCTTTTGCACACCATTATAATTCTGATAATTTGGGCTAGAATCGGCGTAGAATCGATAGAAATTTAACATCCAAACAACCCCTAAATCATATTCTAAATGGTTTGGCACCAAACTTGAAGATTTGTTGCATTGATGTCAAGCAACATTAGTTGTTTAGTTTACTTGTATTTTATTTGTTCAATATTAATAATTATATTTAAAAAATAGTTGTTTATATTAAATGCTAAAACCTACCTTAGAGAATGAAAAATATGCTTATGATATTTTTTATTAAGTACCCAACCACTTATATAGAACAAAATAAAGCTATTAAAGTAGAACAAATTTTTTTTTAAAAATAGAGATATTAATGTAAGATAGAGGGAGTATTTCCGTAGTTAAATTTTTAGTCAAAGTAGGCTTAGATTTTATTGGTTAAGTAGTAATAGGAAGTGTAGTTAGACCCCAAGAATCTCCTTAGTACCATGTTTTAATACAATATTCAACATATTTTTATCAACTCTTCAAACCCCATAGACCCCTATTATTTATCTCTTGCATTACCCTTAATTAAACTTAATGGCTAGTTACATCTCCTCCCTCGGTTGCAGCGATAGCAACTAACTCTAGCAGGGACACCTACAACAATCAGTTGTCGTTGCGATAGCTCCTACAATGGCACTTGGGGTGGTCAGATCTGTCCACGTCCACCTCTAGCCTCACACTTAGGCTAGAGTTTTATAGATGAGTTTTTATCTTATTTTGATAATTGAATTTTTACAAGAAAGAAGGTGAGTTTTCCACTTTCTCTCTCTTTTTACCTCTTACACTATTTTTTGTGTGAAAGTGAGACGTATACATTCACTTTCCGTCAAGTTCACCCAACTCTAGATGCGGAAAAGAGAAAAAAATTTAAACCTTTCCAACTTATAGACCCATAATGACAGGGTGACCATGGCAAGCTTGACAATGTTTACCATGCCGAAGATATCAAACTTTTTTAATGTAAGAACATAAGCTGCATTTGCGTAGTGAATAAAACAAGTTCCATTACGAACTCCAATGCACAAAATTCAAGAGAATGCAAGTTATCCACATATTATATTTATGGGCATCTTTATCCTCTTACGTACTATAGCACATAATATTTTTAATGTTCCTATTTTTAATAGGGTCCACCATAAAAAAAAATGTATGAGAACCTTTCAACTATTATTAATAGTGCACACATTAATATAACATGTAAGTACATATATAAGTGGGACCATTTAATATAAATGAATGGTGGGCATTTAATTCACGTCGTCGTGGCCTGATTCTAAAAATATTTGACTTTTGACCCCATAAGACATAACAAATTGTCCTGATCATCTTTTAAGTATAAAACCTCCCTCACATCGCCATTATTTTTTAGCTGTCCCACCTCCATAAATTGTCCCATTTTCTTATCCTCCTGCCATCTCTATCTCCTTCCTATTCTCTTCCTCTCCATTTCTCCGGTAAAAAGAGAAAGCTAAAGTTTACATGAAAGAAATGGCCATTTTGTACTTCTGCTTTGCCATCATCCTCACTGCCATCCTCCTTATCTCCAAGCTCCTCTTCCCCAAAGATAAAACACTACTACCTCCATCCCCAACAGCTTATCCTGTCATTGGCCACCTCCACCTCATCAAGAAGCCTTTTCACCGGACTCTTGCTGCCCTCACCGCCGCCCACGGTCCCGTCCTGCTCCTCCACTTTGGCTCGCGGTACGTCCTCGTTGTCTCCTCATCCTCCGCCACAGAGGAGTGCTTCACTAAGAACGACATCATCTTTGCCAACCGGCCAAGGCTGCTTGCCGGGAAGTACCTGGGCTACAACTATACCATTCTCCCCTTGGCCTCCTATGGCCCTCACTGGAGGAACCTCCGGCGGCTCACCACCCTGGAGGTCTTCTCCTCCCACTGCATAGCCACTTTCTCCACCGTACGCCGCCAGGAAATCCGGTCTATCTGCCGTAAGCTCTACATGGACTGCCTATCAGCTGGAGGCCGTATGAGTGTCGACATGAAGGCCATGCTCTTCGAGCTGGTGTTCAACATGATGTCGAGGGTGGCGGTGGGGAGGAGGTGGTACGGCGAGGAGGTGGCGGACGAGGAGGAGGCCAAGCGGTTCAGGGAGATTATGAAGGAGTCCTTAGTTTTGGCTGAGGCTTCCAACCTGGTAGATTTCTTGCCGATGGTTGGGTGGCTGGACTTGCTTGGGCTGGAGAAGAGGCTAGCCAGGCTGCACAAGAAGAGGGAGACGTTCTTACAGAATGTGGTGAATGTACGGCGGAGGGGTGGAAGTTCTAGTGGAGCGGCGGAGGGGAAGAGGACGTTGATTGATGTTTTGTTAACTCTGCAACAATCAGATCCTGAATATTATGACGATAATCTCATCAAAGGAGCTATACTGGTATGTTTGAATGAAATTGTATATGCTTTTTTTTGTTATCAATTGTTATTCTGTTGTATTGAAACTTGAAAGGAACATGCATCACACTTACAGATTGCTAATGAGTAAAGAGTTAGATGCTGGATTGGCATGAATAGTATATCGATTATGCTTGATTTAGCTAGATTACTTAAAAGTGGATTGAAGCAGAGAATTGCCTGACTATGATATATATCACAATTTTGCTTGTTTTTAAATGTGGTTGATTGGAATTTCTACGTTTTATATCTTTTAGATTTTAGTCTAGAAAGGTTTAATTTATATTTAAGTCTATCAAATTTCCAGCCTATCAAGTATCTATTATTAATACAGACAGGAAAAAGTATTTCTATGCAGCATGGTCACAGAGGCTAGTCAAGCTAGACGTGTTCTATTAAATTTAAAATTTTAATTTGTAAGAATTAAAATGATTTTAGAGTAAGAGTTGACCAGCTTCATGACTAGACATTGAGTATCTAACATGAAACATAGAGATGAACACAACCTCTCTATGTATCATGTTAAAGTGTTTGCTTCTAACATAGTACAAAGAAGGTGCAATTGCTTTTATATTTTATGTGGCGTGGTCACGAAGCTTGGTTAAGCTAATTTTGTTGTGTTCAGATAAGAGCTGTAGATAGAGGTAAGCATAATCCGTCATTACTCTTTCTAGGGAGGAAGAAAACCACAAATTGTGTGGGGCTCATCTAGCCTGACTAGTCTCCATGACAAGGACCTCCTACCCAAACCCACATCGGGTCCCAGCTAGGAAGAAAAGATGACCACATATTGTGTGGTGCTCATCTAGCCTGATCGGTCTCCATGACCGGGACTTTCTAACTAGCCCATATCAGGTTTCAAGCATGGTACATGGTACATAAGAGAGAACTGTTTTCTATGCAGTTGCATTCTTACATACAATGTTCCAAGCGCTATGTAATGGTAGGTTGGCAGCCCACATGTTGACATGTTGATTATTCTTTCCTGCCTAACCCCAATTTGCTGATTTTTTTGATGTGGTTGATGGGACCGCACAATTAAATATTTGAATAATGGTATAAAATTGCTCTAAAAAGTTTTCAATCAAATTATCAAACATCTAAACTAACCATTAATTAAACATCTAGACTTTTCTTTCTGTTTATAATTAAACCTTTACAATGTGGTGAATGTAGCAATCGACTCTCTTAGTAGACTTTTTGATTGTTGAAGAAAATAAAAAGAATTGTGAAAAATAATATCTAGGAAGATCTTGTGCTTCACCGCGGGTGCCGATTCCCAGTGATCAACAGCGGAGTCTCAATCAGCTCCAATTCGCCCCAACATGTTAGAAGTTCATGGACTATTTTTAATATTTTATTCTCTTAGGGCTTTGATAGACTGATAATTAATTTTAATTTAATTTATTTTGTATTATTAAATATTTTTAAGACTAAATTAATTGGATGCTTTTGGTACAGTGGATAAATATATCAGATGTAGTCGGTGGGTTAATTAAGACTATTGTTATTTACAAGTGTGCCAAAAGGCATGCCTCATATAAATTGACGCCCCCATAAACATACTATATATCCTATAGTTTTATTAAAAGTTAAATTTTTTATTTGAGATTATCCTATCTATTCCCTTTATTTATTGTTTTCTTCTAAATCTATTGCCCGATTCTCGTGTCCTGTTCTAAACAATTCACCCTATATATGGCCTTTGTTTCGCCAACATGAATTTTGCCTATTATAAAAGTTATTTGCTCAAAGTATGATATTTATTGAACTAAATAAAAACTGTGGTTGACAGACGATGTTCAATGCGGGAACTGACACCTCAACTGGAACCATGGAATGGGCAATGTCCCTTCTACTCAACAGCCCTGAAGTGTTCAAGAAGGCCAAGGGAGAGATTGACGCCCACATTGGTGATGAAATGCGAATGCTCGAAGAATCAGATCTCCCCAGCCTTCCATATCTTCACTGTATCATCAATGAGACACTTCGCTTGTACCCAGCAGCCCCCCTTTTAGTCCCCCATGAATCTTCTAAAGACTGCAGCATTGCAGGTTTTCATGTTCCCCGGGGCACAATGCTGTTGATCAATGCATGGGCCATACACAGAGACCCAAAGACCTGGGAGGAGCCGGAGAGGTTCATGCCAGAGAGGTTCATAGGCAAGGGAGAAGGCAAAGACTATGGGATGAACTATATTCCCTTCGGGATGGGGAGGAGGAGCTGCCCAGGAGAAAACCTGGCGATGAGAATGATGGCTATTGTTTTAGGGACGTTGATTCAATGCTTTGAGTGGGAGCGACTCGGGCAGGAAGAGGTGGACATGGGAGAGGGTCAAGGCATTACCATGCCAAAGGCCGAGCCACTAGTGGCAATGTGCAGGCCAAATCAGTCAGTGAGTAGTATTCTCTGTGCACTTGAATAAACAATACATGACATGTAACATTCCCTCAGTCTTATATTAATAGTTATATCTAAAAAAAATAAAAGTTTTTATCGAATGGTGAAACCTATATGTTACAGAGAAAAAAATATGCTTATGATACTTGTTTTTAAGTACATAATTATTTAAATTTAATAAAATAAAGTTATTAATGTAGAACTAAATTTTTTTCTTAAATAAAGCTATTAATTTAGGACCGAGGGAGTAACATTATTCAGGTTCAGTTTGCAGTCACATTAAAATATTGCTTTAACAATCGAATCCTCACCAAAGAAATGGAGGCGCTATTTGTGGAACAAACCAAAACATGACAAAATCTATCCTATTGATACAAACCAATAGATAACAATAATGGAAACCCACACATTTTTGGGGTTAATTCTAATGGATTGCCCCTCTCCATCTTACTTTTTTATGTGGGCAGGTAAGAGCCCATTTGAAGACCCACTTGTATATGGGTTCATCTTATATTGGTACAAACGTGCAAGCCCGATTAGGATGAATTAGTACATATTCGCAATGGTCTTAAGAATGTGGGGGTGGACCCATAGCCTTTTCTCATTGATGTCTATGTGTTGTGGGCCTGAGTCTCACATGCAGACACTCGCCAAACACATATAATAGGTATATGTTAAGAGTGCATTCATTTGTACACTACGTGGGCCCACAATGAGTGTGTGATGTATGCAAGACCCGCATGATCTAGCAAGGGATCGGTCCCCCCATTAGTGGTGCACTAGGCCTCCATGGGCTCAATGGCTTGAGCCCATACCCATGAATAAGATATCTTATAAAAGTCTATTTAGAGATGCCAAGGCTGTCACGCCCCAGCGATGCCCGACCCGAGCCGAACCCGGTCCAAGGGCCAGTCAAGCGCGCGGGGGCGATGAAGGAAGATTGAGAAACGATCTAGCGGAAGACTTAACCCTAACTACAGACGATTAAAAGAAATACGGAGTACGCACAATCCTTTGATCAAGAGTAAATAAAAAAGGAAGGCAGAGTGTTGCTTATCACAAAGTAAATAACTAATCTCAAACCCACATGCTTAGTTAACTAAAGCCTTCACTGGCTCAAATAAGTCTTAAGCAAACATAACAGTGAAATGTGACATAAATCCAAAACAAAGAACCCTACACAAAGGTTCTAAACATAAGCATAAAACCAAAAAAGATAAGTCACACAATGATCTACATGATCACATCCAAGCCATCTCCGACCTTTCCTCAAAGAGGAGATCCTGTCCGTTTGCGTGTCGTACCACGCAGCCCCAAATCAAAACACAAGAAAGAGGGGTGAGTTTAACAAACTCAGCAATGGTTTTTATTATATCACTAACAACATCGAAAATACCATAGCATAGCAATATAGTCATTCAGATCAAAGATTTACATGGTGCATTATTTTCTGATCACACATATACATCTCCTAACACTACATCATAGTGCATAATCAACCTGCATGGATGTATCTCTAACATACATATTCCCACATGCATCACATCATAATCAATCTGCATGGATGTATCTCTAACATACATATTCCCATATGCATCATATCATAATCAACCTGCATGGATGTATCTCTAACATACATATTCCCATGTATATTATATCATCACAACCTCCATCAAGGAGTGTCACACAAATGGGAGCATAGACAAGGCCACAAAGGCGTGTCATGATCCAAAATTCTACACAAGAATTAAAGAAAAAATGGGGTTGTCAATCCCTAATGCTGCTCGCCCTGGACGATCCTGGCCAAGGATGTCCCATTCTCACACAGAGAATCTAGAGCAGGGGTGTTCACCCAGGGACATCTCTTACGGAGGGAAGAGCCCGAGTCCTCACACAGAGAACCCTAGAACACGTGGTAGCGGGGTGCACACGGCATACCACACTGGATTCTCAGGGTCTAGATGACACTCAAAATAACATTCTCACAATCCGCAAGACAAGTACACAACTCGTCCCCACATAATCCCATTTAATTAGACTCAACCCGGGGAGTGCACTCGTTCCACACAGGAACTCAAATCGAAATATATCCTTTCGGACCAATCAACTTGCGATTAATCCACGACCGATCAATCCGGCACACAATTTCATCACATTGCATCCAATCAGTCAAATTCGATTAACCACGATGAAGCCTCAATTGGAAATTCATTTTCATGATGCATGCAGCATGGTACATACATGGGCAAAGCATACATAAATCCTAATCCATGATAAGTACTCTCACCAGCCCCTAATGCATCATTCATAATCACAATATTCAACATCATCATATAACCCCCACATGTGTGTGTGTAACTAGTAGAAGCATTTCACACAATGCATGTCAACATGCTTGAAATTAAACTCACTACCATACTACACATGTGAATTACTATCTAAACATGAATTCTAGTAGAAATCATAGGAGAAAAATCATTGAAATCATAACTCAAATGAAAACTCAACCACAAAGGCTAAACACATATAAGATTATTCATTTCATCCTTGAGTCATGACATTCACCAACATCCACACATCAACTAACCACATTCTATCATGACAAATCAGTCCAATAATAGGTTGTAGTTCTACTGAAAATATGCTTAATCCAAAGGAAATCAACCATTCATAATTTTCAAGATGACAATTCCAACATCATGCCACAAAACATAAGTCCTTCCACAAATCTCTAAGCAGATATCTCAACTCCATAAACTCAATAGCATGCATTTTCAGTATTATAATATAGCTTAAAACATTTCACATTCATATGAAATTGGCAAGCTAAAGTGGAATTATCAAAATAAACATCATATGCACAACATATAATTTACTGTGTAGCCATTCGAACGCCCTTCAGGCCGTTCAATCGGTTAAACGCAAAATTTTGAAATTCACAGTTTGGCCATTCGAACTCCTAGTAGGCCGTTTGATCAACTGAACTGGAAAACTGTCGTTCCGACAGTGTTGCCGTTCAAACGCCCAGAAGGGCCGTTTGAACGACAACAAGGCAGAACAGTCCATCTTCTTCCTTTCGCAAATCCAAACCGAAACACCATTGATAACACTTCAAATCCACATCTAACACCCTAATCATCATCAAAAGTCCTTCTTGACTTCCAGAAAGTTAAACCATATCATAATAATGCAAAACCCTAAGAAATCAGGATTAAATAATTCTATTTTTTAATCTTACCATTAACACACCAAATCAAGCAACTCCATTCGAAATAAGCCAAAAATCAAGAATTTTACCATGGATAAACTGTGATTTCGAAGACTCATTACCTCAGCACTTGATTAAGCTCGGATTGGAGAGTCACCCTTCTTGAAATCCTTGAAAACACAATGAGTTTGAATTAAACTCCAATAGAAATCGATTTACCCAAGAAATCCCTAATTAAATCTTAGATCTAGGGCTTGTTGATAGTAAAAATCGAATTTTGAATGTTAGGGTTTATAGTAAAACACAAATCAGTAGCTTTTGAGGTCTAAAAACGAATTGAAACATGGGGAAATTAGTAGATTTGGAAGAGATTAAGGAGAAAGCTAGGGCTTAGTGCTTAATTAGAGTAGGCTTACTTTAATCGGCTTCTAATCCGGGCCTAAGTGGGGATTAGGCCAGACCTCCTTCCTTAGCCTATTCCCAAAAATAGAAATGGCTCAGGTTTGCCCTTTTATAGTAAGGGTTGGGGTATGTATAAGTAAGTTTTGTGGTGTAAATAAGAAAAGTATGCTAAAAATGGGTATTTTACAAATTTAAGCACTAATTAAGCCTAATAAAATTCTGAAAATTTTTGTATAACCTTAAGTAGATGTCTAGGTTCATTTGACCCAAAAAATCAAAATTTTGACTGTGGGGCCCACAAGGGTCCCGCCAAAACCCTAATTTTTAAAAAAATAGTGAAAAATTCAGAAAAAATCCAGAAAACCACATTTGATTTAAAATCACTTAAAACCACTAATCTTAAAGTTGATTTTGGTTAAAACCATCTTAAACACTATTTATTCACGAAATCGTCGACTAGATCAGAAAACACGTAAATCTCACGATAACCAATAATTAAAGAAAACCAAAAACCGGTTTAGAGATGAGGGTCCTTACAAAGGCCAAGTAGGAAAAGGGGATGTTTTTTTTAAATAGGGCTTAAGAGCCCTAACTACCCCACTAATCTTCTCTCTCCACTTCTCTCTAGACCAGTACTACCCCCTCCCCTCTTTTCCCTTGTTGGTCGTGGCTCCTCCAGGATAGAGATGTTGCCCTCCTCTATCCTTACTCTCTTGAGCACCAAATGAGAGGATGTTACCTCCTTCCCTTGCCTTGGTACAAGTGGCACCGTCGACCCTTTGGTTTGCACGTAGCTTGGAGAAAGTGCATGAACAATGGCTAAGGCACTCTGTTGACATAAAAAAATTAAATCAAAATTCAATTGCAAAGATCTCGGAGCTTGACTAGCTCCAGATAACTCTAAATTTTCAAAATAGATAAAGTCTCCAAAGTTGGCAAAAATCCAAAAAGAAAAAAAATGAAAATGAAATAAATTCTAAAGTTACACACATGGTAATGTGTTTTAAAAAAAAATCAAATCAAAATTCAAAGGCAAGAGTTCAAAGCTTGACTAGCTCTGGATGGTACTAAATTTTCAAAATGGACAAAGTCTCAAATTCGGATAAAGTCCAAAAAAGAAAAAAAATTATCAAAATCCAAAGGCCAAGATTTCGCAGCTTGACTAGCTCTGAGTAAGACCAAATTTTTAAATAGACAAAGTCTCTGAAGTGGATAAGGTCCAAAGAGAAAAAAAAGTAAGGAATCAAAATCTAATCCTACACAAGTAGGAATAGACTACGGCTTTTAACAAAAAAAAAGTGAAGAGGCAAGATCTAATCCTACACACATAGGAATGGACTAAGGCTTCTAACAAAAATTTTATTGTGAGAGGACATTATAGGGGCCTTTTTACATTCAAAGTTAAACGGCTGAGAGAGGCTTTGTAAGCCTCACATGGCCACATAATAAAAATTTGCAAAGGACTATGTGAGACCTCATAAGTCTCACAATAAAATAGTCATAAAACAGAAATAAATGAAAAAGGCTAGGTAAGACTCGTGGGTCCTACGCTATTGTTTTGCTAAAAAAAAAACTTATTCAGCCATGAAAGACCAAAATAACTGAAAATACAAAAAAAAGTTAAATTCCAAAAGAACTCAAAGTTCAAAGAAAAAAAAAGGGGTTGTGTGGAAAATTTCATAGGCCCCACATAAGGATTGGGAAGATTAAATTAAAGCCTTGATGCTCGTGATCCCCTATTGTAAAAAAGCATGATGAAATAAAGAATATAATAAAAAATAAAGAAAATAATAAAAAAAGAAAGTGGAGATGACCAAGTCAAAGGTATAATGCCCGGTCTTCTCTCACATTTCCTACTTCCTCTACTAATCAAGTGGTTCTCACCAACACTCCCACTAACCCATTTCCTATATCCTACTAATCCACTCTCCACTTTTCACAAACTACCTTTCCAACTCACCACACTATTTTGCTTAACCATGCAACTCCCATCCTATAAATACCCCTTCATTTCCATAAGAAGGGGCTTTCAGCTTTCAAGTCTACATAACCTCCAAAAGAGAAATCCAGAAGTTCATCATACACCAAGTTCCTAAAAAGCCTTGACCTTTAAAAAGTCAAAGAAGATCGAGGAATTAGAAGACAAGCAGAAGCACTCAAGAAGGAAGAAGAACCTGTGCAAGGGGAGCTCTCATCTTCAAGAAGAATTTTCCTTATTTTCTTCTTTGCTTTTCATTTTTTAAAAACTCAAAAGTTGTAGCCACTTCTCCTCGCAATTCTCTTTTCTTATTTTAATAAAATTCCAATTGTTTCTTCTATTTTGCCAACTAATCGAAGGGTTTTGAAAATTGATTAATCACTACTACTCACTCTAAAGTATAAAGAGTAGTCTTGATTAATCAAGAGAAGGTCGTGCCACATAAAAAAAAAAGGTTCTTCTATATCCCTTACAAGGAAGGATCACCTGATCCATTCCCTTGTCTTGTGCATAGAGAACTATTGAAATCCCCCAACACACTCTGCAAGGAGGTTTTTTTTGGCTAATCTCTCCTCTATTCCATGCACAAGGGCATATGGTGAGCTTATTCATATTGATTCAAATAATGGCCCTATATTCACCTAGTTGTTTCATTAATCTACAATTGAAAAGGGTGTGTTTTTTATTTAGGTGTTGCAAAGGCCACATCCTAGGGGTGAAGCCCATAAAGGTTAAAGCATATTATACCTTGATTAATTTATGTTTATGTACTGATTTTGGTATGAAATTGAATTATTGCTTATAATTTTGTTTCATATGCTTGTTGTATGTAAATTGCATGCTTGAAAGAGGGAAAAATTAACCCTTGATATCTCCATTAGACATGCTACACCACCAGGCTTGTGCTGCTTCTAACCAACACTCCTATATAGTTTAAATGTAAGATCCGGTAATTCTTGTTTTCTAATTGTCTTATTTGTGATTGACGCATAGAAATTTAAAGAGTTTGACTTTTTAACATTACGAGTTAGATAACTCTCTATATAGGTAAAATTTAGGGCTAAGACTTATATGGTTATAAACTAGGTAGAAAGAGCTTTGAAATACCACTAACCATGAGAAAATTAGACTTCGGATAAGTAAGATATGACCGATCAAATTTGTACTAGGTGCATTGTACCCGATTTAGACCAAAAATTGGGCATTTTACTTAGCCTTTTAGGACCATTTAAAGTGAGTTATAGGAATATTAATTTAAGGGCCAATTTGGGTGGCCCAAGGTTGGTTTAGTAGCCCAAACCTTAAGAGGATTAAGAACCGTAATATTCACCCTCTATAAATAGGTCATAAGATTATTACTTAGAGAGTTTTAAAGTTTTTTAGATTTGGCTGAGAATTTGTGGTGTCTTAACCTCTTTTAAAGTGAGCAATTCAATTATTTTATCCTTAATTCTTTGATACTTAATGAGGAATTTAAGGCTCTTTATGCCTAATTATAATTTTCATGTCTTTTTCTTTCAAAACTCCCAAATTTTCTTTGTTTCATGCCTATATCTAATAAAAAATCATAATTTTGTTGAATAACGATCCATTGATTTAGGAAGAGTTGAGGAATTTCTCTATCCTAGAGGTAAGGGATTTTTGTTTGATGAAGTTTTATTTACATTAACACTATATTTGAAGGTGAAATCATGCATGTTTGTAAGTAATGGATATGATTTGAATTGCTTTTAGTCTCTGTTTTAGATTCATATTTAAGTTTTGGATACTTTTACTTTGAGTTTTGTTTTTTAGGGTAGAATATCATGTCTAGATCATATTCTTAATTTTTAAATTTTTTTCATAATGATATATATTTATTAAATTTTTTAAAATCTGTATTTTATAGTAAAATAGTTCTTTATTTTAGTGTTTAGAAGCCTCTTTAGGGATAAAAAAGTGTAATTTTTGTGTCCATTTTTATGATGGATTGATATACTCCCTCCATCCTGAATTAATAGCTCCATTTGGGAAAATATTTGTTTTATATTAACATCTCTATTTTGTAAAATTTAAATAGATGGGTACTTAAAATAGAGTATCATAAGCTTATTTTTTTCTTCTATTAGATGTAGGTTTCATCATTCAATAAAAACTACTATTATTTTCAAATATAGCTATTAATATAGGATGGAGTATGTGTTATGAGCATCCGATAAAAAATTTAAGTTGTTTGGAGCACAATAAGTCAATGACATAGTCATAACTTTATAGGTTAATAGTTCTAGTAGAACTATACAGTTTTATTAATTAATTAATAAAAATGATTTTTTCGTACTTATTTTCATATAATATTTATTTGTAGTGTAATTAAGACTATAATGTAGGTTTCTATAGATTTTCTCATTGATTGAAGTTATTTTTTATTTTTTTTAAAATATACAAGTTATATGTTGTGATTATGCTAAAAATATCTACTTAAGCTAGTATGAGAATAATTGAGATATTGTATTATTGATTGTGCTACTTTATTACATTCGGTATATTTAATTTTATTAACAATATGCATTCATATATTTAAGGTTTACTTAGCAAATCTATGTTTTATGCATGTCTTAGTATATTATGATCTTATCTACTGAAATATGTCTAACATAAGATAGTATAATTATTTAGGGTTACATATGTAGCTATGTTTATAATTCATTGCATCATAAAAATAAATTGTAAACTATAGATTAATCGTGGTTAGTCGAGGTTTCTATAGTTGCCAAATTAGTCGTGTCAGAGGTTTATTGAACAGGTTTTCTGTCCAAAAGGGCAGGGTTTTCTATCCGAAAGGGTAGGTTTTTCTGTCTGAAAGGGTGGCTTTTTGCCTCCCTAGGTTGAAATGTTTGTCATATTAAGAATTTTGGAGTTGGAGTCTAGGTTGGTCATGTGCATGTGCATTGGCTTGACTAGGTATTATTTTGGCATCTACAGTTTGGAATGCCAAATTCATGCATTAAGTATTAGGTAACAGGTAAAAGTATTTTGTTCGTTACTTTGATTTCTATTGTATTGAGACTTATGTTGGATGTAATTATGAGATTAAATTACATTGATATGATTTGTATGGATTTTGATGTACTTTTGAGATATATATGCATATTGTGGTTGCATAAGTAATTTGGTTTAAATGTCAAAGATTGCAATATTTGAGTGTTAATATAATTATTTTCATGACCTTACTAAGTTTACACTCACCCTTGTTTTATTTGGGATTCTCTATGTGATGGTGTCATGTAGGTGACTAGGACGATAACTGAGGAGTTATTGAGTAGAGAAACATGTTACTAAGAGATAGTAGGAAATAAATAAAGGAACATTTAAAACTTCATATTAATTTGATAGTGTTTTATTTGTAGTAGCAGATTTCTTTTATTAGTTTGAGGCATATGTTTATGTCATTGCACTTTGGTTTGGTAGTTAAATACTTAGTCATAGTCATGACAAAAAGTAGTTAATTTCTTTTATATATATCCTCCGGATTGCTTTTAAATAAAGCAATGGCTCAACTGCAAATTCTGATCTAATCGAGGGTTGGGTTATGAGTTGTCGCACCTCTTGCCTATTTTGAGTCAGCGATGCATGACACTAATAGTGGATCCTAGTCATATGTCTAGTTAATAACTAAATAAATTACTGTGTTTTCTTTTAGGAGTATCGCCAGTTGTTACCACCCAATACTCATATGGTCTAATAGTGGATCAAAGTCATAAGTCTATTTGAGGAGTGGAGCAATTAAAGAGTGTTCATTTAGGAGTATTTAAATTAGGATGAGAAGTCTATCACCCCTTGTTACATATACACAAACGATAGATATCTACCAACTGTCTTAATAGGGTGCACTAAGAGAGCTCTCATCTTCCAATGGATTGCCCCTCTCCGTCTTGCCTTTTGATGTGGGTAGGCAGCAGCCCTTCGAAGGCACACATATATATGGGTTCATCCCATATTGGTACACACGTGCAAAATTGGTAGGGCGAATTGGTATACATTCGCAATGGTCTTAGGAATGTGGAAATGGACCCATAGCCTCTTCTTATTGATGTCCACGTGTTGTGGGCCCAAGTCTCACATGCAGACAGTACTCATATAGTAGGCATTCATACCACAACGAGTGTGTGGCACATGCAAGACCCACATGATCTAGCAAGGGGTCGGTCCTCCCATGAGTGGTGCACTAGGCCTCCATGGGCTCAATGGTTTGAGCCCATACCCATGAATAAGATATCCCATAAAAGTCTATTTAGAGAGGCCAAGGGCAATGCCAAGTTGGAAAAGGGGATGATTTATTTAAATAGGGCTTAGGAGCCCTAACAACTCCACTTCTCTTTAGACCAGCGCTACCTGCTCCCCTCTTTTCCCTTGTTGGTCGTGACTCCCCCTAGGGTAGAGATGCTGCCCTCCTCTCTCCTTACTCTCTTGAACACCAAATGAGAGGGTTTTACCTCCCTCCCTTGTCTTGGGACTCGCGGCACTGCCAACCCCTTGGTTTGAGTGTAGCTTGGAGAAAGTGCACAAGCAATGGCAAAGGCACATTGCACGGAGGTTTTTGTAGGCTAATCTCTCTTCTATTCCATGCACAAGGGCATATGGTTAGCTTATTCGTATTGATTTACATAAAGGCAATATATTCATCTACTTATTTACATTAATCTACAATTGAAAAAGGGTGTATTTTTTATTTAGGTGTTGCAAAGGTCATGTCCTAGTGGTGAAGCTCATAAAGGTTAGTGACGAAGGGTTTAATTGATGGGATGAATATCATTCGACAAATCAGGCTACAAAAGCACACAACTTTCCTCTCGTGAATTTCAATGAAAAATTCATAGAAAATAAAAGAGAAAGAAATAATATCTTCTTCATTAACATATCAGAAAAAATACATAACTATGGCATCCATAAAAGAGTCATGCTTTTATACAACTCATAATAGAATAATTATAAATAAAAGAATTCAAACTCTAACTACCTTATGACTAAACAATTAAAATTAAGGAAAATAACTCATAAAATCCCTAAATAATCTAAGGAATACATAATAAAGACTCCTAGGAAAGCAAAAGACTTAAAAGAAATTAATTTGAATTCAAATCCTTATCCAATTAGAATTTGAAAACTGCATCGCTATAGAAGCAATCGATCACCAACTCTCGGTTTTATTTTACACTTAGTCATTTTGAGTGTTGCTTAATTGTTGAGGCTGACTATTCGATTGTTGTCGTAATTAATTGTCCATAAGTGTTGTTGATCTCTAGAGAGAAAAATATGATTTTTCTTTGTGTGATCCCAACACTCCATATACTTCAATGTTAATTGGTCTACATCTTTCCCTAGCTCAAAAGAATTCATCATTGAATTTGCATGATCTTCATCTAAAACATCTCCAAGATAAGGAATTGCATGTTTAACATTGAAAACATCACAAGTGCAAATGTGGCTAGAAAACTTGAGTCGATAGGCATTAGAATTAATCTTTTAAACAATCTCCAAATGCTCAATCTTCCTTGCTGATAATTTATTGTACTCTCCAACTAGAAATTTGTCTTTAGTCCAAACATTCCATACAAAATCACCAACATTAAAGTCCAGATATCTTCTTTTTAAATCTCCAACTGCTTTGTACTTATCATTAGACACCTACAATTTCTTAAGGGTTTCAGAATGAATATTCTGCAAGTTTGAGATAAAGTCTTCATCCCTGCCATGTAACCTCTTTACATCTAAAATAGGAGCTAAATTCAAAAGAGTGAGGATTAAAACCGCAAATAATAGTAATGCAACACGAGAAGCATCATTGGTCTTTTTGCAAATAATGAAATGTACCATCTTCGAGAATCTATCAACAACCACGTAGATGACATCTATTCCTCTCTAAGTGCAGTGTAATCCAAGAACAAAGCCCATCTACTAATATTGGACTAAGGCTGAGTTGGGGTAGGCAAAGGCAAGTATAATCCAACATTAGTGGATGTCCCTTTAGCAATGTGGCATATACAATAACTTGCAACAAATCTATATACCTATTTGCACATAGATGGTCAAACATAAGAAGAAGAAACAAGTTGAAAAGTTTTATGTCTTTCCAACCCTCATCATGTAACTCCTTAATAATCTTCTAGCGTAGGCTACAAGTAGTAATTGCTTTTGAAAAGAAAACCATCATGCAACAAATAATTTGATTTCTACTCTTTCTCAAGTTCATATAAAACCTTAGCAAAGATAAGATCAACAAAAAATAACTCCTAAAATGAGTCAAACCCTAATACTTGAGTACACATGCTAGTATGTAAGCATACTCGACAACTCAAGGTGTCTGCAACCCTGTTTTAACTCCAGACTCATGGTTAAGCACAAAAGTAAACTCCTACAAATATAATATTTGTTGTACATGTCAAGTAGACAATTCCTCTTGGCTATTAATATACTTACGAGCAAAATGATCAAAATAAAGAATAAATTATCCATGAATCAAATAATGTCTCCAATGGCAAAGAGCTTGGACAACAACATAAAACGTTACATCATAGGCACTATACCTTTTTCGTGCTCCTGATAACCTCTCACTAAAATAAGCAATTGGATAACCCTCTTGACTTAGCATAGCCCCAATGCCAACCTTTGAAGCATCACAATATAACTCAAATGGCTAGACAAAGTTAGGTAAGGTTAACACAAGTGCTGAAAATAAGTTTTCCTTTAATAAAAACAAAAGCACGCTCAGCTTTATAACTCCAAACAAAATATCTTAACTTCATGCAATCAGTAATATGAGTCATAATGGTGCTAAAATTGGGAATAAACCTCTAATAAAAAGAAGTTAACCCATGGAAACTTTATACCTCATGTATATTAGTAGGTCTTAGCCAATGTTTCACCGCATCAACCTTACTCTCATCCACATCTATTCTATCATTTGAGACAACATAACCAAGGAAGAATATAAAATCTCGCATGATAGAACACTTCTAAATAACTGCAAAAAATTTGTCCCTGCAAAGAACAACTAAAGCATCTTGTATATGTTGCAAGTGAGAATCAATATTAGAGTTATAAATAAGTATATCATCAAAATATACCACCACAAATTCACTAATAAACAGTCGAAGAGCTTCGTTCATCACCCTCATAAATGTGTTAAGGGTATTAGACAACCCAAAAGGCATGACCACTCATATAACCTTTCTCTTTGTCTTAAAAGTTCTCCTCCATTCATCACCTAGTCGAATTCTAATTTGATGATAACCACTTTTTAAATCTAGCTTGCTAAAGATAGAAACATCACTCAACTAATCATGTAAATTATTAAGGTAGGAATAGGAAATCAGTACTTGATAGTAATCTTGTTAATAACTCTACGATCCATACACATAAGCCAACTATTATCCTTCTTTGGTATAAGCAAGGCTAACATAACACATGAACTCAGCCTTTCTCTAACATATCGATCCTTTGCTCAACAACTCAAGGACTTGTTCTTAAAGCTCTTGATGCTCCTTTAGACTCATCCTATAATGGGGATAATTATGAAATGTAGATCCAAGCATAAGGTCAATCTAATGTTAAATATCTCTAAGGAGTAGCTGTCACACCCCGGCCATGCCCGACCCGAGCCGAACCCGGTCCAAGGGCCGGTCATAGCGTGTGGGGGCGACGAAGTGAAATTGAGAAACGATTCTAGCGGAAGACTTAATCCCTAACCACGGGCGATTAACAGCAACACGGAGTGCGCACAATCCTTTGAGCAAGAGTAAAAAAAAAGGGGAAGAAAAGGTGTTGCTTAACACAAAGTAAACAACAATCTCAAACCCACAAGCTTAGTTTTAAGTAAAGCCCACACCGGCTCAAAATAAGTCATAAGCAAACATAACTGTAACATGTGACGTAAATCCACAACAAAGAACCCTACACATAGGTTCTAACATAAAACATGAAACAAAATGAAGGAAAGTCACGCAACGATCTCCATCATCACACCCAAGCTACCTCTGACCTTTCCTCAAAAAGGCAATCCTGTCCGTCTGCGTGTCGCACCACGCAGCCCCAAATCAAAACACAAAAGAGGGGTGAGTTTTAACACTCAGCAATGGTTTTAATATCACTGTCAACGTAGAAAATACGATAGCTTAGAAATGAGATCGTTTCAGATCAAAAATTTACATGGTGCATCACTTTCTGATCACACATTCATATCACTTAACACTGCATAAAAATGCATAATTCAACCTGCATGGATGTATCTCTAACATACATATTCCACATGCATAACATCAAAATCAGCATGCATGGATGTATCTCTAACATACATATTCCACATGCATAACATCAAAATCAACATGCATGGATGTATCTCTAACATACATATTCCACATGCATAACATCAACATCAACATGCATGGATGTATCTCTAACATACATATTCCCACATGCATAATGTTATCACAATCAACCTCCATCAAGGAGTAATCACACATTGACGTCACACAGACGGGAGCATAGACAAGGCCACGAAGGCGTGTCATGGTACAAAATTCTACACAAAAATTCAAGAAAGATCAGGGTTGTCAATCCCTAATACTGCTCGCCCTGGACGATCCTGGCCAAGGATGTCCCATTCTCACACAGAGAATCTAGAGCAGGGGTGTTCGCCCAGGGACATCTCCTGCGAAGGGAAGAGCCCGAGTTCTCACACAGAGAACCCTAGAACACGTGGTAGCGGGGTGCACTCGGCATACCACACTGGATTCTCAGGGTCCAGATGACACACATAAAAATACTCTCACGTATCCGCAAGACAAGTACACAACTCGTCCCCACATCATTCCATTAAACAAGACTCAACCCGGGGAGTGCACTCGTTCCACACAGGAACTCCAAATCGTTCCACACAGGAACTTCAAATCAAAATATGTCCTTTCGGACCAATCAACTTGCGATTAATCCACGACCGATAAACCCGGCACGCAATTCCATCACGTTGCATCCAATCGGTCAAATTCGATTAATCACGATGAAGCCTCAATTGGAAATCCATTTTCATGATGCGTGCAGCATGGTACATGCATGGGCAAAGCATACATGAACCCTAATCATGATAAGTGCTCTCACCAGCCCCTAATGCATCATTCATAATCACGATATTAAGCTTCAACATCATCATTTAACCCCCACATGTGTGTGTGTGTAACTAGTAGAAGCCTTTCACATAATGCATATTAACATGCTTGAAAATCAACTCACTACCACACTACACATGTGAATTTCTACCTAAACATGAATTCCAGCGGAAATCATAGTAGAAGAATCGTTGAAATCATAGTTAAATTCAAAACTCAACCACAAAGGCTAAACACCTATAACATCACTCATTTCATCATTGAGTCATGGCAATCACCAACATTCACACACCATTAATCACAATTTATCATGACAAATCAGTCCAACAATGATTGTAGTCCTACTGAAAATATATGCTTATCAAAAGGGAACCAACCGTTCATAATTTCAAGATAACGATTCCAAGATCATGCCACAAAACATAAGTCATCCCACCATCTCTGAGCATATGTCTCAACTCTATAAACTCAATAGCATGCATTTACAGTAGCCTAACATAGCTTAAAACACTCCACATTCATATAAAATTGGCAAGCTAAAGTGGAATCATCAAAATAGGCATCATACACACAACATACAATTTTCTGTGTAGCCGATCGATCGCCCTTCAGGCCGTTCGATCGGTTACACGCAAAATTTTGAAAATTTCAGTTCAGCCGATCGATCGCCCTGCAAGGCCGATCGATCGCCAACACGGCAGAACAGTCATCTTCTTCCTTTCGCAAAATCAAACCGAAACACCATAGAATACACTTCAAATCCACATCTAACACCCTAAACATCATCAAAAGTCCTCCTTGACTTCCAGAATATCAAACCAAACCATAATAATGCAAAACCCTAAGAAATCGGGATTAAATAATTCCATTTTCTAATCTTACCATTAACACACTAAATCAAGCAAACCATTTCAAAATAAGCCAAAAATGAAGAGTTTTACCATGGATAAACAGAGATTTCGAAGACCCATTACCTCAGCACTTGATTAAGCTTGGATTGAAGAGTCACCCTTCTTGAAATCCTTGAAAATACAATGAGTTTGAATTAAACACCAATGGAAATCGATTTACTTAAGAAATCCCTAATTAAATCTTAGATCTAGGACTTGTTGGTAGTAAAAATTGAATTTTGAATGTTAGGGTTTGTGGTAAAACACAAATCAGTAGCTTTTGATGGTCAAAAACGAATTGAATCAAGGGGAAAATGGTAGATTTGGAAGAAATTAAGAGAAAAGCCATGGATTAGTGCTTAATTAGAGCAAGCTTACCTTAATGGGCTTCTAATTCGGGCCTAAGTGGGGATTAGGCCAGACCTCCTTCCTTAGCCTATTCCCAAAAATGGAAATGGCTCTGGTTTGCCCTTTTATAGTAAGGGTTGGGGTAGGCATAGGTAAGTTTTGGGGTGTACATATGAAAAGTAGGCTAAAAGTGTTTATTTTGTAAATTTAAGCACGAATTAAGCCTAATAAAATTCTGAAAATTTTTGTGTGACCTTAAGTATATGTCTAGGTTCATTTGACACAAAAATAAAATTTTCGACCGTGGGGCCCACAGGGGTCCCGCCAAAACCCTAATTTTTGGGAAAATAGTGAAAATTCCGAAAAATCTCAAAAATTCACATTTGGTTTAAAATCACTTAAAACCACTAATATTGAAGTTAATTTTGGTTAAAACCATCACAAACTCTATTTATTTACAAAATCATCGAATAAGATCAGAAAACACGTAAATTGCACGATAACCCATAATTAAATAAAAATCAAAACCGGTTTAAAGATGAGGGTCCTTACAGTAGCAATCCATCGGGTAGGGATTGTGGAAAAACATCAAGATACTCATGCACCAAAGGCATAACTTCTTTAGGAATATCCTCACCATCATTAAAAACCAAAGCATAAACAACATCATCCCTCTTTAGTTCCTCGAGAAACTTTCCCCTAGACAAAAGAATTAACCTCTTTGTTGTTTTGGGGTTTAACGACCTCATCATTATAGGACACAAGAATAATTTTTGTATTATTCCAAACAAGGCTATATGTGTTCTTTTGCCATCATGCATCACACATCAATCATATTGCCAAGGACGTCCAAGTAACAAATGACAAGCATCCATGGCAACAACATTACACTATATTTTATCCTTATATATATAACTAATCAAAAAATGGACTAAACAATGTTTAGAGACTTGTACCTAACTTCCTTTATTCAACAAAGAAAGTGTGAATGGATGGGGACGGGGTGTTGTCGCATCCTGGGATTTTCAGAAGCTCATATAAAAATTTTAATAAAAATATCAGAGTTTCCCCAGGACTGCGACTAGAGCTACTCACCATAAGCATGATATAAATAACATTTACCCAGGAATGTATTGTATATGTATAAATGTAAAAGTTAAAAAACTATAAAACTTCTTACTATGATTTAAGTGCAATTGAAAATCTTTGAAATCATCTCGAAAATTCTCAAGTAAGCCCTTCTACCCGCACACTATACTCCGTCAGGTCCTACAATGTTTGGGGGGTGGTGAATATTTTAAAATATTCAGTAGGAGAATTTATACTATCGGGCATAAAGTAACATATAGCAATTTTAAAAACATATAACATAAATAATATTTTTCATTAAAATAGGGTGTGCCTCTCACCCAAAACCACTCTTAGAATTTCTTCTTACATACCAAAGATGATCCGAGGGTTTGCAAGCTCTCATGACTTGCTACAAAAGTCATAGACACCTATTACATCCTATAGACTTTGCTACAGGTACAAAGTAGTGGCCTCTTACTTCTCCACGGATCATTGTGAAAATACCTTGTGCTTGTTGAGAGAAGAGTCACCCGTGCTCATAGGGTTCCGGGATCAAGAGAGTAGAGAGTCTTCCCTTGATACTGTCTACCATATCGTGTGTAGCCTTGATAGGTACCATTCGTTATAGGCTAATCAGAGGTCTTGCCCTTTGTTAAGGGCTCACCCGGCTACAAAATGTATTGTACCTCTAGTTCTAAACCGGATTATGACTGTGCTCTCATATATTCCATGGAGTTCTATCGGGACGCCAATTGACAACACTCAATGAACAAAGCAATCCTGAGTTCCTAGACTCATAAAAGACAGTTTTCTATCAAAACATCATGTCCCGTTGCTTAACATTTCAAAAACAATTCTAGCCTCGCCTTTACAAGTCAAGAACATGTTACTGATAACAACCATAAATATAGGGTTCATCGCTCTTCCCAAGAGATAGTTACCCTTTCTTCATCCCATTTCAGTAACTCGATCACCATGCTTGTACGTATTTACAAAAATAACTTGAAAGTCATCCTATTATAAGGAATAATTATCTAAAACAGATTTACAAATCTACTTTAGTCATTCTTAATCAAAATAGTGGCAAAACTAGATTTCTCTATCTCATATGCTACCATAAAACAAATATATGAGGCAACAATAAAATCACAATATATAAATCATATGATAAAACATATAGTATATATATAATCAATATCCTATTCCAATGGATAACCATTCGATAAATCATATAAGTGCAAAAATTATAAAACATAAATTGAAATTAAATCTAATACTTAGCATGCTAGATTCATACATATATTAAATTTAAAAGAAAACCAAAGTAAACATTTATGCCATAAGATAGGATAAAAATACCTACTTCACTCTCTGTGTGAGTTTGAAAATGATGCGCTAGACACTACACACTTGGACGTCCACTTTTTAAGCTTTAGAGGTCTCCAACAAGAAAATTAGCCCAGCCACGACATCCGACACACTTGATTTAGGTAAGAACTTCTCTTAAAGAACTCGAATCGGACTTGAAATGAATGAGAAATGAGGAAAAGAAGTTTTTGAACATGGGAGAGCATGAAGAAATGTGGAAGAGTATGAAGAACTCGAAAACTGGATGTTATTTATAGAGAAAATGGATAAGCATGAGGCTGACATTTAGCAGATAGGATTAACACATGTCAGTTCTATTTGACATGTCACCAATCTTATCCGCTACATCATCAATTCTATCCATTACGTCATTAGTCATATCAGCGACATCATCGATCTTATTTGATATGTCATTATTTTATTTAAATAATATCTCAACCTCAATATGCGATAAGTTCTTATCCCAAAGTTAAAATTGAGCGTTCTTGTTACTGATGGACTCATGTCGATGAGCCCTTCTAAACTAGACCATACATAGATAGGTTATTCCGCATTTTTCATATGGGTCCTACCTATGTGGCACTCTTCCTGAGGTCGCAACTTTTGACCCCGAAGTCTGATTTGAGCAGTTTAAAGCTCATTACGCGCATTTTTATAGCTCTATCACATCCTTAAGAAATCTCACTTAATAATTACCTCTAAATAATTTAAAATTATTAAAAACCTAAAAATTAAATTTATTAGAGGTGTAAAATCATACTGAAAATTCATGGTCATTACAGGTGTAGTACTCAAGTAAAGCTTCTGAACAGCCTCTTTAGCCGCCACATTATCACAACATCCTAAATCAATCACAAGATGAAAAACCTTTCTCCCAATAATGCAAGTGGTGTGAAATATATTTTTCTTTAACCAACGGTAACCCTTTATTTCCTTAGGGGCAAAGGAAAGGCAATGTGTCACCAAAGTTTCTCCATGGTCACCTTCCTCTATCTCTCTATTTGGTAATTCTTCCTCATTATATATACGATTAGTGCAATCAAAAGAAATATTATCAAGCTCAACATTCTCATCATATTCAATGAATAATCCTTAACCATTCTAGTTATTACGAGGATAATTTGTCACTCTATAACACATTCCGCTGCATTTAAAATACTTTGGATCAGTGCTTGTGGAGGCATTGGTGGTATTTTGAGTGTCTTTAGGGTGCAGCCTTAGAAGGGGTTTGCATACTACCAGAATTGGTTGTGGCCAAAATGGCTAAAGAAGTGTCACAGTTGTCCCAAAGTGGCGGCTAATAGCTTTATTGCTTCTCCAAGTAAAGCATTCTAGAATGTGCTTCCAACAAGGAAAAAGTATGAAACAAAGTCAATGTCTCTTTAAGGTTTTGACACATACCTCTAATATAATGAGATACACGTCGTTGTTCCTCTTATTCAACCAAGTCATTATTGGTGTAACAATTGATAGCATTCCTTTATATACTCATCTACCGATTTTGACCCTTGTCATAGGTCTTGTAGTCATTGATACATAACTTGGGAAAAGTTGTAGGGTAGAAAGTTTTGCCTCATATGTTTCTTCAGTTTCTCCCATTCAATAATCTTTTGTTTGCCATAGCATGCAAGGGTAGATTTGATTTGTTGCACCATGTGGCTTATCGATCATGAAAGTCAATCACCATCAACGAAACACGCTTGTCTTCCACAACCTCCTTGAAGTTAAGGATGTCTTCTACATTGGCAACCAATCTAGGAACTCTTTGGGCTGTATCACCCCATAAATTTAGACATGTCAATCTTCAAACTAGCCTCCCAATGCTAATTTTCCATATCCTCTCGTCTTGGGATCATGTAAGTCTCCTTTCTGCTTGGCGCTTGTGGCAGGAGTCACCCATGTTGACCAGCCTCACGGCAAGGCAATTGGTCTACCTCCTCTTCACCATGCAGGGAGGCATTGGTGAAAGGATATCTCTCATCGATGGCATAACCTCCTACTCATCATTTTCAACTTAGTCATTGGGCTAAACTAAGGTGAGATTTTGGCAAGCAATGACAACCATCAAATCAATCATTTGAAGCATTAGATGCTCAACGTATCATGACAACCTTGCTACTTTACCACGATCATTGATCTCATCAATTCCTACAACACATCCTCCATAGCATCAGGGTGCCATGTGGGACATGCGTAGGGCTACCAACTAATGGAGGGCTGAATTGATAGGATGAACGTCGTTAGACAAATCCAGATACAGGCAATCATAACCTTCCTCTCTTGCAAATTTCAAAGGAAAATTCATAAAAAATAGAGGAAAAATAAAGGACAATTTTTTTCTTCAATATATCAGAAAAAACACATAACTATGACCTCAATGAAAGAGCCAATTTTTTTATATAAATAAAATAACTCCTAATGGCATAATTATAAATAAAAGAATCCAAACTCTAACTACCTTATGACTAACCAATCAAAAATAAAGAAAATAACTCATAAATCCCTAAATAATCAAAGGAACACGGAATAAAGACTCCCAGAAAAGCAAAAGACTTAAAAGAAATCAATTTAGATTCAAATCCTTATCCTAATAGAAGTTGAAAACCGTATCATTGTAGAAGCAATGATAGCCAAAGGGATCAGTGAATTGCGAGCTCTTAGCTTCATTTTAGGCTAAGTTGTTTTAAGAGTTGATTGATCCTTGAGGCCGACTGGTAATCGTTGTCCCAATTGATCGCCCATAAGTGTTGATCGATCGTTAGAGAGAAAAATATGATATTTTTGTGTTATCCTAATGTTTTATATACTTCAATGTCAACTAGTTTACATCAGTTAATGTGTATTATGCCTGGATTAATTTATGTTTATGTACTAATTTTGGTACGAAATTGAATTATTGCTTATAATTTTGTTTTATATGCTTGTTGTATGTGAATTGCATGCTTAAAATAGGGAAAAATTGACCCATGACATCTTCGTTGTACCACCAAGCTTCTGCTGCTACCACCCAACACCCCCATATGGTCTAACAGTGGATCCTAGTCATAAGTCATAAGCCCTATTGATAAGTGAAGAAATTAATGTGTTCTTTTAGGAGTATTGTTAGTTGTAGCCACCCAACAGTCGTATGGTCTAATTGTATTGAATCCAAGTCATAAGTTTGTTTGAGGGGTGAAGCAATTAAAGCATGTTTATTTAGGGGTATTTAAATTGGGATGAGGAGTCTACCACCCCCTGTTTTAGCCAGCCCACCCCTTTAAATTGAATGTTGTAACACCCCCCCCCCCCCACTCCCACCCAATTATTTACTTTTTTTTATTAAATAATCTAAAATTTCTCACACCCACCCCAATTATCCTTCCTCAATATACAAATATATCTCACTCCCACTCTATCTTCCTCCGTACTCTCGTCAAAGAGAGTTGTTCCCTGCATGGTGTGGCGCTAACAACCTCTTCCCCGCCCACCCCTCCACTATTGCCATGACCTCCTCCATCATTTTTTTATCGTCCTCTTTCTCATCCCTTCTTTTTTCTCCTCCTCTTTTTGGCCGCCGATGAGTGTGTGTGGTTGCAGCAAAGGCCCACCACAACCAAAAAGACCTTATTTTGATGCGGCCATGCACAACCCTGTCCTCCTCTTTGTTCTTTCTCTTCTCCTCTACTTCTTTCGTTTTAGTAGCTAGTGGAATGGGCAACTCTTCCAATTGTTAGAGGTGTAGTCAATGCCGTCGTCACCGGAGGAAAAAGGGGAAAAAGGTGAGAAAAACGAATACATGGGATAATATGAAGAGAATAAGAGGTCACATAGGAAAATTAATAATAATAAAATAAATAAAAACATATATTGAGGGTAGTTAAACATTATTAGGAGGGGAATAGCGGCGTTTACTTAAATTTCCCCACTCTAATTCATTGCAGTCTATGTGTTCGAAGGTCAAGTGCTATTAGCCGGAGGACAACTTGTTCCTCTTTTATCCCGTCATCACCTCTGAATTCCCAGCCGTTCAAATGACATTATTGTCGTCTCCCCATCCTCTTTGGTCCCAACCCTTTAGGCCAATACATCGTAGGGGAACAAAATTGCTATGTAAGTATTAAGCTACATGAGCTGAGCTTACAGGTCACTGAATCTGCAACCTTGCTAATCTGTTCCCAATAACCGTCCATCATATATATGTGATCATCAACGCTTTTGTATCCATCAGAATCCAAAATTACTCTAGTTTAGGTTATAACTTCTGTGATTGATCATCAGAATCCAAAACGGTGCAGGATCCAACGAATTACAGGTAGGATCACTAACTCGTCCTCATGCATGTCTGGGAATCTATCTAAGGACAACAAATTAAGAACTGATTAGCAGTCGATCATTACAAGGCTGAGAAAAAGAAACTTCTCTTGGCAGCTCCCCAACTCCCACTTCCATGCACGGTCAATACTAAGCTCCCGTGCAAATATATAGACTGCATTACAAGATTCTCTCCTGCACACTAATAATCAAGCATCTAAACTAGATTAAGTCCCAAGAAGGGAGGAAGATTCTATTAGATACAGAATGTCCATCTGGGTCTACGTAGCCATCCTTGTTCTTTCCCTCTTCCTGCTCTCCAAACTCTTTGGAAAGAGAATAAAGCTTCCCCCAGGTCCATTGGCCCTTCCCTTGATAGGCCATCTCCACCTTCTCCACCAGCCCCTACACCGAGTCCTCACTAACCTCTCTGCCTGCCATGGCCCCGTCTTCTTCCTCCGGTTCGGCGTCCGCCCTGTGCTTGTCATCTCATCGGCCTCTGCTGCCGACGAGTGCCTTGCCCAGAATGATATCGTCTTTGCCGGCCGGCCAAGGCTCCTTGCTGGAAAACACCTCGGCTACAACTACACTACACTCATATGGGCCACTTATGGCAGCCACTGGCGCAACCTCCGCCGAGTCACCACCCTGGAGATCTTCTCCTCCAAATGCATCGGCATGTTTGCGGGCATTCGTGCCGAGGAGGTCCGGTCGATGTGCCGGAGGCTTTTCCTCGGCTGTTCTTCCTCCGCCCCCAGACAAGTGGAGATGAAGCCTCTGATGTTTGAGCTAGTGCTCAACATCATGTCCAGGATAGCGGCTGGGAAGAGGTACTACGGGGACGAGGTGGTGGAAGAGAAGGATGCGAAGCAGTTCAGAGAGATCGTGGACGAGACTTTCTATCTGAGCAGTGCTTCCAATCTTGGGGACTATTTGCCGGCGCTGGGAAAGATGATGGATTTCCTTGGGCTGGAGAAAAGGCTGGTGAGTTTGCAGAAGAAGAGGGACGATTTTGTGCAGGGTATGATTGACGAACACAAGCATAGAGGTGATTCCTTGTATATTGCAGAAGGAAGGAAGAAGACCCTTATAGACGTTCTATTGGCTCTTCAACATACTGACCCTAAGTACTATACTGACGATATCTTAAAAGGGATTATTGTGGTAAGATCTGATCTTAGTCACGTTTTTCCTTTATTATAAATTTATAAGTGAAATTATTACATGAGAAGATAATTTTAAGGGCGTAGGTATATTACTTAGAGTCCCATTTTTATGCACTCGATGATCGCATGTACTCAATCCATCACTAGGGTCAGGGGCAGGCGAATTTGGATCTACCCACTCTCCTCATGATCCCACACATGTAACTCACAAATTTCCTTAGTAGAAGTTTACTACTCTCTCCCTCCTATATTATATTAATGGCAACATTTGGTTTTCAAGAATGAATTAATTTTAATTTTTTTTAGAAACTAAACATAGTTATTAATTTAGGACAGAGAGTATATTATTATAATTCAGATCCGCTCAGAAGTGTGCTCACATGTGAGTGCAAATGTTCATAGTACGATAAAGATTTGTAACTAACTTTGATACTGGGAAATGCTAAACTTATAAAGAGTCCTATGAGATGGAAATGAAACTTATACATGTCTTCTAAAAAATCTATGGGGGTTCTACTTATCCATATATTCTTATATGGAAAATATTTTCTTGACCAAATTGCATGACCAATGGCCATGAATTTCCCTAGTTTCTCTCTCACTATGGGTAATATGGTAGCCTCCCATTGTTAGTCATCTTGTCTTGATCATCAAAAACCAGTTAAGCTAGAAAAGTCCATCTTATATACCTTGATACTAAAATTATGCCGGAATTGTTTATATATTATATTTAAATTTTAAATTATGTTACCAGGGATGGTGTTGGTTTTTCTTAATGTAAGTTTTCATATCATTAAAAAAACAGAAGCACAATTGATAAAAATATACAACATGATCTTGGAATATTTGTTGTTGAATTTTAATTGTGCTTCTATCTCAAACTTGGATGCTTGGAATATTTCTTGTGCTATAGGCTTTGTAGCCTGATTTTCAACATATGCCTACCTCCTCCTCGATAATAGATAATTATATTACTCATGGATTAACTTGTCAATGGATATATATCACTACATTATTTTGTGTGTCTGTAGCTCATGTTCACAGCTGCAACTGACACTTCCTCAGTGACCATGGAATGGGCAATGTCCCTCTTGCTTAACCATCCAGAGGTATTGAAGAAGGCAAGAGCCGAGATTAATGGCAGTGTCGGCCATGGCCGCATCATCGACGAGTCCGACCTTGCCGGCCTCCGTTACCTCCATTGCATAATCAAGGAGACTATGCGGCTGTATCCGGCCATACCATTGCTACTACCCCATGAATCATCTGAGAAGTGCACCATTGGAGGATTCGACATTCCACCTGGAACAATGCTATTGGTGAATGCATGGGCCATGCACAGGGACCCGGAGCTGTGGCCGGAGCCGACGAGATTCTTGCCGGAGAGGTTTGAAGGCGAAGAGAGGGAAGGAGTGAAGCCTATTCCGTTTGGGATGGGCAGGAGGGCGTGCCCGGGGGCTAACCTGGCCATGAAGGTACTGGGCTTGACTCTGGGGGCCCTAATTCAGTGTTTTGATTGGGCTCGGGTGGGCGAAGAGGACGTGGACATGAGGGAAGGTGTGGGCCTCAGCATGCCCAAGGCCCAGCCTCTTGTGGCCATGTGTGGGCCTCGTTCAGATATGATAGACGTCCTCAATCAGTTGTGATGGCTACAAAATAAGTCTCATCTTTGTCCTCGGCGAATAGTGAATACCACTTAATTATAAAGTATTTTTACTATATTCATCCAACGAAAAATGTATAATTCTATTGTACTCCTTCCATACTCTCTCTGTCTTAAATTAATAACTTTATTTAGAAAAATAGTAATATTTACTAAACGATGAAACTTATATCTAAAAAAAGGGAAATTAAGCTTATGATCCTTTTTTCAAGCACCCGACCACTTAAATTGAACAAAATAGAGTTATTAATATTAAATAATTTTTTTTGCCAAATAGAGCTATTAATGCAAGAGGGAGGAAATATAAATAATTAAGGGAGTATTTTCTCACCTTGTATGGTAAGATGTAAACGCTCTATTTATTACTAATTTGAACATCTAAACACATTACAATTTCAACATATTTGTGTGACAAAGTACAATTAACTGTGAATGATGTATAAATCTTTGAAAGCACTCCCTCTATCTTATATTAATAGTTACATTTGAAAAAATAATAATAATTTTTATTAAATGGTAAAACCCACATTTAAGAAAAGAAAAATTAAATTTATGATACTTTTTTAAGTACCCAACCATTTAAATTAAACAAAATGAAACTATTAATATAGAACAAACTTTTTTTTCTAAATGGAGCTATTAATTTAAGATGTGTATTAGACTATCTCACTCTAATGAAAATTATGTAATTACATGGTATAAAATATTGAAGGGACTATTTTTTGACCTTATAAGTATTGGTGTATTATTAATAAGATCTAAGTGTTGTATTACCGCTGATTTGAATAGCTAAACCCATTACAAATTTTACATATTTGTGTGACAAACTGCTTCTAATTTTAAACAATTTAAAAATCTTCCAAAGTGTTATACTATCTCCGTTCAACGAAAAATGTTTAATTACATAGTGTAAATTAACTTAGTATTTTTAGTTGATTCAAACATCTAAACCCATTACAAACTCAACATATTTGTGTAACAGAATTGAACAATTCTTCTATAAGTATAATACTATCTCCATTAAACAAAAATTGTTTAATTACATAATATAAAATAACAAAGTATTTTTAAACCTTATACAAGATTAGTGTATAAAAAATAAGATCTAAGCATTGTATTTATGTAATGCCCTAGAATTTCAATGTTTTGAAATTCGAACATTTAGGCCCATTAACGATTTTTAAGGCCCAATCATTATTTTTCTTAAAATTGGACCATTTTGAGCATGATTCATTTGAATGAGCTTTAAGATATTTGATAGGGCTCGGAAAGACGAATGTATCGAGCTCAAGAACGCATCAATCGGACACAAGGATCATAGGCTTTGGCCTTGGCAAGAGTGTCATGGGCAAGGCCCACTTTAAATTGATGATAAAACCTTGTATGATCTTATATCAAAAGGCCTGTTGATACGAGTCCAACGGTACCAAGAACACGTGATTCCAGTTCGGGGTAAAGAATTACAGCCGTTTGTTTTAAATTTTGTTTTGATTTAAAAATAAGATTAAAAAATTAAAAAATATATAAAAAATAAAATTTGCATCCGCACTAAAGACGACATGAGAGGCGTCACACACTGCTACAAGCAGCCATGCTACCTGCAGTGGCAGGTCATGGCGTGTAGGGTGAACGCTAAGATAATAGCATTTACGAATGATTATGACTAGATTTGAAGGGAAGTTATTTGGTATAAAGCCCAAAAATTATTATCAGTTTTGAAGGGCAGTTATTTGGTACAAAGCCCAAAAGCTATCAGAGTTATGACTCCTAGTGTAAGGACCCTCATCTTTAAACCGGTTTTGGTTTTCTTTAATTATTGATTATCGTGAGATTTACGTGTTTTCTGATCTTATTCGATGATTTTGTAAATAAATAGAGTTTGTGATGGTTTTAACCAAAATTAACTTCAATATTAGTGGTTTTAAGTGATTTTAAACCAAATGTGAATTTTTGAGATTTTTCGGAATTTTCACTATTTTCCCAAAAATTAGGGTTTTGGCGGGACCCCTGTGGGCCCCACGGTCGAAAATTTTATTTTTATGTCAAATGACCCTAGACATATACTTAAGGTCACACAAAAATTTTCAGAATTTTATTAGGCTTAATTCGTGCTTAAATTTGCAAAATAACCACTTTTAGCCTACTTTTCATATTTACACCCCAAAAACTTACCTATGCCTACCCCAACCCTTACTATAAAAGGGCAAACCAGAGCCATTTCCATTTTTGGGAATAGGCTAAAGAAGGAGGGCTGGCCTAATCCCCACTTAGGCCCGAATTAGAAGCCGATTAAGGTAAGCTTGCTCTAATTAAGCACTAATCCATGGCTTTTCTCTTAATTTCTTCCAAATCTACCATTTTCCCCTTGATTCAATTCGTTTTTGACCATCAAAAGCTACTGATTTGTGTTTTACTACAAACCCTAACATTCAAAATTCGATTTTTACTACCAACAAGCCCTAGATCTAAGATTTAATTAGGGATTTCTTAAGTAAATCGATTTCTATTGGTGTTTGATTCAAACTCATTGTGTTTTCAAGGATTTCAAGAAGGGTGACTCTTCAATCCGAGCTTAATCAAGTGCTGAGGTAATGGGTCTTCAAAATCTCTATTTATCCATGGTAAAACTCTTCATTTTTGGCTTATTTCGAAATGGTTTGCTTGATTTAGTGTGTTAATGGTAAGATTAGAAAATGGAATTATTTAATCCCGATTTCTTAGGGTTTTGCATTATTATGGTTTGGTTTGATATTCTGGAAGTCAAGGAGGACTTTTGATGATGATTAGGGTGCTAGATGTGGATTTGAAGTGTTATCTATGGTGTCTCGGTTTGATTTTGCGAAAGGAAGAAGATGACTGTTTGCCGTGTTGGCGATCGATCGGCCTTGCAGGGCGATCGATCGGCTGAACTGAAAATTTGAAAATTTTGCGTGTAACCGATCGAACGGCCTGAAGGGCGATCGATCGGCTACACAGAAATTGTATGTTGTGTGTATGATGCCTATTTTGATGATTCCACTTTAGCTTGCCAATTTTATATGAATGTGGAGTGTTTTAAGCTATGTTAGGCTACTGGAAATGCATGCTATTGAGTTTATGGAGTTGAGATATATGCTTAGTGATGGTGGAATGACTTATGTTTTGTGGCATGATGTTGGAATCGTTATTTTGAAATTATGAATAGTTGTTTCCCTTTGGTTAAGCATATTTCGGTAGGACTACAATCATTGTTGGACAGATTTGTCATGATAAATTGTGATTAATGGTGTGTGAATGTTGGTGAATACCATGACTCAATGATGGAATGAGTGATGTTATAGGTGTTTAGCCTTTGTGGTTGAGTTTTGAATCTAGCTAAGATTTCAACGATTCTTCTACTATGATTTCATTTGGAATTCATGTTTAGGTAGAAATTCACATGTGTAGTGTGGTAGTGAGTTGATTTTCAAGCATGATAATATGCATTATGTGAAAGGCTTCTACTAGTTACACACACACACATGTGGGGGTTAAATGATGATGTTGAAGCTTAATATCGTGATTATGAATGATGCATTAGGGGCTGGTGAGAGCACTTATCATGATTAGGGTTCATGTATGCTTTGCCCACGCATGTACCATGTTGCACGCATCATGAAAATGGATTTCCAATTGAGGCTTCATCGTGATTAATCGAATTTGACTGATTGGATGCAATGTGATGGAATTGCGTGCCGGGTTTATCGGTCGTGGATTAATCGCAAGTTGATTGGTCCGAAAGGACATATTTTGATTTGAAGTTCCTGTGTGGAACGATTTGGAGTTCTGTGTGGAACGAGTGCACTCCCGGGTTGAGTCTTGTTTAATGGAATGATGAGGGGACGAGTTGTGTACTTGTCTTGCGGATATGTGAGAATATCATTATGTGTGTCATCCGGACCACGAGAATCCGGTGTGGTATGCCGTGTGCACCCCGCTACCACGTGTTCTAGGGTTCTCTGTGTGAGAACTCGGGCTCTTCCCTCCGCGGAGATGTCCACTGGGCGAACACCCCTGCTCTAGATTCTCTGTGTGAGAATGGGACATCCTTGGCCAGGATCGTCCGGGGCGAGCGGTATTAGGGATTGACAACCCCGATCTTTCTTGAATTCTTGTGTAGAATTTTGTACCATGACACGCCTTTGTGGCCTTGTCTATGCTCCCGTACGTGTGACGTCAATGTGTGAATATGTATGTTAGAGATACATCCATGCATGTTGATTTTGATGTTATGCATGTGGAATATGTATGTTAGAGATACGTCCATGCGGGATTGGTTATGATGTGAATGCATGTGGGAATATGTTTGCTAGAGATACATCCATGCAGGTTGAACTATGCATTTTTATGCAGTGTTAAGTGATATGAATGTGTGATCAGAAAGTGATGCACCATGTAAATTTTTGATCTGAAACGATCTCATTTCTAAGCTATCGTATTTTCTACGTTGACAGTGATATTAAAACCATTGCTGAGTGTTAAAACTCACCCCTCTTTTGTGTTTTGATTTGGGGCTGCGTGGTGCGACACGCAGACGGACGAGATTGCCTTTTTGAGGAAAGGTCGAGGTAGCTTGGGTGTGATGATGGAGATCGTTGCGTGACTTTCCTTCATTTTGTTTCATGTTTTATGTTAGAACCTATGTGTAGGGTTCTTTGTTGTGGATTTATGTCACATGTTACAGTTATGTTGCTTATGACTTATTTTGAGCCGGTGTGGGCTTTACTTAAAACTAAGCTTGTGGGTTTGAGATAGTTGTTTACTTTGTGTTAAGCAACACCTTTTCTCCCTTTTTATTTACTCTTGCTCAAAGGATTGTGCGCACTCCGTGTTGCTGTTAATTGCCCGTGGTTAGGGATTAAGTCTTCCGCTAGAATCGTTTCTCAATTTCACTTCGTCGCCCCCGCGCACTTGACCGGCCCTTGGACCGGGTTCGGCTCGGGTCGGGCATGGCCGGGGCGTGACAGAGTTTTTGGTATCGGAGCACATCTTTGTCCAAGAGTAAATAGGGTTTGTGTGACAAGTCTTGCTTGTTTGCTTGCTTGCTTGTTTGTGTGCTTTTTGCTTGTTTGGCTGTGTGCTTTCGGGTTGTTAGGCTGTACGATTAACGTCTGGTCGTTGTGTAGATGGCTGGTCCTAATCATGCAGGCGCTAATAACCATCGCGGTGCTCGTGACCCAAGGGTGGACGATGTGTTGACCGCCATTGAAGGGTTGACACAGGTGTTCCAGGCTAAGCACGCGAGCGGTAGCAGTTCTGAGTCTCTTTCTCTCGAGGGATTCAAGAAGCTTAATCCCCCTAGCTTCAAGGGTGGATTTGATACCTCTGTGGCGGATAATTGGAGGCTTCATATGGAGAAGATTTTTAGTGCTCGACGTTGCTCGGACGAGGAGAAGACTAGACTTGCAGTCTTCACGTTCGAGGGCGAAGCTCAGAGGTGGTGGTTATCGATGGAGCGTCAGAGGTTCCATGGCCGAGAGGACATTCCATGGGAGGAGTTCTTGTCAGCCTTTAACGACAAGTACTTCCCTCTTCATGTCCGAGAGGAGAAGAAGAAGCGATTTCTCGGTCTGCCGGCGGGGTTCTATGACGGTCTTGGCTTATGAGACTCGTTTCGTGGAGCTTGAGCGCTTTGCTCCTCGCTTCTTCAGCGATGAGTATGAGCGAGCACGTAAGTTTGAGGACGGTCTTAAGCCTTTCATCAAAGGCCGAGTCGTGCCATTCAGGCACAAGACCCTTGCTGAGGTACTTGAGACGGCCATCGCTGTGGAGCGTGATTCGATGAGTATATCCGGAGGAGAGGGCAGCAGCAGCAGCCTAAGAGGTCGAGGGCGGAGGATAGCCATAACCGCCGGGACTTTAGCGGCGTGATACCCGTCATGTGAGGCATAACACCCAGCATGTGCAGCAGGATCCTCAGGACCGCCGTGCTAGTGTGACTTGCTATGATTGTCGGCGAAGGGGCACTATGCCAATGAGTGTCCGCAGAGGGCTGGTCGTGCTCGAGACGTGCACCGATGACACCTAATACCGGTCCCAGGCAGCCGTGTGTACCACCGGCGAGAGCACCTACCGGGCAGCCCGATGGCAAGGGGAAGAAGCCGGCTCATGATGGGAGAGTCTTTGCTATTTCAGCGCAGGAGGCGGCTAACTCTTCGGGCGTGGTGGAAGGTATGATTCTCATCGCCTCCCACTATGCTAGAGTGTTATTTGATACCGGTTCCTCTCATTCTTTTGTGTCTCCTCATTTTGCTCATGAGTTGGATGCTTGTTATAAGTTGTTGCATGTTCCTTTGCGTGTTTCTACACCTTCATCCTCTCTTCGAGCGGAAAAGTATGTTGAGATGATTCCTATGGAGATCGGTGGACATGTGCTACATATGGATCTTATTATATTGCCGATGATTGACTTTGATGTGATCCTAGGCATGGATATGATGTTCAAGTTCCATGCGTATGTAGGCTGTCGCAGGAGGTGTGTGAAGTTCGAGTTGCCAGGAGCTAAGCCTTTTATCTTTCAAGGGTTGAAGCGTTCTAATGGCAAATTCTTGGTCTCTTCCTTCAAAGCCAAGAAGTGGATCGATAGTGGATGCGAAGCTTTCCTTGCTAGTGTTACGGGATTGAACATGGAGTTACCTTCTTTGGATTCCGTTCGTGTTGTGGCGGAATTTCCCGATGTCTTCCCTAGTGACTTGGCGAGTTTACCACCGGAGAGGGAGATAGAGTTTTGCATTGACCTCATTCCAGGCACTACTCCTATCTCTAAGGCTCCCTATCGTATGGCTCCAGCCGAACTTAAAGAGCTTAAGGCTCAGCTGCAGGATCTTATGGATAAGGGGTATATTAGGCCGAGTGTATCTCCTTGGGGTGCGCCGGTCTTATTTGTTCGGAAGAAGGATGGTTCTCTACGGTTGTGTATCGACTACCGAATGCTTAATCAGGTAACCATCAAGAACAAGTACCCTTTACCTAGAATTGATGATTTGTTTGATCGGTTGCAGCGAGGCACGGGTTTTCTCTAAGATCGATTTGAGATCGGGTTATCACCAACTTCGGATCCGTCCCGATGATGTTGCTAAGACGGCTTTCCGTACCCGATATGGGCATTATGAGTTCTTAGTTATGCCTTTTGGTCTTACTAATGCACCTGCCTCATTTATGGACTTGATGAACCGAGTCTTTCGGCCTTATCTTGATCGGTTTGTGATTATATTCGTGGATGATATTCTGATCTATTCGGCCAATGAGGAAGAGCATGAAGCACATTTGAGGATTGTTTTGCGAACTTTGCGGGAGCATATGCTCTTTGCGAAGTTTGACAAGTGTGAATTTTGGCTCAAGAAAGTGCATTTCCTTGGTCATGTTATATCGAGAGACGGTGTGGCGGTTGATCCCTCGAAAGTTGAAGCCGTGTTGAATTGGGAGCAACCGAAAAGTGCATCGGAGGTCCGCAGCTTCCTAGGACTTGCCGGGTACTATCGCCGTTTCATCGAGGGTTTTTCTAGCCTTGCGAGCCCTATGACTAAGTTGACAAGGAAGAATGAGAAGTTCGAGTGGAACTCAGCTTGTGAAGAGAGTTTCCAAGAGTTGAAGAAGAGGCTAACTTCAGCTCCAGTTCTAACTTTGCCTTCCGGGAGTGGCGGATTCGTGGTCTATAGTGATGCTTCTCTTCGCGGCTTGGGTTGTGTACTCATGCAGCATGGGAGAGTGGTGGCTTATGCATCTCGACAGCTTAGAGTGCACGAGCGGAATTACCCCACTCATGACTTGGAGTTAGCGGCCGTAGTCTTTGCATTGAAGATTTGGCGGCACTATCTCTATGGTGAGAAGTTTGAGGTATTCACTGATCACAAGAGCTTGAAGTACTTATTCACGCAGCGAGATCTTAATTTGAGGCAAAGGAGGTGGCTTGAATTCTTGAAGGATTATGACTTCACGATATCGTATCATCCGGGCAAAGCGAACGTGGTGGCGGATGCTTTGAGTCGGAAATCAGCCACTACGGTTGCTTGCATGCGAGTTCGTGAGTGGCTCCTTTATGAGGATGCCATTGAGCTAAGGCCAGAGTTGACTTTGGAGGACACACGGAGCTGGTTTGCTAATCTCTCTATTAGCTCTAGTGTGGTGGATGACGTGGTCGAGGCTCAGAAGGGTGATGAAGAGATTCTAGCTCTTAAGGCTAAGCTAAGGGAGAAGGCAGTGTTGGGTTTTGAGGAAAGATCCGATGGAAGCTTGATGTATAAGGGTCGTTGGTGTGTGCCGAACACCGTTGAGCTGAGAGAGCGTATCCTATCGGAGGCACACCATTCTAAGTTCTCTATCCATCCTGGAGGAACGAAGATGTACCACGACGTGAAGAGGACATTTTGGTGGAATGGGATGAAGAAGGACATTGTGGTCTACGTGTCCAAATGCCTTGTATGTCAGCAAGTCAAGGTAGAGCATCGGCATCCAGGCGGTTTACTACAACCACTTCCGATTTCGGAGTGGAAGTGGGAGCACGTCACTATGGATTTCGTTTCCGGACTGCCACGGTCGCCGAGTGGTAATGATGCGGTTTGGGTGATTGTTGATCGACTTACTAAGTCCGCTCATTTCCTCGCGATTAGAATGACTACTCCTTTGGATGTCTTGGCTGCTCTATATTTGAGGGAGATCGTGCGGTTACATGGGATTCCAGTATCTATTGTCTCTGATCGTGACCCGCGGTTCACTTCGAGGTTTTGGCAGAGCTTTCAGGGTGCTTTGGGCACATCTTTGCATCTTAGCTCCGCTTACCATCCTCGAGACGGACGGACAGTCCGAAAGGACCATTCAGACGCTTGAGGACATGCTTCGGGCTTGTATCCTTGAGTGGAAAGGAAGTTGGGAGCAACATTTGCCGCTGGTTGAGTTTTCTTATAATAATAGCTACCAAGCGAGCATCCGGATGGCACCTTTCGAGGCGCTTTATGGGCGTCCTTGCCGATCACCGTTGTGTTGGAGTGAGGTTGGAGATCACCTTCTCACTGGCCCAGACCTTATTCAGCAGTCTGTGGAGAAGATACGCCTTATCCGGGAGAGGTTGCAGGCAGCTCAGAGCCGTCAGAAGAGTTATGCCGATAGGCGACGGCGCGAGTTGGAGTTTGGTATTGGTGATCATGTTTTCCTTAAGATCTCTCCGACTCGTGGTGTTGTTCGATTTGGACAACGGGGGAAGTTGTCACCTCGTTTTATTGGTCCATTCGAGATCTTGGAGCGGATTGGCGCCACAGCTTATCGGGTTGCACTTCCACCCCGACTAGCCGATATCCATAATGTTTTCCACGTCTCACTTCTTCGGAAGTATGAGCCGGATCCCACTCATGTCTTGGATTTTGAGCCGTTGGAGCTTCAGGAGAATCTTTCCTACGAGGAGGTACCTATTCAGATTCTTGATCGTAAGGAGAAGGTACTTCGGCAAAAGGCAATCCCACTCGTGAAGGTGTTGTGGAGGAATCATGGAGTCGAGGAAGCCACGTGGGAAACGGAGGACGAGATCAGAAAGAAGTATCCTCATCTTTTTGTCGCTGACCTCTAGCGAATTTTGGGGGACCAAAATTCCTAAGAGGGGGAGGATGTAAGGACCCTCATCTTTAAACCGGTTTTGGTTTTCTTTAATTATTGATTATCGTGAGATTTACGTGTTTTACGATCTTATTCGATGATTTTGTAAATAAATAGAGTTTGTGATGGTTTTAACCAAAATTAACTTCAATATTAGTGGTTTTAAGTGATTTTAAACCAAATGTGAATTTTTGAGATTTTTCGGAATTTTCACTATTTTCCCAAAAATTAGGGTTTTGGCGGGACCCCTGTGGGCCCCACGGTCGAAAATTTTATTTTTATGTCAAATGACCCTAGACATATACTTAAGGTCACACAAAAATTTTCAGAATTTTATTAGGCTTAATTCGTGCTTAAATTTGCAAAATAACCACTTTTAGCCTACTTTTCATATTTACACCCCAAAAACTTACCTATGCCTACCCCAACCCTTACTATAAAAGGGCAAACCAGAGCCATTTCCATTTTTGGGAATAGGCTAAAGAAGGAGGAGCTGGCCTAATCCCCACTTAGGCCCGAATTAGAAGCCGATTAAGGTAAGCTTGCTCTAATTAAGCACTAATCCATGGCTTTTCTCTTAATTTCTTCCAAATCTACCATTTTCCCCTTGATTCAATTCGTTTTTGACCATCAAAAGCTACTGATTTGTGTTTTACTACAAACCCTAACATTCAAAATTCGATTTTTACTACCAACAAGCCCTAGATCTAAGATTTAATTAGGGATTTCTTAAGTAAATCGATTTCTATTGGTGTTTGATTCAAACTCATTGTGTTTTCAAGGATTTCAAGAAGGGTGACTCTTCAATCCGAGCTTAATCAAGTGCTGAGGTAATGGGTCTTCAAAATCTCTATTTATCCATGGTAAAACTCTTCATTTTTGGCTTATTTCGAAATGGTTTGCTTGATTTAGTGTGTTAATGGTAAGATTAGAAAATGGAATTATTTAATCCCGATTTCTTAGGGTTTTGCATTATTATGGTTTGGTTTGATATTCTGGAAGTCAAGGAGGACTTTTGATGATGATTAGGGTGCTAGATGTGGATTTGAAGTGTTATCTATGGTGTCTCGGTTTGATTTTGCGAAAGGAAGAAGATGACTGTTACTGCCGTGTTGGCGATCGATCGGCCTTGCAGGGCGATCGATCGGCTGAACTGAAAATTTGAAAATTTTGCGTGTAACCGATCGAACGGCCTGAAGGGCGATCGATCGGCTACACAGAAAATTGTATGTTGTGTGTATGATGCCTATTTTGATGATTCCACTTTAGCTTGCCAATTTTATATGAATGTGGAGTGTTTTAAGCTATGTTAGGCTACTGGAAATGCATGCTATTGAGTTTATGGAGTTGAGATATATGCTTAGTGATGGTGGAATGACTTATGTTTTGTGGCATGATGTTGGAATCGTTATTTTGAAATTATGAATAGTTGTTTCCCTTTGGTTAAGCATATTACGGTAGGACTACAATCATTGTTGGACAGATTTGTCATGATAAATTGTGATTAATGGTGTGTGAATGTTGGTGAATACCATGACTCAATGATGGAATGAGTGATGTTATAGGTGTTTAGCCTTTGTGGTTGAGTTTTGAATCTAGCTAAGATTTCAACGATTCTTCTACTATGATTTCATTTGGAATTCATGTTTAGGTAGAAATTCACATGTGTAGTGTGGTAGTGAGTTGATTTTCAAGCATGATAATATGCATTATGTGAAAGGCTTCTACTAGTTACACACACACACATGTGGGGGTTAAATGATGATGTTGAAGCTTAATATCGTGATTATGAATGATGCATTAGGGGCTGGTGAGAGCACTTATCATGATTAGGGTTCATGTATGCTTTGCCCACGCATGTACCATGTTGCACGCATCATGAAAATGGATTTCCAATTGAGGCTTCATCGTGATTAATCGAATTTGACTGATTGGATGCAATGTGATGGAATTGCGTGCCGGGTTTATCGGTCGTGGATTAATCGCAAGTTGATTGGTCCGAAAGGACATATTTTGATTTGAAGTTCCTGTGTGGAACGATTTGGAGTTCCTGTGTGGAACGAGTGCACTCCCCGGGTTGAGTCTTGTTTAATGGAATGATGAGGGGACGAGTTGTGTACTTGTCTTGCGGATATGTGAGAATATCATTATGTGTGTCATCTGGACCACGAGAATCCGGTGTGGTATGCCGTGTGCACCCCGCTACCACGTGTTCTAGGGTTCTACGTGTGAGAACTCGGGCTCTTCCCTCCGCAGAGATGTCCACTGGCGAACACCCCTGCTCTAGATTCTCTGTGTGAGAATGGGACATCCTTGGCCAGGATCGTCCAGGGCGAGCAGTATTAGGGATTGACAACCCCGATCTTTCTTGAATTCTTGTGTAGAATTTTGTACCATGACACGCCTTTGTGGCCTTGTCTATGCTCCCGTCTGTGTGACGTCAATGTGTGAATATGTATGTTAGAGATACATCCATGCATGCTGATTTTTATGTTATGCATGTGGAATATGTATGTTAGAGATACGTCCATGCGGGATTGGTTATGATGTGAATGCATGTGGGAATATGTTTGCTAGAGATACATCCATGCAGGTTGAACTATGCATTTTTATGCAGTGTTAAGTGATATGAATGTGTGATCAGAAAGTGATGCACCATGTAAATTTTTGATCTGAAACGATCTCATTTCTAAGCTATCGTATTTTCTACGTTGACAGTGATATTAAAACCATTGCTGAGTGTTAAAACTCACCCCTCTTTTGTGTTTTGATTTGGGGCTGCGTGGTGCGACACGCAGACGGACAGGATTGCCTTTTTGAGGAAAGGTCAGAGGTAGCTTGGGTGTGATGATGGAGATCGTTGCGTGACTTTCCTTCATTTTGTTTCATGTTTTATGTTAGAACCTATGTGTAGGGTTCTTTGTTGTGGATTTATGTCACATGTTACAGTTATGTTGCTTATGACTTATTTTGAGCCGGTGTGGGCTTTACTTAAAACTAAGCTTGTGGGTTTGAGATAGTTGTTTACTTTGTGTTAAGCAACACCTTTTCTCCCTTTTTATTTACTCTTGCTCAAAGGATTGTGCGCACTCCGTGTTGCTGTTAATTGCCCGTGGTTAGGGATTAAGTCTTCCGCTAGAATCGTTTCTCAATTTCACTTCGTCGCCCCCGCGCACTTGACCGGCCCTTGGACCGGGTTCGGCTCGGGTCGGGCATGGCCGGGGCGTGACACCTAGGTACCGCCTATATAGCATATGGCGCGCCCATGAAGTTGTATATTGTGGAAAGATCCTCTTCATTCTCATCTCATTGCCCCACGAGCATGGGTGTATATCACACCAGTATCAGCAACATTCTATAAATGATGATTTGTCCGATTTTAAATTGTTTATCAGATTCTGCTTATGAACGGTTTATCTGACTTTATGGATTCTGTGAAGAACTATTTTATTTGACTTTTTGTATAAGTGTGTAAAATTCTATTAGTCGATAATATTATTTTGAGTCCACTTTTGAATATAAACTATTACGAGAATATTTTATGAATATTTGTTTATTGTTTATGTTTTACATGCTTTATCTATTGAGTATAATTATACTCACCCACCCCTAAACGATGCGGGCCCAAACAAGAAGTTGATTTCAATGAAGATTGCTCGTAGAACTTCGAAAGATGTATGTTTTAAATTTACTTTACCATGTTCTTTTGTTATGTATTAATTTTGGACGTGTGCTACTTTGATTTGGTTAAGGTATAATAAGTCTTGTTTTGTAAAGTTTTTGTAATTATGTAAATTAATGAATAGTTAGTCTTTTGTACACAGTTGATCTTGGATCACTTTTAATTACGAATTGACAACACTCTAACCTTTAAAGTAATTTTAAAAGTTGGGGCGCTACAATTGGTATCAGAGTCAATGTTCCACTGTCTACAGATGAGTAACTAAGTCTTTTAGCCTAAAAAAATAATTATTGTATGTATTTTTTTTACAATTACTTGAGTTGTTTTTTACATTTTATTTTTTTATTATTAATTTTGGTCAATATCTTTTATTTAAATAGATATGCATATGTGACTGGTGATGTTTTGTTTCAAAAATTTAACTATTTATTTTTAATTATTTAGATTACGTTTGAAAGTATAAATATTTTATTTTAAAATCATGTTTAGATGTCACCCACTACTGGAGAAGATGTACTACTATCCGACCAGTTGATACCACACCTCATGGTGTTTTAACAAACCGAGGATTCTACTCCAATTTTTTCTCGACCTAATGATGTAAAAGATGATTGAGCTGCTCTAAGCACAAGCCAATCAAATGAGTCAGTCCAAGAGGGCAGGAGAAAGTAATCTGAGTGAAACGAACAGCCTACCAGAGTGATTTAAGAAGATCTGTAACACCCCAACCTGAGCCGGGGTCTAGAAAATCTTGAATTAAAATTTTTTCTTCCTTAAACAAATAAACATCATCTATGTGCGAAAGGTATAACATTTATCTGTGCACTACAGAGCTTCAAAGCTTCGTCGCGCATAGACCAGAATAAAACTTACAATTATAATTAATTTGGATCAGTCCAATGTTGTTGTACAGTTGGTTGCCTACGTACATATTGGATAACATCTCCAAAGTTATTCCAATACAATCAGATCTGAACGTAGTTCTACCTAACGACAATTATATTCATCAAACAGTACAAAAACACATATATTAAAATATGTATATCCGAATATTTAAACAAAGTCGTATGGAAATCTCATAAATCATCGGAGTCAAACAGAAAATCTCATAAATCATCGGAGTTAGGCAGAAAATCTTATAAATCAACGAAGACAAACAGAAAATCTCATAAATCACCATAGTCAGACAAAAATCTCTTAAATCATCGAAGTTAGATGAAAATCTCATAAATCATTGGAGTTAGACAGAAGCTAACAAATCAATAGAACCATATATCTCGCTCTATCATAGAGCAGAGCAAAAACAACAGAGTGGAATGGATCATATCAGATCTCATTCAACCACATCGGATCTCAACTAACCATGTTATATCATATCATATCAGATTGGAGCCAATGTTTTAAAAATCGGCCTGACTGTCGACCCGGAATAGTCCCAGGTTCAACTGTGGGTCGACCAAGGTTGACCCGTTTTTGTATATATTATAGTAAATATAATGTTACGTAAAAACTTCACACAAAATCCTTCGTAACTCAGGTGGTAGAGGCGAAAGAGCAGTCCTATAATGTTTTGGGTTCAAATCCCGCCTAAGATGAAATGTTTTTGGTAGCGTTACAAAGTACATAAGAATGCATTAAATAAAATAGTTGTGTAACAAACATGAAGTAAAGCTGACCGAGCCCAGTCGTTAGGCATTGTGTGTATCAAGCAAGAGCGTTAGTTCGAATCCCGTTAACAACAAAAATATTTTTCTTTAGTTCGAATCCCGTTAACAACGAAAATATTTTTCTTCAAGAACTAGTTTGACCTGGGTTAGCAGGTTGCTGGTTCAACCAGCCGGGTTGTATTGACCCGGATGGGTCAATATAACCTGATGAACCGGCCCGGTTTATCAACTGGGTCCGGTTAAACCCGATTTGACCGGCTGGTCCAGTCTGGTTCGTAAAACACTGATTAGAACATATAAGATTAAAATAGAGTATATCAGAGCTTATCAAATCATATTAGATCAAAGCATATCAGAACACATCAGATCATAACAAATCAAAACATAGCATTTTAGGGCAAATAGAATCAGAGTAAAATAGATCATTACACATTGGATTAGAGCATAACATATATATTATTTAACATCTTAAGCTAACAACTTAAGATGTACATGCGCTTATATAATAAATCAGAAGGTCGGAAACACTTACTCCCTTGAAGTTCCTTGAAAGTAGCAACGTTCAGAGTTGTTCCCTCCATCAGGGCATCCTCTCCTTCAGATTCGGAGTGTTGACAGAGCCTCCTCTTGCTTTGCAACGTTGATTTCATTGCGCCTAAAGGCTACAGACAGACACTCCCCTTCTCAAGGTTCATCACTTTTTTCATGCTTAAAGGTTGTTAAACAAAACCTCCCCTTATTTGAAGACGCTTCTCACTTTCCGTCCCCGAAGGTAACAAACAGAACGTTCCCTTACTCAGGCACATTTATCACTTTCCATGCTCGTAGGCAACAAACATAGCATCCCCCTACCTAAAGACGCTTCTTATTTTTCGTGCCCATAGGCAGTAGACCTAATCTCCCCTTTCCCAGAGATGCATCACTCTTTGCATACTCGAAGGCAGAAGGCAAAACCTCCCCTTATCCGGAGATACTTCCTGCATACATAGGCAGAGAACATAACCTCCTCTTTCCTGAAGTCATTTCTCCCCTATAGAGTGCTCAAATCAAAAAGAGGACCCTTCCACTACGTAGAGCACGCTCGATTTAGTTAAGAATGTCTTTTAAATGGACTAAATTGGACTCAAAATGATCAAAAATAAAAAAATGAAGTCTCCCCTAAAGAACCACGGCGCTGTGCCACATCAAACCGTGGCGCCTATAGAAACTTCGGCACAAGTGTGGCAGACACACTTCATGCGCATGACGCCCGCCCGTGCTGTTGCGCATTGGTTTGACCCGTGACATGCGGGACCGTGTGTCACGCACGTCATTCATGCCCCGTGTGGTCGCGTCGCGAGCTTGCGACCTTTTTTATGTATATGCTTATCTTCAAACGCACATATCTTTCTACCCCGGACTCGGATTTGTGCGTTTTTCATACCGTTGAACTCATATTGACGAGCCCTATGAAAATAGACCACTTAAAGTAGTTTAACCCACTCTTTCTCCAATAGGTTCTAAGTATTAAGACACGCTTCCCAAAGTCATAAATTTCAATCCTGACCTCTGTTTCGCGCGTTCTTTAATTTGTTAGGCTCATTTCTTCGAGCTATACCCATATATGGAGATTTTATCTCTTAAAGCCACTTTAAAAATTATCCAAATTTTTATAATTATCTCTAACCCCTTAGATTAGACGTAATTAGAAAATGGGGTATTACAAGATTGTACCATCCTTCACAGGCGAAGATAGCCCCGAAGCCGTGGAAAAATGGACATTCAAAGTTGAATGAATTTTTAAGGTAATGAGGATATTGGAAGATCAAAAGGTGTCCATAGCTACCTTCGCTATGATGGGAGAAGCTGCTTTTTGGTGGCCTACCGCTAAGAAGAATTTCTTCCCTAATAGCGATAACATCAAATGGGAAGAGTTTCGGGAACTTCTCTACGACAAGTATTTTCCTCCTCATGTTCAGGAAAAGAAAGAAAAAGAATTTCTAGATCTCTAGTAAGGTGGGATGACGGTTGGTCAATATGATAACAAGTTCATCCAACTTCAGTGTTTTGCTCCTGACACTTGTCCTACGGAGCTAAAAAAGGCCCAAAAATTCGTAAGAGAGTTGAATAATTGTCTACAAAGTAGAGTAGTAGGCTTTCAACCTTTAACTTTTTCTACAACAGTAGAGTTGGCATCTATTTTGGAATAAAACCATAAGGAGTTTTTAGTAGAGCATAGAAATCAAAGCCACAATGTTAACACAAAGCTTGATGAGGGAAAACAAAAGTCTCTATTCAACAACAATGATGGCAACTACAAGTTTCAAAAAATAGATCGAAACACAACCTTTAACTAGGGAGGAGAAGAAATCGGAGAAATGTCCATTGTGTAATAGATAATTTCACCCTAACGAACCTTGCTACTTTCTGAAGGACGTTGTTTTTCATGTAGCGAGCAAGGGCACAAGGCTCGAAATTGCTTGAAAAGGAAAATTCAAGAAGAGCGTAAACTTGAGTAGAAACCTAGAGCTGAGAGTCAAGGTTTTGCAATCATTGCTAAGGGGGCTCAGTCATCTAATGCGATCATCGAAGGTAATTTCTTTTTAAAATAAGATATTAATATAATATTAGCTCTTTCGATATTAATTTAGAGGAGTTTACCCATTTTGTTCAATGACTTTCTTAATGAGATACATGTGCAACTAGGGGGGGAATAACCCTATGTTTTAATCGTATTTTTTTACTTAAGCTTTATGGATATTTGTGTATTTTTAAGAATAAATTTTTATAATTACTTTGTACACATTTCGAGGATGAAATTTTTGTAAGGGGGGTAATTTGTAACACCCTGGAATTTCAATGTTTTGAAAATTTTGGGCCTATTAACGAGTTTTAAGACACAATAACTGTTTTTCATAAAATTTGACCATCTAGACTATGATTTGTTTGAATGAACCTTAATATATTTGATAGATCTCGAAGAGACAAATTTATCGAGCCCAAGAACACATCAATCGAACACTGAGATCATAGGCTTTGGCATCAGGAAGCGTGTTATGGGTGGGGCCCACTTTAAATTGATGATAAAACATGCCCTTGTGTGATCTTATTTCAAAGGGCTCGTCGATACAAGTCCAGCGGTAAAAAGAACGCATGATTTCGAGTTCGGGGTAAGGAGTTACAGTCATTTGAAGTTTTAAATTTCATTTTGATTTAAAAACGAAATTTAAAATAGAATAATAAAAAAAAATAAAAAAAATTGAAATTAGTGTGTGCTAACTCACTGCTGCAAGCAGCGGTGGCAGGCCATGGCACGTTGTCATGTGTCAACACTGACGCACATGTCATATTGCCCGCATCCAACACTCTTTTTGGTATAAATAGAGGGCCAGCCTTTCCATGTCACCCCTAATCTTCCCCCCCGCTTCTCCTATAGGCTCTGCTCATTGTCAAACTTTTAAACTATATTTCTAAACTGCTTCTTGTCTGATTTCCTCTGTTCAAAAATCATTCCTAACTAATTCAAGGGCTCTCTACATTGTAGAGGGGTATTTTTTTGAATTAGCTACTCTAAAAGGGGGAAACGACTTGAAGTAAGGGGAAGCTCCATCTGCCAAAAGCAGACCTAGAGGAAGAATTTGTCCTAGCCCGTTGCTTTCGAGCCGGAAGGAGGAATTGTCAGGACAAGGGGTGACTCTGTCCGCTGATTCTGAGCTTGTCCCGACGCGAGAGGAGGTTCTACCCGCTGCTCCTAAGCTTGGGAACGAGACAAGGCTCCGACCGCTAGCTGTTAGTCCAGTCAATTTAATAAACGAATGGTAGGTGGTTTTAACTTTTAAGCTCTAATTTCATGCTACGACTAGGTGTTCTATTTTGTATTTTATTATTCTCTTAAATAAAATATTATTCAAAAAATGATGATATTTATTAGGGGTCGGGCGAACATTAAGATACTAGTGTATCGTATACCTCTAAGATAGATTTTATTGTGATATGAACTTTAAGATATTATTATTATTTGAATTACATTTACGAATGATCATGACAAGATTTGAATGATAGTTATTTAGTATAAAGCCCAAAAACTATCATCGGTTTTGAAAGGTAGCTATTTGGTATAAAGCCCAAAAGCTATTGGAGTTATGACTCATAAGTACATCCTATTATGGTATATGACACGCCCATGAAGTTGGATATCATGGGAAGATTATCTTCATTTTGATCTCGTTGCCCCCACGAGCATGGGTGTATGTCGCACCGGTATCAGCAACATTATGTGAATGATGATTTATCTAATTTTAAATTTTTTATCGGATTTTGCTTACGAATAATTTATTCGAGTTTATCGGATTTTGTGAAGATCTATTTGATTTCTCTTAGTTGATAATATTATTTTGAGTCAACTTTTGAATATAAACTATTAGAAGAATAATTTATGCATATTTATTTATGCTTTATGTTTTAGCATGTTAATAAAATTTAACTCTATCACTAAATTATACTCACCTAGATGCTACAGGTCCAAACAAAAAAGTTGATATCAATGAAATTGCCTGTAGAATTTTAAAAGATTTACATTTTTAATATACTTTACCACGTTCTTTTATTACGTATTAATTTTGGATACGCGCGACTTTAATTTTGTTATGGCATAATAAGTCTTGTTTTGTAAATTTTTTATAATTACATAAATTAATAAATAGTTACTCTTCTGTATACGGTTAATCTTGACATACTTTTAATTACAAATTGATGGCACTCCGACCTATAAAGTAATTTAAAAATTGGGGTGCTATAATTTATAGTTGATTCAAACATCTAACCCATTACAAATTTAACAAATTTGTGTGTCTATCTACATCTAATTCTGAACAATGTTAAAAATCTTCCAAAGTAGTATATTATCCCCATTGAACAAAAAAATTTAATTACATAGCATAAAATAATGACATATTTTCAAGCTTAAACGGCATTAGTGTATCAAGAATAAGATCTAAGTGTCGTATTTCCACCTGATTTGAATGTCTAAAACCATTACAAATTAACATATTTGCGTGACTACTTCATTTAATTTTGAACAATTAAGTGTTTGAGACTTGAATATTGCAATCATTGAAAATTATACTCCCTCCATCCTATATACTACATTTGATTTTTCAAAACCAAATCTAGCTATTAATTGGAGATAGATGGAGTAACAATTATCAAGACTCGTGCCTATGATTTTGAAGGTACACAAATTTAATTACAATAATTCCAAGTTTCCTATACACTAATTAATGTATTTTGACTTTTTCCTATAAACTAACGAGTAATTCCCTCCATCTTTTTTCGTTACTTTTTCTCATTTATGCTACCATGAGTTAAGTAGGTTGAATGAAAAGATAACTACTGACTTTATAAAGTGGAAGGACAACCGACGGTTGTAGAAATTAGAAATTGAAAATGTCTCCTCAATTGATGAGGGTTTTGACTTCAATTGATGACTAAATGGGCCTCCTAAAATGGTACTCCCTTTATGTCAGAGTCTTTGATCCGACGACTTATGTATCCGGGCTTATATAAATTTTTTTAAATTATAATTAATTTTAAATTTTAATTTACATTTGATTTAATCTTAATCAAGCCTCTAATCATCAATCCCTAACACCCATTTTCGATGCTCTATAAAGGCCATTTACGCCAGTTCACTTAATTGTGGCGTTTACCTGTCACCTACGCCTTTAATTAAGACCGCATTTCAAATTCAAAAAAACCTGCCTAAAACCGAGAAGTGAACCGAGCCCAATAAATTAAGGCCGCAGAAAAAGAAATCAGCCCAACCCAAATCCCCATTTCTCGCATCCTCGGCTGCCGCTCCCCTCCCACTCGCCGTCTCCCCCCTCGGAGCGATGAGCACCGACGAGTCGGCCTTGTCCGGCGCCGAGCCCACTGCCGAGGGCCCCGGCGGTCCGGACCCGGAGGTCATCTCACCGCCTCCGCCCAAGGACGCGGATCCGACACCACTGACCTCATTCACCTTCAGCATCTGGCCTCCGACACGCCGGACGCGCGACGCAGTTGTGGCCCGCCTCGTCGAGACCCTCACCGCCGCTTCCCCCCTCACCCGCCGCTACCCGCCCCTTCCTGCCGACGAGGCCGCTTCCGCTGCCCACCTAATCGAGGAGGAGGCCTTTTCCTCCGCCACCTCCACCCACGAGGGCCGCGCCGCCGCCGCTGGATCGGATGACGATGCCGGCATGGAGACCCTCCAGTTCTACTCCAAGGAGATCAGCAAGAAGATGCTCAACACCGTCAAGACTAGGGGCCCCTCTGCTGCGGAGGCTCCTCCTTCCGCAGATCATGCACAGCCAGAATCCCCTGTTCCGATGCCAGCGCTCGACTCTGCGAGCGAGGAAATGTCATCTATCGAATCGGAAACAACCCAGGCTTGAAAAAAAGTTATCTTGAGGATTTAATTTGTTGTTGAGCAAAAAATGGAGATGCAGAGTTATCGGTTGATTTCATGTTTAGGGTTTTCCGGTTTTGTGAACTTGTTATTTGCTCTGTATGGATGATATGGTTCGAACCGTACTGTATAATGCATATGAATTACTCGTAAGTTTGATCCTAGTGATGCTTTTAGTTGTCTTGGACTTCATTAGGGAAAAAGTTGTCGAGCTATAGAATTGGTGACTTCCGCTTGAACGAAGAAAATTGCTTGCTGTTGTGAATACATGCTCTGTATGCCCTTAGTTATGTCTGCAACTGTTAGTTCAACTTAATTCTATGAAGAGAATATTAATGTTATAAAAGAATATTTTCTATTTTGAACTTTTCATGTCTTACAGTCTGAGAAAAAAAAATTGGTGTTGCACAAATTGTGTCTGTTGAAGAAGTGCTGGATGATGTTAATCTGTTGTATGTTTTCAGTGTTAATTAAATATGGGCTTGCAGGAGATTTGTGCACATTGGTATTATGGCAATTTGGTAGAAGATTTACATGGATTCAAGGAACTCTGCCTCTTGTGTTGAAACATTTGTGATGTTTCACCGTAAAAGAAAATTGTTTATATTGTCATATAAAAAACAACAATAGAACATGATTGGTGGCATGCTACTGATAGAAGTGAGATGACATATGCCATAGGTTTGACGGATATGGAAAATAGCCATCCTTGATAAAAACTACCTAGCAAGTGAAAGAGGAGAGGTTGGAATATTCACATAAAGAAGGCCCAGACCCTAAACCAGGAGATGCAGTTGACGATAGACTTCCCTCCAACAGGCTTTAGGCAGTTCTTTGTGCCCATATGAGAGAGATATGGTATTTTTATTCATATTCCCTTTCCAAGGTGGGACAATTAGTTTCACGATTCAAGGGAAGCTAGACATCCACCATAATTAAAATCTTAAGTCATGGTTTGTAAGAGTGTGATGTTGCATGTTTTTTGGGGTATATGTGTGTATGTGGAACAATGTGGTATGTTACTTCTTTAGTGTTAGGAACAAGAAGGTTCTGCTAGAGCCAAAGATGTAAATTTGCACACCCTAGTTATTTTTCTATTGAGGTGTTGGCCGTTACTTTACTTGCTATTAATAATGACATATTGATCTACAGAATTGCCAATGGATTGACCTAGTTTTTCATCCATGACATTGCTAACATTTGAACATGGCGCTTCGATTTGTCCTGGATCTTTTTCCTTTCTATTTGTTTAAATCTTTGCAGTAGTGCTGGAGAACTTTTTGAAGAATTTTTTATTTAATTTTTGTGAATCTGACTGGGTTATTTTTAACCGTACCTAACCTGTATCAGAGATCATTTATATGATACATCCCTATGAGGAATGCTTTTGCATTTGAAAAGTAGTGGGCTGATCTTCATTGATTACTGATGAGAGCTCTTATTTCTGAGGGATGAGTGAAATTGACATCATCTTGTGAAAAATGTACAAACTTGTTGTGTTTAAAACATTCAGTGTTATATGTTACAATTTGGTGCATTTTTAAAAAAAAAGTTGCAATTTTTTTATATTATTCTACACTATTTTGTGATCATTGTGTAATTCAAGAACTACAATGCAAACCATGATTACTACAAAAATAAGGTTGCTGAAATTTATTTCTTATTTTGTTGCGGGATGTTTCACATGATGAACCTCATGTGTAAATTTGTGGAAGTTTTTAAAGGTTCTTATGGTTACTCCCTCTATCATGAGTATTAATTCGATGTTTGTGGCTCAAATGTTTGGATACATTTCAAGTTGACTTAGCCATTGGTCTTTCTGCAGCTTATCATAGCCTCAAGTATTTCTTTCACATCATTGTTTTATTAGTTGTTATTAATTTCTTTAGTTTTCTTGCATATTAGTTAGCAGTTTTCAAAGTGGTTACCATAATTTAATGAGCTTGATGAATATATCCCCTCACATTCCCCTCCATTTTCCTCTATTATCTATTGGTTGTGTCCAAAGACTGACTGTTGAGAAAACCTTGACTACTCTAGAGGCACTTAATCGATTGGCCAGTTATAGCAAGTTGATTAAATGGATTGTGGAAGTTTAGATGCTAGTTTTTTCCAACATCTTTTGTTGGAACTTACTGAAATTGGTAGTTGCTGATTAATTTTTTTTGCTTAATATAAGGCAACACTTCTTGGATCTTAAACTTTGAGAATAATAATATTCATTACCCAGACATTCTATAACTTGAAAGTGTATATGCAGCTGAAGGTGATAATGGGTCAAGCTCGATCAGTTTATGAGCCAAGTTGAGCTTTTGCACAATCTCAATGTAGAGTTGGCTCAGATTTTGTAATTTTTTAGATTTACTTTATGTATGTAATGTTATGATTGAGTTTATATTTATTAATCAATTTTGAGAACGATATTGCAATATATAAAAAGGAAAAAACTAGCCAGAGCTGTAATGTAGACAATAATTTGAATATCTAGAAGAACGCCAGATAATTCATACAAAAACTGCTTTGCTCTATAAAAAGTGGATATAAAATACGAAAAAAGTGGCCTCTACTTTTGATCCGACTAAGATGAGGCAGGTGGAGCTCGAACTAGCTTGATTGTAGATTTTATTTTCTGCATTATTTACCCTTTTTATTATTTTTTGGGTTTGTTTGCTACGTTTCGATGTGTAAGGTATGAATCAGACAAGAAGCCGGTCATCCATGAAGCATGAACCTAATAGAAACTTGTTAATTATGTTGTGTAAGTGGGACTGTTTTCGTCATCGGTTCATTACTTAGGTCTTGTAACAAAGTTATTACCTTCTCAAGCAAATTAATTACCTGCAAGTGCTTTTCTTTTTCCTATATTAGCTGGTGTGACACGAGTGATGAATCTTTGGGGGGATGTGTTTTAGAAGGAACATGTGGTCGTTCTAATTGAGTTGCCTTGGGCCAAAATCTAAATCGTTCCCATTACTCGTATTGATAGGTTAAGTACTTGTTATATTTTATGAATATTTCAATGTGCAGCATATCCAGATTTACTCGTTTCCTATATTGCAAAGTGAAAAATTCATTTTGAGGAGTTGATGTGGGTATAGATATATTAGGGTGAGTCACCATTAAGTCTGATTTCTGGCTTTGTCCAGGTTAACATGTAACCACCTAATTACAATAGGTACTACTGCTAGGAACAATGTGCAATGTGGCGAAGATATAGACAAAGTAGTCTGTCTTTGTCCTCCACTAGTTGATTTGCTTGCGACTGCTTTTTTCTGAGCTAATCCTAAAAGTATCGTGCTGGTTTATAACTGAGTGTTGCCTTGATTCAGGTTCTTCAAGTTGTGGCCTGTACCTCTCTTGATGAATTGGTACTTGAAACGTTTCATTCATAATTTGGCATGGTTTGCCATTTTCCGGACCGTTGGGCAGAGAAATAGCTCATAGTGGCAGGCCCGGACAAATGTATCTGGTTTTTGACATAATATGATGTAACCGCAAAATTGGTATTTCGAAGTACTATTGCTAGGAACATAGCCATATAGCAGATGCGTTGGAGGTTCATGGTAGTTAATTAATTTTCAACAAGAGGCACCCTCTGAAGCTTGACGAGAGAGTTTGTCACTCTATTAGGGCCTGTTTGTATGGAAAGCACAATGACTTGAAGGGGCCTATTTTTAGAGGGAGAGGGTTAAGTTTGAAAGACTTTTTAAGTTGACTTAATATTCGACGTAACAGAATTACTCAAAATTATTTTACTTTAAAAACTAAAATGGTACTCAAATAGGCCCTTCGAGGTGCAGTTAGAAAATGTAATGTTGCCCGCTTGGATATATAGCACTTGGTAATCTCTTGGAGAAAACTCAAAAACTGATGGGCAAAGGCACAAGGCCAACTGGTTCTGAATAGGAACTAGTATCTTTGAAAGATCAGTGATGCAAAATTCAATAAGAGAAGCGAAGTGTAGATGCGGAAGTGAAAGGCTTGTGATTGAAGGTCGAAGCACTTGAATAAGATAACTGAGAGTTTTGTCTAATGTTAAGAGTTAAGAAATCTCCCCTGACCCAAATGTTTCAGAGGCACCAGGATTTGATCATCACTGTAGTGTATGCTCAGCCCCTTGGATGCCATAGGCTATCACCAATGGAGGAGGCCGGATTTTTCTCAAAAGTGGGGTTAAGGATTTTATTCTGAAATTTTGTTAACATGTTATGAAAATAAAATATTATAACTAATAATGTTTTACGACTGCCCATGACAGAATTACAACCTAATAAAGAAACTCTCTTTCTTCACAACTATGCTACCGAATTTGTATCATTCTGGATCCGAATTCCATAGTTTCTTAATGGAATAATTCCACAGCGTTGGTTTAAGGTCTTTGGTAATTGGTGCCAATCTTCACATTCCTACTCATGTTTTTGCATTGATCTTTTGGGTAAAAAGGAATATTTATAGATATCATGCCATAGAAGTGGGGATGGATGGTTCATAGTATGGGGATAAGTCTAACCATGAAAATTAGGCTACAGGAAAAAAAGTGTAAAAGCAAGTTATTCAAAACAAAAAAAAACCATCAACGCGTTCACATTCCCAAATCAAGACGTGAATTAGAGCAACACATCAACATTAAAGGAAACAAAAGCTAACCTCTATCATTGACGCTGACAGCATAATTTCACGATAAGGTGGTTTACAAATTCACAAGCTTAATCGGGCTGTCCATGAAAGCATCAAATAAGTTGTTCAATCAATTCCCAGAAAGAACAAAACATAAAATTGTAGGAAAAAACACTACGCCCAGAGTAGCTTCTCCACACTTGACGCCACCTTGGTTGTAAGAGGGCAGTGTAATTTATTATAATCCAGAGGATTTTCAGAAGACATGATTGACCACCTGGTAGGAGGCAGTGAAGCCTTGGTATAACCCAGAGTATTTTCAAAAGAGAGTTGATTGACATAGATATATTCAAATCTAACACATCAGTTCTATTGATTTAACAATAACTATTACAAAATTCAACTTCCTAAGCAGTCAAGGTGAAACTTCCGCGTCTTTAATCTTCCATTCAATGCAAGTGCCAAGACATCAAATTCTTCCACAAACCATAATTCTGATACCTTAGCCTAAAAAATATACAAATTAAATCTCCATTATGAAAAGCATTCTATGAATATACAAGGATTAATCAATTAAGAATGAATTTCCAGACATACCTCAAGTCCTCCTATACGTTTGTTAACACCATCAACCAGCTGATGGAAAAACTTAAGTTGATCTAAAGGCTTCTGCGTACCCAGCACAAAAGAGGAAGCATGTAGAGCATCAAGATATGTCAACAGAAAACATTAAGCAAACTCTGGAAGAAAATTGTTCGGCATTTTAAAATTTTACAGTGGAAAGGGAAATTATAATTGAAATTTAAAAAGTAAATCAAACTAGCAATCTTGAAGGCAAACGTGAGCAGTGTTTAGTGATTCTTCCACTTAAAATTTTAATAAATCTGTAAAACATTAATAAATATTTTGTTTTTCCATGAAAAGAAGCCAAACAAACTCATGGGATTCACTAATCCACATGGTAAGCTGGGGTGGGAAGACAACTTGAAAGGGCACCAATCAAGTGTGAGCATTTTTGCTCTTTTTCGTTTTTCTTGTGTTTCTTTAATACAAGAATAAAGAAGAACTTTGGCCATAGTAGACCATTCTAACACTAAGTTGGCGATGTATAACTTGGATGTGGAAATGGTAGTAGGGCCAAATAGTAGAATCACTTGAAGTCCCAAAAAAATTGGTCTAATAATCATAATATTTCGACCAAATTCTGTTAAAAGTCCAGGAACTTGTTCATAAAAATTACATATATGAACAACAATCTCACACATACTATTTGAAAACGATAGATATTGGTAACATTACTTAGTCCCAGGAGCAGTTAAAATTCACTGTAAGACCAATTCGCATCAACCATGCATATATACCAGTACCTCATAGGTTGGCACCAGTAGAGTGTTGGGTCAAAAGAGAAGATAAAAAATTCTGACAATTACTTGTGACAAAAATAGTTAATACAAGAAAGTTGTTGGTACACCAATTCTCATTCTGCTTATAACTTATAATGGCAATGCCTATCTGATCCTATAGTCATTTATCTTTTCTATAAGAGCATTTCTATTAAAACAAGGGAAAAAAAGGTCATGCCAGTACGACTGTACGACCCCAGAGTCCAACTATCAGTTCTCTACTATGCTGTTCTAAATTACAAAAAATTGACATATTTAGTCGCAGTTTCAATCTGCTTGTGCCTTTATAGTATCAATATCTATCTCTACAATTACCTGCTTGTCCTTTAGAGGAAGGCATTTCTGTATTAAAAGTTTGTACAAAAAAAAAAATCCCATGCCAATATGCTGTCACCGAGTCATTTTTAAGTTTCATTCACCTAAGTCTGTTACAACGGTGGAATGCACATTCAGAGTTTTTCTCCAATGTAATCAGTCACTCTTCCGAAATTAGATTTTGAAATTTTCCATCAGTTACTAACTGTTTCAACTTCTAAGTTTTGTTGAACCCTGTATCCATTTACAATTTCTGACATGTTATCCCGTCCTATACCTAAAAATGATAGACATGACCAAAATAAAAAAAATTAGTTATTACCTGTTGAGAAATTTTTGGGTGCCCCAGAATCCTTGCAAAAGAAGTGTGAAGCATAACAGGCTCATACTGCAGCAACAAAGAAAGAAAAAGATATTTATATATTATTGTCAATGGCTCAATGCTAATAAGCTACTGTTATCCCCTCAGCCCTGAGTTTGTCCCTGTGACGGCTGCCAAATATGCTTTATCAGCAGAGAACCAAAATTTTCTCTTTACGCATTGATGGAAATGTCAAGCCTAGAATGGTCTACTTAATCAGCATACAACACCATTACACCAGTAGATTAAAAAAAATCAAATTCAATGGCATGCTATATGACAATACTGATCTCTCTCAAGTCTCTACAACAACCATGCTATCTATTTGACATGCACCATGGAAATCATTTATTTAAGTAACCTAATCGAACAAAGTTGATGTTAAGAGCACTATGTTGTCCAATGGAGGTAGCAACCTAAAACATAGCACACATAAATGCGTAAAATAGCTGCCGTCGGCATATAGCTGGAACAAGTGGAACATCTTTACCTCTCCAAAGCCTTGTGTTCCAAACAACTAAAAGGTCAAGGTCATTAAGAAAGAATGTACAACTTTAGAACCCCTTATGGACTTCATTGATTTTTTTAAATACCTAATTGAACAGCCCCTATAGTTAGGGCTATCAACTGGTCAGGTATGGGTCGGGTAAGGCTTTACCTGCTTCCATATCCGCTTCCTCAATTTTTAGCCCTACCTGCATCATTATCCCCTTCGCTAATCATTACTTATACCCGATGCATTACCCCACGGGTAAACTGGTGGGTAACTGGGTAAACAATGACCTAAAAAACCGAAGTCTAAACTTATGAAGTGACTGAGTGGGGGAATTGGAGGGCTAGCGTCTAGCTGAGTAGAGTGGTACAGAAGGAATTATGAAGGTGCTGAAAATGACCGGACAGAAAACATGAACCGGAGCTGAGATGGGAAGGATTAGGGTCAAATGTAACATGGTAAAGAGAAATAATAATAGAAGGAGGTATAATTAGAGTTAAAGTATATAGGATTCGGGTAATGGGTATGCAGAAGGGACCCATGCCTTCCCTGGTTCACAAACAGGCCAGTAAAAATTACCCACCTAATTTACTTATAACCCACACTCAAATTACCTACCCATTACAAGCTGGTTGGGTGAACAGGGGGGGCAGGTAAATGGTTACCTGTTGACAGCCCTACCTATAGCATCTAGCAACCATAGGGATCTTGTGTACAGGATCTCCAAAAGAATTAACTCAAAAATTGGAATCAAATTTCAGCATTGTCTAAAAATGCTGCTCCTCAATGTCAAATACAATCAGTAAATGCATTATTTATGCCAATCCTACATGCAACTTGAGCACTATCAGCTTTCAGTTACTTAACTGAGGGCTCTGTTGGTCAAGGAATGGTGTTCTATAAAAAACAAGAAGAAAATTTCCTTACTAGTTGCTTTTGGGGTGCCCTGGGAAGAGCCTTTCTCAACATGGCACGGATGGTTGCAGGATCAGAACCAGACATTACCTGCACTTAAATATCTTGAAATATCAACATCAAAGTTAGCAGCACAGCGAGTAATTAAGAAAAATTATGATCTCTATCGAAAATTGGTCTTTACTATCTAATGACTGTCTACATGATAAAACCAGGTGAGTAGGTCATCTCAATAAGATAAAACAGCCAGTACAGATGTATGCATACAATGTAAAAATAGAAAGACAAAGTGGACAAACCTGCCAACAGCCCAGAAGCACACCAGTTGAAGTTAAAATCACTCTGTCCAAGGTGATTTTCAGTGGACAAAGGGCTTCTGTAACAACTTTAACTGCATTTGCCTCCACTTCAATCTAATGAAACAGATTGAGGCATTTAACGGTGAAAACAGTCAAAAATGGAAAAGATTAGATAGACAGAATAACAATGGAGGTATATTCAATTACCTCATCTTCTGTAGCAGGAACAGGCTCCAGATGATGAGATGCATGAAACATGCTAAAGTGATATAAGCTTGTATTCTGAAACCAGATTGCTATCAATGAATGAAAACAAATGTCAGAAAATTACCAAAAAAACACTTAAATCATTATGTCAACCACTCTAGAAACCATGTGATAATATTCAAACTTTAAACTCACAACAGATAATATGAGGGCTGAAGGCCTCTACCTTTATTGAAGTGGGGAAGAAAGGTATCTCTCACAACCTCCCTGCCATGAAATGTGTGCAGGTGTGACCCATGTACTTAATTTGGTGGGAACCAAAAAGAGGGGCGAAACCCAGGAAGAGAAATACAACAGGACAAGTGTGCAGCAAAGAATTCTGTTGAAAGCCTTACACATAATGTATTTTGTATAATAGTAGATGTGTCATAGAAAGAGCTCAATAAACAAATTCAGAAAATAGCTTTTTTTCCTCATGATAGTAGACAGCACAATATCAGCACATAAAAGATGCATTTGCTAGATGGTTTAATAATTTTTTTTTAAGTTTCACTATTTTTACTATTTTTAAGCAACAATTAGAGGATGACAACAAAAATAATCCCTTTTTAGTTCTCTTGCCTAACTGTCATCATCAAACATCTTGATAACAACCACCCAGGGTTCGCCGCACAGATCCAATTCTGCTGTTCCACACAATTACCAATTTCCATTTCCATGTTTAATAATTTCATCAAAATTAATCATTATCCTCCAGCCTTCTGTTCCTTCTATTAAGGATAAAAAATTGGTTTGAATTCAGCTTCCATAAAGATATTTTGCTCCTCATAAATTAACTCATACATGTAGAATGCACCGGCACAATCCAATAACTTTGCTTATCACTTCAGTGCAAAATTTTAATATGCAATCTATGCATAATAGAGTATTTCAATCTTACCTTAAAGTCATTTTAGACTTAATATTTTCTATCGCTTTTGCTTTAAACTTTTACCTCAATTTCCTGCAAGTGCATGGTTTTTCACCACAAACATATCAGGTTGATTAGTTTTGTTAACGGGCGTGCTTCAAGATCTATTCTACTTAAATTTCACTTCAGCCACCTGCTCAACTAATATCTTATCACAGATGCTGTCAAATCCATTTACATGAATATCAATTGATTTCACAAACAATTTGGAATACTCACGAGACAGGCTTTGAATACTCTGGGTCCAAATATAGGACATTGGCACGAACCGGCGGACTTGCAGCCTAAAATAAACAAGACACGGTGGGCCTTAGAATTCTGCAGCTTTATTAATGAAATGAGAAAGGAAATGCCAAAAATTCTAAATTCGAGCATGATGCATTGTCGACCTTAAGCACAGGGGTGACCCGACCATCTTCTAAGGTGAAAATGTCCAAAAGAGAGAGGGACTGAGAGGTCTGACCCCCGCTAAGAAAAGCCAGCCCTTTCTCATCCAAGTCACGGGCCATTTTGTCATACAATCTCGACCGTTGTTCTGTACTAGATAGTACACCCCCTGCAAGACGTTAACTGAATCGATTCACCCAATTTTTCGATAATCCATGGCGTAACTTGATCTATGAAACATGCAAAACTCTCAAGAAAAATAAGTCTATTAGATATTAAGTCTAGTCGGGCGATGCAGAAAAATGCCAGAGAGTAGTCAATTGTGAATATGAAGAGAAAATTCAAAAAAGTAAATCGATTATATGCATACAAATGCAAAATCTTTTCTCAGAAGGTCACTTCTAAAACAAAAATGCATTGATATACATACAAGCTTCAGCTTCTAAGCAAGGGGAATGAAATTTCCACAAATGAAGTTCAAAACCGAACTACGAAAGAAAACTGAAATCAAAATGTCAAAAGGCAGTTATTTAGAACAGAGAGAAAAGGCGGGAACCTGAACGAGGAGGGATCATGAGAGGACGATCCGGGCCGGAAAAGGAGGTGGAGTTGCGGAGAGCCAACCGGAGGAAGAAGAAGAAGAGAAGAGTGGAGATGAGCCAGACTACAACAGGGACAGGGATCCTTTTGCCGTAGCACCACCGCCGACTTCCTGCTCCGGCCATCAGAGCCCCTGCGACAGTGCAGCTTCGCTCGCTTCTGGGTTCTCCACTTTTTCAGCGCAGCATTTGGGCCGGACGCAGACGTCCGTGTCTGAGGTATTCGAGACCCAGTAAGCGGACCGGACCCATAAACGGACTTATGGATATCCGTGTCCGACAATATTAATATTTCTCCGTTTCATCTGTTGACCCTACTTAGCTTTAAATCGACCCTTCGAGAGCCGCGAAGGCTGATGGGGCATGGTGACGGTGACCTCCAAATTAAGGCATCTTCTTGTTATCCTTTTGTAGATACAATGATCAGTAAGACTTATTAACAATTTCAGGATGAGAAAGTCTCTCCTCAGTTATGATAATTTTATTCCCTGATAAGTGAACTAATTGTTGGTAAATAATTGGATTTTTCTATTTAAATGTTAGACAATTGTTGAAGGTAACTCTTTGGTAGGGCTTAGACAAAGTTTCATTAAATTTTAAATTGTAGAATTTTATGATTATATGATTTGATTAATTTTTTTTAATAATAAATTTAATATTATTTATTTGTACCTCTTTAATTAATGAGCTTGATTTAGATATGAGTTTAATCATCATTCTTTCATTATTTAAGTTAGTTCTCATTAGTTTCTTACTTGGTTTTCTCTTGTTTAATATTAAAATTGGGTATTAGTTGTGATTTATAAATTATGGATACAATTAATGAGTTGAGTTTAATCCATTAAAGTGAGGAAGAATAATATATATTTTTATTATGGATGAGAGCTTAATGATGATATTTTTCATAATAATAAAGATTAAATTCTAAATTATTATGAGATGAATGTGGAAAAATGATTAATGATTATACTTATAAGTTTCTATGATTTAATGAATGTGGATTCTTATACCCTAGTGATTTATTTATTTTATATTTTAATTATTTTGCATATCTTTCTTAATCTTAGATTAACGCTTTAGAATTTTAATTTGGATAATTAATTGCTTTTTAAATTCTTATTTTCTTTTGTTAGTTACTTAGTTAAGTTATTCTCTTTATATTTGTTAACTAGATTAGGGTTTACTTGAGAGATTAAATTTAATTTTCTGATTTTAAGTCAATGTGAGATCAACCTTGTTTAACAACTTTTCTACCTTTGATTATGTAATGTCCTTAATTTTCTACGATTTTTTGTGATTTTTTGCTATTTTTATGATCATTTTCAGCGAAAAATGATGACGTTTTGGCATATTCTTATTTATGTATTTATCTCAGTATTTATACTTGTAGAGTCAGGTGTAGGGCTTAGTCACGGGCCATAAGCTTTATTGTGCACTTTCGGCTCAAAGTTTGGAGGTATAGCGCGTAAACAGTAAGTTAACGTGTGTCAGGAACATAGATAGAAAAATAAAAAAGAGTATAAATATGAAATCCATCGATGCACTCTAGAAACACAAAGAGATGTCCATAAATATTCCAGTATGTCTAGTAAGAGTGTGTAAAACCCAAGTGAGTTTCCAGTCGCTCCTTTGTCCCTCCTCCATCATTGGATTATGTCGGTTCTTACCAAGATCCACTTCGCCTTATTGCCACAAGTCCGTAGGTACCAGCTATGACCGCCGCCATGTCCTCTTTGCTCCTCCACGAGGTACTGATCTTTTTTTTGGTTTATCTCACTTAGCAAATTCGTTTTTGGGTTGTAAGGGAGCGATTTTGATGTCATTTGCAGCCACCCTCAACTAGACTTATCTTCATTTGGCCACGAGGAACCCATAGGCGTTGACTAGAGCCGCCGCCGTGCTCTCTTTTCTCCTTCGTGAGCTACCGGTATATTGTTTGGTTTTCTTCTCTTCTTCTCAATGTCTGGTGCATATTTTTTTGATGTCGGTGTGTTTTCGGTCATCATCAGGTCTCCAGACAGACTCCATCTAGCCTACCTCAAGACAGTGTAGGTTGGGGGTTACCATTTCCAACCCCACTTCGCTCTTATGCCTCGATTTGGGTCTTACTGGTACGACCCTTTGTGTCCATTTTTCCATTATGATGCCTCTGGTTACCGATTAGCTTCCGGCTGGCCTTGGGGTTAGCCTTGCTTCACCATGGCCTTTGCCCTACCACTGCTCGACCTTGAGTTGCCCCTTGCGGCCGTTGGGTGCTGTCCATGGCCAATTTCGACGTCTTGTGGCCGATCGAATACTTCTCAGCCTCCAGCCAACCTTCAGTGAGTACACCGTCGACTTCCGGTTGCACCTTCCACTCGTTGGCGTGACCTTTCTCCTGGCTGCCCTAGTGTGCCATTGTGGATAGCGGATTTTACCGCATTGACTTCTGACACCTTATTTGGCCATGAGTACTTTTGGCGCTTCCTAAAACCTCAGGACAGAAGCTCTCTCAATTTGGCAATGGTTTTGGCCGCCAACTCTTCCGCCAACGCTGCCATCATCGTGTGCTCGTCATCAAACGTCATGATTACAAGGTAGGGGAGCTTTGAACTTGTAATTTCAAGATAGTATGTTTTGAAGGAGTAGTAGCATGCTAGGGTTGTATGATTCAATGCTTTGGATGTTAAATCATAATCGGTTTGCACGATGTAAGAGGACAAATTATGCCATATTGGAATTCATATGACTTACATGTGAGTTGTAAATATGGTTGATGTACGTGGATTGTGTGTGTTAGTGAAGGCTAGCGAGTATGTTTCTACGTGTGTGGATTATATATGTGCTAGTGATGGCTAGTGAGTATGTTAGTAAGCTATGTATGTGGATTATGTGAGTGCTAATGATGGCTAGCGTATTTGTTGGTAAGTTACATATGTGGATTATGTATGTGCTAGTGATGGCTAGCAAGTATGTTTCTATGTATGTGGATTATGTGTGTGCTAGTGATGGCTAGCAAGTATGTTGGTAAGTTATATATGGAATAATATGTGTATGTGATGCATATGTGTGATGGGCATACATATGTATAATGGCTATGGATATGTGTATGTGGTCAGGCAGAAGTATGGATAATGGACGGTAAGAGGTAATAGAGGGTTTGGTATGAAGTTAAATGTGGATATATAAGCATATGACGAAAGACAAATGATATAAGTTTGATGGGCAAGGATTGGAGTGGATTGGTTTGGATCATAGCATATATTTGGGGATTGTCGGACAGTAATAGTGTTGCATAATTGTACAAGTATAACGTGCAAATTATGAAATAAAAATTAAGCATAATAAGTAAGGTATGAGTAAGAGGGTGATAATTAGGGTTGGCTCTAAGGAGCTCATTTTGATGACTTCCGAGTAAGATGTGTTTTCCATAAGGTGGATGGTGGAGATTATATGAATATATAAGATTTTGGTGTACGATGAGTTATGATTATGAGATCTATGGGTAAAGTGAAGTCTGCTGCCCTAAAGAACTAGGATTTCGGATCGGGCTTAGCTTCGGTTTGATCAATGGAGCACTGTATGTTTGAGAGTTTTTGTGGCATAATTGTACTGCATGACTTAATTCAAACTTGAATTATAAGTAAAGCTAATGATAGCATTGTGAGTTTGAGACTTGAGGGTTTCGATGGATTAAGTTCCATGTTTGAGCTAACCAATAATGAGCCCGTTGAGCATTTCTCATGTCTTGTCATGTTATTTATCCTGCATGATGTTGTTTGTATGCTATATTGAGCCTCATATGTCTGATGCTTTGTTGAGAGTAATGTATGTTTCGATTTGGTTTGTGTGTTGTATTAAGCCTAGATGTTTGATGCTCTATTGAGAGCGTTGTATGATTCTGCCCAAGAGTGACACTGTATGATTTCTTCCCAAGAGTGGCACTGGCACTAAAGACCCCTAGAGTGTGGTTAATTGTATGACCCCTTATGTGTGGGTGTTTATGTTTGCGTGCTTAGGTAAGTAGTATCATGCACCTACTCTTACCTATTTGATTCTATGCCCCATGAGCATTGGTGTGTCTTGCCTTCGGAAAAGTTCATGACATCTAGTCACTCCATGTAGGTTAAGGTGATGCCTCAGTCGCATTCTTTTCCATTTCAACGTTGGAGCTTATTAATAGTAATGAGTTTTAGTGGTCAATAGTATATATATAATTGTATGAGTGAGTATGTATGATTCTGAGTAAGACTGTAAGAGTATGATTCTGAGCACGACTGTAAGAGTATGATTCAGAGCAAGACTGTAATAGTATGATTCTGAGCAAGACTATAAGCATATATTTACGAGTAAGATTGTACGAGTATGGTCATACGAGTATGTGTAAAATTGCATGAGTAAGGTCGTATAAGTTTGTGTAAGTTGTATCAGTAAGTATATGATTGTATGAATAAGTTTTTAAAACTCTGATTAAGAGTGTATGTGTAAGATTGGTTTAATGGTATGTATTTGGCATAATTGTATGCATATGTGCATGATTATTATATGCCTTCTTGTTTTATGTTTGAGTTGCATGAACACATCTATGTATAAACTTACTGAGTTCAATGTTTAGAACTCCCCTACTGGGTATTTTTTTACTGAGTATGAAAATACTCATTACCCTATTTTTTAGCGTCATTTCTCAGGAGGCTTTTGCAGGTTTGTGTTGGAGAGCTCTTGGAGATGGATGCTTGTTTCAGTAATGGATTGATTCCCTTTGACTCAAGTATATCTTTGACTTACTACAAGTATTATTTGTGTCACGATCTCTTGTATTGGGTGAGATGAGAATTAAAGTGTTTGTGTTTTATGAACTTGTAATTTGGATTAGACTGTGGATTATTATGGGACTTGCACTAAGGGATGCCTGGAAGATATTTGTATTTAAAGTGTATGATCATAGCAATTTATTTGTACATTTGTTTTCGAGTAGCACTTGAGGATGTTTAGTTTGGCCGTACGATGTTTGATTGAATGAGTAAAAATTTGTTTGGGAAAAACTGACGTGTGATGTTTTAAATTATAAAAACTGCTTTCACAGGTTTTGTATTTGTCATTTTTCCCGATTTACAAATGTTATATTGCAAAAACTGTCCGTGAATTTTAAAGAAAATGTGATGAAAAATCCCGGGCATTACAAATTTATGAACTTATGAGTAAACAATTAAATTCTACAACAACAATGTTAATACTCCTCTGTTGCATTTGTGGTGCCCTACTCACTATAATCCATCCTAGTGTGTTGTGGCGACCACTGGCTACCGCCTTGGTTGTAGCCCAATCGTCTGAGAGAAGGCTTTCCCCAAGCGGCTGCCCCCTTTTAATGCTATGAAAACTTGGATTAGGGGAAGAAATATAGTTGGATGGAGGTTTTAGGAATGAGAAGGCAAAGAAGAGAAAGAAGAAGTGGGTGGAGGTCAATATGGAGAGCATTGCGGAAGTTGGCAATATGATACCTCCTTCATTGGTTACTTCCCCTCTAGCTTCGATCCTTGTAGAGTCAGAAAGGCCGATGGGGGCAAGGATCAAGGTGACAGTGAACCCCAAATTAAGGTTTTAGACACAACTTCTTGTTAGTCCTGATTAGTCGAAAGTGGACTTTCTTGGCTCAAGCCACACTGGCTAAGTGTTGTTAAATTTTAATTGTTTATTCACAAGCGCAAAAATCAAAGGTAAAAAAGTGGCTAAACAAGGTTTATCCCTCATTAACTTTAAATCGGAAAACTAAATTTTAATTTAATCAAGTCTAACCATTATCTACTTAACAAATTATCAAGTAATCACCTAATCTAAAAACAAACCAAAGCAATTGATAATAAAAGAGCAAATTATAATATCAAAGTGGCAAAATCTAAAGATTTAATCTAAGATTAAAAAAGTAATGCAAATTAATTAATATATCAAATAAAAGAAACACTAGGTATAAGAATCCACATTCATTAAATCATAAAAACTCATACATACGATCATTAATCATTTTTTTATATTCATCTCATAATAATCTAGAAATCAATCTTTGTTATTACGAAAAATATCATCATTAAGCTCTTATGCACACAAAAAAATACATTGTTCCTCCTCACTTTAATGGATTAAAATCAAGTCATTAATTGCATCCATAATTTATAAATTATAACTAATACCCAATTTCAATATTAAACAAGACAAAACCAAGTAATAAACTAATGAGAACCAACTTAAATCATGATAGAAGCATGACTAAACTCATATCTAAATCAATCTCATCAATTAAAGAAGTAGAAACAATAAACATTAAACTCACTATTATGAAAAATTAATCAAATCTCATAATCATGAAGTTCCACAATTTAATGAAGCTTCATTTAAGCCTTAGTAAAGAGTTTTAGCTACTCATTATCCTAATAAATAAATTTTCCATTGAAAGAATTGAAAAGAGATATATAAGAGGTGAAAAAGAGGGAAAAAATCAAAATTCACTATTTGCTACAATATCAGTCAACATTAACCACAGGTTGTTGTTCATCGTCTTCAACATCTCGCCGTGAACAATTTTGCTATAGTAACCGCGACCATTGAAATTTTTTCTGCTTCTTCTTTGTTTCCCTAGCTTTACTTCAATTATCTCACTTTCAAACTATTTTCTAGATGATTATGGAGAATGAAATTGAATGAATTCGCCTTTGGTTCATGATTCTTCCTCTCCCTCCAAATATGAAAATTTTATCTACTCTGTTTATATACTCGCTACGCATAACGGTTTTTCTTCCATCTTTAAGCCATATTTTGCCTTAAATAATTCTCTTGTTGTGTATTAATTCATTCCTTTTACTTCCTCTTTCTTTCTTTAGTTTCAATTCCTTTTCTTGTTTTTCTTTCCCCTTTTTTTGCAGTATTTTCATGCTCTGTTTCTCTGCAAATTTATGTCGTCATTCTTTATAGACATTGCTTGCTCGCTATTTCTGGACTTGCTGCAAATAGCTAGACGTGGCTACCTTCCTTGATTAGGAAACCTAGTGGCCTCTCTCTTTTGGAGTTCCCTCATTTGTTCTTCACGTTAAGTCTTTTGATTTCTTTTGTTGAATTGGCAGCTCCATTTCTATTTTCCTTATTGCTATCCTTGTTACTTTTGCTGAATGTGAAGAATGCTAGACGTTTTCTCTTCACCTTCTCTTGTTTCCTTCATTGGATCATTGGCTTGGTCTTGAATATGGATTGTTCTTCGATTTTCTTTCCATGTGAGAGTTGCTCCCTGTTTTTGAATTGGTGTGTCTACTTTGTACCAATGTTTGATCCGTCTAAGGCATCTGAGCCGTGTCCAAATATTTCTAAGTGACATGAGCATGAAGAAAGTTGTTCCTACGACATCCACCTCCAAAGCACAATAAGCCATATTTTAGACATGTAAAAAATAAATAAATCCCGACTTCATTCAAATACACGCCTAAATTACTAATGTCTCATGAATTAATTAATTATTAAACTAAAATACTAATATTTATCTTAACATAAATAAACCCTAAATTAGTTTAATCCTATGCTAGCAAATAAGGTAAAATAGCATATAAAATATATAAAAACCACGCGTATCATGAAGTTACTGCTACGCAAGGTTGTACCTATGGCTTATGGGTTTTGAATAGGGAAATGTAGTCTCTCAAGATTGTCCCCATTGCAACCAATAAGGTAATTTCTTATAATGTATGTTTCATTATATTCTTTCTATTCATCACCATTAAGTTTGTCTTTGATACTTTGAATATGTAGAAAGTAATATCGAAAGCTTCTCATCTCAATTGTGGATATGAAGAGAAAACTAACCAAAATAAATCGATTCTTATGCATATAAAGTGCAAAATTTTCTATAAGAAGATCACTTCTAAAACAAAAATGCATTGATATACATATAAACTTTAGCTTCTAAGAAAGGGGAATGGAAATTCCACAAATGAACTTCAAACATGAACTACGAAAGAAAGTTGAAATCAAAATGTCAAGAGGTAGTTATTTATAACACAAAGAAAAGGTGGGAAGTTGGACGAGGAGGAGTCGTGAGAGGATGATCCTGGCAAGAAAAGGGAGTGGAGTTGTAGAGGGCCAATCGGAGGAAGAAGAAGAAAAGAGTGGAGATGAACCAGAGTAACACCACCACCAACTTCCTGCTCTAGCCATCAGAGCTCCTACAATAGTGCAACTTTGCTCGCTTCTCGATTCTTCACTTTCTAGCAGAACATTAGAGCGAGACACATATTTTAGGTATTCGAGACCCATTACGTAGAGCGGACCCATAAGCAGACTTGTGGATATCCGTGTCTAACAATGTTACTGTCATGCACTGACACCTGCCTGACTTGAGCCGAACTTGGTCTAAGGGCCGGTCGAAGTGCACGGGGGCAACAAGATTGTTGGTTTAACACGTTGCAGAAGTCTTAACCACTCTAGTGGTTGAATAAAAAATATAGAGTCGGACACCTTTAGTCCTTTGTACAAGAGAAATAAGGTAAAATAAAAGAGGATAACATCTCTGAAATAAATCCTTAAAACTTAACTCACATACTTAAAATCCTGAGCCTAAACATAGGGCTCAAATTAGAAAATCCTTAACAGGTCTAAAAGCATCAGACATACACGAGTCTGAAACATAATCATTCATACAATATGTTCTATAATCATAATAGCATAAATCAGAAGACAAAATAAGGTCTAAAGACATCCATGCCTACTCCCATGCATATCCCGATCGTCCCTCATACAGGGATCCTGATCAATTACATGTCGTACCATGCAGCCCCAAAACAAAACACAAAAAGAGGGGTGAGTGAAACTTAATAATGTTTGAAATATAGTAATGTTAATAAAAAAAATAGCTACGACACATCAACATGGTAATTCAGATCCATATTTCATATAATATCCCCATTTCTGATTAATTCCTTTACCATACCCCTAGTTACCCATAAGTAATTATCTTGCATACAAGTACCTCATACATACTAATCATGACATAAATAATTACATTATGACATCACATCCATCCTACATAATAAGTGATTTTCAAACAATCACATCATGCATAATCACCATATATAACTTCCATGAGAAGTGTCTCTATCACACAATCACATCATGCATAATTACCACATATAACCTGCATAAGAAGTGTCTATATACACATTCAGATCATGTATAAACATCACATATATCCTGCATAATAAGTGATTCTCAAACAATCACATCATACATAATCACCACATATAACCTGCATATAAGTGTCTCTATCACACATTCAGATCATGCATAAACATCACATATATCCTTCATGAGAAGTATCTTTAACACCCTAATCTATAATCATGCATATCACTCATATCCACATGTGTCACATAATCTTAATTATCCGTACACAACCTGTGCAATCCTGGGTATAATAATGTCTCGCACACATGTATCATCATCAATTGTGAATGTCTCCACCATGGAGAGAAATAAAATTATACCACCTGCTTTGGATATCGTCCAATTTCCTACATGGAAACCTAGGGCCTTAACCCAACTTGGACATCAATCTGATTTCCTAGAAGGAAACCTAGGGAGTTTGGGGTAGTCAGCCCCTCTACTCGCCCTGGACAATCCATAAAGGGAGGTCTAATTTCCTTACAGAAAACTAGAGCAGTCTGCTCGCCCTGGACAGTCCTAGCTGGGAACGTCTGATCTCCTTGCGAAGACCTAGAGCAATGTGTTCACCCTGGACATCTCCTACGGCGGGGAGAGACCGATTTCTACAAGGGAAACCTGTAACACGTGGCAGCCGGTGTACAAAGGCCTACTACTCTAGATTCTCAGGGTCCAAATTACTCAATAAATAAATCTCAACCACATCAAACGACTCAACTCAACCTGGGGAGGATCCATGTTCCAATTAGAAACTCACATTGAAATCGTGTCTGTTGGGACAAACCAATTTCCTATTAAGCCAACGAGCGATTAATCCAGCACGCAATCTCACATCATTGCATCCAATCGATCAACCATGGCTAATCTCGAGAAAGTCTCATTCATAAATCCGGTTCATGATGCATGCAACATGTTACACACATGAGCAATTTCTACATGAATCCTAATTCATGGAACGTGCTCCCATCAGCCCCACCTGCATCATGTTTAACCATAAATATCAACAATTATCGTGATTAACCCCACATGTGTGTGTACTAGGAAGAAACATTCATTTTTAAGCATATGGACATGCATCAAAGATAGTCCCAATAACATACTACACACATACTCTATAACATTTAATCATGGCTCCTAACTGAAATCATGAGTGAAACCCTAAAAAAACATCATTCAAATCAAGTGCAACCTCATGCTAGGCCTATGCAAACCTATCCCTACCACACTTGAAGTTAGACATAACATCATCATTCACCATAACTTAAATCACATTCTATGAAGACATACCAATCCATTCTCATGCTATAATCTTACTGGAATCATGCTTAAAACATAAAGAATCATTTAATCATAGATTCAAGAAAAGCAATCCTAACATGTTTAGCTAACAACATGCATTTTCACATAATACCTAAATATTCTTCATAATTTTTAACATCAATATCATGCCCTTCCAGTAGCTCATTTTAGCATAAATTACTCAACATGAACATAAAAAATGGTATTTAAGAGTAAAAACTTAAAAATAAATAAAATAGCAAAAATACCAATCTGTCGTGTTGGCGTTCGAACACCCTACAGGGTCGTTTGAACACCTGGCCATTTGATCGGCTCCCTGGCCGTTTGATTGCCATAATTGTTTTTCTTGGTTCATCTTCCCCACTTCAAAATCAAAATTGAAACTTCACATATACTTCATAAATCATCAAATCTCATCCCCAAACTTCATAATAATCAAACTCATGCTTAAAGAACATCAAATCTAGTCATTACTAAACAAAAACCCCAAGAAATCTCATCAAAGATTAATCCTTTCTCAAATCGCCATTAAAGCTCATAATCATGGAACCCACTTTAAACTTTATTAAATTTTAAATCTGAAACCACAGTCACATTGAGGATGAAAACACTTACCTTCAACAAGCTTCCTCACTCGAAATAGCCCCTCTAACACTATCAAAAGCTACCCAACATATGGTTTTTATTAATACTTCATAAATCTGATTTAAAACACCTAAACCTCTTGAAAAAAACTCAAAAACAAAATTCTCATTATTAGGATTTAAAATAAAAGTTCAAATCAGTAACTTTTTGAGTAGAAATCAAGATTAAACCATAGCAAATGAAGATATTTTGAAGATTTAAGAAAAACCCTAAGATATTAATAAAATATAATCCATACCTTAATTTCTTTTCTCTTTTTGGAAAATGGGGATTATGCTCCTGGTCTCAACCCTTTCCCAATTGGGAAAGTGGTTGTGTTATTCCTTTTATAGTAAGGGTTAGGGTAAACTTAATAGGTTTGTAGGGTATAAATAGGGTTTTACACTAAAAATAGAAAATATGATTAATTTAAACCCAAATTGAAGTCTGAAAATTTTGGAATAATTATCTATGATCTTAGGATGTTATTAGGGTCATTTGAGACTCCCAATTTTTCACATGGGGCCCACAGTGGTCCCCCCAAAGAAAAAATAGTAAAAATTCTAGAAAAATTCAAAATGACTTAAACTAACTTAAAAACCATAAATGTGAATTTTTTTTGGCTAAAACCTTTAGTAACCACTTTTATTTATAAAATAGTCGAAACCATTCAAAATTAACACTAAACCATACATTAACCGTTAAATAGGATAAAATCAACTAGTTTAAGTTTATGGATCTTATAATTACCTCCTTTGTTTCACCCGTGATGCCCTACTCATCCTAGTGACAAAGTTAAGGTATAAAATGCTTATAATATGCATACTTCTCATTTTTTACCTCCTAGCATATTATACGGTATTTTATATTTTTTTTAAAAACACATATTAACCATTTAATACGTATACATTGCATTTAATACATGTTTTAGAATTACACCCCCAGAGTCCGCTGGTATGGTTCCATTGATAATGATATTCCCACGACAAAAACACCCACAAAAATTCACATAGGAGTTTTGATTGAACTTCACAAGTAGGCCCCACATTTAGTTCACATGGGCTCACTTATCTCCACAAATCAAAACTTAAGTATAAGTTATTGATGATGTGTTTTTATATGAAAATATCATTTTCTAAAAAAAAGTTTCAGTAAGAACTAGCACTATACTTATTCCCCCCTTTCCAGTTTTCACTTATACTCTCCTCTTGTTTGTGCTTCCACCATGGCTCTAAATTACGTTTTATGGAAACCCTTTGTCTTATTGTAGAAAGTGAGGCACTTTCCCCGGTAAAGGAAATTCATAATTACTTCTGCATAGGGGAAGGGGAGGAGACTCTCGAAACCAAAAGGGCTCGATGCCGGCACCGGCTACTGCGCTTCCCCCTCCGGTCCGATGGTGATCTCCCTAGTTGTTCTAGAAGGGCTCGACACTGGCTGAGTCACTAACCGGTGCCGGCTACTGCCTCTCCCCCACTCTGGTCCTCCATTTCCCTAGCTGTGAGCCTTTTTCCCAGTGCCAAAATCAAGTTCTAGAAGGAGACTCCCCCCTCCAGCCCTCCCTCTTCAGCTCTCCCCGACTACTGATTTGTCGTCGACAGCTCGACCTTTGTCTGCCTCTCGCCTTCACACTGTCCTCCTCTTCTTGTAAGGTAAATAAACCCTAAATTCCCTAATATCAATTCATGAATTTCGATTGTTGATCACATTTTCCCAGTTCAGTTTGTATAAACCCTAATGTCTCCTATTTAATTCTCAATTTTCTTGTATTTTATAGTTGAGAAGTTGAGATCTTTTGTTTTAACAGTTGAAGTTACGAACAATGCTATGAGTTCTATTGTATATTGAATGATCTAATTTTAATCAACTATGTTTTAACAGTTAGTGAATTGAAGTTATGAACAGTTAATTTTGAGTTGTGAGCAATGAGTCTTGTTATGAATTATGATTTCTTCCATGAATTACCAGATTTCTTGATTTTTTCTTTGAGTTGCTTTTGTCTGATTGATGCTCGTGGCTGGCTGAATTAGCTTTTGTCTAATTGATGCCCCTTAAGTTTAAGTCTTCTTGCTATTAGATTCTAATAAATTTTTTCCCTTAAGTTTCTGAATTAAGAGGTAGTTGCACAAGGAGTACAGGTAATGCAATATTGGTGAAACCAAAATCACACTTTCGACAACTACCCAAGACTCTGAATTGGAAAAGGGTAACATTTTTCCATAATTCATTAAAAAAATTGACAAGGTCATACAAATTCATCGAGTTTTGTGCCAAATTGTGAAACTACCGTAATATATTCTTTTGGAACCTTGGTGAGAATTGACAAATTCACAATAAAAACACCATCACCACTCTTTTACATCTACTTATTTCCTTACTACCCTCTCCTATTAAATCTTCCTTTCCTATATTGTCTCTAAAGACAATTTTTCTTTCTATTTGTAAGAATATATGCCAATATTTTGTTTCCCTCCCAAATAAATTACCACTTTCTTTTAAACAAGCCAGTAATTACCCTATCTAAACACCAATCCAATTTATGCTACAAAGGCCATTTGCTGCTAATCATATCCACCCTATAATTTTAAGGAAGAAAACATCTTATATATAGTTAGAAAAAAGTTAATATGAGCCCGGGCTCACGCACATCGGCATGCACTCGAGCTCATTGAGCCGTCAGATATATATTCGACGGCCCATCAAATTCACGGGTTTAAATGCCTCATGAGTTTGATATATCTGATAGCCGATTGAGCTATCGCACATTGGCATGCGCCCGGGCTCATATAAACGGGACTCAGTTATTTATTTAGGTTACATTTTAAAAATATTTTTATTTTTAATGTATCTCCCTACTTTTTACATTCCCCTCAGTTTTTCCCCTTTTTTCTACGTCTCCCCTAACCGTACTATTTTTGTACCCGTGCTTCGTCAACTTACCTACTCATTAAAATCCATCTGGGTGCGCTCCGGCGACTGCCAGCTTGGTTGCAACTCAATCGCCGGTGAGAAGGCTTTCCCCTTTCCCCAAGCGGCTGCGGCTGCGGCTGCGGCTGCGGCTGCGGCTTCCCCCTTTCAAATGGGTGGAGGTTCCAAGAGTGGAAAGGCGAAGAAGAGAGAGAAGAAGAGGCTGGAGGTCGATATGGAGAGCTTTGCGGAAGTTGGTGACAAGATAGCTCCTTTCATTGGTTACTTCCCCTCGGGCTTTGACCCTCAGCGAGTCGGGAAAGCCGATGGGGGCAAGGATCATGGTGACGGTAACCCCCAAATTAAGGTTTTTAGACACAAAAGCTTTGTGAATCGACTGCAGCTTGTTGTTAGTCCTGAGCAGTCGAAAGTGGACTTTGTTGGCTCAAGCCACATTGGCGAAGCTGCTGCCACACAGGGCTGTACCTATGCCGTAGGGGTTTTGGACCGGGAAACGCAGTCTCTCAAGATTGTCCCCATTGCTGCCAATAAGGTAATTTCTTATATTTCGTTATATTCTTTCTATTCATCACCTCCAAGTTTGTCTTTGATACTTTGAATATGTAGAAAGTAATATTGAGAACTTCTCATAACCAAATGTGGAGGCGCTCTTGTCTATGTGCGCGAGATGTTTTTTTGCTGTGTGTGAGATGTTGTATAGACAGTTAATTTTTCTTTTAAATACGTGTGTATGTAGATGTCATGCCAACCTGTTTTTTTTTTTTATATTTTTTATGGCTTTTCTTTTAAATTGCAATCAAATGGACATTATGGATGAAGATAGGTATGTGATTTGCGCTACACACTGATGCCAAAAAACGAGTGATTTTTGTATGAGAAAATGCTAAGTGCTCAATGAGAACTAATGATACGGAATATGACTAACAATTTCTAGATGAAAATGTCCGTTAAATATTCAAATAATTGATTTCATGCCTTGCTTTTGTGGCAATATGCATTTTGTGAGGTTGGGGCACTTCTTTAGCACTTTTCATGTGACATTACGCTTTTGTCCTCCATAGTATCTATTGTCAAGCATAATAAGTGATCAGTAAGGCTTAATGATACATAATTTGACATAACAATTTCAGGATGAGAAAGTCTCTCCACACTTATAACAATTTTATTCCCTGAAAAGTGATTTAATTGTTGGTAAATAATTGGATTTTCAGTTTAAATGTTAGACTATTGTTGAAGGTTGAAGTGTGCAAACTTTGAAGAGATGTGCCCATCCTGAAATTGTTATGTTGTATTGCGTATCATGCGTTTAGGTAGACATTATACTGGCTGAAAACAGTTGTGGCTCATGTCAAGTACTGAAGAAGTACCTAAACCCCACAAAATTGGAGTATGAACATATGTTCTTGTAGAGGCCAAGCATGGTCATTCATTGTATTTATGACAAGAAAAATTTCATCTTGTAGCTGATAGGGTAGATGGTGATAAAACCTGTATTTTAACTTGGCGATCGATCATTCGACTTATTGGACTCGATATCTTAGAGATTGATCAATTGCTTTAATTGGGTGATTGATTGTTCAAGTTATTGGACTTGATTCATTAGCCTACCAGTCGATCATTATTGAGGCCATTGATCGCTACAAGTTTTGTCTTAGAAATAACACCAAAGATGAAATGTAACCAAAGAAAGATGGCCACCTTGTGGAAAAGGAATACAACATTCCACCACGTTTCTGCAATTGCCTTATCCTTAAGGAAAACCCAAAGGAAAACACAAAAAAAAAAGTCATCTTCAAGCATCCATGTGACATCCTCCAATGGTTGTCCGTGCCATACAATGAGAACCTCATAAACAATTCGCCCGAGCGACGAACACGGTGTTTGTTCAAGATGGATGCCGGCTGTAAGGGTGGAACCAAAGATTGTGGCAAGGGAGATGGATCTTAGTTGCCCAGCTAAGAGGAGTCTCCTACGAAGTGGCAGAGTCGGGATACATGGAACACTGGATGAATCAAGGAAGAATATGTTAAAAGGCGAAACCGGTAAGTCGAATGAACGATCGATCTCCTTGTTAAAGCAATCGATCAATCCCTTAGCAATCGAGTTCAGTAGGTCGAACGATCGATCGCATTGTTAGAGCGATCAATAGCCCTGTTACTATTTGTAAGACCATTTGGCTTGAGTCAGGAATGAATGAATTAATTGACATCTCCTCCTCCCTTGTCTCCCTCTCCTTCCTCTCCCTCCACGCCTAGCCCTGTTGTGCCACCGGGCACAACAGTGAGACTTTTCTCAGTCATTCCAGGGTAACCTGATGCACATTTGTTCAATGTAATATTTGCATAGTGTAGATATCATTTGCTCCTGTTCACTTACAACTCATCTTGTAATTCATTTTTGTTTTTTTTCCCGCACTAGTGTATGCCCTTAGTGGCGTGTTCTTTGATTTTGTGACATATCTGTGGTGCATGTACAGATCTTTAGATTGGAACCAAGACTTCGAGAGTGTCCAGACTACTTAAAAGAAAAGGATGTTGGAGCTGAAAAGAGTGAAGTCAAAATGAGGGACCTCACTAACTTATATGGAACAAAGAAAGAAAAACGCCGGGTATGACATTTCTTTGCCTCTTTTGTGTCTATTTGAAGAGTATGCATATGATTCTTCTTTTTTTAGGAAAGTCTTAATCACTTTGACCTGCTTAATCGTTGACTGAAAATTATAAATAAAACCCATGACTTGCACTCTTACTGCCATTATAGACAAGTGAATAAGATTTTCTTGTAATAAAAAAAAGGTAAGATTTTCTTATAATTGTTTACATTAACTAATGAAAGTAAGCAAGATTATAACCCAATTATGTTTTAGTGATTGTTGCCAGTATTTGTTGTAGCAAATTGACAAAACTGCCTGACCTTGAAAATGTAGGAAAAGATTTTGGTGTAGAAATATAGATTAGTTTTTTCCCTTAAGGATTTTCTTTTCTCTCAGACACACTTTCTTTCAATCTATTATCAATTGGAGCTATCCTGAAGTCTGTCTTGTATAATCGTTCTACAAGTGTTCTATTTCACAAAGGGCTATGGTCACCTAGAACTGTTGACAATTCTTCTTTTGTTGACCTATTTCTGTTTATTCTTTTTCTCATTTTGACTTGATGATCAATCTTCTCATTCTTTCTTGGGTTCGAAACTTAAAAAAGAAGATAGAATTACTTTGTTCGTATTTCTCTACAACCTGATGTTTGTGTTATATACTATTCCCTTGTCAAGCGTCTTCTTACCTACCAATTATGTTCTCTTCCCGTCTTTGTGGGGTACCTTTAGCAAATGTTCCTTCCATTTTTTGGTTGTTTGAGAATTCTTCTTCACTGTAGTGGTCGTTCAGCCACTTGTAGTTTGTGTTTGTCTCTAATGGTCAGCCTTATACCACATTTCGGTGTGAAGTATCATCAAAACAGATGTTATGAGATTTAAATGTATTTGCAATGCCTATATTTCTTTAAGCATTAAAATGAGGAAAGATCTTTTGTTCTCCACAACCTTGTGCTTCAACTGTACTTGACTGAGCACCAGAAGAAGTAAAAAACAATAGTGGCATCCTGCCACAGATCACCCCATCCATACAAATTCCTGAGGTGCTGGTGGTAGTGTGCCAGTGCGATTCCACTGTAAAATTATAAACATCTGGCAGTGGAATCCCACTGCCAGTGCAAAATGATTACAAAAAAAATTTATTGGGTTGTAGTGAGTAGTGGGCTAGGATAGCTTGTTGGGTTAAAAAAAGAGAAATATCCCCCAATTCACGCAAAAAATATATCATATATTATATGGAAGAAATGTACACTGAGTGGCATTTTATATTTTTCTTCCTGCAGGTTGAAAATCTTGATGCTTCCCGTTATGAAGGTAATTCTGTAGCACAAAAAATTGTTGAAGATAAACTGGAAGCCATCTCATTCAATGAGGAGGCTGCTGAACATGTTACTGGATATAATGAACGTAATTTACCGCCATATGATCTAGAGGCTACAACCCCAGAAAATGCTTACGCTCTGGACAAGATTATTACGAGGGGGGAGTGGTATTACCTATCAGATATTATGGACCTTCTACAATCAAATCCAGGTTCCATTCTTTCTACAGAATTCTGGCAAAGTGGTGGTTATCCAAGCTTTGTCTGTAATCGGATACGTAAACTTGGGGAAGTTGAGGTGAGTACATTATGTTGTCCTTTTCTATCTTTTGTTTTTGTATGTATATGTTCTTTTTCAGTTTCCCTTTCCTTCCATTACTGATTGAATAAAACTGCTTTTGCAGGATGAGTATGAAAAGGAGAAACTTGCTGGTATATTTTCATATATCACCCACTTAATAAAGTTTAAAAATCTAGCGAGACATTATAAGAAATTGATTCAAATTTCCAACCCAAATAGCTCTTCAAAGTATCAAGATATACCCGTCATTTTCTACCAAAAGCTCTTCAGGATGTTTGTAGATACAGAAGGAGTTAAAGTGTCAACTGAAAAAAGTGATCTTCTCATCAGCTACATCTTAGTACTTACACTCTATGCTGATGGATTTGAGACTGAAATTTCTGATATTGCAAAGGATCTACAAGTGAGTAACACGACATTAAGACCGTATTATTTGGAGTTGGGTTGTAAGATTAAGAAGTCCCTCTCAGTGAGACTTCCTGTCCCTCTGAAATTACCGGACCTGAGAGTGAAAAAGAGGCAGCGGCGATAGCCAAGATATGATAGCTCTGAGGTATGATCTTACACACTCTGCAAACTTTGTAAAATCTGGAATTTTGGATCATTACCGATGCCAAGCGTTTATGGCTATACTAGTTTTAGTTTAGATGTGCATTGGAAGGTAATTACTTAAAAATTGCTGAAGTTATACTTTTTGGGTAAACAGACAAGCAGCCAGCTCAAGGCTTTGAAAAAAAAAAACTGTGTTTATTAAGAAGACAATCAGCTTGATGTCATTCCCTAAGTTCAAAGAGTCGAAATGTTAGCTTGCATATTACTGTTATGATACTTCCCTTCCCAACCATAATGGGATCTACATATACGTTGATGTTAATATTCAAAATTTTTATGGTGGTACCAAGTTGGTACTACCAATATCATTGTGGTCTTAACCAAAGGAAAGTTTGGGGTCGCTTTACTAGAATGTGTAATTTGTCGTAGAAAATGCTTACAGTTGAGATATGACTAGGGTTGTCAAAGGGTCGAGTTGGCCTTTAGGGTCGGGTTGGCTTTGACCCTAACCTTAAAAAGGTCGAGTTAAGACCCAACCCTATTAATTATTATAAACCCTACTTGGGTTGGGTTGGGTCGGGTTGGGTTATGTAGGTAACAAAAGATTACTTCAATGATCTCATATTGTTCACATTTTCATAAAACATTTTGTATATATTTCCTTCGGGTTAGGAGACATTAACAACCCCAATCACAAAAAATGCACGTTGAACACCATAACAATCCAGGAAACTTAAGATTAGGAGATTTGTCTCACGTGTCATCCCTAACCCTTATATTAAACATGTAAGATATATGGGTTTAACGGGTTTGGTGGGTTAGTAGGGTAATTACTCTACCCAACCCTTATACTGATAGGGTCCATTTTTGAGACCCTATCCCTAACCTTTCTATTAACGGGGTTGGGTCAAGTTTTGACAGCCCTGTATATGTCTTCCCTTTAGCAATGGGGTTATGGCCATTCCAGAGAGAAAGTGGATTTTATGTCCTTTGAGATGTAATTAGGATGTGTTTTGTTCAAAAGCAATGTTTCTCTCTTGTCTTAATCATGATGATTGATGTACATGTATAACACATACATCTGTGTGCATTACTTAAGGTACACATGTATTAGATTCCTAAATTTATATTAGTGAAATTTAATATAAATGCTTTGTTGCATTACTGATGATCTAATTGTGTCTACTTTTAAACGTTGCGGTATAAAGGGCCAGTGCGGAGTTGGTGTGTTTAGATTTTGGTGGAGAATGACCAAAAATAGGTAGAGGTTATCAAAATACTGATTTCACTGATTAGCTTAACAAACACAATATTGATAGTTTTTAAGATGTTAAAGCTTATAGGATCTATTGTGGTATTAGGAAGTGTGGCCTCGTAGCTCAAACTTTTATAACTAATACATTGACAAGGTCTTCACATTTGTACTAAGTAGAGATATTTTAATAATTTACCTGATGATAATTGATAGTTCGTGTTTGCAGAGTATGATAATTTCATTCGTAGTTGATATCTGCATGCCCTGGTTTGGTAGAGCAATTGGAGTTTTTGTGGCTTACGACAAAGAAAGATGTTTTGGTCCGAGTACTCCTATTCGGAGAAGTTACAAGTGAAAGATTCTGGCTGTTGTGCATCAAAATCCTTCATTTTCTTCAAGTGGATCTTGTTATCTGAGAGATCTTAAAGCGTCACTGTTGCTTTATCTTTATGACAATAGATATTTTTAGGTCTCATATAGGTGTTGAGAGTTCCGGAATACCAACTTTAGTTGTTAATCAACATCTCCTTGGCCCCGTTCGTTACTCTTTATCATACTCAAATTTGTTGCTATTGGATTGAAATTGCACATTTTAAATACTTGGTCATAATAATTGTCTTATTTAATTTTTTTAAAATGAATTTTAAAATAGGAGCTCAAGCATGGTACATATGGTCCTAAAATGGTACTCAGTAGTTATATACCAGTTTAGACCTCTATGTATCATAGAGCACGGACAGGTTAGACACGGCAGCTGAATTGTAGCCCACTTCAGGCTCTAATGATTGAGAAGCAAATTAGACATGAATAGGACTTCTGAAAAAAAACACCTCTTTTGTCGTTTCATTTAATATTTTTGTTATATTTTACATATTTTTGCCATAATTTTCATAAATTTGTAAAAATATTTTTTTCTTTATAAATAAATAAATATATATATGAAAAAAGTTTATATGAGCTCGGGCTCATATATGCTTAAGTGAGCCTGGGCTTTATGGGCCGTTGGATTTACATCCGGCGGCCCAATGAGTATTACCTATGAAAATTATGAGCCACCGAATATAAATCTAGCGGCCCATAGAGCCTGGGCTCATGTAAGTATATATGAGCCTGGGCTCACGTAAGTATATATGAGCCCGGGCTTATATAAACAGGACTTTATATATATATATATATATATATATATATATATATATATATATATATATATATATATATATATATATATATATTATATTTATTTAACAATAAGATAGACCAATGCTTTTACAATGTTTTGAAATACCCAAGCTAGGTAACACCCTAATGTTTATTGTACCATGGAATATGCATTTGTTCTTTTGTGGTATGCCAGCATGTGGCATAAGGCTCTGTAAATTGCTAATGAACCTTCCGACGATTGCAGGTAGACTCATGAGATCCACAACATTATTTTCATTAGGAAGTATGGGTCTCACAGTTTTAAGGCATCAAATATCAGCATCAAACCCTTGAATTACAGGTTTTGAATTTTGTGCTTTTAACACACACACACATATATCTTATAGGTAGGATCCATAGTAATAAAGGGGTGAACATTTCTTGTTTTGTAGGCATTAGCCATTTGAGTAATGCTATTCTAGCGTGAAGATTTTCACGTTTCATCACTTTTATATTATTAATGTAAATAAGCCTCATACATCACTAATGTAAAAATAATAAAGTAATATTTTGATGTGTAAAGTATTTTTCTTAGTTGTTAGGCCAAGCTATGTTGGATCAAGTTATAAACTCGGCTTATACTGATAATTGTGATTGGTTAGGCTATTAGGTGTATTAGGGTTCACCCACCTAGTTTATATTAACTTTACATTTGGCGGTTTATAATATATATATATATATATATATATATATATATATATATATATATATATATATATATATAAAAGAGCCAATCATCTTCTAATTACTGAGAATCAAATTTTCCTCGCTCCGACCCTCGCCGTCTTCTCCATCACCTCGGCAGCCACCCGGGGCGTCTCCCATCTCGCTTCCCCCCCCGCCGCTCACATCTCCACCTCCTTCTCGCCCCTTGGCACAACCCATCCTCTCAATATCTCCTCCCAGCTTCAATGCCCCACTTTCCCAAAGCCTTCTCTGTTTCTCCTGGGCGACCATCAGATTCTCCTCTCCCGGGTGAACCAGAACCAGCCCTCCTCCCTCTTCCGCTGTTGGTTCCCAAGGACCAGAAGCTACCGGTGCCCGTCCTAGTTTAGCAGCCACTCCTCCATATTCCTCCAAGATGACGACGATGCCTCATCCTTGCACAGACTCTCCTCTCCTCCCACCAAGCTTTTCTACGCAACTATATATTAGTGGAAGCATCTCGAAAGCCGGCCTCAAAAGGGAAACCTTCTTATCTCAACAATAATCTTCTGTTCATAAATGTTGTTCGATTTTAGGTATTATAGTTCAGGTTTTTTTATGTTCTCTTTGTGGTGTACGCCACTCTTGAAGCTGTGAAGGGAATTGATAAAATCCACTTTTGCTCAATTACATTTTTTTTTTGTCTCAACATTTTTCTTTCTTTTTTCTTAGCATGATTATTTCCTTTCAAGCTTCGATGTTGATATTGAGAAATAGAAGGCCCTACAAATGGACTGTTTGACTTATGTTTAGGATGCTGAGTGTGAAGGGAATTGTTGTTGGTTTACTTACAATCTGGGTTGTCTACAAGCTTGTAGGTTTAACCTTTCCAGTTTCTAATTGCTTAGGTTTTTTTTCGCAGGGTGTCATTATAAATAAACTTTCTATCTTTATTGATTCGTCCTGGTATTCAAATGCTTCATTTTTTTTTTTGTGAATCATTGCAATTGGATTCTCACAACTGGTCAAGATCAAACTATGAGGAACTATAAGTACTATAATCTTCTCTTCATTGATTATGTAGCTTGTTTTAAAAAGTCGATTTTTTATATGCTTGAGTGATCAATGGCTGATATTTGATATTTTGGTTCAAGTGTATTTAATACCCTTCACTGCATTTAAGTGATATTTAATGATGTGTGTTTCACATATCTGTTGGTCTACCACACGTCTCTAGGCTTCAAGGGGGCTGCCCTGTCTGCAACATCCTCCTTGTGGATCTCCTTATTTATGCAGGCATTCTATGTCAATCGGTCCAAAAAGTTCTTTTACACTTGGGAGGGGCTCTCCTCCAAGGCTTTCAACTATGTGTTTAGTGGCTTTTTAGCTCAATTGGGGTAGAGCACTTGGGAACATGGAATATCTGTCCTAAGAGATGGTGGTTCAAATCCATCAAGAGCCTGATTACAATTTGAATTTAGTTGTTCAGTTTAAGTTTGCAATGCATACTGTATAAAGTCATCATGAAAGTGACCATGTTTATTGACATAGAGTTTGCAGCCTCCTTTGTTCCAGTACTAGTTTGACAATGGATGAGGTACAAGTTTCAAACATGGTCAAATTTGGCTATGGTAACTCCTTGAATAACATCTTGTATATGTGACTTGGAGTGTGGTAAGGATGGACATTGGAGGTTTCAGGACTATGTCAACCTGCCTGATATCTACAAAGAAGTGGTCACCCAGAAATAAAAATAATCCAGATTGGTAATTTATTTTACCACAAATAAATTTTAACTTTAGATTCCCTATGTTTATCTCTATCTATTTCCTACTATTCTAGAGGCACAGAGGAAGGACTGGGGTCTTTCCATATTCTCTGCAAATGATTCCTTTCACCTTTTTTAGTGCTTTGATCATTGCCCTGCAGAAAGAAAAAAACATAACTAAATCCCCAGCACTGACAGATATGTGATAATGTAGAGAAAAGGGAACAAGCACAACGTCAACAGATTCCTTGTTTCCTTGTTTGAGTCCTCCCACTTTAGGATTCCTTCTCTCTATTCATTGAATTGGGGCCAGTCTTTTGGTTACTAGAATAACATAGTAAGTGTTTCCAGTTATGACAGCATCCATGCTAGAATTATACTAATAGGATCCACCGAAGTACATCATCATAGTTGTTGTGGTTTACAAAATCTATGAAATAGTGTTGAATTGGGGTTGAAGCCCTCTTTGCAACCCCTCTTAGAACATACACTCTTTCTCTCTACGTTTATTTTTATATGTCGCTATAAGAAGTATTTGCGATGCTTAGAAAGTGTCACAAGTGATTTTTGACACGAGAAAATTCGCCTAGGGAGTTTACCGCACCCAACTGTGTGAAATTTTGCCTCGCTGTGCTTAAAAACCTCCTGCCCCTCAGTGTCTCCTCACCAGACGACTATTTGCTGCCTCCGCACGTCTGCCATGCGGCTCTGAAGTAAAAAAATGCCTAAATTTTAAATAATAACTACAAAACTAGGGCTTTATTTATTACAAGAATGTCAGTCATATAAGGACCCATAATTCATGACTGACAACTATCGGACACACCCATAATTCATGTCTGAAAGCGCGATCTTTTCCCATACTGGTGCAGAGGGAATTGGCCTCATTGAAACGGAATAAAGTGCAACATCCTACATGAAAACAAAATTGTGTATAGAAGAGTAGCAGGACAATTAATTAAAATTCTGTGCTTGTGTTCTCAATAATCATTTGATAGTTTTGTTATTCTTTTATAGGTTGATCTAAACATTTTTCTAGTTTTTTTTGTACCCTAAGATTATGTGGTTCAAAAGTAAATAATACAGAATTTTATTAATATTTATTGCTTGCATAACATGTTACTGTGCAACTCTGATTATCTGCAGTAGTAGAAGTCAAATGTCAGTATGGCAGAAATATGCAGCTAACATCCAACTTTGGAGATAGCTAGATTTCATGGTTGTAAGTAATGGAAATGCTCCAACATCTTGGTAAGGAAGTTTTTCCCTAAAGAGTTGAATAGCTTGAATCATGTGTAGACTGAGCCTGCCCACTGTGTAGTTATTTTGTTTGCTCATTTAGTAGTGCTATTTAGACTCTAATGCAACATGCCATATGTTGCTGCATTGTATGATTTAAAGATTTATCAGTCTGCTTATTGTTGCCCTCCGTTGGTAATCATCTTATGCCCTGTGCTCCTCTTGAACGGCATATTTAGAGCACATCACTATCCTCTTGAGTGAGCTTTCTCAATGACAATTTCACATTAAATATTGCTTAGGCTCTTGGTGGATTTGAACCACCATCTTCTCAAGAAAAAAGAAATAATCCAATTCCTAAATGCTCTACCAATTGAGCTAAAGAGACTCTCACAGTCACGACCAAGAGAAAAAGATTTAGATATTTAAATTTATAAAAAGAGGAGATACTAGCCCACAGAGTCAATGCACCTTCAGAGTCCCTTTCCCTCTTCACAACTACTAATCAACACTCAAATCATAATTAATCCAAATTGGTGATAACCAAATCCTAAATTACCATCCTTGTACAAATTCTATTTAACATTTTTTAAGCATTTAACTAATCAAATGTATAGAAGATTTGACTAATCAAATCAAATCCCCTTTAAGGATTTTAACAAACGTCTACTATGCAGAGATCAAAGAAGAAACATTTCCATAAAACAAAGAAGAAAGAGTCATAGATTAAGGGTATGTTTGGATCGGTGGAAAGCGGGGAAAAAGAAATGAATCTTCTTAAAATCTTCTAATTTTCACTGTTTGGCGCAACAGGGAAAGAGAAACTAGAGTGAAAAGTAAGAGAAAATGGATAAAAATTTAGCCTAAAAATTTTTCACTCATCAACCCATGAATTTTAGGAAAAAATCATTGTAGTAAACATTTATGTCTTACTGTTACTACCACCACCACCACTATCGTCGCTGTCGCCGCTACCATCGTCACCGCCACCACCGATGTCACCGCCACCACCACTACCACCATCATCACCACCACCGCCACCATTGTCACCACCGCTGTTACTACTACTACTGCTGTCACCACCACCAATGTCGACGCCGCCACCACCACTATCACTGCTGCCACCACCGCTGCCGTCGCCGCCACTAATACAATAGCCGCCGCCATAACCACCACCACCACTGTCACCGCTACCACCACCACCACTACTACCACTATTGCTACCACCGCCGCCGCTACTGCCACTATTATTATCAATTTTCTCTAATATTATTTATGTAACCAAATAGTACAAAATATTTAGGAATTTCTTAATTTCTCTTTCACTTGGATTCATTTTCCTTTTTTTTTCTCTTTCTCCCCGTTTTCACCAATTCAAACAGACCCTAAAAATCTAAACTTTATAGATAGAAAGAAAGAAGAAATAATTACAACCGATAATAGCATAACAATTTTAATCACTTGCATCACTTCTCTTTACTACGTTAGTATGCTCCTCAACCACAAGAGTAAGCAAGACGGGGGAAAGAAATGGGAGTTTGTCATCCAAATCCTTATCATTTTGAGCAAAAGGTGATCTATAGATTAAGTATGCTTGATCGGAGTGGAGGGACGAAGAGACCCATATATATATATATATTAATCTTAAATTTTAAAAATAAATTTAAAGTAAAATCTAAATTTTTTTATTACTAACCATAATATTTATTCAACGGTGAGTTATTTAAATTAATCCAAAATTTTTTATTTCCGTGTCTAAAAATTTCCACACCGAAACAGAGCCTTAAATCTTTTCATTTGCCCATTTAACCCCACATGAAGACTTGGGATTTGCAGTGCTCATCTAACGTTAGATCTCATATTTGTCAGAGTCGCTGCAACATCAATATCGTCAAGTCATGATCCACCCACCCCACCTACCAGATCGGCTAGTGGTCCCCAAAATGGATTGATCTGCATTTCTGTTGCATGACAGGAAAAAGAAAAGGCCATAAATCCTGAATTTATTTTGAAGAGTTTACAAGCAAAAGCTGACAGGTCTGGATAAGATCCACTGCATGACAGGGTTTAGGTTCCTCTGCCAATTACAGACTGGTCGGTGATCAAATTCACATCTTTATCCAATTCAAAACCTAATCAGACTGTCGGCTTCTTGCTCCGGCGACTCAGAGACAGCTCTCGCTCCGGGCAGGCTTGCTGGAAACGAAAACCACCTACACATACATCATCTGGACTAAATCATTAGCGATAAACAAATCAACCTTCACGGCATCCAATCAAGCTAAATATAAATTTTCAATCGTTAATCAATTAGATGGATCTCAAACTTTCAGTTTCTCAAATCACAGTACAGCTTTGTCTACCTCGTCCATCGTTGGTATCCAATCGTTTGTTGCAGGGTTGCTCTTCACAGAGGCAGCCACGGCCACTGCGCTGCTTCGCTCTTGCAGGCTCACCACCCCAGCACCACCCCTTGGGCCATCAACCCTTATAAATCCGCTTCCAGTCTGAAACCACCCACACATGATTCAGTGCAAACATTGACAAACGCCGTTGAAGAACATAAAAAGCAGCAAAAATAATTTGAGGGAGTTGTTCCCATGTGCACCAACCGTGTGATGCTGTTTGTCTATTGAATTCAATTTCTTGTAGTACTCAGTCTCCACAAACTCCTCCTCATGAACAGCAGCTCCTCCTCCCTCCAAGATGATGATCTGAGGACAAGAATATGAATGATGAAATTAATAATCATATTGAAAACTGGATCGAACATGGAAGAAATAGTAATTCACAGACTTGAGATTGAGACTGAAGGGACTGAAACTTGGTCAGTTCTGGGATGGTGGTCTCAGGGTCGTCATCGGCCGGAGGGTGGTCGTAGTCGGGGAAGGAGGAGGCCTCGCTCCGGGCAGGCTTCTTGGGCCGCTTGGGGGCCAAGGACTCGAAGTGGGCCTTCGCCTCCTGGGTGATCTTCAGCTGCTGGTCCGCGTCGAGCACCTCATCGCTCCTGCTCGGCTTCGTCACCACTTCACTCCCCATCTCGATCGGCGATCGCCCCCTTCTCTCCCTCTCTGAAGGAGAGACGCAACTCCTGTCTCTCAGTATTTGTTTTGCAACAAGTTGTACATAAAATAAAGGGTTTTATGAAGAATCTAACCAAGTGCGAAGATGTAATTTTACGTCAACCACCCACTTGTACCTTTGTAAGTATTTATAGCATTATAGCATTAATAAGAAGTCTGAGAAGTCATGAGTTTTCTACCCTCTTATAACCTTGGCTACATGATCGAGATTGTATGGTATGTGTCTGGAACATGTTAATATGATTTAGAAAAATTGTTAAGGTGTGTTTGGAGCTTATAATTTAAATTTAGATGTGTGATTATTAAATTATGTTATTATAAATTATGGGATAAATAAGATTTATATTTGAAAATTGAGTATTTGGGAATTGTGTGAATTTAAGAGTGAGATATAGGTGGGATTTACAAAAAATGCGGTTGACCCTATGATTTTTGTTTAGCTCATTTTGAGTTATAAAACAAATTACATAATTTAGGGTCTAATTTAAGACAAAATCAAATCCTACCGTGAAATATATTGTCAAACAAAGATTTTAGGCTAAATCATACTTATTTATAAATCACATGACTCAAATCTCCATTATGAAACACACCCTTTAGAATGCTGATTAATGTGTCATGTTTTTTTTCATTGTAACGTGAGGTCATCGAACAAGACCTGTCTCTTAGAGCATCTATCTTCTACCACCAATTCTTTTAAGTGCGCACATAAAAACACTATTAGGCGTGAGCCTATAGACAATGGTGGAGAACACCAAACTATTTTCATGCTCTGTAACACATTACACATCAAATAAATTCTCATCCCACCAGCACTCCATTGGTTAGATGGGGTATGTTATTGGTTATGATTCAATGTGGTTAAGTGATTCAACATGCAATGTCATAGCTATTAATATTTTTTATAGTAAACTGTAGTATGTAAATTTCAAAGGAACATTGCACATTATTTGGGGGCATCAAAGTAAAATTCGTGGATTATTTCATAGCAATATCACCTCTTAAAAGGTTTTGTGGGGCTTCAAATTAAATTTTTATATGCTAAATATTTACACAAAAAGTAAAATATATATTTATAATCAACTTTGAGTAAATATAATATTGTTTTTATCAGCACAAAACAAAGTCTATCTGTACATATTTTGTATTTTATAAGAGCATTACAGACAGATAAAAAAATCTTATTGGTGACATCATACAAATATTATCATATTAAAACCTTATATATGTAAACAATACGGGTATGTATGGGGCAATCTGGCTACATGATCTTTGTTTTACCCTATACAATTAATCTTTATAAATATAATATTACTTTTTATATTTTCAATTATTCTTTACTTCTAAAAAATCCAAACAATCGGTTTCATGTTATGTACACATGAGTAGTGGTGAAACAGGTAGAGGACACTATGTATATCACCATCTTATGTAAATGATTGTATATATGTGGAGATTTATTTGATTTAATTTAAAAATTCTCTCTCTCTCTTTCTATATATATTAGCAAGAACGTATATGTAATATGCATGTAAATATATATTAGTTAAGAAAAATAAATAAATTAGAGATAAAGTATTTATCGAACAAAGGTCTCCCTTGCATGTTACCATTACAATACATGTTTTTAGGATTATATTTGTAATAAATTACACACACATATAATTATAAGCATTGTATTAACATAAAAATTCTTATAGTAGGCAACTATAAGTATAAATCTCACGAATGAAATATTAGCTCATATATTTAATAGGACAATGGTGGTAGATGACTTCATGTCATAAAACATACCCTTCATATTCAAAACCAGTTTAATGATGAGTTTTATTTACTAGTGTTCATTAAGAGTTTTTTAATAGTATTAGAAATGTGTGAATCTAAATATGTGTAATATAGAAAAAAAAATGTAAAAAATTATTATAAAAAAGTAAGTTATATGCATGGGATCTATATAAAAGTTTTCAAAAAACATACTCGTGTATTATCTCATTTTATAGAGCATGTTGAGAGCTTTTCAATAATATTAAGAATACACAAATTCATGTTTGAGAATGCATACTATACCCTTACAAAGCTAAAATTAACATAATATAAAAAGTAGGGTAATTTTTGTCAACAACTACTATTAGGCTGATACGTAGCAGCAATCCAACATAATCTCATTGAAATTGGATGTTAATTTTATTAAAATACATTTAAACAATATACCAATTCAAACCTATATTTAAGGGCATTATAGAAAATAAAAAAATTATATAAGAAATTTGGCAAAAATGTACCATCACCTTTAGTATTTTATATAGTACTATGATTACATATATAATAGATATATCTAAATATACATTTAAAATATATTAAATATATTTTAAATTGATAGCAAGTTTAACATCAGTGGCTATTACTTTTAAAAAAGAAATTAATACAATTTTCTATCACTTCTTTTATTTATAAAAAAAATATCAAGCCTCATATAAATTAATATTCAAGTTTGACTCATGTCATTTCACATGTGAAACTTTACATGTCATGTCAAAGAGATACTTTATCTTTGTAAAAAAAGAAATCATTTTTAATGTATCGCGTAGATAATGAACCTAGCATAAGGAATGTATGTAGAGTGTTTATTTTCAATATCAACAACATATATACTAATGCACGTTAGCTCCAATACCACTTGTACTAACCTGTACTAGTAAGTATACTATTAATCTTGAAAATAAGTGCTTTACATATGCTCGCTGAACTCATGATGAGCAAGAAACATAAAAAATTCTTCCGTTCAAAAAACCATCATATGTGAAACATTAATGTCACAATAAAAAGAAGGTAGAGAGTTTATACGAATGGAGTTAAGATATTTTTAGGGGTTTGTTGAAAATAGCCAAAAGAGAAGGATGAATAAAATTTTTCCATAAAGCTTTATAGAAACTTGTGGTCGATGATGCAGTTGAACCCCCTTGTGCTTTTCTTGGGGTGATAGTGGGGAGAGGTTCTAGCCAATTTGTATTTGTTGTCTAGGTGAGAATGCCTTTTTGCCACTCCTCATTAGTCATTACTCCCTCTATCCTATATTAAAAATAAAATTAATTTATTTTAAAATAAAACAAGTGGAGCTATTAATGTTGAGTTGAGAGAGTATTTAATTTTGGTAAATGTGTGAAATTTGCTTGGCCCATTTTTATTTTTCTCTTATAACTAGCCCTGAGCCAAATCACTCGCTAGTCCTTAATGGGTTACAATCTCACATTGTTTTCCAACTCATCTTATTTGTGCTTGCACATTTTAATTTTGGATGAGAGGTCTCTCATCCCTTATTTTATCTATCCTACCTCACCTCTATATAGATGGTAAATATTCATCATCTAAAAATACGCAAATGGTGAAAATCTATCAACTATATTAAGGGGTGGGGTGGACTAACTGGCTAGAAGATGGGGTGGTTGACTTCTCATCTTTTGATTTTATTTTAAAAAATTGGTGGGCTTTTTTATGACTAGCGGTTGTGACTATGTTATATTATATAACCTCCCCTCATTCGGCCACTTAATTGGGCCCTTAAATTATAATTTTAGAATTGTAATTAATCGGGCCCACAAAATGACTTAAATGACCCAATTGTATGTTTAAATCGGGTAAACGGACCCTATACGATATGTTCAACTTTAAACAATCGTATCTCCCTCATCCGAACACCGATTCACATTTCTTTGAGGCATTTCGAAGCTCTTTCTGTCTACTTTTAATCTATATAGTTTCAACCACTAATTCGAAGCATTGAATAAGTTATTCCAATAATAAGTTCAAGGGGTCTAACACCCTAATTTCCACGTGGTCGACTTCAAAAATTTAAAAAATTCCCGAATGTTATATTATGTATGTAATTTATTTATTTATTGATAATTTTCTCTTATATGTCTTTGTCTATCTTAATACATCCCATAATCATATTGCTAAAAATGTATCAAGTGATTGCTTACGAAACAAATAGGATGTTAATGGAAACGTTTGCTACTATTTCTGCAGTTTCAGCATAGAAACATAATTTACAAAGAGGAGCAATGCCAAATAAGGGCAGCTGCACATAAGGCGAAAGAAGAGGCTGAAAGTGGTATAGGCACGGGGGTCTTCATTAAGAATGTCAATTCTAAAAGAAAAATACTTCTGCGACCATAAAAAAGCTACGTCAATAGCTTATTTCATCATTTGCAAACCATTAATGTGTGGGAAATATGGTTCCCACACATTAATGGTTTGCAAATGATGAAATAAGCTATTGACGTAGTTTTTTTAACGTTGTGATAGCACTGCTCTTTCTAAAAGTTAAGCAAATTTCTGTTTGAGTTTCTTTTGCATTTGGGGTGTGTACCACCCAACACTTGACTGCATGAATAAAGACAAACATTTATGTAAGGAAGAGGCGTAAATTTGTTACTGAGAACTTTTTGTGCTCAAACGTCCCATTCCAACTTCTGTAGCTTTGTAATGGCTCTTGTTCTTGGATTCTATAAAGGAAACTGGTATTTGTACTCACGAAATCCTTATTCCAGCCTTTTGACTAGATAGAAAAACGTTGGGATGGCTTGGTAATTGTGATTTAGATTTCGTGGCTATAGTTCTTCAATTTTTATCTGCACAAAGATCACACAATCTATTCACCGCTACAATTTCTGTATGCCTTTAATTTTTGGTTAAATTGTATCTATATTGAAAGATATGTGCTGCCACGGTTGATCTGTGTCTTTTCTTTGTCTATTTGAGTACATCCAATGTTGCTTGCTTGTATCAATCATCAAATTCATATTTGGAGGGATGTCCATCTAAACACTTCATCGCCTAGGGTTTCCTCACAGATGTTGGATTAAAAACCTCCCCCTTTTCCTTTATTTCTATTTTAATTTTCCTCATTTTTATGATTGATTTGCGTTTACATTCGTTTTTGTACAATTATGTCGTAGCTTGATGGGTGAGTTTTACGGGAGATGTATAATGTTTTAAATGCATGAAGTTTAGGAGTCTCTTTGAAATTGTTAAATGCCTTGCTGATGTAGACGTTGTAAGGCCGATTTATTCTTTGCGTATTGTTTTGGTGGTTTTGCCTTTGGTGCGGGGTTTAGTTACTTGTATGCTCCCTTCCCCCCTTTCCCATCTCTCTACTATGTCTGCTCTTTCATTTTTCCTTAGTTATCCTTTCCCCTAATGGTTTTTGAAATTCTCTAAGTTACATAGATATTATTTGGTAACTGTCTTACCCTAATGATTTTTGAAGTTCTCTCAGTTACATAGATATTATTTGATAACTGTCAACAAGTAAGAAGCTTTAACTTTATTAATAATTTTATTTTGGTGGGTTTTTTCAAATTTTGGTGCTAGGGTCATTGTTTAGTAAATTTTGTCGTAATTTATGGAGACAAAATTTTTATTTAAGTTTCTTAGATTGTTTTTTTAGTTTGTCATAATATTGATACCTTTGTAGAACATGATGAGAGAGCATTGTGTGTCTCATGGACTATTTGTAATAGTTGCCTAATGGGTGTCACAGCACACAACAACTAAAGTAGAGTTGTGATCAATTTTGTGGGTCCTAAATATTTCGAAAGAGTATTGGCTTCTCATGGCACGTCTTTTTGTACTTGGCAATCATAATATTATCACTCGAAAAACAAGTTAAATAGTTTTACCCGAGCAAGAATAAACAAATAAGGTATGAGTTTTATTTGGATGAGCTCGGGCTCATATAGGCTACATGAGCCCTTAGATTTTGATATGAAGCCACTCATAAGTCCGAGGATAAACATTTTGAACTATTGGATCTCAATTCGATGGCACTTGAAACCTAAACTCACACTAGCACACATGAGCCTTGCTACAATTTTTGTTATACACTAGTTTCTTTTTAGTGAATGTTATATAAAAGTTAAGTAAAGCCCATGGCCCATGGGTGAGCAGAAGGAAAAGCTTGCGGGTTCATTTATGTTCCTCAAAAAGGGGCATCGTTAGAAAAGCTTGTGGTAGTCATCGCTCCGCCCTATTTTGTTTCCCGTTCGTCCGCTGTCCGCCGCGTTACTGAAAATTTTCTCCCAGTCCGGCGATCCCAATCGGCCAATCTTCCTGTTTTTCCTGCCTTAATTTTCCCACTTGTTGATCATCCACCGCCGTGCCATTCGTGAAAGCCCAGTCCGCCGCTGTGCCCTAATTTTTCCCCCGATCCCATTCCTGTTTCACTTCATAGTGGACGACTCAACCAGTCTGCCGCTTCCAGAGGACGTCTGACGACCGTCGTCGGAACTTCTTCTCCATTTCGCCGGTCCGTGGCCTCAAGAGCTCGTCGATCTTTCTCCATTTCGCCAGTCCGTCGCCTCCAGAGTTCGTCAAGACGCTTCTTCATTTTTTCGGCCGGCGTCTCTTCTTCATTTCGCCGAACACCTCTTCTCCATCTCACCGGCATCTCCTCTCCGGTTCCTATTCCAAAAGCGCTGTGAGTTCTACTTCTCCATTCTCTGATTTACAGTTGCATTTGGGGCCGTCCTGTCTACATTTTGAAGCTTTTCAGGCGCCTGTTTAAATAATTGTTGGTGGGGATCGGTATGTTTGAATGATTTGCTCAAGATATCATGTATTTTTTGGATATGAAGTGCTGAAACTGAAAAGGACTTTTTTTTTGGGTGAATTTTGTGACATTCAACTGTTTTATGTTTTTTGTTGTTTTTGTGCTGTTCTGATGATCTGAATCGTTGGTAGTGTGTTGTTTTTGTGCTGTTCTGATGATCATGAATCGTTGTTTTTTCCATATTCGGGTCGGGTTGGGTTGGTTGTTAAGCCATCGGTGCTGATGATGCAAATTAACGGGCCTGCTGCTCTGTTCTCTGCACAATAGGCACTCGACAACAAGGGCGAAGAGCCGAACTCGACAACAAGGACGAAGAACCGAAGAAGTTATTGTACCAAACCGTAAAGAGCGGAAGAACGGAAGGGGAGGGATGGCGTCAGGGTGGGGGATCACTGGCAACAAGGGCCGATGCTATGACTTCTGGACTGATTTCAGTGAGTGCATGTCCCGCTGCAGGGAGCCCAAGGATTGCGCTCTCCTCCGAGAAGACTACCTCGAATGCCTCCACCACTTCAAGGAGGTTCTTCTCCCTTATCTTCTTTCATTTTCATCTCTAAATTTTGAATCCGGTCATATAGCTATCTTGTCATGTTTTAATTGAATGTTTTCACTTTGTTTAAGCGGATTTGTAATTACGAAGAACATGTTGATTTGTGGTCATTGAGATAAATCATTAAATATGACAACAGTAATGCTCCTTGCATTAGAATGATCCACAGCTCCCAACTTCCGTTTTTAGTCAAGATCCAAATGGATTTTTTCACAGTTTCGGTACCATCATTAATGAAGAGTGTTGTTTTTATCTTGATTTGATTTCATAAGCATTTGTGAGGCAAGAATGGGCTAGCACTCGTCATTTTTATTCACCAAATTAATCGTTTATTATCCCTAAAACGGATTCGTCTAGATTTTCGTTTTAATGCATTTAGTTGTAGCACTTTCTATCATAGTTGTCAGATCAAGACTGATCATCAAACTGGCTGAGTAGCCAGATTAATAAGATGGCTGATTCTATTCTTTCATTCTAAAGTATGATAAATAAGAAAAATATGCAATATAAAATGGGAAAACTATGCCATGGGCAAGCAATTTGACTTCAGCACCTGGTATTATTCCTTGTATGTATAATATTTTAATAAAAAAAATTCATTGACTAGAAAAAATTATGTGCCAATGTTAGAAGCTCACCATATTTACATCAATAAATGAAAATTGTTCTCTTTTTAATCCAAACACTAATGGGAAAAATTTTTGTAAGGGATCTGAAATGTTTTGTAGAAACTTTAACTTTGAAATGAGTGCTTGAATTATTGAATTTTTATGCGTTTTGAACTATTCTTTGAGTACTGAATGTTGGAAATTGTGATTTAACCTATCAAGTTCATTTGGGAAACCTAATTTTACCTCTGAACAAAGAAAAAAAGAGAAGGGAATTAAAGAAAGAAGAATAAATTTGGTGTCTGTCTTTTATAATATTAAATTTTAATCTTGTTGTATATAAAATTAATTGTGGGCAGTTTGTTATACTTCCTCAGTCCCATATTAGAAAAATTAGTGATTTCTATTGAATGGTGGGACCCACAGCTAAGAAAATGGAAAATAGGCTTCTGAAACGCTTTTATATATACCCAGCCCCTTAAATTGAGCCCAATGGAGCTATTAATATGAGGCAAACTTTTTTTCCAAATGGAGCAATTAATATGGGATGAAGGGAGTATTTCTTTATTTTATGAATGAGAATGTGGGTGCTTGTTACGTGATCATCTAAAATGCTTAGAGCTAAGTGCTAACATGTATGTCACTAAGGTGTATGATATAAATGATTGCTGGACAACATATGTGTAATAATACTATGGCTAACACTGAGCAAAAAAATATTTTGATGATGGCTAATGTAATAAGAGTAATATAAATAATAAAACATATATTGCGATTCTCTAGCTAGTAGTAATAATATTAAAATATTTGAACTCCGTTAAACTTTATACTTGAATTTTTTTCCAAATTGGGGTGCATAGCTACTCCCTATTCTCATCCTGAAAGCAGTCTTTGTAGATTTAACATTTTGGTTTTGATTAGATGGACATTGTTTGTGCAGAACTCTTTGTTGATCACTTTGATCTCAAATTCTTGACGTATTGTTTGATCAAATGTTGATGTTCATATTCTTAAATCTCAATCAGCTTGCAATTTAGTGTTGAGCATTTTCTGAATTGCAAAGGGTTGAATATTTGCCAAATTATGCTATTACTTTTTGAACTTACAAAGGCTGGGCTTCTGGTACTTTATCTCATTGTTTTTGTTTCATTCCTTTTGCTCTTGGCATTGTTGAAAAGCTATGCAATTATACAAGTTTCTCTTGCATTTTTGTCATGTTAAAGCTTTCCTTGAATTTTGCCAAATGATTTAGCTGCAGGTCTCTGATGTAGTGTTTGTTAGCTTATTTGAGCTTTGCATATTCAGCTTTGCTTGCAAGGACTTGTGCTAGCATCACAAACTTTCAGTGCTACCGGATAAATCAACTGGCCTATTCTAAATAGTTTTACTATTTTCTGTAGAATTCTCTCTATGCTAAAACATGTTCCACATATGTATGATATACGTTAAATCGAGTGACTTATTCCAAAAGGTTCAATGATATTCTTAGGATGCACTCTATGCTACATCATATACTACAAATGTATGATGATATATGTTATATTAATCAGAGACCATTTGAGGCTAAACACAAAGTGAGTAGCATCCAAGATCGTATCTCTTATCTAAAGATTGAGAACCAAAAAATAAAAATGACTGGTTTGCACCTTGGAAAGTGATGTCTTCCCGAAACGTTCAATTTCTGCTCTTTGTGTGTGTAATTTATTTATTTATTGATGATTTGCTCTTATATGTCTTTGTCTATCTTAATACGTCCCAGAATCATATTGCTAAAAATGTATCAAAGGGATTGCTTACGAAATGAATGGGATGTTAATGAAAAAGTTTGCTACTATTTTTACAGTTTCAGCGGAGAAATAGAATTTACAAAGAGGAGCAACGCCAAATTAGGGCAGCTGCACGGAAGGCAAAAGAAGATGCTGAAGGTGGCGGGCATGGGGGTCTTCATTAAGAATGTCATTTCTAAAAGTTAAGCAGATTTTTATTTGAGTATCTTTTGTATTTGGGGTGTGTACCACCCAGCACTTGAGTGCATGAATAAAGACAAACATTTATGTAAGGAAGAGGCGTAAATTTGTTATTGAGAACTTTTTGTGCCCTAATGCCCCATTCCAACTTCTGTAGCTTGGTAATGGCTCTTGTTCTTGCGTTCTGTAAAGGAAACTGGTATTTGTATTCACGAAAATTTTATTTCAGCCTTTTGACTAGATAGAAAAAGGTTTGTCTCCCATGACGAGTAAGATTTTGATGCAGAGAAAGTAGTCTCTGACTCCAATTTTTATGTTATGATGTATAATTTCTTATTATGTACACCTCCACCCTGAGACCTCGACCTCTTGAACTAATATACCGCTTATTGTATTGACTGCAATTTTGGGTTGTTTCCCAGAAGGCAGATTACTATTGCAGTATATAGCTTAACATTTTGCCCCCTAACACAAATGACTTTACCCAATAAAAAGCGTACCATGTACACTGCTTTGTGATTTTGGTTGGTCCACAGAACAGAATTTTAGCAATATGATACGAGTCGTCCTAATATAGCATCCTGAAGTATCATGACGGAGTGCATACACAGATTCAAACATAAGCACCAACTGCAAACCTTTGAGTAGAAAGGCCTTGTGACATCAACTTGAAGGACAGGAAGGAAATGCCTCTTACCTATGTTCTTGTTAAAAACATCCCTCCGAAAAGCCTCCCTCTCCACTTCCAACCCACTGTCTCCAAAGAAGCTCTTTTCTTGATTGAGTCTTCATGAGAAGCAAACAGCAATTGTTAGATGGTTCATCTTCTGGGATTTAGAAGGTTGCCATCTACCTTATACCTTCATCAGATGTCCTCTAATAACTAACAATTGATGGACCAAACACTGACCATGCACGCCTTATTGTTTAGATTGGCATCCCGATAGCCTCAAATCTCCGCACCTTGGTGTCAAATCACTTGATCTGCTTAAGTTAAAGCGCACCTGAGCTTCCCATTGAAGGGGATGTTGATAGTTGGCAGTAAAATCAGTACATGGCGTACATGGCATCTAAAAGCAAACTGGGCTTGTATTCTTCAGCTTTGAAACTGATCATTCACTGGTGTCTCAACAGACTCATTAATCTTGCTAGCTGAAGATTGTTATTTCAGCAATTATAGAGGTGATGCAATCTTCGGGTGAAAAAAAGCCTTATAGATTTCATCTTTTTAAAAGACCCTTTAAAATGATGCAATAGCCATAATCCATGACATTTCCTTCTCAGAAACTTCAATCACAAATTGGTAGGGAGTTATACAGCCTTTAGATGGAGGATTAGCGATTTCACCAATAATCATGACAGGAACATTTGCCTCCACTGAAATGATGAAAACGAACTCTCTCTTATAGTGATTTCTCTATGATAAACTTGAGAAATCGCTTTCATGACTGTGACAATCGCTGCACACACGAAGGTTCTTCACAATGCGAATATGGGTTCCTTCACTGGTTGAAAGGAGACCATAAGCAATGGTCAACCTCTCACTGTGAAGAGCCAAAGCGTGCACTTTCTCCTCTTCATCGATGCCATGCAATACGTCCTTGGTAGTTGCAATATAGCCTGCCTGCTTCAGCCTCCTGCCTTTTTTATTCAGCATTTTGTAGATTTCTTCACTCTCAGGATGCGAATCATCCCCCATCACAAATTCATGGACAGTGAAATCCACTTCTATTGAGCTCCAACCATGCAGTTTATTAGCTTTATTGTCCTTCATTAGGCTCCTGACCTTATTTACATTCAACCACCTTCCTTGTGAAGCATAAACATTTGAGATAAGCACATAATTCTCGCCACTGTTGGGTTCTAGCTCAAGAATTCTTTTGCAAACTTGCTCTCCTAGCTGGACTTCACCATGAAGCCTATATGCACCAAGTAAAGTCCGCCAAAGAACAACATTTGGTTCAATAGACATGTTTTTAATGGAATTGGCCGCGGACAATATGCGGTGGGAGTAGCCAACCTGACCAGACAGAATAAGGGCCGACGACTCGATCAGCTTGCTGGCAAGAAAGTAGTCGTCGATGGAACGGGAGCGCATCATGGCAGCATGGATGGGCTTCAGGTCCCTCAGGGAGGAGCATTTTTGGATGCAAGAGACCAGAGCCCGGGGCTCCAGCAGCGCCGCCTTCTTCAAGCGGGAGGAACAAGAACTGATCAATTTTCAATCTCCCCGATGGCGGGAAGGTGAAGGATACCAGACTCGCCAGTCAAGGGCATTTCCCCCGTCCATTTGGCTCCGTCCTCTTTTCCTCTTTCTTCCCTTCCTCCGTCAGCCCCACCGTGCCTCTCTTTCTGGATTTAAGTCGATGACATTTGATTCGCTTTTGAGGGATCAACAACGAAGTCTGAGCCTCTCTGTCTTCTACACGCACACCTTGTTCATCCCATTCTGTATATTTTGGGTAGTATCTCTCAATTTTGGTTGTGATTAAGGGTGTCGTTAATCTGTTTTTGTGTTAGTTACTTTGGTTATGTATGCCACCTTCAATAGTTCTGTGATGCACTACAACGGGTTTTCCCAGAACAGGTGTACATTAAGAATGTTTATTTATTTGTTCAATGAGGCTTTATTGTAGATTGGGTATTCCATTATGGGTGTTACCTTACATTAGCCTTCCCTGTGATAAAATTACTAGATTATTTTTTTTTCTACTTTGCATCATATTACCTTGCCTATATTATTAAATTATGTATCTGATACACAACTAATTGATCTCTACACGACATAAATGTCAAGTACTAACCAAGACTTCTGTATCTTTTAAGGACAAGACATTTAGCTATTTTTAAAAGTATATAATACATTATTATTATGTCTTCACTAGGCTGACATCCATGAATTAGCTCATTGAGCAGAGATCATTACGTGGTTTTGAAAGCTTTTATCATTTGACTGATTTTGAAAGCTTTTAACATTTTGACTATTGAAATATAGTTTTCAATGTTATGTAAAAACATGAAAAAGCACAAAAAACTTGATCTGGCTCGTCTCAGCTTGATGTAGATATGGTATCAACTAGAAAACGATTGAGCTTGACAGGAGCACTTGTTATCACCTCTAATTGTGAGCTTACTTTCTGTGTAAAATATTTGCAAGTTTTTGTCCAACTCTTCAACATGTTTCTCGATCACTTTATGTGCCTCCTTAGAAGTGCTTTGTTGAAATACCTTTTTTATTTTCATACACATATTTGCGAAGATCCTTTTAATTAAGATTAGTTCAAAGAAGACACTAGACAGTCATTGGCTGCCCAAGTGGTAGTATGGACTCTATACTCATTTTATCTTACATTTATTGTTGGCAAGCCTCTTTATTGGGCTTTCTCATATCAATGTTGCAAGTGGAGTCTTCCTTACTGTTAGCCCCTTAATTTGACAGATGCGGATAGGGGGCGACTACCCCCATACTTGGCAACGGACAGCCTAAGCAGCCCTTTGGGCACGGACGGATGCTGGAACAGCACGGGAGGTGTTCCGGACGAGCTACTTGCCTTGTGGAGCAGGCTGAGTAGGAGTCCTAGCGCAGGCGGGACTCTAGCAACGAAGCTGGGTGCTGCTTAGACTTAGGGGAGGAATCCTAAGGCGGATGAGATTCAGCTATGTTGGTTGGCTGCACTCCTAGTTTGAGTAGGAGTCCAAACAACAGGTTCCCAGGACGGACATGACTCACATAGGCAGGCTAGTCACACTCTTAGGGCGGATGGGAGTTGGAGTGGCTAGTTTCCTCGGATGGGCTGACTCTTGGAGGCAGCATGGCGATGGACTTCTAGCAAAGGATGGTCTCGCGAAGGCTTCCTAATCTATGCTGGGGCAGAATGGCTTGGGCTGAGAGTTGGACAGGGTGATGACTCTTTTATTGGGTGAGTTTTGTACTCTTAGTAGCATAGGGACAGTCAGCTTTATGCTGAGCCTATATAAAGGGATGAGCAGGGCGGCCATGGCAGATTGGAATCTGATTTTCTTCCTACACAGTGAACCAGGGAGAAGAGAAGAGAGTTCTCAGCCTGGTTGGTCAGCCTTGCCTTCTCCTTTGTATTTCAGCGGACAAAAATATAGCTTGGGCGGAGACCCTTGCACTAGGTCGGACTGTGTTGCTTTTGTTTCCCTTGCGCATACGAGTGGAAAGAGAAAAGAATGGCTACTAACTGCGCGGCGTAGCCAGGCTATCACGAAAGTAAACGCTAGGCAAAGCTTTGCGCCCGTAACACTTACCATGGTTGTCTTATCTGTAAAATATTAAAAGTGACTAGGTTTGAAGAACAAGGAATTTCATTGTGCAAGATTAAAGTTGTACAAAGTTTTCAAAAAGATAAAATATCTTCTCACTTTTGACAAATATTATTAATATGATAATCAATAGGAAAGTTCTAATAGTGAAGGAAGACATTTGGGTATGTCTCATATAGAATCACTTTAAGTTTGGTCGCAACTTCATTGCAGCTTAATGCTATATAAATGGGCATTGGTGCATTGGCTTTTCTTTTTATTATTGTTCCCCACTTTAAGAATATAAAAAAGAGTCTCTTTTGTATTTGTGCACCTCCACTAAAATTGTTTCGTGGAAAGAATATGGTCAATACTAGAATCAAATATGAATACTTCATGAAGCTAAACAATTTTAATATAATCTTGGACCAAAACAAAGAATATATAGTTTGATGACACCCAACAATTCAGTTATTAAATTATCTTTTATTTATTTTTGTTCGAAATGATACTGCTATTGGGTCATTTTTGTAACATAACTTAACAGCATAACATGTGTTTCAAGATGAAACAATGCTACTAGTATATACTAGTGAAGTGGTGAAAGTAATTTTTTAATGAATATGGAAGTATAACATCCCCAGTTCAAAGTTTAATAGTAAATGACTAATTATGCAAAATTGAAAGATAATATAATCAACATTCAATTTGACATAGTTGACTGCTCTTTTTTAAAATAGAGTCCAATACAGACATCCTCATTCATGACCGTTTGTAGGCACAAATACTTGCGAAGTGATGCCACAAGGGCATCTCAAGTAGAAATTCATCATTTCCCCTCTCTCATCACCATCATAGTACCTCTACTCAAAATGACAATAGGATTATGCCAACAGGACACATTTCATAATCAAGTTTTAATTATCTTGCTTCTAACAAGATATATATAACCAAGATGAAATAGGATTGCTATGCCAACCAGCATTTTGCCTTAATAAAATAATTCAAAAGTATAATATGAGAACACTCAATGAAAACAAAAGCAAACCAATCTCCTCTCATCACAATTCAGAAGGACACCACTTGATACTGTTGCTGCTCTTGATGCCCCCTACCATCAAGAAACATATCTAACAGTCTCCGGATTCTACACCTTCTAGACACAATCTCCTTTGCCTGCATCATTACGGAGAAATCTGACCACTGCTACCTTGCCTTTGGGAAGTGATGATCAGCAAATTAAATGAGAAAAAGTGCATGGGAAGCTGCAAACGAAGGCAATGCTACAGTCTTTGAATGCCTGAGAGAAATTACCAAACTGTGGGACCATCATCAACATTGGCAGCGTCATGCCATAAAAGTAAATACGATACAAGACCAGAACATATAAAATATTAAATATGTTTGCACTATAACTGATGAGTTAAATTAACATTAGTTCAGATCCTAAGATAAATGTTTGTACAATAACAACTCAGTTAAATATTACATATGTTTGTATTGTAACAATTGTCTTCTTTTTGCCTGGTCAGGATCACGCTTGGGACTTGACATTATTCTATAAAAAATAGGCTAGGTACAGTTCAGAGGAAAAATTCGAGCACAAAGAAATAAAAATATATACATGCTGAAAAGAATACAATCCTTCTACGTGGATAATGGGTTTGCAAATTTCATGAAAAGAAAATAAAGGTAGATGCTGAAAAGAAAACAATCCTTCTCTATGGCTAAGAACAGATAGATATAATGGATTTGCAAATTTCATACAAAGGACTCATTATACTCGCATGGAACACTCACTAGCATCCTGCAATGAAAAATCTTTTCGGAAGTACAATCTCACAAAATAGCAAAAGCTATTATATTGGTGTTTCCTACTCGGCAGGTTGGTTTCATATTAGGGCTAGCCAAATATCCCACCATGAATAACTAAAACACTGTGATACAGATTTCGACTACTGAAGAATTTATAACAAAGAACAAGTAAATTAAATCAAATTACCATGCTGATTAAAAGGTTTAAAAATCAGGGAAAAAAATTTCTCCAGAGATCTACTGAAGAAAGCAAACTCAGATGAACAAAAAGTATCAATAAATCTCACGGAGAACAAATCTTCTAATCTCGTAAAAAATCTTCTGATCAGCAGAAAGTGTGGAGGGAGACACAGTATGGGGGAGAGGAAATGGCCGGATGGAAACTGGAAGGGTAGGTGGCTTGGCTTGGTGAAATCAGGGGAGAGTGTGGAGGGAAAAGCAGTGCGGGGAGAGGAAATGGCCGAATGGGGAATGGCGTTGGGTTAGGGGTGAATTAGAGTTGGAAAGCGGGAAAATTAGAGTATAACAAAAATTATTCACGAGCGTCGCTGTGCCCGGGAGCTCTTTAACTTTTATGTACATTCACTAAAAAAAACTAGAGTATAACAAAAATTGTAGCATGGGGTTTTGAGAGCCATCAAATTGAGATCTAATAGTTTAAAATGCCTCTCCCTTGACTTACGAGTGGCTTTATATAAAAATCTAATGGCCCATGTACCATAGGCTTCTGGTTGCATGTGAGCTCGAGCTCATCCAAATAAAACCCATTCCTTATTTGCTTATTCTTGTCAGAGCAAAACTATTGAATTCATTTTTCGAGAAATGACATTACAATTGCCGAGTACAAGAAGGTGTGCCATGAGAAGCCAGTACTCTTTTGAAATATTTAGGACCCACAAAAATGATCACACCTCTACTTTAGTTGTTGTGTGCTGTGACACCCATTAGGCAACTATCACACATAGTCCATGAGACACACAGTGCTCTCTCATCACGTGCTACAAAGGTATCAATATTACAACAAACTAAGAAACTCAAATAAAAATTTTGTCTCCATAAATTACAACAAAATTTACTGAAAAATGACCCTGACACCAAAATTTGAAAAAACGCACCAAAATAAAATTATTGATAAAGTTCAAACTTCTTACTTGTTGACAGTTATCAAATAATATCTATGCAACTAAGAGAACTTCAAATATCATTAGGGTAAGGTAGTTACCAAATACTATGTATGTAACTGAGAGAACTTCAAAAACCATTAGGGGAAAGGATAACCAAGGAAAAATGGAAGAGCAGACATAGTTGTAACGCCTGAGATTTTTCACACATTTTCTTTAAAATTTACGAAAATTTTTTGCAATATAACGTCTATAAATCGGAGGAAAAATGACGAAATCAAAACCAGATAAAACAGTTTATAATTTAAAACACTAAACATTCATTTTCCATCTAAATATTTTCATCATATGGTCAAATATCGTACGGCCAAAGCAAATATCATCAGGCGCTACTCAAAAACATACGTACGAATAAATTGCTATGATCATAGAGTTTAAATACAAATCTCTCCCAGGCATCCCCGAGTGCAAGTCCCATAATAGTCCACAGACTAATCCAAATGAAAGTCCAGAATGATAAACATCTACTTCTCATCTTACCCAATACATCGGATCATGGCACAAATAAACTCGCAGTGAGTCAAGCATATACCTGAGTCAACGGGAATCAATCCACCGCTGAAATGAGCATCCATCTCCAGGAGCTCTCCGCACAACCTGCAAAACCTCCTGTACAATGGGGCTAAAAAGTAAGGTGATGAGTATTTTCATACTTAGTAGAAAAATACCCAGTAGGGGAATCCAAAACAGTGAACTCACTAAGTTCATAAATACATGCGTTTATGCAACTCAAACATGAAGCAGATAGGCATATCAATATCATGCTTATACGCATACAAACATACCAAATGCACCATTGTGTCAAAGTCATACCAAATGCACCATCGTGCCAAAATCATACCATCAAATTAAACTTACACAAACACCCTTATCTAGGGTCATACAAACTTACTCGTACCACTGTACGCATACTCGTACAACATATGTATACTTGTACAACATTACTCGTACAACCTTACTCATACAGCTTACACAAAATCACACTTACTGTCTTACTCAAAAACATACTCTCACAATCGTACTCATACACATACAGTCATACTCATACTCATACTCTTACAGTCGTGCTCATACACATAATCGTACACATATCAACGATCATTGAAGCTCATTACAACCAATAAGCTCCAGCGTCGAATGGAAAAGAATGTCACTGGGGCAACACCTTAACCTCCGGGGAGTGACTAGACGCCATGGACTTTTCCAAAGGTAAGGCACACCAATGCTCATGGGGCACTGGATCAAACAGGTAAGAGTAGAACCATGATACTACTTACCTAAATGCGCAAACATAAACACCCACACATAAGGGGTCATACAGTTGCCCACCATAATGGGTCTTATAGTGCCATAGAATTGCCCACCATAATAGGTCTTATAGTGCCAGAGAATTGCCCACCATAATGGGTCTTATAGTGCCATTGTCACTCTTGGGCAGAAAACATATAGTGCCACTTCGGCAGAAACATACAGTGCCACTCTTGGGCGGAAACATACAACGCTCTCAACAGAGCATCAAATGTCTGGGCTTATACAACACACAGACCAAAGTCAGAAACGTACATCGCTCTCAACAGAGCATCAAACGTCTGGGCTTATACAACACGCAGACCAAACCGGAAACATATGTCGCTCTCAACAGAGCATCGGACGCCCGATGCTCTATACAGCACACAGACAGCATCCCGCAGGATAAACACCATGGCAAGACATGAGAAATGCTCGGCCGACTCATTAGCGGCCAGCTCAAACACGGAACTTAATCCGTTGAACCCTCAGGTCTCAAACTCATAACGTTATCATTAGTTGTGCTTATGATTCAAGTTTGAATTAAGTAAATTATGCAGTATAATTATGCCCAACAAATTCACAGTCCTCGACTGATCAAACCGAAGTTGAGCCCGATCGAAACCCAAGTTCGTCAGGGCAACAGACTTCACTTAACCTTTCACATCCTGATCATAACACATCATACATCAAACCCTTACAGTCTTACATACTTCGTCATCCATCTTATGGCCAAATCAACTTACACTGACATCATCAAATGAAGCTCCTCAGAGTCAACCCAGTTGTCGCCCCTTTCTTATATCTCACTTGTTATGCTTACTTTTCACTTTATAATCTGTATGTTATGCTTGTACAATTATGCACACTCTTATTGTCTGACAAACCTCATCCGTCATACCCATAACCTCTATCATCCGTCATACGCTTACACATCCATATCCAAATCCAGACAAAACCTCAGTCACCTCTTACTGTCCATCGCCCATACCTCTGCCCACATACACTTACACATATCCATAGCATAGGCAAATAGCCATCATACATACGCATGTCTATCACACATACATATAACATACACATACGATCATATATACGCAGCTTACAACCATGCTCACTAGCCATCACTAGTGCATACATACACATTTATACATACGTCAAACATACACGCTAGCCATCACTAGCACATGCATACATACGTCAGACATACACGCTAATCATCACTAGCACATACATATGTCAGACATACACGTTAGCCATCACTAGCACATGCATAATCCATACATACTCCAAACATGCACGCTAGCCATCACTAGCACATGCATAATGCAAACATACTTCAAACATGCACGCTAGTCATCACTAGCACATGCATACATAAGTTAACATACACGCTAGCCATCACTAGCACATACTCAATCAACATACGAAACTTACCAACAAACACGCTAGTCATCACTAGCACATACTTACATCCAACATACTTACAACCGACATGCATGTCATATGCAGTTCAATATACCATACAATCATGCTTACACGCACATCATGCAATTGGATCGTTACTTAACATCAAAGCATGAAATCATACAATCCTAGCATGCTGCTACTCATTCAAAGCATGCTATCATGAAATTACGAGTTCAAAGCTCCCCTACATCGTAATCCTGATGTTTGATGGCGAGCAGCATCGGCATCGGAGTTGGCAGTCAAAACCGTTGCCTGGCTGAGAGAGTTGCTGTCCCGAGGATTATAAGAAGTGTCAGAAACAATCAGGGCCAAACAAGGTGTCAAAAGTCAATGCGGCAAAACCCGCGATCCACGGCGGCACACTAGAGCGGCTGGGAGAAATGTCGTGCCAACATAAGTGGCAGTGTGACTAGAAGTTGATGGTGTACTCATTGAAGATCGGCCAGTGGCTAAGACGTACTCGGCTAGCCATAAGACATCAAAATCGGCCGTGGATAGCACCCAATGGTGACGATTTTGCGTCAACAAGGGCCCACATACGGGCGGAGAGCGTGGGGCGATGCTCGAGGACGGAGGAGAGGTGGTGGAGGACTCTAATGTCAACTCCACTCGGTGGCAAAGCCAACTGATAGTCAGGCGGCGCGAATGCGGCACCTAAACCCACAAGCACACGCGACCCAACGGGACAGGGAGAGGGCTGCCATGAGGCAAACCAAGGCCCACAAAAGGCCAATAGGGCTAAGGCCCTAGCTGTGGCCAAACTAAATGTCGACGTTGCCGATCACTACCCACAACCAAAACTAATGGTGTGGGTAGCTGTGCATCTTACACGACAGAGAGCAAGGGGAGGGTTCAGGGTTGAGCAAAGGCCACGAGGCCGTCACTGGCCAAGGCCTGTGCAGGTGAACTCATCTACCTTCAGTCAAGGTAAGTCATACAAATTCTTGCCAGAGGTCATCCGGAACCGACGACATAAAATGGGCAAGAAGGTCAACGGGCAAATATGCCGGTGAGGCGGAACTAGTTGTGGCTACGGGCCACAAGGAAGAACATAGGTCAGAGGCGATAACATCGGGTTAGGTGGGGCCCAGCTAGGGTGACCCACTGGTGTCACCGGGCCAGGGCGGAGCCAGACAAAGATCCGCTAAATCAAATCTGGCGTCCGACTGATAGCGTTAGTCACACGGTCTAAAACAGACATAGAACAAAAATGGGGGATGCCCGGACTGAGCAAGGGAGAGATGGAGGCTAAACCGGTCTGGGTGGGGCTGTCCCCGGACCAGGGCGGAGCCCACGGTGGTCAAGTCACCCTCACCCGCCAACGATGGCAGTGCCAACTCACTGGAAATCGAATCTCAGTAAGGGCAAAATGCACTGGCCAGAGTAGAGGACGGCGGAGCGGAGGTCCCCTTGGGCCGGGAAGAGTGGCCCATCATCATCGCCGGACCAAGGTGTGTCAGGTTGAGCACGGCCGGGCCATCCAACAGCGGCCTAAGCTGGCCGGCGAGCTCAACCGAAGGGGGTAGAAAAACAAAGCAGAGGGGAGAAGAAGAGTAGGCAGCGGAGGGGAGGCCCTCTAGGGCCGGGAGGAGTGGCCCCTCGCCGTCACCGGATGAAGGCGGGGCCAGACGGAGGTCCAGTCGGCCGAAGCTCACTCCAACAGCCTCTGTTTCACCGAAACAGAACACTGGCAGAATAGGGCATAAAAGGGGGAAAAGACTGGGGCGGCGAAGGAGAGGCCGTCTGGGCCGGGAGGGGTGGTGTCTCGCCGTCGCCGGCCCAGGGCAGAGCCGTGGGAGGCCGGCTGGCCCTTGCCGGCTCACGACGGCGGCGGAAACACAAAATAGAGGGGAGAGAGGGCAAACCGGGGAGGAGGCGGCGCGGCCGTAGGCGGTCGGGGCGGTGGCTCCTTGGCATCGCACCACCGGGGCGGAGCTGGTGGAGGTGGCCCTGTAGCCCACCGACGGCCGGGCACAAGGAATCAGACGGGGGGGGTCGCACTGTTCACTTCTAGGAGGTTCTGGATCGGGGTCGCCCGATCCCGATCCCCTTTTTTATTTATTTTTCCTTTTTTTTTCTACTTACATCTTCAACACACGTTAGCTCACTGGTTACGCGTCGAACCTCTAAAATTTGCGCCATAAGCGGGCAGTGAGGCCTACAGCCTGCGACTAAGCCCCACACCTGACTCTACGAGTATAAATATGGGGAAATATATAAATATAAATATGCCGTAGCGTCACATTTTTCCGCCAAAAATGACCAAAAAATAGCAAAAAATCCTAAAAAATCGTAAAAAAATCAGGGATCTTACAATAGTAGAGAGATGGGAAGGGAGCATACAAGTAACTAAACCCTGCACCAAAGACAAAACCGCCAAAATAATACACAGAGAACAAATTGGCCTTACAACGTCTACATCAGCAGAGCATTTGACGATTTCAATGAGACTCCTAAACTTCATGCATTTGAAACATTATACATCTCCTATAAAAGTCACCCATTAAGCTACGACATAATTATACAAAAATAAATGTAAACACAAATCAATCATAAGAATGAGCAAAATTAAAACGCAAATAAAGGAAAAGGAGGAGGTTTTCAATCCAACATCTACGAGGAAACCCTAGGCGATGAAGTGTTTAGATGGACATCCCTCCAAATACCAATCTGATGATTGATACAAGCAAGCAACACCTCGGATGTACTCAAATGGACAAAGAAAAGACACAGAGCAATCGTGATAGCACATATCCTTCAGTACAGATGCAATTTAACCAAAAATTAAAGGTATACAGAAACGGTAGCGGCAAATAGATCGTGTGATCTTCGTGCAGATAAAACTGAAGAACTACAAAGTAATTTTTTCGGGAACAGAATCGGCCGTTTATTACCCCTAGTCCCCACAAACAAACTAGCACGAGCCGTATTTTTACTTCTTATAGAGACAAGACCTAGGAACGTGGTCCGTCAGATTTGGATTCGACGGCCCTCCCTCGTGCTCTTACAAACTTTTACCACAACTACGTAAGCCATGTTCTTATAAACTTTTGCCATTAAGGTAAAAATCTCATTAGCATTAGGATTAGTACGGGGCATTAGCAGGAGAGCGTAAGCTGCGTGGGCAGTCAGATTTCAATTTTAAAATTACCTACTTGTTTCTTATCAACACGCTCACATGTTCATATTAACTTATTTTAATATAAAGTAATTAATTTATTATTAGTAAAAAGAAGAGAGACGTCCCGGTGACTATTGGGATGGATGGAGGTGCCACGAAATTAGGTAGGATGATGCTTAAACTTTCTTGCTGGAGATGTTCCGTGATGCTCCTTCCGTCCCGTTCTAAATATCTTATTTAGTATATTTTAATAAGCCAAATAGGGCACTTAATATAGGACAGAGTGAGAATATATTTTAAGTTATGCTGCATTCTTCCTCCGTTCCTTTGAGGCACCTGATATCTGACTAGGCCCTTATCTTTATTCAAAGTGGTAGACAGCTAAAATTATTAGCTGACCACAAATTTTGAGCTAAACCCAATGCTTATATTCCAACTACTTTTCTGGGTTCCAATAATATTGAACTGTTCGAGGATTTTATTACTTCTCTTTGTAGCAGCAGGACTCTAGAAGACTAAGCTTATCTTATCTCTTATTGTGAGTCTTTGATTTGGACAAAATTTTAAGAACCGCCTAAAATCGTCATGTCCAGTTGTTCAAGGTTCACAGCTCAAGGCTCACCTATTGCATTCTGTCTCATTCTCCTCTTCGATTTGTCCATCACCGCGTCCAATTTTGGACTATAAATTTGTGGATATGATAAGTCCATAGCAGCTGCACTGGATGTGAAAGTAACATTACTTCAATTGGGTGGGTGTCGTTGCCCCTTTATACTTGCCTGTCTATCAAGCGAAGGCAGATTTCTGGAACAGTTTGGCATGTGCCTTTGAGCTGTCTCAATTAAATGTTTTGTAGGATTTATGTGAAGTATTTTAAGTGGTCGGGTAGGTGGCGGTTTGGAATTTGTGGAGATGAAGCAAAGATAAAATCAGTAGTTAACATGCGCAGATGCCCGGACTCGCACGCTGTTGGAAGCATTTTCAATGCATTGTAGGCAGCATAAAAAAATGCCTTCTGATGGCACCAGCAAATCTCGCACACTCCGATGGTACACATGTATCATACCGGCTTGCCGGGCAGCCTGAAGGCCTGGTGCACAAATCTAAGATATAAGCGACTGTTTTGGTTGTTGCCTTATAATTATTTTGTAACGTGGGCATCTGTCCTCTGGACTAATATGAAATTAAATGGAGTTGGTTTATTATTAATTTTCGACTGGTGTTGAAGCTGACATCAAATTGAGGGATTATTTTTTTTACTTGCTTTATTTTCAGACAAGGAAGAAGGTTTTCAGCTATATCAACTGCTGCATAAAAGCAGATGCATGTTGGAAATCGGAAATCAGTCATTGCTTCCCCTTCTTGTCTTTTTGTATTTGCATTTGCTCGGCTCGGCTTACTTCTAGTCTGTTATTGTTGTATCAGAAATTCATGCTATTTGTAATATTGACTAATTACTAGAATGCATTTTCCATTTGGAGCATTTATCTTGTTACCTGCCCAATTCCTCCTTACAAACTACTAGGTTTAGATGGGCTACGCAAGATAGCAACTCACCCTGGTACTCTGTTCAAGCTAGCCTTCCTTGAGATGTTAACGATCCAAGGCTGGAATTTGCTTGGTCGGGATACGGCACGTCAGTTACTAAGATTTGGAAGAACCTTCAATCCATCTAAATTTAACTCTCTAGATACCTGTTTTAGCAACAACAAAACCTTTAGAATGTTAATTAATGTGTCATGTGTTTTTTCGTTGTAATGTGAGGTGGTCGAACAAGACCTGTCTCTTAGAGCATCTATCTTCTACCACCAATTCTTTTGAGTGCGCACATAAAAACATTCCCATAGACAATGGTGGAGAACACCAAACTATTTTCATGCTCCGTAACACTGCTATGTTTTCTGCCCACATTACACATCAAATAAATTCTTATCCCACCAACACTCCATTGGTTAGATGGGGTATGTTATTGGTTATGATTCAATGTGGTTAAGTGATTCAACACGCAATCTCATAGCTATTAATATTTTTTATAGTAAATTGTAGTATTTAAATTTCAAAGGAACATTGCACATTATTTTGGGCCATCAAAGTAAAATTCGTGGATTATTTCATAGCAATGTCGCCTCTTAAAAGGTTTTGTGGGGCTTCAAATTAAATTTTTATGTGCTAAATATTTACACAAAAAATAAAAAATATATTCACGATCAACTTTGAGTAAATATAATATTGTTTTTATCAGCACAAAACAAAGTCTATCTGTACATATTTTGTATTTTATAAGAGCATTACAGACAGATATAAAAATCTTATTGGTGACATCAGGCAAATATTATCATATTAAAACCTTATATATGTAAACAATACGGGTATGTATGTGGCAATTGGACTACATGATCTTTGGTTTACCTTGCCCTATACAATTAATCTTTACAAATACAATATTACATTTTATATTTTCAATTATTCTTTCCTTCTAAAATCCAAACAATCGGTTTCATGCTATGTACATGAGTAGTGGTGAAACAGGTAGATGATACTATGTATATCACCATCTTATGTAAATGATTGTATATATGTGGAGATTTATTTGATGTAATTTAAAAATTCTCTCTCTCTCTCTCTCTATCTCTCTCTCTCTCTATATTAGCAAGAACATATGTAATATGCACATAAATATATATTAGTTAAGAAAAATAAAATAAATTAGATATAAAGTATTTATTGAACAAAGGTCTCCCTTGCATGTTACCATTACAATACATGTTTTTAGGATTATATTTGCAATAAATTATACACACATATAATTATAAGCATTATATTAACATGAAAATTCTTATAATAGACAACTATAAATATGAATCTCACAAATGAAATATTAGCTTATAGATTTAATAGGACAATGGTGGTAGATGACTTCATTTCATAAAACATACCCTTCATATTCAAAACCAGTTTAATGATGAGTTTTATTTACTAGTGTTCATTAAGAATTTTTTAATAGTATTAGACATGTGTGAATCTAAATATGTGTAATATAGAAAAAATATAAAAAAATTATTATCAAGAAGCAAGTTATATGCATGGGATCTATACAAAAGTTAAAGAAAACATACTTGTGTATTATCTCACTTTATAGAGCACATTGAGAGCTTTACAATAATATCAAGAATACCCAAATTCCTATTTGAGAATGCATGTTATTCCCTTACAAAGCTAAAATTAACATAATAAAAAAAGTAGGGTAATGTCCGTCAACAACTAGTATTAGGCTAATACGTAGCAGCAATCTAACATAATCTCATTGATTGGATGTTAATTTTACTAAAATACATTTAAACAATATACCAATTCAAACCTATATTTAAAGGGATTATAGAAAATGAAAAATTATATAAGAAATTTGGCAAAAATGTATCATCACCTTTAGTATGTTATATAGTAGTATGATTACATATATAATAGATATATCTAAATATACATTTAAAATATATTAAATATATTTTAAATTGATAGCAAGTTTAACATTAGTGGCTATTACTTTTAAAAAAGAAATTAATATAATTTTCTATCACTTATTTTATTTATAAAATAAAAAATAATATCAAGCCTCATATAAATTAATATTCAAGCTTGACTCATGTCATTTCACATGTGAGACTTTACACGTCATGTTAAAGAGACACTTTATCATTGTCAAAAAAGAAATCATTTTTAATGTTTCACTCAGATAATGAACCTAGTGTAAGGAATCTATGTAGAGTGTTTTTTTCAATATCAACAACATATACACTAATGCATGTTAGATCCAATACCACTTGTACTAACATGTACTAGTGAGTATACTATTAATCTTAAAAATAAATGCTCTACATATGCTCCTTATGCTGAACTCATGGTGAGCAAGAAGCATAAAAAATTCTTCCGCTAAAAAATCCATCATATGTGAAACATTAATGTCACAATAAAAGGAAGGTGGAGAGTTTATATGAAGAGTTAAGACATTTTTAGGGGTTCGTTGAAAATAGCCAAAAGAGAAGGATGGATAAAAAATTTCCATAAAGCTCTATAGAAACCTGTGGTCGATGTAGTGGTCTTGGGGTGGTAGTGGGGAGAGGTTCTAGCCAATTTGTATTTGTTGTCTAGGTGAGAATGCCTTGTTGCCACTCCTCATTAGTCATTACTCCCTCTATCCTATATTAAAAACAAAATTAATTTATTGTGAAATAAAACAAATGGAGCTATTAATGTTGGGTTGAGAGAGTATTTGATTTTGGTAAATGCGTGAACTTTGCTCGACCCATTTTTATTTTTCTCTTTTAACTACCCTAAGCCCAATCACTCGCTAGTCCTTAATGGTTTACAATCTCACATTGTTTTCTAACTCATCTTATTTGTGCTTGCACATTTTAATTTTGGATAAGAAGTTTGTCATCTCTTATTTTATCTATCCTACCTCACCTCTATATAGACAATAAATATTTACCATCTAAAAATACACAAATGGTGAAAATTTATCAATTGTATTAACGGGTGGGGTGGGCCAACTGGCTAAAAGATGGGGTGGCTGACTCCTCATCTTTTGATTTTATTTTAAAAAAATGGTGGGCTTTTTCATGACTAGCATTTGTGACTATGCTATATTATATAACCTCCTAATATAGTATATGGAGGCTTAAGTTTGCCTCTATGTACTATGTTAGGAGACAAACACAACCTAACATGGTACATGTAGATGCTATGTTTGTTTCTATGTACCATGTTAAGGGATCCATGTAGCATGGTTAGAAAAGCTGGTCATAGAACCAGGTCAAGCTAAACACATTTTTGGCCTGCCATTCGTGGTGGAGGCGGATTCTTTAATCCTTGCAAATTATCTTTGCCAAAGAACCTTCTAACCCTATGATCTTAAGTTCTTAACCCTTTGTTACTTGATACTTGTTATCTTTTCTTGAGTTTAATACTCCCTCACATTTTAATAGGTTTATTTAGAAAAATATTTGTCCCATAATAATTATCTTATTTAAATTTATTTTATTTTCTCATAGCAATTAGTAGATTGAGTAAAAAGGTTAGTGGATTTATAATTATAAAAATTGGAACTTAAAAATGAATTAAAATTAATTCATTCCTAAATTTTAACCAAGACAGTTAATATAGGATAAAAGTAGTATATCACACTAGAACAAAGGGAGTATCGTAAGGAGGCCCATCACGTGGGAAGCATTTTTAATGCTCCTCCCCCACCCCACTGACAGTGAGCCCAGTGTAAGGAGAACTCATGAGAGCTTTTAATATTTAATTAAGATTGACGGTGCACATGTTAGCATGTATGTCATTGATCTTATGACTCCCATGCATTCCTTATGTTGGGTGCATTGTCAATATGGAGCATAAAAATTGCTTATCTTTCTATGAACCTCAAGATGTGGCCCCTTAGACTTGGATTTGCGTTTAGGGCTATATTTTCTTACATTGAACTATAATATTGTCTTATGAAGGATCACTTGTCACTTTGTTAAACATAACATTTATGTTAGAGTTTTTCAAATAATCTACATCCTCCCCAACCTATGGTGATCTAACCAATAGGGCTAAAACTGGGTCATAGTTAAGCCTTGGCCCAACCCTAATCGTAGGCAGGCTTCTAAACATTTGGTTCAATCCAAGTTATAATTTTTTTTATATTTGTATTTTTTAAAATAATTTTTTAATAAAAAAATATATAACTTTTAAGTACGGTCCCACTAGTTGACCCTATAGAGTACAATATTATAAATTTTTGTCCTTTGAGTGAGATCCTTCACAACTAAACATGATGACTTAAACGCTTAAAATTTATTAAATTTCCTTAAAATATACAAATTTAATAAATTTTTTCTTTTAAACTTAAAAATGATTTTTTATAATCTATGGATAAGTCAAATGGGATTGTGAGGTTTTAGCCTCCGGCCCCAGCCTAGCCTTATTTAAAACAGGCTAAAAAATTTAAGTCATAACTCACATTTTTATGGGCTGGATGGGACGAGACTGGCAAGCAGAAACTTAAGAAATTTTACCCCCACTTTGGGATAGGCCCATGAGCCTCACATGCTTTAAGGTTGCTGTTCTTTTTGGTTTTGAGTCAGGCTTTAAACATGTTCTACGGTCATGGAAGGCCGTATCGACCGATACAGGTCCGTATCGGTCGATATGTACCCGTATCGGTCGATACCGATACGGTACGGGGGGCGATATGCCCCCCACATGGTTTTTCGATGCGTATTGACCGTATCGGTCATACCATATCGATACGGCCGATACGTATCGATACTGTATTTAAAAATTATTTTTTAAATTAAAAAATTTATTTTTTAATTAAAAAAATTATTTTTTTTTTGAAAAAAAAAATTTTTTAAATTTTTTTTTCTTAAAAATACAAATACAATTCAAACCCCAATTCTTTAAAAGTTTAAGTTTTAATTATATTAAAAATAATATTTTTAAAATTGTATGAGATCAATACGGGTAGGTCCATATAATTTACATAATTATTTTTTTTACATATAGTGCTCCATAAATATACATTTATTTAAACATGTAATTTAGACTCATATTAAATCATATTATTTATTTTTAAAATTAACTAATTTTAAAGTATTTAATACGGGAAAGAATGACCAATATTAATATGGGACGGAGAGCATAATAGTATATGATTCTAAATGAATTAATTTTAGAATACCCATATCGGTTGATATGGTATTATATGGTTTTATTATACTCTAAAAGAAGTATTATAATGATATATTATTAGTTATAACATTTTTTTATGTTTATAAAAGGGTTTATGCCCGTTTCGGCACGTACCAAGCGTATCATCGACGCGTACCCGTATTCATAATCATCGATACTCTCATGCGTATCGATACTGCCTTTCATGTCTACGGTAAAGCTTTATCACGCAATTGTGATGCAAGCCTACAAAATCATGTGAACAATAAAGACAATAAAGTTGAATACTTTCAACAATTTCAAGTGAGTACTGCGCGAATAATTAACTAAGAAATTTGAATATAAAGAAGGTTATCACAATTTGGTGTAAACTGAAATTTTAAGTTGATTAAACGACCACTAGAACGAACTTGTGTTCCTCTAGTCAAAGGGCAGGATAACTACAATCCGGTGTCTCAGATCTGACTGCCTCCGGCCGCCAGTGACTAGTTAAACACTTGGTCTGTAATTCAACGGCAAAGATTTGGGGACCATGACCAACAAGGGATTGTGCCACAAAGGAATGTGACTACTGGACGCAATGAAATCTAACTTGTCTGCAAAACTTTGAAAATTCCCCTTCAAAACCTCATGAAAGCCAACAACTACACTTCCTTGTAAATGTATATGCTTTTCCACACAACAATGAATGCAATAGAATTTCAAGAGACGCCCAATACACAATTCCGTCTATGCTTACTACTGCTTACATTATATATATTGTGTTTCCAACATCGCCTATCAGTATATTCTATAGAAGCCCCACATGGACTGACTAAAGTACTTAGTTTTTTTTTTTAGGCGCTGGCATAGAATGGATGACAAGTCATTGACGACATTTCATGAATATCGCAACGTTGAACGTTTTTATAGTATATTGTCAAGAAACATGAAGGATAATGTCATTAGTTACCTGTTCTATATCCAGATTTGGCTTAAGCCTCCCTTCAAATATTGACTCAGTAAGTGGTTTTTTTTTGTACAACCATTGACAGTAGTATGTTAATATGTTCGTTTGGAAAGAAAATACCTCAATGATGTTGACGACAATAACTTCACTCTATATTTTAAGGAAATTAAAGAGAAATGTATACATAAATGAAAAAAATTAATATGCATCTGGTGCATATATGGGAGCCGTCGGATTGTCATATGATGGCTCCCTGGGCAGGTAACACACCTACCTCGTAAAAACATGGGCCTCATGATCCAAATCGTGCAGCCCATATGCGCTTAGTTCACGCGCGATACACATTAATGGGGTACTCCTACATAAATTCAGTTTTTAGTTTATGGACTCCATAGCCTCCACATGTGTTTGAGCATTGGAGGTCCCACTCAAGTTTTTTATTGATTCTATTGCAAAAAAAGACACAGGTATAGCTAACATTCTTTTAGTGACTTTGGTTTTCTATCTTCCCTTTATTTTTTATTTTCAGCAAAACAAAATAAATAATAAAAAGAATAAACTTATATTTTCTAGAAAAAATAATTTTGATCAATGACTTTGTTTTTTACAAAGCGATATATGAATTGAGCTTATATCGAAGGCAATCTACTATGGCATCACCAATGATTCATTATGTGGTAAAAATATCGAATGTGTAATCACACAAATATGATTTTCAACAATTTTATTTCTTAAATAGTGGAATGGTATTTGTCCTTATAATTTTTCTTTTGCTTTTGACATCTAATTCACGGAAATGCTCTCTCCATCCTATATTAATATCTACATGTGGAATAATAGTTTTTATTGAATGGTGTAACTCACTTCTATGAGAGGGGAAAATAAGCTTACAAATTTTTTTTTAAGTACCTAATCACTTAAATTGAACAAAATAAAACTATTAATATTGAACAAACTTTTTTATCAAATAGAACTATTAATTTATGACAAAGGGAGTATAGTGGAGGTGCCTCCCCTAATGCACTTGAGGTGCCTACTCCTAGCACACATATGATACCCATCACACCCAAGGTAACACACATGACCAAGTTTCAATAGTTTTATTTCTTAAATAGTGAACTAATTTTTTTTTTTACTTTTAATTCAAGGAAATGCACTTGAGGCATATACCCCTAATGCACCTATCGCACCTGAGGTAGCACCATAGACATAAGGACAAGGTTTGTCATTTTGATTAATAACATTTTAATTGAAATTAGATGTAAATTAGTTAGAAGATTCTTATGTTTGTTTCTTTGATATCTTTATTTATTTATTATAAAAAACTAAATTTTGTACTAACAATGGCCTAGGAGAAAACTAAAAGCAACATTGAAATAAACTTATGCCTTGAGAAAATTCACTTCTTAGTTTTAAGGACTATAAATTTTGAGCTAAGAAGTACAATGGTGTGAAACACAAAACTCTATAAGGGTATTAATTAGTGATTTTGGTGCTGCATGAGAAGTGAGTCAATTCAAAAACAAGTATAGTGATGGGAAGAGTTTTTTGTACTCTCCTCTGACAATGAGCCCAACATAAGCTATGTATGGGAGCTGTCGATATTTAAAATCAATGATGCATACACTAGCATAACTGATACTGATGTTGACATAAGCTGACAAGTGCATTGTACCATCAATTTCATGGATTGACCCGTTTAGAATAAAATTTTATTTTTTAATTTTAAAATTACTTGATTAGGAAAAAAATACGAGATTTTAAATAATTATATAGTTTTATCTCTTACCTATTAAAAAAAATATTAAGAGTTATTATCAAAATATAAAGAAAATATAAAAACTTTATATTTATAACTTTAGTTGGGTTGGGTTGAGTTAGTTCCCATAAAACCCAAACCCAACCTGAATAACTTTTCAGGTAGAATTTGAAGAACCAAACCCAACTCATTCAAGTTCAGGTCAAGCTTTACAATATACTGACCCTAGTGACATCCCTAATGAGGATGAAATAAAATTTTAAAGTATGTATTGTATTGTACGAGTGCACTAGAGCTTCATGATTTTTTATTTTACAATGGTCCTATACACTTAAATATTTATGAATGAATATATTTTATTTCATTTTTTTTTACTATTACACCCGTATATATCACTAAATCTAAAATAGGGTAAGAAACCATGAGACCAATTAAAGTTAATACACTATATAATAGATTTGAGTACAAAAGGTTATCTTTTCCCAGGTACAATCATTTTTCATCAATTTACCCAATGACCAACTCTACTTCACATGAAGATAATGTCCATGATGCGTTCTTCATCTTCTATTCTACCACTAGTACAAAATCTCCTTAGATGTCCACAAAGTAGATTAAAGAAATTACTTTCTAGTAATTTTCCACTCAAAAAATTAAAGGCTCACATTATATAGGGTTTAGACTTTCTCTCACAAACAATCTTCAAAACTTTATCGAGAAACATTCAAGAAAATTTACTACTCAAGGATTATCAAAATAAATAGAAAAACATCACTTGGGATTTTGGGAGTCACTTACTAGAGAAGAATCAATAATAAAGAGAATATAGACTTAAAACTACTACTTCTCTTCAACGTGAAGGGCTTCTCTCTATTAGATTATTTGCTAAACATAGGTATATACATAGTCAAGGAGTCGAAGAGGAAGTTTTTCCCAATTAGAAATCAAATCGGATTATTTTTGGGAAATTTCCCCCATAGGGCTATTGATCTACTCTAGATTAATCTTAAGAACAAATGATCGAGTAACTGAAACTTACTAGAATCTAACTTAGACCCTAGGTGATTAATCGGGTGATAAATTGATCTCGTGTACATTAGTTAGGGGCTAGGCCGGTTTGAATTACTTGCCTATTGAGTAACATGCACCATTGTATCTCAATTAATAGCTCACGATGTGTTAGGCACACAAATTTTTTCTTAAATGTAAATAAAAACTTCCATCATTCTTAATTCATTTTTAGTAAGAAGAAAATTTCCCTGTTCTTATATGCACGCACACACGCGCACGCGCGCGCGCGCACACACACACACACACACACACACACACTCACACTAAAGAGAAAGAACGGATATGTCAAACTAAAAATGTCATACCCTGGACCCGACCCAAACCTAGTGTTGGAGAACTCAAACGTGACACAGTCTGATTAAGAAGAACTAGATCAGCTTAGTCCTCAACAAGATGTTAATTAAGGAAAAAACTAATTTAAATGCATTATGAAATTAACTATGGAAATTATTATATTATTAAATAAAACTAAATCATAAAGTCTTCCTATAACAAACAAAATCCTAATTAAAAGTCATATTCCTCCCAAGTTGATTCTAATGTTCACTAGATGATCACATCAGCATCAACTCCTAAGTCTTCAAGATACTCCATTGCCTCGTGTATCGTAGTACTAGGAATTTTTTTTGACAAAACAACAAACACAAAGGTGAGCAAAGCCTAGTAAGGAAATAATCATCATTATAATTAATTATGAACATTCATGAACAACACGAGAATTCAATAATTTTACAATCTAATAATTATTATAAATTAAGAATTCATCATTGAACCTAATTTCATTCCATATCATTTATCATTGATTAAGTGACAAACATCCTATTGTGTCAAACTTGCAATCACCATGCTTCACTAAGGTACAACACAATCTTTACAGAAAAGTCACAAGAGGGGTTTGAGGTATTGCATGCTACGTTGGACTCTCATCCTTTTGGATCACTTTCGGGGCACGAGAATTCATACATTCAAAACAAACTTCCCACTTATTCCATTATCATGTTAGGTTAGTTTAGTTTTTTGCTTCAAAGTAGTGCTCATATGTTATGGGGACTACCCACAACATTGCATAATATGTGCGCATTCATTATTGAAAATGCCAACAATGGTTGGCCATATTGGGATACTTAGTCGGTCATAGTATTATTTGATCTTTTAATAGCCACGTTGAGATACTTAGTGGGTCATAGTATTATTTGATCTTTTAATAGCTATGTTGGGATACTTAGTCATAGTATTATTTGGTCTTTTAATATGTCTCCTCCCTCTAGATAATGCCAAATAGTCTTGTGGAGTGTTTTGGAACTATGTTGTGAATTTTAGTTTGGGCATCCCTTTACTACCACTTTATTTGTTACTCTAATAATAAATAAGAACTCTCTTACACTATATAGGATTGGGGGGGGGGGGGGGGGGGGGGACTGAATAATTAAGTTTAATAATATGTTGTTGGTATGAAGCCTAGCCTTGTAGTTGGCTCTACACATACTCAAACCAAAGTTCATCAAATAGTCTTAAAATCCTCAATAAGACTCTCTGATGCTATCTAGGGGAGAATACATGTTAAAAGATCGAAAATACCATGACCAACTAAGTATCCCAATATGGCCAACCATATATACATAATGTTATAGGCATTTTTTGTAACGTATGCACCTATGTTACACAATGGTGCGAGCAGTCCCTACAACATATGCACATAATGTGTATAACATGGGCACTTGTTTACACACCAACATATATCACATGCATAACTTGTATGCACACATGTTGCACAATGGTGTCATATGCACATAATGTGTGTAACATGGGCACGTGTACACACCAACATATATCACATGCATGACTCCTTGCTCCTCCATGACAATTGACAATAAAGGAGAAAATTGAAATATAACGTAAATATATTGATAATCCGTTTGTGGAACAATAGTCATCTAACATAATTTATGTGGAGTCACATCTCTTGTAGTTGGTATCCCTTTTGGGTCATGCTTTGGTGGAAGACTTGCAGTATTGGGTTGGAAAATTTTGCATTGTAGACACTGTTACTTTGTGATAAGGAGAAGGCAGATGTTATCAAGTTGCGTAGCGCACGTCTAAAAGAACATACCCACTAAGACAAAAAAAGCAATACTTCGAACGATTCCAAGTGAATGTTGAAAGAAGTCAATCACAAATTTGAATGTAAAGGGTTACCACAATTTGATGAGAACTGAAACTTCAAGTTGATTAAACCAAAATGCATATGACTGTAATGGACCACCGGTACGATCTTGTGTTCCTCATGTCAAAGGTTAGGATAACTACAACCAGGGGTCTCAGATCTGACTGCCTCTAGCCGCCAGCAGTGACCAGCTAAGCATTCAGTCTGAAATTCGTTTCAGTGACTACGATTTGGTGAACCAAAAATTGCTAGGGACGAGGAATTTGTCACAATCTATTTTAGCTAGCCCACCTCTTTTATACACTCTGTAAATATCTACCATTTAATATACACATACAGTGGATATAAGCCACCATTAAATATGTACAAACAGTATATATCTACTGACTGTGTCAAGGGGATAAGCTAGTTCAAAGGGTAACATACTCCTCATCCAAATACTAGTTGATGCAACTCCGGGTCACAAAGCAATGTCACTATTTGATGCTCAGTCTTAACATGTGGATAAAGATTTGAAAATTCCCCTTCAACACCCTAGGAAGCCAACAACTCCACTTTCTTCCTCCTAAATGTATACTCTTTCCCACACATCAATGGATGCAATTAAATTTCAAGAGACGACCAAGTTATTTTTATTTCCAATTTGGCAAAACAAGTCAGTTTTTCACCTCTGCTCACTACTTTCTCACGTCAAATTGTGTTTCCAATTTCCCTTACCAGTATAGAAGCTCCTCATGGGCTGACCAAAGCTATTTTTTTTACTGGTTTTTTTTTTTGGGCCCTGGCATGGATTGATGAGAAGTCGTTGGCAACAAAATATTGAACATTTGCATTGTATATTGTCATTAAACATGGATTCTCCTGCCATTGCTGAACTATTTTATATCCAGACTTTGGCTTCAGCCACCCTTCCAAGATTGACTTGTATGTTTAGTGTTTCATTTTTATAGGGAATCAAAAGACCTGTTTACTATTGGAAATTTTCTCGGCAGCAAATCTGATGCCCACAAATGAACACATAATTCAAGCTCCAAGTATGAATGAAACAAATATATGGAGTACCTAGTTTTGGCAGTTGTCTTGCTCGGTAACGTGGGTGCTGACAATTTCAAGTAGGCCAATCAAAAGTCAACCATGTCCGCCACCCGTAGCTGAACAAATGCACAGCTTTCCTGACCACACACGTTGTTCAGCTCGTGGGGAGAATGTTGGACTGCATTTATCAGACCGTAGTTGGCTGCTGATATGAACAGTTTTGAACCGTGTAATGTGCGTGTCTCCGAAGAAAGAAGCAAACAACAACAGAGCACAAGTTCTTGCAGTAGGTTTGTCTCACGTTGGGTTGTTTTTCCCTCCCAACCTCCACCAAATAGATGCATTGCAACTCAATGGAGAAGAAGTCTTAATGGAACTTACTGCAGTTTTGGGGCAGTGCAAAAACTGCTTAGTAGCATATTTGATAAAAAGGCGTGGTCAAGCCGGAATAGTCCTTGGTAGGTGTTGAACACCCCATATCTGTGTGGTAGCTGAAATGAATTATAAGGAAGAACTCTTGTAAGTCCACATTAGAAGGACATACATGTGAAGATTCAACAAGAATTTTCAGCCTGCTGTGTGCTCATGATAACAATGGAGACTTCAACCTTCAACCTTGGCCGACGATATTATCCACTAATCATCATCATTACTATAAAGTATAAACACATCCTCCTTCCCTCTTATATTAATAGCTTTATTTTAAAAGTAGTAATTTTTATTGAATGGTGGGACTCTAAGCTAAGAGAATGAAAATTAGCTTTTAAAAGGCTTTTTTAAGTACCCAACCAATTAAATTGAGCCAAATAAAAATATTAAATTAGACAAAAAAAATTAAATAAAATTATTAATATGGGACAGAAAGAGTATATATAAAATCGTGCTTCATCACCTCAACATTTGTATGATACTTGACTCATGAAAATTACCCATATTACAAACGGATAGAGAGAAGCGAAGAACACTTGGAGACTTTAATGTTCAGCAAAGCACCTCTAAGCAACTTTAGTTGTAGAATTACTACTATTCCCACTCCAACATATATATGCTCAATAACCTAAAAAATTAAAAAAAAAGTATTTTTTTATTGCTCAACTTCCTATGTGTCACCCAATATTTTTGTTACTGGCCACTCCAACATTAACCAATGTGTTCCCTTTCCCTTCTTCTCCGATGTCGGTGTTGGAAGAGGAAGGGTGAGTATAAAAAATATGATCGTTTAATAGGGAAAATAAGAATATGTGAGAGATATCAGGATATTAAATTGGATGAGTAAATTTTATTGTCTAACAAAGAAATAATTATATCAACTGGTCCCAGGCTAAAATATTTAGTAATTTAAATTTCCACAAAAATAGAGTCCTCACCATGTATATTCCTTCACTCAGCTAAGAGGCATGCAATCTTGAAACATGCACCAATTGGAATCAAGCATGCATGGCCAGTGCCTTTCACCGAAGTCGCCCGTGGTGGCATGAAAATGCTTAGTGACTAGTCGAAGACCAAAAGCCTACAGTAGTTGATGAAGATTAAAGTCAAATAAGCTTATTATTGGTGGGAGAAGTTATTAGCTATCCTTATGCATACAGAAAAATCTTGCTCAACACCATTTTATATTAAATACTTCTTCCATCTCACATTAATAAATGTATTTGGTTTTTTAAAAATTAATTTATTTTAAAAAACCAAATTCATATCAAATACTCTCTCTATCCCACATTAATAGATTTATTTAATTTTTTAAAAGTAATTTATTTAACACGCACGAGTTTCCTGTACACCGTACGCGTAGCGTAAACGATATCCCACATGCTAAAAATGGGTACTATTCGTACATGAAGACACCGACATTCCCCAAAAGGATACAAATTTTAATAAGTTTCTTGCCGATCACTTGTTTTTCAGCACCACTCCTTTCAACCTTCCAACAAGTAGACCGCGTGAAACATCAGGTTTCATGGAAAGAAGGCAAGGCCTGCTTTCTCTCGGATTCACCAATTCCCAGTAGCAAGTACTGAGTTCATGTACCGGATACATTAAAATATCATCAACCCCACACCTCCAAAGTCAAAAGAACATGCACATCTTAGCTAAGCTGGAAAAGAAATCAAAGAGAGTTGCTGATGTGAAAGCAAGCGCTCGCTTTCCACCAGGCTTCCTTTGACATGAATGAAAAGCGCCTGAAATGGTTGGTCAATCCCCCACCTCTTCACCGTCCTGTCCATCTGCAACTATATACAGGGGCGGCCCCCATGACTTGTTGGGCAATAAGCTTAGTGGTAGAGAGGCATGTTTATGAAATAAAATAAAAATAAAAGCTGTATTCAATGTACCTTAAGAAGCTCCTACTTTTCTTATTGTAGTAGTTATAATTATTTATTTTTTAAAATTTTCTAATAGCATTTTTATTATAAAGTTTAGTAATTAATTTAAAAGAAAAATTACTTTATATGTATATATTTTTTGACCCCCTTGATTAAAATTCTTGTGTCCGCCATTGACTATATATACCAGGCTTGGCCTTGCTTTAGGTGCATAGACTTCGTTGAGAGCACAAACGTGAAGAAGAGATATGGCTTTGAAGAGGAGTTTGGTTCCAGTGATGAGTTTGTTTTGGGTGCTAGTGATTGCCATTTTCGTGGCATCCCCTCTGGTGCTGTCCAGACCACTGACGGTGAGAGACGAGGTTGGCTGCCAATTGTCTGTGTCGGATGAAGCTTTGCCGTCGAACCAATTTCTCGTTGTGGGTGGTGGTGACTCAAGTACTGCCACCGTTTTCCAGGGCCTGACCTTAAAGCTGGCTTCTGGCCCTAGCAGAAAAGGCCCGGGTCACTGATCAACCTCCTTGAGCTGGATGCCTGGATACAGGAGTGTCATTATACTGTTTTTTCGTTTTACTTTCTCTTTCCTCCGAGAGATGTAAACTACATGGAGAGAGAGAGAGAAGTCTCAAAAATCATGTTGCTTCACTTTCACTTTGATATTTGATTTGTTGAATTTTCTTCTCCTGGGAGAATAAATTGACTAATATATTGCTGATGTGCATATTTTATGGTTGTGTGGCGTGTGAGAGCTCTTTCTTTGATCAGTGCGCGTACAGCAAAGCTTCTAACCATTTATGTTTCATATCAGCAGGCAGCTTGGAAGTGTGGCCTGATGATGATGATCTTTGTTATATATATTGGGCAGATTTTGGCTTTTTTCTAAGTGTAAATGTTAATAGCTCTATTTGCTTTTTTAAAATAAATAATTTAATTTATTTTAAAAAACTAAATAAATCTATTAATATAAGATAGAGGGAATATATGAAATAAGATGCATGGTCTCATTGAGCCAATAGACATATATATTACCTTGATATATTCTCTTTGTCTTATATTAATAGCGCATTTGGTTTTTTAAAAATAAATTAATATTAATTTATTTTAAAAAATTAAATAAATTTTATTTTAAAAATTAAATAAAACTATTAATTTAAGACATAGGGAGAGAGTATCTTTCTACCTCCAAGTCCTCTAACAAGATAGTGAACTGGTAGATAATCAATCCTTTCTTCCAAAGTATCTCATCTATTATTATTATGCATTATCTTGTACTTCATCTATTACTAAATGATTAATACGTTTTTAGAATACCAAACTACTATAGAAAACAAAAGTTCTACAAAGTTAGCAAACAATGGCATAGAAATGGATATGATCTTTCTTGCAACTTCGATGAAAAACAACCTATGAAGTTGTATATATGATGGCATTGTATATATTTAATGAAAACATGATAGACAAACTATGAAAACTTAATACCTGTTAAAAGCCTAAAAACTGTTGTTAAAAGCTTTAACAATTAATAGACGTCATATGCATATTCCCGCTCTCAGCCAAGGTTTTAACGGTCATAGCAGCATTTTGGCATGCCGTCGGATCCGATCTCGCTACAGAAGTCTTCTAGCAGTAGTTCAACGCCAATGGAAGACTAGAATGCTGGTCAAACCCTTTATAGTTGGATTAAGCCGCCTGTTCTGTATTTTATCGACAGCTTTACAGCCTTCCATATGAACTTCTCTTACCAAAAAAGTATTCTCACTGTCTTACATTAATAGTTATATTTGATTTTTTAAGATAAATTAAAATTAATTTATTTTAAAAACACAAAAAGATCTTTTAATGTGAGATAGAAAGAGTAGCTTTAGCAAAAAAAAAAGTTCAAATTAATAAAATACAATGGGATTAGACTTACTTGTAACCATTAAAACTTTGAACAGAGTTTTATCTTTTTTTATGAAACTTTTCTTTTACTAATCTTCTACAAATTCTTATAATGTATTTCTAATTTAAAATTTAATTGAGAGCAATTTTTACTTAAGGCATCATATTAAAATAGTTAATAGTATATTTATAACTAAATTAAGATACTATTGTTAAGAATTTTAGATTCTTGACCCTCCATCTGGTTTGACTACTAAAATCATAGCATAATGAGTATTTTGACTAAAATCTATTACCCAAACAATTTTGAAACCCCAAAACCAATATTAATTGAGGCAGTTGGACTACCTTATGCTTTAGATAAAAAAACAAGCCCTAGCACAAATCTGGCGACTAGTGTTATACGACCTTCCTCAATATAGGGAAGCTTGAGAGAAAACATCTCTTTTAAAATTTTAATAATAATAAATTTCAACTACTAAATACCTCCTCCATTACATAGCATTTAAAGAAGATGACATCTACGTCTGGGGCAAAAAGAAAGAATTTTTTGGTAATTAAGATTAGCTAAGCAAAGTATTCATAATTGAACATCCAATCAAATAAAAAACCTAATCAAGCAAACAACTAAATGATAAGCTAATAACTGATTGGTAACCAAATCAGAAGCTAATAAAGATAAAGTCCAACTAAGCATAAACTAATGACTCTAATCTCCATGAATTCGTGGCTAGCTCCATGCAAGTCAATCTCTAATTTTTAAGAAGAGAAATTTTTTTAATAATAAGATATGCTAAGAAAACTACTCCTAAACATCCAATCAAATAAAAAAAGTAAAAAAAACAAATTACTAAATAAAAAGTAAATCTATACTACTACATAAAATGGGAAGGTCAGAACTGTATTTTTGTTTGAAATAATTGGATTAACAGTTATTTCTTGAATGGTGAGCTACCCTCTATGTACCATGTTTTGAGCCTTATCTAAGACTAGTCATAGGGCTTAGGTCATAAGAGCCTAGGCAAGCTAAACGCATCCTTAATTTGGTGCCTAAAATCTCAAATTGACCATCTTAAACCATCTTTCACGTAAGTAGATAGTCCCTCCGTCTCAAAATAAGTATCATATTTAATTTTTTTAAATAAATTAAAATTATTTTATTTTAAAAAATTAAATAAAATATTTATTTTAAAACGGAGGGAATATAACTATCTAGTATCTATGCCATCTCCCCTCAAGTCTCTGGATAATGAACATTGTGGCAATAAATGTAGATATACTGGCCCAAATACACCAACGACACCTTCAGTTGGGCCCTCATGTTTCAATTTGGACCACCTTGATTCATTCATTCCCACGTTGGAGAAATGTCAGTACTCCTGGGGACTATGTACCAAGCCCATATGCCCTCCCAGCCAATAATCACATCGCACTTGTGTATTGGTGACATGTCAGCCATATAGCAAGTATGTTGCTGGCATGTCTGCAACATTATTGCTGATGTTTTATCTTTTGAGAATGATGTCCAAATTAATGTTATTGGGAGGACATACAATTGAAAAAAGACTTCATGAGCGGTTGGTGGCGTTTTTGGGGGTGAGGCCCACGTCCATGCTCTCTCTAATTTAATTCACAAACTGATCGATCAACTACCAACTAATCCAATTCGTAAATGTTACCACTTACAATCTTCACTCTGCAACATAGAATTTGAGACAAACATTTTCAGATCAAGTTGTATTAGTTTACTAATTGTAATTAATATTCTTTTTATCTTATATTAATAGTTATATTTATTTTTTTAAAAATAAATTAAAATTTAATTATTAATTTTGGGCATAATGAGCATTAATATTCGACATTAATAGTGTGATGTGACAACTACACTTGATGCTGAGTTCATAGCCGGCACTACAAAAAAAAATTGGGCAATACCGACACATTTATACCGACGTTTTAGTGAACAATCGTTAAAACTCACTTATTAATGACATTTTAGAATAAATAACGCTAATTATCTTAATTAAATGTCGGTAAACCACCCAGATAACCACGACGCTCTCCCTCCCGCGTATTCCCATCTCCGTGCCCAATTCGCGGTGATTCTGGGTAAGCAGTTAGAGATGGGAATTTGATTCTCCTCTCCGTGACCAATTCTAATTCGATGGGCAGAGTACTGCCATGTCTTCTTCATCTCTATGGCATCACCTTCGCCCAACCTCATCGCTTTCGACACCCAAATCCCCTGCTCAGCTTCGGCCTTCTCCGATCTCTGCCGCATTAACTTCGCCTAAAATCCACTACCTTACCTATAAGTTGAAGCAATTTTGTTAGTAGTCTGCCTGTTGTCATTTTCTCTCGTTGAGATCTTTCTTCGTTCTGTTTCTATGCAGTAATTGCGAATGATAGACATTGCTCGTGATATTTTGAATATGCTGGGTTCCCGTTTTATTCTGGTGTGCAGTATTTTCTTGAACTCGGGAAAAAAACTCCCTTGAAAAATTTTACCTTCACTTGGAGAATTGAGAATGTTGTTTTTTGTCGGTTTGTGCTTTGCCTGGTTTTCTTTTTGGATGTGGTGCTATCTGCATATTAAATAGTTTCTCTGTAGTATGCTTCAATTATTTTATGCAAAACAGTGAATGGAGTATTTGCCTTGTTAATATTTAGGTATTGAAATTTTTGATGGAAAGAAATAGTATTAGTGCCCTTCATGGTCAAGTTACAATCGGTACCCTTATCCTTAAGGTATGTGAACTTCTTTCTCTTCCTCAACCTAGGTAAATAGTTTGTAATTTACTTTGACATCTTGTCATACCTTACTGTAAGGTACTGTGTGGCTGATTGCCAGTAGAGTCGATAGATACTTGTGTCACTTGTTACTAAGAGTGTTTTCTGCCCATAGTGGCAATATGTTCTTACTTTGTATTTCCTCTTCAGTGGGTTCCTTCGGAAAGCTCTTCTACAGAGGGCTCTCATTTTTTTTATCATGATTTTAGTGCCATCAATTTGAGTAGAGTGAATTCAGTAGGCAATAGAGAAATATATTCATTTGCGTTGGCTTCTCTTTCCTGCAGGTTGGTGTTGTGCACTTTTTTGGCCATATTGTCAATATTATCTCGTACTTGCCTGCCTTGGTTTCTTAAGCTTATGATTAGTCTATCTTCACAGGTATATGTAATGTTTAAGATTGTGATGAACCTTTGAACCAAATATAATGATAAATGCTTCATTTTAATTATTGTAGAAGACAATTTTACTTTTGTACTGTTGTAGCTATTAACCATAACTTTTACTAGCATTATTGATTGATTATAGTTTTTAACGTGGTTATTTTTCATGCAGACCAATGAACTGTAATTATCAATTGGCAGCTTAGCATTTTGTTTGCTTGTTGCATGGGTTTGTATTCAGTGATACCCTTCCTTTTGCTGGCTTTTCTCTATCATGCTACAATGATGAATATCTTATCCTTATCGGGTATATTTGATATGCTTCATTTAAGTATCTCATATCCTGCTGTCTGGCGAGCTCTAATAGGGAAGCCTGCAAAACAGTTGGGGGGGGAGGGGGGGGGTGGAGGCGCTCTCTCTGCTAACCGGGGGCAGCATCAAGCACAGAGAAGCTACTCTGATTGTCAGAGTAGTTTTTTCTTTTTTTCTATTTTTATTCTCAATCCAATTGTTTAGAAATGTTAATAATTAGATTATTCTTTTAAGCATGGATGTTAATAAAAACCTGCACAGAGCATATGACCCCAAATCTTTTTTTTTTTGTTTCTAATTTCTCATAATTAATATCAAATAAAACCTTATCATTGGTGTCTTATCACCTTCGCCGTCCTTTTCTTTGGGTAAGTTCCTTGATTAAAATGGTCTTCAGTTTGCATCTATTATAACTTATGTTGCTCAAGTAATTACTACATCCAATTTTGCCATTTTTTATGATTCCAGTGTAGTGACCAGTTGGGTCTGAGCCTTGAGTTAGGTTCTTTTACTATGTTTACTTTTTTGTTTGTTTGTTGTTTCTACTGAGACGAAGGGTAAACTAATTCAGTTTTGAGGAGACCATTAGTTTCTTTTGCAAAGAACGATTTTTGTTTTGGTTGCTAACTGATTTTAATTGGGCATTTTGGAGTATGTAAATTCTAGTCATAGCAATGCTGTATAAAGCCCATATTCTTTTATTTCGTTTTTAAGGAAATTATATATGGTTTGGTTCAACAAAATTGCTTCGGAAGCGTGGATATTCATTTCCTGCAAAATGTGTTCGGTGGAATTGTGTACTACCTTTTGTCAGAGGGTTAGATTGATTCACCTTTCTTGACATCACAGTAATTGCAAAAGTTGTTTTTATAGCTTCAACATAATGGATAGACTTGACTATGAAAAATCTTCACTTACAGATTTTTGTTGTTTGCTAACTTTGGGGCTTCCAATTGAAGGATTGAGACTGATTTGTGGATTAAAGAAATTTTTAAAGCTACCATTGCTTATCTTGAACTCAAAAATTACATATAAAAAATCGTTAGTTCTTAATAGTAAAAAAATCCACATTCACTATTGCTATATACACTTAACCTTTATATATGTGTAACACCCCGACCCTAACCGCCCGACCTGGGCTGGGGGTTAGTTCGGAAAACACAAATGGAGTGTATAAAATAAGCAAAAAAATTTAAACCGACTGACCAGGAGCTATAGACTCTGAGTGTGAGAGTCATAACATTCTTCTACGCACTACGAGCTTTAGTGCTCCGTTGTGCGTAGGTCAGAATAAACCTAATTTTATAACTTATTTGGATCGGTCCAACGTTATTTAATCGTTGGTTTCCTACGTACATATTGGATACCATCTCTGACGTTATTCCAATACGATCGAATCCGAATGTAGTTCTGCCTAACGGCTACTACATTCATTAAACATCAGAAAATTATATACGATAAAATACATATACTTTATATCCGAATAATCAATTCGGAATCAAATAGAAATCTTATAAATCATTGGAGTCAAATGGAAGTCAATAAAACAGTGAAATACACATCTCATGTAGGTGAGCAAAACACACATTCTAATCTATCATAGAGTAGAGTAAAACACACCACAGAGCATGTTAGATCATATCTGATCCTATCAGATAATATCATATTCCATCCAACCATATTGATCACATCAGATCGGATCGGAGTATATCAGATTACAATAGAGCATTTTAGTGTAATTCGGATCACCACAGAATATATCAAAGTAGATCAAATAGAAACATATAAGCATACATCATACCATAACAAAGTATATATCTTAATTAGTATATTACTAATTAAGATATGCATGTATATAACTTATATTAAATTAGAAGATCAGAAAAACGTACTCCCCTGCAGTTTCAAAAGTGACGATGTTCGAAGTTGCTCATTTCCTCATAGCATCTTTCTTTTAGGTCCGAAGATGATCGACAGAATCTCCTCTTACTCTGAAATACTTTCTCTTTCCTCGCCCGTAGGCTAAGGACAGAACCTCCCTTTAACCCGGAAACACTTTTCCCTTCCCGTGCCTGTAGGCGGCGGGCAGAACCTCCCCTTACCCAGAGACACTTTACCCTTCCCTCTCCCGTAGGCAACGGGCAGAACTTTCCCTTACCCCAAGGATGTTTCCCTTATATAGCATTGCTAACTCAAGGAGTGGACACTTCCATTGCGTTGATCGCCCTCGAATTAGCTAGTAACGCCTCTTAAATTACTCGAATCGGACTTAAAATAAGAGAGAAATGAAGAACAGAAGATGAGAAAATGTGGGAGAATCTCCCCTTACCCAGAGATATTTTATCTTTTCCACGCCCGTAGGCGGCAAATAGAACCTCCCCTTGCCCCGGTGTGTTTCCTTTATCTGGCATTGCTAACTCGAAGAATTGACACTTCCATTGCGTAGAACGCCCTTGAATTAGTTAAGAACGTTTTTTTAACGGAAGGAAACGGACGTAGAATGACTCCCGAAACTCTCCTTTTCTCTTGATGTTGTGGATGTTATTTATAGAAAAATTAGATAGATGTGAGGCTAACATGTGTCAATCCTATCCGCTTGCATCATCAATCTTATCCGCTTTGTCAGCAATCATATCCACTTTGTAATCAGTCTTATCCACTGCGTCGTCGATCCTATTCAAAATGATATTATTTTATTCAAATAATATCTTGACCTCAAAACGCGATAACTTCCAACCTTGATGTTGGAATCGCACGTTCTTGTTACCGATGGACTCGTGTTGACGAGCCCTTTGAAATAAGACCACGCATGGGTAGGTTATTCCGCACTTTTGTGTAGGTCCCGCCCATATGGCACGCTTCTTGTGGTTGTAGCTTTCGCTCCCGACCTCTGTTTTGCGCGTTCTTTGATTCGTTACACTCGTTACTACGAACTCTACCCGGATACGGGGATTTCACCTAATGAAACCCCCTAACACTGATCTCAAATTACCCTTAACCCCCCGGGTTAAGCATAACCGAAAAATGGGTCGTTACAATATGAATATTTGTTTTGCTGGCCACGTTGGGTTGTGGTAGGAGTTCCTCTGCACTGTAATTTTTTTGGTCTTTGTCGCGGTTGTTTCTTTTAGGTTCTCCTTTATGCTTCTGCCATTAATTATATAAACATGTATAGAATTGCATACAGTTCCTGCTCAAATACATCGATTTAATTTTTTTCTGCATGATTTCTCTATGTTATGCAAAATAGATATTTTATTATATGCTTGTCCAGAAACATTTTCTTTGCTTGTTGTATCATTCTTTTTTTTTTCTCTGGTTCATATTATGGTTGCCAAGTAGTTCATGTTATGGTCTAGTTCATTATCTACGAGACATATACATCCAGTCCACCTTCATTAGTGTCAAGAAGGATATTGTGATTGTGGAGTGACTCGTCTATAATCTAGAAACTTTTGGTTTCTTAACATGTGATCAAGGGTAGGGGTGGGTGTTTATGTGTATGTCTTTAGGCCCCGTTAGATGTAAGACTTGAAATGTTAGTGAAGCCCTAGGGGAATGATGTGTCTGGAAGGACTGGTTGTTTCTGTGCCTCTAATTAGTCATAGTGAACATATTTTGATGGAAAATACTTTTATGGATTGGTACTATGAATATTGACCCTGTGATCTTGAAAGGTGGTGATGCCATGTGGTAGTGTCCTTGTATCTTGTATTGTTCTTGTCTCTTTCTTGTGGAAGAAAAACACATTAGTATATAGTACTTTAACATTATTGATAGCTTACAATATTTCTTTATTTTTCCTTTTCTACAGAGTTTATCAATTTAGTGTATGTGAGTCCAATGAAGTTTATAATCGAGTAGAAAAGAGAACACTTGCACCTGAGCATGTTCTCAAAGCTTTAGGGGTATGTATATAATATTTAATTTACGAGGTTGAGAATTTGTGCTTTTATGTACATTTGTTCTTGTTTCATTGTTTTTATATGATATACTGTCTATCTACTGCAGAGATCCAGTTGCATGTTGTTGGGAAACGAACTCCACGCTTTCCTATTAGATATTCATTGGGCGAGGAGTGCAGGAATATATTGACTTCCATGCCAGATCTGGATACAATAGAAATTAATGTTAATCAAGTGGTAGTATTAGCTTCGGCAAAATCGTCATTGAGAGATAGGTCATCACAAGTTTCTTGCTGGCAGATCAAAATATTAGAGCATATCAGGGCTTCTCCTTATAGAAGAAAAGTAGCAAACATTATTTTATGTCTACTTGAGCTCCTCCTGCAAGTGGCAAGGACATTGAGAGGCTTCACAAGTCATCCATGCTTATAGTTCACAACTTGCTGAACATTGAAGAGCATTTAGTTTCAACTTTCTTTCCACATTTCATGTTTTTGTTGTCTAAATGTGATTACCCTTGTGCTGTTATCTGTGGCTGCTTTCCTTAGTTGAATGCCAATGCTGATGGTGCTTCGTACATGGGCTTTCATAGTACCAAGTTTCATACTCATGAAGATTTAATTTTTGAATCTTATAGATTGGGATGAGGATTTTTTTACTCAATTAAGGTATTTGGAAGATTTATTTGTAAATAAAATTGATTAAAGTAATAGTAGTGTATTTTTTCTATCTATTGTTCAAATGTTCAATTTTGTTTACTCTTGTTAATTGTTATAAAAAAATGTTGCTAATATTTTTAGTGACGTTTATGTCGTTAATTGTTATCGAAAAATATTGCTAATATTTTTAGTGACGTTTCTAAAGCGTCACTAAATCCTTCTTGCGATTTTCCTACATATATAGCAACGCTTCTAAACGTCATTAATTGTTATAAAAAAATGTCGCTATATTTTTAGCGACGTTTAATAAAACGTTGCTATTAATTATAATAGCGACATTTTGTACAAACATCACCACAAACGTCACAAATACTTTTAGCGACACGACCTTTAGCAACATTTGTATAAAATGTCGCTAAAAGTTTTAGCGACAATTCAAATACTTTCAGTGATGCTTTTAAAACATCGCTAAAACCAAATTTTTATGTAGTGCAGGGACATGTTGCTCAAGATTGGGCTGGATTACCTGGTGCTCTAGGTCACTGCGGACCATGCAGTGGTCTATTGGAGCAACATCATGAGGACTCCCTCTATGTGTACTCCACATTCACCCTTTGACATCCTCTCATAGTACATGAACTAGGACACTAGCATATGAATACATATCTACATAATAAGGTCTTAGCATGGTCACCCAGTAGCTATGTAGGGGTATAACTGGACAAAAGCCTGAGTAATTTTTCTTTGATACTTGAATTGCTTTTTCTAGTTTTAATTAAAGTCTAAATATTCTTCTTTTGATATAGTTTAATTATTTTGGGTAATCTAATTAGTTTCTTCAATTTTGGTTTCCTTTTTAATTGAGTTTGCCTTAATTTATTTGAGTCATAATTTTTAGCTAGATTAGGGTTCATGTAATTCGGATTTGGTTTAATTTTCTGATAATACAAGTCTCAATGGGATCAACCTCGTATTTGATAGTCAATACTTTGTAATCAAATTTATTATAGTAAGAGGCAATAAGACAATATTACGAGGGACAATATCTCCCTCAATATTTATAATAAAATACTATCTCGATAAACCAAATATATAAATAAAAAAATAAAATTTAAAAATATGATTGTCAACTGTCAACTTTTGATTATCGACTCTCAATTGTCACATATCAATAAAAGGGGGGTTGTCGGCTTAGGAGAAGAATATGGTTATTGGTGCCTGAGAAAAAAGTGTCTCTGACATCGGAGAAGATAGGTCACCAGTGGTAAGACTCCATATCACCCAGCATCGACATCAACCTCCTTCTACTCCGAAGCTAGATACTACTTTTACTTGTACGTGACAATAATCAGCCAATAGTAAAAAAATTGGTAGTTGATAGTTACACATTTAAAATTTGTTTTATTTTTTTGTTTATCTATTTGGTTTGTTGATATAGTGTATTATAAAAATTGAGGGAGATACAATCACTCATAATGTTGTCTTAGACTCTTACTACACCTTTACTACAATAAATTTGTATATAAACTATCCATTATCAACTATCAACTATTGAATGTTGATTGTCGATTATCATTTGTCAGTTATCGTGAGCGTCATTTATGGAAGTACGAAATTTGTTCAACATTAGAAAAAACGTGGAATCAATAAAATTCACTTTGGTTTGAGTACATGGACATCTTTATAGGTCTATTTTTAAATATTTGAGCATGTAAAAAAGGCTCCATTGGCTAGTTTGTGGCCAACTTGTCAGATTCTAGGAAAAAATGAAGAGGAGACAATAGAGGAGGTGGAGGAGAAGGGGAAGAGGAAGAGGAGGAGAAGAGAGATGTGGGGGAGGAGGAGCAGACAAAGGTGAAGGCAGAGAAAGCTGAGTTAGTGGCTGAGGCGGCAGAGGCAAAATCGAAGCCAGTGGTAGATGTGGAAGAGCTGGAGCCATGGCAAAGGGAAGGCAATGGATTGGTGAAATGAAAATGAAGAAAATAGGGGATGGGTATTATAGATATTTTTTGTCATATGTGTGGTTGTTCACATGTGCACAAGACCATTGTTAGTATTACACTAAAATTAGTGGCATTCCTTCTAATGTGGTGTAGGCGGCTTGTTGGGCTTGGGCTTTGACTTGATTCAACGAGATGAGAGTTGGGCTTTACGGTCGTTCTTTCTTAGGCTTCCTCCCCATAGCATTTCTCCTTGTTCACTTGTCAAAGCAAAACCATATCTTCATCAAATTTGATGAGTTTGACAATTAAAATTTAATCATGTACTCTCTCCATTCCGTATTTATAATTACATTTTAAAAAATATTGTTTGTTATTGAATGGTAAAAATTACATATGGGAAACTAAGCTTGTGATACTCTTTTTTAAGTACCCCAATCAAACAAAATGGAGCTATTACATAAAATAGAGCTATAAATATGAAACAAAAATTTAGGCCAAATAGAGCTATTAATTTATGATGAAGGGAGTATAAATATAGTACATTTAAACACATCGATATGTCCAAATGCTACTTAACAATCATATATTAAAGTGAATCAAGTGGTATATCTACATATTAAAGCTAATCAATTGATACATGATGATCTAGCTCTCCTGACATCACAACAGTAGTCGTCACATATATAATAGTACTAGTGCCGTTAGAGTAAAAAAATAGTAGCATTAAGAACAACATTAATGGCAGGAGTGCAGAACCATATTAATTTCACTGATAAAGTAGTAATTATTGTTAAGTACTTCCTTACTATTATAATGTATTATAGTTACATTATGAAGGACTATTGGTTAGGCTAAAAGACAAAGAAGAACATCATTATCATTTACTCCCTTTATCCCACATTAATAACTCCCATATGGTTTTTTAAAATGAACTATAAATCATATAGAGCTATTAATATAGGAAGGAGGGGGTATAAAACAAAGTAAAACAATAATTATGATAATATTGACAGCAACAACTAGTACGACATTACTATTCGTTGTGCATATTATATCATAACCCTATTACGTAGATCTTATCTTTTGTTAGGCTGATGTTAATTTTAATAACTACAATGAAGTGTTGATTGGGACCGGAAGAGTACTCATGAGTTCGCGTATTTGCCAAGAGAATCTGCATAGTTAAATTGATGCCATGGACAAACTACATCGATCGTTTCATTAGAAAACATATATATTAGACTACTAAGAGTTTCAAGAAGATGAAGGTGAAAATAAGAGGAGGAAGTCATGGAAGCCTCCCCTATGTTTGTTGCCTTTGTTGTGGGTTTTCTGACATGGGTAGTTTACATCTACAATCTCTTATGGTTGAGGCCGGAGAAAATAAGAAATAGGCTTAGGAAGCAAGGGATTACAGGTCCTCCACCTTCAATCTTCTTTGGAAATGCACTCGAAATCATGAAGAAGACCGAATCAACATCTGCAGAATCTAAACAAGACACAGATCACACGGGGCTGCATGATTATCTCTCTTCCATCTTCCCTTACTTCGAATCTTGGAGAAAGGCTTATGGTATGGGACATTCTACCAAATTAGAAAGAATCTCCTCCACTAAGGAGGTAGATAGTGTTTGCTCTTTTCGTTAATTAAGGGTGTCTGAGTTCTTTGGACCTAACTAGAAGGGGCAGGGTAACCGGCCTCTTATAGCACGTCCTCAAGTATGTAAACACCCTAATGTCACATACATTGGGCAAGCCAAGATGTAATCCCTATGGGAAGAAGCCAATGAAAATCACCTGATTAATTATTACTGATTTGAATTTGTAGGTCCAATTTTTTTGTACACAATAGGTAGCATGCCTGTATTGTTCATCAGTGAGCCAATCGTAGCCAAGGAAATGCTGCAATGCAGCTCACTTGACCTAGGGAGGCCCTCATACCTAAAGAAGAATGCAAGTGCTTTGGTTGGCCACAGCATTATCTCAATGAATGGTGAAACATGGATGCAACAACGGAAAATTATAGCTCCCGAGTTCTTTGTGGACAAGGTCAAGGTAATTAAAGTTTGTTCCATTCCTTAGTTTGATGGGATCATTTCAAATTCAATTATAGTCAACTAGTGATTCATATAATAGCAAAATGATGGGAGGTATGTCATGTTAACTTAAATATTAAGGACAAAATTGTGATGTATGATGAATGAAGCATGCTACAGGGTATGGTGGACCTGATGGTAGACTCACTGGATCCGTTGTTAGCATCATGGGAATCTAAGGTTGATGCTGAGGGAGGAAGTGCTGATATAAGGATTGATCTGGACTTGAAAAAGTTCTCCGCTGATGTAATAGCAAGGGCATCTTTTGGAAGCAGTCACTCCATGGGGAAAAAGGTGTTCTTAAAGTTTAGGGATCTCCAAGAAGCCTTGGGCAGACGAAGTCTTGCCGATGGCTTCCCTGGTTTGAGGTTAGTTTCTTTCAGTAATAAGTGGTTGAACTCCGAAAAAAGTGGCATTAATTTTAAAATAGATAATACTTCATCTATCCTTACATTAATAGCTCTATTTGATTTTTTAAATAAAATAATTTTAATTTTTTAAATAAAATAATTTTAATTTTTTAAATAAAATAATTTTAATTTTTTAAATAAAATAATTTTAATTTTTTTAAAAATTAAATAGAGCTATTAATTTGAGATGGAGAGAGTAATATTTTTTTATCTAAAAACTTAAGCAATAGCTTGACCAGTCTCTATATCATATCAAGTAATCCTTCCGTCTTAAATTAATAACTCTATTTGGTAATAAAGTTTATTTCATATTAATAAGTTCCATTTGGTTAAATTTAAATTTTTGAGTACTTAAAAAAGAGTAGTATAAGCTTATTTTTCTTTCTTTTAGATGTAGGTTTTACCATTCAATAAAAATTATATTTTTTCTAAATATAACTATTAATACGGGACAGAGGGAGTAGCGTCACTTAATAAACAAGATTTTTTTGTCATTTTCTACCTTAATCTCTTCAATTTTTTTTTTGTTTTTACCATATAATCATTTTTTTTAATTTCTTAATATGATTTACCTTAGATATCTCCCCACTAAGACCAACAGAGATATTTGGAGGCTTGACAAGGAAATCAAGGCTTCAATTTGGGAAATGATGAAGAAGAGATGTTCAACGTCAATGGGAGAGAATGACCTTCTAGAGGCCATGCTGAATAGTATTGAGGATGGTAGAATTCCAGTTAAGGAAGCCCAAAACTTCATAGTTGACAACTGCAAGGGTGTGTACTTTGCCGGCCATGAGACCACTGCAACTACTCTAGCGTGGACAATGGTGCTCCTCGCCTTCTTCCCAGAGTGGCAGACGCGCATTCGCGACGAGGTCGGAGAATTATGTGGCGGGCAGATGCTCAATATAGACATGCTAAGCAAGATGAAAGTGGTAAGGCCCTTTATGCTCTCTTCAGGGTTCAGCTTATTTCTTCATTCCATATGTAACCAATAAATCAAATTCTACAGGAATAACTTGTTTAAACCATTTTACTATGAATTCGATAATAAAAATTTATCAATAAATAGGGCTATAAAAAGTTGATCATTTAAGTTCGTCTTACAATATATTCTTATGCATTATTCAGAATAACCTTTGAATAAGCATGTTGGTCATTGGATTCTTCTAAAGGAACCGGGTCATTCAGTAGTGTACCCCCATAGCTCAGTAGGCTAAATAAGCTCGTTCTTGGTGATTGATTGGAGGCTCTTTATTAATTAATCTACATCAGTGTGCTTGTTCCATATCAAAACAATTGAAATACTATATAGATTACCCTCCTATTTAAATATTATACGAGTAGTTGTTAAAATTGCAATATAATAAAGAAAGTTGTCTATTATAGTTGATCCATAATTGAATGATCCGCCTGGTCCATTAGAGGATCACAATAAGGTTCTCACGTGTAGTAATAGTTTCCTAACTCTTATGTTCTTAAATAGGTTACAATGGTACTCCAAGAAAGCATGAGACTGTACCCAGTCACCCCCTTTGTTCAAAGGGAGGCTCTCCAAGACATCAAGTTGGGAAACTGGGAGGTTCCAAAGGAGACCAACCTTTGGATAGCACCAGTCCTTTTGCACCGTGACACAGAATTATGGGGTCCTGATGCCGGAGAGTTCAAGCCAGAGCGTTTTGCAAATGGCGTCGTCCACGCTTGCAAGGTACCCCAAGTGTATGTACCATTTGGCAATGGCCCCCGGGTCTGCATAGGCCAGTCCTTCGCCATGACGGAAATGAAGATACTTCTTTCCCTGATGTTGTGTAGGTTTAGCCTCTCTCCCTCTCCTAGTTATCGCCATTCTGTGTCCTTCAGATTGGTTTTAGAGCCAGAAAATGGGGTGAGTCTTGTGTTAAAGAAGATTTAGTTCAATTCTGTTGCTTTCATTGTACAATAACAATTGGGTATTTGTATTAATAACCCTTTCTTATGGAACATCAACCTAAAATATATATGAGCAGATCAATAGTACAAAGGGCAAATATTCAAGTATTTGATGCAGCTGTACTAGGGCTTTTCTATTCTTGTCTTCTTAAATTCTCAGTGACGATTTGATCCGATGAAGATATACTTGTATCAAACTACTCCCTCCGGAATAGTTTTATTTGAAAAAATAATATTTTTATTAAATTGTGACATACATATAAGAGAAAATAAATTTATAATATTCTTTTTTAAGTATTTAAAATAAGATAAAATTATTAATATAAAATAAATATTTTTTACTAAATATAATAATTAATTTAGGATGAAAGAAATATTTTTTACTTATATGCGCCTAGAAAATATAAGTATAACTTCAAGATACCTGGATGTTAATCTTCTATAAAGTGAAGCCTTTGCGTATGGTCAACATTGAGCTGTAGTTAAAGAGATTACTCTCTGACATCTTTGTCAAGCAGTGTGTTTACACGTGTGAAGTAAAATATTTCTTCTCAACACCGATTCTTCTTTTCTCTCTCTCACTCATTTATGCCTACCATATAGTGCAAAGGTTTTTTATGTAGGTCTTGTAATACTTGTAGTTATCTAGCCTAAGATACAAATATTTTATATTTTTAATTTTTTAAAATATTCTATAAAATTAGAGTTTACACAAAATTTTAAAAAATTAGACTAAAATACCCCTACAACAAGGGCTAGGCATTAAACTTGTGTAACCCGTCGGTGACAAAGCATAAGTGAAGAGGAGATTGGACCTAAGTGACGATTTGTAATTCCTACCTAACAATTCTCAATTTTCATCTAGTTATTGTTAGCCTCCATCACTTTATCGGCGATTGCGCTTCTCTGATTTATGTCCAAACTATAAAGGAGAAGATGAAACTTGCAACTCAAAAGAAAAACATGGGGGACTAGTTGGGAAGAACATGAATATATAAGAATTGAGATGGATGTAAATGTTAAAAAAGAACTTTGTGGAATAATCATGATGGCCCCCTACCTTACTATGTAAAGAGGGACATATGCAAGTTTTATTGTGTAGAACATCGTATATAAGCATGTAAACAATCTTAGAAGCTTTTATCCCCAACTTGATGAATACTTGTATCAACAAAGTGTATTATTAATAACACATATTGTTGACATAATGTGTTATTATATACGTGATATGAACCACATCATATTATAGGTAGTTGACAAATATCATGTTATCGTATATGCAATTTTGGATTATATCGTATTATGGGTCACCGGCTCAAAGAACACATATCATGTTATTATTAACACGATATGGTGAATATCATATTATCATATATGTGACATGAAGCATATAGTATTATGGGTCACAAACTCAAATAACACATATTGTGTTATCGTTAACATGATATGGTGAATATCATGTTAGCTTATGTGTGATATGGGCTACAATATATTATTGGTCGCTATCGCAAAGAACAAATATTTTGTTATTGTTAACATAATATGACACATCATATTATCAATAACATGTATTATTGATATATCGTGTTATCGTTGATGCAATATGAGCCACACTATAATAAGAGCCCCATTGTCCATTATGTTAGAGAATGAGTTGCTGATGTCGAAGAAAGGATATTTTTTATCCAGAAAAACTTATGAAGAGTAAAAAAATCAAGAAGTGAGGGGTTTTACAGCCTCTAACAACCGCCTTTGCATCACTATCAGTGATTTGCTTTTGGTGAGTTGTTGATGGTAACTCACCGCTAGTGACACCTCCCCACTAAAACAAGCACCTCCCTCAACCCAAATTGTTCATTATACTTGGGTATGGCTTCATTTATGACCTAAGGGTATTTTTTGTCCTAAACTAGGTCATATAAGATTAAGTGTTAAAATCTAGATAATATGGAATATTTGTATCTTAGGCTAAGTAATATGAAAAAATCTCTTTCTATTTTTCTTTAATAAATTTTTTGTCGTAAATCCTATACTAAATACATCATTGAGATACCCGACGGTGGAATGTTACTGCTATATTCAGGATAGAGACTTGAATGATCAAAAGCAAGCAAAAAAGGAGGAAGAAGAGAAGATAAGAGAATAGGAGGGCTGTAAGATATGTAAATTTTACAGTTTTCTAATTACTATCAATTTTTTAATTTTTTTGGTTCATTTTAATTTTATTGGTGTGATGGGTTGGTTTAAGCATATTTTTTTGTATATTTTAATTTTAGTGGGAAAATATTAGGTACCTAGCTTAATCCACCAAGAGTCATACTAATTGGTGTTATTTTTGCCATTTAATTCCTTAATTAAGGAAGTGGGCCCCACCTTGGGACCCACATCTATCTCGGAAGGAGTGTCAACCTCTTGGGCCGCTAACCCTCTCTTATCTATCTCCAGTCGATACTTTGTCTATCATGGTTATAGACAATGACCTCATCTAGCTGTTTGTCCAAGATCCGATTAGTTTTTAAATTTAGATTGCATTCTTATATAAAGAACATATTTTATTTCTGCATAACTATTCTTAAGTATTTTTTTCTTATATTTAAATTATTAATAATATAAATATACTCATATTAATGTTAGGGAAAATTATTTAAATAATAATTTTTAAAAAAATTAATTACTAAACTAACCCGCTATGGGAAATATTTCCCAAAATGGTGTTATTTTTTGTCACGTAGACGTTAGCTAAGAGTTGACACCTACATGGCTTTAAAAAAAAATTATTTGATTTCATTCTTTAGAAAGACGAAATAAAGTTTAAGTTAATTTTGTCATTTGGAGAGATAAAATTGTATGAAAAGGGTGAATTCGTCGCTTGAAACGATAAAATCACCTGGATTCGTCGTTTCAAATGATGAATTCACTGTAACGGACCAAAATTGAGACCCACTTGGAGGTTGATAACAATGACATCAATGGCCCGATTCCGGCAGGGTTTGGTAGGCTCTCCAAGCTCGTCCTGTTCTTCTCTTGGCAAACAAGTTCACTGGGCACATCCTCGAGAGCCTTGCCTAGTGCTCCAGCTTCCAGGGCCCTGGATCTCTCTTACAACAACCTTTTCCGGCCAATTCCGCCGAGCATCAGCTAAAAAATCTCACCAAGCCGCTTCTGCTGTCCAAGGAGTTCTCAAGCTTCCTGCCGGTTGAGCCGGAACAGACTCGCCAGGCCGATTCCATCCCAAATGACAAGACCCTACATGGCTGTCGAAAGCAACTTGCAGAAAGTCATCCGCCAGTGCTCCATATGCGGGACGAAGTTTAGCATGGGGCAAGCTCTTGAGTGGGCATATGAGGTGATACAGGTCGGAACAGCAATTGCCAGAGCCGCCCTGCGACACCATTGACATGGGTAGGTTGTAGTAGTCCACCAGACTGACGTCGTAGAAATCAAGCCTGGGTGAGCCGGTGAGAGTGAACTCCGCTAGCGTGGCGTCTGATGAAGTGCCACTGCCCAAGCACTCCACGGCGCCAGAGCCATAGTCCGTGGTGGCGTAGGAGAATTTGTTCATGGTGGGGTCCACGGTGCAAAGTGTTCAGCCCCAGAACCGGCCCGACTAGTTGCTGCGAGAGCTACCGCGACTTGCTCTTCTAGAGGGCAAAGCCTGTCATCTTGATCGGCGCCGTGAGTGGTAGAGGAGCCATACACAAAGGAGCCCCCCTCATTCTACGTGAGCTAGTAAGAAGGACCTGCTTACACCACCCTGAGCAGGTCCTTCTCTCATCACCTCGACTCCAGCAGCTCTCTGTTGCTTCCAACGGAGAGGACCCCTCTGGCGGTCTTCCTCACCGAGCTTGTCTCCAACGAGTTCACGTCTAGGTTATGCTGCTTGATCTGCACTCTTCACGTGGTTAGTGACCGGATTGCGAGGAACTGAAGATCGGAGGTGTAAGCGACCATGGTGATCTTAGCTTGTGGGTCAGGTGGTTGGCAAACTCCATCTTCCATAACCTGCAAGGTTGAGGTCCAGGCCCTTACCCCTCCCTCAGCATCGTCAGCGTCTTCAACCTTCACTATTCCTCCACCCGGCCCTCTTCCACGCACCCACCCAGGAGGAGTCCTTACTCCAACGTGTTCTTCTTCACCATCACCTCCTGCTTCAGCTACACTCCCGTTCTCATGGGATCCTGGTGCCAAACCCCGCCCCTCTGCTTCTCCTGCTGCAACCCTCTCGTTAGTGTCTTTGGGGGTGATGGTGTCGGGTTCAAGTTCATAGTGGTGGGCGGGGTCCAGTTCATTAGGGCTTGGTCGACATTGAGGACCGGCCCATGATGGAGATCTATGATCCGGCATCGGACTCCTAGGAGCTCGCGCCACTGCTTCCTACTGACTTCTGCTAGGGGAACTCCTCCCAGTGACTCTCCTCCGCCCTCTTTCAGGACAAGTTCTTCGTCTTTGGCATCTCTCGGGCATTGTCTCCGCCTTCGACCTGGGGGCCCATGAATGGAGTCGTGTCCTCATCCTCCGACCCCCTGAAGTCCTCTTCTCCTTCCTTCTCCCCTGTCAGGCTCACCTCGTGTTGGACGGCCTCTACAACGCCCCTCGTGGGCCCTATAACACCCCGCTTTTCGATTACGTCTAACCAAGGGGGTTAGAGGTAATTAGTTTTTTTTAATAAATTATAAATAGTTTTAACCGTTAAAAACCTCCGTATTTGAGTAGAGCTCGAAGAAACGAGCATAACGAATCAAAGAATGGGCGAAATGGAGGTCGGGACCAGAAGTTACGATATTTGAGAAACGTGTAATATAGATGAGACCCACTTAGAAAAGGCACGATTTATTGCTTTAAGTGGGTAAGTATCGAAGGGCTCATCGATACAAGTCCAACGGTACCTAGAATGCGTGAATCCGAATCCGGGGTAGGAAGTTACGCGCGTTTGAAGATTTGTATTTTAAAAAAAAAAAATTTGTGACGCGCGTGCAACAGACGCGCGCGGTGCTAGCAATCGCGTCATGCATAACGTGCGGCAGCGACGCATGGTCACCACATGCGTTACGCGCGGGTGATGCACCACGGGAAATGGAGTACGCCGCCATTTCTGCGGTGCCGAATTTTTAGTGTGGCGCGGCGCCGCGGTTTGAAATTGCGGCGCGCCACAGTTTTTGGCGCGCTGGGGCCTATATAAACCCCATTTCGATTCAATTTTTCGACCAGAAGTTCTCCTTCCCCGTTTCTGACCGTTCTGAAGCCGATTAAGGCTGTTGAAGACCCATTTCCTACTAAATTGAGTGTGCTCTACGTAATGGAGCGGCCCTTTCTTCAAGTTGGAGTTTGTATAAGGAGGAAAATGCCCCAAGACAAGGAGAGGTTCTGCCTGTTACCTTCGAGCATTGACCAATTTCGTTTTCTCTGTTTCTGGTCATCCTAACTCCAATTTAGTTGATTCAAGAGGCGTTCTTGACTAAATCGAGTATGTTCTACGTGATGGAGGGTTTTGTTTTCTGAGTTAGTGATCGTATAAAGAGGAAACACCCCAAGATAAGGAAAGGTTCTACCCGTACCGACTAACTTTGTTTTCTCTGTTTCTGGCCATCCTAACTCCAATTTAGTCAATTCAAGAGGTGTTCTTGACTAAATCGAAGGTGTTCTACATGATGGTGGGTTCTATTTTCTGAGCTGATGATCTTATAAGGAGTAAATGCCCCGAGACTAAGGGAGGCCCTGCCCGAACACCGAAACAAGAAAAAGAGACCCAGACCAAGACGGGGTTCTGTCCGTAGATACCGATACCGTACGAGTTATGATGGAAGTAAGCATTTCTGATCTTTCGTTGTAATTATAGAACAGCATGTGCTAAGTTATGATGTGTGTTATGCTACGATTTATATGTTTGTTGTGCTATGTGCCTATATGTCATGTTGTGTGCCTATATGCCATGATGTGTGCTTTATATGCCATGACGTGCGCTTTATATGCCATGATGTATGCTTATATGACATGTGTGGTCTCACTCTAGGGTAGAGCGAGATGTGTAATTTGTGTTTTCAGTCTCGGCTCAATGATAGAGCAAGACACGTATATGTGATTATGATCCCGCTAGGTGGTAGAGCGAGATGTACGTTTTTGGTTTATTAACTTCCGCTTGACTCCGATATATGATGAATTTTTGTAAATATCAGTATATGCGTATTTTAACGTATATAATTTTGTGACGATTGTTGTATATAGTAGCTGTTAGGCAGAACTACGTTTGGATCCGATCGTATTGGAATAATATCCAATACATACGTAGGCAACCAACGACAAGGCATCGTTGGCCCGATCCAAATTAATTATAATTATATGTTTTAATTCTATTTTACACACGATGAACTATGAAGCTTCATTGTGTGTATGCATTCATTTCAACCTAAGTCTTCGTATGAGGAAGCTTTAAAGCTCCGTAGTACGTAGATGAACGTTGTACCTCTCGCACACAGACTATGATTCCTGACTCAAAGAAAATAAAATTTTTCTATTAGTGATTCTGTGGACCCGGCTCGGGTCTGGTCGTTACAGGCCCAGTTTCAACCTCTGGAAGGTCGACGATCGGACCATGGAGTTCAGCCAGATCGCTGTCATGCCCCAGGAGTTGCTCCACTGCCTCTTCGAAGGCGATGAGGACGAGAAGTTCACCAGCCTCAAGTGCGTAGGGCTGGGTGACCTGTTCTACGTCTTCAACGAGGAGCCCCACCGGACATACCCAGCCTGCGTATGCGAGATTGGGTTGGATGGGCAGTGCTAGTGGCGAAAGATACCAAAGTTACCTCACCCAGTGAACCGGTTTTGTCAACTTTTGCTCCATGATGCCTCTGGACTCTATCCTCCCCAACGTGGAAGGCAACATGTTTATCTGATGGGTTTCTTCTTCATCTTCCGGCCACTCTCTGCTGTCAGCTCATCTAAGTCGGCCACCTTGTAGCCTCCTCTCAGCTAACAACCTCCTCTCTGCTGTTAGCTGCTGGAGCCTCCAGCTTCCTCGCCATCTCCCCCAACATGTTGGTGCTGCTTATGCATGGAGAGGTGCTCTCCATGCACTTCTTAAAAAAAAAAATTATGTGAAAAAACGAAATTAACTTAACATGATTTTATCTTTTTAAAAGACAAAATTACTTAAATTTTTTTAGTTAATACGATTTTGTCATTTGGAAGGCCGAAATCAATTTAAACTTCATTTTGTCCTTTCAAATGATGAAATCATATGAAATTTTTTTAAAAAAAGACCACGTAGGTTGGCTGGCGCCTACGTGGTAGAAAGCCACACCACTTTGAAAAATATTTTCTAAAGTGAGTTAATTTGGTAAATATTTTTTAAAAAATTATTATTTAAATAATTTTTCCTTAATGTTATATTTGAGTTCTTTATTAAAGTTATTTACTAAATATTTTTTTGTCTCACATTAATAGTTTTATTTGGCATTTTAAAATAACTTTATATGTTTATTAATAATACAACAAATAAAGAAGATAACATATATAAGTCTAAATTATAATTATATGCTAAGTTACTTAATCTAGAGATCCTTACGCCCTACTAATTAGTCATAGTCGTTAGTACCTCACTCATTCTCTCCAATTGCTTCAACCCTTACCCAATCCCCCCAAGAGGGTATGTACACAGATAATAATCGTATCCATCAGTATTAGACTTCGTTTACATACACTAAAAACCGATCCGATGAACAAATTATTGATGGACATATATATATATATATATATATATATATATATATATATATATATATATATATATATATATATATATGTACAAGCGTTGTCCATCGGGCCAAAAACCTTACTTTTAAATGTGTTAAATTTTAAATTTTACGTCCCCTTCGATTCCACCTGTAGGCTCTCAATTGTTTAAAAAACAATGTTGGAGTCCTCAACGGGTTAGATAAAGCGAACCTTCACATCAGGTCCAAAATTTGAAAACCACTCATATCAATGGTCCTCTTTACAATCTTATATCAATGGTCCTCTTTACATCTCCATGTCCAACTCTAATGGGCCACTGTTGGGCTCACGGTGCACAACCGGCTCAATGGCCCACTGGAAACTCATACAACAGAGGGAACCTATACCGCGGTGGCAGGTGAGGTCACGATATGTCGGCAACAAGTGCAACCCCATGTAAATGTGGAGGCCCATTCTCCTTCTCCTGCGAGGTACATAGCTATGGGTCCAACAAGACAATCTACTCCTTACAAAGTGGGCTTTTCTCCCCAGTCCACACCGTCACAACAAGAGGAGGTCCGGAGTGCTTTCACCAAATGCCACTCTTTCTTACTCAATCTCAGTATTAATTGTCTAAATTTTTAAAAAATATTTTTATATTATATTAATTTTAAAAATAATAATAATTTATAAGTAATATTATTGTGACATTAACTTTTACAAGTTAAAACTCTATTTTATTATTTCAACATCATTAATGAGTTATGCTTAATTTTTGGGCCCTTGAAATAGTGAAGTAGAATTTTGACGTATAAAAATTAACCTCACTTAAACAATTTTCTTATTTTTTATTTAATATTAATAATTTTATTTAATTTTTTAAAATAAACTAGTTTTAGTTTGTTTTAAAAGCTAAATAGAACCTTTAATGTGGGAACGGAAAAATAATTTTTCTTAAATGATAGGATCTACAATTAAGAGAGTAGAAAATAATTTTTGTTATACTTTTTTAATCATTTAGCTATTAATATAAGACAAATTTTGTTGGCAAGCATAGTAATATTAAAAGAAATTGATTTATTAAGTTTTGTACTTCATCTATTAATTTTTTATTTTATCTCCTAATTATTATAAAAAGATATTGTAAAATGAAATAATGAATATAAAATATTTTTATAAAATCAAGCAATTAATAGAAAACAAAGAAAAATTTCTTTTAAAATATGGGTACTACAATACCACCTATTATTAACTAAAATTACCTAAAGAATTATAGATAGTGATATTCCCACAACAAAAACTCATACTACAAGAGTTTTTTTATTGAACTTCATAAGTGAGCCTTACACAAAGTTCAAATGGGCTTACTTATCTAAGTCAAATCAAAACTCATGTATGAGTTTTTGATATGAAAATATTATTTTCTAAAAATCATAATAACAATATTTATTGACATATTTTTTATAATTGATATTTACCTAAATTCATACCTAAAAAAGGGCGTGTAGAGTTGAGAATCAAGATGGATTATTGGTTTATTCTATGAGGGTTGTTTACAAGAGAATGGGCTCACACGTAATTGTGTGAGCCTAGGCATCTTTAACTATTGGATTTTGATTCGACATAACGTCTTACGTAGGGGCAAGCAAGCCTTGAGTAATATGAGCCATCATATCTAAATCTGGCAGCTTAAAATGCCTAGTATGTGAGCCGAGGCTCTTGTAAAGTTTTTCTTTGTTCTAGAAGTTTGGAACCAAGTTGATGTAAACATGTATGGAAACTTGTACCCCAAGTTAGAATAGTAATTAGCCAAGGACTTTGTCTCTCAAAACAAACAAAAAATACTAAACCATTTTGTTGTTGACACCTTATACTAAACACAAGTCATAATACAAGAATATTCAAAAAGAGTTATCTTAAGTGCGCACTTGATGGCATTTTAATGGGTGTGCACCAAACACTAAGCGGCCGCACAAATTTGATAGTATGGTGCTAAGGCACAATCGTATCGAGATGAGCCAAGGTGTATATTAACTTTTTTATTTAAAATAATAATAAAAATCAAAACCAAGTTGAAATATCCAAATCATATTATTATATAACCAAATATATGTGACCATTTTTTTCAATTATTTTATTCATATTTTTTACCCTTAATTTTTATTTTACTTATATTTTATATCCTTATATTTTTTAATACAAATTTGAATTAGTATGCAGTTCGAAGACATTTTTGTAAAATTATTTACTTAAAAAATTCTTCTAGATATCTTGCCATATATCAATACAACATGAGGGGCTCATATGGCACTGATTATATTTTTTTAGTTTATATTAATTATAACTTTATAATGTTATATTTTATATTTTTAAACTTAGATTTGCACATTCTTGGTATTTTAAATTTTTTTTGACAAACTCTATCAAATGAGATCCTACACAATTATAATTTTTAGAACTTTTTTGTGGGCTCCACTTATACAACATACTTCCCAATATATTTTATTTGCCTATATTATACTCCCTCCATCCCAAAATAAGTGCCCTATTTAATTTTTAAAAATGAACTAATTTAACTTTATTTTAAAAAAATAAATAAGATACTTATTTTAAGATCAGGGAGTACATGTTTAGATTTACATATATTTTAACACCCTTAGAAAACTTTTGAAGAACTCCATCAAATAAAACCCACTGCTAAACTAGTTATAGTCCTCTTTTTGATATGAATATTGTGTTCTATGACACATGGCTCTTTGATACTATTATTTGCAACTTATGACATAATATTTAACTTATAAGTTGCCTACTATTAATGTATTTACATAAACAAAAAGTTTGTATATATTATTTATATTCATTATAATTTTGAAAACATATTTACAATAACAGCATGTAAGGGAGACTTTTGTTCCATATATATTTTTTAAATTTATTTTATTTTATCTTATTTAATCCATATCTATATACATTTATGCAATTGGGCTAGTTTCAATAAATATAATTGTCGACCAATATAATAAACTAAATTATAATGTAATTGTCATCCCAAAGTACCAGTTATTCAACATTTTCCACTTGGTTAAGCAAACATGGGGATGGTCTTGACTCCAAATTTCAGCGGTATAGCTTCCCTGCTTCCCTGTATCTGCAAAATCAACCAAAAATTATGCTTAATAACTTAATCACAGTAGATCTAGATTAACCAGATCATATCATGAAGTAACCGACCAAATTAGTAAACTTTTGAACAGTGTTTTGTTAGCTTCTGAAACTTCCAAGTTTCAACTCAAGCTAGCAGCATCCCAGAAAAAAGGCACCGCAGGGAAAGCCAAAGTGAAACATCTTTGCATGCGTTATAAATAGCGTTGGCGCTGTTCATCCTCCCTTGCTCTGCAACTTGCTTCCTCCCCCGCGTGAACCTTCCGACTTTCTCCGACTACTTTTCGTGATATCAAAGCAAAAGATCAAGTAATTGTGAGATTGGAGAGAGACCCAACAATGGATTCCCTCGTTCTGACCGACCCACTTCGCCTCTCTGCCGCCTCCGGCCACCACCGGGCCGGTCACCCCTCCTCTTCTTCTTCTTCTCGCCTTTCTCTTCTGCCGCTGTCCTTCGGTGTCTCTGTGTCCAACGATGGTCCTCGTCGGATCTCCTTTGTGGCTGCCGCTGGCCGGATGAATGCTGTTATGCCAAGTTCAACTCCGGTAACTGGTTTTTTGGTGTTAATTTTATATGAGCATGCATGATTTTATATAATTATCATCGCTTATCTGCAATTTGGGTCCTGGCAGTTTAATCTTATTCTGGGTCTTGTCTTATCTGATTAAATAATGCCCAGCATGATTAGTGAGCACGATTTATTGACTGCGGATCTTATTTATAGTTACGTTGACTTGTTCTTTTGAAATTATTTTACCAACATGCTATGATCCGGTGCGGAAGATCTTTCACTGAATAATTTATTAGTTTTTTAAGACAAGGACCGAACTTGGAAAGAGGGTACATGACAATTAAGAGGTTATTCTCCTCTGTATTATTATATATTTATATGGATATGCTAAATTGAAGTGCAAGAGAAAGGGAAGACAAAATTTATTTTATTGTCTTTACAATCTCAGGAATTTCAGCCATTTGCCTTTCACATTTGAAAGTTTTCATTGTTTTGAATTTCTTATGCTAGCTTCATTAGTATTCCACATGTTTGGATTGTATGGGGAGAAAAAACAAGCCATCATATGATTCACTGCTATCAAACAATGCTCATTCCGTTTCCCAAGGAAATGTTCCATATTCTCATGCATGGCTAAAATCATAAATTATACTTGTAATGCAGTTTATCTTTATTTGTGATAATTATTTTATATCCTTGTATGCTCATCACAGCCAAGGGATAGGATGCACATAGTAGGCGATTTTATGACTAAAAAGAAACATTTAATTGTAGTGAAGCCTACAACAACAGTTGATGAAGGTACCATCTGGAAGTCCTCAATAAATTTTGTTGAAAAATTTTATTGATGATTTTTTTTTATATATCTTTGTGTTGATAATTACAGCATTGGAGATGCTTGTTGAGTACAAAATTACAGGTTTTCCTGTGATTGATGATAACTGGAAACTGGTGAGTAATTTTAGTTTGGACTTGTCTAATTTAGTACAATTTGTTGGATTTAGCTTGAGCAGCTTACTGAGTACAATTTTTGTGGGGAAGAAGTTACCGTCCTTAGTTTGTTGTTATTTGTGGAGTGAAATCACTTCATCTTTTTTGTTGCTTGTGCTGTGCAAGTGACAAATTAAAGGCATGCTTGTTTACTCAGGTCTCACTGTCTTTTTGGCATTAGTGTACTTGTTGATAAATAACAATAATTTCATGAAAGAAAATTATCTAAAGGGTTTGCTGGGAAAAAATTTAAACTTGCTGCATTACTCTCTTTCCATTTAGTATCATATTCATTCTCCATTTTACACCTTATTACAGCTATTTAGGATCTACAATCTGAATTTTTTCAATATTTGACTATGCTATACTCAAAGATAAAATATTTGTGAGATATGTTGCCAACAAATTTATTTGGATTTGCTTCATTACTCTGTCCTTTTTCAAGGAACCATCATGAGATGATAGGTTGAACAAAATTGATTGAAAAAATATTCTAACACAAAACTAGTCTCAAAATATTATTTTTTCCTATATAGAAGCATGTATATCATTGAAATATGTTGAAAATTCTATCTTTTTCATGTTTTTAAATGCCTTTATGATTTTTCTTTTTCTGCAGGTCGGTGTAGTCTCAGATTATGATTTATTGGCAGTGGACTCCATATCAGGTTTTTACTATAGTTTGATTTGATAATTGTATCTCATATTTCGGTTCAGCTCTCTTTCTCCCATTTATTGGTTTACACATGGAATATATGTGTCCCTACTCTCTCTTCAAGTACAGACTATCTGATAATTAGACGGAGGCTAATAAAACCTTATTTCTATCATGCTTTGGCTTTTGCTCATCTAGTAAAGGATTACATCACTTATCTGTTTGAAGCATCTGTTCCCAGTTAAAGGGCTTCTATTTAGCTGTCTACTTTTTTCATGTTGTTTTTATAACATTTGCTTTTTCCTGTTGTTACTTATGGTTATGCAGCAAGAAGCAGTTGGCTTCTTTCTTTTTATTCTGTCTTAAAATTTCTAACGGTTGGTGTTTCATAAATGTAATTAACAAAACTGAATAAATTAAACAATTATTGTGATTAGGAACTGGACAAACGGATACAGGGATGTTTCCAGAAGTTGATAGCAATTGGAAGGTAATATTCATTATTACTTTACATGATCATTTACTTATCTTCAAAATGAAAATGCATAATTATAAGTGCAGGTAGCTACTGATTCTAAGAGTATATGTTCAACATTTAGATTTTTATATAACAATGGACTTCGCTTGCATAGATTTCTCTGAAGGCTCATTACTTGTGTGGCATAGAGGGTAGGGATGGTTGCAAGGTGTATTTGTGAGGACTGTAGAACAAAGTACTTACTGATTTTGGCCTGAGTCGGATGTTTGGGCCCCCTCCATAGAGTTTGATGAAAGGAACCTAGATTGATAGCACAAAATATTGTGTGTATGGTGCGGCCCTCCTTGGATCCCTCTTGGTCCCACATCCGAGAAGCCTGATGTTTTGTATGTATTCTACCTGTGCAAGAGTGCTCTTGAGGCAAAATTCTCATGGAGCATTAAGAAAACGGAAAATGCAGATCCAATTCAATTATGTTTAAGCATATCAATTTATTGTGATATGGTCCAAAATCATCTAATCAAGTCCAAGTGTCATGCATCCAAATTAATCTCGAAAAGCTTTTTAAATAAGTATTCCAATAATTATGCACTCAAACTATCCGAATAAAAAAATGAGCTATGTGTTCATCAAATTTGCAGCAAATATCTAATCAAGCCCTTCAGCCAAAATATCTTCTTCTAACTGCAAATTTGTTGCTTAAAACTAATTCAATGTTTTCATGCCCCATTTCAGACATTTAACGAATTACAAAAGTTGCTTGTCAAAATTAACGGGAAGATCATTGCTGATGTAATGACACCTGCGCCACTTGTGGTCCATGAAAATTCAGATCTTGAAGATGCTGCAAGGTAGATTACTTATGTGCCAATTGCTTTTGAAAGTTCTTCTTTGTTTATAACTTTCTCTAGATAATAGGATAGATACATGAGAATGTGGTCCACTTTTTCACTTGATCATCATCAGACTAGGTTAGAAACTTGGTTGTTCCACCTGAGCGTTCATTGTTGGGACTTCAGCTAGAACTTGAATGCTTACAAATGTCCACAGTGAATGGCCAATTATATAGGTATAATCGTGTGGATAAACAACATATTGTTGATCTCCATTGATCAAAGCCGTGGATATTATTTCACTTTTGAACTTTAAGATGCATTAGCTATACCATTATATTCTGCCAAGTTTTGCCAGTATGTCATCATAGAGGGTGGCCTCAGGAAGGGCATCATTAATTCATCATATTGATGTCAATTGGCAGTCTGAACCATAACCTAATGTAGATAAGATAGGGCACATAGATCATGGCGATGACATTGTTGATGACGATGATGATACTCAATGCAGATTATTGCTGAAAACTAGATACCGACGGCTTCCAGTTGTAGATAGTGCTGGTAATTTGGTAAGTTACACAATGCAAACCCCAAAGTTTCTCGTGAAACCAGTTCTTGTCTTCTGTTTTCAATATATGAGTCATTTTGTCTTTTTTGTTCATGTGGCAAAGGTTGGGATCATTACGAGAGGAAATGTTGTTAGAGCCGCCCTTCAGATAAAACGTGACAGCAAAAGGTGACCTTGGTTGTAATGTAAGGCAAAGTTGATTACATTCTTTATGATTGTTTCAGGAGTAGAGTTAAAATCCTTCTGTTCGAGCTAAACTCTACTCCGCTATTTTTATATCCAAGGTATGTAAGATAGAAGGATCTAGTTATGTATAGTTATTTTAGGTGACTACAAAGCATAGTTTTGAGGATGACACTGTTCACGATTACTAATTAATTAAAGCTAATAGAAAATGAGCATTTCATGTTAGAGTCTGCTGCTGGGCACACACTTGTACAATTGGTTCTTCCTCAGTTCCGTAGAGCACCACTGGCAATGGCGAATCTAGCATTTTAGCACTTTTTCCTGTTCTCGTTTTTTCTACTCTTTAATTCCGTTATGTTCATGATAACCGTCAATACAGTACCAGTTACTTTGTTCTTATGGATCAAAAATGGGAAACTTGACCTTGGGAGCCTTTAAAACTGTATATGTGCCAGCGGGCATCATTTGTTCATGACAAACCTGACCTGTAAAAAAAGGTGGCTTTCACCAGTGTCACAAAATTTGGAGAATTTTCGGCTAATATGAGGATCCAACAAGGGTCAATTCGACAATTTGTTGAATATATGTGAAAATGGGCGATTCTGAGTGTCCATTTTGGGGGCCATCCTATTCTTGAACTTCGATTATTTTCCAAATACTCCCATCCCATATCAATTGTTTGGATTTGAAAAAAAAATGTGTCCCATATTAATTGTCCTGTTTCATATCATCTTTACCTAAATAGTAGAGGGAGTAAAAAGGGTTAGCGGATGGAGTTAAGAGGTTAATAAAGTGTCTTTCATAAGAAGTTAAAAGTGTATTTTTTCAAATGTAGACAAGCAAAATATGGGACCAGTTTGTGCACTCATATTATCCCCTTCGCTTTGCTTTCTGAAGAGTGAACAAAAGCGCAGAATGCCATTCTATTTCTTTCTTATCCACCCCGCCTTCAACGTCATGTGTAGAAAATTATTCAGGTTGTTCCATCCCTAGTTCTAGGTCCATATATTGCTGATTACAATCCTGATTTTATGTTCTTTAGGCTCTACGGCTAACATTGAAATTCTCCACCACCATTTTGATTGGGAAGTATTCCGTGTTCTTTCTCTAATTGTTCACATTGTAGCTGTTTGAAAATATTTCAAATACACGAAAACCAATGCCCATATACAAAATCGACAATTATCATAGAGTACGTAACGCACATGTGAATGTGAATGAGAAAAACTTCTCTTTTTTTCAGCTGCACTATGGATCTCAATAGTAAGGAAGCAATCAAATATATGTTTGGTGTCGAGGAGGAGAAGCTACATGAGAAGTATCTTGGGTTATCCTGGATTGGTAGATCAAAACTGAAATCCATTGGTGAAATTAAGGAGAGAACTTAGAATTGGGTCAATGATGGGAACTTGGAAGGAAAATTTGCTTAGGTGGGGAAAGAAGTGCCCATCAAAGCCGTGGCTCAGGCCGTCCCCACTTACCCTATGTCTTGCTTTATGCTTCCTGCTGCTCTTATCCAAGACATCACTTCTATGGTGAGCATATTTTGGTAGGTTTAAAAATAGGCTAAAGGGAAACTCCATTGGGTGAGTTGGAGGAATTTATGTGCTCTGAAGGATTTCAACTTGGTTGTTCTTGCAAAACAAGGCTGGAGGCTAATTCGAAATGAGAACTCTCTTCTCTCTCGGGTTCTTAAGGCTAAATATCAACCAGGTTGTTGCTTCTTAGAAACCATTCCCAAACGGAACTCCTCCTTTCCCTAGTGAACTGAAGCCTCTTGGGGGGGGAGGGGAGGGATCTCCCGAAGAAGGATAATGTGGAGAGTGGGGGACATGAGAAGGATTAGAGTTTGAGATGATAAGTGGGTTCTCAATCCTATAACTTGCTCGTGTTTGCTCTGGGTCCCAATGCTAGAGTTAGTGACCTTATTGACCAGACGCGGGGTGATAGAAGGAGAACCTCATTGCCGAGTCCTTGCAAATCCTTCTTTGGTCCCCAAACTCTCTCATTTGGGTGAGGTCGAAGTTCGGGCTTTTCTCGGTTCATGATGTGTACAACTTGTTTTTAAGCTTGAGGTCTAAGGAGGCTCTTCACAAGTTCTAGTGCAGGATCTTGTCCCTAGACATCCCCCCAAAGGTGAAGCTTTTTGCTTGGCACCTAAGCAAAAACATCCTTCCTTCTAGTGGTGAGCTTAGTGGGAGGAGAGTCCTGGGTTCTTATTGTTGCCCTTGGTGTGGGGGACTCCTATGAGTTCACTGTACATGACATATGGAGTTGTCCAATGTTGGAGGAGGTGTGGAGAGAGAAGCTTTGGTTTGAAAAATATCAACTTCAATTTGGCTTCCTCCCCTATAAAGCCAATCTCTTTTATGTTCTCTCGTTACCTATCTATATGCTTGGTTTCACTTTTGCTTAGGTTACAGGTGTTAACAAGTCGAATATTATTGAACTTTAAAGTGTTTAAGCTTAAACTTGAAACTTCAATTTCTAGTTAGAGTCGAGTTTGAATTAAGTTTGAATTGAGTTCGAGCCGAGTCGAGTTGTTATGCTTTGTTATCATTGTTTAATTTTATAATTGGTGACCCAAAAATATTTAGAGAAAAATTATTAAAATAAATATGGTTAGTAAGTGACCCAATGTATTAAGTTAGAAAATCAAATAAGTTAATTTTTGTTGATTTTAATTTTTTAATTTAAAACAATAGAAAGAGTAAAATTTCATAAAAAATAATTCTAAAATTCATGAGACATATTATATAATTTATTTAACAAAAAATATTATATATTTATACATAAAAAATAAAAAAATATATATTTTATATAAAAAGTTAAAACTTAAAAGATATAATATATATAATATTTAATACGAATTAAAATTTTTATTGAACTTTTAGCCGAGCCGAACACACATATATTTAAACTTAATTTGACCAATTTTAAGTTCAATTTAAATTACCAGTCAAGCCAAATCAACTTACTTTTAACAGGTCTTAACCATGTGGCATGTGACATTGTCTGCATGTGTGGAGGGCAGGGGGTTTGTGGTTGACCTTGGGTAAGTCGCCCTCTATTGCTGATGATTTTCTTGAGAAGTTCAATGGTTCTTGTCGTGTGGCAGAGGCAAACCACCTCTATGATGTCAATCTGTTGGCACCCATCCCAATTGGGCTGGGTAAAACTGAACATAGATTATGGTATATTCAGCTCTTTTCATTGCTCGGGGTTGGGGATTTGTGCTCGTCATAGGGACGGCAAGGTGTTGTCTTGTATGTGCGCTCAAGATGTCAAGGTTCACGACGCTGAAGAAGCAAATCTCAGCTCCTAACCAAAGCATATTATACATAATCCTTCCAAACTACTCTTCTTTTCAAACTTCAATTCTCAAGCAATAATTTAAAATTTGGAGCACTTCTCCACTGACCAACTGAAGAGAGAAGAGGGCAATCCAGGCATAGAGAGACACTCAAAAGATTATATTCTAATGTGAATTAACATAAAAAATAGCTTTATTTAAATTAAATGCATGGAGAAGGGGAAGATGATGTTATTTTTATATTTTTATAAATACGGTGATAAAAAATCTTACCGGAAGGATTATGACCAAATCAAGCAAGATAGAATTTGCCCTCCTTAACGGATGAAAATCCCAAATCAGATTTTTACAGAAATTATTTTCTTAATTTTATAAGAAATCTCGTTGAAGACAACATTTCCCGTTCAAACGGATACGTTCATCCATTAATGGTTACATTTTTTTAGTAAAAATTAAACTAGACCCATTTTGGTTAATAGAAAATCAAACCAAATGAATTTGTCTCAACTCAACTCGACCCAGCCAGCCACATGCGCAAACCAAGCAGGCTGAACAGCGATAGTGGCGCGTGCATGTGGGTTAGCCCACTTAAGTACATTGGTCCAACATCTTTCTCCCCCATAAAAATGGGTTGGCCCAAAGGCCAAACTAATGTCTTATATACCAACACCATCACCTTCTACTAGGCGATGCAGGACTTCACTTCTTCAACCAATTCACACGTGTGATTCTCATTCAACACAAAGTGGGCTTGGGCTTTCTACTATATAAGCTTGACCCACTTAAGTAATATGGGCTTGACCCGCATAAATATTATGGGCTTAGCCCATGTAAATAATAAATAATATACCCACCTTAATGATATGGGTTTAACCCATTTAATATAATGCCCACTTCTAACAAATGATTCCTGATTGGCAAAGAGTTCGTGTTCGATGCTGCCAAAACCAAAGAAAGGAGAATTGGTCTTAAACTTCCACAAAACCAAAGAAAGGGGAATTGGGCTTGACCTTCTAAATAAACAGAATCTAGTACGGGAACATGAATTCATATTTCATTTTTGCATCGACCATCATTGTTTGAGCTCACCCAATACTAAGGTTGGATCTAAGGCTCCATTTGTTTGGTTTAATTCAGACCTAAATCTGAATAAGTTACTCAAAAGCCAACTTTTAAGTAGCTTTTCAGTACATTTGTTTATGATTGAATCCAGTTACTGAATTAGTCATTAAATTAGATATACGTTAAAAAATTCGAATGGACAGTCAACTACATTTCTAAATCTGAATATGAAAAGCTAACTGAAAATTCTAAAAAACCCCAAATCTGAATTTCACATTGAATTTGAATCTAAATCATATCTGAATCTAAATCTGAATACGTTCAATTTTTAAAAATTTTAAAATAAATAATTTTTTAATTTGTACTAAAAAACTTTATTGTAGTAATAGATAATTAAATTTTTTTTAATTTGACTAATATATTTTATATTTTTTACTCCTTTGATAATATATTTGTTGATCTAATTGTAAATATATAATTTGTGTTTAAAGATACGTGATTAGGGGTGCAAACAACCAGATAAGGACAAGGGTTGGCCGCAATCGTCTATTTACACATTAGTACCTTCAAACCAATATTTTTATTATATTCTATTTTTACCCCCTCCACCATCCCATTCATTGTCCATGCATTATACCCTGATTATTATGGCAACCTTCATAATTATTACCTTCTCACATGTGATCTGATGAACTAATTTAAAAATTGAAGGTTTATAATTTAATAATAGTTTTATGAAGGTTGCCATAATAATCACGGTATAATAGCATGGACAATGAACGGGATGGTGGAGGGGGTAAAAATAGAACATAATAAAATATTAGTTTGAAGGTATTAACATGTAAATAGATGATTGAGGCCAACCCTTGTCCTTGTCTATCTATTTGCACCCCTAATCACGTATCTTTAAATACAAATTATATATTTACAATTAGATCAACAAATATATCAACAAAGGAGTAAAACATATAAAATTTATTAGTCAAATTAAAAAATATTTAATTATTTATTACTACAATAAATTTTTTTAGTACAATTTAAAAAATTATTTATTTTAAAATTTTAATATATTTAAATTTAGATTCAAATTCAATGTGAAATTTAGATTTTGGGCTTTTCAAAATTTTCAGTTAGCTTTTCAGATTCAGATTTAGACCAAACAAATGGGTCCTAAAGCAAAATCTAATCCAGAATCCAGTATGGGAACACAAATTCACATTTTATTTTTGCATGGACTGCCATTGTTGAAGCTCACCACACGCATGCGGGAGTATTTTTCATGCTCTCTGTTTACTGTGAATGTAAGAAACATATGTGAAGCATTCATTTTTTAGATTGACAGTGTACATATTAATATATATTTGTGTAAGTAATGCATATGCTAGTGCATATTATCGTACTTACGTTAATATGCGCTAGTGTATGCACCGTCAATTTCGAAAATAAACATTTTACATATGTTTTTTACGCTTAGCTCATTGTCAAAGCAGAACATAAAAAATATTTCTCATACAGAGGGGAGGGGGCTCGAGGAGTCGGGGGAAGACAAAGTGGAAATGGTTGAGGGTTTTTTTTTTCAAACCCTATTGAACTAATCCGGGCTGGGATGATGGGCCACCAGTTCACCCGGGCAGTTCCCTTTGGACCGAACAGGTTTCAAAACCCAATAAACCTAGACACTCCGGCCTATAAAATGAACTAGGTCTAGTTGGACCCAGTAGGACCAGTTGGGCCAATTTTAAAAACGTTGGGCATAACAACGTTGATAGTGGGCCCTACAACTTTGATGGGACCAAAGGTATTTTTGTTATGAGCATTGTTTAAGTGAGATGAGCATTGGAAATACAAAGAAAACTGGGAGGTGGACCTTGTTTCCCAACTCTGTTTTGTTTTTTTCTAGTCTTTTCTTTGTAATTTTCAGTTTTGTTGTTTCGTTGTGTTCTTTACATCGCATTCAACAATGTTCATAAGTATTGATGATTGTGTTATGCAGTTTTAAGGATTAAACCTAAACATTTTGTGATTGTTCTTTTAATCTTCATTTCCCCTTGTCATGATTTGCATGTCTTTCTCTATTTTGGATGTTAATCAAGGTGTATTTTTTCTACACCTCAATTTCTATTTACCTGCTCTACCAATGTTCCCAATTCTTTGTAACTATCCTTTCCTTCCCTTACATCATTTCCCCTCTTAGTTGTGTCAATGTTATTCACTTCTTCCCTTTGCCATATTTTGTATCCCCCCCTTTGTCGGGTTTGTTTGTTTGGGCATGTGTTTTCTTCTCTTCCACTATTAATCTTGGATCATATCAATTTAGACAAGCGAAGGTAAAACTTTTGGGTGAGGACTTTTTTTCGCTTGCTGACCATATTCGCCAAGGGCATGCCTTTAGTCCTTGCTTGTAAGGATTAGAGTAGAGGTCTTTGTATTTGCCCTCTGGGCATGCCCCATCCTTCCCTAAATAAGTTGGGTAGAGGTTTAGTGGGTCTATTATCACCCTTCATCTCTTGGTGTCTGCAGCATCCATCCTTGGTGTTCGTCTTAGTTCATACTTTCTTTGCCACTTGCATGTTCATAGTGGTGTTATTGGGTACATTATCTACATCTTGTCAATATGAAAGAGACATCCCTTGTGAATTGCACTAGCAAGTATGTTATAGTATTGATGGTTTGCGCGTTGTATGCTCAGTGTATTTACTTTTATTATGGACTTTATCATATGTAGTTAAATAATTTCTTGTGTTTTACTGTTTACATTGTACTGGATCCCCATCGTCTTTTTTGTTTTGTATGTAAAAAGGTACTTATTTATTGTTGGTCTGTTTAGTTAATAAAGTTGTGCTTATTACCAAAAAAATAAAAAAAATATAAAAACTAGTAGCATGCTGGCATTTTGATTGAAGAAGGGAAACACTTCCCGCTTAAAGCTATAATTTTTACTATTTTATCATTTTAGATTGGTTCTCAAAATCCCGAATCAAACTATTATATAAAGCAAATTTGGTAACTATAGAATTTTTATTTTTAAACTATTTTACCAATATTTTTTTACTTTTAATTTTGATTTTATCTATATTTTATATTCTTATGTTCTTTATTACAAGTTTTTGATATGTAATTTAAGGATATTTAATAAAATTATTTACTTAGATTCTTTTATATATCTTGCCACATGTTGACATAATATTAGGTTTTGATACAACATGAACTCTATTTTTTAGGTTACATTAACTTTGTAATATTATATCTTGTACTCCTAAACTCAAATTCATGTACTTTTAGTATCTTTAGAAAGCTCACGACAAACTCTAACAAATGACATCCTACATAATGATATTTTTTCAAACTTTTTGAAAGCCCCACTTATCTAACACATTTCTCGATAATAATTTCTTTACTTTTGCCTATATTATGCACATTCGGATTTACATATTTTTTGCTCTTTAGAAAAACTCACAAAGAGCTCTATCAAGTAGGACCCATAGTCAAACTAATCTTAAATATGAATAGTATACTCTACATGTAATACCCTATTTGTAGATTGAGTTAAACATGAAGGGTTAAGAATAATTATTATGTTTTAAAGGAAGATTAGTTAAAATAAAGAAGTAAAACTCCCCTATGTAAATAGAGCTCGAAGAAACAAGCATAACGAGCCAATGAACAAGAGAAACGGAGGCTGAGAGTGAAAGTTACAACTCCGAGAAGTGTGTCTAATAGGCAAAACCCACTTGAAAAGCATAGGATAATCTACATTGAGAAGTTTATTTTCGTAGCATTCATCAATACAAGCTCAACAGTACCAAGAACGCTCAAATTCGAGTCCAAGGTATAAAGATACGAGTACTTGAAGATAGGAACAAAAATAAATAAATAAAATATCATGAGCATGACTGGCGTGCGCAATGTGTGGCCCCATGTGCCATGACGTGCACCTCACAAGCAAATGTTATGCGAGCGCCACATGTGGCGCCACCAAAAATGATGGACGGCAATGTCGTGCCCAATATAAATGGGAGATAAGGTTTTTGCCAATGTAAACTCATTCTCTACTTCTGAGTCAATCTAAGTCTAATTTAGTAGTTCAAAAGGCATTCTTGACTAAATTAAAGGTGTTCTATACAATTTAAGGATATATTCCTTGAGTTAAATACTCAAGAGGGGGAAACAATCCTGGAAAAAAGAAGTTATGTCTGTCACCATCAGGCCATAAAGAGATAAATGTCCAAAGTAAAGAGGAAGTTATGTCTGTCACATTTGAGCAAGTAAAGATAGAAGAGTCTCCGAGTTAGAGGATATTTTGTCCTACGTATAAAAATGTAAAAAGAGAAATACATCTCCAAGTAAGGAGAAGTTTTGTTTGTTGTTTTCAAATGAGAAAGGAAGAAACATTCTAAACTCCACCCAACATCTTTGGACCTAAAAAAGATAATGTCATAAAAAAAGAAAAAACTCTAAATTCCGCTACTTTTAGAAACCTCAAGGAAGTAAATATTTTTGATATTCCAACTTTAATGCATTTTAAATAAACACATGTATATCTTAAATAGTTAACTTAAGATATTCAATGAGATATATATTTTGGCCTAACCTGCATTCTTTTAATATGATCTAATCTACTCTGGTGTATTTTACTTTGCTATATAATATAACGAGATATCTAACTTCAATAATTTTATGAGATTTTCATCTCACTATGAATATTTTATTAAATTATAAGTATATGAAATATATAATTTTGTGTTACCTTATGCATGTATTAACTAATAGACAAAACTATATTCAGAGATATTATATAATACATACGTAAACTACTAATACCACAATAATATTAATCTAATTTAAATTAGTTATAAATATATATTTTATTCTGGCCTATGCACGACAAAACTTTAAAGTTCTATAATGCATAGACAAACATTCAACTCTCATACTCATACATAGAACACTTCCTTGTTTAAAGGAAAAAAAAATGTAATCCAAAAATTTCGAACCCTGGGTCACTAAGGGTCATTACACTACAATATAAAGTTTTTCAACACTATTATCTTCACTAACCTATTATTATCTTCACTAACCTATGACATACTCTCCAATTTCTACATTAATAGTTACATTTAATTTTTTTAAAAATAAAATTAATTTATTTTAAAAAACCAAATATAATTATTAATGTAAAAATAATTATATTTAATCCATAAAATTTGGACTCATAATAATATACAATGAGTGGATTTAGATCAATACAAAGTTTATGTGAATAATTTATAGTCATTCTGATCATGAAAGCATAAAGAGACATTTCTTCAATATATACTTTATTTTTAGTTTATTTTATTTCATCTTGTACAATATGTATTTACATATATTATATGTGTACATTCTTGCTAGTATTCCTAAAAATGAATTAACTTACTGCCGAATTTTTTGCAAATTCAAACTTTTGTGACAATAATTTTCAGTGGCACAAATCCAATAGTTTGAAATTATAGTCTTTGAGCAACTTCGCCTTAGGATTGTTGTCATTTACTATGAACCATCAACTTTCAAATGGTTCATCAATTCCTTCAAAAACTTTTGAATTCTACAATACCAAGACCAGTAACTCATCTCCACCACAAAAATAAGTATGATAAGAATGGTACCACATGATTTATTCGCTTGCAGAGCCAGAATCCACATTCTTGAAGAAAATATCCCCTGGAGCCAGCAGCACATCAAAAGGAACAATACTCAGCAAATCCAAACATGCTGAGGCATGTTGATCTGTAATTCGCTCTTAAATGAAATTCTAGTTTCTAGAGTTTCCAATCAACAAACACATTTTATTTTATGCAGAATTAAAAGTATTACTAAGGTCGCAATGAATATCACTTCCAAAATAATAAATTCTTCTGCAATCCTCTCAGCAGTCTCCAAGTGGTAACTGCATATAAAACAGCACTAATAGCATAGTAGAGATCGTGTCATCTCTTTGTACTTCTACCACTAAGAATTAGAAAAGAATGTTTCAGGAAGCAGGGACTTAATATAGCACGAGTAAATATGTCAACAGAAACAAACTTGTCAATCCCTCGCGGGTGGGTCAAGTAATCCAATGTACCAATAGTTGTTGCACCTGAAAATTAGACTAATCATGTGTTCCATTCCTCACAATCATTTCACAATATTATAATTGACCACATAAGAACGACCTAAACACTATTCACAGCACTTCAAATCCATATTGCCGCTAGATTTGAGCAGGATACTGTTTGGCTTGCTGGCGGACCCTCCTTTTGTATTCTGCTGGCTCCTGCCAAGATAAAGTTGACATATGTCATCTGCATGGACAACCATCAGCGAACTAAAGTTGTACAGATTTTCTTTCTTTTCTTCTGTTAAAAGTTTGATATTATATGTAAATAAGAGTATGGTGATCAATTTGGATCTGTTAAAATTTATACTCCACAGGGACGAAGCATATGAAATCTAAAAATGAATCCACTAACCAATAGTATCATAGTTCCTACAGTATATGGGCTTTAGGATATTTTTTCCACCACCCATATGTTGACAAAACTTGATATGATTCGGCAATAATGTGAAGATAGTGGAAACCTGGATAAAGAGATGATATCCATCAGTCTGGGCAGGGTCGGCAGGATTTGGCTGATCCAAGAGATCCTGTATGCCCACAAGGATTTGTTTAACGGTGATGGCTGGTCTCCACCCCTGCAAATTACTCAACAGTAAAACACAAGACTCTGACATATCTTCCAATATCATAAGCACAAAAAGAAAATGATAATCACCAGAATTGGCAGTTGCCATACATTCAATTTAATACTTACACTATCCTCATTGAGAATCGATAGACACACAGTTCCAGAAGGGTACACATTTGGGTGGAAAAAGCCTTGAGGAAATTTGCATTTTGGAGGCTTACTTGGATAATCCTCGCTGAAAAGCAGAGTAATAGGGAAATAGCCACCCTCCCAGTCAGTCTGCAAGAAATTCATAACAAAAGGTCCATGACTTCAAATGTGAGAGAATGAACTGTAAGTAGATCTTATTATTCAGAGTCTCAGACTCATTATAGTTCCCTTTCGGAGTTCTGACTGCAATTATTAAAGTAAAAGATATCTTCTGATTTTTTAAGGTACAAAATAAAGCAAAATATACAAATACAAACAAACGATGCAGCTAATCTTAAGCTTAGTAACAGTGTTTTTAATTCTTTTTAAATGATGAACTATATTAGAATGCCAAATCAATGTTGTCCATTTAGATATAACACCAATAAACTAATTTCAACATGAGGAACAGATATACAATCTGCCGTGCACATAGCTATAGTAATCATTACTGTTGAGGACTGTTTTTTCTGTAATCAACAACTTGGTCAACACAAAACAACAACCATGTGGAATACAAGAAAAACCCATCAATGAACTTCCTTCATCACATATATAAACTTAATTACTAGTCAAGTAGTCATACATACTGAAACTAGCTAAGACCTTCCATTGTTTGTCACCCTTTATCCGTCTCCCCCTGTATTATTGGGACAAAACAAGCATTTAACTAAATAAAATTGTGACCCTTTCAGACACAACAAAGAGGTCAAATCACCTAATATTATAGCTCAATTGGTAACTACACGCCTACATATAACACACTAAGTACAACAAAACCGAGTGAATCAAGTAAATGATGTTTTTTTCTCACAAATAGAAACAGTTACCGAATCATGACAACATATAAATGCAATCATAATAATAATAAAGTACAAAAATCGAAAAACAAGTAGGAAAAAGAGATGCAAGAGTGCTTACTCCGGCCTTGCCGGGAATGACGCACTGCCACACCATCAGATTGACGGAACCGTCCGGCGCTGTCTCCGGCTTGGCCACAAAACCCTGAAGAGGGAGAGAAGGAGAACAAAACAAAACAAGAAAATAATTGACAAGCAAGAACAAGGTTCATGAAACACGATGTAAAGCTTAAAATGTAAGAAACTATGGACTGGAATAAAAATTTCAGCTTCAGGAAGAATGAGATGTGAGGGGGGAGACTGACGTGGGGGTGGTTCTTGCGCCAGGCCTTGCGCTCTTCGGTGAGGCGTCCGCGGGCGATGCCTCCGGACATACTCGGCGGCAGTTGAGGTGGCGGCGCAGGCGGCAGTGGCAGCGGGGCAGGTGGTGGTGGCCGGTGGGAGTCTCGGAGACGAGTGGAGTACGAGAACGCGCTGAGGCTGGGTGGGAATTTATAATTGGTTCGCGGCTGGGTGAGGCTAGCCGGCTAGGGAGCTGCGGCTTGTGACTTGAGTGAGGCGGCTCCATCTGAGCCGGGTCGGGAGGGAGCCGCGTGAGATCCACGCTACATTTCACCATCGTGGGCCCCATGTACTTTTAAAAGTAATACTATACTATTCAGCGTCGGCTAATTTCGCTGACTTTAATTCCGCTGACTTTAATTCCTTATTTATTTATTGTGTTATCACAATTACCAATGAAGCCCTCGCTATCTTTAGAGTATAAGTATGTCAATAAATTATAAAAAATTAAGAGTACAATACACATAGAAAGCTATTTTAGTATCGATATTCATATCATGACTAATAATATGGTAGCATCGGGTTTAGATTAGTTCGGTGGGCACTCTCACCACAATCGGCGCGAGTGCCCACTTAACACCAAACATGTGGGAGTGCCTACTGAGCTAATCTAAATCTTTATGCATCAATGATATATTGAATATATATCAACATAGCACAAAATATGTAATATATAAAAAAATATAAATAAAATAATATTATGATATTTTTCTTTAAAGCATAATAAGATACTAGAAATTATTATTAAATATTACTTCGTCCGTCCCATATTAATAGCTCCATTTAGTAAAAGAATGTTTGTTCTATATTAATAGTTCTATTTTGTTCAATTTAAGTAATTGAGTACTTAAAAAAAAGTATTCATAATTAAGCTTACTTTCCCTTCTCTTAGATGTGGGTTTTGCCATTTAATAAAAATTACTATTTTTTTAAATGTAGCTATTAATATTAGATGGTGGAAATATCGAGTTACAATTACTAAGTAACATATACATTTACTACATTGCCACCAAAATACAAGATATAATAAGTGTACTTTGGTCCAATTTTGTTGGCAAGCCAACCATCTCTTTCCTTGGCCTACTCCCATAGCCCACATTTAATTCTTCAATACCTCATTCTACCTCTCCATAATATGTCACTATCAATGTTATAAGCAAAAAATCATATGAAGAGAACCCCAAAAACATATAGCTCTTCTTATGAAATAATACTTTTGTGGCCAATTTCAAATGTTTCAACAATAAGAATAATTTTGTTCACTTGATAAGTAGAAGGATGGATAGATCTATTTTCTCAAATTACTATGAGTTTAATATTTGTCTAGAAGAGTATAGTGAATTATTAGATTGCCCTTATTTTGATTATCTATGAAAGAAAGAGACTACGAGTTCTAGCCTCTTTGTGCAAAATTTTTATATGCAGAGGAATAAAGTAAATATTCTCTCAAAACACTCAAGATATCAATCATTCAAACTATAAGCATTCAATCCACACATAAACACACAATAATTTTAATGTGAAAAACCCAAACTAAGGTAAAAAATTACCATAATTTCAAACTGGAACCAAATTAATACACTACTAGCAAACAAGATAATTTACATCAATACAAACAAACCACCAACCTTTATTTTAACTCTAACACAAATTATTATTTTTTAGATCTTCACAAATCTTTGTTGTTGTTGGCCTTCAAGTCTTCTCCCTCAAGTACTTAAACTTCTTTTTCCTCTTTACTTTGTCTTTGTTTTCTTCTAGCCTTCAACAAGCTCTTCTTGTTGTATTGACTTTGGCCTCCTTGAAAATATTCAATCTCCTATCAAAGATATACTATAACTCATCTTTGAAATCTATGTGTGAAATCTCCTCTTAGTTATAGAAAAGCTTCATGAATTCTCTATTGATCTTCAAATCAAAGCTTCATGTGAATCCTCCTTAGAAAATAATATACAAAAGATATAAACCCTTCTTCTCTAATCTCCTCTAGGTTTTTCTCTTTCAAAATTTGTGATTTCTTAACTCTTATATAACTCTTTAAGTTAGTTTAGGTCTTTGACTTGATTAAGGAGTAAAATTGAAATCAGAATGACTTAGTTTGAGTAACTAGTCCTTGAACAATCAATCGTTTCAAACAGTGGTTTATCTTTCATTATTTGTTTTGTGCACGATATTTCAAGCGATCGATCGATAAACTTCAACTTTGTTTTACACAGGGCAAAATCAGGTGCCGATCGCTTGTTTCAATCAACTATATGCCTATGATTGATCGTTCTATCAATATTTTTACCATTTTACCCTAAAGCCTCCAAAAACCCCTGAAATTACTTTTGAAGCTTATCCAAGTGATTTTGGTATGCAAATATGATTCGAATAAGCTTCAAAAACCTTTAACAGTCTTCGGTCTTCTATCTTGATCCATAAGAACATATCTTATCAATTTTTTTCAAGTCAGACAATTCTAAATCTAATTCAACCACAACAACATTTAATAAGATTCTAAGACTTAATACATAAGGTTTCTAATATAATTTTGTCAAAGAGATTAACTAATAAACTTGACATATGACGCATATGTTTTTACAATTGTAACTCGTAGGTTGAAATAAATCCTAGAACCATTGAGCATATTAAAGCCACATTTGGATAACACTTTGAAAATGAAAACACCTTTTCATGTGAGTATAAAATATCACATCACATAGAAATATGCATGGAAAAATAACCCAATAGGGTTGGAGAGGAAAGACCCTTTAAGGGCATTTCCTTCAACTTTCAATGTGTTTCCAAACAACTCCTAAGAAAAAGAAAACAAAAATTCTTGTAGTGGATATGTGCATTCAAAGTATACTTACAACACATAGAAACTCCATTAATTCTTTAATCCTTTTAAGAAAGTTATATTATTCTCTTATTAGCATTTTTACAAATAATGGAGTTTCCCTTATTCTCTTATTCTTATAATTTGGTTAGGGAAGATGCAAATTTGTGTAGTGTAGAACAAGTGAAGACTAAGCAAGTCATGTTAATATATACTTGAACATATTAGGCTACAATTTAATTTAAAGGTCATTAATTAGAATAAGTTAAATAAAAAAATTGAAAGTATGTGCCATGCCAAGTAGTGTAGCATAGTTGTTTAAAGCTCTTGGGTTTGAGTCATGGCAAATGTGGCAATAATTTCTAACCAAACCCATACACAGACATGTCCAGATCCGATTCCAATGTGGTGTCTAGTTTCGGGTATGTTAATTGTCTGGTTCCGTGTTTGAGTTAACTATCAATATAACCGATACACAATAAGTATATTAGAAAAAGTTATAGAAGGCATCCCAGCCCCTGTTGTAACGCCCGAGATTTTTCATCCCTTTTCCTCAAAAGTCATAGAAATTTTTTTTTCTTTCCTTCCATAAATCGGAGTCAAAACGATAAAATCAAAACCTGTTTATAATTTAAAACATCATACGGTTAAACATCGTACTGCCAAATCAAATATCCTCAGGCGCTACTCGAAAACACACGTACGAATAAATTCTGCTATGATCATAGACTTTTAAATACAAATCACTCTCCCGGGCATCCCTGAGTACAAGTCCCCTAACAGTCCACTAACTGATCCAAATGAAAGTCCAGATAAACATCATGATATCTCATCTCACCCAATACAGGAGATCGTGGCACAAATAACTCGCAGAGAGTCAAGCTGATACCTGAGTCAACGAGAATCAATCCACCGCTGAAACGAGCGTCCATCACCAGGAGCTCTTCGCACAACCTGCAAAACCTCCCGTACAACGGGGCTACAAATAGTAGGGTGAGTATTTTCATACTCAGTAGGGGAAAATCCCAAACGGTGAACTCATAAGTTCAGAAATCATGCGTCATGCAACTCAAACATGAAGCAGAAGCATATCATAATAATCATAACATGCTCAAACGCATACGATCATACCAAAGGCACCATCGTGCCACAGACACATCAAAGCATCATCGTGCCAGAATCATACCAAAGGCACCATCGTGCCAAAATCATACAATCCAATCAACTTACACAAACACCCTTATCTAGGGTCATACAACTTACTCGTACCACCGTACGCATACTCATACAACATACGCATACTTGTACGATCTTACTCGTACAATCGTATGCTCACTCATACAGCTTACTCATACATGCACGACCTTACTCGTACAATCAGACTCGTACGACCTCACTCGTACAGTCTGCACAAAATCATACTTACTGTCTTACTCAGAACCATATTCTCACAATCGTACCCATACTCTTACAGTCGTGCTCATACTCATACGCTTACAGTCTTACTCATACTCATATGCTTACAGTCTTACTCATACTCATACGCTTACAGTCTTACTCATACTCATACACTTACAGTCTTGCTCTCATACTCATACACTTACAGTCCTGCTCATACTCATACACTTACAGTCCTGCTCATACACATAGTCGTACTCACACTCATACAATCGTACTCATAATCGTACACATAACAACGACCACTGAAGCTCATTACAAATAATAAGCTCTAGCGTCGAAATGGAAAAGAATGCCACTGGGGCAACACCTTAACCTCCGGGGAGTGACTAAACGCCATGGACTTTTCCGAAGGTAAGGCACACCAATGCTCATGGGGCACTGGATCAAACAGGTAAGAGTAGATCCATGATACTACTTACCTGAGCGCGCAAACATAAACACCCACACATAAGGGGTCATACAGTTGCCCACCATAATGGGTCTTATAGTGCCAGAGAATTGCCCACCATAATGGGTCTTATAGTACCATTGCCACTCTTGGGCAGAAAACATACAGTGCCACTTGGGCAGAAACGTACAGTGCCACTCTTGGGCAGAAACATACAACGCTCTCAACAGAGCATCAAACGTACGGGCTTACACGGCACACGGACCAAATCAGAAACATACGTCGCTCTCGGCAGAGCATCGGACGTACGGGCTTCATACCTGCACGCGAGACAAAGTCAGAAACGTACATCGCTCTCAACAGAGCATCAAACGTCTGGGCTTATACAGCACGCAGACCAAATCAGAAACGTCGCTCTCAGCAGAGCATCAGACGTCCGGTGCTCTACATAGCACACAGACAACATCCCGCAGGATAAACACCATGGCAAGACATGATAAACGCTCGGCCAACTCATCAGCGGCCAGCTCAAACACGGAACTTAATCCGTCGAACCCTCAGGTCTCAAACTCACAACGCTATCATTAGCTGTGCTTATAATTTTAGTTTGAATTAAGTATATTATGCAGTATAATTATGCCACACAAACTCACAGTCCTCGATTGGTCAAACTGAAGCTGAGCCCGATCTGAAACCCACGTTCGTCAGGGCAGCAGACTTCACTTACCCGTCCACATCATGGACAAAACTCATCGTACATCAAAATCCTTACGGTCTTATATACTTCGCCATCCATCTTATGGCCAAATCCTCTTACACTGACATCCTCAAATAACGCTCCTCAGAGCCAACCCAGTTGTCGCCCTCTTACTTATATCTCACTTATTATACTTATTTTTCACTTCATAATCTGTACGTTATGCTTGTACAATTATGAACACTCTTACTGTCTGACAAACACCCAACACACAATCCACCCCAAACTGATCCATTCTAATCCTTGCCCGTCATACTCATATCCTCTATCATACGCTTACACAACCGCATCCAAATTCAGACAGAGCTTCTATCACCTCTTACTGTCCATCGCCCATACATCTGCCCACATACTCTTACACATAACCATATCATAGGCAAAAGCCATCATACATACGTATGTCTCACACATACATATAACATACACATACGGTCATACATACATAACTTACAAACATGCACGCTAGCCATCACTAGCACATGCATCCACACGTCAAACATGCACGCTAGCCATCACTAGCATATGCATACATTCACAAATACATCAAACATGCACGCTAGCCGTCACTAGCACATGCGTACATCAAACGTACACGCTAGTCATCTCTAGCACGTGCACACACACATTCATACATACTTCAAACATGCACGCTAGCCATCACTAGCACATGCATAACCCATACATAGCATACTGACATATTTGCTAGCCATCGCCAGCGCATACATAATCCACATCCATAAAACATGCATACATCTCATGCATATCAATCATACCATACAATCATGCTTACACGCACATCATGCAATCAGATCGTTACTTAACATCCAAGCATGGAATCATACAATCCTAGCATGCTGCTACTCATTCAAAGCATGCTTCATGAATTTACGAGTTCAAAGCTCCCCTACCTCGTAATCACGACGTTCGATGGCGAGCACCCGACGGTGGCGGCGTCGGCGGCGGAGTTGGCGGTCAAAACCGTTGCCTGGCTGAGAGAGCTGCTGTCCCGAGGATTTCAAGATGCGCCGGAACTATCCACGGCCAAACAGAGTGTCAGAACTCAATGCGGTAAAAATCCGCGATCCACGGCGGCACACTAGGGCGGCCGGGAGAAAAGTCAAGCCAATATAAGTGGCGGTGCGACCATAGGTCGAGGGTGTACTCTGAAGATCAGTCGGTGGCTAAAACGTGCACAGCCGGCCACAAAGACGTCGAAATCGGCCGTGGACAGCACCCAACGGCGACGATTTCGGTCAACAGAGGCCCACATAAGGGCGGAGAGCGTGGGGCAACGCTCGAGAATCAAAGGAGAGGTGGAGGACGGCTCTAATGGTCAACTCCACTCGGTGGCAAAGCCAACCGATGGTTAGGCGGCACGAATGCGGCGCCTAAACCCAGAAGTACACGCGTGGCCACAAGCACACGTGGCCCAAAGGGCGGGGGAGATGGCTGAAATGAGGCGACTCAAGGCCCACAAAAGCCAACCGAGCTAAGGCCCTTAGCTGTGGCCAATCTAAGCGGCAACATCGCCGATCGCCACCCACAACCAATACCCATGGTGCGGGCAGCTGTGCATCTCGCACGGTATAGGGCAAGGGGAGGGTTCAAGGTCGAGCAAAGGCTATGAGGCCGTCACTGGCCAAGGCCTGAGCAGGTGAACTCGTCCACCTTCTGTCAAGGTAAGACATACAAATTCTTGCCCGAGGCCGTCCGGTACCGACGGCGTAAAATGGGCAAGAAGGGTCAACGGCACACATGCCGGTAAGGCAGACTAGCTGCGGCTACGGGCCGCAAGGCTGAACAAGACCCAGGGGGTGGCCCACTGGTGTCACCGGGCTGGGGCGGAGCCGAACTATGGTCCGCTAAATCAAATCCGGCGTCCGACTGATAACGTCAGTCACCGCGTCCAAAACGGACGTAGGCCAAAAATAAGGGGACGACCGGAGAAAACCCGTAAGGGCGGAGCGGCCATGGGGGCGGCGGCTGAATCGGGCACGGAGGTATAGTCCACTGCCTTCGCCAGAGCAAGCCGGGGCTGGGGGAAGGCCGAATCGGCCGCAGATCACCGCCGGCGGCCACTGTTTGCCCAAACAGTCCGTCGGCGGAACAGTGAACAGAGGGGGAAAGAGGGTGGGGCGGTGGTGCCGAGGCCCACCGGGCCGGGAGGAGGGGCTCCTCGCCGTCGCCGGCCCAGGGCGGAGCCGTGGCCGGCCGGTCGGGCCGTGCCGGCCCGTGGCGGCGGCGGAACGGAGTGAAACACAGTGGGGGCGGAAACAGGGCAGCAGAGAGAGGGAGCGGGACGGCGGAGCTGGGGCCGTCCGGGGCCGGGGGGAGTGGCCTCCCGCCGTCGCCGGCCCATGGCGGAGCCGTGGGCGGCCGGCCGGCCCTCGCCGGCCTACGATGGCGGCGGAATCGCAAATCACAGAAAAGGGGCTCACCGGAAAAGTGGGGGCGGAGCGGCCGTGGGGCCGGGACGGCGGCTCCCCTGCCGTCGCACGGCCAGGGCGGAGCCGGCGCGGCGGTCCAGCGGCCTGCCGGCGGCGGCCGGGCACAGTGAATAGGCGAAAAGGGGGCGGTGGCGCACTGTTCATCCAATTTCTGGATCGGGCCGAGCCCGATGTTTTATTCTGTGCACTTCTTTATTTTTTCCACGTACGTCCCCAATGCGCGTTAACCCACTGGTTACGCGTCAAACCTCCAAAATTTGCGCCGTAAGCGCGCAGCGAGGCCCGTGGCCCGCGACTAAGCCCCACACCCGACTCTACGGGTATAAATATGGGAAAAGACACAAATACCCATACGCTGAAACGTCACATTTTCCTGCCGAAAATGACCAGAAAAATGGCAGAAAAATCCCAGAAAATCGTAGAAAAATCAGGGACCTTACACCTGTCATACTGACAACAATCAATGTGGGTACATGTTGGCTGAAACATGCTTGTATCAATCAATATATCATTCCATGCCAACAACAATAATAATGTTATTCAAATAAATTAATGTTGGCTACAACTATAAATACTCGATAGTATTTTACTACGTCTATATTACATTTAATATAGGATAACCTATGGTTATGCCACAAGTTGATATATGTCTTATGAATTTGTTCGACAAAATCCTTAAATGATAATGTGGTAATATTTGATTAGATACTAAAAAGTGGGCCTCACATGATCCACTTTTTTCTTTTCAACCAAAATTTGGCACTTCAAAGTTGGAAGGATTTAATTAATAGATTGGTTGGAAAATTGTTATTTTTATAAAATAAATAGTTAAAAATTAGTGTTTACCAAATGCATATTTTTAAGGGAGATTTATAGATTGCCTCGACAGAGATTCCATAACATATGGGAATTTTCTAAATTTATGAAATTGGACATGTGGAAACCTCTTAATAGTCTCAGAAGAATAACTTTCAAAGTGGACAGAGTTTTAAGTCTGAAACCTATGCGGATAGAAAGTAGATAGAAAAGGGTTTGAAACGCCACTAAAAACAAATGAATCAAAGTTTGGATAAGGGAGATATGACTGTTTAAAATTGAACATATTGCATAGGGCTTGTTTGCTCGAATTAAATATGTAATTGGGCCGTTTAATGGCTTTGCGGGCCCAAATAATCAATGCAATACTTGTAGTTTTTGAAAAGAATTTTTAAACCTTTTAAATTATAATATTATAGAGTAAATTACTTAAGAAAATAGTGATGATGATAAGTATGAAGGTAAGGAAATTATGTTTATTTTGAAGGTTGGAGTCTCGTGGTGAATCATCGACACGCCGATGAACCCTCCGGTGAAACAATGTTTCACTATCAGCGACATTCAATGTGTCTATGAATTTACAAATGACAGATGAAACAATAAATCCTCTGGCAATTATATTCAACGTACCAATGGACATTGTGCCTCAGGATTTTGGAAGCTTATAAAAATCTTTATATAAAAATATCAGAGTTTACTCGGGCCCACGACTAGAGCCACTTGCCATATGCAATTATAAAATAGTAATTTCCTCAAGAACTACCCTCTATGTACAAAACATACCAAAGAAAAATAATAAAGAAAGTTCTTACTCATAATTTTTGTGTAGTTCACAACCTTTAAAATTACCTCGACAACTCCCGAGTAGGCCCTTCTACCCGCATACTAAGCTTTGACAACTCCTACAAAGTTTGGGGAGTAGTGAGAATTTTAAAATACTCAGTATGAGAGTTTAGACTATCAGGCATGAAGTAAACACATGACAATTTCAAAACACATAACATATATAATACTTTTTTTTATAAAAACAAGGTGTGTCTCTCACCTAAAATCTCCCCTAGAGATTCTTCCTATATGTCAAAGATTAGGGCTACAAGTGGGCTAGGCCTTGGCAGGCCAAAGGTAGGCCCGGGCCTGACCCTAAATTTGAATGACAAATAAAAGGCCCAATTCGATCTTAACTTCTCGAATAAAAAACTATCAGGCCGGGCCACGGGCTTTCTTCACTGACACCACTAATAGGAGAATGTGGCTGTCAAAGGTAAAAATCAATCTTGTCCTTCCCCGTTGACCACTAATTTCGTCATCTACTTCACTTAAAATCATAATTGACAACTTCAGAGTCTATCATAGACCGGGAGTACTGGACAATAGATTGGCCAATGGAGTTGATCCACTCCTCCTATTTGTCAGAGTCAGTGGTAAAATACATGGTCTCGCGGCCGATGGAGAGCTCGAAAGCAAACTGCTTGTTGAGGACATCCTCCATGGCCTTGACTGTGAGGCAAGTGGTGACAGGGATGATACCACTGGGCCTGGATGCTCAGGTGATGGGTGAATCTTTGAACCAAAGGATCTTTCCCTGCTTCATCACGACCACCTGTGGTGACACGTTTTGATGTACTCCCCCTACCACTAGTGGAGCCATGACTTGAGCCAGTGAGATGAGAGTTTGAGATAGGAGAGAGCACACAATGACAGAATGACTAAATGAATGATGGGGAGGCTCAAGAGTTACGGTCTATTTGGATTGGTGGAAAGCGAGGGAAAGAAAAGGAATCTTCTTAAAATCTCCTAGTTTTTATTATTTGGTGTAATGGGGAGAGAGAAACTAGAGTGAAATCTGAGAGAAATGGATAAAAATTTGGCCCAAAAACTCCCCCCATCAACCTAGGGATTTTGGGAGAAAATCATCGTACTAAAGACTTATGTCTTATTGCTACTACCACCACCATCACTGTCACCGCTAGCACCACTGCTGCCAATGTCACCACTGCCTTCACCACCACCACCATAGTCGTCACTGCTACCATCGCCACCACCACCACCGCAGCCGCCACCACCACAACCACCGCCACCGTCACCGCTACCACCACCACCACCACCACTGTCACTGTCAATTTTCTCTAACATCATTTGTGCAACTAAACAGTGGAAATTTTTTAAGAATCTCCTAGTTTCTCTTTCACATGGATTCACTTTTTCTTTCTCTTCCCCTTTCTCCCGGTTTTCACCAATCCAAATAGACCCTTAGGGTTTTCTCCTTTTTGTATAAGAGGTGGGACTAGAGATGAGATTTGAGAGAGGCAGGTAGAGTTGGAAAATGGGTTGGGTTGGGTAACAGCCAACACAATGAGCCTCACTTATTGCAGGCCAGGTCGGGCTTTTACATTTTTTTGCCCAGGCCCAACCCAAAAATTTATGGGCTTTTATATTTAAGTCTGGCCCAGCCCGCAACTTATTTTTTAAAGCCCACACCTGTTAATTTCTAGGCCGGGTTGGGTCAAGCTTGTGAGCCAGCCCAATTTATTTGCAGCCCTATTGAAGATGCTCTCAAGGTTTGCAAGCTCTCATGGCTCACTACAAGTGTCCCAATCACTTACTCCATCTTATGGACTTTACTACAGGTACAAAGCAGCAACCTCTTACACCTCCACGGATCATTGCAAAACGACTTGTGCTTGTGGAGAGAAGAGTCACTTGTGCTTATAGGGCACCGAGATCATGAGAGTATAGAGTCTTTCTATGATACTTTCTACCCTAATGCGCATAGCCTTAATAGGTGCCCTTCATTAGGGGCTAATCAGGGGTTTTGCTTTTTGTTAGGGGCTAACCAGGCTAAAGTAGGTATCGTGCATATGATTCCAAACCGGATTATAACTGTGCCCTCATCTAATTCACAGACCTCTATAGGGGTGCCCAACAATAGCTTTGGACAACAAAAACATTCTTGAGTCTCAGTCTCATAATCTTAATTCCCAAACTCATAATCTTGAGTCCTAGACTCATAACCTAGAGTTTCCAGACTAAAAAATGACAATTTTCTTTTAAAACATTCTATCCCAATGTTTATCCTCTTTAAAAACCTTAGCCTTGCCTCTACAAGCCATGGGAGCATCACTATTAACAACTACAAAGGCAAGGTTAGTTGCTCGTTCCAATGAGACAATTACCCCTTCTTTGTCCCGCTTCAGTGATTCGATCACCATTCTTATACTTATTTTTAAAAATAATCTTGAGAATCCTCCTTTCAAAAAGGACGAGTTTTTTAAAACTGTCTTTCAAACATACTGTATTCATTTGCAATAAAAATAGTGGCGAAGCTAGATTGTCTCTATCTCACACGATTCAACGTGTATAATTTATACCAAATTCTATAGATAAACATAAGAAAAACTATTATATGTGAGGCAATTGTAAAACATGTAGTATATAAAACATATCCACTTCAAATAGAATTATATATACAAGGCAATCATAAAGCATGCAGTATATAAAACATATCTGCTTCCAACAGATAATTATTCGACTAATCAAATATACATAAAAGAATTATAAACATATTATATGTAACTCATATCCTATCTCAATGATTAATCATTCAACAAGTCAAATCTACATAATAGAATTATACATACGATATATAATTCATATCCTATCTCAATGATTAATCATTCAAAAAATTAAATATACATAATAGAATTATAAACATACGGTATATAATTCATATCCTATCTCAACAATTAATCATTTAACAAATTGAATATATGTGTGGAAATCATAAATCTTAACTTGAAAGTAACTCTAATGCATTACATGCAAGAGTCATATAAATATTAAGTTAAAAAGATGGTTAACATCAATAATCATGCCTTAAGAAAGGATAAAACCTCACTCCCCACATGAGTTCGAATACAAGCTATTGGACTCCACGCACCTAGATGTCCATTTTTGGGCTTTAGAGGTCTCCAACTAGAAAATAGTCCAGCCGCAATGTTTGGCACACTTGATTTAGGTAAGAACGCCTCTTGAAAGACTCAAATCGGACTTAAAATAACTAAGAACGATAGAAATGAAGTTTGAGGAACGTGTGAGAGAAAACTAGATAACTAGAAGCCCACACACGCTTTTATAAGAACATGAGGCAGTGGAATGGAAGCCATGTGTCACGCATGTGGAGCGTAGCGCCGTGCGGTGGTGCAGTGTGCGTAATGTACACGTCACATGTTGTGTTGATGCGGGTCGCGATGCCCATCATGCACCAATGCCAGCTGATGAAATAATTCTTTTTCTTTTATTTTTTCAAAAAAAAATCAAAAACTTTAAAACACGCATAATTTTATCTCTAAGATTCTGATACACACGTTCTTGGTACCATTGGGTTAGTATCGACGAGCCCTTTAAAATTATGCCCCACATAGGTAGCTTATCCCGCACTTTTCAAGTGCATCCTGCCCCTATGGCATGCTCCCTGATGCCATAACTTTCACCTCCAGTGTCTATTTGGCAATTCTTGGGTTTGTTACGCTTGTTTCTCCAAGCTCTAACACATCCATACAAAAACTCACCAAATATTTGTTTTTACATAATTTAAAATCAATAAAAACTCATAAAATAACTTTATTAGAGGCAGAAAATTGTACCAAAAATTCATGGTTGTAATCTCATCGATGAAGCCATAATCTCATTGTTGGTAAGGTTCAATGTATTGATGACGAGGGAAACAACTTACCAACGGTTATCAAACTGTTATTAATATGGTTTATGACAATTTTTAGAGTTGGTTACATACCAAAAATTCAGTTTCTAGACTTCCTTATAAATATCTTTGACAAATCATTAACTCAAAGGGTATGAACTTTCCGACTTTGGGGGAATTTGGTGGGTTAGGGCGTGTCAAGGAAGCAAAAATGAATTTGTGGAGATCTATTTGTTGTTTTGTCTAGAGGTTAGATTGCTAACCTTAACCTGTAATGCTAAAACAAGAAATGCATGCTTAATAAATGTTAATAAAGTAATATGCATGCTATGATTGGATTTAATTCATTATTGAATGAGATGCTATGTTATTCTCGATGAAGCAAATTTTGTATGAATAACTTGTGTTTAGTAGAAATACATTCTCTCATTCTCGTTATGTGATAATTGATTAATGATTCTAATGGATTACACAATTAGATTTCATGAGAGTAAGTTATTTTATTGATAATAGAATAGTTATGCAACTTCTCGACCATTGGCAAAGTCATCAACGTACCGAAGATACTACCAATGCAGGAAGAAGAAGACGATAGAATAGTGCTTGTGAACCAATGATACATCAGTGTCTTACTGCTGGGTCCCTGACAATGATGTCGACGTGTCATGAGGATGTCAATGAGAATATTTTACCTATTTATTCCATGTTGGCAAGGGGGCTTTGACACATTGATGAGTTACTGATGGTCATCAGTAACTCAGTCGACACATCAGTAAATCCATTGACAGCATGTTGGTGTTGGGTATTTTAGGAGGGAATTATTATTAGGTTATTATTAAGAGTCTTAATAGCAGAAAAATATTTGGTAACGATAGGGTACCAATGTGGCATGCCTATCACCAATCAAGATTTAAGATATTACCATGTTTCCTATTAAGTATGCTATTTTTAAGGAGTTAACTGAAAAACATGTGAACAAGTCAATTTGTGATTGGTGATAGGCACCACCATGTTGTTACCTTATCCATACCTAATATTTTCTCCTTAATAGCATGTTACTTTTGCATGAAGTTGCAATTATGTAACACCTCGCTTTTCGATTACGTCTAACCAAGGGGGTTAGAGGTAATTAGTAATTTTTGTAATAAATTATAGACAATTTTAACCATTGAAACCTCCGTATTTGAGTAGAGCTCGAAGAAACGAGCGTAACGAATCAAAGAACAGGCTAAACAGAGGTCGGGACCGAAAGTTACGATATTTGACAAACGTGCAATATAGGTAGGACCCACATAGAAATAGCATGATTTATTGCTTTAAGTGGGTTAGTATCGAAGGGCTCATCGATACAAGTCCAACGGTACCTAGAATGCGCAAATCTGAATTCAGGGTAGGAAGTTACGTGCGTTTGAATGCTTGTTTTTTTTTAAAAAAAAATAAATAAATAAAAATTAGCGCGCCGCACGTGTCAGACGCACGCGCGACCGCGGCGAGCATAATGCGTGGTCGCTGCGCGCATTACACATGGATGATACACCGTGCACATGCGGCGCGTAACGGCGGGCGCCGCCGTTTCTGGCGATGCCGCGGTTATTCAACCCGGCTCGCCTATTTATACCCCATTTGGGCTCATTTTTCGATCAGAACTTCTCCTCCCCATTTTTGACCATTTTGAGGCCAATTAAGGCCGTTGAAGACCCGTTTCCTACTAAATCAAGCGTGCTCTATGCAATGGAGCAGTTCTTTCTTCGCGTTGGAGTCCGTATAAGGAGAAAAATGCCCTAATACAAGGAGAGGTTCTGCCCATTACCTTCGAGCATCGACCAACTTCGTTTTCTCTATTTCTGGCCATCCTAACTTCGATTTAGTCGATTCAAGAGGCGTTTTGACTAAATCGAGTATGTTCTACGTGATGGAGGGTTCCATTTTCTAAGTTGGTGATCGTATGAAGAGGAAACACCCCAAGATAAGGAGAGGTTCTACCTATACCAACCAACTTCGTTTTCTTTTTTTTTGGCCATCCTAACTCCGATTTATTCGATTCAAGAGGCGTTCTTGACTAAATCAAGTATGTTCTACACGATGGAGGGTTCTATTTTCTAAGTTGGCGATTGTATGAAGAGGAAACACCCCAAGACAAGGAGAGGTTCTACCCATACCGACCAACTTTGTTTTCTCTGTTTCTGGCCATCCTAACTCTGATTTAATCGATTCAAGAGGCGTTCTTAACTAAATCGAGTATGTTCTATGCAATGGAGGGTTCCATTTTTTGAGTTGGTGATTGTATGAAGAGGAAACAGCTCACAATAAGGAGAGGTTCTACCCGTACCGACCAACTTCATTTTCTCTGTTTCTGGCCATCCTAACTCTGATTTAGTCAATCCAAGAGGTGTTCTTAACTAAATCGAATATGTTCTCCGCGTTGGAGGGTTCCGTTTTCTAAGCTGCCGATCTTATGAGGAGGAAATGCCCCGAGACTAAGAGAGGCCTTGCCCGAACACCGGAACAAGAAAAAGAGACCCGAAGCAAAGACAGGATTCTGTCCGTAGATATCGATACCTTACGAGTTATGATGGGAGTAAGCATTCCTGATCTTCCGTTTTAATTATAGAATGGAATGTGCCAGTTATGATGTGTGTTATGCTACGATGTATATGTTTGTTGTGCTATGTGCCTATATGCCATGTTGTGTGCCTATATGCCATGATGTGTGCTTTTATATGCCATGATGTATGCTTATATACTATGACGTGTGTGGTCTCACTCTAGGGTAGAGCAAGACGTGTAATATGTGTTTTCGGTCTCGGCTCAGTGATAGAGCGAAACGTGGTGGTACAGCGAGATGTACGATTTCGTTGATTTATTAACTTTCGCTTTACTCCGATAGATTACGAGTTTTAGTATGATTTCGATTCAATTTTAGTATATATGTATTTTAACGTATATAATTTTGTGATGTTTGATGTATGTAGTAGCCGTTAGGCAGAACTATGTTCGGATCCGATCGTGTTGGAATAATATCCAATACGTACGTAGGCAACCAACGACAAGGCAACGTTGGCCCGATCAAATTTAATTATAAATATATGTTTTAATTTTGTTTTACACATGATGAACTATGAAGCTTCATTGTGTGTATGCATTCGTTACAACCTAAGTTTTTGTACAAGGAAGCTTTAAAGCTTCATAGTGCATAGATGAGCATTGTACCTCTCGCACACAGACGATGATTCCTGGTTCAAGGAAAATAAAAATTTTCTATTAGTGATTTTGTGGGCCCGGTCGTTACAAATTATGTGTGATGATGTTATGTACTTTTGTGTATGAATATCCTTGTAATAAATTGCACCCCAAGACGATATCTTTCTGCATTTGGGGTCAAAAGAACCCTCAGTGCCTTAGCTCCTCAAGTGAGTCTTTAGTCATATCTGCTAAAGAAAGTTGATATAAAAAAGGACCAAATATTTCTTGCTCTATAAAAATGAGAGTTATTTAGAACCACTTCCTTGGCCTGTGAGTCATTTTTGAATGGACTAAAGCATTAAAAGATAACTAGTCTTGCACAACGCAATAAATGAGGTTTTAATAATCATGGAAGTCGGAACTTCAACCACTTGGGTTTATGAGCCCTTCTAGGCCTTAGCTTTATAACGTGGACGGAGCATGCAAACTTCAGAGTATTTGAAGTGTCACGCCCTGACACTGCCTGACCCGAGTTGAACACGGTCCAGCACGCGGGGGCGATAGTAAAAAAATATGATTAAAGAAATAGCGGAAGACTTATGCCATTACCATGGGCGGTCTAATTAACAGAGTAATGCACTACTTTGAGCAAGAGTAAATATGTAGAACCGAAAGAGTTACTTAAACTTTAAATTAAACCGCAAATATCAAACCCACATACTAATAATCCATAGCCAACACATTTGGCTCTAAATCAAGGTCTCAAATAAAACTAAAGATATAATATATCATAAGTATGAAAACAAGAACCACTCCACAAGGGTTCTAACATCTAAACAAAATAAGGAGAGAGATATAAAAACTAGTAGCCTCCACTCCTACTCCCAAGCTCTTCCCGATCTTTCCTCATAAAGAGGATCCTGTCCGATTGTATGTCACGCCATGTAGCCCCAAAACAAAACAAGGAAAGTGGGGTGAATATAAAAACTCAATAACGGTTTGAATACAGCGATAAAAATAAAAAAACATGATGACATGACAATGTAGCAATTCAGATATAAAATCAACATGCTATACCACTTTCTGATCATTTACTAGCTAAAACCCTATTTAACCATAAACATAAGAACTAGCTTGGACACACAGTAAAGTTCAAATCTCACACAGAGAACCTTGAGCAGGTGTGTTTGCCCCGGGACATCTCCTATGGTGGGGGAGAGCCCGAATTCCCACACAAGAAACCCTAAAACACATAGTAGCCGGTGCACAAGGCATACCACTCTGGATTCTCACGATCTAGATGACAATCTCATTAATCTCATCCGCAAGACAAGTACACAACTTGTCCCTACATAACTCAATTTAACTAGACTCAACCCGGGGAGTATATATGTTCCACACATGAACTTAAATCGAAAACATGTCCTTCCAGACCAACCAAGTTCCGATTAATTCACAGAGCGATTAATTCGGCACACAATCTCAACCATTGCATACAATCTATTAATTTCGGTTAAACATCGGTAAAACTTCGTCCATGAATACCAATTCATGATGCATGATAGCATAATACATCCATGAGCAAGACCTACGTGGGTTTCAACACATGGAACGTGCTCCCAATCAGTCCCCTCATGCATCATAATCAAGACATAATTAACTACAATTTCATAGTAGATTCCCCATACGTGTGTGTATTCATGCATATTCTAAGCACATGACCAATGCTTGACATAAACTCATAAGACAATATACGCATGCTTAAACACATTCAAAACAATGATTCCAAACTAAAATCAAAGCGAAATCCACCATAAAGCTTAAATCCATTCATGTGAAATTGAGCATTCACTCCACAAACATGATTTTTCCACACATTAGGCCACAACATGATCACATCAACTATCCATAAACCATCCTCATTGTAAGAGAACACATCTCACCATTTTTCATATAATATCCTTACTGGAACATGTTCTAATCACAAGAATTCCAACATTCAAGGGTTCAAGTTACTTCAATATCAATATGCATAATTATCAACATATAATATAATACCACATGACAACACTTAACATAATTCATAAACTTCTATCATCAATTCCACACCTTCAGTAGCCTCATTTCAACATAACACACCTCCCATAACCATTAAAAATTATAAAATGGAGTAAAACATTGAAATGAACATAAATTTCAAAAATAGCAAAACTACCATGTAGTTGTTCAATCGCCCTGCAAGGCTGTTCGATTAGCTAAACTAAAAATCTTCCAAAAATGTAGTGTTGCTGATCGATCGGCCTGGTAGGTCATTCAATCGCCAACAAAGCAGTTTTGACGTTCTTCTTCATTTCGAGAATCAAAATCGAGACACCATGAAAACACCTTAAAATCTTCACCCATAGTCTCATACACTATCAAAACCTCATCAAACCTTTCAGAACACTAATTTAAACCTTTTTAAGATAAAACCCTAAGAAATCGAAGTAAAAGATTAGTATTTATTAAACCCACCATTAGAACCTAAATCAAGCAAATCCACTTCAAATACATCATAAAAACTGAGATTTTTACTACCCAAAGTTGAGATTGAAGAACCCATTACTTTTCCTTGTGGATTTGGGTCGGAATGAACTTTCAATCTCCTTCAACACCCTCCAAACACACGATTTTAAGTTAACATACAACTAATCTCGATTTAGCTTTAAAAAATTAAAAGTAAACATTAGATTTAGGGTTTTAGAAGCCTAAAAATGAGATTTTGAAGATTAAGGATTGGAGAATAAAGGTAAAACAATAGTTTTATGCTTTCAAAATGGATTGAAATGATGAGGGGAGTTAAGATTAAGAAGAGTTTAAGAAAAACTTAGAGATTAAGCCAAGATTAAGATAAACTCACCTCTAACGTTTCCTTTCTGGGCCTAATCGGGGATTAGGCTCCAAATATCCTAGCTAAGCCCATTCCCAAATGGGAAATGACACAATCCTTTCCTTTTATAGGAGGGCTTAGGCTATAACTAATAGAAATGTGGGGTAGAAATAGAGTTTTTAACTAAAATTAGAAAATTTGATAATTTAACCCAAAATTAGGTCTAGAAAAATTATGAAAATTTTTATAGTGTCTTCCATTGATGTTTGGGGAATTTTGGTCCAAAAACCTTAATTTCTTTGGTGGAGCCCACAGGGGGGTCCTGCCAAACCCTAATTTTTAAAAAATTAGTAAAAATCAGAAAAATCCCAAAAATTAAGAATTGACCAAAAATTACTTAAAACTCATAAATATAGAGTTGGTTTTATTTAAAACCTTTAGAAACCCCATTTATTTTTGAAAACTACCAAATTTAAATTAGAAAATACTTAAACCACACGATAATCGATAAATAATCATGAAAATAAACCGGTTAAAAAATAAGAGTCCTTACATGAAGAATTTAGGTAGTCTATAGTTTAATGAAACAATACTATACTTCAGCACTATGATTACCATGAATAGAGAATACTTGACTTTCACTTAAGAAGTTGGAGACTTCTTAGTGGAAATCATGTTATACTAGAAAATATTAATGATGCATACTTAATTATTATATTTTTTATTATTGAAGTATAATGCTCTTGAAATGGAATTTATATGATATTCTTTCAATGCAAATGTATTTGAGATGTGATTTTTGAAGTCTTATAGTTCTTATTTAGTCATCCCACTATGTATATTTGTATACTCAATATCCATTTTGATGCATGTTCTTTAGAGGAATAGTAGATGAGACACTTGTGCTAAAGAAGGATGTGAAGATATTAGATCTATGTAAATTTTTTTTAACTTACTAATAAATTCTAGTTGATGTGTATAATTTTTAAAACATAAGTAAGAGAGTGTTAATTACTTATAAGTGTGTGTATCATGCTAATTGGTATATACACAAATAAGACCCTGTAAGATTTGGTTGTGATTTTATATTTAAAGACACGACGGTTGGTTATCCATATGTTCGAAAATGAGTGAGTCACACCTTTAAATGACATATATGTCGGAAGGAATAACAAATAATTTTATAATTTTTTTTGTTTATGCTAGATTTATTTCAAAATGAATTTGAGAAAATCCAGGGCATGACAATTGAAGTCACAAAAATTAATAAAAAAAACCCAATTAGGCATCCTATTAGGGGATATTTGGCTCAATCTCTTGTGGGATTAGGAACCGTAATCCTCATTATTGGAAAAATATTATTTGGGGTGGGTGGGGGGGGGGGGGGGGTTTGGGCCCATGAGGGGAAGAGAGAGGGAGCCGTGGGGGAAATTTCTGGTGAAGGCACGATGGAGGCGAGGATATGCAAACTCAAAGACCGGTGTTTTAGCGAAGTAGAAGACTTTGCCTAAATTTGCTCTAATCTCTATATTGTCTATTGATTCATTGTCATATCTCTCTTGTTCAGTATTCATTGAGGAAGTGCATATCATGTTTGCCAACAATAATATGGGCACACACTGGCCAATGGCCATGTGCTCACGTAAAGGGGGAAAAGCCCCATTGTTTTTGTATGAAAGTTCGTTGACTTTGCTAGAGGAAGACATTGTCAAACTTTCTACAACACTGGCCGTGCACATAGCACCCACTTGCAAGTCAAGCTCGTGCAAGCACTTGCCTAGCCATGCAGGATCAGGTTGTGCTGGCCTGGACTTATCGTCTTGGTTGATCAGGCATGGGATCTAGTTGATCTCAGTGCCTCGCTTGGCTGTGGTGACTCACCGCCGCACTAACTTGATGGAAAACAATAGAAAAAAAGGTGGCCTTGATGCCTTAGATGGCCACTGGACAGATGCAAGGCCAGGGCTGTCGGATTTGTCATACGACGGTAATCCAACCATCCATGGCCCTCGTACCGCTGTGACAGTCAAGGGCAGCACCTCCAAAGACTAGAATGCCTTTGGTTGGATGAGGGGAAAACTAGTAGCATTGTAGGTTGCCAAGCTCAAGTTTGGGTCGGGTGACCCAAACCACTTTGGTCAGGACCAGGCCAAGCTGGGCATGTGCTGGTACAAGCCGTTTATTCAAGAAAAAAAAAGAAGAAAGAGAAGGGGTGTTGAACTGGGTCCAGTTCAAGAGGGTAAAAGTGTTCAAAAAGTTTTAAAAAATTACCGATAGACCTTGAGAGGGGTTTGAGTGTCCTTATAATGTTTCAAACCTAGAAAAAATCTCAGTTTATAAAATACCTATTTTACCTTTGTAGTTGAATTGTAGTGTAATATTCAATTACCCAACTTAAAAGACTCCGGTTAAAGGGCCTATGAGTAGGTTTAAAAATTGAGAAAAATTATATTAATAAGTGAGGGTGTACCCTAAATGTAGATCAAACCACATGGTGTTGAATGACCATTTCTACTTTAATAATAATATAGATTAGGGTTAATTTAGGATTACTGTGAAAAAAATTTCTACCTTCCTTACTTTAATAAGTTCTAAACTAATTAATATTATAAAATCTATATATTTTTATGAGGCTATAAGGTTATACTTATTAGAGAGATTATTATAATATTTTAGGTGTCTTAAATTTAAACTAATTAAGAATTTATTTGACAGATAGTGATATTCTTAGACCATTTTCTTTATACCTATAGGCCTAATACCACCTTTGATTAGATAGAGAAAGTGAGTCCAACTTAACACGTAGGAAAAAAAGAGTACAAACATTTTCTTCTTTGAGAGGGTAATATAAGCATAACATAGTAAAAATCTATGCCCTCCCTCTTATTTTAATTATAATTATAATATAAATATAAATTTATACATATATATTTTTTAATGTCATTAAAAATAGAATTTTTGTATACCAGTAATACTACACGGTCTACACCGTGTTTAGGCATTTCCATATTCTCACGCTCAGTTTCATATAACCCCACTATGACGAGCGTGTTCAAAGTAATAAGGCCGCGTGGCGTTAACAGAATCCCCGTCTCGGCCCAGGACCTTAAAACCGGACCAGGCGAGGAGGGGTGGGGGCACGCAACCGGACCGAATGGAGAACGACATGGCCGCTTACTACCACTACCCGCCGCCACCGGACCCGCGCTACCCGCACTACCCGCCGCCTCCTCCGCCGGCCTACCTACAGCACCACTACCCGCCGCCTCCTCCCCCGCCGGGCGCCGGCTTGGACGAGGTCCGCACGCTCTTCGTCGCCGGGCTCCCGGACGACGTCAAGCCCCGGGAGCTCTTCAGCCTCTTCTCTGAGTTCCCCGGCTATGAGTCGTCCCAGCTCAAAGCCGCTTCTCAGGTACATTCTTCTGAAATAAAAAATCCATCTTCCTTCGCCAAATTTGGATTTGGCTATTAAATTCTATGTTTTTGTGTTCTTTATCAATTAATTACTGGTTCTCTGAGCTGAATTAGGTTATCATGGCCTTTTGTTAATAGAAAGGAAAAGAGAGGAAAATTTTGTTTCTGGGTCTCCCTCCAAAATTGCCTTTTAATGGGTGCTTGATGGCAAAGAGAGAGAAAAGAAGTTCCTGCTCAACAGTTTTTCATTTCATATAATATGATTATTGCAGCCTTTTTACTGTCATCTGTTTGGGGATCATATGACGTCATCTGACACGCTCTTATTTTGTTTCCTTGATGGGTTATGCAGGCATTTGGATTTATAGTCTTCTCTGATCAACAGTCTGCCTTGACTGCTATGCATGCGCTAAATGTACGAGTGCTCTTTTATTGGATACTTCTGCATTGTATTTTTATGTTCTTTTGACAAGCACATTGTATCTTCTTTTGCACTAAACAGTAGTTCATTTTTATTTATCTAATTTTAAGGGCGTTGTCTCATTGTAATGGTGTTATTCCATTTCAACACTTGATGTCAGCTAAACCTCATCATTCACCAAACTCAACCACCTTATCTGGGCTTGGTTCGGAGGCAAAGACTTTATAAGTCATTCTATTTTGTTATGAATCACCAAAAAGTGCATGTTTGAATCTCTTTATTCGTATAACCTCAACTGTAGTGGTCTCTCTTATGTATTCCTTATTTCCTTGAACTTTAGGAGCATTTCAAGGTTCATAAATGGAGAAATTGCATGTGGAAGGGGCTGCCCGGCCCCAATGCCTAGGAAAGGGGCTGAGGGGCTAACAACTATCCACATGCAGAAGCGACATAAATGAAGTATGAGTTTTACGATTGAATTTTTGTTATAATTTTAAACAGGGAATGGTTTTTGACCTTGAGAAGGGATCAACTCTGTACATCGATCTCGCAAAGTCCAACTCAAGGTCTAAACGGTCAAGAGCAGGTGTGGTTCCAATTAATTTCTTTATGTTGTTTCACTTCATATTCTTTTCATCTTCTTTTCTTTATTATACAATGCTATGGCCTCAGCAGATAAGTAATAGGACAAACATAAAGTAAACTAAATTATTTTCTGTTTAACAGACAACTCGGGCCCAGTAGAGAAGAGGTTTAGAGGGCCCACTGCTACTTCAAGAGGCTTTCCTGACCCTGGTAAGATAATTATTCCTTTTGTAATGTAACTGATCAACTGTGCTCTGTGCTACTAGAACTTGAGACACATATATCCCAGTTTCCATTGTTTCTTGCTATGTCATTCTTTTATCTACAGAAATACCAGAAATGCAGATCCAAAAAATCATAAAAATAGAGAAAAAGTAGCCTCAGAGTGACCAGAATCTCTCTTTCCAATGATTGACATGCAAGTGTCATCTGATATGATCCTATGGCTCTTTTGCATCATTACACATACACACAACAACAACGACAAAAAAATTCTTGCAGAGGGTGGGGGAGTGGGCACTTATGCCTTAGCCCCCCCTCTTCGCGTGTTTTGACAGCTCAGGATGGTGGTGGTGTGTGTGTGGTCGGGTGGGGGTGGCTCACCCCTATTTCCTATGATCTGGTAGGCTTCCCCGGCAGGCTGAGGCCAAACAGGGTGGAGAGCAATGCTGGATCGTGTGTGAGGAAGGTGACTAGAGAAATGCTCACCTTTGGTCACCCGGAAGCTCGGTGTTCTCTAAGAGAAAAATACAGACGTACTGAATGAAACAAGAAACATACATTTTATTTTATCTACAAGAATTTTCTACTATCTTATAAGGCAAGATTATGAGCAAGTCTGTTGGGAAGTGGAGTGGTACATAGGACCTTTAACTCCTTGTTATTTATAGGCTTGTGCTTTAATTTAAGGCACATTTAGTTGTTTGTTTGTTCCGTTTCTGATCTAGAACATTTATATGAACATCCGCCAATCAAACTTGTATATTAAGTGCAATTACCCATGTCCATGCATGTGTAAATACTAGAAATGTGCTGGCTTAGAAAAAAGTTGTCACAATTATCTTTATACATCTGATTGTTGTGTGGTCTTATAGTTTTTATATGTCATTCTTTTTTTCTATTTCTTGGGAATATTGATATTGTCGTTGAAGCACATGAAGCACACTCTTCCAACTGCTCATCTTGCACATTTTTGCGCACTTGCACACTCACAGGTATTGGCAGCAATTTTCACATGCCTGGAATGGAAAATACTGCTCACACGAACCCCTCTACACAAAGGTCAACAATGCACACTACTTGTCCACATATTCTCTTGATTTAAAGTCTATTATATATTGTAGGTGGTTTGCTACACCAGGCTCCTCTGAAGCAGATAGTGCATCTTTTCTTATCAAACATGCAATTTACAGTATACCTCATAGAGCTTTTTTATATATTACTGATTTGACTAGTATACAATTTCAGTATAGGAAACATTCACCATCAAGAAGAGAATGATTCAGACCATCACAGATCTTTGGTGAGACTCCCAGTAAACCAGCATTCTTTGTTACTTAAGATGGATGTATTATTTAACATGACCATATATGATAAGTAGACATTGATTGTATTAACCATCATTTAGCTTGTGTGTCTATCGTCACATGGAAAAATGACATTCAGCATGACAATCTTTGGAAGAGTTCCATGTATCACCAACTTGTCACGTAGATGTCCACTTTTATTATCTACCAATTTTATTTTGTTTTGAATTTTTTTCCTTTTTTTTCACATGCTTACTGGACAAATGATAAGTTGCCAGATTCCTTTCATGAAAACTAGATCAAATGTCCATTGTTGCTAGTCCCTTGTCAGATGAATGGAAATGTTACCTGTATGCAGGATGATAACCACTATGCAAGAGCCTTCCATATGAGAAGAAGGCATTGTTGGCCCTGCATTATGCCAGTATAATCATCTGTTAATGGTTCAAATGTTTTAAAAGTTATTTTCTTACTCTTTGCTGGCTTGTTCGTCAAAGGCTGTACTGATTTCATGATGTTTTGGAATGCAAGTGTGAGTCTGAAGTATTAATTTGTTTATAGATGCTCACCATTTGTTGTGCCAAAGTGCTAACATTTCGTTTCAGCATTTTCCTCTTGTTTGTATATCAGAGTGGATCTGACATATAATTATGTTCACAGCTAAATGTGTCAACATCTTATGCTCCCCAAAATACTACTCCATGTGCGACACTTTTTGTGGCAAATTTGGGCCCAAAATGTACTGAGCCAGAGCTGATGCAAGCATTTGCAAGGTGCATGGAAAAAATTGACTATAGTTGTGCGTTGTACATTGAAATGCTTATTTTTCTTAGTAGTTTATCATGTTTTTGGCAATACCAGATGCCCAGGGTTCATAAAGTTGAAGATGCAGCACAAACAGGGAGCTCCTGTTGCATTTGTTGATTTCAAGGTATGCTTGGACACTGTGCTTCTTTCGAAGTGACCAAACACATAGTTTACTACAGCTTTATGTATATTGTTTTGATTGCTATATACAGTATGTATCACATTGTTGCTACTTCTGCTGAATCTTTCCCGTCTTGGTTAATTTTAAAAGATATTATTATGATTATTATTATTATTATCAATGGGGGGTGTCCAGATTCCTATTGCCCAACTAGAAGGGGCAAGGCAACTGAGCTCTTAGAGCACAGTAGACCGCTGCCTTTCCCCTCAGGCACGTGCAACACCCAAACATGACACACTCCAGATAAATATGGATATAATCCCTATTAGAGGCCGATAGAGTGGGCCTTTGAACTCAGGAAATAGATAAAATTGTTAACTGATACATGATTGAAAAAGTACTATTGTAAACTTTGAAAGCTCTAGAATAACCATAGCATGTATTTCTTCATCGTAACATAAAAAGGCCTTTTAAAACGTACAGTTTGTTGCATATAGTACATGCCAATATGCTGTTTTTTGTTATTATTATTATTATTATGATGATGATGATGATGATTTATTATTATTAAATTTATTATAATAATAATAATTATTATTATGATTATGATTTTGTTGTGGGGGGCGTCCCGATCCTTATTACTTGACTAGAAGTTGTGGAGCACTATATCCCACTGTCTCTCTCCTTGGCCATGTGCAATGCTTGTGCGGGGATATAATCCTTGTGGATGACCAATGGAGGGCCTTTCGAACACAGGAAAATGATAGAATTATTAACTGATATGAGTGTAAAAGGATTGCTGTAAACTTTGGAAATCCCAGAATCACCATGGCATGTATATGCATGGTTCATCTTTACATAAAAAGGCATTCTAAAACCTAATCTTTGTTCCATATACTACATGCTTATATGATGTTTTGGCTTTTCCACTTAATTGACAGATGAACTATTGTTTATAGGATATAGAGTCTTCTACAGGAGCCCTTAATTCTCTGCAGGGCACTCTTCTTCATTCATCTGATGTTGAGGGAATGCGATTGGAGTATCCTTAAATTTTTTTCTTTTTTTTCTTTACAAAATTATTAAGGATGTGATATCACCTTAACATAAATTTTAGATACGCGAAGGCAAGGATGGGATCGAAAAAACGTGAGAAGAGGCGATAAAGAATTCAGTATATAGATAGTTTCTGAATGATTGCTTATTTGCCCAGTGTGGCAACAATATAAATGTTAATGAGTTTAACTTATTACAGATGCACCTTGCACAGAAGTAGTTTTTTTGCAATTGTTTCTCTTGTTTTGCACTTGCTTTTGATTAGTACATGTTTTGGAGAGTCATAGGCTGCAATTAGCTGAGATTTGAAGACAGGTAAGCTTCGCCTAGAATACTTGAAGGGAGATCTGATGTAATAGCCGAGTACTTTATTTGTGTCTGACAAAAAGGACATGAAATTTCGTCAATGTAGTGAACTGTCACAATTGGTCTACATTTTTTTTTGTTTTTTGTTTGTTACAAACTGTCATAGGCATTGGCATTGCCTACCGACGGGGGATCACACCACTGAAGAGAGCACGGTGGATTTGTTATTTCTTCTTCTTCTCGTTTTGTTAGGGAGGGGTGGAGGGGGTAGAGAATTTGCCCCCGCCCAAAGATCTTTACCAGTTACAAGGCCCAAGTCATATTTCTTGTTCACAGTAAAAAGGCATGAAAATCATAATCTCCCTTTTTCTCATTTATCTCATAATATACCATTCTATGTTTTGTCCTATATTAGTTTGTTTTGAAAAATTAAATAGGATACTTAATATAGGATACTTAATTGGAAAGTAAAGCAATGGTCATATCTTGAATTTAAACCTGTGGAGGCAATTTGTCGACTGATAACTGTGGCTTGTTTGCAGCACATCCAATTCAGTTTCTCTTCTTAGCTGGTTTTAGCTGACAGTCAATGTCAAATTCAATTTGTTTACTTGTATGCCCTTCTTTTTCTTTCTATACTATCAAAAAAGTTTGTGAGTCATGGCTAACATTAATGTACATGAGCCCAAGCATCATGGGTCATCAAATTGAAATTTAAGGGGAGCAAAAATGAATCTGTCCCTTAGTTATATGCACTATCAAATCAAAATTAGCGGACTATCAAATCAAAATTACAGGTTCATGCAGTCATGTGTGAGCCCAAATGGAGCTCTTATACTGTATAGTCTGGGAACAAATCCATTGATTCATATATGTGATTTAACATATATTAAGTGTTCTTAGCTTCTATAAAATATTAAAAAAAAAGTGTTCTTAGCGACCTGTTGCATACTCATGATTTAAAGCTTCGTTTTCACCTCCCATCAGCCTGGTCAATGGGGGGGGGGGGGGGTTACAGTCCGATCATCCAGCACAATTTCGAAGAGATCTTCAGAATCCATTGTCAAGTTCTCATCGTAGCCATTCTTGCTCCAAAAGGAAAACTGAGAATCCACCCTTCCCATGGAGAAAAGTTCACTGCTATCTTCATCACACCCAAGTCCTCCAGCTGATGACGACTCCTGCAAGGGCTGTAGCAAGCATGGGTTTGCCGTCCTCTGCAGATTTGCCGGCTCATACTTGAATGGACACTGGCCCAAATTTACAAATACCCTCACATCGACTGTTGCACTCAATACAGGATACAGGGGGCTTCCAAAATCCTCCAGCTTGCAACAAATCTCATGCATCAATTGAGAATTCGATGTGAATAGGACCTTCTTCCTCCCAGGATCAAATCCACACCCAATCACCTCATTTCTTGTAGTTGCCCACTCGGCTTGTTTGGTCTCAGCCACAAGCTTAATCCCTGCAGCAAGATTTAATTTGAGTTTTCATGATGAATGGAACTCAAGTGTATTGAAATGAGCAAGTTGAAGAATATACATACCATTTAGATGAACAGAACCATCAGAGAAAAATCCAATTGATCCTGGGTAGCTGCCAGAGAGCTTATGAGGAGGTGTTCTCGTGCTGGTGAGCCCAACAGAAATGAACCCTCCCTCATCTTCAACTCTTTCAACCTTTGTAACTTCGTTACTATTGCTCTTCCCAATGCTGGCATGGACAACTGAATCCGACTGCACTCCATTGGATGCCTCAGGAATGAGTTTTATCTTCTCTCCCTCCGGCCGGCTGGTGGCTTCACTTTCATCCATTAAGAAGATGATCTCAAAGTAGGCTTGCTGGGGGAAGGTTAAGCTGGCGAGAGTTGGACCTGGCAATGGTAATGTGGCCATAGCATGGCAAACTCTTGTAGGATTGCTTCCCTTCTTCCCTGTGCAGAAGAGTTCAATCTTCTGTATGCATTCTGATCCTTCTGAGGCCACTACCCAATTCATTTCTCCCTCCCCTCCTTCCTTACTCTGATTGCCGGACGAACAAAGGCTCCATATCGTTGACGACGACGGCAGCTGCATAGAGGACGGCGAAGAGACAATAAAGCCAAACCGGGTCCATCCTTGCTCAACAGCTTCCTTGATGAGCCGGGGATGATCAGACCACTTGAACAAAGGTGTGGTCAAAACCCCATGCCGCATGACATAATAATTTGGCATCTTCTTGTCCCCAGCCTCATGGACACTATCATCAAAATCAAATTTTCCGCTGCATGAATTGAGCTTCTTGGCCTCCGATACTACAATCTCTTCCTCCTTCCTTTTCTCTGCAAGATATGCACTTCTGCAGTAACACCTTAAGATAAATACAATCAAAAGAACCACAAGGATTATGACTAATAAAACTGCCAGAAAAACTCCATCCATGATCCTCTTCCAAGCTTTTCAATGACACAAGATGATCTATATGTTGACAAAGTCGTTTCATAAAAAAAAGTTGCAACTGAGAGATTTGAAGAAGGAGGATGACTCAAAGGGGGATCTGTAAAAAATGGATGGGGTTTAGAGACAAAAGTGGTTGTCTTTAAGGAGGGGGCAGTTTAGTTGTTTCTTGGAGCTCTTTTATGGTAAAGGCCTTCAAGGCTGAATGGCAGCCTTGTTTATGGAACAGGGAAATTCCAAAAAGGGTTTATTTGCAGTTCGATACAAACTTTAATTATATCTATCAAAAAGTCCACCATGGGCGTGGATTCTTCATGGGTGTACTTAGTGGAGAACTTAGCAAGCAAATGTGCTGTAAGAAAGCAATAAATGAAATATTTTGTGGTGGGTCTTGGGTGATTGAAAAGCATACCTCATGCGATATTTACTCATCAGCATCTTTGGATGCATGTTATTTTATGTAGTAAAATATCTATTCAAGACTTTTGGATCCCTAGTATATTTGTTGTGTCATAGTCTGGCTTTTCAAGGTTGCTTTTTAATATGAATTGTGAAACGTCATGCAGTGGTTCATGCACCAATGTGGTTGCAAGTTACAGCCTTACTTGCCAAAAAATTAAAAAAGGTTACAGCCTTAAGTACAAGTGATCACGACACACTAACACACTTAAGGACAAGTGATAAATGAGTACACATGTACTAATATGCCATAATATGTGCACCATAGATCCTCATGATCTTGTCATTCCTATTGTGTGGAAAATAACCTGTCTATGGGGACCAAAAATACTTCTATCTTACTGGAATATTGTTAGCCCCTCACCCCTTTCCTGGACATAGGGGCAGCCCCAAGGCAAAGGCAAGTATATTCTAGGGCTAGTGCACAAAGTTGGGATCAGCATTAAATTTGTGCATTGGATAAACATGTTAGAAAAAGTCCTACTCTTAGTGGGAATCAGTGGCGGGTTGGGCCGATCAATTCATATAGGCTGGTTGGATTCCTACTTAGAAAACAGAAAATTGGACCCCTAGACAAAAACAGACAATGCTGGGCAACTACATGCGAACTTCTAACGAGAGTAGGAGTACAGTTTACTGGTGCCTCCTACTAGTGTAGCCACATATGCCTATGTTAGTTTGAGTTTGAAAGTGCCTGAATCACCTTATATCGGGTGTAATTAATAGGGCAAAAGGCATAGTGAAAACTTTGTCCCTGGTACATATACCATGCCTTCTTTTTGGACTATTGAAATGTCCAGCAGTGTTATGCCAATGTCATTGTTATGCTGGACGCACTTATTTTATGGGCTACAAAAGAAGTGTCCAGTAGCGACATAAACATGGTGGGCCTCTAATCAATTTGGGTTGGAAATCGTTTGCAGATGATTTAAAGAAAATAAGTGGTGAAGATGAAATTCGCAACTCTTAATCAAGCTTACGCTGTTTGTTAGAGCAATATACCGACTTATAGACTAGCTATCTGAATTATACGCTATTGAAATGAGATATAAATCATGCACTGTTGCCTGGCCAGCACTTCCATCAAGCAGATTTACTTCAAAAAATGATCAAATGAAAGTCCCATCTTTGAAAATATTCACCAATCTTGATATAATGCTAATAGATCATTCCAAGCTTTCATGTGAATCTACCTTCAAAGTTCATTCATTCTAAACAATTCTTGTGCTCCCTCCGTCCCAAATTAATAACTTTATTTAATTTTTTAAAATAAACTAATTTAATTCATTTTAAAAATTAAATAGAGCTATTTATATGGGACATAGAATTTTTTTTATTCATGATATGATATGATAGTGAATAGTACTTAACCATTTACACCTAAGATTATTCAAACATTATTTTGTTTTTTTTTATTTGGTAAAAACCTGTTGTCATTGTTGGTAGTACATTCAATTAAAGTGCTATATATAGTTCTTGATTTAGACTTCTTCTTGCCTTACATTCAATTAAAGTGCTATATATAGTTCTTGATTTAGACTTCTTCTTGCCTTACATTCAATTAAAGTGCTATATATAGTTCTTGATTTAGACTTTTCTTGCCTTCAATGGGCATGCAATTCTATATGGTCCTATACCAATTCTTAGTTGATTGCATTCATCCCATCAAAAGAAAAGACTTGATTGGTTTCATCTAGTACATTTTGTACAGTTGTGAAGACCATTTACTCCCACCAGAAACTGTCGGTGCTTTGAATGTTGATCCAGCAACTCTACACCTCTTTTTGATGCTGCATACTCTCGACTTGTATCAAGACATGCAGTTCAGAACATAATCCTCCACACATTTTCAGTAAAGATCTGAACTGCCAACTAACCCCGTTGGCACCAATGCACTACATTCAGAATATTCTAATCCATTAGTTCAATGGTTGTAAGGCACATATACCAACTATGGGTCCGAAACATTTTTAATTAGATAATGTCACTCATTATTCTTTTATATTTCTAAGAAGGATTTTTAATTTTTTAATTTTTTATAGTGAGAGTTGGCCTAAGTCATTCTACTAAGTGTAGATACGCTGTGAAAACTACCTATAATATTACACACACAGACAGACAATTTTCATAACTCATGCATATTTATTATACAATATTATACTTTCAATTTTCATAACTCATATATATTTATTATATAATATTATACTTTTATATGTATGTATACCCCAACACATATAACAGATAGTCCACTTTACTATCACGTAACAATATACTACCAATCCCTACAAATACATACAATACCAATATATTACAACAATTACGATAGATTGAAATGTTTTCGAAGTCTACACTTCCAAAGACATGGTCTATTTTTTTGGCCATCCCAACAACACTCTAAAGTCTAAAGTTCTAAACACAAATTAAGATAATAAAAATAGAATAGTGATTTCACAAATCATTACCTAAACCAAAAATTAGTCATATTTCTTATGATCTACAAGCAAAATTAGTCACAAACATAACGGCATGTATTTACAAAATTACAATTGGGCTTTGCCCACACATATGTATGTCCTCTTTTTGTCATGTGCCTAAGCCTTTCACCATCAACTCCACCATCAACTCCAAGGAAGTCTCCTTCACGCCCGTGTCTTAAGGGAAGGACTTCCCTTGCAGCCACCAGCACTGCAGGACCACCAAATTATGCTGGCCCGCTACACGCTCTCACCCGTCATTAGGGGTAATTAATCACAAACTAACTAAATATAATAAAATTTTTGTAATTAAAAAAAAGGCCGAGTCTAACGTGCGCCGGGCGCGTACAACGCAACGCGCGTTATCCGGCCGTGCTGGATTCTCCCTCCTCCTCGTCGGAGCTGTCCGGGACCCGGTTCAGGTCCGGCTTCATCATCTTCCTCTTCTTCGGAGGGGAAGCGACCTCTTCCAGCGCCCGGGAGGCCGCCGCCGCGTCCACCTGGGCCCCCACCTCCGCTGCCCTCTTCCGGATCGCCGCAGCAGACAGCTCCCCCGCCCGCCCGTCCTCCGCCTCCACCGCCAGCTCCGGGAAGTTGAGTCGCGCCGTGGGACCCCGCAGAATGAACACGGCCGTGTCGTACGCCCGAGCCGCCGCCAACGGCGTCGCGTAGGACCCCAGCCAGATCCTCGTCCGCTTGTTGGGCTCCCGGATCTCCGCCACCCACTTGCCCCACTTCCTCATCCGTATCCCCCTGTACGGCGACGCCCCGGCCCTCCTCCTTCCTCCCCCGCCCCTCTGGGCGCTCGAGCAGGAGGAGGAGCCGAATCCGCCCCCTACGCCGCAGCCGATTTTGGTGGCCGACATCGCCGCCGCCCCCAGCCGCATCGGGAGGGTTCTGAGCGTTCTAAGCGTCGGGGCTCGGCGCTTCGTATTTATATACGCGCGCGCGTAGCGGAGCGCGGGTGCCGAACCGATTGTCGCGAAAGCGACCGGATGGCGACAAAATAGGGTCGGGCGTGCCGACCTGGCGGGTTCGACTTCTGCCACCTGGAGGCGGTCGCCGACATCAGGGACCGGAAGAGCGGCAGCACACGTGGGAGGGACACGTGCGGCGGCGGGACGTGGACGGTTGCTCCGGTAGTTTTGCGCGGAAATGCGATAGGATGACGTGTCATGATCTAGACCGTCGATGGGGTCGGTGGTGGCAGGGGAGGCGCGATCGGCTGTCCGTCTACGCAATTGACGTTTTCGATCAGTTTGACTTTTATGTATGCGGTAGTAAATATTGGCAGGATGAGATCTTCTTATTCACCAATCAAGTGGCTGCTGGTGTCACAAGATGATTGGCCGACAATCCGTATTTTCGTGCCTGGAGAACAAGAGAAAAAGATTGTGAAAATAAACCACGTCATCAAATTATCAGAAACCGATGAGCATTTTTGTCTGTATTGGAAGTTGGCCGACTCCGCCGCCCTTCTTTTATTTCCTTTTCCATTATTTGTTTTTGAACCTTATATGGGGTGGAGCTTAAGAGCCCATGTATCAAGCGATTTGATGACGTATATAATTTAGGCTAAATTTATTTATGCCCCTTTACATCATCTCATCTCAATTTAATTGCCCATAACACTCAAAAAGACTCCTTGAGGCTTGTAAGCTTGGGTTTATATAGATTTTTTATTATTTTTATTAAAAAATTACATTAAAATGCTAATAAACTTATTTATTTTATATTTTTGCTAATGAAACAATCAAAGTGGCTAATCGCAAAGAAAAGAGCACAAGGAGAGTTCATAAATTTGTAAAGACCTTAACTTGAAGGGGGCAAGTGATCCTACTTAAATAGAAAAAGTTCACATAGTCCCCACCTAAAATAAAGGCCCCCCTTACCTGTCCTTAGATATAGTATTGCAAGAATTAATACTACGCCAAAGAGGAGAATAAGGTTAAAGGGGATCAAAACACTCTATGTCCTCTTCAACCATGGTGACTACCTAGTTGGGATAGGTCCGTAGACCTGATTAAATCTTACTTGGTCCCATCAATAATATCGCATGTTTAAAAATTCAGTTGTTCTTTCTTCATTATTATATATTTTTTGCATCTCATATTAATAATTATGTTTATTTAAAAAATAATAATTTTTATTAAATGATAAAATTTATATTTAAGATAAGAAAAAATAAGTTTATAATATTTTTTTAAATACTTAATTATTTAAATTAAATAAAATAGAGTTATTAATATAAAATAAATATTTTTGTCAAATGAAGCTATTAATTTTATAGGGAGAATTTTTTTTTTAAGTCACTCTGTTCTTTATTTTTGGTTGACTAATAATTATGTAAATAATTGGCCCAGTTTGGTAACATTGACAATAGTGAACAAGGGATAGTTAATGTTACTAAATAAAAAAGTGGTTTCATATAGTTAGCAATACATAATGTGAGCTGCATTGAGTTCTAATTTAAGTAGAGATGACGTAGATATGCGCCTGTCAAACTGTTGTAGTAGATGGCCAAACAGCAAGGCCTGATATGGTGGGCCGACCCTGCTTTGGGAAAACGCTTTGCACCTCACACACTCAATGCACAAGCAAAGCAAGCAAGACCAAGGACTGCTAACGTCACGTCGGCACCTCTTGCAAAGACCAATTTCCATTGTGTAGTTAAGAGGGGGGAGAAAATCTTAAGCTCATGGGTCAGAGATGAAGTTTGTTTTGTTCTGTTTAGGGGCATGAACGGTTTGACAAGGCACATCAAGTGTGATGTTGAATCACGCTGGATAGGTTAGGTTCATCCCACTTAACTCGCTTCCCACTCTATCCCCCTTCTTTTCAAAATTGGGTTCACCTTCTTTCTCCCTCTTTGTCAATGCTGATGCTGTTTTATTTTAAAAAAAAGAGTAATGCTACAACCGCTCATGCCCAACGGTGCGCCACCATGAGCAGGGCCCTGCGTCTTCATCGTGGCCCAGATCGGCGAGCATTGCAGGGCACAAGTAGTTGTAACTTTTTATTTTTTATTTTTTCTTAAAAAAAAAACAATGGCTGCTTGGTTGAAGAGATTGGGGCCCCAATTGGCAGCCAAAAGGCCACAACTTGTGGTCACCGACATGGCCCACCAACATGGCCAAGTTCAGATGCCCAATACCTGTAACCCGCCGACTATTAACGTGATGTACAGTGGGAGTTCATCACCAGGACGTTGTTGAAGTGTCCACTCGCTTTCATCACTTTTGTGGGTCTGGCTACTGCCAAGCTCAACATTATGGTGAGGCTTCTGCTTTGGCAGCTGCTGCCACCAGCAAAATGCTAACATTGTGCAGTTGGCTCCATGGGGGTCCGGCAGTATTTGTGTCTTTTCGCTTTTAAGTGCATTATAGCAAAGCTGTCATGGTCATCAGAAACGGCTGAGATAATCATAACAATGTACGCCCAATTAAGGGGCTTTTATGGACGAAAAAGAAATTTCATGTGAAGTAGCTCATGAAGAAAACTTTCCAGGATTAACGATGGTGAATTACTATTTTTTTATTTATGTACATGAATCCTATCATTATAAGGCCCGGTTCATGTGCATGTCAAATGTGAGCCTAAGCATTATTCACAATCAGATTTTGATCCAACAATGTACATTACTTAAGAGGAAGGCAAGTTTTCTACCCAAGATCTGATGGCTGACAACGTCCAAGCTCACATTAACGTTTTCCTATTTATATTATGACTTATTGCTCAGTTGATTGAACTTTAACGGGGGAGCATCTCCAGAGGCTGAACCAAGTCACTCCTTTATTATGTTAGTCGATTCCCAATTTAGGTGCCTGTGATTGGTATTACACGAGGATACAGTGCTGTAAGTGGGTAAGAGTCCGATTACCCTTGCCTTTCTAGTCGATCTCAAATCTACTGGTGAAGAAGATTTTATTCCCCTCTGTCCAATAATAATAGTTATATTTGAAAAAGTAATAATTTTTATTAAATGGTTAAACCCACATATAAAATAAAGAAAATAAACTTGTAATACTCTTTTTTAACTACCTAATTACTTAAATTAAACAAAATAAAATTATTAATATTAAACAAACTTTTTTTTTGCCAAATGAAACTAATAATCTAAGGACTAAGGGAGTATTTAGCTAAGCATTCAAGTATTTGCAATATAGGATGAGCAATTTGCCATCCCCCCCCCCCCCCCCCCCCCCACTGCGTTAAAGAGAGGTGGGCTAGCTAAAACAAGGGGTGAGAGACTTCTTACCCTTTCTATATGTAATTATGCTATTACCTCGCAAGGAATGAAGATCATCTACATCTTAGAGTACATTAGTTATAACGTCCCCATTTTACCAAATTATCTTTGGAAGGGTTGAAATGTTTAGCCCCATTTTACGTAAAAGCTTTCTAGCAAAACACATTTCAGTTGGGTGAGCCAATGGTCAATCAATTGTTCTCATGCTGACTATGCATTCTTACAGGGAAAATGCTTTAGTGACATAAGGATTTATACATAATAAACTTACTTCATCCTCCAAACACCATTGATTAGTATAGGACACACTTTTTTAGACCTCACTAATTAACATTTTCTAAATGATAAAGTAAGTTCATTACGCACGTCAGTGTAGTATTACTCTTCTTACATTTATAATGTCCGGTTCCTATGATTGTTCTTTAGCCTTGGATTCGACTTTTACAGCACATTGGGCAGACCCTAATACCCATACAAGAAATATTGATAATTGATTTAAAGATGATATCAGCACTTGGGCCATAATGTGAGACCTTAGTAAATCCAGACAATTCCTTAAAGAGATTACTTCACTATTAGCCCAGGCACATGTGATATCAGCACATGGGGCACAATCTTGAAAATATGAGGCAAAATTGTTGGACATACTGGCCCTTCAGCAGTAATTGGGAGCAATTCAACACTTAATCGTACTATAGCGCCACTAGAAAAGTAAGACCATACAGTTTCAGATCATAATAAAGACCGAAATGCTATGAATTGATTATTGTTGTCCAACTAATTCTTTGATTAAATTAGTTAGACGTTGACTTCTTTCGATTCACCTTAATAAAATAACAATACAGAAAGGATCCTAGGAGATGATCTAAATGCAACTTTAAACATACAGTCACAAAGGAACAATTCGAGGAATAATCTAACCTGATGCATTATCTCTCAACTTACTAGTGGTAGGCTAGTAGCGCATACGAAGAGCCATTCTCATAATTGCATCACTTGGAGTTGATGGACATTATTCTGACTTAGTTTATATAAGCAGCTTATTTTGACAGTTAATACAAAAGAGAGATCCTACGTGTCTTGGAGGGATGCCTAAAGCGTCAAGTTGGGTCAAATTAGGTTGGTTTGGCCTTAATTCTAACCTTAAAAAGGTCAAATTAAAGCTCAACCTTATCAATTAACAGAGTTGAACATGCATGGTCAAATTAAAGCTCAACCTTATCAATTAAAAGAGTTGAACATGCATACCATAATCTTAGTCGGATCGTCTATATACTCAGGTTACGTGGGTAATAAAAGATTATTTTCATATGATTCATATTTACAAGTAATGTCACGAGTCAGACCCTTGTATTATTAATAAGGTCCATTTTCTAGACCCTAACCCTAATCTTATAGTGATACGGTCAGTGACGTAAGGCTGGGATTGATGGGGCTCCTGTCGCTCAACGAATTTAGTTATAGGTGCACACAATCTTTATTTCTTGCAATTTATACTAATAAATGCACAAAATATAGGGCGAAGTAATGAAGACAGAAGTTCTCTTCTTCTTCAATGATATTTTCAAAAAATATTTAGAATTAATAGCTTCTATGAAAGAACAAGCTTTCTACAAGTCCTAATAACATAAAACGTAAATAAAGAAGTTCAAACTTTATATATCTACTTGAGCACTATCCAATCAAAATATAGACAAAATAATCTAAAATTTTCTAAATAAGTAAAAGATTACGAGCCTAAGACTTCTAGCAAAGAAAAAGACTAAAAAGAAAACAATCTTGAACAAAAATCCCAATCCAAAATGAAATTGAAGCTTATCTCAAAATTGGCTAATTGATTGTGCATGGCTTTTGTTAGCATGAATCATTTGATCAATCAAATCACTCCTAACCCAACCCATAGCTCAAAGCCTCAATTTGTACTAAACAATAAGCAATCAATCACTCCTAGGGTTCAATCGATCACTGAAAGTTCTATTATGCAATTATCTTCTCCAATCCCATTTCACCGTGTAGTTCAAGGTCAATTGGTTTACATCAGACAACTTATGTGAAGACAAGTGCAAGTTTTGACAACCTTAAGTATCCCGCGTAGCTAGGGCTACACCAAAATATTGGAACCGAACCGAGTAAAATCGAACCAAAATTTAGCAATTCAATTTGGTTTAGTTTCTAATTCAATTTCGGTTCGGTTCTTATAAAAAAATTGAATGAATTTCAATTCAATTCAGTTCAATTTTAAGGAAAAATAAATTAAAACCGGAACCAAACCAAAACCGAATCAATTTAACTAAAATAATTTCGATTCAGTTCGGTTTTAAGGAAAGAAATCAATTTTTCATATACAAATGTGTAATTTTATATTATATCTACCAAATTTTAACTTATTAAAATAGTTAAATTAAAATATTCAATTTTTATTCAATTTCAGTTCCTATGTCGATTCGGTTCGGTTCCCATATTTCAGTTCTTCAATTCGATTCGATTCGGTTCCTCTAAGAAATAATTAGAACTGAACCGAAATGCAACCCTCCGCGTAGTGTCCAATAACTTGTTCCAAAACTGCAGTCCTGAACTGAGAATGGTTCAACATACAGTAAGTAGGGTGTGATTTCGCCTTTTGGCTACACCAGTCTGTTACGGAGTACATTGCATAGTTACGTGATCAGCTACTACACGGCTTTTACAGAATTCACCAATCGTATTCGGGCTGTACAAACCACCTCTATCAGACCTCACAACATTTAGTTCTTTTCTTCCTTGCTATTTAAAAATGATATCAGCACATGGCCCACAATACGAAAACTTACAAAATCCCAACTTAAAACGATTGCCTCAGGCTTCTAGAATAGTCATCTTAGAAATATGAGGCAAAATTTCAAGTTCCAAGTACATACTGAACCATCAGCAGTAGACTTCGACAATGCTATACTTTATCATACTGTAGCACCACCACAAAAGTAAAACTTCTAACTTCAATTCATAAAAACCGAAATGTTATGAGTTGAAAAACCTGTCAAAAGTAGTTGTTGAACTAAAATAGTTAGATATTGACTTCTTTCAGTTCACCTTGATAAAAGAGCAGTACAGATGGGACCATTAAGAGAAGATCTAAATATCATTGAAGTCAATAATAGATCCCCACAATAGGATAGCTAATTAGGTATAGTCCTGCCGCATGAGGCGTGACACCATCTTCAAACATATGGTGACGAAGTAACAATTCGTGGAATAAACTGAAACTTGACACATTATGTCACAACTTACAAGCAGTAGTGCATTGAAGACCTTGCTCTGAAAGAAATAATCGCATCAGTTGTAGTAGACGGACATTATCTGACAGTTTCTTTTCGGAGTTCATTTTAATAGGTATTACCTATTAAAATGAACTCCGAAAAGAAACTGTCAGATAATGTCCGTCTACTACACAGTGGACCAGGCCTTGTCCCAAAACTGCAGCCCTAACTCAGAATGGTTCAACATATGCTATCCATATCTAGTTGTGTGCGGTTTTGCTTTTCGGCTTACCATTCTGTTAGGGAGTACATCGCATAGTCACTTGATCAACTATTACTTGGTTCTTAGCGAAATGACTATATTCTAGGTGTACTAACCACCTCTACCAGACCTTCGAACCTTTAATTCTACCCAGCTGATTTTCAACCTCGACTTTAAATCTCTTAATGGCTTAATCTTATCTAACATTTCCATTTCTTGATAATTAAATATGCATATTGATATCTAGAATAATCATCAATCAAAGTTTGTTAAATACAACACATCTCCATGCGTGTTGAAATCAAAGGTCCCCACTTTCTAAACGAACCACGTCCACAAGGTCACAGCATATTGACCCTCATTGATAAGCACCCTTGTAAATTTAGCTGTAATATAGAACTTGCAAACATCTAATTTGTCTTGTAATTTTGGGTGACAACCAACTAATATACATTATGTAAAATTTGACTACATTGACTTGACCCTATCTTGCGTGCCAAAGTAAACAATCATCCATTTATACATGCCATTTAATTAAAAAAACATTATCACGCATCAAAGTAGAGTCCTCAACATTAACAAAAAATAATTTATGAAGTCCACAAGACAATCCAACAGAGAATATAACATTGCATTTCAGGCCCACATTGGCCTGTATAGAATGCATAAGAGACTTCAAACCATTCTTGTCCAACTGAGGAATAAGGATAGAAATCAAATTGCAACCTTATGAATGACACAAACAGTACAACACTCATGATATGAGTGCGGTCATTGAGGAGCTGGAAACAGATGCTACAGGTCTCAGGCATATCATAATAGATACTGTTGCTTAAATAGATATTCACATCTCCGAATTCCATGACATTCTGCACCACAGAACTATCCTTGGATCTCTCCACATGTTAAGAAAATTCAGACACATTTAAGCAGCTTCAAATTCAAGAGCTTACATGAAAGGTCCCCACAGATCTAAATGGGCCCTTCTGTTGGCACACCATTATCAACAGTCTCACATCAACCCTCCCAATCTGACCTCCCTCAGATCCTCATCTAGTGTGGCCTTCTGCCAAGCAAAACGACAAACTATTTCCTAGGAATGTTGTAGGTTTCCACTGCGAGATTAATTTAAATTTGGAAAATGAAATTACCATTGATCCGATATAGCCAATACTATGTTAAACTGATATATCCATCTGAAACCTGATAATGCTGATATTGAGGCATTCTTGACTGAGAAGTCACGTAAACACGTACTCCCTCCATCCCACATTAAGTGTCTGATTTTAGTTCATTTTGAAAAAACAAATGAAACAATTAACATTGAGACAGAGAGAGTATATGTTAGTATGAAATTCATAAAATGAAACATTGTTGTCTTTCAAAAAAGTCATATTTTGCTCGCTGACATTTCGTTTTGTGCTCCTGCTCTCTGCGTTTTGCATCCAAGCGGCAAACATCACACTTAACAAACCAGGAAGAAAGATTATAAAAACAATATCACTGGTATTCATGTCTAAACTTAATTCTTAGGGTAAAAAGTACCAAGTAACTCAATTTGTATCAGTCATGTATAGTCAGTATTTAGGTAACTTACAGTTATCATAATAGGATTAATAACGACTAATCAATCAACAGTTGCCAATCTGACGCGAGAAGATATAAGTGCAGGTAATTCAGCCAATTCTACGGCACAACACATGAATAACTCCATAATCCAATACAGAAAAATGCACGATTCTTATCTAAAAAAGCCAGATCTAAACTCTGCAAACAAGTATAATTCGGCATGGCTGGCTAAATATAATTATATGTGCAAATTACTAATGAGTAAGACATCAGGAAACAATTATAAACAGCATTGTCAAACAATGACCCAAAAATTCAACAAAACTATGCACTAGGGTCAGAGAATTCACTGACCTCGCTTGATCAATATAAAAAATAGTCCTCTTCCCCTTCACTTTCATCCTCAGAATCGTCTTCCCAATCACTGCCTTCTTCATCCACACCTTCATCGTCTGAAAATGCTGAAACTCGGCCATGACCTGAACTGTTCGTGAGCATAATCTCGTCCACAATGGCATCCACATCACCTATGTCCTCCTCATAGCCATCGTCGAACTCGGCCGCTGCAAAAAGCCCATTGCCCTCCTCGGTCTCAATAGCCTCTTCCTCCCTCCTCCCTACCCTCAACATCTCGTCATCCACCTCCCCATTCTCCACCCCGATCCAAGGCACCCATATGTCAGCCTGCCGTCCAAGTGCCCTCCTCCCGTCCCCAATCACCACAGTCCCCAGCTCAAACTCCCTCGCCCTCCGCAGCATATCCTGAAAATCGGAATCGTCCGACACAAGGAACAGCCAATCCACACCACTGCTCATTGAATGCTGTATCTGCCTCTTCAGCGCCGAGTCTGCCGCTTGCGGCTTGTCCTCCACCGTCTTCACAAAAACACCCGCCCGCCGCAGCTCCGCCGCCAGCCGGTACCCGATTTTCGGCACGACCAGCTCCCTCTCCGCCTCCTCATACTTGGTATTCCCGGAGATGAACCTCTCCTTGTACTTCTGCCGCTTCTTCTTCCCCTTCAGGGACCTCAGCCGGGCCAGCTTCTTCTCCCTCTCCCGCTGGTGGAGGCTCTTGAAGTGCTTGCGGAGGTCGAGGTGGGTCCGGCACTTGCGGCCGCAGACGGAGCAGACGTAGGGCTCGGCCGGCGCGGCTAGGCCGCGGCGCTCCATGAGTTCGAGCTGGCGGCGGTCGCTGCGCTGCTCGCGGACCCAGCTCGGGACGTGGACGAAGGCATGGCGGTTCGCATAAGCGGAGATGTCGACGTGGTCGCCGAACCGGCGGGCGATGCGGCGGAGGGCCATGGCGGCCTCGTAGGGCGGGCCCCGGGGCGGCTTGTTGTCAAGGTCCCACAGGACCACCACCCGCTTGGGCTTCACCGTCCAGACGCCGTCCCGGTTGGGGACCATGTCGACCCCCCACTTGGCCGGGTCCGGGGAGGAGAGGACCGCGCGGATGGCGGGCGGGGGCCGCCTACGGCGGGGTGTGGCGGCGGGGAGGAAGGCGAGAGGGGGAGGGGGGAGCAAGAAGGGCGGAGGGAGCGGGAGGTGGCGAGTGGAGCTGCAGAGGGTCCGCATGGGAATCAGTGACGCGGGAGGCGTTCGACGAAATGCCGGCAAGAGCTCATCAGACGCCGCTCCTCTGCCTTGTTGAATAGCATCCGGTTTCAGATGCGGAGATAAGTGCCTTGCCGTACATACTGACTCCCAATTTTACTCAGATTTTTAAAATGAAAATTCACGTTGCGTTGCGTTGCCCCTATTATTTTTTAGTGGGGCCATCACCAGTGTGAAAATAAATGAAAATAGTATTTTTCATAATAAAATATAAATTTTTTTTTCACCAACGAGTAATGTAATTATGACGCAAAAAAATTCACACACTATTAATGAGTAAAGCCGTCCTTCATGAGTGAGGCCAAAACTTTACCTTTACATTCACATATCATTAATGAGTGGAGTGCATACCCCACTCATATGATAAATAGAATTTTCGTGTGTGAATTTTTATATTTTTAAACATTTTTTAGTAAATTCATTGATATTAAATTAATTATTTTTTTATTTTTTATACTCGGTTTTAAATTAATAGTTCTTGAGTACTTAAGAAGAATATTACAAACTTATTGACCCTTCTTTTAAATATAAGTTTTATATTTTAATAAAAATTAATAATTTTTTAAATATAATTAATAATATAAAATAGAAGGAGTATTTTTTATGTTCCTTTAAGTAGGCTCTCATGATAAGAGTTTCGTTGATGAGTAGGGATGACTCTTTTCTTTACATGCGCCAGCGAACAATTTGTTTGTGGGCATTTTATTTGTTGACGAAGTCTTTTATCTAGGCGACACTACCATTGTTTGCATATATAACCTCTTAAGTGATTAGATAAGAAATGAGGTGATTGGAGAGAAAAAGAGTATCATCCACAACTATCACTAAGTAGAAAAACCAAGGTGAGGATATCTCGGTTAGTAACTTAATATATAATAGGAAAAAATTAACCTCCGGATGCCCGCAGGCCATCTCTATGCGGGTGAATTAGTGATACCCATCGGATGATAATCGTACGCCTCTCTTTTAAACCAAACACCTCTGTTACACGTGAGCGCTCCCAGTTGCTGGGCGATCCCCAACCCACGACCATCTCACCGCGGATGTAACAGACCATAGCAGGCCAAATCGCGCAAGAAATTTAGAGTGGGCCGGAGCTGATCAGGCACACTGTAGACAAGCAGCTGCGGGCACCGATTCACCGCCTTCCCAAGGCTATGAAATAGAATCTCCACCTCATCGAGGAGGAAGTGGAAGATGGGAACAAGCACGGAGAGGGCATCGGCGGTGAGGAGCTGGGGGTGCATGCCGAAGATGCAGCCGACGTCGGATCGCTCTATGCCGAAGGAGTAGAGGCATTTCTCCACGGACTTGAGAGAGTCGAGCGGGGTGGAGCGGAAGTCAGGGATTCTTTCGAGGGCCTTGGAGGTGTCGACGTTGAGGCACTCCAAGTAAAGCAGCTTCTGGCGGAAGCGAAGGCCGGAGTCGGAGGAGGAGCGGACTGAGGGGAAAGCAGGGATGAAGGAATTCTGGGGGCGGAAGCCTGTGAGGGTGGCTGGGGAGCGGTGGTTCCTTTCTATGAAGACAGGGTTCTTGGAGCAGTGTGGGAGAAAAGGAGGAGGATGAGTGCTTGGCTTCGCCGGGGATATTAGTAGCAGGGAAAGCGCGGACCATGGGGAAGGCCCCTGTTACACTTCTCCTGTCACCCGTGGGCGCTCCCAGTTGCAGGGAGATCCCCAACCCACGACCATCTCACCGCGGATGTAACAGACTGTAGCAGGCAAATCGCGCAAGAAATTCAAAGCAGGCCGGAGCTGATCAGGCATGCTGCAGACAAGCAGCTGCGGGCACCGATTCACCGCCTTCCCAAGGCTATGAAATGGAGTTTGCACCTCATCGAGGAGGAAGTGGAAGACGGGAATGAGCACGGAGGTGGCGTCGGCGATGAGGAGCTGGGGGTGCATGCCGAAGATGCGACCGACGTACGTCGGATCGCTCTATGCTGAAGGAGTAGAGGCATTTATCCACGGACTTGAGAGAGTCGAGCAGGGCAGAGCGGAAGTCAGGGTTTCTTTCAAGGGCCTTGGAGGTGTCAACGTTGAGGCGCTCGAGGTAGAGCTGCTTGGAAGCGAAGGCCGGAGTCGGAGGAGGAGCGGGCGGAGGGAAAGGCAAGGATGAAGGAATTCTGGGGGCGGAAGCCTGTGAGGGTGGCTGGGGAGCGGTGGTTCCTTTCTATGAAGTTAGGGCTCTTGGAGCAGTGTGGGAGAGAAGGAGGAGGATGAGCGCTTGGCGTCGCCGGGGATATTAGTGGCAAGGAGAGCGCGGACCGTGGGGAAGGAGTGGGTTTGGTCGCCCAGAAGATGTAAGAGGGTGACGCGTTGGAAGGGGTAACGAGAAAGCATAGGATAGAGAAAGGACGTTTGTTTTTGGTCATGAGATTTTAAATGGACGGTCATCGTAAAACTCACCCGCAGAGCCCAGCCAACGGGTACCCGTAGGGTAAGTGCACTCTATATAATATTCCATATATCCTAAACTAATAGTTGTATTTGATAAAAAAAGTTTATTTCATATTTATAGCTTAATTTTGTTAAATTTAAGTAATTGAGTAATTAAAAAAAATATCGTAAGTTTAGTTTCCTTTCTATTAAATATGGGTTTCACTATTTAATAAAAATAATTATTTTTTAAATATAACTATTAATATGAGAGAGATGGAATATCAGCTTAGACTTGTACATATTATCTTTTATATTTATATTTTATTACTATTTAACTTACATATTTGGTAACTAACTCTAACATAGAAAAAAAATAAAACATTAACATTATATTTAAATTATTAAAAGAAGCTGGCTATTTAAACCCCTATTTTTTCTTACTATCCCCCAAATGAAAGTAAAAAGTCTAAATTTTTTATTACTTTTATACCCCACTTTTCTTCCACGGACTTACTCATTTATCTCCCATTTACCTTTTTATGACTTACTCATTTTCCCCCCACGTTTTTACCTCACGAGTTAACAAAAAAAGGTTTTTTGCTTTCTCCTCTTCCTCAAGGGCCACCACTGAGGACTGTAGCTGTCGGCGAGCACTGTAAGCCGCTGGCCACTAAAGAGTATTATTTCCGTCGGCGTACACTGTAGCTCCGGCGACGATTTAAAAACTCCGGTAGTGGGTAAAAAAGCTCTGGTGACCCACTAGTTGAACCTTTTTTGTAAGTTTTCTTCCTTTGTTCATTAATGATGTCTTTACACTTCCAAAGACCATTTTTACACTTCCAGAGACAAGTTGATTGGGATTTTTTCCTGCAAAACATTTTTAGAGGCAAGCTTTTATTATTTTTTTGCCGGGGGCTAGCCCCTGCTACATTGTTTTTCACTTCATGGGGACTACCCCCTGTCACGTATTAACTAAGTAAAAGCTTCAATTAGTATACTTGCGGAGCTTAAATTAGTATACTTAAGGAGGGTAAACCCCGCAACAATATGATTATATCTACATGGGGACAACCTACTTCTAAGTACAATAATGTATATTGATGGGCTAAAAACTTTTGTTAGCTCTTGCCAAGTATTATTTGTCTATTTATGATCATCCTAGATTTTCATTGTCTTTATTTTGTGTCATTATAGGTGACTATAACATTGATTAAGTCAATCAAGAATGGACCATCTTGCTGGTAAATCTTCGTCATTTATGTATTTGATGTCATCTATTATAAACAATAGTGGGTATACGGCTTCAAATGAGGCAATAGATGAAATTGTTCGATGTTCATCGAAACAAATAAAGGCGAATCAACCATATAATGATGCTTGGGAAAAGTTGTATAAGGATCGAGTTTTTGATATGCGTCCATGTGGTAGCATTCCACCATTGTTTGCGACGGTTTCACTATGTGATAGTTTTGGAGAGCTGACCCTGGAATCCTAACTAAAGATGAGATGTACTGAAAGTATTATATATTCAAATTTTGGGGTAAACGGATAAATGTTTATGATATTTTGGTTACAATTGGAAGATTCGTATATATGTACTAGATGAGTTAATTTACCTCAAATAGTTACTCGAAGACATAATAGTTCTTAAAGTTACTGTTTGTATTGTGGCAGGGCCCACCACCCACCAATTTTTGAATAACCAGATGAGGGTCTAAGACCCCCCGCCATTTTATGCTCCATTTGGCGGAGGGTACCCCCCGCCAACTCAAAGACAGTAACTTCTTCAAGTTACTATCTTCTTCGTGGCGGGGGGCACCCCCCGCTATTTTTTAAAAAATGTTACGAGCTCAATAACCCCCTGCTACTTTATTGAATTTGGTGGGGGTACCCCCCGCCAACTTGAAGACAGTAACTTCTTTGAGTTATTGTCTTCTTCGTGGTGGGGGGTGCCCCGCGCTAGTTTATAAAGAATGTTACTGGCCTCCTTCACAACTTTATTATAACTATTAATATGAGAGAGATGAAATATCAGCTTAGACTTGTACATATTATCTTTTATATTTATATTATTATTACTATTTAACTTATATATTTGGTAACTAACTCTAACATAGAAATAAAATAAAACATTAACATTATATTTAAATTATTAAAAATTAAAGTAGAAGTAAATGATGCTTACGGGTAATTATGGAGGAAAAAAAAGTCTTTATGATAAATATGTAAATTGTATATAAAAAATAACCAAACCTCTAACATACTTCCTCAATTTTTTGCCCATGATGTCTAAATATTAGTAGATAAAAATTTCGGCTAGACATGGTTGCATACACCTTAGAAACAACTAAACAACAAATAGCAAATGTAGAAAACCAGCCCTATAATGATGAGTTAATTTATGGCCTTACATTACCAATTAAATATCCTAACAACTTTCCTTTGACCTAGTTGAAGATTTAGGCTCTCTTACATCCCCTGACAAGAACTTCTTAAAGAATTACCCCTTTCCTTGGACAACATTTCCTTTACCACTTTTCAACTTTAATAGGTTCCCTTTCGCACTCAAACTCGTGATCAATGCAACTACTTCCACTATAAGGGGTAATATTTTGCCCGTAATATTGAAAATTTCTTGTGAGTCGTCTCAACACTTACTAATTAAAACATAAAGTGACATGAAGATAATAATTGATTTGCAATTATATAATGGGTAGAACTCAATCTCTTATAAGATTGCTTTGCATCTCGGCTTGGATTTAACAAGGTCTTTTAAAAGTCGAAGTCTAGAGGGAAAATTGTTTGTTCCTAAGTCCGGTCTCCTCTCGTAGATTTTCTTCTTCTTCTCTTCTAATGCTTTCATTGATTATACCATTTCTATGTATTCTTCTAGGTTTTTATCTACATAATTATATATATATATATATATATATATATATATATATATATATATATAATAAGTCTAAGTAAAATCAAAAGTTGTGTTGATTTACATTATGCAACTAACGTGCTTATATATGAAAGTTCATATATCGTGTTATCAGATACACAATATTATGCCTTCTCAGACACAATATCACAACACTTGAATGTCGTCTTTCAATTGCAGTATTACTAATTATACATTATGTATGCTATGCATATACGATAGAAAGACATCTATATTGATTATCATATTCTCGAATACACGATATATAACTTCTTGTATACTTGATCACACGATATGCTACTGCAAAGATAAATGTAGTGCCTACTTCGCGTGTTCTATAACATGACATATAAAAAATTGTGCATACAAAAATAAAATCTAGAGCTAAAAAAAGACCTTATCACAAAATTAATCAAAGCCAAATTAACCCCTCGATTGGCCAGTGATTATCTCCAAAGTTCACTACTTTGGAGGGATTGCGTCACTTTGTTGTCGAAACTTGCTTTGGGGCAAAAATTTTTAAAATCACATTTCAAAAACAAGAGAATTGGAACTCGCATAAGAGTTTTTTTGAAATCTCCTGTCAAAAACAAGAAAAACCTGATTGTGCAAAAAATTAACTCGAGTTTTTCAAAATCGTCAGTGGGATGGGTCAAAAATCCGAACTCATGCTGCATGTATGCTTGTGACTACTGTCAAAAATCGAAACCAAGGCTTCTCACTGAGAAATTGCCAGCCTGTGAAGTCGTTTCTGTATGAATACGATTGAATTAGGGATTTACATGATATAAAACAATAAACCCTGATTATGGGTATTTATATCCAAAACTTTGTTTATATCATAAGTCCAAGTTTATTAGCAATTTTTAAAAAATCTAAAAAATATAAAATATTATGTTTTTCAGGGGAAAAAACTCTTTAGCTAATTCATTTAATATAACTATGTTAGAGCTTATTTGTATTGGGTGGGGGTCGACTATTATGAGGTGGGTGTTAACCTGTCATGGCTACTATATAGTCCCTCCATCTTATATTAATAATTTTATATAATTTTTTAAAATAAAATTATAATTATATTTATTTTTTAAAATAAAATAAATAAAACTATCAATATAGGACATAAAGCTTATCTTCTTTTATCAGCGAAAAAATAAGTTGAGAGATTCTGAGATCCTCCTTGAAGTCATGCATTAGTGTAATTTTTTTTATTAATTCGTTTTTTTCTCTTAGGCGACTCTCTTAGGCATTGATCATATTTCTCGAAAGAGCCATTTATTGTTGACTGAATTATCTCATAACTAAATAATTTTTCCACTCACTCATATAACATTGTTAAGACGTTTATCCTATTTACATAACATTATTATTGCCTAGTATTAGGCATTCTCACGTACATAGCACGTGTTAATATCATTTCACCCCCTGTCCCACATTAATAGTCCAATTTAAATATTCAAAATAAACTATAAATTAAATTATTTACAATTCATTTAAAAAAACCAAATTAGACTATTAATGTGGGACGGAAGGAATGCAATTTAGATTAGTGTTTATAGCAAGGAAGCGGCAAAATAGCTTCCCACTTCAACCACCCAGCAATGATTATTTGAAGATGCCAAATAGAAGCTACTAAGCCCAATAAGAGGTCCAAATTAGCCCATAAACAACGCCATTAAACTAACATGGGCATCTATATTAAACCTTATTTTAGTGGATAAGGTTTAATGAGCATAAACATACATTCTTACTGTCATTCATGGCTCCCTGCGTTCTGTATGTTTGATCCTCAATTTAGTTAATGGCATGCAATTTGGTCAACTAAGGAACAATTCAATAAGCCACAACCCAGCCTTAATATGAATCAAACACTCAGAGCGGCCAATTCAGGAAGCTAATTTCGTTTTTAAAGACAGATCACAATCAGTACAGAGCAATGTCCACTCTAGATGCATCTCTATCGCCTACATACGCCATTTATTAGTTTTATTTTTCAAAACAAAGATACAAATCTCTTGCTAGTTTATTGCGTTGTAGCCTTTATTTATCTTTGATCGGTAGTAATTAGAGTTAATGCGATTTTTCTAAGTTCTGATTTGGTGTTCTTACTGTCAGAGTTTGCTAGAAATGGCGATGTTCTTGGACTTGGGCTTGAGGGCAGCGTCCTTGGGCACGACGACTGTGAGCACCCCATTATTGACCTGGGCCTTGATGTGATCGACCTTCACATTGTCCGGCAGCACGACCTGCCGGTGGAAGTCGCCTCCCCCCCTCTCCCGCAGGTGCCAAATCGCCTCCTTTGGGAGCGACCCCTCCTCCTTGGCCCCTCCTTCCCCTCGAATCGACAGCAGGTTCCCCTCTTCCAGTAGAACTCTGATCTCCTCCTTGCCCATCCCTGCAAATCATCACATCGCGCCAGACCCAGTTGTTTCAAATCCAGAAATTTCGAGCCTTTATGGTGGAAGCTGAAAGACTGGGAAAAGGGTAGTACCGGGAACATTGATCTTGAGGAGGTGGGCGGCGGGGGTCTCGACCCAATCCATTTCGGCGGCAGAGGAGCCGCCGGGCCAGTCGCGGAGGATGGCCGGGCCCCAGAAGAGGCGCCTGAAGGCGTCCGACATGGCTCCTCTTGAATCGGGAACGATCGGGCAAATGAGATGGTGGTGTGCTTCGGGAGCCTTCCACTTGGGCATTTCATGGTGCGATAGCTGAAACTCTCCATTGATTTAAGAGAGCAGCAGCAGGTTCTAGAATCTGCTAATTGGGCTGGTAATCAGTTTTCAGGGGTCGGAAGGAACTGGGTTTGGACTAGAAGATTTCATTATGATTATTTTTTCAGGCGCTGTTTGGATAAAATTTATTAAATATAATAAATTATAATTTAATTTAATTTAATTTAATTAATTTATTGATGAATTATTTTTATGTTTAATAATACATATTTTATAAATTTGATTTGTAAAAAAATTGTATATAAACTATGTTTGGTAAATTTGTAGAAAAATAAAATTTATGCGTGAGTTATAAATTATACATATACCTATTTTAAAAGAAAAATATATTTTAACACACATTAGGTATGAAACCAATACCAGATTTATAAGTTATAAATTACATACATAATCTTTTTATTAATAATTAACCTTTTAAATAACTAAATTTTAAGGATTATAATAAACGATGACGCCACCAAATTTTTTGTAAACAATAGAATAATTTTTTAGCTTACTTTGTTGTTTTTGCCCAAGCTAATCTACTTCAAAGATTATCATGCCACAAGTCTTACCAATGCTACCATTGTCACCATTATTGTTATTGTCATTATCACTTCCACTGTCGTCGTTGTTGTTACTATTATTACCACCACTACCACTATCACCTTACCATTGTTATTATTATTACTACCATCTTTATATTTGCCACCGTTATTAGTAGTTACCTTTACTTTAATTATTGAATTTAAATTTTAATTTTCTATAACATCATTAGCACAACTAAATAATAAATTTTATAAAAATCTTATAATTTTTCTTTGGCCTGGATTCTCTCTTATACTTTTCCATTCTCTCGGTTTTGGCTGATACAAATAAACCCTGGATGGCCTTGTCCAAAAAGTTAATTAGTCCGGTCAAACCAGGTTCAATCTGCTGAGTTAAGCCTGCTACTTGGTGTTTGAAGATGGTTTTGATGATTGAGCGAAAGGTCTCCTGCCAGTAAGGATATTATGTTGCACCATCAAACTTGGAAGGCCTATCGTTTGTTTTATTTTGTATCTTCAGTATTACAGGATGAAGAGTCTCTCTCTTTTAGCGTAGCGTGCACCTTGTATCATCTCGAGTCCCCTCCCTCACACTCACGTTGATCATTCGTAATTTAGCAAAAAAAAATTAGTTTTCACCTTCTTTTCGAAGCCTCGTTGTCTTTTGGACTTGCTTATGACAGCTATATAACACCCACAAAAATGTCCTGCATCAATTTTAGTTAGCGGTTCACTTAGAAGTGCTTCATATTCTTCCATTTCAAACTTCATAAATTTAACCTTGATAAATCTTGTTCTTCTGTTATTTTTTATTCTAATTGTAGCTTCTTCTGCACTGCTTGCTTCTCCCAGTATGGTGTACTGGTCAATACTGACCTGGCGCTGCAGTCTTTGTTGTTTTGGGCCTCTAGATATGGTCGATGCCCTTGTTCTGATTCATTGTCCTTGAATATGGTTAGTTGGTAACAGCCCTCCCAGCTTTCCTAAAAAATGTGACGCTTGAGTGGACTTATGTCCTTGCTTTGCATGGGATGATCGACGAATTGCTTGCCTCAAAAAGGTCTTATCCAATTTCTTCAGTTCAGCTTTTTTGTTTTTTATAATAGGGCAACTCTGTTTTGGAAAGCTTGTTTGTCTCAAAGCCCAATTTATAAATTCCTCCGAAAAATACGCTCCCCTTATTGAACTGTTGTAGCTCACTAAATAGAAGTTGACCGATTTATTTTAGGTCAACCCCAAATTACTTAAATGAAACCTTTCTTAGTTTTGGAACTAAAATGTACATTATCCTAAAATCAATTGGCTGTCATATCTCACTATATACTTAGATAATCATCCACAACAAAAGAATAAAAATGAATCATTGATTTACTTTTAATGTAGGGAAAATTATTAAAATAATAATTAAAAAAAAATATTTACCAAAATATATTACTTTGGGAAATATTTCCCAAAGTGGTGTTTATTTTTGCCACGCTGGCGCCAGCCAAGCAGTTGGCTCCAGCTTGACTTTTTTTTTATATTTTTTAAGTTGATTTCATCGTTTAGAACGACGAAATTGGTTTGAATACGATTTCATCGTTCTAAACGACGAAACCTTTTATTACTTGACCCAGTTTCGTTGTTTAGAACGACGAAATCAACTTAAGCTGATTTCGTCGTTCTGAACGACGAAACTACCACACTTATTTTATTTCGGGCTCAGTCGTGGGAAGGACACTGATTTCGTCGTTCTAAATGACGAAATCAAATTAATTTTTTTTTAAAATTACTATTTAAAACTAATTTTATCACTTGTCCCTGTTCATTCATTCAAAACACAGAACACAAAACACAAAACACAGATGTATATGCACGACTTCATTCATTCCACCCATAACAAATATCACTATCACGAATATCACCATAACAAATATAAGTAAAGTACATCATATACGAGTAACAAATATAATACATCACAAGTAATATCATAATCTCCTACGTCCTCGCCCTCGTCCTTGACGGGGGTGTACGAGCTCCTCATAATCTACCTCTGGCTGTGGCTCTAACTCTGGATCCAACTGGGGTTGGGGCTCCGGTTGCGACTCCATGTCAGGCTCCTGCTCGGGCTCCGGCTCAGCATAAGTAATAGATGGTACAATACGAGCTGGCCGATGTCGTCTATAATATAAAATTGGATATGGCTGAGTACATGTGTAGTGTCTGGAAATGATGAACCTGGAGGAGAGCTATATGCTGCTGATGATGATGGAATATCAGGGCATGAAGAGTGCATCGACTGCATCTGAGCGGCCTCGTCGACAGGATAATCTCAATGAACATCCGTGATCACCGAATGAAGTAGTGGCAAGCTACGAAGGACATCATTAGACGATCTAATCACCGACTCACATCTCTTTGCTAAGTCCTTGCGCGAAATACAGGTGACAAGTGCATCACTCAAATACGCATTAGTATGTCGAAGCTGACGAAGCTATAAAAAAATAAATTAAATATTAGATAAATAATTAAAATAAAATTAAAAAAATAATATATGCCTTAATTAACAAAGTTGTACTTACTAGAGCTGCCTCAGATGCTCCCCTAGGCTGATATGTCATCTCCTCTACATCATCACGTGGTAAAATATATCGCTGTGTAATCGGTAAATACCAGTGCATATAAGTACTACGAACATCTCGCAATGTCGTAGCCAGCTCCCCTCTAATAATAGTGGCTCTCCTATCCTCCCATCGAGCAATATACGACGCATGATATATAGCCCAGTCGGTAATATGGCGGCCATGTCGAGTGATGCAATGGACAAACTTGACAGTAGAAGGTGGGACCCCTTGCTCCAGGTTAAATTGGAGCATTACACGATTTGGCACATACATCTCTATAATCTCATAACATATGAGAGGGGTTCGAGAAAGCCACACCTCTCGACCGTCAGTGCAGAGTGGAGGTATCACAGTGAACAAGTCCTCCGAGTACGGCTGCCAAATAATCTATATAATATATAAAGATAAGTTAGTTTAAATAACGACAGAATTTTTTAAAATCATTATATAAAAAAGTTCAACACGGTAATAAAATTACCTGGTATGGCCGCTAGTGGTCTAACTCCCCTCTATACAAACGGAGGACTCCTTGTGGATTTTCGGTTCTCTTCGTCCGAACATTCCACCTTAAGGAGTTAAATTTAAGAAATGAGTTCAGCATATGTTCATAAAACGTTGCATAAAAAGTAATGTGGTAAACATAAATACAACCTACCTCGCCCCTAATGGAGCACCCTCGACCAAGCGACCCATCTCAGCAGTTGGTCGGCCGACGTGTAAGTGCTCCCACGACCATAACTATGTCATAAAATAGTGATAACAAATATTAGAATTAAAAAATTATACGTGACTAAAACTCCAAGTAAAGTTACACAATTATTTACCTGAAGAAGAGTCAAACAGCCCGCAATCCCCGAGGTCATGGCCTGGCATGCCTTTCCTAACTCTCGGTATAAGAATGCGAGAGTAGCACTGCCCCATGAATAAGTGCCAGCCATGTCAAAGTCGTGAAGGAGAGAGAGATACAAAACATGCACGTGGCTGCTTGTGGTATCCGCAAATATAGTGGCTCCAAGTAAATGCAATATATAGGCTCATGCATGCTGCTCGATAACTATCTCTGTAGCATTGGCTGGGAGCTCACGAAACTCCTGTAAGAGCCATTGTAGGCTCACTCGGCTACCACGCATCACTGTAGGAGGAGCTCTACCAAGAAGTCTAACTAATATATCCATATGAGCTCCTCCTGTCGTGCCTGTCACCGGATGTCCATCAATACGGAGTCCTAATAGAACTGCCACATCCATGAGCGTGATGGACATCTCTCCATATGACAAATGAAACGTCTGTGTCTCCCTCCTCCATCTCTCAACAAGAGCTGTCAATAGAGGCCGATCGAGACAAACATACTGTAAATGAATGAAATGGCTGAATCCCGCTCGCTCGATATAAGGTAATATATGCTCATCTATAGGCCAATGGCGGAGGTATTTAAAATGTTCGGTGCACTCAAGGCACCCGGGGTCCTATAATAAATTTTAAAATTATAACATGTCGTATTATATCAACCAAAAAACAATGAAACAAATTTTTAAAAAAGTTATCATACCTCTCCTCTCCAAATAGCAGCAGACCTATGTGACTCCTGCTCTACGAGTAAAGAAGTGTCACTCAGGCCTGGCCCGTAACAAGGCTCTGCATGATCCATATGATCTGTGGAAGATGAAGATCATATCATTAATCGTAAGGAATACATGCGTATGTAACTAAAAAAATATAATAAATACAGAGGTTGATTATATGTTTACCAATCAACAGGAGGGTTTCTACATAATTTACTATTATGCCCACTTTGTTTACACCTCCCACATTTATATCCTCCTCTACCATCTCTTTCCATTGTTCTGCGGTCCATGGTATTCCTAATGCGAACAGACCGTGGGCAACCGGGTTGCCTTGTTGCTATCGGTGGGTATAACACAAACGGTATATCCCTCTCCCAATACTCTCGACCACAAGGAGAATAAAATTCTGCGGAGTACACATTTCTATAAGTAGAAGATGTGTAAAACAATGATGCATTGTTTGGCTCCCGCCGCTTTGCCCACACGGCAATAAGGTGCGAGCAAGGATAACCATAAACCTGAGGGATGTTGCATGTACAAGTATGCATCGCAGCATTTACCATAACCTTGCGGGCACGAATTGATGTCACTTCATACTGACTCCTGTTGATCCTATTAACTATATACTCCCCAATTTTTCTTGTTTGCTCTCTCAATATGGCTTCCACTCTAGGAGTATATGGGGTGACTATGGCAGAGGCGGCAGAAGATCGTTTAACAAAAAATTTTATGAGCCGATAAAAGATAGCTGACACTAAAGCCTACATGGGTAATACTCGTGCCCCCTTCAAGACGCTATTTAAACTTTCAGCCATATTTGTAGTCGTCATGCCAAATGTCATAAAACCACCGTGTGCAAGGGACCACTGTGCAGGATGCAATTCTCCTCCTAAGAGGAGATGTTTTGCCCTCGGACTCTCTTGACCAATCAAGTCCATTTTAGAATCAAACTTTTCTACTGTGAGTGCACAAGCTGCTGCCCCAATCAAGTCCGTTAGTGTATTATTTTTGAACTCCTTAAAATTTGCTTTTATGTGACGGATGCAATAACGATTGTGGTAATCCGGCTCTGGAAGAACCTCAGGCACTGCCTTCTAAAGCCCCTTATGTCGATCTAAAATAATGACGATGTTCGTCATGCCCATCAGTACATGATCCCTCAATTCCATTAGAAACCATTTCCAATTATCTCCGTCTTCCTTCCCGACAAGCCCAAATGCAAGAGGAAATAACCCATTATTTCCATCTGTAGCCGTTGCAGCCATAAGATCACCAGGATATCTGCCATATAAGTGAGTGGCATCAACGCCAATCACAGGGATGCAATGTCGAAACCCAGCTATAGACGGCCCAAACGCCCAAAACAACCGTCTAAATCTCCTACAAGTGCCACCATCTGCACGAGGTACTACATCATCCTCTAAGCGGTAGTAGGTGTCAGGATTGGCTTCTTGCACCGCCCTTAGGTACATTGGCAACAATTTATACCATTCTACCCAATCTCCATAAATGGCCTTGATCGCCATATTCCTTGCTGCCCATGCTTTCTTATAAGATATGTCAACATGATACTTCTCCTTCATTCTTTGAATAATATCCCCTGGTGTGAGAGTTAATTCGGCTTGGATAGCGGGCATTATGACCTTTGAAATAAAGGAGGCACTACACTGCCTATGATCTGTGCTAAGCTGGGCATTCCGACATGTGTGGTCACCTTTGTACGTTTTCAATTTAAAGAACCCACCACCCCTTTTGATTGAGCCATGCACTCTCTAAGGGCAAGTGTTATCAATGCACTTCACTGTATACTCCGCCGGATTGGTTCATACGACCTTGTATTCGACATGATTTTGAATGGAAAACTCATGCAAGGTTGTAACGAATGCTTCTTTATTCTCAAAGATGCGGCCAACGTATAACTCATCTTCATTTTGTTGGTCCAAATCCATTGTAGAATTCACTGCCGCATCTATCTCCTCATCTGTGATGTGTGCATAAAGTGGCTCCACTTCACAGTACGGCGGCTCTTCATCATCTACATTCATATCATTCCCAGCAATGGCATTGTCTACCGCATCATCCCCCTCGCCGTCAACCATCTATTGAGCACTTTCTTCACCTCTAACCCCTTCTACATTCATATCAGAATCTTCTCCACTTACTTCGTCAATATTATCTTCACCTTCATTATCCTCATTTTCATCAATATCTTCACCATAGACATATCCCCCCTACATATAAACATCGCATATGTATTAAATTTCGTAAGCCTAAAAAAGTTGAATTCATTTATAAATATATAGTTCACCTCTGATTAGATGGTCCAACATCGGTATGACCAACATACGTCTAGGGGTAATGAAGGCCCATCGAACTTTGAGTTTCATACCATGCACCGCCTTGAAACATTTGAACGCTAAATGGCTCGTGTGCATGTGTCGTAGACCTTCCATATTACACACAAAATCTCAAAATTTAGCTAAACGTATTTTCATTAAAGGATAATAAGATTGAAAACGTATTCACAACTAAATCAACCCTTACCTCCAAGTAGGTCCACTTCCATCGTAAATAGGGGCAGACGACCTATGACGTTCATTTGAAACTACTGTCATAGATAAATTTCCCTCTTCTTCGTCGTCCACCGGCACTTGCATATGACTTTCATTGTTCGCATTTCTATCCAAGCTCCTTTGTGAGCTTCTGTGAAAGCTCCTATGTGAACTACTTCGCCTTTCACTAGTCACTCGGGCCTCTTTTTCGAGAAATAACTCGAAAGAAATTATGTGACTCGAGTGGTGAAACATAAAAGCCATTGATGAATCATCATTTATGTTCATTAATATCATTCTCGATCCATAGGACGGAAGATTACATTTGATAGTAATTTTCCATCTTCTTCGATCCAACCCAACCTTACTTGCTACGTGCATCTCAAATTCATCAAATGTAGATGGTTTCTTCATTAATAATCCTTCTATGCGTCTGTCGTAGTTAATGAAAAAATTAATCATTTCTTCTGCCATTTCTATTCAATTAATTCATAAATAATAAATAAAATTAATATTAGATTAAGCACACTAATACTAATATCTACCCTAATAAATATATTTTAAAAATATATACGCATAGAAACTAGTAACTTTACCAAATATATAAGCATATCATTAATATTTTATATTAATGAGTAAAATTTCTAATTAATAAAATTAGACAATTGATGCAATAACGCATACAATGTCACAAATCATATAAGCTATAAAAAAAACATGTTCAAAAACTCAAATCCTCCTCATTTTCCAAAATTTGAGAGACTTGGCATCTTAAAAAATAAAAACTCATTAATAAAAAATCCATCTCAATTCAATAATCTTAAACAAAAAAACATACAAAACGACTGAGAACAATACTTTTAAAACTAGGGCACAATGATGGTACAATTAAAACTTTAAATTTCTTCAATATAGCATAGAAAAGATAAATTACTTTAATTTAACATATAAAAAATTATTTATAATGATTGAAAAAGAAGATAAAAAAAAGGCAAAAAATCGCACTTGGAGCGGGCTAGACGCGGGCAGCGGATGGACTGGACGTGGGCGGCGGCGACGGCGGGGCTGGACATCGGTGACGGGCCAGATGTCGGCAGAGGTGGGCAGTGGATCGCTTGACGGAGGCAGAGCCAAGTGGAGTTCAGCGAGGCAACTAGAGGCGGAGCGGATCGGGAAATATAAGCCCGATGATTTTGTCGTTCTCGTTTAGAATGACGAAATCGTATTCAAACCAATTTCGTCGTTCTAAACGACGAAATTAACTTAAAAAATATAAAAAAAAGCCACGCTGGCGCCAACGTGGCAAAAACGAACACCACTTTGGGAAATATTTCTCAAAGTGGTATATTTTGGTAAATATTTTTTTAATTATTATTTTAATAATTTTCCCTTTAATGTATCATAGTCACTAGTAGCGGACTTCATATTGTCAGGAGACTTTCTTCTTCTCCGGTGCTAGTGACATCTTTTACCTATTTTTGTTTTGTTGAAATTGTTCAACATTAATATTGAAGGGGATACTACCCTTTTTACTATAATGAATCTACCTATCGATTATTGGTTGTCGACTATCATTGTCAGTTCTAACAAGTGATATTAATAAAAGTATGAGATTTGTTTAGCCTTAGAAAAAACTTATAATTAATTTAATATTAGTTTTGAGTAGTTGAACATATTTATAGGTCCATTTTTAAATATTGGAACTTGTAAAAAAAATAAATTAATTTTTAAAGGCTATAGTGGGTAGGCTCATCTAATTTTGAGGACGAATTAGAGACGACGAGGGGAAGAGGAAGAATAGGAGGAGAAAGAGGATGCGGAGGAAAAAGAGGAAGAGAAAGAGGAGGAGGCAGAAAAACAAAGCTGATGGAAGAGTCCAAGCTAGAAGGAAGAAAAGGAGGAGAAAGATGAGAAGGAGGAGGAGGAGGTAGAAAATCATAGCCTGTGGCAAGAGTCTAGGCTAGTGGCAAAGGGAAAGCAATGAGGTTGGTGGAGTGAAAAGGAAGAAAAAAAGAAAATGATACTTCATACATTTTGATAAAATACAAACTAAGGATATTTTTACCATAATATCCTTCTCCTTCTCCTTCTCCCTCTTCTCTTGTCACTATTATTTTTTCTTTGCCCCCCTCTAGTTAGCTTCTCCTTTGCTCACCGCATGCTAATGTGTCCTCCTTTGTCGTTGCCGCTTCTTCTGTGCGCTTCTACAACCATTCTCCTTCTCCTTCTCCTCTTCCTCTTTCTCCTCCTCACGGGTATAATGACATTTTTAGGCTTTTTTTTTTGAACTAATTGACATATGAGGTGCCTATCTTGATTAAGGGGTTAAGCGGTCTTGCCTTATTTAATTTCTTTCTAGGCCATGTTCATGAATCTAGTTAACTTTATTTTCTCTTTTCATATTATAAAATTTACCCATTTTTTATTTCACTTAAACTAAAGGGAACCTAAAAAAGATGAGCAAGCATTGTGAACTGAGACTTATTCTCAAATTTGAAAGACCAATCATCAATGAGGAAATTGGATACATAGGCATCCTGCAATTTTGGAAGACCAAGTAATAACATTGAATGAAATATTTACGAGAGTAAGAAATGAGCCGCGTTACACATTGAGCTATTCTGAATCTGCTATGGTGGCCAAGAGATTTAGCACTCCTAGTGAAATGGGTCACAAGAAATCCACCACCATTAATCTATCAGTTTTATGAATGAGGGCTCCACACGCCCGATGTCTCCTAAAGATCTCTCACCAAAAGCTACTTGTGGTGGCGGTCACCATCTAATCAGGATTTTGATGGGGTAATGGGAGAATTGAAGCCCACCGGAAGATAAAAACTCCGGCAAACATCAACTTCAAGATATTTTCCACTAATGAAGAAATGGCGCAACAGTTTCACTGAATGGATGGATTCGCAGCTTTTTCTTTGCACAAGTCACAACATAAAGCATATCCGATATAAAGAAGAAAAACAGTCCCTCTGTCTCATATTAATAACTACATTTTAAAAAAAATTTATTTAAGGGCAAAACCTACATATAAGAAAATGACGAATAAACTTGTGATACCCATTTTTAAGTATCCAACCAAAATAAAATTCTTAATATGGAACAATTTTTTTTTGCAAATGGAGCAATTGATTTAAGATTAAGAGTAATAAGCATACAACATTACTGGCATCGGTCGTAATGACTTCAACTTTAGCCGCACATGCAAACAGCATGATCTGGGGTTTCAAAATTAACCTCGCATATGATTTGATCTGCAAAGCCAATTTAAGAAGCCTACTATTGGTTCCAGAAATGGATATAACGAGCTACAACATGGTTGAGAATACGAGACTGCAGCCACGCATGTGAATTGACAATTCCACTTGGGTCCTGATTTGGAAGCATAACAGCAGTCACTGTACTAGCATCCGAATAAAAACCACTCGAAACACAATATTTTCCCCATAATAGAGGAGCAAGCAAAATCTTGAGAGACCAACCGTGCAACAAATAACCCCACAGCAGTCTACATTTCCTCAAGTTTGACAATAGAGATCATATATTAGTTGCAGGATAAAACTGATAACTCTGAAATTGTCCATAGGAACTGATTGCTCATTGCTGAGATGAACCAGGTGGCGCCGGAGGGTAGTACTGTTGCGGTGGTGCTGCAGGTGGTGCTCCTGACTGATGAGGATACTGCTGATATTGTTGTGGGGGAGGTGGTGGCATATACCCATATGGTGGATAAAATGGCTGGTACTGACCCGGATGGGGAGGGGGTCCTGGGTATGAATGGGGCTGGTGTTGCTGCTTCTCTGAGGGTCCTTTTGCATCAGCTGAACCACTAGAAGTACCCCCACTTGCATCTTGCATCGGTATTAGAGAACCCATCCTCTGGGGATCCATGGATGGATAGAAAGCTCGTTCTGGGGCAGGCGGAACAGGAATGTTGAAATAGTTGAAATACTGTGGTGGCTGGTCCTGAGTCCCTGGTGGCTGAGGCTGCTGACTCTGCTGATGTGATATAACTGACCTTGGGAGCATACCTCCATGGGCAATTGCCCTTGCAGTTTCATCACCATGATTTTCTGACTCAGGTTTAGGTGCTTGTGGCTTCCCCCATAATAATTTTAGCCGTAAACCCTTTATCACAAGTTTGTTTGAGAGCTCTTCTGCTGCTTTTTCAGCACCTTCTCTGGTGGTGTAGGTTACAAAAGCACATGCACGTTGAAGGACTAAACGTACAGCCTCAATTTCGCCATGCGCATAGAAATGGTCTCGAAGGTCCTGCTCAGTTACTCTTGCATCGATTCCACCGACATACAAGGTCCGAATGCTCTCATCTTCAGGAGGAACTAGTGATGGCATCTCCCCTGCCTTGTTCAGGAGCTTCAATGCAACTGGATCATTCACTCTGAATTCAAACAAACCATAAGAGCCATAAACCCCAGAAACTGATAAAATATTTATTTCTAATTTAAGAGCGAAAGACAAGTAGCAAATCTAGACTATAATTTGAACTCAAGATAAACAAGCCACTATACATATCAAATAAAATGGCTCACGATATGGCGCCCCCTTGTTTTTTATCATGGGGGCACCCTTTTACCTTTCTATCTTATTTGGCAGCCTGTATTATTCCCAGTCAAACATTAGGTACCTATTGACAGGATTTCCCCTTTTCTACACGAGGCAATTTAATCCCAGACTTGTGGTTAAGGACCACCAACCTCAAATTTGCAACAGAAGCCTCAAAATTTGAGTTTAGATGTTGATGGTAATCAACACGATGAAAATAATTTGGAAGCCATCATGTTCGGGGCGAAGTAAATAACTGCCCCTTTTTGCATAGTAGTCTGACCTTGGAAAATCACAGCACAACTCAAAATAAGCATGGCCATGAAGGTAGGGGTGTTAATGAGCCGAACCTGGTCTGCTCAGCTCAAATATAACTCAAACTTGACTCATACTCAGCTCGAACTCGAATATGATTTTAAAATTGTATATAAATAACGTCTATATAATTAATAATACATGCATATGTATATATTGTATAGACATAATTATTAGTTTAAATATGCATTTATGAGATATATACATACATAATCACACATGTACCAATACAATGGATCACATATGTAAAATATATGATATATATCTTCATTATATAACTTCTATGTATAATATATATTTTTTAAAAGTAAAAATTTTGGAGAAAAATACTAATATACTCCATTTGTCCCATATTAATACCTCCATTTGATTTATGAGATATATACATACATACATAATCGCACATGTACCTACCGTGGATAACATATGTAAAATATATGATATATCTTCATTAAATTGTAATATATATATATATATATATATATATATATATATATATATATAACTTCTAAGTATAATATATATTTTTAAAAGTAAAAATTTTGGAGACAAATACTAATATACTCCATTTGTCCCATATTAATACCTCCATTTGAGTTCATATTGAAAAACCAAATGGAGCTATTAATTTGGGAGATAGGGAGTATATACATGCATACACTACTTATGTGATGTGTTTTAAAATTCACATATATCATAAAATTATAACTAAATAAAATATATTTTTATATTAATTTCACCGTAATTTTACACAAAGATACCAATAACTCTTCCAAAGTTTAAAACAAAAATTGAAGATCGAAGAGTGGGTGTTAACGAGTCGAGCCAAGCCAAATCAAATATTGGGAGATAGGGAGTATATACATGCATACACTACCCATGTGATGTGTTCTGGAATTCACATATATCATAAAATTATAACTAAATAAAATATATTTTTATATTAATTTCACCGTAATATTATACTAAGATACCTAAGAACTCTTCCAAAGTTTGAAACAAAAATTGAAGACCGAAGAGTAGGAGTGTTAACGAGCCAAGCCGAACCAAATAGAGTATTAGACTCGCTAGGCTTGAACACAAACTGTTCAAGCAGCTTGAGCTTAAGCTCGGCTCGAAACTTGATTAAGCTTGAATATTCTAGCTCAAACTCGGCTCAAACTAAAAATTTGAAACTCAAGCTCGAACTCAAATTTCATTATATGATTTACAAGCCCAGGCTCAACCTAGGATTGAACAAAAAATAAAAATAAAAAATTATATATCTAAAGCATATGAACACCTAGGTAATAAATATCTCAATATTGGATGTCTGAGTCTTACATTTAGGTCAATTGGCTACTTCAACTATTTGACATTTAATTCACCATGGAGAAAGTATGCACAGTGCAAAAGCCAGCCAATGCTTTAGCCTTCTTTTTGCAGCTACGAAAAGAGATTACTTATCATATTTGTTTAACATACTAAATCTTATATAAGACATGCTAGCCAGGGAAGCTTAATTTAAGAAGTATATAAACTAAGGAGCAAATGATTTTGCCTGAGGATGTGTACTTAAATAGGTCACTTGAACTCAACACTACGTGACTTCAAAATTCTGCTTGTCGCTCTCAAAAAACTGCTTTAATACTCTATTGTGGGTCACTATTTAAAGGGTTAGAGATGGGCATTTATAAAATTCTCTTCTTTAGAGTCCATTTTGTCACCCGCTTCCCGATTAAAATTCATCACGTATTGGACTTCTTCTAATTGGCTAGCAATGTGGGACCCATCTTCGTTTTTGGTACGCCGTCAAGTTCCACTAGAACTCGGAACTTCCTCTTACAATATCCTTCGGACTCCAGTAAACTCACAACTCTTCCTCTTCATCTCCAATGAATCCACGCCTCTTTAACTAATCCCAAATCTTTCCTCCAACACTAGCACCATGATGATCTTAGCTCCTGCTTTCCCTGGTTAGCAGAATTTTTCTTCAACTCGTCTTCATCCAATGAAGGCCACCCTATTAAGCCAATCTATCTCTAGCAATAACATCATAAACCCATTCAAATTGCAACTCTTCCTCTTTTGGCCGGCTTGCTTCCCTTCCAACTACAATACAAATCCAACAACATCCTTCTCTTTGATTCAACTTCATTTGTTTCATTCTTCTTTCAAGACTCCGTTAATGGCCAGCCATCAACTCAGAATAAAAATTCAACATATGTTAGGACATCATGTTATCTCCTCAGTTTTGTTTTAAACTTTAGAAGAATTCTTGGGTATCTTAGTGTAATATCGTGGTATTGGCCCTATTGGACTATATTGATACTTATATATGATAATATATATATATATATATATATATATATATATATATATCACATATTGGTAACATGTTATAAATACATATTTAAACTAATAATTATGTCTATTTAATCTATGCATTATTATATACAATTTCAAATTCATATTCGAGTTCGAGCTCGAGCCAAGTATGAGTCGAGTTTGAGTTTCATTCAAAATGAGCCGAGCTTGAGTCAAGAGTCGGGTAGAGGTCAAGCCTATTTGAGCTCAAATCGAGTTAACCTAATCTGCTCGACGAGTTGGCTTGTAACAGCCTTACCGAAGAGATAACATAATGTCATAACTTCTAAGTCTTAACCCACAACAAAATTTATATAAAAAAGCCTTACCGAAGAGATAACATAATGTCATAACTTCTAAGTCTTAACCCAAAACAAGATTTATATAAAAAGGACACAATTGGCTATGCAATCACTATGGCACAATTTGCTACTCATTCACTCTTGGCTTTATTTTGGAATATTCACAAAAAAATTATCATCTTCATTCCAACTACCTTAGTTTATCATTTTTCTTTGTTCATATACTTTGGAATTTTTTGAAGGCATACCAAGGGTCTTTAATTGGGTTTCTATTTTTTGTATATTTTGTGATTTATACATATTTAAAGCAAGGAAAATAGTAAACTACCTTTTTGGAGCATACGTAATTAGAACTTATTTGTTATACCTTTCTTCTCAACTAGTGACCATACTCAGCTGTTCAAGGTGTAGTAGCAATACTTGTTCAAAGATATCTATTGTTATTTACTACCAAAAACATCTTATTATGTAGGATACTTAATATACTTTAGATATAGATACTTTTCTTTTTTTTGTTTGAACCTGGGCTTGTGATTCACATAATGAATGAAGTTCAAGCTCAAGCCGAGCTTCATACTTTCATTTCAAGCTGAGTTCAAGCTAGAACTTTCAAGCTTGTTTGAGCTTTAAGCCAAACTTCAACAATTCGAGCTTTAAGCTGAACTTCAACAATTCGAGCTCAAACTTAGCCCGCCCAATACATGGCTTGGCTTGGCTCGGCTCGTTAACACCCCTACCCGAGGGGTTAAAGGAACCCCAATAACTAAAACTAAGGACACTTCAGTGATCACCCCTCTCAAGTGACCAATTAGATGAGATCAGAAATATTTATCAGATTGTGATTGATTATAACAAACAATAATCAGTTCATGAATGGTATGTGCAATTTCTTCTCACCATAAGTGAACAAAGGAAGAAAATTAACCAATTTCTAATCGCCAGTACCCACACGTCATTGTTATCCTAGCAACTACTCCATCATCTGATCTCAACTGAGAATTGCCATTGCAAACAGCCCAGAACAGCTTGGGTTTCTAAGAAGGCAGCGTTCAAGAGTTGAAGTTGATTGTCACAGACGAAGCAGGAGACATACAAGGAGAACTCATGGGCAATGATGAGGCTTTGCGTGCCAGCTATGAGACTATGACAGGCTCAAACAGAAGCTTAAAGTCACTATAAAGAGAGATTACCAAGACAAGATGTTGCATAAGGTAAGCTCTAAAATTCTTTCCCCCCGTGCCTGCTTTGACCAAGCAATAGCAGCAGACGCCACAAAAGAGGGTGCCCCCTATGATATCAAAACAAGGTGGCACCCTATGATCAAAACAAGCCAAGAATATATCAAAGGCGAATATAATTCATCTCAATGGTGATAATTATAAAAAAATAATAATAAAAGTAACAAATAGTAGTAGCAGAGTGATAAAAACGAGTGTTGCAAATATGAGAATGCTACGAAGGATCAGCGGAAAACCTATTAGGGATTGTGTTAAAACGACCACATAAGGGGTAACTTTAGGGTAGCCCTTCCCATCAGTAATAAAATTTAAAGAAAGCATACTTACATGGTTTAGGCATGTTTAAAAGAGACCACAAGCAGTGCGCTAATAAGGAGATGTTATCAATGGATAATAGAAGACCCAAGAAGCAAATGAAGACAACCCAAGATGTTAAAACTACAGAGAAAAGACTTGGTGATGTATATATTGGTCTATGATAGAGCCCACTAGGTCAGAATCCTTGTCACGACCCATACATATGGAATAAGTCAAATGACAACATGGAAAAAGAAGGCAGGAATGGGACACAAACAGAAAGCAGGAAATACATTCAGCAGAAATATTAGAAATTGAAAACAGACTAAGTCAACATCATTTTTATTTATTTTACTTAAAAAATAAGTGCACTAACAAAAAGAGTGTTAGTAAAAACAATGCATCTTAATGTATACGAGGTTGATCTCAGCGAGATTAAGCCAAGATCTCTTCAAGAAAGGGAAAATCCCCCTTCTCCCCTTGTTCCGAGTATCAGTTTTCTGCTGCCATGTGGAATCTTCCGAGATCTTACAAGATTGCATTCCAAGGTCTTAACTCATACAGTAGTAGAGGTAAATCCGCATTTCTTCAAGTTCTTTAGCAACAGATTATTGCCAATAAAGACTGCTAACAAACACACTATTTTTTATTGCTTCTTAATCCACAAACACCATAAAAAGCTATTCAGTCAGTAGCTTCTTATAGAAACATGTTTCTTACCAGCTTCAGGAATGTATCCACCATGTCAGTATTGAATTTTCCCTAGCTATAGGTAAATAAATTCTACAGATACGATAATGATAATCCAACAGATGTTGATAAACTTCACCTAAAAGATGTGAATTCCACCTCTAGCACATATGACTGCTTATTTTACTAACCAATATCCGCCCGTAAATTAAGGAAATATACAGATAAATAAATATGCCAATGCAAGAAACAGATAGATAAGTATATCTATGCAAGAATCTTATGTAATTAAAAAAAATGCACATACCCATAATAACGATCTTTAATATTCTGTTGAGATAATTCCCCAGTTTCAGGCATTTCATGACGATATGGACACTCTGCACCTCTTGTACACTCACCTCTAACATAGAAACTACAGACATGAGCCCTATTTCTTTTGTAGTAAGGTGTAGTTCTTTGAAGTTTCAATATTGTATCATTTGGGCGTGCCTTCCCGTATGAGGATTCATAATCAATGCCAGCTCTAGCCTGAAAAAAGAATCAACTATATCATCTCAAGGGACAAAACCATGCATAAAGAAAACATAAAAAAAAATGGAGCATACTCTCGGCAAGTCAGCACAATGAATGCTATGATAAAAGACTATTTTGTATAATTAATGCCATTATGATGAAATAAAAAATTTAAAGAAAATTTGATAAGTAAAAATAAAATTAAAGACTCCTAGAAAAATGAACTGAAACTTGTCCAATATAAAGATTCAGAACAAACAAGTAAAGCTAGGGAGTTCCACTTGTCCCATTTAGCAATGCATCAGACAAAAAGGATTACATAACAAAGAAACATGATTCATACAAAAGTTTAAGCAAAATGCAATATTAATCGAAGTGAAATTCTCAAGACCAACAAAACAAGTAAAATTTGAACCCCCAAAAAATAAAAGAACCAAGCATTGTTAACAATGGTCCAAATCACACAAACACTTAAGCAAACAGCTGTGGACGTGCTGACAACTTTCTTCTTAATCTCTGGTTGTAAACTAAATTTATTAAAGAAAAAGGACAACTTCTGTTTGTCTTTCATTACACCTCTTCATGCTAGAATTGTAAGATAGGTTCCTTATGGTCCAAAGGGAACGGGATCTAGCTGATATCTATGCAACTGCTTCATGATATTACCGTACACATCATATCCAAATGACAAAAAGTAAAACCATGAGTAACCTCAGAATTAAATAGTCCAAATATGTAGAGTCAGAAGTACATGGCACCATGCCTTGGTCTTATTAAGCTTTCCTTCTGCAACTATTTACTTTTATCAACAAGCCTCTGAAGACAAGCTTTGTAGAATGATGATCAACAATATAAATTGCAATCGACCATATTTAACAAAGCAAAACCATTCAAAAGTTTAACAGAGACTAACAAAAAAGATACACATAAGTTGGTGAAATACTATATAGTCTGATAAACAGAAAACTCCCAAAGCCAATTTCCAAAGTAAAAAACAAGCATCTTTAGGTTTATTATTACTGATAATGATGTCAAAGAAACCCAGGCCCAAAAAGTCTAACACAAACAGGTCTCAACCAATAAGATGAGATGACAGTAAAAGGTGCAGAAGCATAGCTTATTGGGCAGGTTCACAGAAGCAGCAAAGAAAGAAAGAACTGGAATATTAAAAAGTAGCAGCGCTCTGATTAAACAAAGCCCTTCATTAATTGTCAAATACCCAAGGTGGGCCTGATATGAGCTATTAGAATTTCAAATCACATTACTATGAAACACAGCCTGAAATGAACAATTGCAAGACTTTATTACTGATGTTAATACAAACACATTCAGCACTCGGCTCCACAAGCTGACAAGAAGATAAGTAAAAGCAACAAAAGACCGCCACATAATTAAGTGTCAAGGACTTTTGAAAATTCTTAGCCTTATTGGTTTATCAATGTTGCCGTGATCATAAGAAACAATATAAGCAGGTCCCCCACTCAATTTAGGCAAAATTTTGTGGGTTAACATGTTACCTTCCATGTTAATTCCGCTAGAATGTCTCATCCGTTATAAACTACAACAATACAGAACATTCAAGCATAACAGCCATACCTCTTCTGCAAATATTTAAAAAACACTCTCAGTTTTGCCCAAAATTGCAATCTTACGATCCACAAATCATGGCACTCATGTCTCTCAAGGGCAGGGTGTAAAGGATCCCAAAATATCTATTTCCAGGAGTATCCAGGAATTTAAAATACTGCATTAGGCAAACTTTTCAAAAATTATCATGTCAGATTGATCACAAAATCAGCTATTGCTGTGGATTTGAAAAATAAAAAATCAGAACTTCGTTTCAAACCCTTACATGATAAAGTTATCATAGTGCATTATACCCAAAAACCAATGTATAAACTTAATCAAACCTAAATTATATTACAAAATAAGCAATTCAAATGCTCAAACAACCACACTCAAGATGTATTTTACTTCGACCTAATGCAGACCGATTATGGCATTTTATCTTAAGAAATCTTACTTGGTTAATTGTTGAAAATTAGAATTATAATAAAAAAAATTTAAGCACACACTACTATAGCAACATATCTAAAAGAACAAAAGAAATGCAGGCCTCCATCTTATTCCACATAACTTGCATTATATTAAAGCTGGCACAACTTAGACTCGGTTTTGTGGGTGTTTGCACTTATTGCATAAAAGAGAAACACCAGCCTTTTGAGGTCAATAGAAAATGCCGAATTTTCATTATATCACACTCTTACCCTCTATGTGGCAGTAATAACAAGAGATTCTAAAAAGCATTCACTCAATTATGTGTTTTCAATTACAATTCATATAAATAACGAAAGATTCGCACTTCTAAAATCTAGCCATTCATGGCAAACGGCATCTTTCTATAATGTCGTCAGGATAGTCTTACTTTTCTCCTCTTCTCGGGGGTAGATCAATTAAAAAGGCAGTACTTCCATTCCACACAATTTAATAATAATTATCCCTTAATTGATACTCCCACCATCCTACTTTAATAGTCCAAGTTAGAAAACCAAAACAAGGTTCATTTTGGTTTGCTAATGTGAACTATTAAAGTGAGGAGGGAGTAAAATACGGAAAGAAGTGCAAAAAACAAAAATTGCAACTCCCACAATTTATATCATAACCCTGCTTGGTTTATTGCAAGAAAATAAGGGGATACAAACCCAAGTACTAACTCATGCATCATCAGAATGGTGAGTCCATCATATTCCACTGGACAAAGGTGTGAAGGAAGAGGGAAAATGAAGCGAATTTCATCACCCCCAACCTTCATTAACTGGCTTGTAATGACCATTGTGGTCAGCTAAGTATCGCAGACAGAAAAAAATCATAGCAAAAGTTTGTCATCGTCTGTGTATATGCATATTTCAAGATTTGCTGCAAATATATGCAATAAACATTTCTGGTCCTTCTAAGAATTGAAAATTAATCATTTCCAATAGATGGGTATCAAACACAATGCTTCTTGCTGATACTACCCTTCACTTGGTTAAGTATCTTTTAATAGTTAACATAATCTTGAAGACACCCATGGATTGTGAACGTAGTACATTAATAATTAAGTTGTACAGTTGATTTCAAGGATATCAATTATTTGTTGTCTTGAAAGAGACTAACTAGAATGTCTTACATGAGATGAATCTTCAAAGAGAATATTGCTTTTACAATACTAGCAAGAATGCATACGCATTATGCTTGTAAATACAAATTAAATATGATAAAATAAAATAAAATATGTATTAAGAGCTTTCTAACCATACCAAAAACGTGTGAATCTAAGCTCAGAAGCAGAAGATATAATATTATAAAGTTAAAATCTAACATAATTTAAAAATTGAAGATTAGGAATCTAATATCATTGGCTGTTGGGGGATCAGGATGGGTCAAATAGGGATTAATGGTATAAAACATATGACAAATAGTCAAAATTTAAAAGTTCTATAGTACACCAATTTGCTTTATATTATAGTATTATTACATTCATTTGTGCTCCTGAGATTTAAAAGCTAGCACCATAATTAAAGAAGGCATTTAATGTAGACAAGAACAAGGAGATAAAAAACAGAGAGAACATACCTTACGGTCATGCTCCTCAGCAAAATACTCCCTATTCACGTCACTTTTTGGAATAGCATCGTTGGAGTTGATGGACAAGGCAGTATCTCGAACCTGCACAGGCAGCCCATACTCGAGGTCCAAGAGGCAGACCTGGCATACATTTTTCAGCTTGCTGCAAGTTTGACATATTTCTGTCTTCTTATATCTTGCATCTCGACCAGGCCTCCATCTGAAAACGGTAAATGGCCGTGTACAAATTTTACATTCCTTGTCATAGTCTGCTTTAGTCTGTGTAAGCAAAAAGGGTCAGAGGAAACTGCTAGTCCTTGCTGGCCAAAACAAAAAAGCTTACCACTTATCATAAAATAAGCAGGTATACAGCACAACAAATACACCAGATGACTATAACTATCATGTTAATAGATAAAAAAACAAAAGATGAGATTTTATTCATCAAATGTCCAATGGAGCATTCATTACACCTCTAATTAATGAAAATTGCCTGCCAAAACGAATTCACAGAAATATGAGATATAATACCTGGAAGCTACATTTCAAGCAGCATAAGACCACTACTGTTAGCCCTCAACCGATGGCATAGACAAAGGGGCCAGCAACCCCTTAGACTTAGGGGCAAACAGCTAAGTCCCCTTGGCAGTGGACAGCCAAGGACGCCCTTGAGCACTTGGGCAGCAATATGCATTGGAGCATCACTTGGTGTGTTGGACTGCATAGCACAACATGATGAGACAAGTCCTAGCGCCGGTAGGACTTAGGTGGCAGGCTGGGTGCCACTACCATATGGGGACGGACTCCTATGATGGTCGGGACTCATCTATTCAGATTCGGCAGTCTCCTAATTCGAGTAGGAGATGGGGCAACAGATTCCCTTCAGCCGTAGGACTCTTTGAAGCATTGGCACAAAAACTTTTAGGTGGACAAGGAGTCAGCAACCTTCCTAACTTAGGCTGGGTCAGTTTGCCTTAGGGGGTGGAGTTTAGAGGAGTGAACCTCTTGTATGGGTGGGACTTGTAATGCCTAGTTGTATTCAGACTCGGTATGGGCTGAGCCTATTTAAAGGGAGGGGCACAAGGTAGGCCAGGTACTTTGGTTTTTCAAAGACAGTTTTGTGTGGCAGAGATCATCTCCCCCTGGGCATACGAGTGGGAGGGGCAGAATTTAGTTGCTAGTTGCACAGTGTGGCAAGGCATCACGTGAGCGAACACTAAGCACAACTTCGCGCTCGTGACAGTTGGTTCCATTGTTGGGATCTGAACGAAATTTGAAAGCATTTCAAGGCTTTCGGCGAGCCAGGATAGAGAAGGTCCTTGGTGGCTTGACAACACGGCTGTCATGGCAGGTTCTATGCTATAGCACCTTTCAGAGCTTGAAGGCATGTGGGAAATGACGAACAGAACTTTGGCTGAAGTTCAGTCTTCCTTGTGTTCTGTCCAGGAGCACTTGGCTTCCTTCGACCAATGCCTCTCTCTCGTGGAGATCATGCCCTATGCTGATGACTCACAAGAAGGTAGCTCTATCGGGAGCACTACCCATTACAACAAACTGGCCGTGGAAATGGCTACGATGACAAACTTCCTGAGACGAAGTTTCAGGAACTAAGGGACAAAACAGTGGGAAAGATCCAAGAGTTGGCGGACAAGATGGCTCTAATAGAGAGGCTTGTTTTGAACACAACTCCCTTGACGGCAAAGGCGGATTCTAGGCCCGCCTCTTCAGTCCATGAAAACTTCGTTTGGGACATGGAACAGTTTTTTTGCGATCACCCATACCCCAGATGAAAAAAAGATGACAATTATAAGCTTGTATCTCACAGGAATACTAAGCTATGGTAGCGGACCAGATTAGAGGACGATGCTTCGGTTGGGCATCCTCCCATCCAAACATGTTCATGATGAAGGAACTAAAGGAGCAATTCCCACCCACAAACATGGCATGGGTCGCACGAGAATCGCTTAGGAAACTTAATCAAATGAGAACTGTTCAGGAGTATGTAAAGCAGTTTCAATCCCCCCTCGACATCAAGCACATGCCAGAGGTGGACAAACTCTTAAACTTCCTTCCAGGACTAAGGCTGGGCACAGAACAAGGTGCGTACGCAAAATGTTAGAGATCTCCCCATAAACATTACAACAGTGGAACACTTGGTGGACTGCAAGGCCGACTCCATTGGACAAAAGGATAAGGCGTCTTCCTCTAAGGGCGGTCGCAGGCACAACGGCAAGGGTTACAAGGGCAAGAAAGGTGCGCAGGCTGATTCTAACAAAAATAAGGTTTGTCTTGCTTCATATGTTAGGGCCCTCACCGCACTAAAGAGTGCCCAAAGAGGGAGAAGCTAAACCCAATAGTGGCTGACGACAAGTCCCCTTCGGATAGGGAGATCATTACGTGCATGAACCCCTTGCAACTTGTTAGTGCCATCCACAAAGAGAAGGCGGATTAGGACAGTTTGATGTAAGTGGAGGCCATACTTGACAAGTAGTCAGTGCGGGCGATGGTTGTTGCTGGTGTTTCGCATAATTTCCTGGCACACTAGTGCGTAGAGGCACGGGACTTAAGGTGACGAAGACCCAAGCTTGGATAAAGCCTGGAGTAAGGCCACAAGACCTATTTGTCTCGAATGGTGACTTCTCTTCTCTCTTCTCTCTCTTCTATCTCTCCCCTCTCTCTATTCACTCTCTCTCTCCTCTCTCTTTCGGTTCTCTCCCCTTTCTTCTCATTCTCTTCTCTCTCTCTTCTCTTCTAAATGACAAAATCATGAAAAATTTTAAAAAAATATTGATTTCGTCATTCACAAATACATAATATTTTATTTAAAGTTCAATATATATAATATCTAAGTAAGAATAAATTAAATAAATTTCCTACTTTCTCCCCACTTCTCAGAGCTAGGGCTCACTTCACGCACGTGAAAGAGAGACAAGGAGAGAGAGAAATACAAGAGAGGAGAGAGAAAAGAAAGTGAAGAGAGAGAGAGAGAGATTGAATAGAGATATAGAGAGGAGAGAATGAATAGACAGAGGGTGAAGAGAGAGACAGAAGAGAAAGAAAGGGGAGAGAGAGAGGACAGACAGCCGAGAGAGAGAGTGAATAGATAGGAGAGTGAAGAGAAAGAGGAGAGAGTGAAGAGAGAGAGAGTGAAGAGAGAGGAAATCATAGAGGAGAGAGAAGAGAAAACAAAATTATTTCATCATTGATTTTATCTTCCAAATGATGAAATCAATACATTCATTTTTTAAAAGGATGAAATTTAGAAGATGAACTCAATACATTATATTAATTTTGTCCTTTAAAAGAATGAAATTTTAAAAAATTTTATAAAAAAAACCATGCAAGCACCCGTTCTTAGCTAGTGCCTGCGTGGCAGAAAGAAACGCCATATTTGTAAATATTTTTTCTCTCTATTATTTGGTAATTTTTTAAAAATATATTTTATATAATTATATTTATTATATGAGATATTTGAATAATATTAGTTAAATTTTTGGTGAGCATTGAAATTTTTTTGTAGGGTAATTTATTAACTCTTATTTTAACCATAAAATTTGAAGTAATATTTACAACTTTAATATAATAGGATTATGTTTTTTATAAAAAAAATATTTTTTGTAAAGTTGGTGTGATTCTCTAAATTAATATTTTTATATAGGAAAAAATAGTTTGGGTTGTAAATGGGATTCGAGTTCAATTCGAACATAGGTTCGAGTTGCTATAGTATGTTCTTAAGCTTGAGCTGAAGTCGAGTTTCTTTGTCGAACCAAGCTCGAGCTAGGCACTTAGATGTTCGATCAAGCTCAAGCCCGAGCTGTTAAAAATCGAGCTTGAGTAAAAAAACTTCAAAACTCGGTTCAACTCGGCTCATTAGCACTCTTAGCCACAAGCTACTTCTCTATGCAAAAAAAACTTTTGTCAAAACAAGCAAAGTGGCAAAAGTTCCTTGCTGAGTTCGACTTCGTGTTGGAGTATAAGCTGGGTAAAGTGAACATAGTCACTAATGCCCTTAACCAAAGAACGAACACGGAGGCAACAATGGCAGCGTTAGTGCAAGTATCAGGGGGCATGCTAGATCGGATACGAGATGCAAGAGTGAAGGATAGGTCTACTTAGACAATTTTGTATGCAAAGGATAGACACCCTTACATTCCCTTGGCTGACAGTTTGAGGAGTCAGTTGCTAAAGGAGACTCATGACTCTGCATGGGTGGGCCACCTAGGACAAGAACGGACTCACACACTCTTGGCCCAGAACTACTTTTGGCCACAAATGCTGGAAGACGTGGAGCACTCTACGTGAGAATGTGCATGGTATGTCAACAAAATAAGACGGAGACAAAAAAAAGCAGGTATGCTTCAGCCCCTTCCCATTCCAGACAGAATGTGGGTAACATGGACTTTATCACTGGTTTGCCTTTGGTGCAGGGTTATGGATCTATCATGGTTATGGTGGATTGCTTTTCAAAGTATGACACATTCATAGCTACCCCTAAAACTTGCAGCACAGAGATAGCGGCAAACTTGTTCTTTCGGAACGTTGTGAAGTTTTGGGGCCTGCCAACAAATATTGTGAAGGACCGAGACACCTGGTTCACGGGATGGTTTTGGACGCAATAGTTTGAATTGATGGGCACACAGCTCAACTTTTCAACCAGCAATCATCCTTATACAAACAAGTAGACAAAGAGGATGAATGTCATTCTAGACTACCTGAGGCACTATGTGATGGCTAACAAGTAAAATTGGGTCGACTTGCAGGAAATCGCCCAATAACCCCTCACACTAGCGGATGTTGCTTTGCAGCGAACAAGAGGTGAGTGTCCCGCTACTAACTGGGCGAACAAAGAGGATGGATGAGACGAGAGATTGCTTCGCCAAAATAGTCAAAAGATGAAGAAATATGCGGGCAGAGATTGCAAGCCGCTGGAATTCCAAGTTGGGGACAATGTTATGCTAAAACTAACTCCCCAACTTTAGAAGAAATTGCGAAGGAAAGTAGTACACAAAGGGCTCATCCTGAAATACGACGGACCCTTTGAGGTAAAGTGTAGAGTTGACCAGCTAGCATACCAACTCAAACTGCTGAAGTGGTTTAAGATTCACCCCAATTTTTATGTAAGCTTTCTCAAGCCTTTTCATGGGGACTTAGAGGATTCCAATCGAAACACTTCTAAGCAAGCGCCACCTACGATCAAAACCTCTTTTGAGGAGGTTGAAGCCATCCTATAATGGAGGATCAAGGGGGTGAGTAAAAAGAACCGAAGAATCTTCTACTTGGTTAAATAGAAGGATCTTCCTATGTCAAAGAACCAGGAGTGAGACATCACAATGTGGTAGTTTGAAGACAAAGTAATTTGAAGACAAAATTAGTGAATACTTAGCTTGGTTGGGGGAGGCTTGTTAGCCCCTCAACACATGGCATAGCTAAAGGGGGCGGCAACCCCTTAAGACTTGGTGAACCAAGTCCCCTTGGCAGCGGTCCCCTTGGCAGTGGACAGCCAAGGACGCCCTTGAGCACTTGGGCAGCAATATGCATTGGAGCATCACTTGGTGAGTTGGACAGCATAGCAAAGCATGCTGAGACAAGTCCTAGTGCTAGCAGGACTTGGGTGGTGGGCTAGACGCCACTACCACATGGGGATGAACTCCACTGATGGTTGGGACTCATCCATTTAGATTCGACAGTCTCCCAGCTCGAGTAGGAGATGGGGCAACAGATTCCCTTCAGCCACACAAGACTCTTTGAGGCATTGGCGCACAAACTGCTAGCTAGACAGGGAGTCAACAACCTTCCTAACGTAGGCTGGGTCAGTTTGCCTTAGGCGGCAGAGTTGGAGAGGGAGCAAACCTCTTGTATGGGTGGGACTTTTAATGCCTAATTGTATTCAAACTCGACATGGGCTGAACCTATTTAAAGGGAGGGGCACCAGGCCAAATACTTGGATTTTCAGCCAACCTCTCCCTATCATTGTTACGACAGATTGTAGCAATAAAGCTTAGGGCAAAGCCCCTTTACACAGGGATGATTTTGTGTTGCTGAGATCATCCCTCCTCAGGAAGGATAGAATTGACTTCTGGTTGCATGGTGTGGCGAGGCCATTACATGAGCGAACGCTAGGCGCAGCATGACAACTACCAAGGTTGAAAAAAAAATCCTTATGAACAAGCTCAAGACATCCACCCTAAGAATTATTATAATATAGATTTATAGGGTGAAATACAGATGCAAACTCGACATTCAGAATTATTATAAGGTAGATTTCTAGGGCGAAATATGGATGAAAACTCAAAATTTGCACCCATCAGTAGCATTACCGAGAAGAAAAAAGATAAATCTAAAATAATAATAAACAGCAACTGCCACTAAAGTCACAAAAACCCTTCTTTTGCTGAAAACCCATGAATCATTAAATTAATTCAATTCAAGTAACAAAAAAAAAGCAGATATGTCACAGTACATGTATGTACAACCTACAAGTACATACATATTTTTCCAAATATAAGTTTGGCAATACTTACTAATGGTTTGTCAATCAGAATCTGCTACCCAAGCAAAAAAAAAACGCAAAACACATGTTCTTGGAGCCATGCATCGATATCATGCAACAAAAAAATAAAAATAAGGAACATAGACATAAAGGGAAAAAAACATATGGAATCCAACCCTAAATCCAAAATTCTCGTATGGGTTCGGGAAATACCATGCGGACATAAGGGTTGTCGCCGAGGCAGGACTCGCAGATGATGGGGAAGTCGGAGCGCTCCCAGCCATCGGCCTCCACGTCTCTCAGCAGCCGGTGTGCCATGACTGTCCAGATGAGAAGGGCTGAGCTCTGTCACAGAAGGTTATGTCGAAGAAGGTGGAGATCGGGAGGGGAGGCGGTGGCCGGACGAAAATGGCCCACGGCAGCGCGGAGGCCAAAACGAGCAGATAAGAGGATGAGCAGCGGCGGACGCGAGAGAAGGCTAAGGAGGGTAGCTGCTGCCCTGGCCGGCACCACGATGGTCGTGGCGGCCGGTAGGAACCAACTCCGGCGGAGGACGGCGGAAGATGTCTGCGGCGTACCGGAGACCAGAGAATGATGGGGACGTCTGGGGTTTCTGGAGCTTCCGGGAAGAAGAAAGAGGTCGCGGCCTCTCGAGCGGCGATCCGCTTAAAAAGTTTTTTCTTTAATTTTTTCTTTTACTTTTTATATGCGATGTATGATCCAGTGAGCCGGTTTATTTAATGAGCCCTTCTAATCTTACACGTTCATTTCTCATCTAACGGCTACAAATTAGGCGCTATAATGCTCGAATTATGTTTTAACTTCTGGGGTTAGTTAATTAAGATTTAAAAATATAATATTAATTTTTTAAAATTTTATTTTAATAATTTAAAATAGCCTATGTTATATTTATAATCTAGAATTATTATATTAAAATTTAAAATATAATATTTTAAATATCGTATTAGTGGTTAAATAATTAATTCTTGTATTTAAAATATAACGTTACTTAAAAATCTTAGAATTGTAACTTAAGAGGATTTTGCTGAAAACTTATAATATATAAGTAAGATTTAATAACACCGCCTCTAGAGGTTGTATTGTAAAATGATAAAAACACTGAAAAAAGGAGGTCGGTACACACTAAAAAATGGAGGCCGACACGCACTAGAGGTCGATACCAATATGATACGGGGGCTGATATGCCCCCCCACACATATCTTTGATAAGTACTGGCCGTATGGGCATATAGTATCGATACATATCGATACTCTAATATTTTTTATTTTAAAAAATATTTTTTTAAATTTTTTTTTTAAAAATAAAAATATAATTCCAATTCAACCTCTTCTAATGACTATATTTTTATTATATTAAAAATATTTTTAAAAAAATTATATGAGATCAAAATAATTGGGTCTATATAGTTTACATAATTTTTTTAAAAATATAGTGCTCTACAATTATTCATTTACTTAAATATCTACATTATGAGTTTCTCAATAATATTCATATGACTCATTAAATATCTTATTTGATTTTAAAATAAATTAATTTTAGAACACTTAATATGGGGTAGATGGAATAATAGTTTGTAGATGACAGAGAGAGTAAAGTGTATGATTCTAAAATAAAATAATTTTAGAGTATTTGTATTAGTTTATACGACCTTCTAAAATAAAGTATTATAATAATATATTATTAGTTATAATATTTTTTTATGTATATCAAAGGGTTTACTATTATTTTGGCGTGTATCAAGCGTATCATCGACGCTTACCCGTATCCATAATTGTCACCACCATCATCTGTATCGATACTACCTTCCATGGCTTTGAGGAGGCTACCATTTTTATGCGGCGACTAAAGCTTGGCTGAGGCCACCGTCCTTGCCGGAGGAACCATTGTGGCTAGGTAACGTCTCCTCTCACCCTCCAACCGCCGCTATCTTCCATTCTCTGTTTTTTCCTCCGCATACCCTATTGTCTACTCTGCTCATGGCCACCTCTCACATTTTTTCAAATTATGGATTAGTCAAATTTTAAAATTATAGATAAAAAAATTTTAGGAGTTAAGTATTTTGAAATCAACAGCTCAAATCCTGGGATTCTAGTAATACAATATTTGGGTATCCAAATATTTTAAAATTTGGCAGGTCAAATCCAAGAATTTGGATTATATTCTAAAATTTCATATTTTTAATCCAGTATTTAAAATTTTAATTGACTAACCCCCTGTTACTAAATTTTTAAGAATTTCTGTAATAAAGGATATTACGGGGTTTTATAAGTTTTGGTAAGTTAAAATGTGACGGGAGTACTGTAGCATCGAATTTTTATCCGTTATATGAAAAATGAGTGTGCAAGATTAGAACGATTCACTTGGCTCATGGGATAAACTAGCTTAGTGTGTGTGTGTGTCTGTATATATATATATATATATATATATATATATATATATATATATATATATATATATATATATATATATATATATATATTAATTGTGTGTAAGCATTTTTGAATTGCTCGTGCATTGTAAAAAATGGTCTGCAATATTATGTAACATGTGTGTTTAATGTTGTATGCAACTATAGATACACATAGTTTGCTATGTCGGGCACTTAGTTAGCTAGCATGTATTTAGAGTCTTAAAATGTTCTCTCCCCCTAATAGTATTAGAGAGTTTTGTGGATAATTTTGGGGCATTTTGACAAATGTTAGAGGGACCATGCCTAGGGATGCCACTCGGGTTGGGTATATGGTAAACCCCAACCCATAAGGTCAGGTTTGGGTTTTCAAATTAAACCCGAATAGTTATTTGGGTCAAATTCAAGTTTACCATTTCTAAAATGGTATTAGGTTCGGGTTATAAATATAATTTTTTTTATATTTTTCTTTGTATTTTGATAAAACCCAACCCGACCCTAATAGGTCGGGTTTGGGTTTTTAAATTCAACCTAAATAGCTATTTAGGTCAAATTCTAGTTTACCATTTCTTAAATGGTATCGGGTTTGGGTTTGGCAATTTTCGACCCGATGGCATCCCTAACCATGCCCGTACAACTACTTTGGTTGTCACTCTAGTAAAATGCAAGAAAACCCTTATGCTATATAGGCGAACTTGGTAAGCTGAAATGTTGAGTTGGTAGTATGATTCCTAGCCTTACAATCGGCTTCCACGAAAGGCAAAGAGGTCTTATTAGGTTGCTAGCCATCATGCCTAGAGCCCCATCTATTGAGGGACAGATGGGGCTCTCTGACCAACAGGTCGGTCGTCCATCCTTATGGCCTTGTTGGAAAGAATGCCCTTTGCATGCACTTAGTTGAGATGTATTGTTTGGATGTTTAAGTAGCCTAAATTAGATATGTGTAACGACCCGTCTTCCATTTATGCTTAACCCGGGGGGTTAAGGATAATTTGGTAATTTAATATCAGTGTTAGGGGGTTTCATTAGGTGAAATCCCCGTATTCGGGTAGAGCTCGTAGTAATAAGTGTAACGAATCAAATTACGCGCAAAACGGAGGTTGGGAACAAAAGTTACGACCTCGGGAAGCATGCCATATGGGCGGGACCTACTTTAAAAGTGTGAGATAACCTACCCATGTGGGGTCTAATTTTGAAGGGCTCGTCAATACGAGTCCATCGGTACCAAGATCGTGCAATTCCGACTTCGGGATAAAAAGTTATCGCATTTTGAAGTTGGAATTGTATTTGAATGAAATAATAATAAAATATTCAAGAAAAGACGAAATAGCTGATGTCATCAGCTGAGTCGAGCCTAGCCGCGCCTGAGCCGCGCAGGGGAGCCGTGCGCCGCGTGGTGGCGCGCGATCGCGGCCGTCCGCGAAACACAGGTCACGCGTGATCGCGCGGTTAATTGTGCGACGCGCGCGGGACGCGCGACGAACGCGCACGTCACGCGTCAGACGTGCGGCACGATCGCACTCGCCGCGCGCGACGCGAAGTGGCATGCGTGATGCATGCGTCACGCTCGCCGACTTCATTTTTGGCCCAATTACAACGCGCCATGTGGTGCGAGCACGTGTGCGCGTCTTTCCTCTTCTCCCGTACACTCGCACGCCAGTTTTCTATAAATAGTTCATTTCGTTCATTTTTCTAGAGGAGTTTCTGGATTCTGCATCTGTTTTCTTCCATTCAAAATGCGTTCTTAGCTAAATTGATGGTGTTCTACGCAATGGAAGTGTCAATTCTTTGAGTTAACAACCCTATATAGGGGAAACGTCCCGGGCCAAGGGGAGGTTATGTCCGCCGCCTATGGGCGCGAAAAGGGTAAAATATCTCCAGGTAAGGGGAAATTCTCCCACGTTTTCTTATCTTCCGTTCTTCATTTCTTACTCATTTTAAGTCCAATTAGAGTCGTTCAAGAGGCCTTCCTAGCTAATTCGAGGGTGAGCAACGCAATAGAAGCATCCACTCCTCAAATTATCAATGTTATGTAAGAGAAACATCCCAAGGGTAAGGGGAGGTTCTGCCTGTTGCCTACGGGCATGGGAAGGGAAAAGTGTCTTCGGACAAGGGGAGGTTCTGTCCACTGCCTACGGGCATTGTGAGGGTAAAGTGTCTCCGGGTAAGGGGAGGTTTTGTCTTCCGTCTACGAACGCAAGAAGGGTAAAGTATTCCGAAGTTACAGGAGGTTCTGGCCGCAGTCTCCGGATCAGAAAGGGTGGACGCTCTGAGGAAACGAGCAACTCTGAACATCGCCACTTCCAGAATTGGAGGGGAGTATGCTTTCCTGACCTTCTAGTTTAATATTCTTTATATGACTGCACATCTTGATTTATTCTGTTGTGATCTAAAATGCTCTCTGCTATGACTTGACATACTCTGATCTGATATGACCAGTATGGTCGGATAAAATCCAATATGATCTGATAGGATCTGATATGATCCAACAGGCTCTGTAGTGTGTTCTGCTTTGCTCTATGATAGAGTGGGATGTGTGTTTTGTTAGTATTCTTCTCACCTATGTGAGATGTGTATTTTCTGATTTATTGGCTTCCATTTAACTCCGATAACTGATAAGATTTCCATTGGATTTCGAATGAATCATTCAGATATAATGTATACGTATTTTATTGTATATGATTTTCTCATGTCTGGTAAATGTATTAGCCATTAGGTAGAACTATGTTCGGATCTAATCGTATTGGAATAATGTCAAAGATGGTATCCAATATGTACATAGGCAACCAACGATAAAATAACGTTGGCCCGATCCAAATTAGTTATAAAATTAGGTTTGTTCTGATCTACGCACAACGGATCGTTAAAGCTCCGCAGTGCGCAGATGAACGTTACGGCTCTCGCACTCAGAGTCTGCAGCTCCTGATCAGTTGGTTTTAATTTTTCCGCTAATTTTCTACACTCCGATTGTGTAATCCGATCTAACCCCCGGTCCGGATCGGGTTTTTCGGGTCGGGGTGTTACATATGTGTATCGCAAGGGTGCATCCCCCCCGGCTAGCTCATTTGGGAAATGTTCTAGCACGTCTGCACATCCACCTTGGGATAGGTTCGTTGCTTGGGTTCATAGGCTTGACGTTTGATCCATGGTACGAAGCCATGACCTTGATGAGTATGGTTGACTGGCTTGGCTATTTGGCCTTGAGAGTGCCACACAGATGGTGCTTCTTGAATGCCTCTATGACAAGTGGTATCAAAACCAAGGTTCTGTCTTATTGGGTGACCAAGATGAATATTTAGACTAAAAGTTGGAAGGTGCTGAAAGTGATGTTCTTCGACCTAAACGTTGCAAGGCGAATGGATGAACTTATGAAATACAAGATGAAGGAAATGTGGGCTGAAACATATGTGAACAGATAATGGTTGATCATGTTCTATGTTGTGGACAGAGTCAGCAACATTGCCATCACAAGCATAGTTTTTACTAGGACAACATGTAGTCATGTTCTTGTTCCCCGGACGTTGATGATGCAATGCTATTAAAGCAAGCATAGAGTCATGTTGGGGTTCAAAAATGGTGCAAATGGAAGCAAGCTATTGTTAATGGTGCAGTATGGGACATATCAGCAGCAGGAAGCCTTATTTGTGGGTAGAAGAGAATATTGAAACCAAGTTGATGGGTATATGCATCCATTTATCTTTACAAGTGAAATACATGACTCCTCGATGAGAGGATGGGCTGAAATTGAGCCTCAAGTGAGCGGCCATGTTGTGAATGGATGTGCAGCATGTTGGGAAACAAAGAATACAACCAAAGTGAGTCAGGTTCTTCTTGCATAAAGAGAAAAGGCATGTTGGAAGTCATAGGTCCTAGGAATGGAACTTCTTGGGCCAACAAATTGAGGAATGTTAGACATGAGCATAGTGGAACTTATCAAGTCCAAGTGATGAAAATGGAGATAGAAATGGGAAAAATACCCCATTCAGCTTGCAATGTACATCCAAAGTGTTGACATGAAAACACAAAAAGAAAAAGAGTTGGCAAATGATGGCAAAAGACAACCATGCCTTTGGTTGGGAGCTGTTATAGCAAGAGGCAGCACAATTCTTTGGGGTGAACAAGAGCAAAACACTCTCACCGTTCTTTGGGTCAACATGCAAGCAGTACATCTAAAGCATATTTGATCGGGGTAAACAAGAACAGATGTTCCCACCCCTGGGTTGCAAAACATGGCCTTGTACGCCATACCTGGTTGGCAGGGAGGCACCCATGGTTTTTTGCTAGTTATAGGTAGTGGCCTAACTAATTGGGCAAAGTGGCCCTCATCTGCGGCAAGCAACATACGCAAAGGGAAGGGTAGACCTTGTGGAAAGTTGCTGCTCATAGGGTGGAGTAGACCTCTGGAGGGGATCGCGAGAGAAAACCTAAATGAGCACTACATCATAAGTGATGTAGTAGTTTGGTACCTTGTTGGTTACACAAAGCTTGAACAAAGTTGCTACTCCTAGGGTGGTGTTGTCACACCTAGGCACACACAACCCCCAAGCCGAACCCGGTCCAAGTAAGAAGTAGCACGTGGCGCAACGAAGTAGAGTTGGATTGCGGAAGACTTAACCCATCCTTAGGTATACACACTACAAAGTTGTGCATGAAAATTTTGTACAAAAGTAAAATGCGCAAAATAAAGGACTACTTAATTAAAGTATTAATCCACTCATACCCAAATATCATAGTCTTAATAGCCCACACATGGTTAAAATATAAGTCTAAGCCCACAATAGCTAATAAGAGTCTAAGCCAATATCGGCTAAATAAAAGTGTAAAGTATAGTCAAGTATATAAATATCTCAACACAACATGTTTAAAACCCATTATACACCATCCACATGCTTCATATAGAGCCTATCCGAACAACCTGCATGACATGATGCCCCAAAACAAAATACAAACAAAGAGGGGTGAGCCACAATCTCAACAAGGGTTTTCATACAGAAAGTAAATTCATAATGACAACACAGGCATGAACAATCACAACTTCCATCATATAGTCAATCAATATGCCCATTCAACATGGTATAATCACATAAACTTGTGCCATATGTGCATCATGTCATATTTATATTCCATAAGCATCTACTCATGCCACCTATATGTCATGTTATCTATAACATAACTCATCAACTCACGGTCATGCTACATGCATATCATGTTATATATAACATATTTCATCAATGCATATCCATGCCACCTACATATCATGCTATAACCCACATTCCATAAAAACATTTCATGCCACTTGTGCACCATGGGTCCAAATATAGCTCATAACACATAAATACCTCATGTGTAGACATGTGAAACATCATTATCATAATCACATCCTTTATAAATCATTTCTCAAAAACATTTACCCTGCAACATCACGTGTATCATATCATAATCACATGTGTAAAATAAGCTTCATTTTTCCTACACATCCTATGTAAATGAGCATTATCTTCTATACACATACAACAAATCAATGATGCAACTGAGAAAAACAATCAACTTGCTCGCCAAGGACAATCCCTAGTGGGGAAGGTCCGAATTCCATGAAGGGAACTAGAGTGTTGGGTAGGTTCCCTAACTGGGAAAGGACCCCTCTACTCACGAAGGACAATCCTTAAAAAAGAAGGTCCAAATTCCAAGAAGGAAAACTAGAGCAGTCTGCCCGACAAGGAGAAACCTTGCGGGGAATGTTCGAATTCCTACAAAAGGAAAAGTATGACAGTGTGCTCACCAAGGACAATCTCTTGCGGGGAGAGTCCAAATTCCACAAACAAAAACTAGACCCCATGGTAAGCCGGTGCACACGAACATACCATGCTAGATTCTCAAGGTCCAAATAACATAACAAATAAACTCATACTGCAATTAGCTCATCTCAACCCAGGGAGGCACCATGTTCTCAATGGAACTTAAAGTGAAATCATATCCTTTCAGACTCAAAACTGAATCGATGAGCCTTCGAACGATTTAATCCAACATCCAATGTCATCCAATCGATCAATCACAAATAATCACGAGTAATCCTTGTTTATAAATCGTTTCCATGATGCATGCCACATTATACATACATGAGCAAATGTTAAATGAGTCAAAGTATAAGTAAACATGTTTTAATTAGTCCATATGTGCATGAAACATGGTTCATTTGTGTCTAATAACATCATAAACATCTACGCAAGAGTGTACATAAGAGATAGTGTGCAAACCTAAGCTAACACATATGAAACATAAACAAACTATAATCAATGTCATAGATGGGTGCATCCATAATTTTATCATAGTTCTTCTCTACTATAATCATGAAGTAAACGCGATAAAAACATCAAAATACAAGTTTAAGATAAGTATAACATCGTGCTAGACCTATAAAAATATAATAGTCATACTTAAGCTAAAATGTGGAATATATGATTCACCTAAAATTAATATAATAGGTGCAAGTATATATTTACATAATCATGGTCGAACCTACTAGAATAATGAAGTATGAAGAAATAATCAAAATATCATTTAAAATTGCTCATATACTTATTTATCTCATACTATCTTAAGTAGATGATTTAGCATAATCATAACATATAATTTATACATTTTAGGAAAAATAGCAAATAAACTCCAGTAAATGTGAAATTTTATAGAGATAGACTTCGCAGGCTTAATTAACATATAAATAAATATCACATAAAAATAAGTATAAAAATAATTTTTGTGATTTAATAATGAGACTACATAGTTCAACCATTATTGTCAACCTTCAAATTTACGACTATGTCATTGACTTATTGTGCTCTAAGCAACTTGAAATTTTTACAGCATATAACATATATATATCCATCATAAAAAAAGGAACCAAAAATCATATATTTTCATCCCTAAACATGTTTCTAAACACGAAAACAAAGAGTTGTTTTATTGTACAACATATATTTTAAAAAATATAATACATACATATTATTCAGGAAAAATATGAATAATTAGGAATATAATCTAGACTTATTAATATATTTATCAAAAAAATTAAGAGAAAAATTCAAAGTAAAAATATTTGAAACATAGTCGTGAATCTAAAAGAGAGAGCTATTTGGGTAGTTTGAATAGCTAGTTGTTCTAGGGTTCTCTGTGTGAGAACTCGGGCTCTTCCCTCCGCAGGAGATGTCCCTGGGCGAACACCCCTGCTCTAGATTCTCTGTGTGAGAATGGGACATCCTTGGCCAAGATCGTCCAGGGCGAGCAGTATTAGGGATTGACAACCCCGATCTTTCTTGAATTCTTGTGTAGAATTTTGTACCATGACACGCCTTCGTGGCCTTGTCTATGCTCCCGTCTGTGTGAAGTGTCTGTGTGATTACTCCTTGATGGAGGTTGATTGTGATGACATTATGCATGTGGGAATATGTATGTTAGAGATACATCCATGTATGTTGATTTTGATGTTATGCATGTGGAATATGTATGTTAGAGATACATCCATGCATGTTGACTTTGATGATAAAATGCATGTGGAAATATGTATGTTAGAGATACATCCATGCAGGTTGTGATGCTATTATGCATGTGGGAATATGTATGTTAGAGATACATCCATGCAGGTTGTGATGCTATTATGCATGTGGGAATATGTATGTTAGAGATACATCCATGCAGGTTGTGATGATATTATGCATGTGGAAATATGTATGTTAGAGATACATCCATGCGGGATTGGTTATGATGTGAATGCATGTGGGAATATGTATGCTAGAGATACATCCATGCAGGTTGAATTATGCATTATGATGCAGTGTTAGGTGATATGAATGTGTGATCAGAAAGTGATGCACCATGTAAATCTTTGATCTGAACGATCTCATTTCTAAGCTATCGTATTTTCTACGTTGACAGTGATAATAAAACCATTACTAAGTGTTAAAACTCACCCCTCTTTTGTGTTTTGATTTGGGGCTGCGTGGTGCGACACGCGTACATGCATGTGATTGCCTCTTTGAGGAAAGGTCAAGAGGTAGCTTGGGTGTGATGATGGAGATCGTTGAGTGACTTACCTGCGTTTGTTTCATGCTTTATGTTCGAACCTTTGTGTAGGGTTCTTGTTTTGGATTTGTCATATACTACAGTTGTGATGATTATGACTTATTTTGAGCCGGTGTGGGCTTTACTTAACTAAGTTTGTGGGTTTGAGATTGTTGTTTACTTTGTGATAAGCAACACCTTTTTCTTCCCTTTTATTTACTCTTGCTCAAAGGATTGTGCGCACTCCGTGTTGCTATTAATCGCCCGTGGTTAGGGTTAAGTCTTCCGCTAGATCATTTCTCAATTTTCACTTCGTCGCCCCCGCGCGCTTGACCGGCCCCTGGACCGGGTTCGGCTCGAGTCGGGCATCGCCGGGGCGTGACAGTGCGTGTGTTCGGTATTGGCTCAGTGATAGAGCGAGACCTATGATTGTGTTCCGTCTCACTCTATGATAGAGCAAGACGTGTGATACGTGTGGTCTCGGCTAAGTGATATAGCGAGACGTGTGGTGTGTGTTCGTTCTCGGCTCAGTGATGGAGCGAGACATGTGAATGTGATGGTCTTGCTCTAGGATAGAGTGAGGAACGTTGTGATGGTCTTGCTCTAGGATAGAGTGAGGCATGTTGTGATGCTCGTGTGATGCTCGTCTCTGTGATAGAGCGAGATGTGTGTTGCCAGTGTTTTATCGGGTTTTCGTATTGGTTATGTGGTGCTCGTCTCTATGATAGAGCGAGATGTGTGTTGTCGGTGTTTTACGGGTTTTCGTATAACCCCGATTAAATATTCGGGTATACGTATGTGTTTTTGGTATGCCGATTGTATGTAGTAGCCAATAGGCAGAACTATGTCCGGATCCGATCGTATCGGAGTAACATCGTGGATGTTATCCGATATGTACGTAGGCAACCAACAGCAATGCAACGTTGGCCCGGTCCGAATTAGTTATATAATTAGGCCAGTCCTTGCCTACGCGCAACGGAGAGCTAAAGTTCCATAGCGTGTAGAGGAACGAGAAGACTCTCGCACTCAGAGTGTGCTGCTCTTGGTTCTGGGTTTGGGTTTCATCGTTTTCGGGACCCCCGGCTCGGGTCGGTTTTCGGGTCGGGGCGTCACATGTTGGGAGAGGAGGGGTTGAGTCAGCAAATTGAAGGCTAGTGATCATGCAAAATTCCTTGGGGGACATCTTGATGCTAAGCCCTCACTGACTTCAAATAGAAAGACCCCCTTATGCCTCCTTAGTAAATTGTGGAAGGCCTGGGTAGGGAACATGTTTTGCGTAACCTCACTGCAAATATTTCCCAAAACGCATTTTCTTGAATAACTTTTCTTCACTTCGTGCTTGTGAAAGTGCTCTTTCAATTTTCTAATGTAGTAATACGTGGACTTGCATTGTGGATTGCCTTTGTATAGCTTATTCAGGACATGTTTCCCCTTCATGTGTGTTTTGCCTACCACATTTGACATTTCCTATACAAATATATCATATTAAATTCAGTGACAAAATATAAGGTTGCAGAAAGATGTTAGAATAAAATCAATCAAAAGGGAAATTAGTGAAAATGTAAAATGAAGCTATTATTTCAAGTATATATGAAAAAGAGAAGTCATGCCTAAAACAACTAATTATTGCTCACTAATTAAGGAGGTTTTCTTAATATACAATACACAAAATTATAAGTTCTTTATTATCCAGTTTTCCAATTTTTAATTATCCAATTTTCCCATTTTATAGTTATCCAGTTTTATAGTTTTCGAGTGTATTGGTTTTTTAGTTCTCCATTTTTTTTAAAATGTTACCTTCATAGGAGATGAAACAAGAGTCATATGCTATCAAACAAAATAACTAATCTAATCACTAGCCCTAATTCACAAAACTACCCACCTAGCCCAATGTGAGTACCCACAAAAAACAAGCGAACATAAGCTTCAATTCTCTCACATGGGTAAGTTTAGTTAGGTAAATTTAGGAAACTTGCTCACATTTTGGTTATAGGACCAAACTAGGAGTCTCACAACATGAAGCACCACAATTTACTTTAGGTTTTAAAATGGGTAACATGCAAATGTCCTTGCAAAGGAAAATGATTTATGTCATCTAAGCATCTTAAATTTCCACTTTTCCAGTTTTATAGTTTCCCAATTTTACAGTTATCCAGTTCACAAATTAGCTTTCCTCCATTATTCAAAAAAATTACCTTGATTCACATCAAGCTCAATGTAGAAGATGCAACAAGAGTCATAGATAACTGATAAACAAAGAAAATAAAAGAGCAAAGAGAGAATAAATATGCAACAACGATTAAATGAATATGCAAATGCCCTAATCCAGGATACAAGCGCCACTACCCGAGCAACCCCAAAAAATAAATTGAGAATTAACAAGAATAATAGTAAATAGACAAATTATCAAGATAAGCAAGAACTTACTAGTGCCACGAGAGGGAGACGGAGAGTGTGCATGGTAGTTGCAACCTTCACAGCAACAACATGAGAGGGGATGGAGAGCGTGCCATGAGAGGGGACGGATGAGGACTCTGGGAGGCAAGATGAGGGCTCTAGGAGGCGATGAGCAATTGAGAAGACATACACAAAGAGAGCAACAAATGGGAAGAGAGAGGTGTTGAGCCTCTTTTGAGGTTGATCTCTGGGGTGGTGAAGGCGAGATGAGGGCTCCGGGAGGCATTGAGAAGTCAAGAAGATAGACATAAAGAGAAGAAAGAATGGGAAGAGGGGTTTAGGGAGGTTTACAGTATCCAGAGTAGTTATGTCAAATTACATCACACGTTTGCAAGCTCCCACTTGAGTAAGTCTACTTTGGTAAATAGTAAATACTTGCTCATATTTTGGCTATTTGACTAAAGTACGAGTCTATTTTGGTCAAAACGTCTTAATTACATAGTTTCTTGTTTAGCCTAGCTCGCTAGGTATACTTGTATACTCACCGTTCATGTGGTACAAGTACTTTATATGATTAAAATTCTATTGAGAAGTAGTTATGCACTCCCAGGATGACAATGTTATCAAACCACTTGAGATGTTTACTATATTTAAATGTTATTTTATTTATGAGTGGACAACTCTAGGCAAATGAATGCTAATATATTTTGCATAGGTAAGTATCAAGATATCCAGGTATGTACTCAAATAGCACCATGTTTGATTTATGATATAGTTTATTAATAATAATTATTGTACTTTGATAGTTGCATGTTCAAATAACAATTGAGTTATACCCTTAGATATCTTAACATATGTTCAAATAAAAAAATGTGCTTATGCTAATTTAAAATTTCTTAAGGTGACAAGGTAAGTCTTTCATTGTTTAAATATATAGAACTTAACTTAACTATATGATTAGCGGGTACTTTTCCTTTTTCCTAAGCAACATTAGATCCATTTCCAACCCGAAAATCTTAACGAGATGAGATAGGCCCAAAGGCCTTACAGAATTTGGAGAGCATTTGATTGTCACTTTTAATAAATAAGACTATCACTTTCTTTCAACAAAGGAACACCGGAGTCATTTGACCGTTAGAGGCAAGAAGTAAAGCGCTTTCTACTTGCTTTCCATCACGAGGAAAAAGACTGCAAAGGCCACACAATGCCAAAAATCACTGCAACACATCACTGAGACGGGTTGGTTCACGAGGAAGAAGACTGCAAAGCCCGGCTCCACTCTGTTATATATGTCAGCAAAGACGTAATGACTTTTAACCACACATGCAAAGTGACCTGCAACATCTTTGTCGGATACAAGCCTCATCCTCTTACTCAACTTCCATCATGTGGTGGGCGGAGAGTAGGGGTCAAGAAACTGAGGCTTCATATGGGCTGTAAAGCACCCTTGTCCGTTGTAGTAGGAAGGGCCAATTTAAGTACGCCATATAAGAAAATGCGTGGGAATCTAGCAACTCCAGCTTCCAGAACCTAGCCCCACAGCCCCACTACATAATTCATCAAAATGCCAGAAACTTGTCTCTCTTCACTCTTCAGTCACAGTTTGCCAGCCTCACTGACATGCATCTTACCCCAAACAGCCTCACTGACATGCATCTTACCCACAAATCACTGGTGTATTTTCTGTCCTCTCATTTATATTTTTAAGATCGATGACACACAATGTAGTTACATATATGTACCTATTATTGTATAGGGGTCATGTATGTGCCATAATGTTGATGGCCGAGGATTTCTAAAATTCACCATTGAGAGGAGAGAAAATTTTTTAAAATAATTTTAGCTATGAGGTAATATATTATTAACATGTTTAATTATAAAATGCCTATATGTACCCCAAAAATTTCTTGGATATCTTATTTCTTATTTACCTTAGATAAAAAAATTAAAAATTTTTATCTATACCCTACGATATTATGATTTTTTTTCTTACTCTACCGCTTCCTCCGTCTCTTGCTCTATGAGAAATCACTAATGCATATATGGCTAAAAAATTTCTATCTATACATTCGTATTTTCTAGGGAACATCAATTACAAGATCAATGACACACATATTAACACATATGCACTTATTATTGTAGTGCGGTAATATATGCACCATAGATAATATATATAGGGGTACTAATGAGCCGAGTTTTGTCGAGTTTTAGGTAGCTCGGTTCAAACTCAAAGTTTCTAATATTAGCTCAAGTTCGGCTCAAATTCAATCGAGCTATCAATCATCCAGCTCGAGCTCAACTCAAGAAGGAAACCATAAATTCGACTCGTGTTTGAGCTCGAATTATTATACAGTGGCCATATAACTTATCTTGAATTTAGCTCGGTTGTGACATTGCCAAAAAGAATAATCTTCTTGACCACTTCATCACCTACAACACCTTTTGTGTTAAACATTCCATCAAATAAATATGATGTTCTCATCATTTAAATATTTTTTTTATCAAATATAAGTTTATCACTTCGTCATTAAAGGTGTATGCTTAGCCCAAGTTATTTTAAATAATATTTATATTTTTTATATTGATCATATATTTTAATACATGAAAATGAGTACAAAAACTTAATTAATATTTCTACCTAATTATACCAATATATATTAATTGCTCGGTAAAAAAATATATTATCAAATACTCCCTCCATCTTAAATTAATAGCTCCATTTAGTTTTTTAAAATAAATTAATTTTAATTTATTTTAAAAAACTAAATGAAGCTATAAATGTAGGAAAAATGGACTATTTATAGATACAATATTGTACAAAATTTTTATAATTTACTAAAAGCTCATAAATTTGTAAATAGACAACTAAAATATAAATAATATTATTTACTTATTTATTAGCTTTCTTTTCTAATATTTTTATTTGTTGTTATGTTATATTTTGTGTTTGTATGTTTAACCATATATGCATCTTTCAATAGTCTTATATAAACTTGTCACTATTATTAGCACATATGTACTCCCTCTATACTATTAAAATGTTCATATGTTTTTATTATATATATATATATATATATATATATATATATATATATATATATATATATATATATATATATATATATATATTAGTAATTTTATATGAACATGTCATTTTTAATAGTACATATATATCATATGTATATGTGACAAGACAACCTTTTCTGTATACTCTTAACCTTTTTTTGGTTCTATAAAATATATTTATTATTTGATAACCTAAATTTTTTAAATCTTTGTATTCACTTCTTACTTCAAGTGTCATCTTATAACTACCAAAAAAAAAAAATTAATGCCTTTTTGGTTAATTACATTTGTATACATGAGATATCATATATGAATGTATAATATTTATTTTTATTATACATAAATATAAATTTAAGTAAGTATCTTATATATAATATATGTATGTTATGTCTTTTTCAAAAATTTACTTCTAAATAATTTATATCATGTGTAATGTGTAAGGGTGCTAAGGAGCTACGTCGAGTCAAGTTTTAGTATGTGGGAACATGCAACTTGATATCTTGTCGTCTTGGACCCTTCCCAAATACATATAAATTACCCTAATTTTATGAAAAAAAATAGAGACTTCATGACTCAATGCTAAAAAATATTTAAAAAATTAATTTAAAATTTTAAGGATTCCAATAGTATGAAAAAATATTTTATAATTTGTTTGACATGTAAAGATAGTAAATAATATTATCATAACATATTGTCTAATGATTTACATATTGTTTGATATGCACATAGTACAATATATCCCATTTTTTTACTCGGTTGTACCATATATGTATATACTTTATTAAATCTTATTTCTATAATATATCTAAATTTTAATACATATCACATGTGGACATATGTGTATAATGTGTTTTTAAATGTTTATACTCATATATATATATATATATATGTTATAAATATAAATTGGATTGATAATGGTGCACATGTATACATAAGTTTCAATATGTATTTATATATAATATAAAATATATTTACGAATTTTATTCTAGTTCGAGTCAAGTACGAGTTGAGTTTGAGTTGATCGAGTTGAGCCAAGGTACGCTCAAATTCAATTAAAAAATATTTGAGTTCAAGTGGAGTTCGAGCTAAGTTACTTTGAGTCGAGCTATATTTAAGTCAAGTCAAGTTAAAACACCTTTGCTCATTAAACCCTTAATAATACATAAACCATCAATGGTTATGACTGAAAAATTTATGTACCCCATCGAAAGGATAAAAAATTTTCCAAAATAATTTTAACTATGAGGTAATATATTATTAACATGTTTAATTATAAAATATCTTTATGTACCCCAAAAATTTTCTTTATACCTTTTTTCTTATTTACCCTAGATAGAAATTTTAAAATTATTCATGTATACCCCATAATATTATAATTTTTTTTCCTTTTGTTCTACTGCTTTTCCCCTCTTTCTCCAGCTCTAGCACTCATCTTGATGTGGCAGCCTCTATTGTCGTGCTCTTCTTTAACTCCGTTGGCTTTGATGCATGGCGGAGGATACCAAAAACCCAGCCAAGGACATCCTCATCGGCCTGGTGGGTCACATGAGTGCCACCACCCTCACCTATTGCCTGCTCGTTGTCACCCAACCCTCTGTCAGACGCAGCAGCCCTACAGCAAGATCGACGTGAAGTCGTGAGCATGGATTAGGCCAAGTACATCGTGAACTTCAATGCCCTCAAGGGCATGACTACTGTGCTCCTTTTTGGCACCGTGGGACAGGCCTGATATCTAACCCACGTTGCCTGGGCCCACATGGCTCCACTCCGGTTGGCCAAAGCCCATGACAAAGACAAACACCCTGATCAACACCACTGTTGTCATGCTCGTGGCCATTAGCGTTATCGCCTTCTTCACCAAGCTCTACATCCTCTCCAACCTCCTCTCCATCTCCACCCTCTTCATCTTCACGCCGGTAGCCAGCTACTACGTGAGCAACGTCGCCTCGTACTGACCAAAACAAGCTTGTGGCCTGCATCCTCCTTATCCGCAGCTGTTCTATCGTCGCCGCCGCCTCCTATTGAGTTGTCAGTGAGGATGTGGGATAGTGCATGTCATAATCGTACCTACGTGGTTCTTGGTGACGCTGGCCTTGGCTTTGACGGTGCTGTAGACGATGGAGCCAAAGCTATGGGGGGTGCTGCTAGAACCAAAGATTTGGTCAGGCCAGGAGTTGAACTAGCACTGGCCTGGCACAGGCTAAATCTGGATTAGTTTGCCACGACGGGCATGGCGTGGGCTGTAGCGGCTAGGGCCAGACGGTCGTGGCTTTAGCGACATGGTGGTAGCTCCTCCCTGACCACTTACATCATCTACTGAGCTACCCTTCACGTGTATATATATACAGACACAAGACTCCCCAGACTAGCACAAGCAAACATGGGCTCTGAAGCACAGCAGCTTCACATTGTCTTCTTTCCACTGATGGCTCATGGCCACATGACGCCCATGATCGACCTGGCGAAGCTGTTTGCCTCTCGTAATACAGTGAAGGCCACCGTCGTCCTCACCCCCGTCAATGCCTCCATCTTCGACAAGGCCATCGGCCGCTCCATCCGCGCCGGCCACTACATTGAAATCCGCCACCTCCAGTTCCCAAGCTCGGTTGCTGGTCAGCCGGAGGGGACGGAGAACACAGACTTCATCACCACCCAAAAAGAGGTCGAGAAGTTCTTCCTCTCACTTGATCAGCTGGAGCAGCCGTTCCGCCGCCTGGTCGAGGAGCTTCAGCCCGACTGCATCCTCTCCGACATGTGCTTCCCCTGGACCGTCGACGTCGCCAAGGGCCTTGGCATCCCACGGCTGGTCTTCAGCGGTGGTAATCACCTCTTTATCTGCATAACCGACGCGATGAAGAGGTTTTCGCCGGAAAAGGACGTCACTTCCGATACGGAGCCCTTCGTCGTGCCAGGGCTCCCCGACCGGATCGAGCTGACTAAGGCGCAGCTGCCCGATTTCTCGTCCGCCGATAGAGCCGTGTTTAAAGAGCTGTGGGGGCGAATTATGGAGTCGGAGCTTCAGAGCTATGGATTCGTCATGAACAGCTTCTATGAGCTCGAGCAGGCTTATATCGAACACTGCGGCAAAGTGTTGGGTAGGAAGACCTGGACCGTTGGACCGGTTTCTCTCTGCAACAAAGACACCGTCGAGAAGGCAGAAAGAGGGAAGAAGGCTTCAATAGAGGCAGAAGATTGCTTGAGTTGGCTGGATTCCAAGGAGCACAACTCAGTTCTGTACGTCTGTTTCGGGAGTCTCTGCAAGTTTGCACCTGCGCAGCTTGTTGAAACAGCAGCAGCTCTTGAATCATCTGACTGTTATTTCATTTGGGTGGTGAAGCCCTTTGAGGTCCTGCTGAGGGATTTGAAGAGAGGACGAAAGGGAAGGGACTGATGATAAAAGGGTGGGCACCTCAGGTTCTGATACTTAGCCATCCTGCAGTAGGGGGTTTTGTGACCCACTGTGGCTGGAATTCGACATTGGAGGGGGTGAGCTCCGGCTTGCCGATGATAACATGGCCGGTCTTTTCTGAGCAGTTTTACAACGAGAAGCTGGTGACCCAGGTGGTGAAGATAGGAGTTGGAGTAGGCGTGGAGAGGTGGGTGTCATGGGAGAAGGAGGACAGGGAGATTATCAAGAGGGAGGTAGTGGAGGAAGCAATTAGGAGGGTCATGGGAGGTGGAGAAGAAGCTGAGGGGATGAGGAAGAGGGCGAAGGAGCTGGGGGAGATGGCTAGGAAGGCTGTTGATAAGGATGGATCGTCTTATCTGAACATGAGCAACCTTATTGAAGAGCTAAAGGTGGTTAGCAGTCAGAAAAGAGATGTTCTTTGAGATGATCAGCTTCATTGCTATATTTAGCCAACGAAATTAATTGTAGCAAAATAAGTTCTTTAGCATGCAAATACTTCTCAAAGTAAATTTCAATGTTTTTTCCGCTTGTCATATTCCAAAGATTTCAAAGTACCTGACATAAGTATGGGTGTAAACGGAATGACGGGGATAAGGCATGTTTGGAGCCATTCATTTTTAGGCGGATTATCTAAGTTATCCGTCCTCGTTTATTTATCTTGTCTGTATTTATCTATGACATAAAAGGATAGAATGAAAATGATAAAATAAAAGAAAAAGTTTAATATATATTATTTGTTCTCAAATTAAAGGTAGTCAGTAAAAGTTAATTAAAAAATAAATTATAATAATAGTAAGATAATTTAATCTAAAAAATAAATAAATAATAGTATTATAGAAAACATGTGAGAGTATAATATATATTTTTGATAAGTTTTTTATAAAGATTAATTATGTAACATAGGTTAATAATTTAGTATAAAGTAAAAATAATATAATAAAATATATAGTTGGCGGACATTGTCAACCCTTGTCCATGTCCATCCGTAGGGATGAATAAAAAATAATACTATCTATTTTAGTGTGGTCGGATACTAGACAAACAGATGTTGTTTACACCCCCATATCTAAGTAGGATATCAAATATATATTCCCTCCATCCCCAAAGTATCCTATTTTTTAAAAATAAATTAAACTTAATTCATTTAAAAAAACTAAATACTATATTTATTTTAGGACCTAAGGAGTAATAAAATTAGAAAAAATTCATAAATGTTATTTTGAAGGAAATTCACGAGATAAAGATGATAGAATCAAGCAAGAACGCTCAATTCTTAATACAAAATTCTCTTTTCCTACTGGTGCTAAGGATATACTTAAACGTCTGCCTCTCAGGATAAGACAATCAACCACATAATGTAAAAGCACCTTCACACAGTGCGTGCAGCAAACCCATGTTATAAAATTGCTCTCATAGAAGACAGAAACGAAAATCCAATAAAGGATGATGTAGAAAATAATTTTCAGTATTTTATAAGAAATCCAGTTGAAGGTAACCTGTCCCGTTCAAATGGACACGTCTGTTTGTTAACGAACACATTTTTGTGTAAATAAAATCAGACCTATTTTAGGTTCATAGAAAATAAATGAATTTATCGTAAAAATAATTATGATAAGGAAGATGTAAGAGTAAGATTCAGAGTAAGGGTCTATTTGTTTGGTCTAATTCATATCTAAATCTGAATAAGTTGTCAAAAAACCACTTAAAAGTGGCTTTTTAGTGCATTTGTTTAGGTCTGAATTGAATTACTGAATCAACCATTGAATCAGATGTACGTTCAAAAAATCGAATCAATGGTCAGACGAATTTCATTCACTTATTGCTTCTGAAAACCTAAAATGCGACCCTGACCTTCGTCTCTCCTCTCTTGATCGCACCAGCAGCCAGTTTCACTCCTGCCTCTGCTTCCCGTCAGCCTCCACTCCTTCCATCTGCTTTCCCTGAGTCGCATCCCCATGGTTGTCGCCCAACCTCCTTAACTATGCTAGTCTCTTCAGATTCCGGTAGCTAAGCTTCGGATTTTAGGATGCGGTAAGTATCGACGATTTGCTGTCATTACTCTTCTCGCCCTGTTCCTCTTTTCGTCTCTTTTTCCCCTTTCTTTTTTGTTTTTTCGGTGCGCTTTGGTTGATGCTTCCGCCACCCCCGTTTTGGCACCATTTTGGCCTAGCAAAAAGATTTTGTCATCTGATTTGTTTTTGTTTTTTGATGGGATGTGGACAATTTGATCAAAACAGGGCTTTTGCATTGTCTTCAGTGAGTCCCAATTCTCACCCAGCAATTGACCACATGAAAAACGGCTTTTTTGGGTGTTGTTTGCTTTCCAACGCCTGATATCCTCTACTTTTAATCAAGGCTTTTGAGATTTCAACTCTTGCTGGTGCCTAAACCGTAAGTATGTTCTACAAGTCTAATTTTGTTAGGTGTTTTGTATTTCATTGTGCAACATTAAAGGGGAGTTACCATTTTTTTTCGTATAAATTACTTGATATTATTATTCTTGAGTGCAACATTTCATTGTATAAATTACTATATTTCATTGTGCAACATTTTTCAAAGCATTATTATTCCTGAGTGCAGGTTCGGTGTGGTCCTACTTGATATTCTTCCTACTAATCTGATAAATGAATAGCAGGTTTTTTTTGTATTAATATTCACTTTAGAGGTTTAAATGGATACAAATTCAGATTGTTGACCAACGTTTCTTAAGTTTTAATAATTTGCATTTGTTAAATAAATAATTTTCATAACTGTGCATCGAACCTTGAGATTAGCATATTCAATTAATATTCTGAAGTCCCACATGTTAGCTATATATCAATATTCTGAAGTCTAATTTCTTTGAAAAGATTTGGCAATCGACGATTCTCAGTGAATGGGTGTTCCTCTTTAAGATTGTTTTTAGTACTAACAATGTTTTGCATGAATTATATGTCTGGGTGTTTTTGTGTCTTGAATTTTTATGTATTTTCTTGTGCACAGTTGTCTATATGTTTGGCCTTCTTGCTCTGGTGCTCTAATTTTTTATTTGAAAACTGTGAAAAATACTGTCTGCTTCCTTGTGAACTATGCAGGCTGTGTTCTCTTTGTTGGTTGATGCATAGACTGTGCAGCACAATGGATTGATAATTTGATACAAATCATTGACATCTGGGTCAATTTATTTGCCTCTGAGAAGCATTTCTTAGTTAGTGTTGCATTAATCTCAGGTGCCCATTGTAGAGTTGAGTGTTGCATCTAGGTAATTTTACTTTAATTGTCTTTGCCTCTACTGTATATTGCTTTTACATTTTTTATTTGATTTCTAGTATATCTAGCCCTTATTCTAGCTTCTACTAGCTTTTCATTCTATTTTTTTGCCTACTCATATAGCTTCTTAGTTGTTTTCTTTTAGTTATTATTTATTTTTTCACTTAGAACTCTTAAAATACAAGTAATAATAATAATATTAATTTTTTAATAGTTGTATCCTTGTGTCCGTATCGTTTTGTATTGTATCCCAGTATCTATATCCATATCCATCTCCGTGCTTTCTAGGCTCAGTTCTTTCTTATGCAAGCTTTTTGTGTTATTTGTTGTTTTTTTGTGCTATTTATGATTGGGGATGTGGATGCTGCGGATTTCTGTGCTTATCGGTTTTACATTATAGACGTTTAATCAATCTAGTTAATCATTATTTTCTTATTAGTTACCTGGTATCTTCCTCTGTATGCACTCTCTTTTGCTATTTGTTACATGTTTAGTGTGCAAAGTGGGTGTCTTTGTTTAAGTTGCATATTGTTTGTTTTAATTTTTATAGGTTGATGATGTTTGAATATTGATTGTTGTTTTTAGGTGTGTGTTGATGGTTGTGTAGGTTATGCTAGGTTTGTTTTTGACTCAAATGTGTTGGATTTTAGATAGATCAGGCAAATACCTATGTCTTCCCTGCCTGCTCAATAAGGACAGCGGGTAACCCATGGCTGTTTCGATTTCTCTACTTGTTTTTCATTCCTGTTTCTAACAATTTGCAACTAAACATATTCTTATTATTGTCTATGTTCTACTAATGTCTCTGTTCTACATATTTTTAATCCAAGAAAAATTAGAATAGATTCATGTAGTCCTTTTTAAAGACGATAGTTTTCTGGTAAGATTGAATTGTCTTTAGACAGTAGATGTCTTCGAATTGTGTTAGGAAGCAATGAGTAAACTTATAGGAAAAGCAGGTTGTAGTCAAGATTAGGGAATATCCTATGTCTGAACTCAAGCACTAATTAAAATCTTAACAGAACTGTTTTGTGTAGTCCCTTTATTTAACTGGATTGTTTTAATATGTTTGTAATCTTGTCTTTTAATTCATGTTATCATCTTATATGGCTTTGTCTTAACTTTTAAACTAGTAAAATCAAGTTCCTATGAACCAAAAATCAGCCGGTGGTGGAGTGTCACTGCTTAAATCAGCTGTTAAAATTCCAACTACTAATCTTTGTAATATTTTTGTCATATGTTTTTTTTTGGGTTCTTTTTTATTGGATTTATGGCAATTTATTATGGAATATGGAAGGAAACAAAAGGCTGAAATGTGACTAATTAAGGAAATTAAACTAGGATGAGACATGAAATATTTAATCATTCCCATGCAAAGTTGAGAAATGTGATTGAGAGGTCTTTTGTAATGTTGAAGAAACGATATCCCATCTTGCGTATGATGGCACCTTTCTCCTTTAATATCCAGAGAGATATTGTCATTTCATGTATAACCATCCATAATTATCTTAGAAGGCTTACTATTTAAGGTGTTGTGAGTGATAATCTGTTTGACACATATGAGGACAACATTGTGGATCTTGAGGTATCTCTTGAAGAAGATATTGTTGAGCCACCACATGAGATAGGAGATGTGGAACATGAGAGTTTTATGAACCAATTGCGTGAGGAGTTGGTTGATGTTCTTATGGTAAGAAGTAGATATTTTAAATTTTATGTAGTACTCTTTGTTCATATATATATATGTATATTAATATTTTAATAATATTTTATAATTTCAAGGGCACAGATAGTGAGCAGAGACATGGAGTCTGGACAACTAGAGTATTTGTATGTGGTTTATATGTGTTTTTAATGTTTCAAAATTTTATGAGACTTATTGTGGTTGGTAGTTTTGTAATTAAACATGATTTTGCATTCACAATTTAGTAACTTTTCTTTTGGACCTTTTGTCATATAATCCTCTATTAAAGTTTGAATTGAATAGTGGAGATTATTTAAATAGTAATAAAATATTTAATAATAAAAAAATAAAATAAAATTTATTTGGTTTGATTGTCAACTATAAACACTCTATACATATGATTTTTACTATAATAATTTTTTTTAGTACAAATTAAAAAATTATTTATTTTAAATTTTTTAAAAAATGAACATATTCACATTCAGATTCAGATCCAGATCAATATCTGATTTAGATTCAAATTCAGTGTCAGATTCAGATTGTGAGCTTTTTAGATTTTTCAGTTAACTTTTCATATTTAGATTCAAACCAAACAAATGGACCATAAGTGTAAGTGTGAGCTTTTAAGGAAGACGTAAGAGTTTGTTTATACGTAAGAGTAAGATTGTACGAGTAAGGTTGTACAAGTAAGTTTATACGAATAAAGTTGTACGAGTATGTGTATGTTGTAAGTGTAAGTGTAAGAGTATGCAACAAGAGTAAGTGTAAGTTCAACCAGTTCAATCGTATGTGTGTAAGATACATTATTTTTGTTGCACGCACTTCTTGCTTCATATGTGATTGCTTGAAGGCATCTATTTATGAACTTGCGAAGTTCATTGATTTATTTCCCCTACTAGGTATTTTCCTACTGAGTATGAGAATACTCACCCTATTTTTTTAGCCTCTTCGTTCAAATGCTTTTGCAGGATATTCGATAGCTTCTTGGCCTGGACTATTCCCCGTGGTAGGCTATTTTTCCTCAACTTAGAGTGCAGCAAAATCGTAGTGAGGCTTTGGGGATTTTAGTGCCAAGATTTCATGTATTATTTAAGGTGAGAGTTAAATGTATTATTTTCTGGACTTGTGTATATATATATGAATTAGAATTTAGACTGTTGAAGAACTTGTACTTAGAGATGCCTGAGAGGTTTTTGTTTAAAAGCCCATGGCCATGACAAGTTTTACTTTTATATTTTCGTTTCGGGTCACATCTGAGAATGTTGGTTTTCTCATTTGATGAATTAATTTACAAAAAATTAATTTCACAGGTTTTGAATTTTGTTGGTTCTTTTTTACCAATTCGAAAATGAGTTATGGAGGTTATTTGGGGAATTTTTATCTTTGACCTTCATTTTGGAAGGGTTGATGTTCCTTTCATTATTTGTAAGGGAGAAGGTAAGGAATGGAGTTGAAATCCGCTTCATTATCTTTTGGTGAGTTTGTTTGAGAAGTCTTTCATGGATTCAGTCTAGAGTAGCTGAGCTTTGTTAAGGAGATTCACGACATGTTTCTCTAATGACTTATCGAGGTTTTCGCATGAGAAAAAGAGACGAAGTTCATTTGGGAGTTAGTGCCTAGTGCACTCCCTATCTTTGGGGTATCATAGAAGATGACCCGATAGAATAGGTTGAACAAAGAGGAGAGTTAGCAAAACTTGTGGTGAAGAACTACACTTGACTGAGTGCATTTCCTTGTGGAGTATGTTGGTTTTGCATACGAAGAAAATCCTTGCAGTCACGCAACGACTACCAAATGCTAAACTATGTAAATTTCAAGAATAAGTCTCTTACCCAGGTGTGATGACCTTTACCATAAGTGATGGTCAACCAAGGGTTTTTGAGAATTGACTTGAGCACAAATCATGATTCATCTAAGGTTTTAAACAAGGATATTTCTATGACAATGTTGCAGACTTGATACGATGATTTCGAGGGTTGAAAGAGGTCATTGTGGATTGGTGGATGAAGTTGTCATCCATTCTACCCTTTGGTCAATGGTTGTTCAAAAATGAGGAATCATAGAGTAGAGAACTTGATGTGTGGTTGTGCCTTCGATTAGAATGGCTCTTTGGAACAACATTTGCCATTTATCGAGTTTGTTTATTGTAATGACTCATTTCGGTAGTGGATTGACTCCTATCAGTTTTTGTGTGTGGATGATATGTTATCACCGACTAGTTGGATGAAGTAAGTGAGCATCAGATGCTCTAATTTGAATTTGTTTGACACTATGCGAATAACTTGAAGTTAGCTAGAGGAGGGCTGCAGACAATGTAAGGTTGAAGAAAGAAACACTAATTGAAGGTGAATTAGTCTTGAGTTTGAGGTTGACTATTTAACATTTTTATATGTGTTCCCAACGAAGGGAGTTATTTCATTCTAAGTAAGATGGAAGTTGAAATCTCGAGTAGGTCCTTTTAAAAATCCTTGAGTGGATCAGACAAGTAGCCATTGAGTTACCTTGCGACCTCAACTCGTTGAAGTGAGCAATGGTCCCATCTTTGTTTAAGGGTTCACTCTGATAGTGCTTCATCTTGGCTGAGCAGTTGAGGAGCACTTGGATTAGACCATAGCAAACGAGAGGAGGTTTTGAAGACGAGGATTATTCCTATGGTGGAGAGCTTGTGGTGATCCAATTTATCCCATAATGGCGATGTGGCATATTCTTGTGGATCTAAGAGAGTCATATCTTGAGGTATTTTTTGTTTCAGTTGTATGTTGTAAGTTGATTATAAAATTTTGAAGATGAAATTTTTCTAAAGGGGAAAGATTGTAACATCCTAGATTTTTCTGTAATTTTTGCTATTTTTTTGTAATATTTTGTTCGTATTTTCAATGAAGAAATTTGACACTTCAGCGTATCTGTATTTATATTGATCATATATTTTAATGCATGAAAATGAGTACATAAACTTAATTAATATTTTTACCTAGTTAATTAATACTCCCTCCATCTTAAATTAATAGCTCCATTTAGTTTTTTAAAATAAATTAATTTAAATTTATTTTTAAAAACTAAATGGAGCTATAAATGTAGGACAAATGGATTATTTATAGATACAATATTGTACAAAATTTCTATAATTTACTAAAAGCTCATAAATTTATAAATAGACAACTAAAGTATAAATAATAATATTTATTTATTTATTAGCTTTTTTTTAATATTTTTATTTGTTGTTATGCTATATCTTTTATTTGTATGTTTAACTGTATATGCATCTTTCAGTAGTCTTCTATAAATTTGTCACTATTATTAGTACATATGTACTCCTTCTATACGATTAAAGTGTTCATATGTTTGTATTATATATTTTTTTAGTAATTTTATATAAATATGTCATTATTAATAGCACATACATACCATATGTATATGTGACACCTCAACCTCTTCTGCATACTCCAACCTTTTTTTGGTTGTATAAAATATATTTATTATTTGATAACCTAAATTTTCTAAATCTTTGTATTCACTTCTTACTTCAAGTGTCATCTTATAACTACCAAAAAAAATAATTAGTGCCTTTGTAGTTAACTACATTTGTATATATGAGATATCATATATGAATGTATATTATTTATTTTTATTATACATAAATATAAATTTAAGTAAGTATCTTATATATAATATATGTATGTTGTGTCTTTTTAAAAGATTTACTTCGAAATAATTTATATCATGTGTAATGTGTAAGGGTGCTAAGGAACTAGGTCGAGTCGAGTTTTAGTATGTGGGAACATGAAACTTGATGTCTTGTCATTTTGGACCCATCCCAAATACATATAAATTACCCTAATTTTATGAAAAAAAAGACTTCATGGCTCAATGCTAAAAAATATTTAAAAAATTATTTTAAAATTCAAATTTCTAAGGATTCCAATAGTAGTCTTCATAGAAATTTGTAAAGATATCTCATAATTTGTTTGACATGTAAAGATAGTAAATAATAGTATCATAACATATTGTCTAATGGTTTACATATTGTTTAATATGTATGTAGTTGTAACGCCCGAGATTTTTCACGCATTTTCCTTAAAATTCATGAAAATTTTTTGCAATATAACGTCTGTAAATCGGAGGAAAAATGACGAAACCAAAACCTGATAAAACAGTTTATAATTTAAAACACTAAATATCCATTTTCCATCTAAATATTTTCATCATACGGTTAAACATCGTATGGCCAAAGCAAATATCATCAGGCACTACTCGAAAACACACATACAAATAAATTATTATGATCATAGACTTTAAATACAAATCTCTCCCACGCATCCCTGAGTGCAAGTCCCATAACAGTCGACCGACTAATCCAAATGAAAGTCCAGAATAATAACATCTTAATGTCTCATCTAACCCAATACATCGGATCGTGGCACAAATAAACTCGCAATAAGAGAAGCATATACCTGAGTCAACGGGAATCAATCCACCACTGAAATGAGTATCCATCACCAGGAGCTCTCCGCACAAACCTGCAAAACCTCCCGTACAACGGGGCTAAAAAGTAGGGTGGTGAGTATTTTCATACTCAGTAGGAAAATACCCAGTAGGGGAATCCAAAACAGTGAACTCACTAAGTTCATAAATACATGCATTCATGCAACTCAAATATGAAGCAGGTAGGCATATCAATATCATGCTCATACGCATACAAACATACCAAATGCACCATCGTGCCAAAGTCATACCAAATGCACTATCGTGCCAAAGTCATACCAAAGGCACCATCATGCCAAAAGCATACCATCAAATTAAACTTACACAAACACCCTTATCCAGGGTCTTACAAAGTTACTCGTACCATCGTACGCATACTCATACAACACATGCATACTTGTACAACCTTACTCGTACAATCATACTCGTACGACCTTACTCGTACAATCTTACTCAAAATCATACTCTCACAATTGTATTCATACACATACTCTTACAGTCCTGCTCATATGCATACTCATACAGTCCTGCTCATACTCATAATCGTACACATATCAGCGACCACTGAAGCTCATTACAACTAATAAGCTCCAGCGTTGAAATGGAAAAGAATGTCACTGGGGCAACACCTTAACCTCCGGGGAGTGACTAGACGCCATGGACTTTTACGAAGGTAAGGCACACCAATGCTCATGGGGCACTGGATCAAACAGGTAAGAGTAGATCCATGATACTACTTACCTGAGCGCACAAACATAAACACCCACACATAAGGGGTCATACAGTTGCCCACCATAATGGGTCTTATAGTGCCATAGAATAGCCCACCATAATGGGTCTTATAGTGTCATTGCCACTCTTGGGCAGAAAACATACAGTGCCACTTGGGCAAAAACGTACAGTGCCACTCTTGGGCTGAAACATACAATGCTCTCAACAGAGCATCAAACGTCTGGGCTTATACAGCACACAAACCAAATCAAAAATATACTTCACTCCCAACAGAGCATCAGACGTCTAGGCTTCATACAACACACAGACAAAGTCAGAAACGTACATCGCTCTCAACAGAGCATCAAACGTCTGGGCTTATACAGCACGCAGACCAAATCAGAAATATATGTCGCTCTCAGCAGAGCATCAGACGTCTGGTGCTCTATACAGCACACAGACAACATCATGCAGGATAAACACCATGGCAAGACATGAGAAATGCTCAGCCGACTCATTATCGGCTAGCTCAAACACTGAACTTAATCCGTCGAACCCTCAGGTCTCAAACTCACAACGCTATCATTAGTTGTGCTTATAATTCAAGTTTGAATTAAGTATATTATGCGGTACAATTATGCCACACAAGCCCTCAAGCATACCATGCTCCCTTGATCAAACCGAAGCTGAGCCTGATCAGAAACCCAAGTTCGTCGGGGCAACAGACTTCACTTAATCAGTCCACATCATGATCATAACACATCGTACATCAAACCCTTACAGTCTTACATACTTCGCCATCCATCTTATGGCCAAATCATCTTACACTGACATCATCAAATGAAGCTCCTTAGAGTCAACCCAGTTGTTGCCCTCTTACTTATATCTCACTTATTATGCTTACTTTTCACTTCATAATCTGTACGTTATGCTTATACAATTATGCACACTCTTACTGTCTGACAAACCTCACCCGTCATACCCATATCCTCTGTCATCCGTCATACGCTTACACATCCATATCCAAATCTAGACAAAACCTCTGTCACCTCTTACTGTCCATCGCCCATACCTCTGCCCACCTACACTTACACATATCCATAGCATAGTCAAATAGTCATCATACATACGTATGTCTATCACACATACGTATAGCATACACATACGGTCATACATACGCAGCTTACAAACATGCTCACTAGTCATCACTAGCGCATGTATACACATTTATACATACATCAAACATACATGCTAGCCATCACTAGCACATTTATACATACGTCAAACATACACGCTAGCCATCACTAGCACATTTATACATACGTTAAACATACACGCTAGCCATCACCAGCACATGCATACATACGTCAAACATACACGCTAGCCATCACTAGCACATGCATAATCCATACATACTCCAAACATGCACCCTAGCCATCACTAGCACATGCATAATCCAAACATACTTCAAACATGCATGCTAGCCATCACTAGCACATACATACATACGTCAAACATACACGCTAGCCATCACTAGCACATACATACACATTTATACATACTTCAAACGTGCACGCTAGCCATCACTAGCACATACTTACATCCAACATACTTACAACCAACATGCATGTCATATGCATTTCAACATACCATATAATCATGCTTACATGCACATCATGCAATTGGGTCGTTACTTAACATCCAAAGCATGGAATCATACAATCCTAGCATGTTGCTACTCATTCAAAGCATGCTATCATGAAATTACGAGTTCAAAGCTCCCCTACCTTGTAATCATGACGTTTGATGGTGAGCACACGACGGTGGCGGCATCAGCGGCGGAGTTGGCGGTCAAAACCGTTGCCTGGCTAAGAGAGCTGCTGTCCCGAGGATTTTATGAAGCGCCAGAACTAGTCATGGCCAAACAGGGTGTTAGAAATCAATGCGGTAAAATCCGCGATCCACGGCGGCACACTAGGGCGGCCGGGAGAAAAGTCAAGCCAACAAGAATGGCGGTGCGACAAGATGTCGGGGGTGTACTCACAGAAGATCGGCTGGTGGCTAAGACGCAAACAGCCGGCCACAAGACGTCAAAATCGGCCATGGGCAGCACCAACGGCGACGATTTCGATCAACAAAGGCCCACATAAGGGCGGAGAGCATGGGGCAACGCTCGAGAACAAAGGAGAGGTGGAGGATGGCTCTGTGTCAACTCCATTTAGTGGCCAAGCCATCCGATGGACAGGCGGCGCGAATGCGGCGCCTACACCCAGAAGCACACGTGTGGCCACATGCACACGTGACCCAAAGGGCGGGGGAGAGGGCTGAAAGGGGGTGACCCAAGGCCCACAAAAGCCAACAGGGCTAAGGCCCTAGCGGTGGCCAATCTAAGCGGCGACATCGCCGATCGCCACCCACAACCAATACCCATGGTGCGGGTGGCTGTGCATCTCGCACGGTATAGGGCAATGACAAGTGGCCCATTCCGGGTGGAGTGTATAATCGGGCCAATCAGGGCTGGCCCTCACTGTTGCCAAGCTAGGGCAAAGCCCATAATGGCCAAATGACCCATAGCTCACCGATGCCAATGACCCGAGACGCACCCAAAACGTCTAATCGGGCGGAGCAATACAATAGGGGCGAGACGGGGTCGGAAACGGTAAACCCCTACCGACACCGGGTCAAGGTAGGCTAGACGGAGTCCTACCGGTGGCCGGACGACAACCGGAAACCCACCGGCGTCAAAATAATGCCACGGACAGTGAGATGGAGAATATGAATAAAAACCCGACCAAAGTGCCGGTAGCTCACCACGGAGCAAATAAAGCATGGCGGAGGCTCTAGCCAAAGCCTATGGGTTCCTAGCGGCCAACTAAACATAAGTCTAGTTGAGAGCGGCCGCAAACGATGTCAAAATCGTACACCCACACTTCAAATACGGGATTGAAAGAGAGAAAACCCGAAAAAAAGTTCGGTACCTTGTGGAGGAGCGAAGAGGCCGTGGCGGCGGTCATAGCCGGTACCCACGGACTCGTGGTGGTGAGGCAAAGCAGATCCTGACAAGAACCATCAGAATCTGACAACGGAGGAGGGAGAACGGAGCAACTGGAATCAAGCTCGGGTTCTCACAAAATGTCACTGGACGTCGCCTCTTTTTTTTTTGGATGTCAGTTATGTAAAAACTGATGGGTGGAAATATTTATATAGTTAATTTTTTTAATATTTGCATCCACATCCCTAATATGCGTTCACCTACCATTTACGTGTTGTAGCACCAAAATTCGTGCTGTAAGTGCGCAGTGAGGCCCGCGGCCTGCGACTAAACCCCACACCCAACTCTACGGGTATAAATATAGAGGAAAATATATAAATACAAATACGCCGAAACGTCACATTTTTCCGCCGAAAATGACCAGAAAAATAGCAGAAAAATCCCAAAAAATCAGAGAAAAATCAGGGACATTACAGTAGTACAATATATCCCATTTTTTTACTCGGTTGTACATATATGTATATATTTTATTAAATCTTATTTCTATAATATATCTAAATTTTAATACATATCACATGTAGACATGTGTGTATAATGTCTTTAAATGTTTACTTCTCAATATATATATATATATATATATATATATATATATATATATATATATATATATATATATATCATGTGTGATATAAACCAATACTCAATACATAGACATTATACATTCATTAATAACATATGAATTTATAATATATATATGTTATAAATGTAAATTGGATTGATAATGACGCACATGTATACATAAGTTTTAATATGTATTTATATATTATAAAATATATTTACGAATTTTATTCGAGTTCGAGTAAAATATGAGTCGAGTTCGAGCTGATCAAGTTTAGCCAGGGTACGCTCAAACTCAATTAAAAAATATTTGAGTTCGAGTGGAGTTCTAGCTGAGTTACTTCGAGTTGAGTTATATTTAAGTCAAGTCAAGTTAAAACACCATTGCTCATTAAGCCCCTAATAATATATGGACCATTGATGGTTGTGACTGAAAATTTTATGTACCCCATCGAAAGGATAGAAACATTTCCAAAATAATTTTAGCTATGAGATAATATATTATTAACATGTTTAATTATAAAATGCCCTTATGTACCCCAAATTTTTTTTATACCATCTTTCTTATTTACCCTAGATAAAAATTTTAAAAGTATTTATCTATACTCTATAATATTATAAATTTTTTTTATTTTTGTTCTACTGCTTTTTCCCTCTTTCTCCAGCTCTAGCACTCATCTTGATGTGGCAGCCTCTATTGTCGTGCTCTTCTTTTTGTCACGCTCTTCTTTGACTATGTTGGCTTTGATGCAAGGCGGAGGAGACCAAAAACCCAGCCAACGACATCCTCATTGGCCTGGTGGGTCACATGAGTGTCATGACCCTCACCTATTGCCTGCTCATTGTCACCCAACCGTCTGTTAGACACAGCCCTACAGCAAGATCGACGTGAAGTTGGGAGGCATTGAGAAGTCAAGAAGATAGACATAAAGAGAAGAAAGAACGGAAAAAGGGGTTTAGGGAGGTTTACAGTATCGAGAGTAGTTATGTCAAATTACATCACACGTTTGCAAGCTCCCACTTGAGTAAGTCTACTTTGGTAAATAGCAAATACTTGCTAGGGGTGCACCAGAAAACTGGAACCAAACCGAATCGGGTAAAACCGAACTGAAATTTAGTGGTTCAGTTCAGTTTGGTTCCTGATTCGATTTTGGTTCGGTTCTTATAAAAAAAACCGAATGAATTTCGGTTCAGTTTTAAGGAAAAATAAACCGAAACTGGAACTGAGATATCTACCCATATAAAAACCCTCGTTTTCACCCCTTCCTAACCCTAATTTCCTATTTTTCCCAATGGCCGATTCTCCCCAAGCCTCACATCTCTCTTTGCAAGTGACGCATCCCATTCCCTCCACCAACCCCATCCTCCCATGGAAACCCTAGTCCCCTATGATTCCGATCTTCTTCACTGGAAGCTCCCATTTCTCCCCAATCTGGGCATTTACTAATGTGGGTCAATCCTTTATTGTCGTATTGAAACTTCCTTGTTCCCATTTCTTCCTCTTGTTTCAGCCTTCCAATCGCTGAATTCGTCTATGAAAGTCAGGTGGGTGGGTCTTAATTTGGCAAAAACCCGGTTCCTTTTTGGTTTGCTGGATGCTCGTGTGCAAATGGGCAGGATGTTGTTGGTAGTCATGTGAACTCCGTATGTTTCTGAAAATGGATTAAATATCGATAGTTTTTTGCTGATTTGGGTTTGGGCACTAAGAGTCGAAAAGCAACACCAGAATTTTTAGGTACGGATTTTGAGTTATGTGCTCTGTGGCATGGCATTCAGGTGCCAGAGTTGTTGGCTTTTGCATAAGAGTGATGAACCACTCTACTCCAGTTTTTAACTTTTTATGGAAATTCTTTTCTTGCTCCTACTTGTTGATGTTTGTGCCCGTTCTTCTTTTGCAATTCTTGGACCATGTATTTTAGATCTGTTGTTTTTCCACTTCCCGGCTGCTTTCCGCCATCGTGGCCGTCATAGCCAGCAATTTTTTGGTTTCTCTGGTTCTTGGTTCGTGTAGTTAAAGTTTATATGTTCTTTGTTTTTTTGGTAATAAATTTAACTTAAAGCCGAGGAAACATACAACCAGTTTGGTCTTTGTACAAGTTATCCTTAAGAAGTAACTTGATTTGTTGAGATAATTGAAGATGAAGGAGTTATGCGCTTCTCTGTTTGTTTCAATTGCTAGAGTGTTTGACATTTTCGTTTCACAATGTACTGTTTGCTTATGTGTTTAACTGGGGAATTTAATACTATTTGTTTCACTATCCTTAGTGATAAAACCTGACCCCTAGATTGGGTTTAATTTTTATTTTTATGGAATTCGCATTGGATTGCTCTTTTTTTTTTCTTTTATATGGCAGGGTTTTTATTTTCTTTTGAATCATGTTCTTATTCTTTGATTATATTCTCTGCATTTTTATGTTTTTTCTTTTGCTTGAGGTAGAATATTGATAGTTGTATTTATAGACTTTATATTATTGATTGCATTATGAATTAATTGAAGTGTACATGCATTACTTTTTTTTTCAGATCCAACTTGATTATTGTTTTAGTGATATATTAGAAAGTGGTAATCAATTTGTGAAGAATATGGATGCTCAAGAATATGGAGATGTTCATACAATGGATAGTAAAGCAGTCACTTGTAGTGAGAATCCCCCAGTTGCTTCCAGTGAGAACCCCCCAGTTGCTTCCAGTTTCTCTATTTAACTGGTTGTTTAGATGGTTCTGAATCTTGTGTTGGCTTTCTCTCTGTATAAGTAAGGACTTTGTTTAGATGGTTTAAATGGTGATTGCATTAGTTAAGTTATTCTCAGCTCTATGTAATTATTTGAGAATTTTTGAGATTTTCCTATGGGTATATCTTCAGCCATGAACATGATCAACAAAAATATATGCAGTTTTTGTATATGCTAGTTCAAATGCTGGTTGTTTAGATGGTTTTAAGTACATCAAGGAATGCTTTGATACGAACACTTTGCATATCATCACGTTGCTAAGTGATGGTGGTGTCCATTCTCGTCTTGATCAGTTGCAGGTATTTTTATACATTTTGGAGACTTCTTTTGTTATTGTTTCTTTATGCTATACATCTTACCTATTCAGTGGTGATGGCACATGTTTTATGCTGGCAGTTGTTCATAATAGGACCAAGTGAACATGGGGCCAAAAGAATCAGGCTGCATATTCTCACTAATGGTCGTGATGTGCTAGATAGATCTAGTGATGACTTTGTAGAAACAATTGAGAAAGACCTTGCAGAGTTAAGCGTGGACACACACGTTAATAATGAGGCTTGTGTTTTTGCAGAATGACCGGGATGTTGTTAAGCGTGGATGGTATGCTCAAGTTCTTGGTGAAGCTCCATACAAGTTTAGATGTGCACTTGAAGCTGTTAAAAAGCTTAGGGAAGATCGGAAGAACATTGATCAGTACTTGTCCCCATTTGTTATTGCGGATGAGAAGAAAGACTTTTACCAGACTTTTGAAAAGGCAAAGCCAAAGGGAAAAGTGCTGAGACTTTTATTGAATTTTTATATAAAAATGTGTATGATAAATGACTTAAGTTTGGCAATTTTGTATTATATTTACCTGATTTTGATTTATTAAAATAATTTAATTAAAATGTTCAGTTTTTATTCGGTTTTGGTTCCTATGTCGGTTTGGTTCAGTTTTTATATTTCAGTTTTATATATCGGTTCAGTTCAATTCATGTATCTCGGTTCTTGAATTCGGTTCGGTTTGGTTCCTATAGGAATTGCTGGAACCAAACCGAGATGCAACTCTAATACTTTTTCATATTTTGGCTATTTGACCAAAGTACGAGTCTATTTTGGTCAAAACGTCTTAATTACATGGTTTCTTGTTTAGCCTAGCTTGCTAGGTATACTCACCGTTCATATGGTGCAAGTACTTTATATAATTAAAATTCTATTGAGAAGTAGTTATGCAGATGACGATGACCACTTGAGATGTTTACTATATTTAAATATTATCTTATTTATGAGTGGACAACTCTAGGCACAGGTATGTACTCGAATAGCACCATGTTTGATTTATGATATAGTTTATTAATAATAATTATTGTACTTTGATAGTTGCATGTTCAAATAACAATTGAGTTATAGATATCTTAACATATGTTCAAATAAAAAAATGTGCTTGTGCTAAATTTAAAATTTCTTAAGGTGTGACAAGGTAAGTCTTTCATTGTTTAAATATATAGAACTTAACTTAACTATATGATTAGCGGGTACTTTTCCTTTTTCCTAAGCAACATTAGATCCAGTTCCAACCCGAAAATCTTAACGAGATGAGATAGGCCCAAAGGCCTTACAGAATTTGGAGAGCATTTGATTGTCACTTTTCATAAATAAGATTATCACTTTCTTTCAACGAGGGAACACCGGAGTCATTTGACCGTTAGAGGCAAGAAGTAAAGCGCTTTCTACTTGCTTTCCTTCGCGAGGAAGAAGACTGCAAAGGCCACACAATGCCAAAAATCACTGCAACACGTAACTAAGACGGGTTGGGTCATGAGGAAGAAGACTGCAAAGCCCGGCTCCACTCGTTATATATGTCAGCAAATACGTAATGACTTTTAACCACACATGAAAAGTGACTTGCAACCATGCAAAGTAACCAGACATGCAAAGTGACCTGCACTGCAACACATAACTAAGAAGCCCGGCTCCACTCTTTATATATGTCAGCAAAGACGTAATGACTTTTAACCACACATGCAAAGTGACCTGCACACATGCAAAGCAACCAGACATGCAAAGTGACCTGCAACATCTTTGTCGGATACAAGCCTCATCCCCTTACTAAAGGCGGAGAGAAGGGGTCATGAAACTGAGGCTTCATATGGGCTGTAAAGCACTCTTGCCCGTTGTAGCAGGAAGGGCCAATTTAAGCACGCCACATAAGAAAATGCGTGGGAATCTGACAATTCCAGCTTCCAGAACCTAGCCCCACAGCCCCACCACATAATTTATCGAAATGCCAGAAACTTGTCTCTTCACTCTTCAGTCACAGTCCACTGATTTGTCTACTGTTTGCCAGCCTCGCTGACATGCATCTAACCCCAAACAGCTTCTGACATGCATCTTACCCACAAATCACTGGTGTATTTTTTGTCCTCTCATTTCTATTTTTAATATCGATAGCACATAATATGATAACATATACGTACTTATTATTATATAACGGTTATATATGTACCATTATGCTTATGACTCAGGATTTCTAAAATACACCATTGAGAGGAGAGAAAATTTTCTAAAATAATTTTAGCTATGAGGTAATATATTATCAACATGTTTAATTATAAAATGTCTATGTGTACCCCAAAAATTTCTTTGATACCTTACTTCTTATTTACTTTAGATAAAAAATTTAAAATTATTCATCTATACCCTATAATATTATGATTTTCATTCTTACTTTACTGCTTCCTCCATCTCTTGCTCATACGAGAAATCACTTATGCATATATGGTTAAAAAATTTCTATCCACACATTCATATTTTTTAGGGAACACCAATTACAAGATCGATGACACACATTTAACACATGCACTTATTATTGTAGTGCAGTAATATATCCACCATAGATAATATATATAGAGGTACTAACGAGCCGAGTTAAGTCAAATTTTGGGTAACTTAGCTCAAACTCAAAGTTTTTGGTATTGGCTCAAACTCAATTGAGTTGTTAATTATCCAGCTTGAGCTCAGCCCAAGAAGGAAACCATAAATTCAACTTGTATTTGAGCTCGAATTATTATACAGTGACTACATAACTTAGCTTGAATTTGGCTCGGCTGTGGCATTTTAAAAAAGAACCATCTCCTTGACCACTTCATCACCTACAATACCTTTTGTGTTAAGCATTCCATTAAATAAATATGATGTTCTCATCTTTTAAATATATTTTTTTATAAAATATAATTTTATCACTCCGTCATTAAAGTTGTATGTTTGGCTTAAGTTATTTTAAATAATATTTATATTTTTTATATTAATCATATATTTTAATGCATGAAAATGAGTACAAAAACTGAATTAATATTTTTACCTAATTATACCAATATATATTAATGGCTCGGTAAAAAAATATATTATCAAATACTCCCTCTATCTTAAATTAATAACTCCATTTAGTTTTTTAAAATAAATTAATTTTAATTTATTTTTAAAAACTAAATAGAGCTATAAATGTAGGACAAATGGATTATTTATAGATACAATATTGTACAAAATTTCTATAATTTACTAAAAGCTCATACATTTGTAAATAGACAACTAAAGTATAAATAATATTATTTATTTATTTATTAACTTTTTTTTCTAATATTTTTATTTGTTGTTATGCTATATCTTTTGTTTGTATGTTTAACCATATATGCATCTTTCAGTAAACTTCTATAAATTTGTCACTATTATTAGTACATATGTACTCCCTCTATACCATTAAAGTGTTCATATGTTTGTATTATATATTTTTTTAGTAATTTTATATGAACATATCATTATTAATAGCACATACATACTATATGTATATGTGACACCACAACCTCTTCTGCATACTCCAACCTTTTTTTGGTTGTATAAAATATATTTATTATTTGATAACCTAAATTTTTTAAATCTTTGTATTCACTTCTTACTTCAAGTGTCATCTTATAACTATCAAAAAGAAAAAAAATTAGTGCCTTTGTAGTTAACTACATTTGTATATATGAGATATCATATATGAACATATATTATTTATTTTTATTATACATAAATATAAATTTAAGTAAGTATCTTATATATAATATATGTATGTTGTGTCTTTTTAAAAGATCTACTTCGAAATAATTTAAATCATGTGTAATGTGTAACGGTGCTAAGGAACTAGGTCGAGTCGAGTTTTAGTATGTGGGAACATGAAACTTGATGTCTTGTCATTTTGGACTCATCCCAAATACATATAAATTACCTTAATTTTATGAAAAAAAAGACTTCATGGCTCAATGCTAAAAAATATTTAAAAAATTATTTTAAAATTCAAATTTCCAAGGATTCTAATAGTAGTCTTCATAGAAATTTGTAAAGATATATTATAATTTGTTTGACATGTAAAGATAGTAAATAATATTACCATAGCATATTGTATAATGGTTTACATATTGTTTAATATGTACGTAGTACAATATATCCCATTTTTTTACTTGGTTGTATATATATGTATATACTTTATTAAATCCGATATATATATATATATATATATATATTATAAATGTAAATTGGATTAATAATGACACATATGTGTACATAAGTTTTAATATGTATTTATATATTATAAAGTATATTTACGAATTTTATTCGAGTTCAAGTAAAATATGAGTCGAGTTCAAGCTGATCGAATTGAGCCAGAGTACGCTCAAACTTAATTAAAAAATATTTGAGTTCAAGTGGAGTTCTAACTGAGTTACTTCGAGTCGAGCTATATTTAAGTCAAGTCAAGTTAAAACACCATTGCTCATTAGACCCCTAATAATATATGGACCATTGATGGTTGTGACTGAAAAATTTATGTACCCCATCGAAATGATAGAAACATTTCCAAAATAATTTTAGCTATGAGGTAATATATTACTAACATGTTTAATTATAAAATGCCATTATGTACCCGAATTTTTTTTATACCATCTTTCTTATTTACCCTAGATAAAAATTTTAAAAATATTTATCTATACCCTATGATATTATATATTTTTTTATTTTTGTTCTACTGCCTTTCCCCTCTTTCTCCAGCTCTAGCACTCATCTTGATGTGGCATCCTCTATTGTCGTGCTTTTCTTTGGCTACGTTGGCTTTGATGCATGGCGGACGAGACCAAAAACCCAGCCAAGGACATCCTCATCGGCCTGGTGGGTCGCATGAGTGTCACCACCCTCACCTATTGCCTGCTCGTTGTCACCCCACCCTCTGTCAGACGCAGCCCTACAGCAAGATCGACGTGATGAAGTCGTGAGCATGGATTAGGCCAAGTTCATCGTGAACTTCAATGTCCTCAAGGGCATGACCACTGTGCTCCTTGTTGGCATCGTGGGACAGGCCTGATATCTAACCCACGTTGCCTGGGCCCACATGGCTCCACCCCGGTTGGCCAAAGCCCATGACAAGACAAACACCCTGATCAACACCAATGTTGTCATGCTCGTGGCCATTAGCGTTATCGCCTTCTTCACCAAGCTCTACATCCTCTCCAACCTCCTCTTCATCTCCACCCTCTTCATCTTCACGCTGGTAGCCATCACACTCCTAATCCGCTGCTACTACGTGAGCAACGTTGCCTCGTACTTACCAAAACAAGCTTGTGGCCTGCATCCTCCTTATCCTCAGCTGTTCTATCGTCGCCGCCTCCTCCTATTGAGTTGTCAGTGAGGATGTGGGATAGTGCATGTCATAATCGTACCTACGTGGTTCTTGGTGACGCTGGCCTTGGCTTTGGCGGTGTGGTGGACGATGGAGCCAAAGCTACGGAGGGTGCTGCTAGAACCAAAGATTTGGTCAGGCCAGGAATTGAACTAGCACTGGCCTGGCGCAGGCTAAATCTGGATTAGTTAGCCACGACGGGCATGGCGTGGGCTGTAGCGGCTAGGGCCAGACGGTCGTGGCTTTAGCGACATGGTGGTAGCTCCTCCCTGACCACTTACATGGTGGGAGCTACCCTTCACGTGTATATATATACAGACACAAGACTCCCCAGACTAGCACAAGCAAACATGGGTTCTGAAGCACAGCAGCTTCACATTGTCTTCTTTCCACTGATGGCTCATGGCCACATGACGCCCATGATCGACCTGGCGAAGCTGTTTGCCTCTCGTAGTACAGTGAAGGCCACCGTCGTCCTCACCCCCGTCAATGCCTCCATCTTCGACAAGGCCATCGGCCGCTCCATCCGCGCCGGCCACTACATTGAAATCCGCCACCTCCAGTTCCCAAGCTCGGTTGCTGGACTGCCGGAGGGGACGGAGAACACAGACTTCATCACCACCCAGAAAGAGGTCGAGAAGTTCTTCCTCTCACTTGATCAGCTGGAGGAGCCGTTCCGCCGCCTGGTCGAGGAGCTTCAGCCCGACTGCATCCTCTCCGACATGTGCTTCCCCTGGACCGTCGACGTCGCCAAGGGCCTTGGCATCCCACGGCTGGTCTTCAGCGGTAGTAATCACCTCTTTATCTGCATAACCGACTCGATGAAGAGGTTTTCGCCGGAAAAGGATGTCACCTCCGATACGGAACCCTTCGTCGTGCCAGGGCTCCCCGACCGGATCGAGCTGACTAAGGCGCAGCTACCCGATTTCTCGTCCGCCGATAGAGCCGTGTTTAAGGAGCTGTGGGGGCGAATTATGGAGTCGGAGCTTCAGAGCTATGGATCCGTCATGAACAGCTTCTATGAGCTCGAGCAGGCTTATATCGAACACTGCGGCAAAGTGTTGGGTAGGAAGACCTGGCCCGTTGGACCGGTTTCTCTCTGCAACAAAGACACCGTCGAGAAGGTAGAAAGAGGGAAGAAGGCTTCAATAGAGGCAGAAGATTGCTTGAGTTGGCTGGATTCTAAGGAGCCCAACTCAGTTCTGTACGTCTGTTTCGGGAGTCTCTGCAAGTTTGCACCTGCGCAGCTTGTTGAAACAGCAGCAGCTCTTGAATCATCTGGCTATTGTTTCATTTGGGTGGTGAAGCCCTTTGAGGTCCTGCCTGAGGGATTTGAAGAGAGGACGAAAGGGAAGGGACTGATGATAAAAGGGTGGGCACCTCAGGTTCTGATACTTAGCCATCCTGCAGTAGGGGGTTTTGTGACCCACTGTGGCTGGAATTCGACATTGGAGGGGGTGAGCTCCGGCTTGCCGATGATAACATGGCCGGTCTTTGCTGAGCAGTTTTACAACGAGAAGCTGGTGACCCAGGTGCTGAAGATAGGAGTTGGAGTAGGCGTGGAGAGGTGGGTGTCATGGGAGAAGGAGAACAGGGAGATTATCAAGAGGGAGGTAGTGGAGGAAGCAATTAGGAGGGTCATGGGAGGTGGAGAAGAAGCTGAGGGGATGAGGAAGAGGGCGAAGGAGCTGGGGGAGATGGCATGGAAGGCTGTTGATAAGGATGGATCGTCTTATCTGAACATGAGCAACCTTATTGAAGAGCTAAAGGTGGTTAGCAGTCAGAAAAGAGATGTTCTTTGAGATGATCAGCTTCATTGCTATATTTAGCCAACGAAATTAATTGTAGCAAAATAAGTTCTTTAGCATGCAAATACTTCTCAAAGTAAATTTCAATGGTTTTTCCGCTTGTCATATTCCAAAGATTTCCAGTACTTGACCTAAGTAGGGGTGTAAACGGAATGACGGGGACGAGGCATGTTTGGAGCCATTTATTTTTATGCCGATTATGCACTTATTTATCTTGTCTATATTTATCTACCACACAAAATGACAAAATGAAGGTGAAAGAATGCCACGTGTTCCCAAATTAAAGGTAGTAAGTAAAATATTAATTAAAAAATAAATTATAGTAATAGCAAAATAGTCTAATCTAAAAAATAAATAAATAAAAATATTAGAGAAGACATGTGAGAGGATAATATGTATTTTTTATAATTTTTTTATAAAAATTAACTATGTAACATAGGTTAGTAATTTAGTTTAAAGTAAAAATAATATTATAAAATATCTAGTTGGTAGACACTGTCAACCCTTATCCATGTCCACCCGTATTAGGGACAGACAAAAAATAATATTATCTATTTTAGTGCAGATGGACAATGGACAAATGGATGTCGTTTACACCCTTATATCTAAGTAGGATATCAAATATATATTCCCTCCATCCCGAAAGTATCTTATTTTTTTTTAAAATAAATTAAACTCAATTCATTTTAAAAAACCAAATACTATACTTATTTTAGGACCTAAGGAGTAATAAAATTAGAAAAAATTCATAAATGTTGTTTTGAAGGAAATTCACGAGATAAAGATGATAGAATCAAGCAAGAACGCTCAATTCTTAATACAAAATTCTCTTTCCCTACTGGTGCTAAGGATATACTTAAACGTCTGCCTCTCAGGATAAGACAATCAACCACATAATGTAAAAGCACCTTCACACAGTGCGTGCAACAAACCCACGTTATAAAATTGCTCTCATAGAAGACACAAACGAAAATCCAATAAAGGCTGATGTAGAAAATAATTTTTAGTATTTTATAAGAAATCCAGTTGAAGGTAACCCGTCTCGTTCAAATGGACATGTTCGTCTGTTAACGAACATATTTTTGTGTAAATAAAATTGGACCTATTTTTGGTTAATAGAAAGTAAATGAATTTATCATAAAAATAATTACGATAAGGAAGACGTAAGAGTAAGATTTAGAGTAAGTATACGTGTGAGCTTTTAAGGAAGATGTAAGAGTAAGATTGTACAAGTAAAGTCGTACAAGTAAGTTCATACGAATAAAGTTATATGAGTATGTATATGTTGTAAGTGTAAGTGTAAGTGTAAGAGTATGCTACAATAGTAAGTGTAAGTTCAAGCAATTCGATTGTATGTGTGTAAGATACATTATTTTTTATGCACGCACTTCTTGCTTCATATGTGATTGCTTGAAGGCATCTATTTATGAATTTGTGAAGTTCATTGATTTATTTTCCCTACTATGTATTTTCCTATTGAGTATGAAAATATTCACTCTATTTTTTTAGCCCCTTCATTTAGAGGCTTTTGCAGGATATTTGATAGCTTCTTGGTCTGGACTATTCCTCGTGTTGGGCTATTTTTCCTCAACTTGGAGTGCAGTAAAATCGTAGTGAGGCTTTGGGGATTTTAGTGCCAAGATTTCATGTATTATTTAAGGTGAGAGTTGAATGTATTATTTTCTGGACTTGTGTATATATGTATGAATTATAATTTAGACTATTGAAGAACTTGTACTCAGAGATGCCTAAGAGGTTTTTGTTTTAAAGCTCATGACCATGACAGGTTTTATTTTTATATTTTCGTTTCAGGTCATGCCTGAGAATGTTGGTTTTGTCATGTGTTAAATTAATTTACAAAAAATTATTTTCACAGGTTTTGAATTTTGTTGGTTATTTTTTACCAATTCGAAAATGAGTTATGAAGGTTCTTTGGGGGATTTTTTTCTTTGACTTTCATTTTGGAAGGGTTGAAATTCCTTTTATTATTTGTAAGAGAGAAGGTAAGGAATGAAGTTGAAATCCGCTTCATTATCTTTTGGTGAGTTTGTTTGAGAAGTCTTTCATGGATTCAGTCTAGAATAGTTGAGCTTTGTTAAGGAAATTCAAGACATATTTCTTTGATGATTTATCGAGGTTTTCGCATGAGAAAAAGAGACGAAGTTCGTTTGGGAGTTAGTGCCTAGTGCACTCCCTATCTATGGGGTATCATAGAAGATGACCCGATAGAATAGGTTGAACAAAGAGGAGAGTTAGCAAAACTTGTGGTGAAGAACTACCCTTGACTGAGTGCATTTCCTTATGGAGTATGTTGGTTTTGCCTACAAAGAAAGTCCTTGCAGTCACGCATCAACTACCAAATACTATACTATGTGACTTTCAAGAATAAGTCTCTTACCCAGGTGTGATGACCTTTACCATAAGTGATGGTCAACCAAGGGTTTTTGAGAATTGACTTGAGCACAAATTATGATTCGTCTAAGGTTTTAAATAAGGATATTTCTATGACAATGTTGCAGACTCGATATGATGATTTCGAGGGTTGAAAGAGGTCATTGTGGATTGGTGGATGAAGTTGTCGTCCATTCTACCATTTGGTCAATGGTTGTTCAAAAATGAGGAATCATACAGTAGAAAACTTGACGTGTGGTTGTGCCTTCGATTAGAATGGCTCTTTGGAACAACATTTGCCATTTAGCGAGTTTGTTTATTGTAATGACTCATTTCGGTAGTGGATTGACTCCTATGAGTTTTTTTGTGTGGATGATATTGTTATCACTGACTAGTTGGATGAAGTGAGCGTCGGATGCTCTACTTTGAATTTGTTTGACACTATGTGGATAACTTGAAGTTAGCTAGAGGAGGGCTGCAGACAATGTAAGGCTGAAGAAAGAAACACTAATTGAAGGTGAATTAGTCTTGAGTTTGAGGTTGACTATTTAGCATTTTTATATGTGTTCCCAACGAAGGGAGTTATTTCGTTCTAAGTAAGAGAGAAGTTGAAATATTAAGTAGGTCCTTTTAAAAATCCTCGAGTGGATCAAACAAGTAACCATTGAGTTACCTTGAGACCTCAACTCATTGAAGTGAGCAATGGTCCCATCCTTGTTTAAGGGTTCACTCTGATAGTGCTTCATCTTGGCTGAATAGTTGAGGAGCGCTTGGATTAGACTGTAGCAGACGAGAGGAGGTTTTGAAGACTAGGATTATTTCCTATGGTGGAGAGTTTGTGGTGATGCAATTTCTCCCGTAATGGCGATGTGGCATATTCTTGCGGATCTAAGAGAGTCATATCTCGAGGTGTTTCTTGTTTCAGTTATACATTGTAAGTTGGTTATAAAATTTCAAAGATGAAATTTTTCTAAAGGGGAAAGATTGTAACATCCTAGATTTTTCTATAATTTTTTTATAATTTTTGCTATTTTTTGTAATATTTTGTAATTTTTTGCTCGTATTTTTGATGAAGAAATTTGATGTTTTGGCGTATCTGTATTTGTAATATTTGTGACCGTAAGAGTCGGGAGTAGTGTTTAGTCGTAGGTCATGGGTCTGGATGCATCACAGAAAATTTTCGACGCGAAAATAGGATGAGATGCGGGATAACAGAAACAAGAAGAAAGAAAGAAAAAAAAAGAAAAAAAATTATATAAAATGGCCCGACCTTGCAGAGTGAACAATGAAGGGGGATGACCCCTTCATTCTGTGAGGCCAGAGGCGGTGCCGCTACCAGCCGTTGGCCTCCGCCTAGTAGGCCATGGCCTGGCGACGCTGCCACCGCCTCCCTGGCCTAGCGCCACCGGCCACTGCCGCCTTTTCCTCATTTTTCCCGTTTCGGCTTACTGCTTAGTGATTGTTTTTGGAAATTTATGCCCAATTCGCCGTCGTCTCCGCCTACATGGCTGCCAACTCACTGCCATAGCTCCACCCCAACCATGACCACCTCCTGCCACCGCCTTCCCAACCTTCTTGCCCCTGCTTTTCCATAATGAGGTAAAATTCCACCGCCCCCCTGTTTTCTTTTTCTTCACTGTGTGTTGCAGCCGCTGGCTGTGCCGCGGGTGGCCGGCCACAATGACTGGCCTTTGGCCTTCTCCCAGCCTAGCTCGATGACGGCAAGGCCGCCGCCCTGGCCTGAACCACCACCTCCCCCAATCCGGCACCCCTCTTTCTGCCGTTTTTCGATTCTGGACAGTCTATTCTATTTTTTTCTCCTTCTTGTTAGATAGCGTCCATTCTCCATTGACAGACATCGCATGACATCAGGCAAATGTATATTCGAATCATCGTGGTCCAACGATTGTTGAATCGCCACCGTCTTCCAGGTCCGTCCCTCCGCCCCCGTTTGACCATTTGTAACCCGATGACAGCGTGTCCACCCCTGGCCCAACACTCCGTCACCTTTGGCTTGATGGAATTCCTTTGTTCCTTTTGACCAGTAGTTTTAGTAAAACATGTGATTCTCATTCACTTCAAAATGAGGTTAGACTCTCAATACCCAAATGAGTTTAACCCATATCAACCCACTTCTAATAAGTTTAACCCATATCAACCCACTTCAAATAATTCAATACATGGCCATACAAAAGATTGATATATATGAGGTGATAGATGCACTCATGTTTTGATATGTCCATTGTCAAATAGAAAAATATTTTAGTGACATTAATTTTTATACGTCCAGAACCTGCTTCAGCATCCAAATATCCAAATACTGTTGATGAGTAAGGCTCACTTTTTTTAACACCACTAATCAACGTTATTTAAATAATGAAACAGGTTTCTTGATGTATATAACTAAACATCTGTGTAGCTTACTCATGTCAAATAGTATGCACGTATGAGAGGTGAAAGCGATCCAACTAGGGCCAATATAGCACAGTAAGTAGTTAATAATTGACCATTACAACTGGTAAGGGGCTCCATGCATGTAGGGTAAATAAACATCCACAAGAATTTACGTACTAGCTAATATTTACAAAGTCACAATTTCCCCCCAAACTAGAGATAGCACTCATGATTGGTTTCCGTTCCATAATTATGAAGTTTTAGCATCTAGGAATGAAGGCGTTGGTAATAGAAGTAACAAATGGGCAATTTTTATTCTCATTAATTTGATTGAATTTCAGTATTAAGTTGATAATCTGAACCTTAACTTGGAAAAGCTTTCATGGATAGTTTTCTATCAAATAATTTATCAATAATTTTAACCAACAAAAACGCAGAGTACTGGATTTCTGACTTCAAAGGAAACATCTAATTGGTTATGCACGTTAAAAATACATTACAACATGTACAATCCAGTCAAATGAGTTTTATTTGTGAAGTGTGGTATTCTTATAGCTCCACCCACTACTAATACTATGGACCTGGTTTCACCATTTGTTGATTAGACTATAGTTTATGAATCCAGCATATGACAAAGATGAACTGTTACAATAAGAGTAGGAGTATGTTGTCATGACCAATAAATACTTGACGCAGCAAATTATGAAGGAACATACCTCTTTGCGGAATTCCTGCATATTTGATGGGCATTTACAAATCCTTATTTTTTTGTTGTAATTTTTTTCAAATAAAAGGGAATCTAGAATTCCTAGATGATATCATAAAATTGACCTGAAAATATGTGATAAATGGGAAAATGGCTGAAGATGTGTAAATTCCCGCCTCCTTGATTTTTATTGAACCACCTTGATATTTTATCTACATGGGAAAATTAGCATTGCATTTATCACTAATCGGTTAACTGGCAGATTACAACCGTCTTCATCCTATGAGCTATGGTATCTAAGACAACAAGTTATGTTTCCCTCAAATTCCCCAAGGGAGAGGCTAGAGGGATCTAGAGAAAAGTCTTTCTGTTAATATGTATATATAAGCAATAAACTCAAGATGCCAAAAGCTGCAGTGATAAGTTCAATGAAGACAAACAATGAAGACAGGTTCCACTCTTCCTCTTGGACCGTATATTTGTCTCATTTAATTCCCTTCTGGCAGCTGTTGGTCTTCAACTCCTCAATCAAACAATCAAGATCCAAGTAAGATGACCCACCCTCCTCAACCGCCTTCTTGGCCATCTCTCCCAGCTCCTTAGCTCTCCTCCTCATCTCCTCAGCCTCCTGTCCATCTCCCATAACTCTGCTTATAGCCCTTTCAATTGCCTCCCTCCTCACCAACTCTCCATTCTCTTCTTCCCATTTGACCCACCTCCTCACTCCAACCCCAACTCCCACCTTCAACACCTGCGTAATTAGCTTTTCATTATAAAACTGGTCAGCAAACGCCGGCCAAGTGATCAATGGCAGGCCTGAGCTAATGGCCTCCAGTGTAGAATTCCATCCACAGTGGGTCACCATTCCTCCTACAGCAGGATTCCTGAGTATCGGAAGCTGAGGAGCCCAGCCCCTAATTATCAGTCCCTTCCCTTCTGTTCTCTCTTCAAATCCTTCAGGTAGGACTTCACTGGCTTTGACCACCCAAATGAACGAGCACCCAGATGATTCAAGAGCTGCTGCTGTTTCAACAAGCTGTGTGGCGGCAAACTTGCAAATACTCCCAAAACAAACATACAAGACTGAGCTTGTTTCCTTCTTATTGAGCCAGCTCAGGCACTCTTCTGGGCTGATGGAACATTTCTTACATCTTTCACCCGTATTCTCTGTCATTCGATAGATGCATAGACACAAAGGGCCGATATGCCATGACTTCTTACCCAGAACCTCGTTGAAATGCTCCACATAGGCGGGCTCAAGCTCCACAAAGCTGTTCAGGACCATCCCATAGTTCTTGCTATCCACTTCAAAAATTTTCTCCACTAACTTGATCACGGTGGCTGACTTGCCGGTCACATCAGGCACCTGGCCTCTTGTTAGCTCGATGGGGTCTGGAAGGCCCGGAACAATGAAGGGCTTTGTGTCTGACTCAGTGTCCTTCTCTGGCTTGAATTTAGCCAGGGAGTTCCAGACACAGAGAGAGAAGTAGTTAAATCCATTGAAGACCAGCCGGGGGATTCCGAAGCTGCCGGCGACGTCAGTTGTCCATGGCAAGAACATGTCTGAGAGGATGCAGTCTGGCAGAAGCTCTTGGACAAGGTCATGGAAAGGCTGCTCTAGCAGTGGAAGGGCAGCAAAGAACTTGTCGCTTTCTTCCTGGGAGGTGACGAAGTCGGTGTTCTCGAACCCCTCCGGCAGTCCGGTGTTGGCTGGGCTTGGGAAGTTGATAGGGTGAATGCGGATGGGGTGGCTAGCTTTGCTGAATTGGTTGATGGAGTTCTGGAAGATGGAGGCGTTGACGGGGGTGAGGATGACGGTGGCCTTGACACAGCGAGAGGCAAAGACTTTGGCAAGGTCTATCATGGGTATCATGTGGCCATGGGCCATTAGTGGGAAGAAGATGATATGAAGCTGCTCAGCTTCTGACTCCATTAGACCAAGAGGAAGAGCGAAATGGATTGATGTATGGAGTTCAATAAGAGTGGAGTTGAGCTGATGGAGTTTTGCTTCTCCGGTGGGGCTGGGCATCTTGCGTCCACATGATTGATGTGCAAAACTCCAAGTTCGGATAATCTAAGTCAAGATAATGTAGCCATGGAATTATAACCAATTTAATTTGGTTTAACTCAACCTGCAGGTCAAAAATCCGGGTGGGTTACTTAAGCCTAATCGATCAAACCGGTAACATGGATGATTGTGACAGTTTGGTTAAAAAAAAGGACACCGAGAGGGGAGGGCGGAGAAGGGAGATGCACTGGGAGGGAAGGGGAAGAGGGCCCATGTAAAGCCCACTTACTTACCATGAAAAACCTATTTACTCATTTGTATAAATATTCATATTGGTCATTTTCTCATTTGGAGGTGGTTGAGAGTTTTGAAGGGTTTAAAGTACTCTACCCCCCCTCTTAAAAAAGAAAAAACTCCATCTAAGATAAATCAATCAAGTTCATAATTTCTTATGTTTTTACCTTCAATCCTATATTTTTCTCTTCTTAAATGTAATTTCATGTCCTCTACTCCTCTTCAAAGCTCATTTTTTATCTATGTTTTGAAACCCTAGATATTTGTTTCTTATTTATACTCTTGTGATTTATGTTTTGGGCACAAAAGAATAATTAATTTGTCTTTTATTAATAATTTTGAGTCTCTATTTAGTAGAAAAATGTAGTTTTTACTTAGGGCTAATATGACCTAATTTATTAGTTAGAGATTCCTTAAGGTTGGGAAGAGATTGAAGGGTCTACCAATTGATTTAAGGTAAGAGGTTTTTGTTTAATAGGGTTTTTCTTAAATTAACACCATGATTGTGTGTGATGTCATGCTCTTGAAGTATATTGGATGTATAAGCTTATATATTTTTGAATGTGTGTTTTGATGATGTCTTGACATGAATGTGCATGAGTTATATTGGATTTATCATGTCTAAAGTTTAGATGATGGCTACATGAAGTTTTATAAAGTTTTATGAAGTTTCAATGGGATATCGGATTAGTTTTGTTCACAAAATAAAACTATTTAATTTCGTGTTTTTGGGTCAGCTGATCGATCACCATATCAGGTAGGATCAATCACCCATGCAGGCTGATTGACTGGTTAAACGTTTGTTTTTGAATTTAGGTAGACCGATTGATTGCTCTGTCGGACCGATCTATCAACAAAATGACAAAATGATTGTTTATTATTCCTTCATGCCCGATAGATCGCCCCTTGAGGCCAATCGATTGCCCAAGTGTAAATTGACTCTCATAGTTACTTTAAAGTTAGAATTTGAGGGTGTCATCTTGTCTCTTACATGTCACTAGTAAAGTATTATCATGCTGAAGTATAAATACTTGCATACATATGATGTTATTCATGTATGAACCATGTTCAATGTACATTAAATCATTTATGAACATGACCGCTTTTATTTACATGCACTTATATATGCTTACATGACCATGGTATCCACTCATAAACCATGTCTCATGCATATTATAACTACTTATTAGTATGAATGCTTATGCTTTCATGTACTTAGTATTATTCATGTATGACTCATATGTTACACATCATGAAAATGACTTGCTAAACATGTTTAATTGTGATTGGCCATGATATTCCTTAGTTTTCTAGATTTGTTGTATTGGGGATTTGAATGAATCAATTTTTTATCTGAAAGGGCTTGGTTTTATGTTCGAAATGGTAGGGTTTTTTGTACCAAAAAGTTGGGTTCCTCCCTGGGTCTAGAAGAGAAGAAAACTACAATGAGAAAACTAAATGAGACTTCTGAAGTGAGCTCTAGGCTGGTTTGTTTGTATACACCAACTAACAAAGGACATTTTCCATTTATAGGATTGCTAATTGCTTTTAGTATTTTCAATTTAGGAATACCGGGTAAGTAAGTATTAATTAAGTATCTCCGAGTACCAGGTTTTTTCTATTAATGATTTTTGGATTATTATGATACTTCTTTACACAGTTTTTATATATGGATTATGATGCTTATTTACATAGATTTTGTGTACTGATTATGATACTTATTTACACAAGTTGTGTATAGATCATAACACTTGATTATACAAGTTGTGTATAGATTATGACACTTGAATGTAAAACTTGTGTGTATGGATTATGATACACAATTAAGGTATTTGCATAAGTTTTACTTATGAACTATGATGCATGATGAAGATATTTGTACAAGTTTTATGTGTAGGATTTGACATGCTCTTATGTTCTTTAACATCGGATATTGCATAAGGTTTATATATGTTATGAATCTTAAGGATTATGTTTTTGGTGTTAATGTGAGCTATATGTTTTCAAACTCATACTGAGATAAGCTTACCCCGTTTGCCTTGTTTTATTTTGGGTATCCCTCTGAGATCCTATGTGTGGTTGTGCCATGTAGGTGCTCAAGATTATTTATTTTGCGAGCACGATGGAGATTAAATGGACATAGAGTGGGGATAGTTCACATGTTTTTGGATATACTTTAGTTAACTTCTTTTGTAATTATGAGACTTGACTATGTTGTGGGAGAGCCCCTTAGTTTGATAGCATGAACTTGCTTGTTTCTTATGGAGAAGGCTTAAGACTCTTTTATGTTTTTTACAAACTTACATGTGGGTGTGAGAATGCTTATAGTTATACTCTACCATTTTATTTAATTTATTTTATCTTATGGTAATTGCTTTTGTACAAAGTGGGTTTTGTGTACTTCGATCTAGCTCGAGATTGGGTTAGAACTTATCTAATCACACTGTTATCATTCCTTTTCAGCCGGGTTTGGGTCAAGGGGCATGGCTGGGGCGTGACACTTGTGCTCATAGTTGGAGGAGGACTGGGTGGTGAGTAGCGACTGTGAGTAGTCAAACAGCTTACCCAACTCCTCGGATGTCTCAACAATAGCATGCAACCGGTCATCCGCCATTACTGGGTGACCTTGCTCATGGAGTCCAATTGCTGGTGGTGATGAGGGTGGTTGTGGGCCTGGGCATTGCTGTGATGGAGGACTTCGAATTGTGGGTCTGGCCCAACCTACTGCTCCATGTTGCCATTGTATGACTTACAACGGCAAGTAGAATTTTGGGTGTCTTGGATGGGGTGTTCAACGGGGACGACAACCAGGAGACATGGCGTTGTTTAAATTATAATTGATGATCAACCATTTATACCAACTAGGAACCGGGTCAACCCATTGGAACCAGTTGATCTGGTTGGACACCAATCTAAATTGGTGTTCAGGCCGGGTTTTAAAACATTGATTGTAACTCAAGTTACTTCTTAGACTGAAATGTGTAGAAGGTTCATCATCAATTTTTTTGGAATTTTTCTTTGTGATGGTGGACACTCTTGGAGAGCAACAAGATCGAGGTTAGTATTCTTTTGCATAAAAGAACTCATACATGGGATGCCCTCCTTGACACCAGAATATTAAGTTGGAAGTTCTAATTCTACTTTTTCTAACACACAAAGAATGTATGTAATATTTCACATTAATGCATATGTAGAGTTTGTCTGAATGTTGTGGAGCTCTGTTATGGAAATGAAAGGGATGCACATGAACATCCATAGTCTGGTTGTTTGTTATGTATATATTTAAATAAGGCGAACAATTTTTCATGTCTGGGTTGGACACGGATGTAGACATAGATCAAGTTTTTTTTATCTACCCTAATAGGTAGCTATGGACACGAACATATATTTATTTGTATATGCAAATGTCTGCATCCACCTCTATGTACCTTGTTAAAACTTGTCTTAAGATGGTCAAATTATGATACATTATACCTACTAGACAATATGGTAAAAAGAAAATAACATTGCTATTTCCCTCCAAGATCGTCCCAATCCCCCCATTACTTATTTCCTCCATCAAATAATCTAAAACTGGAGTCATTGCTAGCATGATGTGACACTCGCATCCTCTTCCTGGTCCACCCCTCCATCACTGCCATAACTTCCATTGCTACTTTCTTCCCCATCTTCCTCCTCCTCTTCTTTATTCTCCTCTTCCTCCTCTTTTTGGCCTTTGAAAAATGCGAGTGGCCATGCCAAAGGCAGGGCCTTTTTGGCAGTGGAAAGATCCAGGTTGTAGTTTTGCGGCATGAGGCTTGTTTGGCCACAGTAAGATGTGGCTTGCGGCTTGGCTTGCCTGTGACAACTGGTCTTGCCACAACCATGCCAAACCAAGCCGTGGTGCTTGGCCACTACCATGGCCATCCCTTGTTTCCTCCTCCTTTTTCACCTCCTTATTAGTAGCCAGTGGGATGCATTGGTGCCAGCGTCGAAGGAAAAAAAAAGGAAGATAGAGAGAAGGGGGTGGGGTAATAAGGAAAGAGGGCTCACATGGAGGAAGAGAGAAAAAAAAGATGCCCTCAACATTGTTACCCCCTTAGAGATTGTCTCAATACCCTCAACATTGTTTAGGAGGGTAACGGAGCTAGAAACAAAATAAAAAATTGTTGTGCGGCTTAATATTGCAGTAGTTGGAGGTTGAAGACTATACTTTGTTCACATTTACTATTCACTATTAATGTTCATTGATACCACAACAAATGGGTATAATTGATTTTTTTTATTCTTCTTTACCACTTGTAAGTTTCTTTTCATTTAATTTAATTGTGGTTATAGTCTTAGCTTTTAGAGTAATGAATGACTAAATTCTTTGCTAGGGCTTGGATGAAGCTTCATCAAATTATAGAACTTTATTATTATGTGACTTGATTAATTTTTCTTAATAGTGAGTTTAATGTTAACTATTTCTTCCTCTTTAATTGATGTGATTAATTTGGATATGGTTTTAGTTATGCTTCTCTCATAATTTAAGTTGGTTCTCTTAATTCATTAGTTCATTACTTAGTTTTGTCTTATTTAATATTGAAATTGGGTACCAGTTGTGATTTGTATATGTGGATAAAATTAATGGCTTAGTTTTAATCCATTGAGGTGAAGAGGAACTATTTATTTTGATAGTGAATGAAAGATTATTGATGATATTTTCCATAATAACAAAGATTAATTTCTAGATTATTATGAGATGAATGTGAAAAATAATTAATGATCATAATTATGGGTTTATTGATTTAAAGAGTGTATATTCCTATGCCCTATTGTTTTGTTCAATTGATATTTTAGTTATTTTACATTGCTTTCTTAATCTAGATCAAAGCTTTAAAATTTTGATTTGGATAGTTTAATTACTTTTTAAATTCATATTTGCTTTTGTTAATTACTTTAGTCAAGTGAATTATTGTATATTTGTTAACTAGATTAGGGTTTACTTAAGTTAGATTAAATTTAGTTTTTCGATTTCATGTTTTTGTGAGATTGACACTCGATTTAGTCACTTGTTACTATAGATTTATGTGCTTGCGAGTAACAATTACAATTTAACAACACAACATCTTTGTAGTAGAAGAAACTTCTTAAATAACACCTAGATGATAAAAAGATAAAACCTCCACTCCATGGAGTTGCTTAGATTTGAGCCACTCTACATTTAGAAAACTTCCTATTTTCCATCATCTTGGATGTACACGTTCTAATTATCATACCTATTTAAAATAGAGGATGTTATTGGTTCTGCCCATGAACTGATAGTTGACTAGCCAGAGATGTAGATGTCTTGCCTGGGGTTTTCTAAGTATTTTTTTATCAAATTTAAATAAATATTTTGTAATATAACGCTTATAAATTGGTGAAAATTCGAAACATGTTTAAAATATTTTTATAATTTCCACTCATCTGTATCAAGTCATTGTAAATATTTTCTTTTCAACTCAACACAAATATATAACATTGATAAATTATTTAAATCCCATAGTCTACTCAACCCAAGCGTGAATAACGAACAAAAGAAACACAAATGCCATGGCCATGGGCTTCAAATAGATTTTTCCCGAGTGTAGCTAGGTACAAGTTCCATAACAGTCAAATATAATAACACAGTTCATGTACAAGTCCAAAATTATATACACGTAAAAGTTCTTACCTCACTTAATACATGTATTTGAAAAAAAAATTTACAACAGATCTTGACATAAAATAATCAAAGAACCATGGGGTCAAAATATATCGATCTACAATCCAAAAAGTGTGTACTAGATCCACCTAAACAACTCTCGAACTAGGACCCGCATAAGTGTGACGACCCAACCCGAGCCGGGCCCACAAAATCGCTAATAAAAAATTTTTTCTTTTTCCTTGAGCCAGGAATCATCGTCTGAGTGCGAGAGGTACAACGTTCGTCTACGCACTACGGAGCTTTAAGGCTTCCTCGTACGTAGACTTAGGTTGTAACAAACATATACACACGACGAAGCTTCATAGTTCGTCGCATGTAAAATAAAACATATTATTATAATGATTTGGATCGGGCCAACGTTGCCTTGCCGTTGGTTGCCTACGTACGTATTGGATATTATCCCAATACGACCGGATCCGAATGTAGTTCTGCCTAATGGCTACTACATACTACAAACATCATAAAATCATACGTATAAAATACATATCTTCGAATATTTAATCGGAGTATACAAACACTCATCATATATCGGAGTCAAGCGGAAGTTAATAAATTAACGGAATCGTACATCTCGCTCTACCATAGAGCGGGATCGGAATCTCATACACGTATCTCGCTCTATCACTGAGCCGAGACCGAGAACACAAATTACATGTCTCGCTCTACCCTAGAGCGAGACCACACACGTCATATAAGTATATATCATGGCATCTAGGTATATAGCATGGCATATAGGTACATAGCATGACATATAGGTACATAGCATGGCATATAGGCACATAGCATGGCATATAGGTACATAGCATAGTAAATAGGCACATAGCATGGCATATAGGCACATAGCATGGCATATAGGTACATAGCATGGCATATGACATATAGGCACATAGCATAGTATATAGGCACATAGCATGGCATATGGCATATAGGCACATAGCATAGTATATAGGCACATAGTATGGCATATAGGCATATAGCATGGCACATACGCCGTTCTATAAAAACGGGAGATCAGAAAAGCTTACTGCCCTCATGTCTCGTATAGTAGTGGTATATGGAGTTGCTCACACGAGCATCCTCTTTGTCAGATCCGAAGATATTTAGACGGAGCTGCCTCTAGCCTCCATACGTTCCTCGTTTTGTATCGAAAGACTACGTATAAATATTTTCCTTGCCGGAGGCTCTTCTCGTTTTCTGTACCCATGAGCGGCGGACAGAACCTCCCCTAGTCTGGATTACTTCTCTTGATGTAGCTTGGCAACTCCGGACAGAATCCCGTCTTGGTTCGGGCCCATTTTTCTTGTTCGTTGCTCGAGGATCACGGGTGGAGCCTCTCCTTGTCTCGGGGCATTTCCTCCTTATACAGTTGCCGGATCAAAGAACGGACCTCTCCATCGCGTAGAACATACTTGATTTAGTCAAGAACGCCTCTTGGACTGACTAAATCGGAGTTGGGATGACCAGAGACAGAGAAAACGAAGTTCGTCGGTGCATGAAGATAACGGGCAGGACCTCCTCTTGTCTTGGGACGTTTCCTCATCATACGGTCTTCAACTCAAAGAACGGACAGCTCCATTGCGTAGAGCATACTCGATTTAGTAGGAAACGGGTCTTGAACGGCCTTAATCGGCCTCAGAACGGTCAAGAACGGAGGAAATGAAAATCTGCCTGAAGAATGGAGAGAAATGGGGGTTTAAATAGCCCCAGAGCCGCCGAAACCGCGGCGCCGCGCCGCCAAAACCGCAGCGCCGCGCCGCCAAAACCGGCGCCGCCGCCCCGCCGAAAATGCGCGCGGGTCGCGCCCGCGCGTTACGCGGGTCGCGACCGCGCGCGAACCCGCGGCCCGCGCGTCGCGCCGCGCCGTGTTGGCTCGCACTGCGGCGCGCGCCAGCCGCGCGCCGGCTAACCCAATTTCCAAATTTCTTTTTTTTATTTTTAACTTAAAATTACAAAAACGCGCATCTTTCTACCCCGGAATCGGATTTGCGCGTTCTAGGTACCGTTGGACTCGTATCGACGAGCCCTTTGATACCAACCCACTTAAAGTAGCAAACCACACTATTTCCAAGTGGGTCCGCCTATAAAGCACGTTTTTCAAATATCGTAATTTCCGGTCCCGACCTCTGTTTTGCGCGTTCTTCGAATCGTTATGTTAATAATGCCAAGTTCTACCTGGCTACGGGTATTTCATATAATGAAAACCCCTAATATTAATCTCAAATTACCGAATTACCCTTAACCCTCCCGAGTTAAGCGTAACCGAAAAACAGGTCGTTACAATAAGTCCCTGGGGTATCTAAGGATTAGAGGAAAAAGGAATATGAGTATTTTCATACCCAGTAGGAGAGTTAAAATTAGTGAACCTTAAAAGTTCACACAAAAGTTGCTTTACAAGATTGTAGCATACCACAAATCGGGAGAAAATAACCGCATAGCCTCAACACAAGTACTACACTTTCCCTGAACCTCCTAGACTTAACGAATTTTCTTGTCACCTTACTTATAAACAATTCTCGTACCATCATACTCTTATTTTCACGTACTTACCACTTGCACTTACGGTCTTACGCTTGTCATCTTACATTGACACTCGACAATTAGAGCTAATTAAGCCTTAATCAACTCTAATGTCGTAAGGAAGGAATGCCACTAGGGTGTCATCTTGACCTTCGGGGAGGGATGTATATGCTAGAAAGATTCCGAAGACAAAGTACACTGGTGCTCATGGGACACATGATCAAATAAGTAAGAGAAGATCCATGATGCTACTAACCTAAGCGCGCAAATGCCCACTCTCTGAGGCCATACAGGGCTTACAAAAGGCCTACTAGTACTAATTAAGGCAAAAAAAACTTATGGTGCCACTCTTGGTCAGAAAACTTACAATGCTCTTAACAGAGCATCAAAAATCTGAACTTACACATATTTTGAAGATATCACCCCAAAGGGTATGTATTACATTAACCTTACAAGTGAACAACCGACCATCAGTCAGTTGCCAACAAATACGGAATTCAATCAGTTGAACTAGCTAGGGACTCAACTCTTATTATTAATCTACTTAATTCAATTATGTTGAAATTTATAATTTATATATTATGCAGGTACTATTATGGCAAGCATCTTACCAGTTGTAAGCTTACATCTAAGCCCTGAACCCAGTTTGCCTATTTACTAAACCTTGAAGTCTCCATCTCATTTCTCTGAAATTCAATTCATCCTAAACTGATCATAACTTATCAAACACACGCTCATCATCATCACATGTATAATCACTAACAGTTCTAGACTACACGCCACACATAAACCTTCTAACATGCTATACGGCCTTCAGAATGCATAAATATAATTATTTGTGTATTCATGTCAACCACCCATGCATTCAGCAAGAAATTAATTCATTATATGGACTTGCCACTCATCCATCTATCTAAATTAAGGATAAGTCAAAACGTAAATGTTTGACTAATATAACCAGCCCACACACAGGTAATTTATAACATACACATACAGATACTATAATTAACTCACATACTTAACATCCTCTGCATTAATATACATCTAAGCATTAAGCATTTAAACACCTTAGTCCTAGCATGCATTCAATCATAAAAGCACATTACAGTGAATTTATAAGGTTCAGAGTCTCCAACCTCATCGTCCAGGCGAATTTGATGTCGGGACGTACCACGATGGTGATGTTGGTGATGAATCGGTGGTCCAATGTACTCTTAAACCATAAAGGAAATCGCTTTGGGGTGGAAAACTATATTGGCTAGTCTCCAATCAACGGCCAAGGTCCTGAACGTCTCCCACGATGCACACAAGGGCGATCCGGCACATGCATGCTCAATGAAGGGGCTGATGTGAGGCATGTCCGGACCCAAGGTGGGTTGACGGAGCAGTGGCTGGCCGGAAATGGCTCACGGCGGCAGATCCCGTCGGCTCCGATGCAGTTCGGCCTAGAATTGAGAAATTTCCTACAAAACGGTATGTAGATGAATTTTTGTAGGGGAGATGGTCAGCCGGATTGAAATCGGGGAAGAGGGTGGCACGGCTGCAGCCCAAGGTGGTGCAGCACCATTGTGGCGAACAAAGTGGCCGGTTTCCGGCGGTGGTACCACGGTGGTGCGCTATCTTGCCTCACAAAACCAGGGAGAAACAAGGCAGAGTGAAAGGCTGACGGAAAGTGGAAAAGGGAGGAGGGCTGCCGACCCAGGGTGTTGCCTGCTAGTTTGTGGCGGCCAGACGACCAAATTCCGGTAGGGGGATGGCGGTGTCACAGCAACTGGACCAAACAAAGGGGTCTCCTTCCACCCGACCAAAAATGGGAAGCATAACGCATTAAAAAAATCCCTTTTTTTTCTCAAAGCCCTCTTCACGCGTGCACTTCTACATCATTCGTCAAAACTTCATTTCCTCGCGTGAGAACTCCTGACCTGTGATGAACTCCCCCATAAGACCACACCTTAGACCAAAAAAACCCTTTTTACCCCAAGAACGCTCTCCCAAGAGCCGTGTCTTAATTTAAGCATTGAAGCCTTAACTTACACATTAGAACCCTCGAAAACATGCGAAACCTTTTCCACCCATGAACAAGGCCAAGTACGACACCAAACACATAATTGTCGGGGAAAGTAATACAGAAGATTAAGATTAAAAAAAAATTAATTTTTCAAAAAGTAAATAAAGAACTACAAAAAACATTCGGGTTATTACAGTAGAGAGCTGTAGATGACTAGTTTTTTCTTTAAAAGAAATGCACTGTACTTTTGGCTTAGACCATTTGAATTTGGCTTTGGCATTTATTTGACTCCACCTAGACGGATAGTATGCTACAATCACCAAAATTCGAGCCAGCTAATCACATTTGACTATTAATATGTTGTTTACACAGTCTTTCCAAATCAAATTAAAAGAAGAATTACCAACTCTTATTGATTGAGCCCTTGAAAATTCTTATAATTTTGTGTGTTACAGTGTGTGCCATTGATCTAAGGCCACCAACGACTGCTAAAATTCCACTAGCAACTCCGCGGGTGAAGCTTCACCAAGGGATTTAAATTATTCTAATGCTTGGGCTTGGCTTATAAACTCCGAGAGGCATGCATCACCAACACAACCAAGAAGGGTGCATTAGGATTTCAAAAGCTACTATTTGAGAAGTTGATTTTCTCACTTAATTTTCACTTATATCTCAGCCTTGCCCGGATTGGCCTCCTCAATTTCGAATTTTCCCTTTTTAGAAGATAAATAGAAAATGTAAATCATGGGTAACTAAATAAAGTGTAAACAGGTAGCACTTGTTGGCTTGCACACACATCAACTTATGCCTGGCTTATCGTATGTTATCCTTTTAGGTTCTTTCTGGATAGCTAAATAATGTGGAAATATTTAGCATGTGATAGGTCACATGTCCGTTGGTGTGCACCTAGTGTATCATGCACCAACGGATCTTGATCCGACAGTGTACATGTGTGTATCATGGGGCAGGCAAGCAGAGCCATATTCGCCTTCCCCACGAGTAATAGGGACTACACAATTTCCAAAAGTGTTCAATATTTATGAGCTCCTAATAATGTTTTCTTCTTTATTTGCCTTGAAAGCCGAATTTTGTACTCTTTCCCTTTTGTTTATATTGAAGAAAATTATAGTCTATGCCCCACGTATCTATCAAAAAAATAGAATTATCGTAGATTTGATGTAGATATTAAATTTATAACATATTAAGAAAGTAAATATTTTGGTGTTTTGCATATATTTTATGTAACACTAGGACAATTTTTTTTAAAAAAATTGAGAATTTATATCATTGGCAGATCATCGTCGCGTCGGTGAGTTGTGGGTTATGAGTTGGAAGAGGCAGTCATACCCCTTAAAAAGGGCAAAGATTATGGAATGCTGAATTCTCTTGGATCCAAAGAGCATATAGTCCAAGGAGGAGCAAAAAACCTTTGGTGAAGTGCTTTGAGAGCAATTCCATAGCTAAATGTGGACGTACTAATGCGAGGAAAATACAGGGGACAAAAAATTGAATTCTTTGGCAAACCTCAGGTTTGGAGGTAGGATACATGAGTGGAAGATCGTTCTTTGAATTTTTAAGACTCCTAAGTGGGATGTTTTCAAAAATTTTCCTATAACTAATGGTTTAATTCTATGACAATTTATGAATTTTAGTATTTTTATCAACTTTAGAGTGTTTAGTCCATTATTGGAGTTGATTCGATCTTATGCTAAATTATTGGTGTTGCCACCAATGTATCAATGAGGTGTCGTTGGTTGGAGAAAATAGTTCCCTACACTAATGTGTGAAAGGCATATCATTGTATCATACATTGGGCATCAATAGGGGGTTGAAGTGTCAATAATCGCATCAGTGCCTAAGGATGGAGTAAGCCTTTCCGCTATAGGTGAAGACTGATGTGTTGATGAAGGTGTCAATGACCATCAACACTCCCACAGATGTGTCGATAGGATAATCAAGGGGTCTTGGTTGGTGTTTTCAAACTACATGGAGAGTTATTTCTCACTGACCCATACCTAGAGGATGAGAAGATCATAGTGGCAGTGGTGTATATTGAGGGAGATGCAAAGCTATGGTGGTGGACATGGTTGGAGGATGATACAATGCGGGTCGGCCAAGGATAGAAATGTGGTACATGTTCAAGAAGGAGTTGTAGGCGCAGTTCCTTCCAAAAAACTTGTCTTAGATAGCCCAGGTTGCAAAACCTCAAACATACGAGGGAAGTCCAATTCTACATTAAGGAGATTCAATCGCTCATTTTGGGCGTAACAAACATGGCGGAGAAAGGCAAGCTCTTCTACTTCATGTCAGGCTTACAAACATGGGCTCAGAATGAGCTGAGATGAAGGGAAGTAGAGGATCTTCTTGCATTGATTCCCACAGTGGACAACTTAGTGGATTTCAAGCAAACTTCCACTAGCAAGGGAAGAAGGACGGGAAAGAGAAGTCATCCGACAAGGAAGGCAACAAGGGTGGCATCGATGGCAAGGACAAGGGCAACAAGCAATTGGGCCGACCGAATAAAGGTGGTGGCTATTTCATGTGCAATGGGTCGCACCATGCAAAAGACTGTCCGAAACGGGAAAGGTTGAATGCACTTGTCGCTAAGGAGGATAGAAAGGAATCCAATTATGAGGAGCTAGCACAAATGAATCCTTTGCAGTGAATTGGGAGCATTCAGTTGGTGAAGTCCCCATCCAAGGGGGCAGCATCAGGTCATTGAGGACTCAAGTGGAGGAGGGAAGCGGACTCCCCAAACCTTGGCTGATCGAAGAAGCCAAGGTAGTGGACCAATGGAGGAATTCACCGGATACTGGGGTGGCTTGAGTCATCCAAATCTGGCCGAAGGTGAACTTAGGATGGGCAAAACATGACTTGGCTGAGCGGTCAGCTGAGTGGATACCTTGTTGGTGCAGGGTGCAGCAAAGACGGAGGTAGTGAATGCTTCCAAAAAATAACTAAGGATGAAGCAAGCTTTGGCTGAAGGAGTAACAAACTTGGCCGTGGTGTGCTGGGAAGTGTTGGCTACTTGCTTGATAGGTTCTACAAGGCAGAAGGCTTAAGAGCTTCAATCGGTGCATTTGAGAAGTTGGGGCATCAACGAGGTCGTCGAAGGAGTTAAGTGGGGGAGGTCTGTAAGACCCCTAGCCAATGAATAGGCTAAGGGGAGGACGAGTTTTAGCTTGGTGAGCAAACAACCAACGAAAAGTTGAGAAACGATAGCGTTGGAGCATTGGTGGACTTATATACAAGTCCTACTCATAGTAGGATTTGATGGCGGGCTGGGCGCCATCACTAGGGCAGTTCTTAGGAAGGTCGAGACTCTCACAGACATCTCCTACTTGAAGTAGGAGAGATACTAGATACGGTTGCTGATTCATTCCCATGTTTTCTAATGCGACTAGGAGTCGCTTTGGAAACCTAATGCAAGTAGGAACCTCAGACAAGGAGTTGTTAGCAAGTCAGATTGCTCAAGGCAACTGAATCATAGTGGGAAAAGACTCTATGTAAGAAGTGGATGCAGCCAGGACTCTTCCTAGATGAATGACATGTAGGATAGGGACTTTTAGCTGGAGTAGGAGTCTCGAGGAACGCTAGATAAGGCGGGACACTTGAAGTATGGCTCAATTGGACTTCTAGTTGGGTTAGGACTCCATAGAGATGGTTTTGTGCATGTGTATGGGCTGATTTCCTATTTGTGTATGGGCAGTGAAGTGGGATTCTGAATTTTTAACCAAAGGGGTGGGCAAGTCTAGTAAGACTCAGCTTCCCGACCCTTTCCTATATAAGGGCGTCGTGGCTACTTGAAAAGGGGATTCAAGCATTCAGAGGACTCAAAAATTTTGCTAGGGTAGATTGAGAGCCTTGGCGACAATTCTGAATGACTGTTGGGTAGCAAACACTTCGTTGGCAACTTAGAGGAGTTGCTAGGAGCGCACTCTGCAAAGGGACAAACCATACTTGACATCTCAGCAAGGCTTGAAACAGGTCTTAGCCAAGGGGTTGATTGGTTTGCAAGATAGTTGAGAGGGTGTTGGGTTTAGGAGCAAGGTTGGTGCCTTGTTAGTGTAAATTGCTATGCTGAATAAAGATTTTGGAGGCGGTCCTCCTTTTTCTTTATCTTTTCCCTACGTATAGCTTTGTTTTTAACGTGCATATACTTGGGTGAAAAGGCAAATAAGTTGTTTGTTGCGTAGGGCATCCATGCCATCACCTGTGCGAATGCAAGTCTAAGCTTCACACTTGTGACAACAACTTGTGCTTGAAATTACAACAAACAAAGCCCTCTACCTTGAATGAACATATAATGCATATTAAACTCTCAAACCTTGATCCTAAACCCAAGGAATAACCTGCACTTCCATAGGACAACACATCTTTGCAAAATCAAGTCATACCCAACTTGCCCTCTTAGCTCTTTTGATGATTTTGACTCACCCCATGGTTGAATGCCCTCTCAATCCACCCTTCCATGCCTCATATAAAAGAGAGGTTCAGAGAAGCCTAGTACTACTAGAACTCCTCTATCACTATTACAATTCATCACTCAAATGACCATGCCAATTACAACTAGGAAACCTGCACACAATCCCACCCAAGACAACTATCCAGATTCCCAACCCAGCTCAAAAAGAGCATTTGGGCCTCTTGCTCCAATTTAAAGCCCTCAGCTCACATGCATCTTGCCTCATCAAAGTGTTGTGCCCAGCTTGGGCACGAACGGTACCTTGCACGATTCACGAAAAGGAAGAGGGAAGAGAGTAGGAAGAAGAGGGAAAGGACTAGATTCTTAATTGCATAAAACATAAGCAGGCAAGAAGACGACCCCTTATAGGGAAGCAGCACATCTCCTTGGGCATCATGCCAGCTAGTGGGCCCGCTTAATCAACAGGGTCACAGCTGGCCTATTACAAACTAATACATCAATGTCTAGGTAACTACAAAGTAGTACAATTATAATAGAAGTATAAAATAAGGAAAGTAGCCTAGTGCGATCGTATGTAAGGTTGAACAGGGCGGAAGGTGTTCCTAGGTGAATGTGCACAACACAAAGTTTGCCCACCATCTACCTCTTGCATGGAGTCCAAGTTCCGCTAGAATTGGCCATCTTGAGCAGTCCTATATACATACACTATCACCGAGTTTCCCACTTGCATTAGGTCTCTGTGCAAACTCTTAGTTGTGGTAGGATTTTTTCCAATGAACTAGTAGTCAATCAAGCCTTCGTTAGCTTGCACATTAGCCATCTGTCATGTGCATAGCATGTTGCTTGGGCATCTAGGAGTGGCTATGTCATGCCTGGGCACTGCCCAACCCGAGCCAAACCCGATCCAAGGGCGGGTCAAGCGCGTGGGGGCGACAAAATTTAATGGATTAACGTATAGCGGAAGACTTAGCCCTTCAAATGGGCAATTCACATAATGGAGTAACACACCTAATGTCCTTTGAGCAAGAGTAATAAGGATAACAAAGAGGATCATAAACTATGATAATCCTTACACAAACCTACATAATAATTTCTAGAGCCTACACACGACTCGAAATCAGAGAAGTTTAGATAAGTCTAAAGACAACAGATAAACTCAAGCATAATGTATAATCCACCATATTGTGTTTTCTAATATCAAAACTGAGAAGATCAGAAAATAAAACATCATCAAAATTCCACGAAGGCTAATCCCATGAGTACCCATGTCATCCCTCAAATAAGGTGTCTTGCGCGTCTGCACGTCGCATAGTGCAGCCCCAAAACAAATCACAAAAGAGGGGTGAGTACAAAACTTAGTAATGGTTTGAAAACGGTAACATTAATTAGAAAATCATCACGATATAACATTATGACAATTCAAATCCATAAATGACATGGTATACCTTTTTTTGATTATCCCCTTACTAAACTACTACTTATCCATAAGTAAAAGATTTAGCATGCGTATATCACATATCCCAAAATTAGAACACATAGGATCATAATATGACCTAACATCCATTTGCATAACCAGTGATTTTCACACCATCACTTTCACAATCATGCATAACAAATCATTCTCCTTTGTAACATTCAACATGCATTATGCATGTACACAACACGTAATCACATAATGTGTAGTCACATCATTCATTCATAGATCATTCACCCTGCATGATAAGAATCTCAATCCCATGATACTAAATCATGCCTAATAACTCATAAGGACATGTGTCACATAATCATAATTATCCCTACACAACCTGTGTAAACTTGGGCATAACATTATCTCAATACACATGCATCATCACGAATGATGAATGTCTCCATCATGGAGAGAACACAAAATCAAGCCACACAGGCGGGACACATAGTCCGGTTTCCATATAGGAAATATAGAATGTCAAGGTAGTCAACCCCTAAGTCTGCTCGCCCTAGAGAGTCCTGACCAAGGAATTTCCGAATCTCACACAGAGAAACTAGAGTAGGTGTGTTCGCCGTAGAACATCTTCTGCGGTGGGAAGAGTCCGAATTTCCACACATAAAACCTATAACATGTGGTAGCTGGTGCACAAGACATACCACTCTGGATTCTCAGGTTCCAGATGACAATCTCAAGAATCTCAACCGCAAGACAAGTACACAACTCATCCTCAACCAGCTCAACACAATTCAAATTGACTCAACCCGGGGAGTATACATGTTCCACACAGGAACGCAAATCGAAATCATGTCCTATTGGACCCGCCAAGTTCTGATTAAGCCAACGATCAATTAATCCGACACGCAATCTCACATCATTGCATACAATCAATCAACTATAGCTAATCATCGATAAATTCTCATTCTTGAAGTCCATTTCATAATGCATGCAAAATGATACATACATGAGTAATTTCTACGTGAATTCCAATACAGGGAATGTGCTCCCATCATGCCCCCACATGCATCATATTTTAGTCATAAATAACCACGATTTCATAATAAATTCCCTCCCCCCCCATGTGTGTGTGTTTATACATTCCTAAGTACATGCCCATTCTTTGACAATAACTCACAAGAAAATACACACATGCTTTGATAAAATCTACTCATAGTTTTCAACTAAAATCATGGGGAAATCCATTCAAAACCATCATTTCAATCAAATGAAGTCTAATGCTCAACTCCTACAAGCACATTTAGCCCATGCATGACACTAGAATATGGTATCACCATTCACCCACAATTCATTCATACAATAAGAAGGCACGTTAGATCATTGTTACATAATAACCTTACTGGAAGCATGCTTAAACATGAGAAATTATCCACCATAGATTCAAGATAAATCATACTAATATGTCTAATCATCAACTTGTACTTCCCTATAATACTTAAACATGCTCCATAATTCCCAACATAAATAGCATTCCCTTCCAATAGCTTATTCTAACTCAAAACACTCCACATGAGCATTAGAAACAATATTTGGAAGTAGAAACATTAAAATAAGCATAGGAAACAAAATGCCCAAAATCTGTTGTGTAGTCGATCTATCGGCCTGTAAGGGTGTTCGATCGGCTAGCCTTAAAATCAGCCTAAAATGCAGTTTGACCAATCGATTGGCGTGTCAGGGCAATTGATCGCCATAACGGCAGATCTGGTTCGTCTTCTTTATTTTGAAAACCAAACTGAGACACCATCAATCAAATTTAAAACCTCCATTCAAAGCTTCAAATATCATAAAAATTTAATTAAACCTTTCAGAACACTAAATCTACCCATTTCTAATCAAAGACCTAAGAAATTAATAAAAAAAATTAACTTTTTATTAATCTACCATTAAAGCCCTAAACATGAAACCCATTCAAGTAAAACACATAAAAATCGAGATTTCCAAACATAGTAAGGCTGAGATTGAAATCTATTACCTTTTACCTTGTTTTGAGTTGGATTAGCTCCCAAATCACCTCTGAAACCTTCCAAAAAAATAATTTTTGTTAATACCCACCTAAATCCGACTTAGAACTTGAAAATCATTGAAAAAATATTAGATCTATTGCTTTAGAGATGTAAAAATGGAAATTTGAAAGCTAGGGTTTGAAGTAGATGTGTAAATCAGTGATTTAATGGCTTGAAAATGAATTGACTCAATGGAGGAGGATGAGATTAAAAGAAGTTTACTAGAAACCTTAATGATTAAAAAATAATTAAAAAAATCTTACCTTTAATCACTTTCCTCTATTGGCCTAATGAGGATTAGGCTCTTGATTCCTTAGCTTAGCCCTTTCCTAAATGGGAAAGGGACCAGCCCTTTCCTTTTATAGAAAAGAATGGGTTAGACCTAATTAAAACTTGAGGTGTAAATAGAATTCTTAACTAAAAGTAGGTAATTTGGCCATTTAAATCCAAATTAAGTCCAAAAAAATTCTAATTTTTTTTAATAACTTGTTTTAATGTATGAAATATTTTGGATCAAAACCCCAAATTCGACCGTGGGGCCCACAAGGGGTCCCATCAAACCCTAATTTTTGAAAAATTAGTAAAAATTCTAAAAAATTCACAAATGACTTATATTCACTTAAAAATCATAAATTTGAAGCTATTTTTATTTAAAAATTTTTAAAATCATATTTATTTATGAAAATCATCAAAATTGATGAGAAACAGCTTAAACTACATAATAACCATTAAATAATAAATAAAATCAAAAGTAAACCGGTTCAAGATAAGAGTTCTTACAAGTTGCCTGTATGTGCCCACAAATTCGGCTTTGCATCCAATTCCTACTCCAATTAGGAGCCTTCACGCATATATTCAATGGGCATGGGACTTTCCCTATGCTGATAGCGCTTAGCCCACCATCAAGTCCCTTTGAAGTAGGACTTCCACAAATTAGTCTGCCAATGCTCCAATAATGTCGATGTTTTACACACTCACCCCAAAGTGTATATACCTTGGTTGTCCACACACCAAAGTTGAGGGTCTCTATGCCTCTTTTGCCTATTTATGGGCTAATGATCTAACAACTATCCTATTATGAGACATTCAAAGAAAAGAAAAAAACAAATGCATAAATATTGCCTTCTATGTTTTGAGAAAGTAGGTAATTCTAAGCTAGAAGCTAGAAGCATGATCCAAGTAACTGAGTTTGGGACTCTCCCCTAAACCATAACTCATATAAACAAAAGTAAGAAACACCGTATTAAAGGCAACTATTGTTGGTCCTAACTTTATGTGGAGCACATTGTTGGGCTTTCTTCCTCATGTGGGTGCCCATCCCTTAGTCCACTTTGGATTTATGTGGGATTGAGCAAGAGAAGAGGCCTTTTGGTAAAAAGCCTACTCTTCTTTAAAGAAGAGGGTTTTCCTTTGAGAAAGAATGTGGTAGGACTAAGGACTTGGGAGAGAGATTTGGAGAACTAGAAAGTAGGTTTTCTTGGAGGAAGAAGGAAAGGAGGAGGCTTTTCAAGCTCAAGTTGTTCCTCTTGGCATAGAAAAGACAAATCAAGGTGATTTGTGTTGATAACTCTTTCTCATTTCTTCTTTGTTTTTCTACCTTTGGGTGAGATATCTCTATTGTATGTGAAGAAGATATTGACCCTTAATTGTATAATCTCTACAATGTAAAGTGTGGACCCGTCCTTAATAGTGAAATTGGTATACATAGACCCCGTAGATGTAGCCATTTCTTTGGCGGTGAATCACATAAAATATTGTGTCGTCCATGTGTTTCATAACACAAAATCTCTCAATGAGGCAAGACCTAGAAAACTTCTAATTTCCATTATTGTTTTGAGCATTTCCAACCTCATCAATGCTTCTATCTTGGTGGGGTCCACTAATACTCCATCTTTTGAAATAACATAACCTAGGATAACTTCCTTTGAAGCATAAGCTTCTTTAGTAGTAATAGCATAGATTCTCCCTTGAGCTTAGGGCTTCTATTCCTACTTGATCTCCTTATGGCTCTTTTTCTTAGGACAATCCTTTATTCGGTGTCCCTATTCACCACAAGAAAACATCTCCCTTCAATGTAGTAACAAACTCCATGTGGATGGAATTGGTTGTACTTGGAACACTTTTCTAATTTTTTCTCCCCTTGAGATAGTGTCTGTGGCTTAGAAGGCTTGTGAATTTTTTTATTACTATTTAGGCCATTGAACATAACTTTTCTCTTTCTTCCTTCAACCGCTGCTCTACCCGCAGTCCTTACGTTCTGCCAAGAATTCTTGATATTCTTGTTCCAACAAAAAAGCCAATTCTACTGCTGTGGCGAAGGTAGTAGGTTGAAAACCTATAATTCTACTGTGGAGTCCATTGTTCAACCCCTTGACAAGCTTTTGGGCTTAACTCTATAGGGCAATAATTAGGAGCAAAGCTTTGTAAATGTACAAATTTATTTTCAAACTAAGCTATTGTCATACTTCCTTGTTGAAGATATAAAAATTCTTTTTTTTCCTCTTTTCCTGAGCATGAGGAGGAAAATATTTATCATATAATATCTTGCTAAACTCTTCCACTTGATTTTTTGTTATAAAAAAAATTCCTTTTCACTAATGGCCACCAAAAGTTGCCTCCCCCGTCATGGCAAAAGTGGCTACATATACTTTTTTGTCCTCTAGAACTTTCATTGCTTTAAAATTTCTTTTCACTTCAAAGGTCCACTTCTTGGCTGCCTCGGGACTATATTCTCTTGTAAAGGCTGGAGCAATTTTCTTAAATCGCTCTAAGATATTATCCTCACTAAGATTATTCTTAATAGAATTATTAGTGTTACTCAAATAGTTGGAGTTGAGTTGGAACCCTTGTGCTTAAAGATGCTGAGACATTTTCTTCATCATCAAGTCAAAGAAGTTTTCCATAGGGTCCCCTAGTGCTACTAATTCCTGGGCTGATGTTTTAGTAAAAGTCAAGTTCTCAGACTATGGCACATCTTTGCCACTGTTAGAAATCATCTCTTGGGTCTTAGTGGATTGTAATAACCTTGAATTCACAATTTGATACACACATACTCACAAGTTCTTCTTCTTCTTCTTGTGACAAGGTGTGCATTTTAAACAACCCACTCACATATTCACCTAACCAACCCACATAAAATCATTTAGATCTTGAGAAAATATTATATAAATAGAATGCTAATTATCTATGTTGACAAATTAAATTACCCCTCTATATATAGTATATCTCTGAGCTCTGATACCAACTATGATATCCATCACATATGAAATTATAACGTACGAAAGAAATACACGAACTATGACGACCCATAAAATCTAATACTCATAAATTCAACACATTTGAAATAAAATAATAGGTGCTAAGGATTATTGTGCATAGAGTTGATAATTATACATAGTTTTATCTCCAGGCATTTCATGCATTTAAACAACAATCAACATAAATAATTACACAGCTTTTAATGTAGCAAAATATAGATAAATCACTTAGAAATTTTTTCTTCTTTCACCTCTGTCATTGCTTCAACTCCTGTAGAATTTGGGGTGAGTGAGTATTTTTATACTCAATAAGTTGCGCTAAATTCTATAAGCATTCTAATCATGAGTCTTTGTAAAACACTCATAATCTTAACATGATCATTATGTTTTCAAAGAATCATACATAAAATAGATTAATCTTGGAGAAATTTTTAGAACAATCACAATTTTTTCATCAGAAAACAATTCTTAGAACAATCATAATTTTTTCACAAAATCTTTCATTAGAAAACAATTCTTAGAACAATCATAACTTTTTCTTAGAATCTTTCATTAAAAAACAATTTTTAGAACAATCATAATTTTTTTGTAGAATCTTTTAGAAAATAAGTTATCCAATAACAAATTAATTATGGATCAATCTTGAATGCATCTAAGATCAATCTTAATTTTAATACAGAATCTCTCAGAAATCAAGCATATGATAATAAATCAATCTTGGATCAATCTTATTCTTAGCACAAAATCTCTTGTCAAAAAACAAATCTTAGAGCAATCATAATCTTTTTAGATAATCTTTTAAAAAACAAATCATTTGATAACAGATCAATCTTGGAGCAATAATATTCTAAACACAAAATCTCTTATCTAAAAGTAGATCTTAGAGCAATCATAATCTTTTCACAAAATCTTTCAAAAAATAAATTTGCAGATAACATATCAATCTTGGAGCGATCATAATCGTATCTCTTGTCAGAAAATAGAACTTGGATTAATCATAATCTTTTCACATAATCTTTTTGAAAATAAATCATCCCATAACAAATCAATCTTAAAGTCCTAATACCTAACGAATTACTTCTACACTCATGGAATCACGAAAGTGAAAAGGATAAGAGCCTTCCCATAATATTCAACATCCTGTGTGTGCCAGAGACGAGTATGGCGGGTATTCAGAATATAATGATAATTCCTAGTTTGTTAACCAACTAACTACTCAAAGAGTGCAAGCACCCAAAACATATCATGGTATAAATAAATTATTTATTATATATAATTTCTTCCCAGACAATAGAATTATAAAGTTTATAGCAACATGATATTTCAAAAGAACTGGAATCCCATAACACATTAGAGGTTTAGATTTTAAAACCCCCTACCTTAACCTTTGATGCTAATTTTCCTAACTCTAGGTCTCTCTAATCACGAAAACAACGCCGTCAGGACATCCAACACATTTTATTTTGATAAAATTGCCTCTTGAGCAACCTTAATCAAACTTAGAAGGGCTTACAAATAGATAAATAAAGTCTGAGGAGCGTGTGGGAGTAGAAAACTGAAAAAAAAACCCACACCCTATTTATACCCCAATGCACCACTTCAGAAGTGGCATGAGCGCCGTAAGCTTGACCCGCATCGTCGCACATCTCAACGGTGTGTTGCTTCGCGGTGACACACTGTGTGGCTCTCACGTCACCGCGGTCAATTTGGTTTTTGTAAATATTTTATTTTTTTAATATCAAAATATCCAAAATTTTAAAATTTTATTTTATTGTTGAGCTTGTATCAACGAGCCCTATGAAACTAGACTCTACATAAGTAGATTATCCCACACTGTTCAAATAGGCATACAAAAGATTTTTGGATCGATAGACAAAACGAGATGTTCAATTAGGTAATATATGACAACTTCCTAATAAGGCAGATCAATCACCCTCTTGGTCATGTAGGTCGTTTGATCACCCTATAAGGCCGATCAATTGTCTGAGAAGAAATTAACAATAAAATGAGAATTAGCCATTTATAACTAGTAATTTGTACAAGCTTAGAGTACTATTAATAATTCTAATTTATAACTAATTAAATTATGTTAACTCCTAATTGAGAATATAAAATAAAATAAAGAGGGATAAAATAACACATAAATCATACTCATCAACAACCTAGGGTGTTGGCTCTCAATGGGCATGGCTTGAGCTTCATAGCTTAGGCTACTCACTGTCAAGAACCTAAAGTGTAAATATTTTCTCTCTATGTATATAACAAAGTGAGTAAATATTTTTTTTTTATATTGTGAACAAATGAAGCTATGGTTGATGCAAGGTGTCCAACAAAGTTCAATTTTGTTGAAAAAAGTTTTTTTTGCATACAAGTGAAATCCAATATAGGTTTTATAATTTTGAAGAGGTCTTTGAGCTCAATTGTCATAGTTATTTATAGTAGAGGGTGGAAATCAAATTTTTTTATGGTTGCTAATGTTTAAAGCCCTATTAATAGAGTTGAGTGGGATTTGGTATTATTGAGAACACATATAAGAGGAGAAGCCTTTGTGCTTTTTGCAACCTGCCTGCGGCCAGATTTGCTCACTGTAAGTGAAAGAAGAAATAAAGAAAAGAGGAAGAAAGGGGAGGTGGAGGGAGAAGGGGGAGGGTAGCGGTGGCCGAGGGTGGGGTTGGAGGTGGCAGATAAATTGTTGGTACAAGTGGCAGGTGGATTGTTGGTAGAGGCGGCAGATAAATTATTGGTGGAGATATTAAAAAGATAGTAAATAGAGGCGGATTTTACTGTGGAGTAACAACTAGAAGGCCAAATATATGCAACTGCGTGGGTAAATTCGGTGGAGGTAAAAAAAGAAAAAAAAAAGGTACATAATCATAATAATTATTATATTTAAAAGTAAAAAGTATTAAACTTTAAGGGTAACATAAATAATTGTGAGAACTTGTGAGAGGTGGCTCAGCAATGCCGGTTCTTTTCATAATAGTCGGCTGTTAGTTCTTTCAAATCTTTTTGGAGTCAGTCAGTGCCATATCCTCTATTATATGGTCCATCTCGAATACCAAGGATGACTACTTAGGCTCGTTCGTTCTTCCTTATTATACTGTGGTCGTCGCCTGTGGGACTGCCAATGTTGGCCATTAACGTATTGTCGTGATTGAAGCGTACTCTTGAAGAGATCGTAGAAGATATCAGGACCAAAAACGAATATTTTGACTTGTTTGGAGGTGCACAAGTTCATATACGTGCGCCGTCGATCTTCCTAATGCCTACCCTTTCAATCAACGTTCTTCGCATGTCTCCTCCGCTCCCACACCCTTATACAAAAATACTATTATAATAAAAATGCGTTTATTTTCCCGCTTAAAAAAATATTTAGAGCTTCAACACTCCATAACTGATAGAAAAGGCGACGTTCTTATAATAATAAAGTAGAGTTTTGACGTACAATTAACGTCACTTAAGAAATCGTAAGCCGGTTTCTTCAACAACTGGTTGTTCTTCTCATTTTTCAAAGCAGAGAAACGTGAGGTCTTTAGTCAATGGTGCTGTCTGTGGCTGCTGCTGCCACTGCAAGATTTATCTGTGACGAAGAAGCCTCTCTCTTTTCTCTTATCATATTCTCTCTCGGTCTCGTCTCTGAAGAAGTGAGTTTTTGTCTTTCTGGGTTGTGTTTCAAACAGGGGAAAAAAGGCATTCTTAGATTCGGTTTCTTGGGTGGATCTATTCTGGGAAGGGAAAGATTGAGTTGGGTTGTTTGTAATTAAACGCACTCAGGCCAGGGGGTGTTCACCAGGTATTATTCAGTTGGAGTATAACAATGGGTTCATCAGCTCAACAGCTTCATGTCTTCTTCTTCCCATTCATGGCGCATGGCCACATGATACCCATGATAGACCTGGCCAAAGTCTTTGCTTCTCGAGGTGTCAAGGCCACCATCATCCTCACCCCCCTCAACGCCTCCATCTCGGAGAACTCCATCAATCAGTTCAGCAAGGCCGGCTACTCCATCCAGATTCAGCCCCTCAACTTCCCAAGCCCGGCCAGAACCGGATTGCCGGAGGGAGTCGAGACAACGGACTTCGTCACCTCTCAGGAAGACAGCGATATGTTCTTTGCTGCCCTTCCACTTCTAGAGCAGCCTTTCCATGACCTTGTCCAAGAGCTTCTGCCGGACTGCATCTTCTCAGACATGTTCTTGCCATGGACAGCCAACGTCGCCCACAGCTTTGGCATCCCTCGCCTGGTCTTCAATGGATTTAACTATTTTTCTCTCTGTGCCTTAAATTCTATTGCGAAATTCAAGCCAGAGAAGAATATGGAGTCAGACACAGAGCCCTTCATTGTCCCGGGCCTTCCTGACCCCGTCGTCATAACAACAGCCCAGATGCCTGATGTGATCGGGAACTCAGCCGTCATGGCCAAGTTAATGGAGAAAATTTATGAAGCGGAGAGCAAGACGCATGGAATTATCATTAATAGCTTTGTGGAGCTGGAACCGGCCTATGTGGAGCAATTAACCAAGGTGTCAGGAAAGAAGTCATGGCATGTTGGCCCTTTGTCTCTCTGCATCAAAGGAAACGCAGAGATGATGAGTGGAAGAGGGAAGAAGTCTTCAATCAACCCTGAAGATTGCTTGAGCTGGCTAAGTAAGAAGGAGACAAGCTCAGTATTGTATGTTTGCTTTGGGAGTTTGTGCAAGTTTACGGCTTCACAGCTTGTTGAAACAGCAGTAGCTCTTGAATCATCTGGGGTCTCATTCATATGGGTGGTGAAGAGCAGTGAAGTCCTACCTGAGGGATTTGAAGAAAGAAGAGAAGGGAAGGGATTAGTAATTAAGGGATGGGCTCCTCAGCTCCTGATACTCGGCCATCCTGCTGTGGGAGGATTTGTGACCCACTGTGGCTGGAATTCTGCACTGGAGGGAATTAGCTCAGGCCTGCCGATGATCACTTGGCCGGCATTTGCAGAGCAGTTTTTTAATGAGATGCTGATTACGCAGGTGTTGAGGGTGGGAGTTGGGGTTGGAGTGAGGAGGTGCAAGTGGGAAGAAGTGATTAAGGCAGAGTTGGTGAAGAGCGAGGCAATTGAACAGGCTATAAGCAGAATTATGGGAGATGGCGAGGAGGCTGTAGAGATGAGGAGGAGAGCCAAGGAGCTGGGAGAGATGGCCAAGGAGGCCGTTGAGGAGGGTGGCTCATCTTACTTGGATGTTGGTTGCTTGATTGAGGAGCTGAAGACCATCAGCTGCAACAAGGCGGCCGGATGAGCCAAATGTGGTGCAAGCGAAAAACTGCAAGTCTGCTACTTTGTTTCCTTGTTCATTGGAAAAGAAAAAGATAAAAAGTATAATATTCCTTCTTTGCATATCCTCACGAGACATTGACCATGCCCTCTTAATTTTGTTACTTATGCGGACGAGACGTGGTGAAGCAACAAGATCAAGGTCAATAATTTAAAAAATTTATGATTAGGTCTTTGACTTAGTCGAAATTTTAAATTTATGATTTTTATATTTTATAATATATCCTATTTTTATATTTAAAATATAAAAAAATTATTTAAATAATAATTAAAAAAATATATTATCAATTTGGTGTTGTTTTTTGCCATGCAGTGCCAGCTAAGCAATTGGTGTATGCGTAATATTTTAAAAAAAAAATTTATATGATTTTATCTTTGAGAGTAACAAAATCAGATTTAAGTTGATTTCGTGGTTTAACGTTTTATAAGACTTAACCCGATTTTGTCCTTTAAAATGATAAAATCAACTTAAGGCGATTTTATCCTTCTAAACGACAAAATTGCTACATTTAGGCAATTCGGGCCGTTAGATTCTGAGAGCTAAAGACGGTTTCATCCTTTTAAAGGACGAAATCACGTAACTTTGCGACTCTAGGCCAGTTAAGCGGCTTATGTATTGATTTTATCCTTTAAAATGATGAAATCAAATTAAAATATTTTTAAACTAAGGGGGCATTTGGCAAACAATTTGAAGTAGAAAGAAAATAACTTTATAAGAGAATTAATTTTTGACAAAAAAAAGTAAACGTTTGGTTAGGGTTTTTTTTGGATAATTTTAAAAAGAAATCAAATTTAAGCTCACTTTTAATTTTTATGTAAAAATAACAAAAATACCCTTTAATACTATGGGTAAAATGTATTTGATTAATAGGTAAAACGTCTTTTCACGCCTTTTTAAACCAGAAAGCGAGAGGTGAGTTCTTGAAGAAATCAAATTTTGGGTCAATTCGGTTTGAATTGACCCAAAAGTTGACTTTGTTGGGAAAACCATTTTAATGCTAAATGACCTTTCCATATGGTTTTCAGCTCAGAAAGCGATTTTTAACCTAAACAAATCACTTTCCACTCATAAAATCTACCTCCCAAACGAGCCCTAACTTTAACACCTGTCCCTATTTATTCATTCAATACATACACAATTTCATTCATTCCACATATTCTATGCATAACAAAGATAACATTAAATTTATTTACATTAACTAATAAAAATAAACATAAAATAAAAATATTTATCAAATATATTATATCACATGTTAATAAAATGTTTAGTTTAAAATAAACATATAATAAAACTAATGACACGGTCTCCTACGTCCTCAACCTTGGCCTCGACCTCGACGGTGCTATACGAGCTCCTCCTCATGATCTGCCTGCTCCGGCTCTAGCTGTGGCTCTGGCTCCTGATGTGGCTCCGGCTCAGCATAAGTAATAGATGGTTCAATATGAGCTAGTCGATGTCGTCTATAATATAAAATCGAATATGGTTGAGCTACATGTGCAGTGAAGGAAATGATAAACGAGGAGGAGAGCTATGTGCTGCTGATGAAGATAGAATATCAGGGAATGAATCGTGCATCGACTGTGCCTGAGTGGCCTCGTCGATAGGATAATCTCTATGAACATCTTTAATCATGGACTGAAGCAGTGACAAGCTACGAAGGACATCATCATGCTCCCTAAGCATCAACTGACATAATGCTAACAAGTCCTCACCCAAAGTAGAGGTGTTAATTGTGCCAGTCAAATGCGCATATGTACGTCGAACTAGACGAAGCTGTAAAATAAATAAATTAAAGATTAGATAAATAATAAATAAAAAAATAATATGTGTCTTAATTAACAAAGTTATACTTACCAAAGCTGCCTTAGACGCACCCCTAGGCTGATATGTCATCTCAATTATTGTTGAATGGGGTGGTGGAAAGAAATAATAGAATTATTGTTGAAATGGCAAAATCAATGCTCCATGATAAGGAAATGCCTAAATCATTTTGGGGATAAGCAGTGTATACGGCGATCTATTTAATGAATAGATGTCCAACAAAGGTGGTGGAAAATAAAACACCATTTGAAGCTTGGAGTGGAAGAAAACCTTCGGTGAATCACTTAAAAGTATTTTGTTCTATTTGTTTTACTCATGTCCCAAAAGAGGTGAGACACAAACTTGATGAAGCTAGTGAAAAATGCATCTTTGTAAGTTATAGCTCAAAATCAAAGGGCTATAGACTCTTTAATTTGAAGAGAAACAAAATAATTATTTGTAGAGATGATCTCTTTAATGAGAAGGCCTCTTGGGATTGGAAAGAGAAGAAGATTCAAGAGAAAATTATCCCTATCAATGAAGAATTAGGGAATCAAGAAAATAAAGATGTCCAAAATACTCTACAACAAAGTTCTCCAAATGCTAGTTCTCAAGTATCCTCAACTTCTACAAGTTCAACACCGACAAAAATGAGAAGACTTAGTGATGTGTATACAAGTTGTAACTTTTGCCTTGTTGAACTGAAGAGCTTCGAAGAAGCAATTAAAGAAGAAGCATGGATAAAAGCCATGTAAGAGGAAATTCACGTGATAGTGAAAAATAGAACTTGGGAGTTGGTGGAGAGACCTAATGTCACGACCCGGATTTTTTTAAAGCATTTTTAAATAGCACGAACGGTAGGTAAATTTTTTTTCTTTAAATACAAAACAAATCCTTCGATTAAATATCCAGGTCATGATAACTGGGGTTCACAAATACGAATATCAAATCATATGATATTATTTAACATCTGACAATTTATAAAGACCAGCTCATCCATCTAAGTACAAGTCTGTCACCCGTCTGAAAATAAATAACAAGTTGACTCTCACGTTTAAGGCACACTTACGTATCGGAGTTTCAAAAATGCGAAAACCTCTTGAGCTCGCCAGCCTTGGTGTCACTTGTCGTCGCCTGGAGAATCTGCAATAAAGCAAACCAAACAACAACCACAACCACAATGGAGCATCTTCGCCTTCAGGAGAAGAGCTTCCAAAGGACAAAAGGTTTTATTAGTATTATTCGGATCGGGCCAACATCACCCGATGTTAGTTGCCTACGTACTCATCAGACAACATCTCCAATGTTTCCAACAAGATCGGATCCAGACGTAGTTCTGCCTAAAAACTACACTATACTAAGAAGCATAGCATCACCCATGCAATGCTTAAGTATTTTCAATCAACCTACATTTTATGCAAGTCCTTTAATCGTTCCACTTGTTCTAATTAAACAAGCAATATCAATCAATGTTATTAATTATTTCTCGAACCATTGTTCGATAATTAATATTCCCGTCTAATCCCAAAGACAGACAGACACATCAGATGTCAACCTAAGTGACAAATGATAAGAAACACCCTGGAATCCACCAGGCCCCTGGAATCCACCAGGAAGTGCCATCTCCCAACCTAGCCCATAAGGACCTGACCGGAGTGGAAGGGCATGGCCCACAACTGCACCTGAACAGAAGTGGTCAGAGATGCCAACCAAGCAGGATGTCAGCGACCCTAATTGCGTGTACACTAAAAGATCCTCAATAGATCTGCGGTGAGCCCGGCTCACAAAGAACTCCCTCCAATGGGGAGGTGTAACTACACGGTCAAATCAACGGCTCCTCAATAGAGCTAGAACTCAGGAAAGCATTCTGAACCCTATCCTGCTCATCTATAAGCCAGGATTCCGAATAACTATCCCAAACCCTATTAGTCCTTTCTAGACTAAGGTTTACAACTCGAGACATGCCATCGGTTCATCAACCAAGGCAAATCGCCAGGTCAAAGGCTTTGTTCACTGTATGAACTAGTCCCAGACCCCTCTGAGGTATTTTAGTCTTTATCTTGATTAGGTGTTCTTGCCTAATCCAAAGCTATCAAACCCCAAATAATTATTCTTTCAATAATTTTCAACTAGTGATAAATTACTATCACAACATCAATATCAAAAATTGAAACAAAGAACAACATAAACAGTTAGAACCACAAAGGTCCAAGCAAATCATAATATCAATAATAAAATTCATTAATGATATAAGAATTATTCGAGCTCTCGTGCCCTAACCCTCCTTGGGTTATCTTAATAAATCTTTATAAAACTGGTCGTAATGCACCTAAGGGCATTAGAGTAATTATCCAACATAGGATACAGTCCTCTCAGCACTTGGGTAAGTCTTTAACCTCTTAAAAGATTTTAATATCACCTTGGCCCGTTAACAACATCCACGTGAATGCGGGCAAGTTTGCATAGGAGTATTTCTGTCATTTGGTTTAAGGCCTTAATGATATCCAATGGGTCTAAAATTCAACTCAAGGGTAATACTGGCCTTCATGGACTCTATGTAATTTTCTTGGCATGTAACGGGGTCATGAACCCCTTAAACCGACCCAGGTTTGCTTAACGGTTTACTATAAACCCTAAGGACAAAAGAGTCAATTATCCACTCACTGAGATTTTTCCTCACTAAGTGGTTTGGCCTATAATTAGTTTACACATTAAACTATCACTGAGAATTTTTCCACTTTTTAGATCAACTCATAGGCCTTTGAACCGGAGCCTCTAAATCAGGTAAGTGATTTTCACACGATAACTTAACTACTAAGGGTAAAAAGGTCATTTCACAATCTCTGGGATTTTTCCCCAAGCTGAAACTAGGTCAGAATAATCCCAAACCTCTCCAGGTCCAATAATAATTTTTAAGGATTTTTTTGATACAATTAACCCCCTGAACCGGACCCGGTTCTGAGAATATAAATTATGTTTTTTTTTTTAAACAGGACCGGACCGGATCGGGTTTGGTCACCCGACCCGGTCCAGGGAGCAGACGACCCACTAGGGTCGTCTTCCCCGCGACCGGCCAGAGGCCGAACGGCCTCTGGCGGCGCCGCTTTTCCCCCCAGGCGTCCCGGCGGGCGAGGCCGAGGCAGGTCGGATCGCCGTCGCCCGGCGAATCCGACGGACTCGGCCTTGCCTCCGTCCGGTGGCTGGCCGGAGACAAAGCGGCCACTTTTTATTTCTTTTATACTGTGCGACAGTGACGCGACGGCAAGCCGCCTCTGCCGGACGGTGGCCTTGCTTGACCGGATCTCCATCGTCCGGCGATTCCGGGAAGCCAAGTCCCTACTCCGGCCGGGCTGCGCCGCGCCGCCACCACAGTGTTCTCTTCTCTGTCTCTTTTTTTTTTTGCAACGATCTGGCGGCCAGCACAGCGGCAGCCGAGTTTGCAGCCGCCAAGGCTTCGCCGGAGCAAGGGGCCGCCGCGGCCAGAGTCAGGGACGCCGAGGCCAGGCCAGGGCCACGGACAAGGCCGTGGCCGCCCTTGCTTACGACCGAACCCAACTGTTCATGCGAACAGTTTGTGCATAAATTACTTTTAATATTATGCTGAGTAAAATAAATTAATGAATTCCCTACAATTTCAACTTGAAATCTCACCTCAACGGTTGAGTTTCTGTCGATCTACCGCTGCCGGAGCTCTGTCAGACCCTCGCCGGAGCTTCGCCTTTCACCGTCTTCTCTCCTTTAATCGGGCAAAGACCCCTATAAAAGCCCTTATTAATTCTATTTATAGGCATGGGATTAGGAGCCCTAATCCCAAGAGAAATTGAGTCCCAAAAACCCAATTTCGGAATGCTAAATAATCGGGCCCTCAAAACGACTTAAACGGCCCTATTGCACGTTTAATTCGGGTAAATGGGTCCTACACGATATATTCAACTTCAGACGGTCGTTTCTCCCTCATCCGGACTCCGATTCGCGCGTTCTTGGTGGCGTTTCGAAGCTCTTTCTGTCTACTTTCCAATAGAATTAGTTTCAGCCCCAAATTATATCTAGAGAGAAAGTTATTTTAATAAGAATGTCAATAGGTCAAACACCATAATTTCTATGTATTAAAATTTCGAAACCCGGGAAAATTAGGGATATTACACCTAAAGAAAAGAAGTCATTGGTGTGAAGTGGATATACAAAACAAAACTCAATCCGGATGGTTTAATTCAAAAGCACAAAGCAAGATTAGTAGCTAAAGGGTATTCTCAACAACCCGGAGTTGATTTTCAAGAGACATATGCACCGGTTGCTAGACTTAAGACAATTAGAGTTCTCATTAGTTTAGCGGCACAAAAAGGTTAGTCCTTATACCAACTTGATGTGAAATCGGCTTTCTTAAATAGTATTTTAGAAGAAGAGGTTTATGTGGAGCAACCTCAAGGCTTTGTAGTGAAAGGTAAACAAGACAAAGTATACAAGTTAAGAAAGACTTTGTATGACTTAAAACAAGCACCCCGATCATGGTATAGAGGGATTCATTCTTATTTCAAAGAAAGAGAATTTGAAAAAATAAAAGTGAGCCAACCCTATATGTGAAGACTCAAGGTAATTCTAATATTCTCATTATTTCTCTTTATGTTGATGACATAGTGTTTACTGGAAGTGATAGTAAAATGATTAAAGATTTCAAAAGAGATATGATAAGCAAATATGAAATGAGTGACTTGGGTTTATTGCATTACTTTTTGGGGTTGGAAATCAATCAAAATGTTGATAGTGTGGCTATTTGTCAAAAGAAGTATGCAAGAACTCTTCTTGAAAAGTTTAAAATGAAAGATTGCAATCCGATTGATACACCATTGGTTGTGAATGAAAAATTTTCAAAAGAATACGGAAGTAAAGAAGTTGATAGTACTCTTTATAAAAGCTTAATTGGAAGCTTATTATACTTGAGGGCTATAAGACCGGACATCACATATGCTTCTAACATATTGGCAAGGTTCATGGCTAAGCCAAGTCAAATTCATTTTGGAGTGGCCAAGAGAGTATTGAGATACATTCAAGGTATTATTGATTATGGAATTTTCTATAAGAAAAATGTCAATGAAAAATTAATTGGATTTTGTGATAGTGATTGGGCTGTAAGTGTTCATTACATGAAGAACACTTCTGGATATGCTTTCTCTCTTGGATCGGGTGTCTTTTCATGGGCTTCAAAGAAGCAAGATAGTTTGCATTATCTTCTGCCAAGGCTTAATATGTTTCCGCCTGAATTGAAACTACTCAAGCAATATGGTTGAGAAGAATCTTAAATGATGTGGGAGAAAAAACAAGACAAAGCTACTTCACTTATGTGTGACAACAAATCGGCAATTGCAATGGCAAAGAACCCTATCTTCCATAGTCGAACAAAGCACATTGCAATTAAGCATCACTTCATTAGAGAAGCAATTGAAGATGAAGAAATAGAGCTCAAGTTTTGTAAGACACAAGATCAAGTAGTGGATATTTTCACTAAAGCACTTCCAAGAGATAAGTTTATTTATTTTAGAAAAATGTTAGGTGTTCAAATATGTCTTTAAAGGGGAGTGTTAAAATGTAATGACTTATGAGGGCATTTTGGGTACTCTACTCTCTAGGGTAATGCTCTAATATGTAAGGCTCGTTGGGCACAAAAAAGATACTCTATTTTTTCAACAAAACATCCCCCTCCTCTTCTCCATAAAAGAAGTTTATTGTCTTCTATGAAAAATTGCAACTTTCTTATGAAAATCTATTTTGCTTCATTCTTAAATTATGCATAGCCTTGTATCTCAAGCCAACACCAGGAAGACAGTGATATGTTCTTTGCTGCACTTCCACTGCTAAAGCAGCCTTTCCATGACCTTGTCGAAGAGCTTCTGCCAGACTGCATTCTCTCTGACATGTTCTTGCCGTGGACAGCCAACGTCGCCCACAGCTTTGGCATCCCCTGCCTGGTATTCAATGGAATAAACTATTTCTCTATTTGTGTCTACAACTGTATTGATAAATTCAAGCCACAGAAGAATATGGAGTCACACACAGAGCCCTTCCTTGTCCAAGGCCTTCCTAACCCCGTCGTCCTAACAAAAGGCCATGTACTTCTTGTGAACTCAGTCACCGTGCTCAAGTTATTGGAGAAAATTAATGAAGTGGATAGCAATACCTATGGGATGGTTATTAACAACTTTGTGGTGCTGGAACCTGCCTATCTTGAGCACTTAACTAAGGTGTCAGGAAAGAAGTCACGGCACGTTGGCCCTTTGTCTCTCTACACAAAGGAGACGCAGGGAATATGAGTGGAAGAGGGAAGAAGTCTTCCATCAGCCTTGAAGAGTGCCTGGGCTGGCTAAATAAGAAGGAAACAAGTTCAATCTTGCACGTTTGCATTGGGACCTTCTGCAAGCTTTCCACTTCATAGCAAGTTGAAATAGCAACAGCTCTTGAAATCAGAGAAATTTTTCAATGTACATCGCACACCGTGTTAGCCATGTATTTCACCATTTACAAAACAACTCATCAACATAGTTGTAGGACATGAGGACAGCAAGCGGTTATAAATGTTAATGGGTCGTGCCTTGAATGGTGAAATACATGGCCAATAGGGTGTGTAACTCACACTGAAGAATTCTCATAACACGTGCATGTCACGTCCCCAAAATCATGCAGGCATGGTCCCACATGGCATGTGTTGGTCATGCTAGCTGGTGCCACTAATGCTAGCCATGCATCAGCCTGCATTAGCCACCCATTTTTATAATTTTTGTATTATATTTTCATTTCAAACTTTCAAAATGCGATATCTTTTTAACCATAAGTCTTCTTCACATGCTATTGGTACCGATGGACTCATATTGATGAGCCCTTCAAAACAATACTATTCATAGGTAGGTTATCCTATATTTTTCTAGTGGGTCCCGCCCATGGAGCACATTTTTCGAGGCTTGGCTTATGAGTCCGATATCTGATTTGAGTAGTTCAAGGTATGTTATGCTCGTCTTTCGAAACTCTATAACAATCTTATAAAAACTTATCACATAACAATTTTTCAATAATTAAAAATTGTTAAAAACTTTAACATTAGCTTTATTAGGGGCTAAAAACTTACCGAAAATTCAGGGTCGTTACAGCCAACCCCGCTCAACCTCCTCCCCCTCCTCTACCCTAAAAATGGCCACCTTCCCCTCTACTCCTCTGTGTTTTTCCACCCAACAAGCCACCAATACGTTCTGCCCTCTCCTATTTTGCCCTTTTTAGCATGTGTTGGCCATTGGAGGGCCGCCATTGTTTGTTGTCATCCTCCATCGAACCCAGTTCGGCCAAGTAGCTAGGGTATGGCAGAGCCAACCAAAGCTGCTGACACCCCCTCGCTGCTCCTCTTCTTTGATTTGTTCCCCTGCTTCTATGTTTTTCATTGGCTAGAAGCTTCTGGGTGCATCTCTAGCCATTGACGATGGCCATCCTGCCTCCAGTCGGCTCCGTCATGGCCCCGCTAAGGCGGAAACCACCATTACTAGTACTTTTCCACCTATCCTGGCTCTGTTTCTGTCCTCCAATCCGTGCCAAGTCCCTTGGTCTCTCCCATTTTTGTTTTGATGAACTCTATTGGCTAGCTAGCCTCTAGCTCGCTGTCATGGGCTTCACCTTGGACGACAATGACGGTAGTGCCATCCCAGCCCAACCCTGCTGCCTCTTGGCCCCTTAGGACTCTGGGTAATCACCGTCTAGCCCATCTTCCCCTCGAGTGGCCCCCTTTGGTAGCGTGTGCAAGTGGCCGAGCTTGCGATTTAGGGTAGGCATCATTTTTGTGCCACTTGACTATCAAATGGCTCTGCCACTGAGTAGGATTGACCCTCAAAGCCCACTTCCACCTCTCCTATATAAATTAATGTCATTGAGTGCTGTCCATGGCCAATTTTAGTGTCTTGTGGCAAGTCAAGTGTAAGGTCCCTAATTTTTTGAGATTTTTTTGGTCATTTTCTGTGGAAAAATATGATGCTTTGGCGTATTTGGTCACAACCCGTATAGTCAGGTGTGAGTCCAATTGTAGGCCATGGACCTGGATGCGCGTTCTAGTGCAAAAAATTGAAAGAAAACAGAACTGCAGAGGATATGTTGGAAAAAGAAAAAAAAGAAAGAAAAAGGAAAGGATAGGGCTCGGGTTCGGCCGAGCCCAATCCGGAATCCTCTGGAAGAGAGCCGCCCCCCCCTTCGGTTTCCTTGCCCCAGCCACCGGCAGCCGCCGGTGGGCAGCAAGGCCCCCGCTGCTAGCTCCACCTCAAAGGTGCTACGATGGTGGACCTCCGCCCCGACCCCCATGGGCGCTCCGCCCTCCGCCGGTATTTTTTCCCTGGTCTCTCTTTGCGCTCTCTATTTTGGTTGTTTCGCCGCCGTCGTGGGCCGGCACGGCCCCACCGACCGGCCGGCCACGGCGGGAGGCCACCCCTCCCAGCCCAGTGGGCCTCCGTTTTGCTACCCCGTCCTCATTCCCCTTCACCCCTGTTTTCTGCCGCCTTACTGTTTTGATTAAACAGTGACCGGCGGTGGCAAGCCACCACCAACCGGAACTTTGTCTAGCCCTACCTTGGTCCGGCGAAGGTGGTGAACCACCCCTCCCTGCGGTTCAGCCTCAGCACTCCCTGTTTCCTCCGGCCATACCCACTTTCTCCTTGTCTCTGTCTGTGATGGATTTTGGGGTTGCACCGGCGAGCACCAGCGCTCAGCTTGCCTTTTGCCGACCAGCCTTGGGCTGACAATGGTAGGACCACCCCAGCCAGCTCCATCGCCTCCATGGCCGCTCCACCCTTATTGGTTTTCCCCGGCTTGTCCCTCATCTCCCCTATTTTGCCCGTGTTTGTCTGAGTTCACTGGCTGGCACCATTAGCCGGACATCGGACTTGACCCACTAGACCTTTGTTCGGCTTCTCTCTTGTCGGGCAACGATGGTGGATGTTTCCACCCAGCCCGGTTTAGCCTTCGTCCCCTCCGTTCCGCTGGAACGAGATTTCTCGCCTGCTGGTTGATGTGCTAGTCCACTGAAAATTGAGCCTTTGCTCCTCACTGTGCTAATTGTCTGGCGTGTGGCTGTTGACTTTGGCCGTCACCTCTGGCCGGAGATAGTTCCTCCTGGCCGCTAGGGTGACGATGGAGTCAGCTAGAGCCGCCAGTAACCCCTGCTCCTTCGTGCCCAAGAGTTTTCCACCCGTTTTGGGCCATTGAGTGTCGTTGGATGACGAATGCCCTCTGACCACTTTAGTGTGGCGGGTCTCAGCCTGGAGATGCTAGCCGCCCTAGTGCGGCACCGCCCCTCTCGTTCGACATGAGCCACGCGTCCCCTCTGTCGGTTGTGTTTGACCACATGATTCAGAGAGTTACCATCCTACCTTCACCGGACACCGTATGGCCTCTAGTCGGCCTACCTCAACACGACAATGGCAAAGGCCATCTTTGTTGGTCACCACCCTTGGTATGGCCCTACCGCCCTTCCGAGTTTTGGGCCGACACTGTCAAGCCCTCTCTCCCCTCCCTTTGGCCGCGTGTGCAAGTAGCCGCGCATGTAGGTTAGGGTATTGGTGCCGCTTTGGCACCGCCCGACCGTCAGATGGCTCTGCCATCATCTGGAGTTGACATTGGAGTCCTCCACCACCTCTCCTCCATCCTTAAGTGTTGCTCCACGCCCTCCGCCCATATGTGGGCCCTTGTAAACGCGAAATCGACGCCGTTGGGTGCTGTCCACAGCCGATTTCGACGTTTTGTGATCACTTGGGTATTGTTCAACTATCGATCAAATTTTAGTGAGTACACTCTGCCTTTAGGTCGCACCTGCCACTCATTGGCACGATCTTTCTCCCGGCCGCCTCTAGTGTGCTGTTGTGGATCGCAGATTTATCACATTAAATTTGACATCCCTTTTGGCCGTGTGTAGTTCCGGCACTTCCTAAACCCTCAGGACAGCAGCTCCCTCATCCAGGCAACGGTTTTGGCCACCAACTCCACTACCGATGCCGCCACCGTCGTGTGCTCGCCATCGAACGTCATGATTACGAGGTATGGGAGCTTTGAACTCGTAATTTCATGATAGCATGTTTTGAATGAGTAGCAACATGCTAGGATTGTATGATTCCATGCTTTGGATGTTAAGTAACGATCCGATTGCATGATGTACATGTAAGCATGATTATATGGTATGTTGAAATGTAAGTATGTTGGATGTAAGTATGTGCTAGTGATGATTAGCGTGTTTGTTGGTATGTTTCGTATGTTGATTGAGTATGTGCTGGTGATGGCTAGCGTGTATGTTGACGTATATATGCATGTGCTAGTGATGGCTAGCGTGCATGTTTGGAGTATGTATGGATTATGCATGTGCTAGTGATGGCTAGCGGGCATGTTTGAAGTATGTTTGGATTATGCATGTGCTAGTGATGGCTAGCGTGCATGTTTGGAGTATGTATGGATTATGCATGTGCTAGTGATGGCTAGTGTGTATGTTTGACATATGTATGCATGTGCTAGTGATGTCTAGCGTGTATGTTTGAAGTATGTATAAATATGTATGTATACACTAGTGATGACTAGTGAGCATGTTTGTAAGCTGTGTATGTATGACCGTATGTGTATGTTATACGTACGTGTGATAGACATACGTATGTATGTGGCTATTTGCCTATGCTATGTGTAAGTGTATGTGGGCAGAGTATGGGCGATGGACAGTAAGAGGTGATAGAGGCTTTGTCTAGATTTGGATATTGATGTGTAAGCGTATGACAAATGACAGAGGATATGGGTATCATGGGTGAGGTTTGTCAGAGAGTAAGAGTGTTTATAATTGTACAAGCATAACGTACAAATTATGAAGTGAAAAATAAGTATAATAAGTGAGATATAAGTAAGAGGGAGACAAGTGGGTTGACTCTGAGGAGCTTCATTTGATGATGTCAGTGTAAGATGTTTTGGCCATAAGATAGATGGCGGAGATTGTAAGACCGTAAGGATTTTGATGTACGATGAGTTTTGTCCATGATGTGGACGGGTAAGTGAAGTCTGCTGCCTTGACGAACTAGGGTTTCGATCGGGCTCAGCTTTGGTTTGATCAGTCGAGGACTGTGAGTTTGTGTGGCATAATTGTACTGCATAATGTACTTAATTCAAACTTGAATTATAAGCACAACTAATGATAGCGTTGTGAGTTTGAGACCTGAGGGTTTGACGGATTAAGTTCCGTGTATGTGCTAGCCAATAACGAGTCGGCTGAACATTTCTCATGTCTTGCCATGGTGTTTATCCAACAGGATATTGTCTGTGTGCTGTAGAGAGCACCAGACGTCTGATGCTCTATTGAGAGCGACTTATGTTTCTGATTTGGTCGGCATGCTATATAAGCCCAGACGTTTGATGCTTTGTTGAGAGCGATGTACGTTTCTGACTTTGGTCTATGTGCTGTATAAGCCCAGATATTTGATGCTCTGTTGAGAGCGATGTACGTTTCTGATTTTGGTCTGTGTGCTGTATAAGCCCAGACGTTTGATGCTCTGTTGAGAGCGTTGTATGATTCCGCCCAAGAGTGGCACTGTATGTTTCTGCCCAAGTGCACTGTATGTTTTCTGCCCAAGAGTGGCAATGGCACTATAAGACCAATTATGGTGGGCAACTATATGACCCCTTATGTGTGGATGTTTATGTTTGCGCGCTCAGGTAAGTAGTATCATGGATCTACTCTTACCTGTTTGATCTAGTGCCCCATGAGCATTGGTGTGCCTTACCTTCAGAAAAGTCCATGACATCTAGTCACTCCCTGAAGGTTAAGGTGTTGCCCTAGTGACATTCTTTTCCATTTCGACGTTGGAGCTTATTAGTTGTAATGAGCTTCAGTGGTCATTGATATGTGTACGATTATGAGTATGAACACGACTGTAAGAGTATGTGTATGAGTACGACTGTAAGCGTATGAGTATGAGCACGACTGTAAGAGTATGTGTATAAGCACAATTGTAGGAGTATGTGTATGAGTACGATTGTGAGAGTATGATTTTGAGTAAGACTGTACGAGTAAGGTCATACAAGTATGATTGTACGAGTAAGGTCGTACAAGTATGTGTAAGCTATATGAGTAAGCATATGATTGTACGAGTAAGGTTGTACAAGTATGCGTATGTTGTATGAGTATGCGTACAATGGTACGAGGAAGTTTGTATGACCCTGAATAAGGGTGTTTGTGTAAGTTTGAAGTTTAATTTGATGGCATAATTTTGGCATGATGGTGTATTTGGTATGACTTTGGCACGATGGTGCATTTGGTATGATTTTGGCATGATGGTGCATTTGGTATGACTTTGGCACGATGGTGCATTTGGTATGATTGTATGCGTATGAGCATGATATTGATATGTCTTTCTACTTCATGTTTGAGTTGCATGAACGCATGTATTATGAAATTTGTGAGTTCACTGTTTTGGTTTCCCCTACTAGGTATTTTCCTACTGAGTATGAAAATACTCATCACCCTACTTTTTAGCCCCGTTGTACGGGAGGTTTTGCAGGTTGTGCGGAGAGCTCCTGGAGATGGATGTTCATTTCAGCGGTGGACTGATTCCCGTTGACTCAGGTATATGCTTCACTCACTGCGAGTTTATTTGTGCCATGATCTCTTGTATTGGGTGAGACAAGACGTTAAGATGTTAATATTTTGGACTTTCGGTTGGATTAGACTGTGGACTGTTATGGGACTTGTACTCAGGGATGCCTGAGAGAGATTTGTATTTAAAGTCTATGATTGTAATGACCTGGTTTTTTTTTCCGCGGTTTCTACTTGTTTTGTGGAAAATAAATCAAGTTGCCCCTTATATTTAATTTGCATTTGTTCCGTATATGTATGTGTACATGTGTTACGTTTGGAGCTTGAGTAAGTGGAGAGGTTTGCTTGTAAATTAAACCTTTGGCGTGAAGAGAAGGTTTTGACGCGCAAAAAGGGGTTTTGCACCTAAAATACGTTTTGGCACGTAAGTCGAGGCTTTGGTGCATAAAATAAAGCTTCGCCGTGCGAAGGGAAGCTTCGGTGTGAAAAGGGTGGGCCCGAGGTGTATTAGCTTTTGGGCGTGTTAGAGGCGGCGTGGCACGTGTACGGGAGCGGCAACGTGTAAAACAGGGAGGCTGTTGTGAAAAATATTGAAAAGCTTATATGGATTAAATTAAAACCTTATAAAGGAATAGTGGATCGTGGCTTTCCAGCCACGACCACTATTCATTCCAGAACTCCAGTAAGATTTTCAGTCCGGGAAGAAAAAACGAGGGCTTTTTCGGACCCTCCGTCGCGCCTCCTCCTTGGTCGGAATCCGCTGTTTCTTGCCGGATCTCGCTTCACCCGGCCGCCACGAGTCTGGTGGTACCGACTAGAGCTTCCGCCGTCACCTCCTTGCTCCTCCTCGCACTACCGGATTTTGGCTCGGTTTTCACTCTTTTGGCCGTTGGAGCGTCGGGGCTTCGTTTGGTGACCGTCGTGCGCCGTTTCTGGCCGGCCACCACCTCTCCACCCCTCCTCCAGTCAGAGGCTTCCTTCCCACGCCCTTCTTTCTCCTCTCCGACCTTCCTCCCATCCACCGTCCCCTGTTTTTCACCCAAAAGCTCACACCGGGAAGCAAGAACCTTGCTGTCCAGCAGTCGTGTGGCCTTGCCGGAGGCCGTGGCTGGCCACCCTCGCCTTGTTTCTCCTCCTCCTCACCTCTCTACCTTAGATCACGCCCCTCCAGCCCTTGTATGTGGGTTTTGGCCTCCGGAACCACGATTGTCGACCTCTACCCGGTACGATTTGGGCTTCCAGCGATTCGCCACGACGCCCGGTGATTGACGGTGGAGCTAGACACCACACAGAATTTGGATTTGCATAGCAGCCCTTTTGGGCGCAGTGTCCACCCCCGACCACCTCTTGTACACGTCAACGGGAGGCACGGAGATTGACGGGTGTTGAATCGGGACCGGACCAGTTCATCGTGTAAACCCCGGCAAGCTTGCGGCACTTTCGCACCCAAGGGCAGCTCGTTTTATAGAAAGCGACGCTTGGGTTCGCCGAAGTTGCCACTGACGTCGCTACAGTTGTGCGCCCCGACAACACCGTACGCCCGGAAAGCGAGGTAGGGGGCTTTGAATTTGTAATTCTATCGTAGCGTGCTTAGTATGTTAGAATGCATGCTAGGGCCAATTTAATTACATGCTTCATAACGCGTAATGCTATGGATATCGCATGTAATGGTGTGATATTAGCTTATGCTAATGCTAATTAAATGACATGTTATTGGCTTGACAAATGATGGATGTATAGGTTTACGGGGTAATTATTTGCATGCTAGTAGGATAATTTATCTGCATACATATGCAATGGTTTATGCATATAATGGATGTGCTATAATCGTAAGTAGGGTTTGGTTAGATGTGTGTGGATGGACAAATACATACGGAATGATGAATGTTTATATCGATGGTATCGATATGTATACGCTTGATGGGCTGAGATTAGTTTGGATTGGATCAGGCTTTGATGCCATGAGCGGAAAGCTTCAGGGTTCTCGGGGAAAACAGACGTAGTTTTGAGTTCATCGAGAGACTTTATGATAGTATGATTTCAGAGGAAAATTACTCGAGCATAACATATTTAATTCAAACTGGAATGTTAAGTAAAAACTAAAATGTTAACCTTATGAGTTTGAGACTTTAGTAGTTTGACGGATTAAGTTCCGTGGTTGAGCTAGCCGGTGATTAATCGGCTAAGCATTTCTCCTGTCTAGCCATGGTGTGTATCCTGCGGGAGTTGGTCTGTGTGCTGTAATTAAGCCCAGACGGTTGATGCTCTATTGAGAGCACCGTATGATTCTGCCCAAGAGTGGCATTGGCACTATAAGACCCTAAAGTATGGGCAATTGTATGACCCTAATGTGTGGCCGTTTATGTTTGCGCGCTCAGGTAAGTAGTATCATGGAACTACTCTTACCTGTTTGATCCTGTGCCCCATGAGCATAGGTGTACCTTACCTTCGGAAAAGTCCATGGCGTCTAGTACTCTCCGGAGGTTAAGGTGACGCCCCAGTGGCATTCCTTTCCGTCGACGTTGGAGCTTATTAGTTTGATAATGAGCTCTAGGTGTCGATCGTAAGTGTATGTGTTGAGTATGACTGTAAGATCAGGACTGTAAGTGTAAGAGTTAAGTAAGACAGTAAGTGTAGGTATATGCGTAGGATTGTGTGGAAAGATGGAATGAACATGAGTTCGTGATATGTGTGTGGTTGTGAGCATCATATTTTGAGAGACTTTGATTGCCATGTTTTGTTGCTTCATGTTATGCTTCATGAAGGCAACTACGTTTAGGCTTACAAGTTCATTGTTAGAAATCCCCTACTGGGTATTTTCTACTGAGTATGAAAATACTCACTTTCCCTCTACTGAATTTCAGATCCTCCAGTGACTTCTGCGGGTCCCAGCACGAGAGCTTCGTAGGCGGGACTTAGTTTTGGAGGAGAGGACAGACTTGCGGACTTCAGGTCGATTTTTGACTGTTCAGTTTCTTTTGTTTAGTTATGCCACGATCTGATGCAAATTTTGAGTATACATGTATTGGGCGAGTTGAGAGCTTATGCATGTATTATTTTGGACTTGTATATGGACTGTTTATATTGGGACTGTTATCGGACTTGTACTCGGCTATGCCTGGGAGATGTGTATTTAAGCCCATGGCCATGGCACTCGTGTTTTTATGTGTGTTTGTTTGATCTCACACCCGGGTGTTTAGTCGGTATGTTTTGATGATTTAAAAGAAAGTTTAAGGTTGTGTGATTTTAAATTGATGATGTGAGAAATATAAAATGTTTTCACAGGTTTCGATTTTCGTCAATTTTCACAAAATACAGCCGTTATATTGCAAAAAATTTTCATAAAATTTACTGGAAAATGGTTTGAAAAACCCGGGCTGTGACAATGATCATAGCAATTTAGTCGTACGTGTGTTTTCAAGTAGCGCCTGATGATATTTGCTTTGGTCGTATGATGTTTGACCGTATGATGAAAACATTTAGATGGAAAATGGATGTTTAGTGTTTTAAATTATAAACTGTTTTATCAGGTTTTGATTTCGTCATTTTTCCTTAGATTTACAGACGTTATATTGTAAAAATTTTCCGTGAATTTTAAGGAAAATGTGTAAAAAATCTCAGGCGTTACATCAAGTACTTCTCAGCCGTCGACCAACCTTTAGTTAGCCCACCCTTGACTTTCGGTCACACTTGCCACTTATTGTTGGCACACAAACTTATGTTACCCCTAGTGCACTGCCGTAGATCGTGAATTTTTCCGCATAGACTTGTGTTACCCAGTTTTTCCATGATTACTTCCAACACTCTATAAACCTTATACGCTTGTGTGATAGATATGTGTATGTGTGTACGGGTAGATGTATGTGCAATGTACGGTAAGAGGTGACTGAGGGTTTGGTTTAGATTTGTTGTGGATTTGTAACCATATGATGGAAGACAGAAGATATAAGTTTGACGGGTAAAGATTGGAATGGATTGGAGCCTATGTTAGGGGTTTAGTAAGTAAGCAGATTTAAGGTTTGATGTTTTATGGGGGATTGTTTGATAGTAAGAGTGCACAACATAATTGTGCAAGCATAACATAGATATTATGAAGTGAAAAGTAATAACAATAAGTGATGTATTAGTAAGAGGTTCATAATAGGAATGAGATTTGAGAGGCTTAATTTGAGGATTTTGAGTAAGATGATTTGGTCATAAGGTAGATGGCAGAGATAGTATGAATATGTTTATGGTGAGTTATGAATATGAGATGGATGATTAAGTGAAGTATGTTACTTAATGAATGTTTCAGAACGGGCTTAGCTTCAAATTGATTAGTAGAAGATTGTAAGAATGAAAGTTAGTGGCATAATTGTACTCGCATAAATTACTTAATTTAAACTTGAATTATAAACAAAGCTAATATGGTAACATTGTAAGTTTGAGACCTAAGGGTTTCGACAAATTAAGTTTTGTATTTAAGCTAGCCAATAATGAGTCGACCAAGCATTTCTTATGTCTTATCATGGTATTTATCCTATGTGATATTGTTTGTGTACTATATTTAAGCCCAGATGTCTAATGCTTTGTTGAGAGTGTTGTATATTTTTAAATTTTTTCTGTGCGCTATAATAAGCTCATATGTTCACTTTATTGACAACATTTTATATTTCTACCCTTAGTCGGCACTGTATGGCACTGTATGATTCTGCCAAGAGTGGCACTATATGATTCTCGCCCTTAGTTGTCATTGTATGGCCCCTAGAGTGTGAGCGTTTGCATACTCAAGTAAGTAGTATCATGGATTTGCTCTTACTTATTTGATCATGTGCCCCATGAGCATAAGTGTGTCTTACCTTCAAAAAAGTCTATGACATCTAATCACTCCCCAGAGGTTAAGGTGATGCCCAAGTGGCATTCATGTTCATTTCAATGATGAAGCTTATTAATTGTAATGAACTTTTGTGGTTAAAAGTATGTGTACGACTATATGAGTGAGTAAATAAGTGTCTGAGTAAGTTTGTAAGATTATGAGCAAGACTATAAGAGTAAGCATATGAGCAATATTGTAAGTGTATATTTCAGAGCAAGACTGTAAGAGTAAGTATATGAGCAATATTGTAAGTGTATATATTTCAGAGCAAGACTATAAGAGTAAGAATTTGAGTAAGATGATATGAGTATGTTCGTAAGAATGTTCTGAGTAAGATTGTAAGTGTAAGAGAGATAATATGGAATATGTTGTGCATGATTGTTATATCTGATGCGTGTATATGTTTTTATGCTTCATGTTTGAGTTGCATGAATGCATCTAAGTATAGACTTACAGAGTTCACTATTTTAGATTTCTCCTACTAAGTATTTTCCTATTGAGTATAAAAATACTAATTTTTTATTTTTTATCCCCCATGTTTGTGAGGCTTTTGTAAGTTTGTGATGGAGAGTTCCTAGAGATGGATGTTAGTTTCTGTGGTGGATTGATTTCCATTGACTTAGGTATACCCTTGGCTCTCTGCAAGTCTTTATTATTTTTTTCACAATCATTATATATTGGGTGAGATGAAAATTAAGGTATTTATACTGTCTAGACTTGTATTTTGGATCATACAATGAACTTTTTATAAGACCTGTACTCAGGGATGTCTCAGAGATATTTGTATTTAATGCCCATGATCATGATAATTTATTTCATACATTTATTTTTTAGTAGTGCCTGATAATGTTTGATTTGATCGTACATTGTTTGATTGAAAAGAAAATTTTGTATGGAAAAAATTGATGTTTGATGTTTTAAATTATAAATTTTTTTCACAAGTTTCATATTTCATCTTTTTTTCCTGATTTACAGATGTTATATTGTAAAAAAAATTGTAAATTTTTAAGAAAATATGTTGAAAATCTTGGGCGTTACTAGAAGCTTACTTATCTTGACCCAAGAAAAGGAGAGGCTCCAACCACCATGACCATGATCGCAAGAGAGCAGGGTAAGTAGTTAAATTTCTAAATTAATATTCAAATTAACCGGATTTTAAAAGATTATTCTTGGGCTTTGCCCACAACTCTTTCAAAAAGCAATCCTAAATGACACCTTTTAATTTGAAAAGAGATATTATGTGCTATTTTGAAAAGATATTATGTCTTTTGAATAGAGTTTCTTTTTATGTTTTGGGTCTTCATACTCTATGGATAGTTATTTAGTACAAAGCCTAAAAGCTATCAATTCACTAGGTCATTATTTGGTATAAAGGCCAAAAGTTATTGATTATAGATGTGTGCCACACTTGGCTCTGGCGCATACATGATTTGAAATATCATAGAAAAGTCTCTTCTCTTTTAGCTTATATTGCCCTATGATTACAAGAGTAAGCTATTAAGTATCACAACTATATGAAATAATGATTTATTGAATTCTATTAATGAATGATTTATTGATTATATGAATGAAAGATTTATCTGATTTTGTGAATGAATGATTTATCAAATTATACAAATTTGATATTTATCTTATTACAAGAATGATCTCTCTAATTATATTAGTCATTAAGTAGAACTACGTTTAGATCCAATCTTATTAAAATAACATTAAAGATGTTATCCAATAAGTATATAGGTAACTTGCATTACAACAATGTTGGCCTAATCTAATTAATAATAAATTATTATTTTATTCTAATTAGAGTGTGCAATAATAGTGTTGAGGTGCTAGAAGATTATTACAGCTCTCATAGACAAATGGGGATCCTAGTGGAATAAAAGAAAAAACATTGTTGCTGTATTTTTGAACCCCAGGTCGATTTCACTCTTTAATTTGAGGCACCGGAGGGCCCGAGCATTACACAAGACCAATTGAAATTCCCCCCCCCCCCCGCGCCCCCCCATTTTACATGCACTGCAAGTATTCATATGAAGGAGCACAATGCATTAGGCCGAAAATTTTATTCCGTAGCATATGCATATAATGTTGCTTTTGCATGTATAATATGCACCTCTAACAATAGTAGCATGGATCTTATGATTTTGTATTAATAGTAAAATTAATTCTATTTTTTCCTTTATAGTATTAACCTCTCGTATCTCTTCTATCATCTTTCCTATTAATAGTAGAATTGATTTTACCATTTATGCCTTAACATTATTCACCTTTAATAATAATAAAATTGAGTATATAGTTTTTGAGTAAACTGGATTTTACTTATTTTTGTTTGTATAACATTTACCTATAACAATAATAGTATCCATTATATGATTTTGTATCAATATAAAAATTGATAAACTTCTCCTTCTCAACTCTTCCTCCTCCACGGTCGCCTCCTCCTCCTTTTCTACGATATAGGGTTTTCCTAACTCTTCTAATAATTGAATTAATGATAAGAGCATATTGCTTACTAAATTGTTTACTACTCCTTCTATCCGACATAATAGTCCTATTTGGTTTTTCAAAATGAATTAAAATATGAGACTATTAATATGGGACAACTAGAATATATGGTTGTGTGGACCTAGAAATTGAAATATAGGCTATGCAGGAATACCGTGACATCAACCTAGGTATATTAAGTTTCCCTAATCTTTGATAAAATTGTGTTTAACAATTAAATTTATAATAAATACCTTGTACATTGATAAATATCATATTTCTAGCAACATTATTGGCTACAACAACTCCCTTTTTACTTTTAAAACTATTACATGTTCATTTCAAGACCCATAACTTGTGTTTCACATTTATATTAGTATTATTCCTCCATGTTCATTGGATATTATGTGGAAACTTAAAATGATACACCCTCCGTTTGATATTAATAACTACATTTTAAAAAATAGTGATTTTTATTAAAACTATTACATGTTCATTTCAAGACCCATAACTTGTGTTTCACATTTATATTAGTATTATTCCTCCATGTTCATTGGATATTATGTGGAAACTTAAAATGATATGTCCTCCGTTTGATATCAATAGCTACATTTTAAAAAATAGTAATTTTTATTAAATAGTAAAATCTATACATGAAAAGAGAGAAAATAAGCTTACGATATTTTTATTTGAGTATTAAACTATTTAAATTGAATAAAAGGAAGCTATTAATATGGAACAATTTTTTTGCTAAATAAAACTATTAATCTAAGATAAAGAGAGTACTCTATTATTAAACTGGGCACGTAGGTAAAAATAGTTTCATTTGATATGTGGGCACATGGGCTTTGATGGAAAGCCTCCTAAGCCCAACTAGCGCGTCACGTTTTCCAGTAAAAGCTTGGCCATGGGCCATACTGTAGGAGACCATTGTTGAAATAGTCAGTCCGCCAAGTAAGAAGTATTCGTTGTGGTGTAACTCAGGTGAATGGCTTGATTTTACGTTTTTTGGAACATGATTGTACAATGGATTTCCATAGAATAACTCTCCTCCTGAGCCCAGCTATAATTTATAGAAGTTTTTTTAATATTCCCATCTATCATAAGAAATGCCTAGGATGACACTGTACACATTAGCAATAATATCAAAACTAATATGCATCTCATAGATGAACGGTCCCTAGGCTTTCCTTACGCTTACGCTGGGCTCATAAATAAGTGAAGAGCATTAAAAACTCTTTCCAACCAGTCAGTTTTCTTTCTCTTTCACCAATTCACACAGCTAAAATTATCTCGAAGGGAATTGTCATCACAGGTCTGGGCTAGAAGTTATTCGATAAGACACACGATCAGAAGCTGCATTTGGTACCTTTGTGCACCAAGGAGAACTTACCGGAAAAGCTAGTGACCTACCACCCACCATATTCAGCACACATCAACTTTGAGGCCGGCCAGTGGACCACTCTTGGCATCTAAGCCACATGCAAATGGCCCCAAGGGCACATGAACATGAAGAACACTTTCAAGTAGGAACCAAGGCACAAGACATAAAGAGAGCTCTGCTAGCTAGCTTTTGATCAAGAGATAAGATCAGAGAGACAAAAGAAGGAAAAAGGTTGAAGCCACCCCACCACCCCAGTGATGATAACTCCACTGCAGCTTACATGGGTCGCCCCTCACTCTGTACACATTTGCAGCTTAGGACAGTGATGGTTTGGAGCTTGGCACCAAGTTCACCAATTTTACAGAAATGGGATGCTTGAACCAGGTTGGGTCGACAAGTGGACCCGGATTGGAGGAGAAGCGTGAGGAGGACAACTCCACCCGCCTTCCACGTTGCCTTTTGTCTTAAGATAAGCCGGGTCGACGGTGACAGAAAGCGAGAGAGGCGTAAGACCAAAGCCGGCCTGGTCCGGATTTTCGTTAAGGATTTGACAAGGCAAGCAGACTTTCTTGGCATAAAAGGGTGTGATTAGGTGGTAATTTCTAACCACTTTTGGTAATGTTATATTTTTTTTTTACGAATTAAAAGTAAAAATAAATAAATAAAAGTAAGCTTTATCCGGTCTAAGTGAAAGTCATTCATTTTAGGTCACATAATGTCTTAGGGTTTTGGAGTGAATTAGAACTAGACACGTCTTAGCTAAGACAATTTTTATCAAATGATATAATATATTGAATCAGTTCTACTTCTACCACTACTCATGATAACGAGGGAAGCCTGCCTTGTCTATGCTCTCCGTTTATCATGAGCCTAACATAAAGAATGTCTATCATTGGTGAGATCAATGTCACACATACTATCGCTAACGTGTAGTGTGTGTATTGTTGATCTCATAAATGAACACTGAGGCTAACATGTGCTGCCTTGTGCGCCTTCAAACTTAAATATCGATGACCCTTAAGTGTTCCTCACACTAGGCTCATAGTAAGTGAGAAGGAATGCTTTTGATAATGAGTCATTTCTATCTTTGATACTTAATTCAAATTCAAATATCAAATTTTGTTGTAGCAACATTTTTTTCATCAATTAGAAATATTTCACCCTTTTGTTAATTATAATAAATAAAAATTACATTATAACATAGAGAAAACACCAATGCATGGTAGCATATAGTAGTTTCTTCGTGCCCCAAAGTTGTGTGGATCAAAGACATTGACAAAGCACGAGGGCTGGGGAGGACTAGTAGGTAAGCTTGCAAGCCGATTGATTGATGAGCGTGAAAGGAAATATTCCTTATTTTGAAGGTTTCCTTACACACACAAACACATTCTTTGATCTTTGTATAGAATAACACTACAAATCAAATGAATTATTGGTACATATTCATTCATTAAACTGCAAACAATAATATAGAGAACCTTAATTGGCAAACTAATTTTCAATTCAAAAGATACTAAAAAAAATTATTTCTTAGACCTTCTAATTACTTACTTGCCATCGCATGGGCTTAACACCCATGAGAGTACCCGTTGCCTTCTTGTCATGCCCCGCATAGTGAGAAGGAGGCGACAAACATGCCAAAGGGCGAAGGCACCTACAACACATGCATACATATATATAAATAAATGCTTTACATACTACTTTATAGTATTTTAATTAATTAAAATTTTAATTAAAAATTTAGACAAACCCTTGGGTTCATGGTTGGGACTTAGAAAGGGTTGAAGAAATATTGAAGAAAAAGAGGGGCATTTTATGAGAAAGGGCAATAATAATCAAGTATTTCCCCAAGCAAAAAAGGGCCACCGCCAGGACAAAAGAGAAAAAGACTGTGGCAGCCAAGGCCTGAGACAGAGCAAGCAGCAGCAGCAGCAGCAGCCAGCAGGCAAGCTCTGTGTCTCCTCCGCTCCCACACCCTTATACAAAAATACTATTATAATAAAAACGCGTTTATTTTCCCCCTTCAAAAAATATTTAGAGCTTCAACGCTCCATAAAGAAAAGGCGACGTTCTTAGAGTTTTGACGTACAATTAACGTCACTTCAGCATTTACAAGAAATTCGTAAAGCCGGTTTCTTCAACAACTGGTTGTTCTTCTCATTTTTCAAAGCAGAGAAACGCGAGGTCTTAAGTCCTGTCTATTTATCTGTGACGAAGAAGCCTCTCTTTTTTCTATCATATTCTCTCTCGGTCTCGTCTCTGAAGAAGTGAGTTTTTGTCTTTCTGGGTTGTATTTCAAACAGGAAAAAAAGGGATTCTTAGATTCGGTTTCTTGGGTGGATCTATTCTGAGAAGGGAAAGATTGAGTTGGGTTGTTTGTAATTAAACAACGCACTCAGGCCAGGGGGTGTTCACCAGGTATTTTTCAGTTGGAGTATAACAATGGGTTCATCAGCTCAACAGCTTCATGTCTTCTTATTCCCATTCATGGCGCATGGCCACATGATACCCATTATAGACCTGGCCAAAGTCTTTGCTTCTCGAGGTGTCAAGGCCACCATCATCCTCACCCCCCTCAACGCCTCCATCTCGGAGAACTCCATCAATCAGTTCAGCAAGGCCGGCTACTCCATCCAGATTCAGCTCCTCAACTTCCCAAGCCCTGCCAGAACCGGATTGCAGGAGGGAGTCGAGACAACGGACTTCGTCACCTCTCAGGAAGACAGCGATATGTTCTTGCAGCCCTTCCACTTCTAGAGCAGCCTTTCCATGACCTTGTCCAAGAGCTTCTGCCGGACTGCATCTTCTCAGACATGTTCTTGCCATGGACAGCCAACGTCGCCCACAGCTTTGGCATCCCTCGCCTGTTCGTCAATGGATTTAACTATTTTTCTCTCTGTGCCTTAAATTCTATTGCGAAATTCAAGCCAGAGAAGAATATGGAGTCAGACACAGAGCCCTTCATTGTCCCGGGCCTTCCTGACCCCGTCGTCCTAACAAGAGCCCAGATGCCTGATGTGATCGGGAACTCAGCCGTCATGGCCAAGTTAATGGAGAAAATTTTTGAAGCGGAGAGCAAGACGCATGGGATGATCATTAATAGCTTTGTGGAGCTGGAACCGGCCTATGTGGAGCAATTAACCAAGGTGTCAGGAAAGAAGTCATGGCATGTTGGCCCTTTGTCTCTCTGCATCAAAGGTGACGCAGAGATGATGAGTGGAAGAGCGAAGAAGTCTTCAATCAACCCTGAAGATTGCTTGAGCTGGCTAAGTAAGAAGGAGACAAGCTCGGTATTGTATGTTTGCTTTGGGAGTTTGTGCAAGTTTATGGCTTCACAGCTTGTTGAAACAGCAGCAGCTCTTGAATCATCTGGGGTCTCATTCATATGGGTGGTGAAGAGCAGTGAAGTCCTACCTGAGGGATTTGAAGAAAGAACAGAAGGGAAGGGATTAGTAATTAAGGGATGGGCTCCTCAGCTCCTGATACTCGGCCATCCTGCTGTGGGAGGATTTGTGACCCACTGTGGCTGGAATACTGCACTGGAGGGAATTAGCTCAGGCCTGCCGATGATCACTTGGCCGGCATTTGCAGAGCATTTTTTTAATGAGATGCTGATTACGCAGGTGTTGAGGGTGGGAGTTGGGGTTGGAGTGAGGAGGTGGAACAAGTGGGAAGAAGTGATTAAGGCAGAGTTGGTGAAGAGCGAGGCAATTGAACAGGCTATAAGCAGAATTATGGGAGATGGCGAGGAGGCTGTAGAGATGAGGAGGAGAGCCAAGGAGCTGGGAGAGATGGCCAGGAAGGCCGTTGAGGAGGGTGGCTCATCTTACTTGGATGTTGGTTGCTTGATTGAGGAGCTGAAGACCATCAGCTGCAACAAGGTGGCCGGATGAGCCACATGTGGTGCAAGCGAAAAACTGCAAGTCTGCAACTTTGTTTCCTTGTTCATTGGAAAAGAAAAAGATAAAAAGTATAACATTCCTTCTTTGCATATCTTCACGAGACATTGGCCATGCCCTCTTAATTTTGTTACTATGCGGACTAGACGTGGTGAAGCAACAAGATGAAGGTCAATAATTTAAAAAATTTAGGATTAGGTCTTTGACTCACGGTCTGTTTGTTTACTTTAATCAGATCTTAGCTGATTAAGTATTTATAAGTAAGGTAAAAGCCGCTGTTTGTTTTGAACTTATCTCTGAGCTGATTAAATTGAAAAATAAGCTCACGTTATTTATTTTGTCCACGAAATAAGATGAGTTTTGCCGGCTGATTTGCTGAAAATCCCCTCTTCCATCCTTCGCCTACCATATTCCATGCTGAAGCCCTCTCTCATTTCTACCTTTATAGTTGAAGCCTCCTGCAAATCATCCATGGACGAACCTGGCTTTCCCCCTCGTCATCTCCGTCATTGTCCCATCTCCCCAACGAATCGTTGTTCCTGCCAATTGAAGAACTGCATGAAGGAGTACAGTCTAGCTCCTCTTTCCACACTGGATTCACCGCCATTTCGGAAAGCCGTCGCTCACTGTAGACAGTTCCGGGAACCTCTCTGCAGGACACGGGGAAATCGAAGGCGAAAACTGGAGAGGGTATTTTTCTGTCCAACCCCGACTGCCCAACCATCTCTGAAGCCCTTTCCACGGCGTCGCCTTGCACCTTCGACTTTGTGCACTGCCTGATTCTTCCCGGATTCGTCTCGATTGTTCATCCAGCATCTCCATATATTGTATAGAAAGGCAATGTTTTGCCAGAGACGACCGGAGATTCATCTTTTTGCTGCCAGATTCAAGGAACAAAGTGGTGACACTTCTGGTGCACGTGCTGAGTATCAGCTTTTGCATACTGAGCTATCTCCTGGTTTACTGGAAGCTCTAATAAAGCATGCGAATATGAAAAACCGAATGGTAAGGCCACTTGTGTACCTAGTTTTTTTTTGGTGGAAAGTTTGTCTAATTTACTTGATTTGGTTCTTATTATCGTTGCGCAGGGGGAAAAGGAGGCTGCTTGTTCATTATATGAGGATGCTATTGCCATTGAACGGCAAAAAGAAGGATCCCTGATCTTGCCTAGTCTCTATGTCCAGTATTCTAGGTTTCTCTTTCTGGTAAGTCTTAGCAGTCAACTGCTATTTGGTTTGGTGGTTGAGTTGAAGTTTATGCTGTAAATTTTGTTAGAACTTCATTATTCTCCTAATTAAAATATAAAATTGCTCCATTCAACTTATTTATTTACTTATTCTTAGGTGCTGCAAATTGCACCTGGATGTGAGTAGCATTTTGCGGTTAACACAATCTACATTAGCTTATAAAAAAATTAATACGTTGCATTTCAATACAAAAATTTTGAGTGTTTATTCTATACAATTTTTGTTTGTTGGTGCAGTTATCTTTTTTTTGTAGCGTTGGGCTGTCTGTTTTAGGTTGCTAGAAATGTTGATAAGGCCAAAGAAGTTTTAGATGGGGCCCTTGAGCATGTTCAGTTATCAAAGCCATTGCTGGAGGTTTGTCCTCTCTGGCCTTTAGTGGACAATTCCATGTCCTTGTATGAGATGATAGACTAATTTTCTATTGCTAATGGTCAGTTTATATTACAGTAGAAATGCAACATTAATGTTCAAATGACTAACAATGTAACATAATTCTATACATACAGAGGATCCTAATATGTCTTTGTTCAAGCGGATTGACTATCTAGATTCACTTGTGGAGAAATTTATAACTTTGCAGCCAGATAATTTATTTCTTGTTGGGCAACAAGGAAATCCCATATACACAAGATGAGTGTTGTATTGATGTGAATATTACCGAGAATCATAATAGAATGACCACACAAGAACCCAGGAAAATTGCCAGCCTGTCATGATTGTAAAATATATGAAATGAGCATAAGCAAATGGAAGACATAATCTGGTGGTACAAAATTTGTGTTCTTTTGAAAGTGTAATATAACCTAAACTCATTGATTTATCAATTTCTGACTCTTTGTCCTGTATTGCATATTAGAGTTGCAGCTGTTTTTGTCTTTGTATCTTTTTCTTCACTGTTAAGCATAGCTGGATTACCTGCTCATGTAAAAGAAATTCAGGTATCCTATTTGTGTTGGATTAGCGATTCATATCTCTGCCATGGATCTTCTAATTGTTTTGATGGGCTCTAAGCTCCATCTCTTTGAACATTTCTTTTTTATCTAAGATTGGCTGGAAAAGATTGGTTTTTTTGTCTCAGATTTTGATTGGGCGATGCTGGTAGGTGGAAATGATTTCTCCTGATTGCCTTTCCATTTTTTCTTTTTTAGGTTAGTAATTAAGTGCTCCACTGTACTGCTTTTTTTGCCTGAATTGTGGTTATTTTCTCCTTTTTTTAATCATTTTGCCTGATTGTTGTGTCACGATTGATTGCTTGGGGTTTTTGTGCTGTGCTTATTGCTAATTACTGTCTCCCTCTTTGCTATTTTTAGCATCATGCTGTATCTAATCATCCTCCCTTGTCTAGAAACCAAGTTTTCTTTTTTTAACTTCAGCCCTGGAAATGATTGTGTCTGTTCTAACTACACAGCAGGTTCAGGTGGTGCTGGTCCTACAATATTGGCAACCAGTTTTTTGCTCCTTGGAGAACATGTTATTGTTTATAATAAAGGTGCTTTTGCATACATTTTCCAGTATTCTGTTAAATGCTTTCTCAAGCACATAGCTCTTGTTACCAAATCACAAGACACTCTTCCTTTGGATTTTTAATCAGGAGAAAAGATCAAATTAAAGCCTTACAGTGGAGTCCTCAACATTGACTTTGGAAAAGGGATTGGAAAGAGAGACGTTTATTTGCTGTAAGTCACATTTTAAGTAGAACTTGCATCCATACATTGTTTTAAAAAAAAAACTGCTATCAAACATATTGTTTCTTGTTTATCAAAAATGTTGTAGCTTTCAAGTGACAGCGATTAGCAATCTAATTTATGTCGATAATGATATGTCCGTCTCCTTGCTTGATATTCCATCTAATTAAATGTCTGATTTCTTTATCTCTTCAAGGAGGCTGCTCCTCTTTTGGACATTATCATTTCCTTTTCTCAGTAGTAACTCATTTACAAGTGTAAAATAACTTACATTTCAGTATGAGTGTACACGTCTCAACAAAGTTGGTGTCGAGTTTATATTTGAAAACCAGCGAATTTGTTGTTCTTTTTTCAATCTAAGCAGGTTTTGCCTTCTAGACAATGCATTCAGAAATCGCCAGTTCCCAGCTCTGAAAAGAAAAGTCGCTCATATTCAAGACTTCAATCAATGTAGTGGACCTTCCTGATGGAGAGACACCGGGAATACACACTCGGACACTCAATACTCCACACTGTAGTGCTGCGTGCTTAATTAGTACTACTATATTAGTTTATTAAAAGAGCACATAATGCTATGCATTGGCTAAAAGGACACTGCCAAATCCCAAATAAATTTTTGGGAGGTTGGGAGGAAACAATAAATATTGCCTGCCATATTATTGTAAGATTATAGAAATTGAATAAAGACATAGAACTGGTTGGCATTTTGTAACTTGCACGAGACTGATAAGATATCTAGGCAGGTGTGGCTGCTGAAGCAGGAAAATTTACCCCGGAGAGTTTTTTTTAATGTTAGTTGTTCACAGTGACCATTTTCAAGATCTAATGCACATTAATACTAATGAGTCCATAATACTATAAGTATTTAAACTCTTATTGAATGAACTCTTATAAAATAGTCTGCTTTGCAATGAGCTGGCTATGTCTGGCTTATTGAATGCTCACATTAGACTAGAAAAGTGGTGTTGTAAACTGGTTAAATTATCTATTCAATTCCATCTTTCAAAACACTGACTGATATTCATATGAGGTGCTTTGGTAAAAATAGCATTGAATTGACTTGGGCTACAATCTTGTGTAGTACGGTTTCTATGTGAAAGAATTCTGATGGGAACTAATTTAAAGAATTTTTGTGCACAGCTATACAGTAGAGTTTTTGAAAAAGGAGAAATACAACTACAAAAGTTGTTTACTGTAGAAGGAGATTAATTTATGTACGGAGTGCAATTTATATTTTGATTGTAGTAATATGTTTTCTTGGATGGTTCTTATCCAATTCATGATATGTTTCAGAAACTTACCTGAAGTAAGAAGTGTACATGAGATTTTAGGCATGCCAACTTCGAGTGCTCGTTTTGGTAGTGCACCTGCTTTTGGAATTGGGGAATGATAGCCATCGCAAATCTTGTTCCAATGGTAATGTTTTAGTTGCTAATAAGCCTCCAAACATATACCATCAATAATTTACTGAATGATTCAACATTCAGTTATTTTAGAAACTGTTATTCTTGGGCTGAGAGGAAATTTCTTTCATGTGTAGCATGCATCTCCTAATTAAAAAAAATGCTATCCTTTATAATGTTCAATGATTTTTATGAGAGCTTGAGTTGGACTGTATCTTTGTTAATTTATATGGTGTATCTTGACCATTGGACATAGCTAGGATAATCATTGGTGAAATAGACTGAAAATTGTTATTTCACCGTTTGACATGTTGACTTGGTTAATGAATAATTTATCCTAAATGCATAAAGAATTGTGCTTTGTGCTGCATTGTTGCTGAAGTTGGTAGCTATGACCAGTAAGACCCTTGCCAATTTTATTTGTGCTTTTATATGCTGCTAACTTATTTTTTGTTCTACATGCATAGTGTTGTACAAGGGACATATATTCTTCAATTTGGTTCCAGATATATGTACTGATAAATCTGATCCTATGGCATGTCTTATGGTATCAAAGGGATGGAGGGGGTCGGGCTTGATCGGGCTTTTTTATTTTATGTGTAATTAGTGTATCAAATATTTTGGCAACAATGTGTAATGACTAATGAGTGATATCAATTGAACACAAGAGATAATTATATTTTTTTCTTTTTTTTTTATTTTGAAAAGGAATGGATCCCAGAATTAACTGAGGTCAATTTTGTCACGTTGAAGCTTAAATTGAAGATGCAAGTTGCAGTTTTTGATCATTTATGAACGTCCTAGCCAGTTTATAAACGTCTCTTGATTCCAATTTAAATTTAGCTAATTTAGCTCCAGATTCAGTTTCAGATTAGCTAATTCAATTTCAGATTCAGCTAAATTAGATAATTAACTTTTCAGCTAATTAAGATAACTTTTCAGATTTAGATTCAACCGAAACAAACGGACCCTTGGTCAAAATTTTAAATTTATGATTTTTATATTTTATAGCATACCCTATTTCTATATTTAAAATATGAGAAAATTATTTTAATAATAATTAAAAAAATATATTATCAATTCAGTGTTGCTTTTTGTCATGCACTTGTCAACTAAGCAGTTGGCGTATGCACAATTTTTTTTAAAAAAAAATTTATATGATTTCGTCATTGAATTAAATTGATTTCGTGGTTTAACGTTTTATAAGAATTAACCTAATTTTGTCCTTTAGAATGATAAATTCAACTTAAGGCGATTTTGTCCTTTTAAACGATGAAATCGTTGCACTTAGGCAATTTGGGCCATTAGCTTCTGAGAGTTAAAGACGGTTTCGTCCTTTTAAATGACAAAATCACGTAACTCTGCGACTCTAGGCCAGCTAAGCGGCTTATGTACTGATTTCGTCCTTTAGAAGGACGAAATCAAATTAAAACATTTTAAAACTAACTTTAACACATGTCCCTATTCATTCATTCAACACATACACAATTTCATTTATTCCACACATTTCATACATAACAAAGATAACATTAAATTTATTTACATTAACTAATAAAAATAAACATAAAATAAATTATTCGATAAGGCACACAATTAGAAGCTGCATTTGGTACCAAAGCTGCTGACACCCCCTCGTTGCTCCTCTTCTTTGATTTGTTCCCCTGCTTCTATGTTTTTCATTGACCAGAAGCTTCTGGGTGCGTCTCTAGCCATTGACGATGGCCATCCTGCCTCCAGTCAGCTCTGTCCTGGCCACGCAAAGGCGGAGACCACCATTACTAGTTCTTTTCCACCTATCCTGGCTCTGTTTCTATCCTCCAATATGTGCCAAGTCCCTTGGTCTCTCCCATTTTTGTTTCGACGAACTCTGTCGGCTAGCTAGCCTCTAGCTCGCCATCATGGGCTTCGCCTTGACGACAATGACGGTAGTGTCATCCCAGCCCAACCCTGCTGCCTCTTGGCCCCTCTAGGACTCTAGGCCGTCGCCGTCTAGCCCATCTTCCCCTCGAGTGGCCCCCTTTGGTAGCATGTGCAAGTCGCCGAGCTTGCGATTTAGGGTAGGCATCATTTTTGTGCCGCTTGACTATCAACTGGCTCTGCCATTGAGTAGGATTGACCCTCAAAGCCCACTCCCACCTCTCCTATATAAATTGTTGTCGTTGGGTGCTGTCTATGGCCAATTTTAGTGTTTTGTGGCAAGTCAAGTACTTCTCAGCCGTTGGCCAACCTTTAGTTAGTCCACCCTTGACTTTCGGTCACACTTGCCACTCATTGTTAGCACACAAACTTATGTTACCCCTAGTGCACCGTCGTAGATCGTAGATTTTGCCACATAGACTTATGTTACCTAGTTTTGCCATGATTACTTCCAGCACTCTATACACCTTGGGACATCAACTCTCTCAATTAGGCAATGCTTTTGGCTGCCAACCCACCGCCTATGTCGCCACCATTGTGTGTTCTTCATTGAATGTCATGGAGGTAGGGGGCTTTGAACTCATAACTTCATGATAGTGTGCATTGAATGTGTAGCATCATATTAGGATTGTATGGTTTAATGCTTTGATCATTATGTGATTATCGAATTGCATGATGTATGTAAGAGTGAAAGATGATAAATGATGGTATGTTTGAAATGGATATGACATGCATGTGAGCGAAAAGTATATTTAATGTATGTGGACCATCTGTATGCTAGTGATGGTTAGCGAGTATGTTAGTAAGCTATGTATGAAATTATATGTATATTATATATATGTGTGATGGACATACATATGTATGATGAATATACGCTTGTGCAATGGATATGTGTATGTGTGTAGGGGTAGATGTATGTGTAATGTACAATAAGAGGTGACTGAGGGTTTGGTTTGGATTTGTTGTGGACTTATAACTATATGATGGAAGACAGAAGATATAAGTTTGACGGGCGAAGATTGGAGTGGATTGGAGCCTATGTTGGGGGTTTAGTAAGTAAGCAGATTTAAGGTTTGATGTTTTATGGAGGATTGTTTGATAGTAAGAGTGCACAACATAATTGTGCAAGCATAACATATATATTATGAAGTAAAAAGTAATAACAATAAGTGATGTATTAGTAAGAGGTTCATAACGGGAATGAGATTTGAGAGGCTTAATTTGAAGATTTTGAGTAAGATGATTTGGTCATAAGGTAGATGGCAGAGATAGTATGAATATGTTTATGGTGAGTTATGATTATGAGATGGATGATTAAGTGAAGTATGTTACCTTAACGAACATTTCAAAACGGGCTTAGCTTCAAATTGATCAGTAGAAGATTGTAAGAGTGAAAGTTAGTGGCATAATTGTACCCGCATAAATTACTTAATTTAAACTTGAATTATAAACAAAGCTAATATGATAACATTGTAAGTTTGAGACCTAAGGGTTTCGACAAATTAAGTTTTATATTTAAACTAGCCAATAATGAGTCGACCAAGCATTTCTTATGTCTTATCATGGTATTTATCCTATGTGATATTGTTTGTGTACTATATTTAAGCTCAGATGTCTAATGCTTTGTTGAAAGCGTTGTATATTTTTTAATTTTTTGTGTGTGTTATAATAAGCTCATATGTTCGCTTTATTGACAACATTTTATATTTCTACCCTTAGTCAGCACTATATGATTCTGCCAAGAGTGGCACTATATGATTCTCGTCCTTAGTTATCATTGTATGGCCCCTAGAGTGTGAGCATTTGCACACTCAAGTAAGTAGTATCATGGATTTGCTCTTATTTATTTGATCATGTGCCCCATGAGCATAAGTGTGTCTTATCTTCAAAAAAGTCTATGACATCTAATCACTCCCCGAAGGTTAAGGTGATCCCCCAGTGGCATTCATTTTCATTTCAATGATGGAGCTTATTAATTGTAATGAGCTTCTGTGGTTAAAAGTATGTGTACGACTATATGAGTGAGTAAATAAGTGTCTGAGTAAGTTTGTAAGATTATGAGGAAGACTATAAGAGTAAGTATATGAGCAATACTGTAAGCGTATATTTCTGAGCAAGACTGTAAAAGTAAGAATTTGAGTAAGATGGTATGAGTATGATTGTAAGAATGTTCTGAGTAAGACTGTAAGTGTAAGGGAGATAAGATGAAATATGTTGTGCATGATTGTTATATCTGATGCGTGTATATGTTTTTATGCTTCATGTTTGAGTTGCATGAATGCATCTAAGTATAGACTTACAGAGTTTACTATTTTAGATTTCTCCTACTAAGTATTTTCCTCCTGAGTATAAAAATACTCATTTTTCGTTTTTTATCCCCCATGTTTGTGAGGCTTTTGTAGGTTTGTGATGGAGAGTTCCTAGAGATGGATGCTAGTTTCTGTGGTAGATTGATTTCCATTGACTTAGGTATACCCTTGGCTCTCTGCGAGTCTTTATTATTTTTTCTACGATCATTATATATTGGGTGAGATAAAAATTAAGGTATTTATACTTTCTAGACTTATATTTTGGATCATACCATGGACTTTTTATAGGACCTGTACTCAGGGATGTCTCCGAGATATTTGTATTTAATGCCCATGATCATGATAATTTATTTCATACATTTATTTTTTAGTAGTGCTTAATAATATTTGATTTGATCGTACATTGTTTGATTGAAAAGAAAATTTTGTATGGAAAAAATTGATGTTTGATGTTTTAAATTATAAATTTTTTTCATAAGTTTCATATTTCATCTTTTTTTCCCCGATTTACAGATGTTATATTATAAAAAAAAATTGTAAATTTTTAAGAAAATATGTTAAAAATCTTGGGTGTTACTAGAAGCTTACTTATCTTGACCCAAGAAAAGGAAAGGCTCCAACCACCATGACCATGATCGCAAGAGAGCAGGGTAAGTAGTTTAATTTCTAAATTAATATTCAAATTAACCGGATTTTAAAGGATTATTCTTGTGCTTTGCCCACAACTCTTTCAAAAAGCAATCCTAATGACACCTTTTAATTTGAAAAGAGACATTATGTGCTATTTTGAAAAGATATTATGTCTTTTGAATAGAGTTTCTTTTTATGTTTTGGGTCTTCATACTCTATGGATAGTTATTTAGTACAAAGCCCAAAAGCTATCAATTCGCTTGGTCGTTATTTGGTATAAAGGTCAAAAACTATTGATTATAGATGTGTGCCACACTTGGCTCTGGCGCATACATGATTTGCAATATCATAGAAAAGTCTCTTCTCTTTTAGCTTATATTGCCCTATGATTACAAGAGTAAGCTATTAAGTATCACAACTATATGAAATAATGATTTATTGAATTCTATTAATGAATGATTTATTGATTATATGAATGAAACATTTATCCGATTTTGTAAATGAATGATTTATCAAATTATGCAAATTTGATATTTATCTTATTACAAGAATGATCTCTCTAATTATATTAGTCATTAAGCAGAACTACGTTTCGATCCAATCTTATTAAAATAGCATTAGAGATGTTATCCAATAAGTATATAAGCAACTCGCATTACAACAATGTTGGCCTGATCTAAATAATAATAAATTATTATTTTATTCTAATTAGAGTGCTCAATAATAGTGTTTAGGTGCTGGAAGATTATTATAGCTCTCGTAGACAAATGGGGATCCCAGTAGAATAAAAGAAAAAAAATTGTTACTGTATTTTTGAATCGACTCTTTAATTTGAGGCACCGGAGGGCCCGAGCATTACACAAGACCAATTGAAATTAAGGGCAAGTGATTTTAAATCCCCCCCCCCCCCCCCATTTTATATGCACTGCAAGTATTCATATGAAGGAGCACAATGCATTAGGCCGAAAATTTTATTCCGTAGCATATGCATATAATGTTGCTTTTGCATGTATAATATGCACCTCTAACAATAGTAGCATGGATCTTAAGATTTTGTATTAATAGTAAAATTAATTCTATTTTTTCCTTTATAGTATTAACCTCTAGAATCTCTTCTATCATCTTTCCTATTAATAGTAGAATTGATTTTACTATTTATGCCTTAACATTATTCACCTTTAATAATAATAAAATTGAGTATATAGTTTTTGAGTAAACTGGATTTTACTATTTTTGTTTGTATAACATTTACCTATAACAATAATAGTATCCATTATATGATTTTGTATCAATATAAAAATTGATAAACTTCTCCTTCTCAACTCTTCCTCCTCCACGGTCGCCTCCTCCTCCTTTTCTACGATATAGGGTTTTCCTAACTCTTCTGATAATTGAATTATTGATAAGAGCATATTGCTTACTAAATTGTTTACTACTCCTTCTATCCGACATAATAGTCCTATTTGGTTTTTCAAAATGAATTAAAATATGAAACTATTAATATGGGACAACTAGAATATATGGTTGTGTGGACCTAGAAATTGAAATATAGGCTATGCAGGAATACCGTGACATCAACCTATGTCTTTTAAGTTTCCCTAATCTTTGATAAAATTGTGTTTAACAATTAAATTTATAATAAATACCTTGTACATTGATAAATATCATATTTCTAGCAACATTATTGGCTACAACAACTCCCTTTTTACTTTTAAAACTATTACATGTTCATCCCAAGACCCATACCTTGTGTTTCACATTTATATTAGTATTATTCCTCCATGTTCATTAGATATTATGTGGAAACTTAAAATGATACGCCCTCCGTTTGATATTAATAGCTACATTTTAAAAAATAGTGATTTTTATTAAATAGTAAAATCTATACATGAAAAGAGAGAAAATAAGCTTATGATATTTTTATTTGAGTATTAAACTATTTAAATTGAATAAAAGGAAGCTATTAATATGGAACAATTTTTTTGCTAAATAAAACTATTAATCTAAGATGAAGAGAATACGCTATTATTAAACTGGGCACGTAGGTAAAAATAGAGTCATTTGCTATGTGGGCACATGGGCTTTGATGGAAAGCCTCCTAAGCCCAACTAGCGCGTCACGTTTTCCAGTAAAAGCTTGGCCATGGGCCATACTGTAGGAGACCATTGTTGAAATAGTCAGTCCGCCAAGTTAGAAGTATTCGTTGTGGTGTAACTCAGGTGAATGGCTTGATTTTACTTTTTTGGAACATGATTGTACAATGAATTTTCATAGAATAACTCTCCTCCTGAGCCCAGCTATAATTTATAGAAGTTTTTTTAATATTCCCATCTATCATAAGAAATGCGTAGGGTGACACTGTACACATTAGCAATAATATCAAAGCTAATATGATGAACGGTCCCTAGGCTTTCCTTACGCTTACGCAGGGCTCATAATAAGTGAAGAGCATTAAAAACTCTTTTCCAACCAGTCAGTTTTCTCTCTTTCACCAATTCACACAGCTAAAAATATCTCGAAGGGAATTGTCATCACAGGTCTGGGCTAGAAGTTATTCGATAGGACACACGATCAGAAGCTGCATTTGGTACCTTTATGCTCCAAGGAGAACTTACCGGAAAAGCTAGTGACCTACCACCCACCATATTCAGCACACATCAACTTTGAGGCCGGCCAGTGGACCACTCTTGGCATCTAAGCCACATGCAAATGGCCCCAAGGGCACATGAACATGAAGAACACTTTCAAGTAGGAACCAAGGCACAAGACATAAAGAGAGAGCTCTGCTAGCTAGCTTTTGATCAAGAGATAAGATCAGAGAGGCAAAAGAAGGAAAAAGGTTGAAGCCACCCCACCACCCCAGTGATGATAACTCCACTGCAGCTTACATGGGTCGTCCCTCACTCTATACACATTTGCAGCTTAGGACAGTGATGGTTTGGAGCTTGGCTTATGATGCTGAGCAGTAACTTAATTAGGGCCAAGATAATTGAAAAGTTTTGTGGCGTTTATGTTGATGACTGAATGGGAGGGGACAGAAAGCTGAGGTGTTGGGCTGTTGCCTGGAAAAAGAAAGAATGGGATGATGAAGGAATGTAAAGTGGGAGGTGCCCATGTGATGCAATGCTTAGAAAGCACCAGGAAAAGGGCAGGAGGGAATAATGGAAGCTCAGGCTAATGGAACTATGGACTCTTGTTTCTGCTAATTAAATGCTTCTAATCTTTAGGACCAGCACACAATCACGTGCCCGGGGTGGTTCTGATGCTAATGAGACGAGACCACGTTCAAGGACCATTATGGCTTATTAGATTGATGCATAATCAATATAATAATTATGTAATTAGATTCTCAGCTTTTTGTGCTGTCATCTAGATTATGTGTCCTTAACATGAAGATTGTGAATCATAACAGTAGGAATTCAATCCCAATAGGTGAAGACTCCTGACTGCAATGAGTATTGTGGATTTATTTGGTCCCAACTGTTGAATTTAGTGTAATTGATGATTGTTGTCATATAAGTTTACAGCTTTTGTGGAACTGGCCATGGATTTATGCTGGTCTTGTGCTTGAGCTTCTGAGAGATCCATAGCCATGTGAAGGGGGTGCTCAAAGTCAGCAAGCGGATAGCTGGATAGGCCCCTGCAAATTTGCCTATTTAATTTAATGCTGGCTTGTGCACATGAAGTACAACACAAACTGCCCAAGACTTGGATTGAGTCAGCAATATGTTTATATAAATTAATTGGTATGAAGAACTTCTTTTGACAACTAGACTAGTAGATAAAAGGAAGGAGTGATATGAACATGATTTTCGGTGAAATAAATTCATTTCGCTTATCTCTATAATTTATTTACTAGGGATCACCAAGAAGTGGGATATATGGTGCTTTGTTTGGTTTAAAAAATAGGGTTTTCTTTAGTTTGCGAATGATTTTCATCACACTTATAAGGCTGCAAACAAGTCTATTACAGTTCAGTTAAAGCTCTTAATTGTTGCATTGACTGATTATAACACGTTTAATTTTAGTTGTTCCATTATTTAAATCAAATCCAATTAACATAATATCCATTAACCAATTAATCGCAGTTAAATGGGAGGTTATTGAATGAATTAAACTATTAAATCATAACAATATTTATATCTATTTTTATCCATGTATAACCATTAATAATATAAATTTTGGTTTAATATATGAAATCAACTCAAGTCTTACTTCTTTATACAAGTTCCAACCATCTCATATATATATATACAGCACTTAAATCCAAGAATCAAACTACTCTTTCATGTACTTGAATGCATTTAGCAAACCAAATAAGCGGTTAATTAGTTAAAGAGGAGTTCTTCCACAATTGTTCCAATTTTCTCACAAATGTTTTGAAGTCTATTAAATTTAGTCTTTGGTGCGTTGGTTGGATCTCTTCATGTTGCTGCAGGGTAAATATATCATAGGCAAATAGAAAAAAAGGTTTTTTTAGCCTTACTAATAATAATAATGAATAAAAACTTTTACATGTCTCATATTAACCACATAACTTTCGTAACCATGTCGGCGACAATTAAGCACCATATACCTTTCCTAATTAGTTTGTTAACTAGTTAAATAATCAATTAAGTACTCCCTCTATCCTATATTAATAGCTATATTTGAAAAAAAATAATAATTTTTGTTAAATAGTTAAACCCACATAAAAAAGAACGGAAAATAAGCTTATAATACTCTTTTTTAAGTACTCAATAATTTAAATTTAACAAAATAGAACTATTAGTATAGAACAATTTTTTTTTGCCAAATGGAGCTATTAATTTAAGACACCTCTACTTATTAGCTCTTCTTATTATCTAATCCTCCTCATGCCCCTACCACAGGATGATATCAAAGATATACATTGCACAAAATGTCTTAACATTATTGGGTGGCAGGAGGCTGGTAGGGGGAACATATGGGAGTGCTTGTTGCCTTTGATGTCCCACCATTTTTTTATTCCTATTCCTGGTCTCTTTCATGGGTTGGTCTAGTTGGATCAAGTTTTCATTTGGTTTGGTTCTATTGGGGAAAAAATGACTTCATAAAGGCCATGGGGTTTGGCTCTAAAATCAAAACCAACTTTGGTGCTTGAGGTGTGTGCTAGCAAGCCGAGCTTAAAGCTTAGTCCAGCTCCAGCTTACTATGGAGCAATAGCAGGCTTCAACTGTTTGGCATGCTTTTTTTGTCTAATTATATATTCTATACTAAGTAATTTTATGTATGTATGTATATATGTGTGTTGTTCTACTATAAAATTTTTAAAATAAGAAATTTTGATTAAATAAGCTGAATTTGAGCCAACACAGATTCAGATTAGCTCATTAGCATATCCATGGCATATGCTTCCTCGGCTTGGTCCAAGGATATTTTTGTCTAAACTTGGCTCGGTCCAATTCTATGAGTTATTCTTGGTTCAATGCATATTTTCTCCTATTTTTTTCTTCAATAAATCCACATTAGAGAAATGCTACAACCGCTCACGAACGTTGTCTACGCGCACACCATAATACACAGGTTGACACGTAGCCCTAATCCAAACGCGATCCTCATGCCTTCGTCATACACCCGTGTAAACAAGCATTCTACAGTACAAGCAATTTAGATATGAAGTATAATTAGGACAAGATCAAACCAGTGAAACTTTTAGGTGAAGGAAATTTCCATTCTCAAGGTAATTCCATTTCAGTTGCAACAGCTCCATCATGCAATGTGCATGGAGCTGTGTCCTTTGGCCTGAACCCTAACGGTCATTGAACAGAGAATCCAAAGGAGACACAGAACAAAGTGAAGGCTTGGAGCAAAGCAAAAACATGAGTAGGCTCCAAAACCTGCCCTCTTTGCTTCCACTTTCCTTTTATTTCCATTTTTCCGTTTCTTTCCAAGCAGACAAGGGCAGAAATTGAAAGGCCATCAGAGCACACAATTGCTGACATTCACGCTCACATAAATGTCAGCATGCTCCAATCCAGCTGCGTCGTGGGCCTCTACATCATTTATTTCAATACCTTAACATGAGAAGCCCATGAGAGGCTCTACTCAACATAAATTAATTTAGTTTACTTAATAACACTTTCATATTTAAATATAATATAATTTTATTAGCACTAATTTAATATATCAACCTGAATTTAATATAAAAGGACTATATACAAATTGCACCACTTGTTAATCAATTTGTTTTAGCACAACCATACAATTCAAGTTACGATTTTTATATTATAAAAAAAACTCATGTTATTCAACATGTAATGGTCAATTTTGATCAATAAATTTCAATAATGGAGACGTCTAAAGGGGGAATCCCACTCATTCAATGTACTCCCTAGGTCTCATATTAATGATTTTATTTAAAAAAATAATTTTTTATTGAGCGGTAGGACCTACAATTTAGATAATAATAAGTAGCTATTGCAACGTTGTTAAGTACTAACCTCTTAAATTGAGCCAAATAAACCTATTAATATGAGACAAAGCGAATAAGACACACTTATCAATAAATGAAAAAAAATTGTTTTGTGACATATCAAGTTAAATTGAATCTCATATGCTTAGCACATGAGACAACTCTCCCTTGAATGACATCCACCATCAAAACTATCAAAGACATGAGGCATCTCAAGGAAATTTGACTCCTTGGTCCTCACCATACTGGCAAAAGAAGACTTCCTCTGTCTTTTCCAATGAACATATATTTATTATTATAATCTAATATATGATTTTAATATCTTTACCATATTTAGATATACCACTTAAATTTTTTATAAAAATTTAATCCAATAAACAAATGTAGCAAAAATATAATACAAATTTTTTCCACTGAGATTGTCCCCCCACATCTAAGCCAAAACGAACTTCCCACCAAATTAAAAATAAGAATAATAAAATGGACAAAAAAGTGGGGCCCATAAGAAAAGGGCCCTACATGGATCATTGGCCCACAGGAGGTTGTATCAGCATGTGAGCCGGGTCCCACCGGGGTTGGGAGGGGCGTTTTCGGTAGTCAGTACGAGCTTGCTTTACAAGCCATTGATGCGGCCTCCCAGAAAGAAACGTAAAATGTATTTTTGTATATAAAAATATTAAATAATAGCTCATATTTGGGCACCAAGTTCACCAATTTTACGGAAATGGTATGCTCGAACCGGGTTGGGTCGACAAGTGGACCCGGACTGGAGGAGAAGCGTGAGGACAACTCCACCCGCCTTCCACCGTTGGCTTTCGGCTTAAGATAAGCCGGGTCGACGGTGACAGAAAGCGAGAGAGGCGTAAGACCGAAGCCGGCCCGGTCCGGATTTTCGTTAAGGATTTGACAAGGCTAGCAGACTTTCTTGGCATAAAAGGGTGTGATTAGGTGGTAACCACTAACCACTTTTGGTAATGTATACTTTGTTTTGCAAATTAAAAGTAAAAGTAAATAAAAAGTAAGTTTTATCCGGTCGAAGTGAAAGTTATTCATTTTAGGTCACATAATGTCTCAGGGTTTTGGAGTGAATTAGAACCAGACACGTCTTAGCTAAGACAATTTTTATCAAATGATACAATATATTGAATTAGTTCTACTTCTACCATTACTTATGATAACGAGGGAAGCCTTCTCTATGCTCTCCCCTTATCATGAGTGAGATCAATGTTACACATACTAGCGCTAATGTGTAGCGTGTATATTGTTGATCTCATAAATGAACACTGAAGCTAATATGTGCTGCCTTGTACGCTGTCAAACATAAATAGTGATGACCCTCAAGTGTTCCTTACACTGGGCTCATAGTAAGTGAGGAGAATAAAAACGCTTTTGATAATGAGCCATTTTTATCTTTGATACTTAATTCAAATTCAAATCTCAAGTTTTGTTTCAAAATTTGTAGCAACATTTTTTTCATTCAATTAGAAATATTTCACCCTTTTGTTAATTATACTAAATAAAAATTATATTATACCATAGAGAAAATAACAATGCATGGTAGCAAATAGTAGTTTCTTAATGCCCTAGAGCTGTGTGGATCAAAGACATTGACAAAGCATGAGGGCTAGGGAGGACTAGACGGTAGGCGTGCAAGCCAATTGGTAAGCATGAAAGGAAACATTCCTTATTTTGAAGGTTTCCTTGCACACACAACCACACTTTTTGATATTTGTATAGAATAACACTATAGATCAAATGAATTATTCGTACATATTCATTCGTTAAACTGCAAACAATAATATAGAAAACCTTAATTAGCAAACCAATTTCCAATTCAAAAAAGACTAAAAAAATTATTTTTTAAAACTTTTAATTACTTACTTGCCATCGTATGGGCATAACACCCATAAAAGTACCCATTGCCCTCTGTCATGCCCCGCATGGCGAGGAGGCGACAAACATGCCAAAGAGCGAGGGCATGTGCAACACATACACACATGTATATTAATAAATATCATAAATACCACTCTATCGTATTTTAATTAATTAAAATTTTAATTAAAAATTTAGACAAACCCAGGGGTTCATAATGTGGACTTGGGAAGGGGGAGGAGAAACATTAAGAAAAGAGAGGGGCATTTTATGAGAAAGGGCAATAATGGAAAGAGTAATAATCAAGTATTCCCCCAAGCAAAAAAGGACCACCACCAGGACAAAAGAGAAAAAGACTGTAGCAGCCAAGGCCTGAGACAGAGCAATCAGCAGCAGCAGCCAGCAGGCAGGCAAGCTCTGTTTCTTGCTCTGCTGCAGTCAGTTGCAGTTGGTGGTGGTGGAGGTGTTGCCAACCTTGTGGTTGAAGAGAAAGAGAGAGGGGGAGTGAAGCACAAGGAAAATGATAGTGGTGGTTGTCTTCTTCTTCCCTCCCCACTCACCCAACTAATCACATTACACATTGCCCACTCCCTTCCTCCTCCTGATCCTCCCGCCTCTCCTTCTCTTCTCTCTCATACAGAGATCGCAGATTTGCTCTGTCTCTTTCTGGGTCTTTGTTTGTTTTTGGGTTTTTTTACAGTTACTGGGTCTTTTCATCCTCCACTGGAGGAGTTGGAAAATGAGACTGTTGGGTTTGTAGTCTCAGTCTCTGCGGTGGCTTTTCTCTTTGTGACGTCTGTCGCTTGCTTTTCCGCCCCGTTGAGCTGTTGTTACTGTGGCAATCGCCCATGGAAGCTTCTCCGGAGGACTGCTGCGTCAAGGTGGCCGTTCACATCCGGCCGCTGATTGGCGACGAGAAGCTCCAGGGCTGCAAGGACTGCGTCTCTGTCATCCCCGGCAAGAAGCCTCAGGTGGTTTTTTCGTTTTGCTTTCTACTCGCGTCTGGGGGAAATGGGTGCTAATTGTTCGTAGGCATGTGGAGTTTTTGGTGGTTGAGATCTGTAGTGGGATTGTGTTGAGGAAGTTCTGATGGTGGTTGCGGGACGCTTCGTTTTGTCTCGTTGGGAGTAGGTTTTATTTTTGGTTGGTGGAATTTGCTAATTGGAATTGTTCGGTGACAGCGCCAAAAGATTAATGGTTATAGCGAAATCATTGCTTTTATAATGTTCTGTTTTTTGGTTCCTCTGAATAAAAAGTGCAAGAGGAAAGTAGAGTTCAACGTTTGTGAAATTTTCTTCCACTCCAGTCCACTTCTTCACATAGATTCATGGGAATAACAGTATACATTCCGTTGTATTGTTCATTTTCAATGCATGAGATCAGATTTCTATTTTAGTGACGGTTCTGTGACGTGTTTACTGTGTTTCAGGTACAAATTGGTACACATTCGTTCACTTTTGATCACGTCTATGGGAGTTGCGGTACTCCGGCATCAGCTATGTTTGAAGAGTGTGTTGCTCCTCTGGTGGACGGCTTGTTTCAAGGATACAATGCTACTGTGCTTGCATACGGTCAGGTAGTTTCTGTAATTCTAGTCATCTTTGTTACTTTGAAGCCATAGAAAAGGGCTGCACGGAGTTTTGAGTCCCTCTCGTGGAGTTTGGAGTTTTGGTTTGCTTATTGATGAGCAATGATTGAAAAGATTTGAAGCCTGTCAAATGCGAGTCAAAATGTTAGCATTTTGGGTAACATAGTGATTGGTCTACGCCGATGCAATTAAGTAGTTGTGTTTCTCAAACAGATTGGTTATAGAATTGCTAGTGGATTTTTTTGTTTGTTAGCATACTGTGCCTTTGTGTTGGATACCCCCTTTCCCTTAAATTATGCCTCCTGATTGGTGATATATTTATGCAAATATTTGCACTCTATCATGGCCCTTTCCATCTCTTAATCTACAAATTTTTTTGAGGAATTGTGCTTTGCGTTTGACAGTGTATCATGCCTAAAATGTTTTGCAGACGGGATCTGGGAAGACGTACACCATGGGAACTAGTCTTAGGGATGGCTGTCAAACAGGACTTATCCCTCAAGTTATGAATGCACTGTTCAGTAAAATTGAGCTTTTAAGGAATCAAGCTGAGTTTCAGTTGCACGTTTCTTTCATTGAGGTACATATGTTTTCCATCTGCAGATCATGTGGTTATGTTCATGTAAAAGTGCTTTAGGCCTAGCATTACTTCCTAAACTTCAGTTGAAATATTTTGAAGTTCAGCCCTTCAACAGGCATAGGCATAATCCAATTTTAGAACCTTCTACCATGGCATTTTCGATAGAAAAGAATTTTGCCCTCGTGTGAAGTTTTCCACTAAAATAATCAATTCCCCAATTGATTTTTAACCAAATTATGTAATTAATTGTTGTTAATACGTGCATCTTTTAGTTAGCTTCATCTATTTTGAGATGCAAGAGTCACCTATTGCTTTAACATGTTTTTTATATCCATAATTTTCTCTAGTGCATTCATAAGATGTTAAATATGTTTCTGCACGTTCATGGCCTGACTCTTTGGTGACTGGTTGAACTGAGATAATTTAGAATTTGCCGTCACAAGAAAATCAACCTTCCATTGATAAGGATTTATTTTCATTTTAGTTTATCAAACACCACGGTGGTTAGCCTTCTAATTTGCAGTCCTTACATCAAAATGTAGACCGTATTATTAGAAACCTGAATTAAAACTCATGTAATTGTACTGTTTAGTGAAGTGGCAGTTCTTAAGTTGTTGGTGATCTTTGTTTGAATTCATTGAACCTAATGCGGTGTTTGGCAGCAGAACAAAATTTTAAATTGGTCGTTTACCACTTCTGTAAAAGCCTAAGCTGTTATGGAAGGGACTAACTATTTATATTCACCGCACTAACACTCCCTGCACATACAAGCACCACTAAGAATTGCATGTGAATGCACATGAGGGGGACACATAACAGGGAAATCTGATGCCCTCCTAGAACCCCAAACCTTGGGCCTCTTTTGAAAGCATCGGAAGGTCTGCCAAATGCAGATTTGTAGTAATGGCAATGCCTACTTTCAAGTAGAGTCTGATTGGTGGAAAAAAGTGCTGCCAAACACCTCATAACATCATATATCTGTAGCTTATTGTGGTCTGGCTGTTAGTTCTAAATCATTATCAAACATGAAGCAACTTCCTAGCTTCTCCTGGATTCCCCCAGTCAATTCATTCATATGGATAGTGCAAAGTGTTATGGGTTAAAGGTCAATCTTTGATGTAAACCAACTGTCTGTCGGAACTGGTTCATTTGCTCATTAACATAAATATTTTTCCATGTCTAGATAGGTTCCTTTAGCTTCTTTTGTTTTCTCCAATATGCATCAAATGATCTCTCTAGGGGCTCTCTCAAATCCAGCATTGTTTAAGATATCTTAAATAAATAATTTTCCTATGCTATAATGTAACAAAACAACTGTTTTTAAATTGTGGTTCTTGCATGTAAAGATTCTTAAAGAAGAAGTGAGAGATTTACTGGATCCTGCCACCATAAATAAGTCGGACGGTGTAAATGGTCATGCTGGAAAAGTAGCTGTGCCAGGGAAGCCTCCCATACAGATCCGTGAAACGTCAAATGGAGTCATAACGCTTGCTGGATCTACTGAAGTTGATGTGAATACACAAAAGGAAATGGCTGCATGTTTGGAGCAAGGGTCCCTAAGCCGTGCAACTGGTAGTACTAATATGAACAATCAGTCTAGGTAAATAACTAAACATCAGTCATGTTTATCATAAACAATAATTGATATCTTCTGCATTTTAATGAGCCCCTTATTCCATTACTAAGATAATAGGGTACATTTTGCCTTGTGGGCTGTCAAGGGACCACATCAGTTCAATAGTGTTTTAATAGTCACAGCAGAAAGTAACTGAGTATCCAGATGCATAATTTGGTGGGTATTCCTTTTTCAGCTGGAAGCAATTGACTTAGTGGGTATTTTACTGTGTGGTCCCTATGCAAAAGGATTATTAAGGTTGCTGCTCAGTTTCCTTTTCTGTTGTGTGTTTTGTATTGATGTTTATATGTATCCACTTTCTTGTCTACGACAGCCGCTCTCATGCCATCTTCACTATTACGTTACAACAAATGCGCAAACCAACCACTGCTATTGATACTGATGGAAACCTAACTGAGGAGAAGACTGACGAGTATCTATGTGCAAAACTTCATTTGGTGGATCTTGCCGGTTCAGAGCGAGCCAAAAGAACAGGGTCTGATGGTCTTCGTTTTAAAGAAGGTTTTATCTCCTATGTTTAAAGTGGTTGATAATCAAAAACTTATGTTTTATTTAAAACTGAAGCTTTGTGAACATCATCTTCATAATTTTAACAGGGGTTCATATTAACAAAGGACTTCTGGCCCTGGGTAACGTCATAAGTGCATTGGGGGACGAGAAGAAGCGCAAAGAAGGTGTACATGTCCCTTATCGAGATAGCAAACTTACTCGACTTCTGCAGGTATTATTACTATGTTATGCCTATTTTTAGAAAAAAATCGGTATAATTTTCTTTGACTTAATTGAAAGCTATCTATAAATTTAATGCTTTTGTCTTGGGCCACATGACTCTTCTCATGTTTTATGCTAAGCTGTGTTCTCTTTTTGTTTTCAATTGCATATGACTCCATCATGTTTTATCTAGTTCAGCGATCAACACTTAGTATCTGTACATGGCTCCTACAAAATCCTACACTATACTCCATGGCATTGCCAGCATGTCCTTGATATCCTTTAACATTCGGATATCTGATAATTTATCGTTATGCTTTTGTTTCGAGAAAAATTGGTATTTAATATCTAGATATTGTAAATGGTTGCATGCTTGACTTCTGATATATTTTTTAAAAATTTATAAATTTCAGGATTCACTTGGTGGAAACAGCAGAACTGTTATGATAGGTAATATTTCTTATTTTTATGCATGTGTGTTCGACAAAGCATTTGTGTCAAATTTGTTTCTTCTTTTCATTTGTGTCAAATTGTGTCTTCTTCCAGCTTGTATCAGTCCTGCAGACATAAATGCTGAGGAAACTCTAAATACTCTCAAATATGCTAATCGTGCTCGCAATATTCAGAATAAGCCAATTGTAAGTCAATTCAATCAATCAATGTTGTTGATTTTATGCAAGAGAGACTACATTATTCTTGCATAGTTTCATGCAAGTGATTTTCTCTTTGCTTGTGACTTTATGGTTGTTTAGGTTAATAGAGATCCAATATCTAATGAAATGCAAAAAATGCGTGAGAAACTTGAATGCCTACAAGCTGAACTACTTTGTGCTCGTGGAGGAGCTTCACCAGATGAAGTTCAGGTGATACTGCCATCGACATTCTTAACTCTGTCAGTAGTTTGGTTGGTTAAACTTTAGAACATACAGAACATATCGATATTGAATTATTGACTTTTGAAGCTTAGGTTCCACACCTCTTTTACAGTAGGACTCAGCTATTAACGAGTCAACAAGTGTCTTTGTCATGTTATTTAAAGAGAGGTTTTCTATCCAGAATTATGCAGTATGCATCTATGTGAGCTCTAGACAAAACTATGTGCATCTTACCTTTCTCTTGCCTGTTTTCAATTATTACAACTAGACTGCTCAGAATCTCTGACTGGGGGGATCCACTAAATTGTCTAACTGGGATGCATTGCGAAGTTAACTAGTCCAAGTCTACTAATACGCTGTTTTGTCTGTCATCCTAGCAATTGAACTAACATTATTACCTATACCCATCTCCAGGTTCTGAAGGAAAGGATTTCTTGGCTTGAGGCTACCAATGACGAACTTTGTAAAGAACTTCAAGACTTGCGCCGGAGCTGTGCTTCTGTTGACCAGAGCAAAACAGATAGTCAAGTACATTGATTACTGCTCCGTTTGGCCTTTTCCTATATCAAGCTTGATATTTACACGCTTTTGTCTCAACTATTGTTTTTTTCCTGGCATTTCTGAGAACTATGTGATCCATCTGACTATGATATCACATTCATTTTGCAGCAGGGTCAGTGCTTCATGAGGGAAGATGCTTTAAAGAGGAGCCCCCACAATGGGGAGTCATTAGATTATCAAATGACTGAAGCAGCAGGTACCACATCCTTGACCAAAAGATATTGTTTGCTTAGCATTTTTTATCTAATTTTTGCATTGATTATGAATTGAAAATCTTTTTTTAAATTTATCTATTTCATTGTCTTGCTGATAGATTCTGGTTTGAGCAGGTGATAATTCCAAGGAAATTGATGAAGAAGTTGCAAGGGAGTGGGAACACACAATTTTGCAGAACAACATGGACAAAGAGCTGAATGAGTTAAATAAGCGTCTAGAGGAGAAAGAGGTATATTTCACATTTTCGGCTGTATAAATTAGGGAGTCTAGTAACTGATCCACATTGGTATATATTTGCAGTCTGAGATGAAAATGTTTGAGGGATTTGATCCTGTAGCATTGAAGCAACATTTTGGAAAAAAACTCACGGAGCTTGAGGATGAGAAAAGAATTGTTCAGGTTAATAAGAAACTCCAGTTTTTCTAAATGTGGATAATGTCTATATGCTGTCTTATTTTCTTACATCTGATCATAATTTTTACGGTTATTGGACACACCTGTAGCAAGAGCGGGACCGCTTATTAACAGAAGTCGAAAACCTTGCTGCTACATCTGATGGACAAACACAAAAACTACAAGATATTTACCTGCAAAAATTAAAGAATCTTGAAGCCCAGGTAATCATTATGGGTTCTATACTTGGTTATTTTATCTTACAAAATTTTGACTTCCTAGTCAGTACACATCAAGGGAAAAGTTATTCTTGTTCAGATATTGGAACTCAAAAAGAAACAGGAAAGCCAAGTTCAGCTCCTAAAACAAAAGCAAAAGAGTGATGAAGCGGCTAAGAGACTTCAAGATGAGATACAATTCATCAAACAACAGAAGGTTGTACATGAGACTGGTTTGCTGTTTATCAACTGTCTATTATTTTTTATTTCTTACAGGTGATTAATTATGAAATAGTTGAGACTTAGGTATTTTTGAAAGCCTTTATATCTATCATCATGTTAGCAACTAATAATTTTCTAAAACTGCAGGTTCAATTGCAACACAAGATAAAACAAGAAGCAGAACAATTTCGACAGTGGAAAGCTTCCCGTGAAAAAGAATTGTTACAGGTGTCTGAAACACGGATTGTGGATCAATGGTTTCATGGTTATTTCTTTCAATTTATGCTGCTTACTGGACATAAGACCTTTGGTTTATTTCATAAGAGTTGATCATCTTGTATGCAATTTCTCAAAAAGTAGAAAATTGACATTTGCTTGATTATGTATTTGTATGGCAGCTAAGAAAGGAGGGAAGGAGAAATGAATATGAGCGGCACAAACTACAAGCTTTGAATCAGCGTCAGAAAATGGTAAATTGTGGTGCAATTTTATTTTTTTACTAGTGTTTGGTTTCCTATTAAAGGATTTCTTTTTCTCTTGCGTTATTCTTCATGGATTGTGGATACTTCCCTTTAGAGTATGCTACTGTTTTTTTTGGCATTGAGTATGCTCCTGGTTCTTTATACAGTAAAATAGCTAACCTTTAAGTGGTTATAAATTGTATTCTAACAGAAAATGCACAATAAAAAATGAACCTAGAATAGGAGTTGGGCAACGGATGATATGCAATTTGTTCTACAAGATCCATAGGGACTTATTAGAGTGCCAAGATTTTACTAGTTAATTGACGGTTATCTAAATGTTATATAGGTTCTTCAAAGGAAGACTGAAGAGGCTGCCATGGCCACTAAAAGGTTGAAAGAGTTGCTGGAAGCTCGAAAGACATCTGCCCGTGATGCCTCAGGTAACTTATACTTCTCTAGTTCGTTTTCTCATATTAATTATCACCATTTTCATGTAAGGAATTTTCTGACTTCTAAATATATCTCCCTTTCTTTCCTTAGTTCTAACCAATGGGCATTCTCCAGCTAGCCAGGTAAACATCTGCATATAACTTCTGTTGATTTCATTTATCTATCTGTTCATTGTCAAATGAAGTTCTGACTTAAACTTATACTTCTCAGATCAATGAAAAATCATTGCAAAAATGGCTTGATCATGAACTGGAAGTCATGGTAAATGTGCATGAAGTTCGATTTGAATATGAGAAACAAAGCCAAGTGTATGCATCCTCAATCTTTAATTACTATGTGTCTCCTTTTAGTTTACAAATTTTCTTATTGAACTTATATAAATTCTTCTTTTGACTTTAGCCGCGCTGCACTGGCAGAAGAGCTCTCCGTGTTGAAGCAAGAGGACGAGTTTGTAATGAAGGGTCTATCTTCACCAAGAGGGAAGAATGGGTCTACCAGGTATCTAATTGCATCAAATTATTGACATTGAATATAATGTTCATGATAGAGGATAGATGCTATTTTTATATTAGTTTAAACTAAAAGTTCTACTCTGTCCAGAGTTTCCTTGATGTCTCCAACTGCAAGAATGACAAGAATCGCGTCGCTTGAAAACATGCTGAACATGTCTTCAAATTCATTGGTCACAATGGCATCACAACTTTGTGAGGCAGAGGAAAGGGAACGTGCATTTTCTGGGCGCAGCAGGTGGAACCAATTGCGGTCCTTGGCAGATGCAAAGAATTTGCTGCAGTATATCTTCAATATTGCAGCAGATACAAGGTTCGAGTTTACTTAGTCATGAATATAAATTTTTATTCAACTACACTGACTTGAACCAACTGAAAATTTTCTATTTTTTTGTTTTCTAAGTATTCTTTTGCTGTTTTTTCTTATTCTGGTATTTGAATCAAATGTGTCTTGTGGACAGATGCCTGCTGTGGGACAAGGAAATTGAGATCAAAGAGCTAAAAGAGCAACTGAATGAGGTTGTTGGTCTATTGCGACATAGTGAAGCTCGAAGAAGAGAAGTTGAAAAGCAACAGAAACTTAGGGAGCAAGCTGTTGCCATTGCCTTGGCCACATCAGCTTCAGTGAGTGAAATTATGACTCCCTTTTTAAAGATATATCTGAAATTGCTACAGTGGTGTTTAGAATTAATGAATTTCTTAGGTTGGGTATAATGATAATGATAATCCCATATCCATGTTTGAGACTTCACTATGCATTGTGCTTCACACGGAATAAATGCTGTACTTCTACTCCAAGTGGGCTATGTAATACTTGAGTAGGGCACTACAGTCTGTGAAGCATGAATGTATCACAGGACATCACAATGTGGATCGTTTAAAAAAAAAGTTTTGCTAACTTCATTCTCAGCATATGATATATTACTGAAAAATGAAAGCCTTCTTGCCCATCAGAGATGGTTGTTAACACATTTAATATTGAATTACTTCGTAGGGAAATTCAAATGTTTCAACGAAACATGGTGCTGATGATAGTAGTGGATCTCTTTCTCCAATGCCAGTACCAGCACAGAAGCAGCTGAAGTATACAGCAGGTATCGCTAGCAGCCCAGTAAGAGAGAAAGCAGATTTTGCTAACCATCAACGAAGGGTATGTATCATGTTTTAGTTGAGATGAATATTACAATGTGTATATAGGTAAAAAAAATCTACATTATTCAATCAGTTGATACTTGAAAAGTATATGTGTGTGCAGACAATACCGGTAGGTCAACTATCGACAGGGAAGAAGCTAGCTGTGGCAGGGCAAGCAGGAAAGCTCTGGAGATGGAAGAGAAGCCATCATCAGTGGATTTTACAGTTCAAGTGGAAGTGGCAAAAGCCATGGAGATTGTCAGAGTTGATCAGGCACAGCGATGAAACAATTATGAAGGCAAGACCAAGGCCTCGACCACAGGCTCTATTGGGCATGATATAAGTTTACCAGTTAACCATTGCCAAATATTCATACAAATAGGTCCACATGGAGATTTCTAGCATGGAGCCAAGATGTGAATACAAGTAAATCCGAAGAATCTTTTAGTGGCACTTTATAGTTTTTTAGAACAAAATTTGGTATCTCTCTGATATATCATGCACTTAATTTTTTGTGTGTAAATACAGGCATAGTTTGATGAAATATGCCATACAGTAGATGGTAGGATCAAATGGGTGCTTTTGCTGTTTTGGCGGAAGATATTGAAGCTGGATGATAAGTTTGAACCTGAGGTTGGACTCAACAGTGCTCACCGCTCGGTACAATAGAAGCATGTGTGATGTGTGTAGATATGTTTATGCCACTGGTGGCTAGGTTCATCTTCGTAGCCAACTTAGAATCACCAAATTCTAGCAAAAGTGCATATGGTGGAAACGAAGGTAGATTTTGTGCAAATAGAGGTACTAGCACTAGCTTTTGATTTGGATTTGCCAACACTTTTCCATTTTTTGAACAAGTTACAGATAAAAAAAGAAATGCATGGTTTTAAGATTAGCCCGTGTTTTATATGGGAGCAGAGGGGAAGAAATTTTTTACTACAGTTTGTCTTTTGTACCTTATGATGTGTATTGTGTAATTAATTCCAAGTGTTATTCATTTCATGTCAAGGAACTGAGTTCTTCTATTAAATAAGCCGAGGAAGAAATTTTCATGTAATTGGTTCACCAATAACATTGTGATGCAGCAAAGCTTTTTTTTTCCAAATCAAAATTTGTTGTAATTGTCAGGACCTCAACCGATTCAAAGTGCATCCTGATGAAAGCCATAGTTAGCTGGATCAGGTTGAATCGTAATGCAGTGATTAGTTACAGATGGATTTGCATCTTCAAAGAAGTATAGGACACGCCAATCTATTAAGGACACCTCCTCCCTTGCCACCATGGCAATCCTGGACACTCTTTTCTTTGTAATCACTACCGTCCACTTGTCACCACACCTTCTCCATGTGGAAATACATTCTTGTATCTATTATATATTCTCTACTGGGAAATGCATACTTGTATTTATAAAGAATTGTATTTGTTGTAAATAAAATAAGTCTTTGTTTCTTCTCATAGTATCAAAGCTTTTCAGCCCAACGGCTTGATCCTTTCTGTTTTCTAAAAACCGTTTGCTGGCAAAGTCTCCCATTCGGCGAACTCTCGGGCGCCCTCCCTCGACTTGACGCCCTTATCCGTTTGCCGGCTGTCCCCCTTACCGGTCAACCCCCTTCCCCCCTATCTTGTACACTACCCGTCACCGGACTCTCCCTATTGCCGGCGACCAGTTCTCCCTCTGGATCGACCCTTTGCCCCTCACGCTCTAGCCCTCCTCCCGCTTCACTCGTCGGTCTTCTTTCCCACAAGAGTTGCCCCCCTCACTCCAATTGCCTCTGGATCGTCCAGATCCACCCCGCCCCGGCGTCGCCTTGTCATGCATCGACGATGCCCGATTTGAGCCGAACCCGGTCCAAGGGCCGGTTAAGCGCGCGGGGGCGACGAAGGAAGATTGAGAAACGATCTAGCGGAAGACTTAACCCTAACCATGGGCGATTAACAGAAATACGGAGTACGCACAATCCTTTGAGCAAGAGTAAATAAAAGGGAAGAAAGAATGTTGCTTATCACAAAGTAAACAACTAATCTCAAACCCACATGCTTAGTTAAGTAAAGCCCACACCGGCTCAAAATAAGTCATAAGCATTACAACTGTAAAATGTGACATAAATCCAAAACAAAGAACCCTACACAAAGGTTCTAACATAAGACATAAAACCAAAGAAGATAAGTCACACAATGATCTCCATGATCACATCCAAGCTATCTCCGACTTTTCCTCAAAGAGGAGATCCTGTTCGTCTGCGTGTCACACCACGCAGCCCCAAATCAAAACACAAGAAAGAGGGGTGAGTTTAACAACTCAGCAATGATTTTTAATATCAGTAGCAACATTGAAAATACAATAGCATAGCAATATAGTCATTTAGATCAAAGATTTACATGATGCATCATTTTCTGATCACACATACATATCACTTAGCACTGCATCATGGTGCATAATCAACCTGCATGGATGTATCTTTAACATACATATTCCCACATGCATTATATCATAATCAACCTACATGGATGTATCTCAAACATACATATTCCCACATGCATTATACCATAATCAACCTACATGGATGTATCTCTAACATACATATTCCCACATGCATTATATCATAATCAACCTGCATGGATGTGTCTCTAACATACATATTCCCACATGCATTATGTCATAACAACCTGCACGGATGTATATCTAACATACATATTCCCACATGCATCATATCATAATCAACCTCCATCAAGGAGAAATCACAAATTTGGTGTCACACAGACGGGAACATAGACAAAGCCACAAAGGCGTGTCATGATCCAAAATTCTACAAAAGAATTCAAGAAAGTTCGGGGTTGTCAATCCCTAATGAAACTGCTCGCCCTGGACGATCCTGGCCAAGGATGTCCCATTCTCACACAGAGAATCTAAAGCAGGGGTGTTCGCCTAGGGACATCTCCTGCGGACGCCTAACATCCCGAGTTCTCACACAGAGAACCCTAGAACACGTGGTAGCGGGGTGCACACGGCATACCACACTGGATTCTCAGGGTCCAGATGACACTCATAATAACATTCTCACAATCCGCAAGACAAGTACACAACTCGTCCCCACATAATCCTATTTAATTAGACTCAACCCGGGGAGTGCACTCGTTCCACACAGGAACTCAAATCAAAACATGTCCTTTCGGACCAATCAACTTACAATTAATCCACGACTGATCAATCCGACACACAATTTCACCACATTACATCCAATCGGTCAAATTCGATTAACCTTGATGAAGCTTCAATTGGAAATCTATTTTCATGATGCATGCAGCATGGTACATACGTGGGCAAGGCATACATGAATCCTAATCCATGATAAGTGCTCTCATCAGCCTCTAATGCATCATTCATAATCACAATATCAAGCTTCAACATCATCATTTAACCCCCACATGTGTGTGTAACTAGTAGAAGTACTTCACTCAATGCATTTCAACATGCTTGAAATTAACTTACTACTACACTACACATGTGAATTTCCATTTAAACATGAATTCGAACGGAAATCATAGAAGAAAAATCGTTGAAATCGTATCCCAATTTAAATCTCAACCACAAAGGCTAAACATATATAAAATCACTCATTTCATCATTGAGTCATGGCATTCACCAACATCCACACACCAACTAACCACACTCTATCATGACAAATTAGTCAAATAATAGGTTGTAGTCCTACTGAAAATATGCTCAACCATAGGAAATCAACCATTCACAATTTCAAGATAACAATTTCAACATCATGCCATAAAACATAAGCCATTCTATAAATCTCTAAGCATATATTTCAACTCTATAACCTCAATACCATGCATTTTCAGTAGCATAATATAGCTTAAAACACTCCACATTCATATGAAATTGGCAAGCTAAAGTGGAATAATCAAAATAAACATCATGCATTAGAACACAAATCTGCTATGTAGCCGTTCGAACGCCCTTCAGGCCGTTCGATCGGTTAAACATAAAAATTTGAAATTCATAGTTTGGCCGTTTGAACGCCTAACAGGCAGTTTGATCGGCTGAACTGGAAAACTGTCGTTCCGACAGTGTTGCCGTTCGAACGCTCAGAAGGGCCGTTCGAAGGCCAACAAGGCAGAACTGAATCATCTTCTTCCTTTCGCAAATCTAAACCGAAACACCATTAATAACACTTCAAATCCACATCTAACACCCTAATCATCATCAAAAGTCCTTCTTGACTTCCAGAAAGTTAAACCATGTCATAATAATGCAAAACCCTAAGAAATTGAGATTAAATAATTCTATTTTTTAATCTTACCATTAACACACAAAATCAAGCAACTCCATTCGAAATAAGCCAAAAATCAAGAATTTTACCATGGATAAACTGAGATTTCGAAGACCCATTACCTCAACACTTGATTAAGCTCGGATTGGAGAGTCACCTTTCTTGAAATCCTTGAAAACACAATGAGTTTGAATTAAACTCCAGTAGAAATCGATTTACCCAAGAAATCCCTAATTAAATCTTAAATCTAGGGCTTGTTGATAGTAAAAATCGAATTTTGAATGTTAGGGTTTGTAGTAAAATACAAATCAGTAGTTTTTGATGTCCAAAAAGGAATTGAAATAAGGGAAAAATGGTAGATTTGGAAGAGATTAAGAAGAAAGTAGGGTTTAATGCTTAATTAGAGTAAGCTTACCTTAAACCGCTTCTAATTTGGGCCTAATTGGGGATTAGGCCAGACCTCCCTGCTTAGCCTATTCCCAAAAATAGAAATGACTCAGGTTTGCCCTTTTATAGTAAGGGTTGGGGTATGTATTGGTAAGTTATGGGGTGTAAATAGGAAAAGTAGGCTAAAAATGGGTATTTTACAAATTTAAGCACTAATTAAGCCTAAGAAAATTCTAAAAATTTTTGTATAACCTTAGGTAGATGTCTGGGTCCATTTGACCCAAAAACCAAAATTTCAACGGTGGGGCCCACAGGGGTCCCGCCAAAACCCTAATTTTCAAAAAAATAGTGAAAATTCAGAAAAAAATCCCAAAAATTTACATTTGTTTTTAAAATCACTAATCTTAAAGTTAATTTTGGTTAAAACCATCATAAATACTATTTATTCATGAAATCGCCAAATAAATCAGAAAACGCGCAAGTCTCACGATAACCAATAATTAAAGAAAACAAAACCAGGTTTAGAGATGAGGGTCCTTACACGCCCAGTCCCGATCTGTTGCCTCGTCCAGATCTGCTTCGCCCCGGTGCCGCCCTGCCCAGATCTGCTAGCCCCGTCTAGATCTGCTTCAACTTGACGCCGTCGCGTCCAGATTTGCTCTGTCCCGTCCAGATCCGCTCCACCTCAGCGTCGCCCAGTCCCAATCTGCTCCGCCCCAGCGCCGCCTCTTCCAGGTCTGCTCAGCCCTGTCTAGATCCTCTTCGACCCGATGCTGCCGCGTCCAGATATGCTCTGTCCCGTCCAGATCCGTCCCGCCCCGGCGCCGCCCAGTTCCGATCTGCTCCGCCCCGGCGCTGCCCTGTGTCCGGTCATCGGCGACCTCGCTGCCCGCCCTATCGCTGCCCAATGGCGCTGCATTGATAGGGTACTTCTCACTGCCGTTCGTGCCACCATCTCCCCTTCTTTGCTTGGCTACTTCATAGGCCTCGAGTCCGCCGCTGCCCTTTGGACTGCAGCCGAAGATCGCTTCCTCTCTACCTCCCTGGCTCACATCCTCAATGTGAAAGAACGTCTTGCTGCCTACGTCCAAGGCGATGGCACTATGACCGCATATCTCGATGGCCTTAAAGCCTACGCGGATCAACTTGCCGCCGTTGGGGCGCCCATCTCGGGCCTTGACCTCTTTCACAAGACACTAAACGGTCTCTCTGGTGCGTACTTCGTCTTCTCCACCACCCTCCATGCTTGCGGTGTTACTATTCCCCTCCCGGAGCTTTGGACACTTCTCCTCGCCGAAGAAGCCACTCTCTCTTGCGCCCCTGCCGCCCCCACCGTAGGCCTACCCCTGGCGACGGCCTTCACTGCCCTCCACTCATGGCGTCCCTCTCTCCTAGCTAACTATGGGCCCCTACCTCCGGCCTCTTCCCCCACCGCCCCTGGCCCCTATGGGCTGCCTCCCACCTCTCCTTATGGCTTCCTGCCTGCTCCCCTTAGCGGCCACACTACTGCCCCCCTTGCCGGGGGCCCGGCCCTTGCACTTGCTGCCCCATATGGGGGAGGGGCTACCCGGGGCCTTCTCCCCACCCCTGCTGGCCATGGGGTACCTGGCCCATGCGGTGGTTCTACTCGTGGCCATTGGTGCTTTGGCCCTCGCAGTCGCAGTCCCCGCCTCCCTTCTCAGATTTGTGGTGGGACCAACCACTCTGCCAAAACATGTTGGGAGCACTATTTCGGCCCTGGGGGCTCGTCCTCTGGTGCTCTGGTCCTCTCCGCCAGCGCCTCCTCCTCGACAACTCCCACGGAGTGGCTCCTTGATAGTGGAACTTCCGACCACGTGACAACGGATCGCGGTAACCTCTCCTTCCATGTGCCTCACTCAACGTCCAACCACGTCAATGTTGGAAACGGGACGGCTTTACGTGTCTCATCCATGGGTCACACTACCCTCCATCTTGGCCCCTCTACCCTTTCTCTTCGCAATGTCTTACATACTTCATCTATCTCTCATAATCTTCTTTCCGTTCATAAACTTGCTCTTGATAATAATTGTTCACTAACCTTTGATGCCTCTCATGTTACAATCCAGGACACTAGCTCTCAGCTCATACTCTTCCAAGGACTGTGCCGACATGGTGTCTATCCAGTGTCTTCCACCTTTACCGCGTCTCCCACCGCCCTACTTGCTTGTGCCTCCTCCCGCCTTTGGCATCATCGGCTCGGACATCCGTCGTCTACTATGTTTAATTTAGTTGTTTCTACTTTGCCGCCTCCAATCCAAAAAATGTCATCCTTAGATTGTAATAGTTGTCTCACTAGTAAAGCGCACAAACTCCCCTTCTCCCCCTCCCCAAAATGCTCCTCACACCCTCTCGAGCTCGTCCACTCGGATGTTTGGGGTCCCTCTCCGGTCACCTCCTTTCTCGGCTTTCGCGACTATGTGATCTTCGTCGATGACTTCTCCCGTTACACTTGGCTCTACCCCCTCAAACTCAAATATGATGTAACCGAATGCTTCCGTTTATTCCATGCCATGGCCGAACGGACCCTCCACCACACCCTCACCACCCTCCACACAGACAATGGCGGTGAATACCTCAACCACCACCTCTCTTCCTACCTCTCCTCTCATGGCATCTCTCACCAAACCTCCTGCCCTCATACCCCCAAACAAAATGGTGTTGCCGAAAGAAAACACCGGCACATCATAGAAACTACCCTCACCCTCCTCTCCCACGCCCACATGCCTCTCTCCTATTGGGTGGATGCTACTTGCACCGCCACCTACCTCATCAACCGCCTACCTTCTCCCTCCTTACAAAACCTCTCCCCCTACTAACTCCTCTTCCACAAACCCCCCGACTACTCCCACCTCAAAGCCTTCGGTTGTCGTTGTTTCCCTTGGACCCGTCCCTACTCTTCCCATAAACTCTCCCCCCGGGCCATCCCATGCATCTTTCTCAGTTATTACCCTAACACCAAAGGATTCAGTTGCCTCAATCCCATCTCCCATCGCGTCTACACCTCCCGCCACGTCCGCTTTCGAGAAGATGAGTTCCCTTACCACGACCACCTCCCTACCCCAAATCCCCCCCCCTCCCCCTTCCTATTTCCATCACTCCCTCCCTCCCCCATCCCTACCCCTACCCCCATCTAACCTCACACCAACCACCCCCTCTCTCCCCCCCCTCTCCCCTCCCCCTAGCTCCCCTCCTTCTCCCCTTCCTCTCCCCCCCCCACCCCACTCCTCTCCCCAACACCCCTCCCTTCCGCCTCCCCCTTTCCCTTTCCCTCTCCCTCTCCCCCCCACCCCCCCCACCCCCCCACCCAATGATCACTCGTATCAAAGCTGGGATCATATGTCCTCATGTTCCTTTCTCCCTCCTCACTATCTCTCCACCTCAAACTGAACCCTCTTCCTTCAAAATTGCCTCCTCCATTCCTGAATGGTGTACCGCTATAGATGAGGAAATTAAAGCCCTCCACAAACAAGGTACTTGGAGCTTAGTGGTTCCCCCGCCCTCTTCCAATGTCATTGGTTGCCGTTGAACTTACAAAATCAAGCGTAATGCCAATGGGACTATCTCTTGCTACAAGGCTTGCCTTATTGCCAAAGGGTTCCATCAAGAGGAAGGCCTTGACTACAATGAGACATTTAGCCCTGTGGTCAAACCTTACACAGTTCGGATTGTTCTCAGCCTCGCCGTCACCCTCTCTTGGTCCATTAAGCAACTCGACATTCCAATGCCTTCCTTCACGACACTATCTCTGAAGAACTCTACATGGCACAACCCCCCGGTTATCATGATGTCACTCGGCCCAACCATGTTTGTCGCCTCCACAAAGCCCTCTATGGCCTCAAACAAGCCCCTCGTGTTTGGTACCTTCGCCTTTCCACCTACCTTCTCTCCCTTGACTTTATCTCCTGTCATGCTGATACCTCCCTTTTCCTTCACACCAAAAGCTCCCACATCACCATCCTTGTCCTATACGTCGACGACATCCTCATCACAGGTAACCATCCCCCCCACATCCAACAAGTCATTTCCCTCATAAGCTCCACCTTTGCTATTAAAGACCTTGACGACCTCCATCACTTCCTTGGCATTGAAGTCACCCGCTCCCCCAATGACCTCTTCCTATCCCAACCCCAATATGCTCTTGATATTCTTGCCCATGCCTCTACGTCCTAATGTAAAGCCTCCCCGACCACCACAACCCACCCTTCCCCAACCCCTCTCACTACAAAAGCATTGTTGGTGCCTTACAATACCTCACCTCCACCCGTCTCGACCTTGCCTATGCGTCAACTTTGTTTGCCAACACATGCACAACCCCTCCACCTCTCACTATATGGCCGTTAAAAGAATCCTTCGCTACCTCAAAGGTACCTTCACTCATGGGCTCCTCCTTCGACCCAACACTCTTGCTCTCTGTGCCTTCTCCGACTCCGATTGGGCAGGTGACCCCATTGATGTCGGTCCATTTTTGGGTACTGCCTCTACCTTGGTCCCAACCCCATCTTTTGGAAGTCCAAAAAGCAAGACACAGTGGCCCGCTCCTCTACCAAAGCCGAGTATCGGGCTCTCTCCAGCACAACCACTGAGATCACATGGGCCCGCATGGTCCTCACCTTCCTTGGAGTGTCCCTTCCCTCCACCCCCATCTTATGGTGTGACAACAAATCCACTATCTCTCTCTCGGCCAACCCTATGTTCTATGCCCGAACTAAGCACATCGAACTTAATCATCACTATGTTCAGGAGCAGGTTTTAGCCGGCAAGCTTGGTGTCCAGCATACTCCCTCCGCTCAGCAGGTGGCCGACGTCCTCACCAAGCTTCTTTCCATTGAGTGATTTCAGCAGTTACGCTCCAAACTCATGATTCTATCTCCACCATAAGTTTGCTGAAGGTTATTAAGGACACCTCTTCCCTTACCACCATGACAATCCTGGACACCCCTCTCCTTATAATCACCACCGTTCACTTATCACCACACCTTCTCCCTGTAGAAATACACTCTTGTATCTACTATATATTTTTCACTGGGAAATACATATCTATATCTATAAAGAACTATATTTGTTGTAAATGAAATACGTCTTTGTTTCTTTTCACAATCATCATTAATGCTGAACTTTTTCAGATTGAGTTACATGAAGCACGTTGATAAGTGTTCAATCGTAATTAATGCTGCATGAGGCCTTTTTTTATTAATGCTGCGGGAGCCTGAATGTTGATATTCAACAAAGTTTGGCAAGCTCATAATGATTTATACGTGAAGTGGTCAGGGATGTCTTAGATTAATTCCGTCTGGTTATTAAATGTCGACCGAAATCATGGTTTGGTTCAGCTTAATTTAGTTTATGAAGATTATCATGAATCTTACCTAGCAAAAAATAATCATGAATCTTAAGTATGTCAATAATGTAATTTTAAACATTTTTGTTGCCAACTTTCTATTTTGCCCCATATAACGTAATTATCCCCAGTTATTAAAATTGTCCCATCGTGCAATGTTTATAGTCCTTACTAGTTAGAAGAGTAATCTAACCAAGAACACTCATTGCACCAACCTCACAGGTCACAATTCGTATGTCCCATACGCAAGATCCACATACATCTTCAAAGAAGGATTTGGCACATCAATTATCATTAAGAGTATTGATAATTGTACATCAAATTCATACACTTGTAAGGTAATAGGTTTTTATAGAAAATAACATTCATACTTTATTTTATCTTTGATTAGATAAAGAAGGTGAGTCACACGTGATGATAACAAGGAGATTCACTTTTTTTAAGTAGATTAAGACTTTTGATATAAAAAATTTTGATATAAAAAATGTGGAGTAGGGATATATGCTTCCAGCATTTATTTGGCATATTGTTTAGGTGATTATCATTTTCCTTTTTACAGCTAAAAAAACTTGCTACCTCATAGGTGTATGGATTTGGTGTACAAATTCTGTGTAGCAGTTTCATTTTCTATCATTAATAAGATCGGTTAATGTATGTCAAAGCTTTAAGAGAATGAACCAAAATGCCAAAATATAGGAAAGATGGGTGAGCCGCATGAACCACGTTGATAAGTGTTCATTCATATTTAATATTGCATGAGCCTTTTTTTAAAATGCTTCTCTGGTCTGAGTGTTGATGTACTAAAAAATTTGGCAAACTCAAAATCTGGGCAGAGCGGTAGCTCTAAGGCAACCTCTGGTTAGAGGTCGATCTCTCTGGCCAGCGCTCTGGCAAGAGGCTCTTTGGCCAGTGGCGGCTCTCACCATAAGCCGCTGTGGCCAGTGACGGTTCCAGCCTGAGGCTACTTTGGCCATAGCAACCAGAGGCCGCCGACTCTAGCCAAAGGTTGGTATGGCCAGAGCCACCTATGGCCAAAGGTGGCTCTTGCCATAGATCGATTTGGCTAGAGGCATAGGTGGCTCTGGCCAAAGGCGGTTCTGGCCAGAGCCGCCTATGGCCAGAGGATAGTCTGGCGAAAGATCGATCTGGCCAGAGGTTGCTCTTTCCAGAGCAAGCGCTGCAGTGGCTCTGTCCAACGTCACAGCAGTAAATCATGGATGGCCGCGCGGCGAGCCAGGTACAGGTGTTTTCATCAGCGTCAGGCCGGTGTCGAGGTCGAAGGGGAATAGCTGCTACCCGTGAAGGCTAGATTTTGTCAGCGCCGGAAGTTTGTATAGCCGGCGCCGGAGAAGAAGCATACCTTTTATTTTTACTTTAAAAATATTATTGGAGTGGGGTTGGCTGGGGGTATAAACGAATAATGTTATAATTTTTGTTAGGGTGTAGAAAGTATGAAAGGTATTCAGCTTTTGTTGGGGAAAACACTCATTGTTTAAATATAAATGACATGACCTTGGTGGCACCTAAAGTACCTTACTATTATTGTAGAGAATCATTTATCTCTCTTTTTTATCAAAAACAAAAATAAAAAGGAAGATAGAGAAGAAAGATAACCTGTTGAAGTTTTGTTTCCTTTTTAAGAATAAATGAGACAGCAACCCCTTTTCAAGACAGGTACCCACCAAATAATCTAATAAAACGTTAAAGTACTATTTTTTCTATTTTCTTTGCCAAAATTTCTTAGGGTCATATCTTTTATTTTTGAAGTCGAATTTATGCATTCTTAGTGGCATTAAATTCGTCTCATTGAGCCCTATTAAGTAATTTGTGACATGAGGTCCTTATCTTTTACTTTTCCCCTACTATCAAAATTAATTATCAAATTTAGATACTATGCACCATCATAATTTAGGCACCATATATTATTGCAAATTAGACACCTATAACATCGTAATTGACATTATATACTTTCACAATTTCTATCTATTGCAATTTAAACCCATCGTAATTTAGATAGATACTATTACAATTTATACACCATATACTATTACAATTTAGGCATTATATATCATTACAATTTTTACCTCTTGGAATTTAAATCCATCGTAATTTAGATACATACTATCACAATTTATACACTATATATTATTATAATTTAGGCACTATATGTCATTACAATTTAAATACCTATGCCATATTGTTAAGACATAAATATTATCCTGTAATTGACTTTACTTCGATGATCAAAATTATGTCTAGTTCATGTATGTGTTTAAGTCTTAGGAGTCTAACAAGGTTTGTGATGTTCATGTATGTGTTTAAGTCTTAGGAGTCTAACAAGGTTTGTGATGTATCATGTTAGATTCAAAATTTATTGACTTGAAAAATTGGAGCAAAAGTCTTCTAAAATTCAAGGATGAAAACTTAATCAAAGTTTCTTTTTCTACCCTAAAATTATGTACCAATATGACAAATGCCTGATTTGAATAACTTGTTTGTCCCAATGCCATATATCTTATAAATTATTCAAGGAATAAATATTTTATTAATCAATATTTCAAACATATTTCTTTATTTAATTTAAAAGGATACTTAGGCTGAGCTATAGCTTGGAGAAGCTCTTTGCCCTACAACACTTAGGAAACGTTTTTTATACTCCCCACCGATAATAAGTCTAGCATAAGTTGTATGTGGACATGAGCTCTTTATTTTATGGACACTAACATGTGCTAGCGCATGCAAGTGTCTATTTTAAATATTAAAGGCTCCTATGTGCAGCTTATGCTAGGTTCATAGTCAATAAAGAGTAAAAAAATACTTCCTAGCACATGGCCTTCAGTCAACAGTTTTCCCTCCTTTGCTACAGTAGCACTGTAACTGTGTAGCACTAACATAGTAATATGATAACGCAGAAAAGCTCTCCCTATTTTCATGCAGTAGAATTTCCTTTTATCTAATTACTTTCTTAGTTCTAATGTAATATAGCTTTCGCCTAGACATTGCTTAATGGCCATGTAAACAAGGTTGGATATTTTTGGACAAGTGTGAAGAAAAGGTTTGTCTTATTTACATTCATATCAAGCATGGCTATGGACTACAAATTACTCAAGTTTCCAATGTATGGTTGGCATTTTTGTAATGTAGCAAGAAAAGATATGAAGCTGAACGAAGACCCCACTCCATTAAAAAGAGAGGGGACACTACTCATAAGTCCAAGGATCCCATCAAATCAATCCCTCTCCCATACCCCTTTCCTGGGACATGTATCATATCCATTCATCACTTCATCGTTACATCTAGCATACAAAGTCTTCACTAGTCAATACTCTCCGTGTCTTACATTAATATATCTATTAATATATCTATTTGGCAAAAAAAATATATTTTATATTAATAATTTTATTTTCTTGGTTGGGAACTTAAACAAGAGTATTATTAAAGGACTATTCCATCTTTTCTTATAATGTTCCACACATTTCCCTCCTTGAACATTCTTCACTTATCTTCTCTATATTATTCCTGTGATTTTTTTAGATTTACTTCTAGATGATTTCTTTGTAACCTATAAATTGTAACTTCTTCATAGTGAATTCACTGAGGTTTCTATTCATGGTATCAAGCTAGGAACTAAGCAACGCTCTTTACCTTGTCGATCCAGCTAGCCGACCTCTGCGGTGCTCCTCTCCACCACCTGCTTCACCCTCCCCTTCTCTAAACATTTCTTTCATGACAGCCTCTCCCAACCCGCTGGTTGCTGTCACCACTGGTTATCCCAGTCCGCCACAAGGACCTTTGGTTCACCAATGTCTTTCCGGTTGGTTAGCCTCCTCGCCTACCTCCTCTTCCACCGATGGCCCTCTTACCTTTCCTCTACTCCAATCCTCCTCTTGTCACTGCTCCCTATCTTCCCTGTCTACGACGACGCCCTCCTTTCCCTAGATCTGTTGGCCTTCGTCACTACTAACTCCCTCCCCTAGACTCGTCGCCCTTCTCCTCTGACGACGTTCTCCTCTCCGACTGACCGCCTCCCTCGCCACTGCCCTTCCCCCCCCCCCCCCCCAAAAAAAAAGCCCTACATGTTTTTCTCTCCCAACCCTTTCTCCCTGTTTCACAGTGCCGCTGAACTCCCTCCGCCGTGCCTGGCCGTCCCCCCCCCCTCTTCCCTCTATCCCTGCCTCAACTTTCGCTCCTTCCTTTCTCATCTTTTCTCCATCTTTGTCCTCACTGCACCTCCACTCTACACTGCCATGCCTAATTGCCGCTCTCCTTTGCCTCCCCACCACCACCCCGCACCGTCGGCTGTCCCCCTCTTTCCACCGCGACCCCCCTCCTTCTCTTCGGTCCTGTCGCCCCCTGCTTTCTGCCATCTTTGATAGCTCTGAGTCGCTCTTTGTTGAAAACCTATTTGATTCTTTCTTTATTTTTTTTATTTTGGTTGTCATGCCTTACTTTGACGTTTTAAGTCAGTTGGTGGTCACCTTGCCCATTATCGTCTAGCCTAGTTACATTTCGTTCACTTCTGAACAAAATTTGTTTTTTATAAAATCCCTCTAATCAGCTCCCCCTATGGACCCTCCTTCCTCACCCCTGGCTTCCAACACCTCTGGTGTTCACCCTTCACCTCCTCCATTCCTTTCTGCCACTGGCTCGGATTTTCTTATGGCTATTCCAGCCTCCATCAAACTTCTCGTATCAAACATGGCCTCCCTCATCACTGTCCACCTTGATGGTTCTAATTTTCTCGTTTGGCGTAAAACCACTCGCTCTATCCTTGCCACTTACCAACTTCTTCCCTATGTTGATGGCTGCAAACCCACTCCCACTCCTACTAGCTACAAACGACCTTTTACCTCTCCCACCGATCCACTATTCTCTAACCCTTCCCATTATAAAAGCATTGTTGGAGCTCTTCAGTATCTCACTAATACTCATCTTGACATTGCCTACTCCGTGAACTACGTGTGTCAACACATGCATCAACCTTCCACAATCCATCATATAGCAGTCAAACAGATCCTCTGTTATCTTCATGGCACCCTCTCTCATGGCATTCTCATCATACCAGATCCCTTCACTCTTACCACCTATTCAGATTTCGACTAGGCAAACAGATCCTCTATTATCTTCATGGCACTCTCTCTCATGGCATTCTTATCCAACCGGATCCATTCACTCTTACCGCTTATTCAGATTTCGACTGGGCCGGTGACCCTCTCGACCGTAGGTCCATCACTGGGTATTGTCTCTTCATGGGTCCTAACCCTATCATATGGAAATCAAAGAAACAGGAAACAGTTGCTCTCTCTTCTATTGAAGCCGAATATCGGGCCCTCTCTTCCACTGCTATTGAGATAGTTTGGGTATCCATGATTCTCAAGTTCCCTGACATCTCCTTACCCGAGACTCATACTTTGTGGTGCAACAACTAGTCAGCAATTGCTCTTACAGCTAACCCTGTCTTTCATGCTCGTACCAAACATATCGAAATAGATCATCACTATATTCGGTAACAAGTTTTAGTTGGCAACTTGCTGGTTCACCACATTCCATCTAAGGACCAACTTACTAACATCTTCACCAAGCCGCTCCCCATCGCACAATTTCAAAATCTCACTTCCAAACTAATAGCTCTTCATCCGCCATGAGTTTGTAGGGGCGTATTAAAGGACTATTCCATCTTCTCCTAGAATGTTCCACACATTTCCCTCCTATAGCATTATTCACTTCTCTTCTCTAGATTATTCGTGTGATTTCTCTTCTCTAGATTATTCCTGTAATTTCTCTAGATTTGCTTCTAGATAATTCTTTTATAACCTATAAATTGTAACTTCTTGTTCATAGTGAATTCACTGAGGTTTCCATTCAAGTATCATAAGCTTATTTTCCCTTGTCTTACATGTGGGTTTCACTACTCAATAAAAATTGCTATTTTTCTAAATGTAACTATTAATATGTAATAGAGAGAGTACTTACTAATAAATATCTAAATTTTTATGGCATTTCTAATGACTTTGTTAAATTTTTTATATTTTTAAAACATAAAATAAGTACTCCCTTTATCCTAAACTAATAGTTCCGTTTGGCAAAACAATTTGATCCATATTAATAGCTCAATTTTGTTATATTTAAATGGTTGGGTACTTAAAAAGAGTATTATAAGCTTATTTTGCTTTCTCTTAGATGTGAGTTTCATCATTTAATAAAAACTACTATTTTGTTAAATATAACTATTAATATAAGACAAAGAGAGTATCTTGATAAACCGTTTTTTCATAGTTTAAGTTTATCCGAAAACAATGTCATCTAACAATGCTACCTTCAAATCTTGGTGGAGATATATTTGCTCATTTATCCGCATGCATCAAAATACTCCTAAATAATCTATTTCTTAACAATAACAAAGAGATCAATGATCATATCTCAATTAGTTGGGTTGTTGTGGCTTGTCTAGAACGTCAAGCTATCCAATCCCCAACTCCACTTTTCTCTCTAGCATTGTGATCTTTCCCTAGAGCCGCGTAAGCCATTGTTTGGGTTCCTTGTAGCCCAAAAAATAAAAACTTCAATAAGAGTTTAATTTAATCCGTTTGTTAGGATTAGTATGACACCTTGGACTTAGAGAGTAAGCATTTGATCATTTGAAGAAGCTTAAAAACCACCTGGAATGCATTTGCCCATAATTTATTTCAAAGTGTCGGCCACAGACCTATCTAGTGTGGGTCAGTGCCACCACGCTTTCCACATTGGAGAGTCACCATTTCGCCACGGAGCAAGAAACACCCGCTTTTAAGTCAGATGAAGCCTCACGTGGATACAATCACACTTAGGGTACTTAAGAGCTCATTGAGTCATGTATCCTTGACTCTCTTACTTTGGACCACTATTCTATATTTGGTGGGCCCCACAAAATATGTTGATCATTTAGAAAATAATATAGAAGAAAAAAAGAACCATTGCCACGCTCCACTGTTACTCATTTATCTCAAATAAATATTACAAATTCTTTCATATCCATTATACTTTCTTTCATTGGCTGCGCAAATATGACTCACAAACCCACCTTATTGTTTGACTTTTCCTACTCTTTTAAGTTTCGTGAGTTAATAATATTTAAGATCGATGATGTACACTCTAGCGCATATTAATATTTGTAATATCTATCAATTTTATGGATAAACGATTTTTATGTAAAATTGATGACCTACACTCTAGCACACATTAGTGTTAGTAATATCCATCAATCTTGTAGATAAATTGACTTCCATGTGAAACATATCCTAACTCATTAGGATAAAATGTAGGTTTGAAATTTGTAGAGGGAAAGGAGAGAATTAATATATACAAGGAAAGAAATTCTCCATTCTTCTCAAAATAAGTGTCTTATATAATTTTTTAAAATAAATTTAAAATAAATTAAAAATATTTTATTTAAAAAATTAAATAAGACACTTAAGAAGAAGAAAAGATATGCACTCAACAGTTCGTTTAGTGCAACAGAGGGCGGGCTGCCTGGCCATCATGCAATCAAAATTGTGCCCAACCGAAATGATTACCTTTCAAAAATAATTTTAATGATCAACTAATTTGACCCAATTCGTCCAATGACTAATTGCCATGAACACGGTAAAGTAATTAAAGGCTTAAAACTACTACAATATATTACTAATCTTAATTATGGGTAGACTGAAATAGCAAGTGTGGCAAGTCTCAAGTGTGAATAATAAGCAACGAATTCATGGCCAAGATGGTTGATCACAAAATGCGTTTAATCTTCATCCTTGGCAAATGTGTACTAATACAATGCATGCCATGTATAATATAAATGTACAAGCTGTATAATTAGCTAGTTAGAGGGACACAGTGATGAGCATATGGAGGCTGGCCTCATCTTGTGGGGAGAGCTGGCGGTGGTTCCGACCGGGGAGAATTTGGCTGCAGAGGAGGCGGATGGCCCGGTCCCACCGGGATCGGCCGACGGAGTCACGGCCGGGGCCGTCAGCGAGGATGCGGTGGAGGCGGAAGGTGAAGAGGGTGGATGCGGTGGAGAGGGCTTGGCAGACGCCGGGGAGGTGGCGTGCGAGTGGGAGGCAGATGTTGAAGGGCAAGAGGATGGGGCAGAGCTTGAAGAGGTGCATGATCAACCCGTGCAGGCTCCCCCCCGCCACCGCCATCAACACATGAATCGCCATGACTGGCCCTCCTTGGTGCCTCAGCTCCGCTGCCCCTTCTTTCTTGTCTTTGCTTGTTTAGTGGCAGGTGTTGCTTGCTGAATATGTACTGCATCAGAGTAAAAGATACAGCTGCTTCATGGGGTGAGACTCTTTTACTCTTGAATGTTGGTGGAAAGCTCGGAAGGGACAGGAAGAAATGATGGATTTCCAAGGGCAGAGACATGAGGCCCAGCGGGCCAGACGATTGAGTTGATGTTTTTGGTATCATGTTCTTGCATGCGTGAATGTTGTAGGGGTAAGTACGGAAAATTTATTGTGTGCCAACTCTTTTAGCTTTAGGGTGTGTTTGAATGTAAAGTAAATGAATAAAATTTCCCTTTCTTAAGGAATCCAATTTTTTGAAAAGAAATATTTTATTTATTTATTTTATGGTTATGGTACATCGTGGAGAACATGTTTCTTCTTGCTTTTGGCTCTTTTGTTGGCGAATTCCACTTTGTTCCAAGAAAGAGATACTAGTGTATCATCATATTTCTTTATATGTAATTGTTTATTTGTAATTATTACTTAATGGGAAAAAGCGAAAGGGTGACATAAATAGTTAGAGCTCATTGCATGGTTGTTATTAAGATATACTAAAAAGAATGTACACATATTACGTGTGTAAATATAGATTACATAAAAATAATAATTATAAATAAAATATATATCAAATAAAAGTCTCGCATGCATAGTATAATTACAATACATACTTTAAGGGATTATAATGATCATTAATTACACACAAAATTATAAATACTCTACTAGCCCAAATATACACATAATTATAAATGAGTAGTGCCGTCAATTGGCGAAGAACACTCTTATTTCATCCCACTATTACCCAATACCCCTCACTTATTTCCCCCATCAAATAATATAAAACATCTCATATCCACCACACTTCCCCTTTTCTATTAAACAAACATATCTCATTTCCACTCCATCTTCCCCACGCCGTTGCCGAAACCGACATGACATGATTAATTTACTTATTAATTTGGGATGGAGGGAGTATGTTATCACTTGCAAAATATGTTTCAAAGTTAACACCATGTCCTAGCTGTTGCTGCTCACCAAAAACTTCATTTTGCTTTTTTTTATAAATTCTTGTACTACAACTTCTAATACATGAAGAAGTCTAAGGTCATTGCTTCGATAATTTCTACTCGAAACAAAAGTAAACAAAGGGAGAGGAATGGAAATGATGAGAAGAAACTTTAGTGTGAGTTCTTTTGGGGAAGTATACTATTGAGCTTTTATTGGCTGACTAATAGGAGTATTTAGTCCCATTGAATAAGTAAATTAATCATGAACAAATTTGCCCCTTTGCATTTTCAAATGGACCTACAAATTTATAGGGAAGGAAGTTGGAGGAGCAACCATGGTGGCCAGTCGTGGCCTCCGACCAGTTGCAACTAGGGCTATCTATGGGTAACCATTTACCCCCCTCACCTGTTCGCCCTATCTAAAATTTGTGGGCGGGTAATTAATAAATGGGTAATAGGAAAATAATAGGTAATTTTATCTGCCCATTTATTATGTGAGTACGGTATGGGTAACCACTTATCCATACTTGTTACCTGAATCATATATAAAGACTCAATGACATATGCTACCCAAGGAGAATGTCTTGATATGGAATATTTTGTACTTTCATTAGAATATTTTGCACTTTCATTGTAAAATATTAGATAGGCTTTTAAGATATATATATATATATATATATATATATATATATATATATATATATATATATATATATATATATATATATATATATATATATATATATATATATATAAACTTATAATGCAAACTTATAATAGAGAAAGCAAAAGAGAACACGGGCAATCTTCTGTGTCTTTTCACGTTATGCTTGTTGTATAAAGTGTGTATCTTGAAAAAAAAATACAAGTTTTATCCTCGATGAATAGCAGTAGAAGAGTGCATGATGGCGAGGGGATTGTGTTGAGTGAGCAATGAGAATTTTGTTTCTTGGTTTTTGATGTCATGTTCTTTAGTTTTGATAAGTACCCAATTTTTACTTTGTTATAGCTAGTCAGAAAGGTGCAGTTTGTAAATGTTACAAGATTAGTCTTGTATTTTGTTGCATTTTGGTTTGATGAGCTAGGGGCTTTGGAGTACTGAAAATACTTTTAAGTCATGATCTTTATTTATATAAGTTTAGATAAGGTGTCGGATTCTTATTATGTTATTTTTTTGTATGAACTATGAGGTTTTTGTATGCAATATTACTTATGTCTTTATTTGATTGAACTTGTGATAAATTGGATGGGCTTTTAAAAAATATGAATCATTTACAAGAATTTATTTTGTATTATTTTTTTATTGATCATTTACCTATTACCAGCCCATTTACCCCATAGGTAATAGGTAAGGTATGGGTAATGGGTAGGATATGAGTAAAATTTTTCGAGTATGGATGTGGGTAAAGCCTTATCCAACCTATACCCTACTTGTTGACACCCCTAGTTACAACCATGAACTGGCAGCCTTTGGCCAATTGTGACCATAACAATTGTCAGCTTACAACTAGCTAGGGTCATGGTCTATGTCATTGCCACATGTGTCACTGCCACCTCCACCTCCGTCTCCCTCACCAACACCTCCACCCCCATCTCCACCTCCATCAACAATGCCTATACTTCCGCCACCACCACCATAACCTTTGCTACCCTTTCTAAGTTGTCATCACCTCTAGCAACATCGTCGTTGCTGCCACCTCTATTGTCGTCACACATAGTCTATAATTACTTCAATCTAAATAGAATATATATTTACTATAGCCTACATAGTGTAAACATACAAAAAAATTTATAATTACTATAAGTGCCACCACCACAACCGTGACTAGAGAAATTTGGCTACCAGCTGCACTATTAGTTGTGCCTAGTAGATGACGACCAAATTTAGATATGGCTACTCTATAGCAACTAATGAATCCATAACAACAAAGCCTCGATCTAGTTTAGCCTCATAGCTAGCCATCTAGATTTACTCGCTGGCAAAGTTGTGCCACCCATAGCTAGGCTAGAAAAGCGGAGACTAGAGTGGAGCCGGTGACGCAGGGAGGGCAGAGATGAAGATGGAGCTTGCGACAAAAGGATGTAAAAAATGATGTTAGAGTTGGCAACATATGTAGGGTGGCAAAAAGGGCAACAAAGGGAGGGTGGATACGAGGTTGTGGTGGCCACAATGGTAGTGGCGATGGTGAAGATGACAACGACAAGCTGGTGGTGGAATAAGAGGCGGGAACAACATAACGGTGGCAGAAGCGGTCGGGTGGCAGGGGTTATGGTAATGGTGCTAGCAGTAGGTGCGGACAAGAAAGAACAAAAGGAAGGAGAAAGGGATAAGGAAGAATCTAATGCACCGGCTCCACAAGTGCCTGTTTATAGGCGAGGTCATGGGATATCTATGTCACACGACAATGCGTCGTGTGTCGAGTAGATCTCCTTTCGTCATATGGCAACACACTATGTACCGTGATGCACGTGCCTCAAGGCGTGCTACCTAACACACATTGGGGCAATCAACACCTTTTCTTTTTTATTCTTTCATTCAAATATGATTTCTAAATTTCAAATAGCCATAACTACCTACCCCAAACTCAAATTCATTCATTCTTTGTACCGATGGACTAGTATCAACAAGCCCTATAAGGCAGGTTATCTCGTACTTTTTAGGTAGGACCCGCCCATGTAACACACTTCATGAGGTTATAAGTTATAATCTCATAGTCCAATTTTTGTGTTCTTAGGCTCGATATGTTCGTTTAGTCGATTCCAATCAACATAATGAAGTTTCAAACATCATTTCAATTAATCTTCTACCAAAATTTGAAAATTATACCTAACCACTCATTTAAACGCTATCGGAAATAGGGTATTACAATTACCCCCCTTAAAAGGAATTGCATCTCCACAATTCACCCAATTTTTTCCATATTAAACATTAGAAAAGTTATTATAAAAAAGAAAAAAATATTTAAATAATAATTAAAAAAAATTATTTACCAATTTGGACCACTTTGGGAAATATTTCCCAAAGTAGTATTTCTTTTTGCCACACGGGTGCCAGTTAAGCAGCTGGCACCTACGTGGCTTTTTTTTTTAATTTTTTAGATAATTTTGTCCTTTAGAAAGACGAAATCAGGTTTAAGTTGATTTCGTCCTTCTAAAGGACTCAATCATATTAATTTTTTTTAAAAGAAAAACTGTGTGGAGGTGTGTTATGCGGGATAGACGTTTGCATGTGCACTCTCGCTACATGCACACTCTCGCTGGCATGCTAGGAAGGAGGCTGCATGAAGCAGAACACTCTCGCCGGCATGCTGGGGGAGGAGGCTAGAGTAGGAGCTCCAGCAGAGAAGAGGCTGGACCTACGAGGTGGCCTCCCGGACTCAATCCGCCGCCGCTCCGATTAAGGGTGCTAACGAGCCGAGTCAAACCGAGTTTTGAAATTTTTGAACTTGAGCTCGATTTTGAAAGTTCGGCTCGAGCTCGATTGAATAGCTTGAAGCCTAGCTCGAGCTCGGTTCGATCAAGGAGTTCGAAACTCGATTCAAGCTCGAGCTCGAAAATACACCATTGTAGCTCAAACCTATGTTCGAATTGAGCTCAAATCCCAATTATAACCCAAATAATTTTTTACTATAAAAAACCATATTAATTTAAAAAATCACATCAACATTACAAAAATAAAAAAGTTTATAACAACTATAATTCCATTCTATTAAAGTTATAAGTACATGTATATATATACACACACACAGAGACGCATATACGTATGTGTGTGTGAGAGAGAAAGAATCAATTAGTGATCTAGTAGTTGCTAAGAGAAGTATAATCGTACGCACATAAGTAAAAAAGACCAATATGATTAGTTAAATTAAGAATATGCAAATAAATTTACATATTTATATTTATTAAGATTAGAATAATTAAAGGTAGTATTTAAAAATTTAATAATATATATTAGAGAAATTTATTTAAATAATAATTTTTAAATAAATATTTACCAATTTAGACCACTTTGGAAAATATTTTCCAAAGTAGTGTTGCTTTTTGCCAAGCAGCTGGCGCCTGCGTGGCTTTTTTTTAATTTTTTAATTTTATCCTTTAGAAGGATGAAATCAGTCATTGTACTGATTTCGTCCTTTACCGATTTCGTCCTTCTCAGTACTCCCCTCCCCTCTCTCTCTTCACTCTCTCTCATCACACTCTCTCTCCTCTCTCTCTACACTCACACTCTCTCTCCCTCTTCACTCTCTCTCTCTTCACTCTCTCTCCTCACACTCTCTCTCCTCTCTCTCTTCACTCTCTCTCCTCTCCTCTCTCTCTCTCCCCTTTCTTTCTACAATCTCTCTCTCTCTTCTATCTCTCCACTCTCTCCTCTTTCTCTCTCTATTCATTCTCTTAAAGAGGAGAGAGAGAAGGGAAAGAGGAGAGAGAGAGAGAGGAGAGAGTGAATAGAGAGAAAGAGGAGAGAGAAGAGAGAGAGGAGAGAGGAGAGGAGAGAGAAAGAGTGGAAAGAGAGAGTAGAGAGAGAAGATAGAGGAGAGAGAATGAAGAGAGAGAGAGAGAGAGGAGAGAGAGAGAGTGAAGAGAGAGAGAGAGAGAGAGAGTAAAGAGGAGAGAGAGAGGAGGGGGGAAGAGAGGGAAATACTGATTTCGTCCTTTAGAAGGACGAAATCAAAAAAATTCAAAAAAAAGCTATGCAGGCGCCAGCTGCCTGGCTAGCGCCTGCGTGGCAAAAAACAATACCACTTTGGAAAATATTTCCCAAAGTGGTCTAAATTGGTAAATATTTTTTTAAAAATATTATTTAAATAAAATTTTCTATATATTATATAGATCAATAAGGGTATAATAGGAATAAAATAATTTTTCATACCTACATTCTCAATTTTATTAGTTGTAGAATTTATATTTATTTTAAATTTAATAATATAATATAGATATTATATACAATAATATATAATATATTACATACTATATATTAATGTATAGGGAAATTTACTTAAATAATAATTTTTTAAAAAATATTTACCGATTTATATCACTTTTTCCAAAGTGGTGTTGCTTTTTGTCACGCGGTGCTAGCCAAGCCTGCGTGGTTTTTGTTGAAATTTTTTTTTATTTCATCCTTTAGAATGACGAAATCAATACTGTGTATCAATACTTCCCTCTCTCCCCTCCCCTCCTCTCTCTCTCTCTTCACTCTCTCTCTCCCCCTCTCTTCTCTCCTCTATCTTTCTCTCTCTCTCCTCTTTCCCTTGTCTCTCTCCTCTTTCTCTCTCCTCCTTAAGACAATGAATAGAGAGAGAGAGTGGAGTGAGAGAGTGAAGAGAGAGAAAGAGGAGAGAGAGACAGTGACTAAAGGGAGAAGTAGAAGAGAAGAGAGAGAGAGTGGAGGGATAGAAGAGAGAGAGTGTAGAAAGAAAGAGGAGAGAGAGTAGAGAGAGTGAGAGGAGAGAGAGCGAGGAGAGAGAGAGTGAAGAGAGAGAGAGAGGAGAGTGGAGAAAGAGAGAGGAGGAGAGAGAGGGAAGTACTGAAATCAGTACACAGTATTGATTTCATCATTCTAAAGGACAAAATAAAATTTTTTTTTTTTAAAAAGACCACGTAAGCACTAGCTGCTTGGCTGGTGCCTGCATGGCAAAAAGCAACACCACTTTGGGAAATATTTCCCAAAGTGGTCTAAGTTGGTAAATATTTTAAAAAAAATTATTATTTAAATAAAGTTCCCTAATGTATATATAGTATATATTTGTACAAAATAATATAAAATATTATAGGTATATGAAAAGTGAAAGGTAAAAAAATTATATAATATAGGTATAATATATTAATATATAACAAGTAATATATAACAAATCGAGTCAAGTTCGAACTGAGCTTCGAGTCGAACCGATCATATTTCGAGTTGAGTCGATTCGAGCTGGACTATGTTCGAACTCGGCTCGTTTACTTTCGAGTCCGAACCGAGCTCGAGCCGAGCCAGTTCAGCTCGACGAGCTGGCTCGACTCGTTAGCAGCCTTAGCTCCGATGCCTACCACACCCCAGAGGAGCGGTAAATCTCGCTCTGCAATTCTCCGCCTCCCATTTCTAAGGAGCTATGGCCCCACTCTGTGCTCGTCCTCGGTGGTTTCATGTTTGAAGCATTGGAGTCTGGGATGGGAGTTCTGTTGGGATCGTCAAGGGATTAGGAGTCGTCTCCTTCCTTGTCTTGGTATGTGGCCCTCAGATCATCCATTGCAGGCACAACACCTAATTGAGAGGGAGGCGATGAGGGAGGAAGAGGACGGAGAAGCACTGTCCCGGCCCAGCTGCCCCTGTTTCTTCAGCTCTTGGATGACTGTATTCGGAACGGAAAACCAACACCATAGCTGACCCAGCTCGACCACTGAGTCATCCACTTTGGGGCCACGTCTTGGACCCATTCCGGGAGGCGGAGGGAGAAGGTGGCATAGAGGTTGCGGGTGACACGAAAGGCCCTGTCTGGGATGGAGACGAGTTGAGAGCGGACATGGCCGTGGTGGCCGGATCGGAGTTGAAGGTGTGGTAAGCGCCCTGGACGAACTCCCCTTATCGGACGATCTCGTGACAGAGGTGCTCTTTGTAGTATATGATTATATGATGTCATTTTGTGGAAGGAGACCATCAGTTTCTTCATCTACGAGGGTCCAGTCATCCTCACCGGGCCTGATGTAGGCTAGGCGTGCCAGTCCTTGGACTAGACGATGGCCACCACGAGGTAGCTTTTGGAGCCAATGTTCGGGCTGTAGGTCAGTATCACCTTCTCAATGAAGTCCCCGAATGTCAACAGGAGCAGTAGCCGGACCTGCTCCCCGGACAGTGGGTTCAAGAGGTGGATCTGCAGCAACGCCTTCCCTGGGATTCATGCAAGTGGATTTCAAAGACCTGGCCCAAGGCTAGGTCAAAAATTCATCTCACGTCGGAGTTGTTCTCCTCGTCGAGCATGAGCCTCAGGAGGGACGATTCCTTGATGGTCTGGATAGGCAAGCCGAACTAGTTGTGCTGCAACATGAGGGATCTCCATGACTTGCATACTGCACCGAAGTGAGCCATCGTAATCGTTAGTGTGCACCACCTAAGGAAAAATTTATGCCAGTGAAGAGGAAGACGAGCAGTGTGCAGAAACCATAGATCCGAGCGGTGGAGAAACCATGGCGAGCAACTTAAAATTCCTGAAATGGACGCTTAAGCAGCTGTGCCATATGCAAGCGAGGTTGAAGCCATGGAGGACGCCTCTGGGATGGCTCTCCCGTGGGGTGGCGGGGTCGGTGTCGTTTTGGTTGTAGAGAAGAAGTTTGTCGAGGTCGGAGTGACAGTAATTTCGTCCTTTAAAACGATGAAATCACTTATTAGGTGATTTCCTCCTTTAGAAGGATAAAATCAAATTATTTTTTATAAATTAATTTTGTGGTTTGGAAGGACAAAATTAAGTTAATTTCGTCCTTCCAAATGATGAAATTATATAATTTTTTTTTAAAAAAATCATGCAGGCACCAACCAATTGGCACCTATGTGGCAAAAAATAATATCACTTTAGGAAATATTTTCTAAAGTGATTTAATTTAATAAATATATTTTTTTAATTATTATTTAAATAATTTTCCCTTTTGAATTACTACAAACTTAGAATCAAAATTTATATATAATCGATAATACTTTTAGCATGTGGCAGATTGCTACATTCTTGCAAATAGATTATTTGCGTTGAATTACCATTTGTAACACCCTAGGTCCCTAATTGTCTATTTATAGGTGGGGTCATGGGACGTCTACACGTTACATGGTGTGCAACTTACCACGCATCACAAGACAACATGCTAAGTGTGTTTTGTGTGGCATGCTATCATCAGTACGCTGACGCAATCAACACCATTTCTTTTCTTTTTTTAATACAAATTTGATTTCCAAATTTTAAACAGCTATAACTCTGAACCCCAAACATGGATTCATGCCTTTTTAGTATCAATGGATTTGTATTGACAATCCTTATGAAACAAGACCTTACATAGGTAGGTTATCTCGTAAGTAAAAACCAATATATAGGTAGATTATCTTACACTTTCCTTCTACACCAACAACCTATTATATGAACAATCATGACATGCGCCATATCATATTAGAGTCCCGTTTATATGAGCCCGGGCTCACGTGTTTTGGCATGCACCTGGGCTCATTCGGCTGTCGGATAAATCCGACGGCTTATCAAACTCACGGGGCATTTAAACCCGTGAGTTTGATGGGCCATCGGATATAAATTTGATGGCTCAATGAGCCCAGGCGCATGCCGATATGCGTGAGCCCAGGCTCATATTAACTTTTTCCATCATATTAATGATATGTCATGCGCCTGAGCCCAGGCTCATATTAACTTTTTCCATCATATTAATGATATATATGATGTATGAGTGTTATATGTGCCAAGAGAGCTATATCATGTGTGATGCCTTAGGAAGCAGGACTCCTAATTTGGAACCCCCTATATCCCAACGTACATACATGATCTGTGAGGTTGTTATATGTGTCAAGAGGAGACTGATGGTGGGACAGATTGGTCAACCCCTTCTATTCAGGCAACCCTCATTAGCAAAAAAGAAAACTTCTCCTATTTCGGAAGGAGAGATGAAATTGATTAATTTCCCAACTGCCCACTCCTTAGCAAATCATTGGAATAATGCAGAAAGGGACTGAGATATGATTTCCCCACTATGTGGCCCAGGCCCAGGAGAATACAATGGCCATATAATGAACAATGCAGGGGCCTAGGTTCTGGCCCATGAGCTATATCTGTAATTAATTGAAACCTTGGGCGAGTCAGTTTGAGTAGAAGTGTCAACATTAACATTAACTGCTTATTTATCAAATTCCTAGACCAAGAATTCAGAACCGAGCCAGATGAATTAAGGAGTTGGCACTAAAGGATAGCAAGCCCACTAAGCTTAGTGGGATGGATGAGGTTTGAACAGTTGGACCTAAGCCCACCTACACATCCATGGGGTCCCAGTTGTTCGTTTCCAAGTAGCTAATCAATGACTAGCAATGTGCACTGGCAATTGGCATAACAACTCCATTTCCACAACCAATTTCTTCTAATGTACTTTCAAATGGTAGCTATGATAGATATTAATCCATTAATACTCCTTGTACATCTAACTAATCCCATATACCAAAAACTGTATAGTTAGTACGATATGTCTATCATTCCCATCAGTCAGGAACTGTGTGCACGAGAAGAATAAAAAGAATGCTTGTAAAGGTTACCATTGTATTTTATTTTCTCCATGGAATTCAATTGCTATGATTGTCTTGTTTAATGCTCTCCATGGAATTCAATTGCAATGATTAATTGGCTTCTTTAACTATCACTTTTTTTTAACAAATTAATTAGACTACTAATATAAGAGAGAGAGAGAGAGAGAGTAATACTTTCTTAGAATTTAAACCTCTGAAATTACCTGATTAGGGACTTACCCGTCTGCCCTGATATTCTCCACGAATACAAAGTGGACACGTTAGAGCCAACTTAGTTCTTTTACATTCCTAATTCCATTATAACATGTTGAAAAACAACACAGTTGATTTCGCATGTTTTCTTCTTATTAATAAAGTATAGAGCTAACCTGGAGAATTTCCATGAGGCATTTAACTTTGTGTTGAACTTGTCTCTAGCAAAGGGTGGATATTATGAACAATACAAGCGTACATCGAAGAGTTTGATGTTTATATGGCATTGATCACATTAAGTGTCACAAAATAAGTGAATATAAAAGGAGGATTGCGATGTTTGGAAAACGATTCTTGCCTCATGTTCATGAATTGATGGAAGATATGCTTCTAGATTTTGTACAGGCTACCATGAGGGGAAGGAGAAAGGGCTAACAATACGTTTTTTTATTTACATAAAAAGGAACAAATAGAAATAAAGAAGCCCATAATTCCCTTACATGCACTAGTAAAAACGTACTTTGTATGTTCCATCGGCAGTACTTAAAAGTTGAGATTTTTCTATATATTTTGGATTTTAACACCTAGTGCCATATGATCTAGTTTAGGATAAAAATACTTGTTTAAGTCATAAATGAACTTAATTCCCATATCTTATCTCATTGATAAATAATGGGGTGGGGAGGTATCATCGGCGGCAATTTATTGATGATGGTTCATCGAAGGCAGATAGCAGATCACAGGCTAGTTGCCAGAGGTAGTAAAACTCCTCATTTTTTTCACGAAAATTTTTTGATCAAAAAACTATCATTTCACCAATGAGAGTGACTCATTCTCTTACATAATGGACAAAATAATCTTTGACATTCACTACATGTGTCATATCATGTTATCGTTAGTACAATATTCATATCGAATTAGTGATAACACTATATACCAACAATAAGTATTATTGATAATACAATACACACCATATCATGTTAATGATAACATAATATATATTCTTTGAGTATATTTAAAAACACAGCATTCACCACATGCTTCATTTTGTGTTATTGTGAATAGTATGTGGCTCATATCACATCAATGATGATGTAAAATGATAATAATACGTGTTATTAATAATATGATATTGTAATGTCCTTGATTTTTTTAATTTTTTTTTTATCATTTTCGTTGAAAAAATGTGACACTTAGGTATATTTGATTTTATATATTTTATAGAGTATTTATAACCATAGAGTCGGGTGTGAGGCTTAGTCGTAGCCATTGGGTCTTAATGAGCCATGAAGGTTTACAAAGTGAAAAAGGAAGGGGAAAAAGAGAAAAATGAAGGAGAAAAAGAGAGAGAGAGAGAGAGAGAGAGAGGAAGGAAAAAAATAAAAAAATCGGACTGGGATCGGGCAAGCCCGTGCTAGATCCTCCAAGAAACTCCTCACCCCCAATCTCTCTTATCTCTCACTCTGTCTTAGACTGAGTTTGCATCGGCAATGGGCGGTGGGCTCTAACAAGCCTCCGTCCGACCGTCCTTGGGTCTATGATGGTAAGGTTAGTGTCCTGGCCAGCCTCGCCTCTCCTCCTCCATTGTTTTTGACATCCCTTGTCCCTGCCCCTCTTTGTTTTGGGATTTGCTACCTTCAGCGCTGGTCAGTAGTAGCCAGATGGCCTAGTTCCAACTCCTTCGGTCTCCCCCAGCTCATTTCAACTCTGCCTCTCCCTCTCTTTGTTTTGTGTTTTTTGCCATCGTCGTGGGTCAACAAGGGCCTGCCAACCACCCACGGTTCTGCCCGAGCCCGGCTACAACTGAGCTACCGTCTGAGCTAAGCTTCGCCGACCCCCAACGGGGTTTTGCCTCCACCTCCTTCACCTTATTCCACATAGTACAATAAAAACTTCCCCTTTTTTATTCTGTTTGCTCGTTTTTTCATCACTTGCAGCAGATCAGTCATTGACTTGCCTCCATCGGTCCTGCCATTGACTAGTGATGGTATGGAATTGCCACAGGCTCTGTTGTGGCTTGGTGATTGTGAGAGGCCATTGTTCCTAGCCCCTCTTTGCTCGTTTGTCCCATCCTACATAGACCCCCGTCTACATACTTTACGTCGAATTGTCTCCAACTAGATTTGGTTTGGTTTGCCTCAACCTGGCGATAGTGGGGGTTACCTATATCAGCCTTGGCATGAAAATGGCCTTGTGGCCTTCGCTCTACTTTGGCTCATCTCCGAGACTGTCCTTTGCCCTTTGTCGTGTGAGATGCACAGCCGCCCGCACCAATTGTTTTGGTTGTGGGTGGGTGATTGGCGATGTTGTTGCTTTCAGTCGGCCACCACCTCCTGGTCACCCTCTTGGGCTTTGGACTGCCTCTGTCCAATCCATCTCCCCCTTGAGTGGTGCTCTTTTTCGTGTGTGCATGTGGCCGCTCTTGAGTTTCAGGGTATAAACACCATTTTTGCATTGACTGACCATCGGGTGGCTCTGTCACTAATTGAGTTGACCACAACAGCCCTCCACCTCTCCTATATTCTTGAGTGTCGCCCTAGGCCCTCCACCCCTTATGTGGGGCCATAGTCAATGTAAAATTGCCATTGTTAGGTGTTGTCCACTGCCAATTTTGATGTCTTGTAGCTGGCCGAGTACTTCTCAGCTGACGTCTGACCTTTAGTTAGTCCACCTTGGTTTTTAGTCACACTTGCCACTTCTTTAGCATGACCTTCTCTCGGCCGCCCTTAGTACGTCACCATGGATCATGGATTTTGCTGCATAGACTTGTTACTAGTCCTGCTGTGATTACTTCTGGCTCTTCCTAAACCTTAGGAGAGCAGCTCTCTTAGCTAGGCAATATTTTTGGCTGCCAACTCCTCCGCCGACACTGCCACCGTCATGTGCTCACCATAAAAAGTCATGGATTATAAGGTAGGAGAGCTTTGAACTTGTAATTTCATGATAGTATGCGTTAAATGTGTAATAGCATACTAAAATTATATGATTTAATGCCTTGGGTATTATGTGATTATCCAATTGTATTATGCAAGAGGGAAAGATGATAAATGATGGTATGTTTGAAATGTATATGACATGCATGTGAGCTAAAATTATGTTTGATCTATGTAGACTATGTGAATGCTAGTGATGGCTAGCAAGTATGTTAATAAGCTATGTATGGAATTATGTGTATGTTATACATATGTGTGATAAACATAAATATGTATGATGGCTATATGTATGTGCTATGGATATGTGTATGTGAGTGGGGCAGATGGATGGGCAATGGATGGTAAGAGGTGACAGAGGTTTTGGTAAAGATTTGTTTCGGATGTGTAATCATATGATGGAAGACAGTGGATGTAAGTTGACAGGCGAGGATTAGAATAGATTAGTTTGGTTTGGAGCATAGGTTTGGGGGTTTAGTAAGTAAGCGGATTTAAGTTTTGGTGACTTATGAGGGATTGTTAGACAATAAGTGTGTTTCATAATTGTACAAGTATAACATATGTATTATAAAGTGGAAAGTAAGCATAATAAATGAGGTATAAGTAAAAGGGTGATAACTGGGGTTGGCTCTAAGGAGCTTAGTTTGATGACTTTTGAGTATGATAAATTGGCAATAAGGTGGATAGCGGAGATGTATGATTATACAAGGATATGTTTTGTGGTGAGTTATGATTATGAGATAGACGGGTTAAGTGAAGTTTGCTGCTCTAACGAACTATGGTTTTGGAAAGGGCTCAGCTTCAGTTTGATTAGTGGAAGACTGTAAGATTGAAGAATTTATGACTTAATTATACCTGCATAAATTACTTAATTTAAACTTGAATTATAAGCAAAGCTAATATGATAGCATTGTGAGTTTGAGACCTGATGATTTTGACTAATTAAGTTCCGTGTCTAAGCTAGGCAATAATAAGTCGGCTGAACATTTCTTATGTCTTGTCATGATGTTTATCCTACGGGATGTTGTATGTGTGCTTTATTTGAGCCCAGACGTCTGATACTCTGTTAAGAGCGATGCATGTTGTAATCTTATTTGTGTGTTGTATTAAGCCCAAATATTTAATATTCTATTGAGAACATTGTATGTTTTTTTCCTTAGTTGGCACTGTATGATTCTACCCAAGAGTGACACTATAAGATTTTGGCTCAAGAATGACATTGTATGATTCCGCCCTTCGATGACACTGTATAGCCCTTAGTTGGCATTGTATGGTCCCTAGAGTGTGGGCATTTGCGTGCTCATGTAAGTACTATCATAGAATTGTTCTTACCTGTTCAATCATGTACTCCATGAGCATAGGTGTGTCTTGTCTTCAGAAAAGTCAATGACGTCTAGTTACTTCCCGGAGGTTATAAGCTGATGCCTTAGTGGTAGTCCTTTTCATTTCGATGCTAGAGCTTATTAATTGTAATGAGCTTCAATGGTTGATAGTATGTGTACGTCTTTATGAGTGAGTATGTATATTTTTTAGTAAGTTTGTAAGATTATGATAAAGACTATATGTGTAAGATTCCAAGTAAGATTGTAAGCGTACATTTTTTAGCAAGACAATATATGTACATTTCTAAGCAAGATTGTAAGCATATATTTTTTAACAAGACTATAAGAGTAAGAATTTGAGTAAGATTGCATGAGTATGACTATAGGAATGTTCCAAGTAAGACTGTAAGTGTAAAAGTAAGTATGTTTTTGAGTAAGACTGTAAGTGTAAGAAATTGAGTAATATAGTACGAGTAAGACTATAAGAATGTTCCAAGCAAGACTATAAGTGTAAGAATAAGTGTACGAGAGGTAAGATGATATGATTGTGTATGATTATTATATTATGCGACTCTATTGTGATTTGTATGTTTTTATGTTTTATGTTTGAGTTGCATGAATGCATCTATGTATGGACTTACAAAGTTCATTATTTAGTACTCCCCTATTGAGTTTCTTCCTACTTAGTATTTTTTTCTAAGTATAAAAATACTTATTTTTCCTATTTTTTAACCTTGATGTTCGTGAGGATTTTATTGGTTTTTAACAGATAGCTCATGGAGATGGACGCTTGCTTTTGTTTGTGGATCAATTTCCAATTGACTCAGGTATATTCTCTGACTCATTGCAAGTCTTTATTATTTGTGGTATGATCTAATGTATTAGGTGAGATGAAAATTAAGATATTTATATTTTCTAGATTTATAATTTTAATTAAATTATGGAGTGTTTATAGGATATGTACTCAGGGATGCCTGGGAGATATTTATATTCAAAGTTTATGATTATAGTAATTTATTTCGTACATTTATTTTTGAGTAGCGCTTGAAAAAGTTTAGTTTGGTCATACAATGTTTGATTGAAAAGAAATATATACATATGGGAAAATAGATATGTGATTTTTTAAATTATAAAACTATTTTTATAGGTTTCGTATTTAGTCATTTTCTCAATTCATAGTTGTTATATTAAAAAGTTTAATAAATTTTTAAGAAAATGTGTTAAAAATTCTTAGGCGTTACAAATATACACCATATCATATTAACAATAACATGATATATATTCTTTGTGTATGAAAAAAATAACATTCATGACAAGCACCATATCATGTTATTGTTCATAAGATGTGATTTATGTCACATCAATAATAATACAACATGTCAACAATATGTATTATTGATAATATTATATGTATCATATCGTGTTAACAATAACATAATATGTGTACTTTAAATGTATTTAAAAATACGACATTCACAACCTGCATCATATCATGTGATTGTTAATATAATGTGGGTCGTATTGCATCAGTGTTAACATAACATGTAAACAATGTATTTTTTATAATACGATATGCGGTATATCATGTTACTGATTATACAATATATTCTTTTACGTGTATTAAAAAACCTATTCACTGTTGATACCATTGCCACACTAAAATAATGACTTGCCTACACCCCTACCGTGGGAACAAAGAAGGGACAATAGATAAAAATCAAAGAAATGTAGTTGCTAATAAAGGAAAGGAGGTTGATAATTACCAAATAAAGATTGGAATTTACCACTAATGAGAATCGCTAGTAGAAAATTACAAATAGTCATTGTGCTCATATTATTTTTTTTGCTTATGTACCATCCCCGATTGGCTTACATAATCTTAAACCCTAACTCTTACTGTAAAAGTATTTTGCTTTAATTTTTTTAAAATTTTAACCCTAATTTTATAAAATATTTTTTATAATATAAAATATTTATATATATCTTAAGTTAGTATTAAACCGTTGAGAAAAGATAAAAAAAGAAAGATGCCCATTGATTCGATAATGATGATGGCATGACTAAGAAGATGAGCCACTTTTAAGAACATCACTGCTCTTTACAGCTTGCTGATATCATCCATCGAGTCAAGTCATTTGTCACTTTCATCTTATTTTGTCTTCTGGATCCATAATTTTCTAAGACCTCCTTTTAATCTACGCCAGATGCGGGTATCTAAGAGGCACGTTTATATGAGCTCCGACGCGGGCCTATCGTACGAGTAAAAATATCTTACGCCGGTTAATTTTAATCCGACGGTACTGATTGTATAAGGACAGGCAGCCCTTAAGTAATGTCCAATGTGAAATCGTAATTTGACAGCTCCTAATACATCCGCTGATATAGTTCTAAGCTTATATAATTTTTTTCGTAAAAAAATAGGCGAGATTTTATATTTTACCTATATATATATATATGCAATTAAATCATAATTTTACTGCGTGCAATGCCTTGCAAAACATATGTAACTTTTTTAATTCCCTAATACTCTCTCGGTCTTATATTAATAATAATATTTAAAAAATTAATATTTTTATTAAATAATAAAACTAAAAGAAAATAAATTTATGATACTATTTTTTAAGCATCTTACTACCTAATTTAAATAAAATAAAATTATTAATATAAAATAAAATTTGTAATCAGATAGAGCTATTAATATAAAAGGAGGTGAGTACTAATATTGTCAACTTCCATCTAACTAATCGAATTCCCACGTTTTGGGCAGTTCCTTCAGCTCCACCAGACTCAACAACAACAGTCTCATATAAAATAACAAGTCCTCCACCAGCCCCTCTTTTGAAAAATCGGTTTTGTAGGTCTATAATCTTAATCAACTAAATTTAATGCCAATAAAGTTCCACAAATGCTTTAATTAAGCCCATCCCAATAACTCAAACGTAAAATATAAGAGAAACCAGGCACTAGTCTAAACAAAGGACAGAGACATCTCTCTTTCCCTCCCGCTGCCCCATCAGCCTCCTCCCTCTTCCCCTCTCAAATCCTCTCTCTCATACAAATTCTCTCCAGACCCATTTCTTCCTCTCTCTCTCTTTCTCTCTCTCTCTAGCTTGCAATGAAGAACACGCCCTCCACGAAGCTCATCTTCTTCCACTCCAGCCTACACAAGCAGGGAGCTGCACCAGCAGCAGGGCCGCCCCACCGGCTATGGCTCCTCACCTTCGTCTCTTTCTTTACCCTCGTATTCCTCATCACTTTCCTCGCCATGAAACCCTCGGCCACAGCCTTCCCGGCGGTGGCCTCCTCCTCCGCGGCCAAGCTCCCGGACTACCTCTTCGAAACCCTCCTCCACTACGCCTCTTCTAACGTGACCAACAAGATGCCCCAGTCAGATTTCAACTCCGTGGCCTCTGTCCTCCACCGCCTCTCACCCTGCAATCTACTTGTATTTGGCCTTGGCTTCGAGACCCTCCTTTGGAGGGCCCTGAACCACAAGGGCAGGACCGTCTTCATCGACGAGAACTCCTACTACATCTCCAGATTCGAGGAGCAGCACAAGGGGGTAGAAGCCTACGACGTGCAGTTCGCCACCAGGGTGAGCGAGATGCAGGAGCTGCTCCTGTCGGCCAGGGATCAGATCAGGGGGGACTGCCGGCCGGTGCAGAACCTGCTGTTTTCGGACTGCAGGCTGGGGATCAATGACATGCCGAACCAGCTCTACGAGGTGGACTGGGACGTGATACTGGTGGACGGGCCTCGCGGGTACTCCTCCTCATCGCCGGGGAGGATGTCGGCCATCTTCACGGCCGGGGTGCTGGGCAGGAGCAAGAGAGAGAAGAAGAAGGAGACCCATGTGTTTGTTCACGACTACGAAAGGGAGGTGGAGAGGGTGTTCAGCGAGGAGTTCCTCTGCAAGGAGAACATGGCTGCCATGGGTGGTAGTGATGGGGCCTCCACCACCTCCATGGCCCATTTCGTGATCCCTTCAATGGGGTCTGATTCCTTTACCTTCTGCAGTAATAAGAACATTACTTCCGGCTCTTCTTCATCATCATCTTCACGATCATAAGATGGTAATTAGAGAGAGAAGAAAGGCTGAGCTCAAGGTGTAAATGTACTTAAATTACCATGTCCATCGTCCACTTTGTAATTCTTTGGTTAATTTTGAGTGAAATGGCTTAATGGGGTCATTTGTTCAGTGTGTAAGCAACAGTTTTTAAAGTGAAGATCGGTGAAAACAGGAAGGATGAATTGTGGGGATTGGACTGTCGGTGGTGGTATCTGGCAAGTGCCTAAATGCTTTTAGCTTTTCTAGCTTTATTGGGTCATTCATTCTGATTAAAGGAAGCTGGGATGAACTCTGATGCGAGGAAGAAAGCGAAGAGATGTGACGTCGATCTGACAAGAAAAGACGATAATTTATTGAGGAATATGTTGGTGGATAGATTCCAATCCATATCACGCATCCCACTAAGCCATTTCATTTACTCATCCTTCTCTCTCTCAGCTGTATATGAGTATGAGCGAGCGTTTCTTTGTTTTTATATATTTGCTCTGGTGATACAAAATTTAAAAATTACAGGATTCACGTGAAGAATTGAGGAGGCTGCTCCATAAGGGGAATGGTCCCTGAAACTCACGGGCCATAAATTGGCCCCATCTTGGTACAGAGTACAACAGCACAGCCAGTAACTGGTGAAATGTTTCCTGTCTTGTATCTTGGTTACTTGTATTAAAACAACCATGGCTCAAGGTTTTGCTCAATACTGGAAGCAGTAGCAAAGAAATGAGTCAAGAACTGAATGTACATAAAGGTGATAAATGACAGTAAAATTTGTTGGGAACAAAAGGCTCAGAGATGTTCAGACTTTTGTTCTTACTCCACATATTGTTGCTGTTTGGCTGGTCCTAACACTGTCCTAGTTGGTCCCAGAAGGACCAATTACTAGACTTGAATAGGGAAAAACTATTTGCAAAAGTCACATGTTGATGGCAGTCCTAGTAGTAAAAATTTTACTGATTGATCATGGCTGCAAGTACCCTAGTAAAATCTGTAAGGGGCAGTGCTTCACATTGCTCACTATCATCCCAATTTCCTAGTACATATTTTGGCATTTTTATAAAAAAAGTGCTAAGGATTTGAACAGCATACGGAAACGCATGTCACGAATAACTTCTGTAGGGGGCTTTCCTCCCAACTGAATTTTTTTGGCTTTTACGGGTTTTTTTGAATTGAGAAGTAATGGGCAATGGGCGTTTCTGATTTGAGACGTCAAGCACTTAGCTACCGAAGTGGTATTTTTATGCCCAAGTAGTTCATCTTGAACCAAAAATTGTAAGAAACACACTTTTTAAGCGTTGCCAAATGAGTTCTCATTTTGTTACAAGACTGAATTAGCATGGGATGGCCCATGTATGTATGATCCCTGCTATTAAACTTAAGCACAGTTGATGCACATTTTCAGGCTTCTTTACTCTAATTGCCCTCAATGCAAACTGTTCTTGTCCGATCTTCTAGTTTTAATTGTGAGTTGAACAGTCAGCATAATTTACCGAGTAAGAAAGATGAGTGGGACTGAGTTTTGAGCGGCTTATGGTGGGGAAAGTGATGTCCTACCTTTGTGGTTGAACACAGCATGGGACGTCCTGATTGCTTGCTTAACAAATTCTAGTAAATTACAAGGACAGTAAGCTACCTGCTTTGCCATTCTCACAAGCAACGCGTTGACCATTCTTTAAGCTCGTCCATTCCCTCTTCTTGATCCTGGCAAAGCATCTGTTGGTCGCTGTGTGATTTGCTAGTTACAACTTACAACTGCTTCACCAGAAAAAATAAATGAACAGATATAGTACTGAAGTACTTGCTACAACTAATCCATGATTTCAGCAGTTGCAAGTAATTGGTCAGAGGAGGAAAGACAGACATGCTCAGCTTCCAGACCAAACTTGTCAAGTCCCCATTTTTGACATAAATACATGCACACAGAACATGGAAGAGGGTTTTTTTTTTCCAAGAACATGGCACATGGTTGTTCTTTCATACTTGTACTAAAATGTATTAGAATCTGTAGCCAATCATTCTCTCTCTCTCTGCTCTCTCTCCCTGTGCTCTTCTCTCTCTCTCTCCGTACACACACAAACATGGATGGGGCCTTAGTGGAAGCAGCAATCAATATACTAAACGAAAAACTGGTATACTGGCCGTTGTACATACAACTTTTGCAATGATTAGTGAACTAGACATTATAGTTTTAAAGCTAGTTGAAAGAAAACTATGTAAGACATCCCTTAGGACGGTTTCTTCGTCAGGCACACTGGAATTATTCTGGGCCCCAATATAAACGCTATCCAATGAAGTGGAGTGAGAAATTGGCCTAAGAGGATGAGCCATTTTTGTTTTGTGAGGTTAGCCTAACCTCAAGGCAATGTGCCCCAAGAATCATACTCCCTCGGCCTTAAAATAAGTGTCCTGTTTAAAAAATTAACTTTTCTTGAAATAAATGTCTCATTTGCTTAGTTGTCAAATAGTTTTTTTTTATAAATAAAATTTCATTAACCAAAAAGATCAGGAGAAATAAAAGGGATACATTAGTTACAACTTATCTCCAACCAACGGACTAAAAGCAAAAATAAAGGAAAGATCTCCCAAAGATGCGGGTGTTGATGATTTTCCCTCAAAGATGCGGGTGTTCCTCTCCGTCCAAATGAAAGCAATGTATATACAGAACATAATTTTGAGAAGAACCGCAAGATGTTTATTACTCATCACCACATCTATCACCCACAATAATTCAGCATGAAAATCCAAGACGATTCTGAATATATTGCGCTTACTCAGAATTAATTTCCATAACCACTTGGAGAATGAGCAAGAGAAGAAGATGTGATCTTTAGTTTCACTTTGACAACCACAAAACACACAAAAATTGGCAATTAACCTTCTACATAAAGTATCTTGGGTTAATGTGATACCCTGTTTACCAATTTCGTTAAACATGAGGTATTAAGAATAATTATTTATTTTCAAAAGGAGATTAGTCAAAATAGAAGAGTGAAACTATCTTGTGTGGGTAGAGCTCAAAAAAATGAACATAACGAGTTAAAAAACTATAACATTGGGAAACATGTCTCATAAATAAGATTTACTTAAAAAGAGTGGGATAACTTACCTTGAGCATTTTAGTTTTATAGGGCTCGTTGATATGAACAAAACGGTACAAAGAATGCATGAATTTGAGTCCGGGGTAGAAATATATAGATGTTTTAAAGATGAGAACAAAAAAAAAGGAAAAATCACGAGGGACGTGACGCATGGGTGCCACTCGTGTTGCGCAACTATTTTTTGTGGAGCTACCAATTTTTGCAATGCGGCGCTGCCTCAAATAGTAGTGTTGGGCCTATATAAGGGGTTAGGGGGTTCTTTTTGAAGCCAGACCGATTTCTTCTATTTTTAAGTCATTTTAAGTTCGATTTAGTTTGTTCAAAAGACGTTTTTGACTAAATCAAATGTAATTTATACAATAGAAGGGTTCATGTCATGCCACGACACATGTCAACCCTGAGCCGAACTCGGTCCAAGGGGAAGATGGCAAACACGCGACAAAGTATCGTCAGTTTGTGAAAGACTTAACCCCTACTTGGGTAATTTACAACGGAGTTGCGCACATCAACTTTGTACAATAGTGAAATGAGAAAATAAAAGACTACTAAATAACAAATTAATCCATATACGAACCCACATACTTAATCCAAAATAGCCCACACATGGCTCAAGTATAAAAGTATAAGCCCAAACTGGCTAATAAAAGTTTCAACTGACATTGGCTAATAAAGTGTAAAGTATAACCAAGTAGATAAAAGTGTCAATACAAAATGCTATATAAGCAACCATACATCTCAAGATCTCCAAGTGACCACTCCTAAGTAACATCATTACCCATATGCTCCACAAAAGTCTATCCGGACCCTCTACATGGCACAACATGCAACCCCAAAACAAAAACACAACAAAGAGGGTGAGCCACAAGCTTAGCAAGGGTTTTTAAATACGGAAAGTAAATTCAAGATAACATCACAGGTATAAACATAAAATACTTATTAAATAAATACTCCATTATACCATCCATCCTGAAATATCCACATAAACCTCTGCATTTATGTCATAATTTACCATCTATATGTATATACTCATGCTACATGCATGTCATACTATCTCTAGAATATCTCATGAACACATTCTCATATTACACATCATCACATATTCAAATCATCTGCATATCATGCTATAACCCATACATCTCATCATCAAATTCTCATGCCTCCTGTGCATCATGGGTTTAATATATCTCATATCAATTATACATCATCATGTGTGCACACAATCATATCCTACATGAGTTACTTCTTAGCATTAACATATCATGCATTTCTATTTCATAATGAAAACATTCACCCTACAATTTAAGTGTCTCAAACACACTATCTTGCATATAATGCAAATTAAGTCATAAACACATGTGTCACATAAGCTCCATTATCCCTACACAACCTGTATAATTGGGCATAAGCATAATAATCCATACACATGAAACCATCGATGGTGAATGTCTCATAATTAAATAAAAATAATTAAACCCCGCTCACCGGGGCAATCCCTTGCGGGGGAAGGTCCGAATTCCTACAAAAGGAAACTAGAGCAGTGGATAAGCTTCCCGACTAGGAAAGTACCCGCTATTCACCGAGACAGTCCCTTGTAGGGAAAGTCAAAATTCCACAAAGGAAACTCAAACAACCTCCTCACCGGGATGAACTTGATTGGGAATGTCCGAATTCCACAAAGGAAACTCGAGGAGCATGCTACCCGGAACAATCCTTGTGGGGGGGAGAGTCCAATTTTCACAAAGGAAACCTAGAGAACGTGGTAAGCCAGTGCACACAGATATACCATACTGGATTTTCATGGTCTAGATAAACTTAATAAACAAACTCATACCACAATTAACTCATCTCAACCCAGGGAGGTACCGTGTTCCCAAAGGAACTAAAAAAAATCATGTCCTTTCGGACCCAAACGAATTTCGACAAGCCTTCGATCGATCAATCCGACAACCAATGTCATCCAATCTCAGCCAATTAATCAAACACGGCTAATCCTTATTAATCTCATTCATAAATCATTTTCATGATGCATGCAACATGAAACATACATGAGCAATGCTACATGAGTCTAAATCTATTTGTTTTCAAATAATCATCACTAATAACTACACAAATATGTACATAAATGATAGTATTCAAGTCTAAGCAAATATATGTGAAAACATGAATAAACCATAATCAAATTTATATACATGCATCCATGATTTTATCATAGTGCCTCCTTGCTGAAATCATGAAGCAAATACAGTGAAAACATCTAAATATGAGTCCAAGGCACATATTAAATCATGTAAACTTAGGCAAGGATAATCATCACTATATTTAAGCTAGAACATGGAAACATGATTCACAAACAATTAGCATAACATATGCAAGCATATATGAACATCCTCATGGTTAAACCTACTAAAATCATTAAGTAGTCATCAAACATGAATTTATGACAAGTAGAATATTATTCTAAAATTGACCAAACATAGCCTAAATCATGCTTGAACTAATTCATAAATTCCAAAATGACCATCATACAATCCCAGCAGCATATATAGGTAATAATAACTTATTCTAACCATAAGAAATTAGATTTATAGAAAGAGAATAAGAAATAACCTACATATACAAGAATGACAAAAACTACCATTTGGTCATTTGAACGCCTATTGGGCTGTTCGAACGCCCTTAACAGTTCAAATCTGGTTCATCTTCAACCTCACGAATATCAAACCAAAAATATTAAAAAATACAAGTAAAATTCAAGAAACCTTTCAAAACTTCATGGTATCAAAATACAAACCTAAGACACGATAGATCTACACATTCTTAAGCTAAATCACAAGAAAATAAACATAAAAGTCATGTTTTAATAATCCACCATTAAAGCACATAACAAGCAAGAACCCACTTGAATCCATTCAAACACGAATTCCAAAGCATAAAACCACTTGAGATGAAAAACCTCTTACCTTCAAGAAGTTCTTGGGTCGAAATCAAAGCTCTACTCTTCAAGAATCCCTATGCAAAATTAGGGTTTGATTAATACTTAATCAAAATTGACTATTAAGCTTAAATAACCTTAAAAACTAGTAGATCTACGCTTTCCATTGCTTAAAAATTAAAATCCCTCATTTAGGGTTTCAAATCGAAAATAAAAATAGTATTTTTAATGAAGTAAATGAAGAATCCATTTGGGAGAAAGTGGGAATAGGAGAGATTAAGAGAAAATCCGGAAAACTAATAAAGAGTAGGGCTTAAAACATACCTAAATCAGGTTTCCTCTTTGGGCAATGGGGATTAGGGCACCACCTAGACTCTAGCACAAACATGTCCCAATTGGGAAATATGCTAGGGTTTTCCTTATATAGTAAACTATTGAGGTGTAAATACAAATTATTGGGTTGTAAGTACAATTATGATGCCCTAAGTGGCTAATTAGGCTCATTTTAAGGCTAAAAATGAGTTTAAAATTTTTAAAACTTATTATAATGTAATAATTGAAGTTTAGGGTCAAGTAGGACACTCACCCAAATGTGGATGTGGGGCCCACGGTGGGGTCCACACCCTCAATTTATAAAAAATTCTCATAAAATCCCTAAAAATAGGATAAATTAAGTTTGTCATTAAAACCCTTAGAAACAAAATTAAACCTTGTTAAAATTATCATTAACAATCCTTAAACCCAAAAAATAAGTCAAACGGGCAAATTTAAGCAAAACCACACAATAACATACAATTTAATCAAAACTAAACCGGGTAAAAGTTAGAGATCTTACAGTTCATTCCTTGATTTGGGCAATTTAGAGATGGAAAATGGCCCAAGAAAATAGGAGACTTTGTTCTCTGTCGTCGGGCCGTAAAGAGAAAAATGTCTCGCGTAAAGGGAGGTTTTGTCCACCACCTTCGGGCAAGTAGAGAGAGGAGCATCTTTGGGTTAGGGGGGATTATGTCTGCTGCTTAAGGGTGCAGAAAGAGAGACACATTTTCAGGTAGGGGGAGGTTATGTATGTCATTTTTGGGCAAGAAAGGAATAAATATTCTAGAGCAAGAGGAGGCTCTACCTGACGTCTCCGGACCTAATATGGAGGATGCCCTGAAGGAAGGAGAAATGCCAAACATAGCTACTTCCAAAAATTCCAAGGGAGTAAGCGTTTGATTTAAATGCATTTTAAATAAATGCATGTGTATCTTAAGTAGTTAGCTTAAGATGCTAAATGAGATATATATTTTGCCTTGATCAGCTTTATTCTAATATGATTTGATATGATTTAATTTGCTATGATGTATTTTTCTATGCTCTATGATAGAATGAGATATGTGACTCCAATGATTTATTAGCTTTCGTTTGACTCCGATGATTTTATGAAATTTTTGTCTGACTCTAAATGTTTTATAGGATTATAAGTATATGAAATATATGATTTTGTACTGCTTGATGCAAGTATTAGCCGTTAGGCAAAATTATGTGTGAATCCAATCATATTAAAATAACATTGAAGATGTTATCCATTATGTATGTAGGAAACCAACAACACGATAATGTTGGCCCAATCCAAATTAGTTATAAATATAGATATATATTTTTATCTGTACGCAGCAAAGCATTAAAGCTCCGTAGTGCGTAGAGGAACGTTATAGCTCTCATACACATGATGTTTCCTTGTTTAAGGAAGAAAAATTTTAATTCGAGATTTCTGGAGCCTGGGTCAGCCCAGGTTGTTACAGTTAATAATCCATTTGAAATAGAAAACTAAGCAATACGAGAGTACTGATTAGTTCTAAATGGGTGCCAAATTAATTATATCCAAGCAAAGACCTGTGAAGGTTGTTGTATGTAATTGTAGACTTAAAATCAAACTTTCCTTGATGGGAAATTCAACCATAAGACTATGGGTCCTGAGGAGAAAATAGGCTTATGAGAGTTCAAGAACTCTAATGTAGCAATGGATCTAGGAGTCTCAGCTGGAAGCAAAGTCCATGTATTATTATGAAAGGAAGAAGTTAAAGTATATGAAAAAAGGCCGCTAAGACCAATGATGGTATAACAAGCAAACTTGTCAATAAGAGGAGTCTTCACAACCCACAGGTTTATGTGTAGATATCAAATCCATCACCAATACTAGGAAAACAAAATCTACTTGTGAAGTGATGCATCTGTTGGTGCTGCTACCCATAAAGTTTGATTTTGAATGTAACATTCATGCACCAATCTACACAAAGACTCCTTATTGACAAGGAGATGCTAGAACAATTTTGCCAAACTAGCTAATTAAATTACTATCCCTTGGACAACGAACACCAAGACCCCCCCTCCTTAAAGGGTTTACAGACCTGCCTCCAAGCAACATTATGGAAAGAAGAAGAGGAAGATAAGCCCTTCCATAGAAACATAAAAACATGCTCTCTATTTTTCTCAAAACGTTTTTGGGCAAACAAAAACTAGTCCAAAATTATTGTAACTTAAAAGCTCTAGTCTCCTTGCATAAGAGAGTAAATTAGACTTCCAATTTGCAGTACGGCCAAAGACTTTTTCAAGTAAAGGATGACATAGAGAGTATGCAAATTTCTTTAAAGAGAGAGGGAGGCCTAGGTAACGGATAGGAAGATCTCCAACATTAAATCCAAAAATATTGCTGATTTCTTCCTTGTGGAGAGAACTATTAGAGAAGAAAATTGTGATGACCCGACTTTTAAATAAACTTAAAAGTCGGAATCCCGTCATATCATAAACAAAAAGGGTCCAAGATCAACTGCGTATACATGAGTAACCCTTAAAATAATTTACATACAATTTAAAAAAAAATAGTAGATAGAGCATACATCATGTCAACATAAATATACAATTTATGCATAAAGATATTTTAAAAAAATTCAACACGTGGGCCCTTAATTTTTCCACAAACCATTCTACTACTAGCCCAAACTTGTATCTACACTTGCAACATTTGGGGGTGGGTAAATATAAAGTTTTATACCTAGTCAATAGTATTATATTCTACTAACATGCTGTAGAAAAAGTGTGACAAATAAGATATACGAATAACTCATATTTCAAATTGTTGACTTAAAAATTAAAGTCAGTTCTTTTGTAAATCTTAAAGTAAAACATATCATTCATAGAATGTCGCTGATACTAAAACAACATACACCTTTTCTCATGGGGCAATGAGAACACAAGGATAGGGGTTTTTCCATGATACCCTAACTCCTGAGCACGCTATAAGCCTCATTAGGAAGTATCTAGGTGTAATAACTTCGATAGTTCTTGGTTTGCATACCAAAGAACTGCCCTTCAAATCCAAATAACTTTTGCAATGGTTAGGTGAGCCTAGGATCACTCAAGACTACATGAGCCCAAGCTCTACAAGTCGTCAAATTTAGATTTGACTGCTCATGTTACTATATGAATTAGCCAGGGCTCGCATAGTCACCTAAACTTTCTCCTTATAGTTTCAAAGCCAGTTAAAAGAAAACCATATAAGACATTCCTTAGGACAGTTTCTTCCTAAGGCACCATGTGGAATTATTCTGGGCCCCAATATAAATGCTATCCTAAGGAGTGGAGTGAGAAATTAGACTTAGAGGATGAACATTTTTTGTTTTTAAAGGTTAGTCTAACCTCAATGCAACGTACCCCAAGCATCATACTCCCTCCAACCTGAAATAAATGTCTTGTTTAAAAAATAATTTGTCTTGAAATAAGTGTCGCATTTGTTTAGCTGTCAAACACTTTCTCTTCTCTTATGTAGTTTTTATGTATATTTTTTTGTAAAATACCCTGTATCAACTTTTTATGTATTAATAAATAAAAGGTAATTTTGAAACTTTCGATTGATATGAAGTAGCTTAAATTTCTGACTTTTTCAAAATGAGACACTTATTTCAGGACAGAGGTAGTGCCTTTCAAAAACTCTTCTTATGGAGGACCTATTTCTTGAAAGGAAAATGATATTCCTACTCTATTAAAATCTTATGCCAGCCTTTGATTAGATTGAGAAAAGTGGATCCCACTATTGTCAAGTGAGACCCACCTTTTGATACTAATTAGCATTTGGAGTATGGTTTTAGTATGAAAAAGCGGAGTAGGAATATCATCATCCTTCTTAAAATTATGTCCTTCCCTCCTATAGGAAGGAAAAGATCAAGATTGAAGAATCAAGTTAGCACAAATACATGTACTAATATGGCCATAGTACAATGATTTAACTTTATATATATATATATATATATATATATATATATATATTAATTCAAATACATATGCACTGACATTATCACTAGATGAGAGTGAATTCTTGCATGATCCAATTAGTCACAAGCACACATCTATGCATGTTTATATAGTATTTAAATGACCCATCGCACCAATGATTCGACAGGTTTCATCAAGCGCTCGCTTTCGCCTTGTAATCTTCCAAAACCCACGGCCAACTTCTCTATGTGCAATTTTGTCATTGCCTTCCTTGGACTTCTTTTTGGTGGGTATTCTTCGGTCTTCATTGAATCTCAAATGATGGCTGAATGGAGGAGTATTTTTTTTATGAAATGATAACTTAAAGACTGAATTTTGATGCATCCCTAACATATTTGAATGCAATTGCAATGCTTAAACAACTAAATTTTGATAACATAAAATCTTACAACAAGATTTGTCCAATGATAAGGAATAGAAAGATAAGAAAATACAAGCATTCATACAACAAATTTAAAACAAACTTTACTATCCCATGTCAGATGATTAGCTTCATGTATGTGAGGCGGTTGTGCCCTACACCATCGCAATGACTGCAACGAAATGGACACACTCTATGCTTTTGAGATTTAATATACTTCTTCTTTAGACGCCTATTGGCCTTGTCATTTTAGGAGGGAGGATGACTGCATCTCTATTAGGTGTGATCACTCTAACTAGCTTGTCATTGTGAGGTATGGGGAAGATAGTTTCCATGAAGTTGTTTTGATAATACTTTGTTGTCCAATAATCACCCCAACAAAGCATGGCCAATGTGCCTCCCTTTGCACAAATAGTAGCATAAGAATGTGTACATGGTAGACCTATAATTTGCCACCTACAACAAGAGCATGTGTGGTTAGCAAGGTCCATGGTATAATGTCCCTCTACCTCGACCACCTCTACCACATCTTCATTTACAGTTAGGATACTAAGTGATCGAGACTCATTGATGATAGCATTGAGTTTTTTGTTGATTTTAGGGATAAGATGGGTTTCCCAATGCTCACAAAAAGTCATGGTATCATGAATCTTTGTCATTATCCTCATGCAAATGTCATCGATAAAGACAATTAGTGGGTACTCTCGCTCTGCCTTCAACCCATATTAAAGCTTTGGGCTATGTTATTCAACAAGTGCCCATACCTTTCACCTTGAAAAGGTGCATTACACTAGTGGTCAGGCTCCTTTAATAGAACCCAATTGTATGCATCCTCTGATGCTTGCCGGAGCTCAAGCAATGCTTTTGCATACTCATGCATATTTGCTACTTTTGAAATTGGTGGATCATCTTGGCCACCTATGCTTTACTCCGCACTACCACCTTTTTTTTTAATCCCCTAGCCTTTAAGATGTGCTCTAAGTGTCGCACACAATACCCAAGAAGTTTATCAAAGAATATTGAGATGATATTACTGATCAATCCCTTCTTCCTATTAGATACATATGTAATCCACCTCTCAAGATCCACAGCGGCTCGCAATGAATATAAGAACTACATCCAATTGTCTTCATTCTCATTGTCTACAACACAATAGGCAAATATGATCTCTACCATCAACTACACTTGCTACTAATAGAGTTCCCTTTGCCTCCCATTTAGGTGTGTGTTATCCAAAAACAGTAAGGGTTGACAATATCTAAACTGAATAATAGATGCATTTAATGAAATGAAGCAATGCAAGAATCTCCTTTTTGGGCTTACCTCATAGTGTGCAAAGCTTTTGGGGTTTGTCGTGGTCAGTTTGTTACAATACCATGGGAGATCATTGTAAGAATCCATGTAATTCCCGTGTATGTGGGTGAATGCTACCTCATTCATATGTCATGCCTTTTGATAGGTGATAATTACATTGTACTCTCACCGCATGTCCTTCACCATATTAGTTGGTGAATATGTACGTCTCTCTTGCACAATATCCCCAACTAAACTAAAGGCCCTGTGATGCATAAGGATGATATTTTCTCCTTATCCCCCCTATACAAGTATGAGGTTGGACATACTTCTTCACTTGAAAATAACTTATCTTCTCATCCAAAATGAAATGTATTTTTCAACTACAATAGTGGCTTCCACAAATTGTTGTAAATCTTCATTTTTCATTCTTCACATATTTATACTTGTTGTGAGCAATAAAATATTATTTTAATGCCTACCTTACACTAGAAGAAAAATTACTATTAGCGACACTTTCAAGCTTTACTAATAGTCATAAAAGAGACGCTTAAAAAGCGTCGTTAATAGTCCCATTACAATTGCTCATTAGCGACGCATATGAAAAACTGTCACTAACAACAATACTATTAGTGAGAAATTTTTTTCGTCACTAATATAATTTTATGAGCTACGCTTTATAAAGCATCCCTAATAAGAAAATTATGAGCGATGTTTCTTTTAGCGTCGCTAAAAATAAAAAAATAAAAATATTATTAGTGACACTTTTACAAGTGTCGCTAATAAAAAAATTAAAAATAATTATTAGCAACACTTTTAAAATTGTCTCTAATAGAAAATGAAAAATAAAAAAAACAAAATCCCACCACATTTTGGGGGAGGTGTCAGACTTCGGCACCCCTACTCAGGCAAGGGAAGGGCTCCAGACTTAGGCCGGAAGAGCTAGAGCCCCTCTTCCAACAACTATAGGACTCAAGAGGGGCTCCCTTTGACTCGAACTAGAGGAAGCGGACGAGGTTGGGGGGGAGAGAGGAGAAGGGGGGGTAGGGGTTCCAACCTGAGACGCAAGAGCCCTTATCCTTTTCTTCCTCCAGGGGGACCAAAGTGGGGAAGGGACTCTAGCCTGATCCCCTCCTCTCCTGAAGGAAGCAGAGGAGGGGGTCAAAGTAGAGGAGGGAAGGGGGTGAGGAAGAGGGGGGCCACTGCTCTTCTCCTCTTCCTCCAGCTTCGAGGTCTAGGGGGGATCACAGAGACAAGGGAGGAGGGTTTCGGGGCTATAGAAGCAGGTAGAGTTGCAGGTGGTGGCGCAACAGTTGGGGAGCCAAAGTGGGGTAGGAGGAACTAGGACAACGGGGTGGCTGCCAGAATCCAGGCGGCAGGTCGGCTTCTAGAAATGAGGTGGCCAGCGGCACTATGACGTCGAGCCAGAGGGGAGACTGGAGGGTGGGTAAATACTGCAATTCGCCTGCACAATCTAAATATTGCCCACACAGGGGAAATAACACAACATGGAAAATTTTGGGCACTTGCTAATTATTTTTAGTGATGCTTCAGAAGCATTGCAAATAGTACGTATTTGTGACACTTCTACCAGGCGTCATAAAAATAAGTATTTTTGTGACACTTTTGTAACACTCTGCTTTTTGATTACGTCTAACCAAGGGGGTTAGAGGTAATTAGTAATTTTTATAATAAATTATAGATGGTTTCAACTGTTGAAACCTCTGTATTTGAGTAGAGCTCGAAGAAACGAGCGTAACAAATTAAAGAACGGGCAAAACGGAGGTCGGGACTAGAAGTTACGATATTTGAGAAACGTGCAACATAGGTGGGACCCACTTAGAAAGAGCACAATTTATTGCTTTAGTGGGTTAGTATCGAAGGGCTCGTCCATACGAGTCCAACGGTACTAAGAACGCGTGAATCCGAATCTGGGGTAAGAAATTACGCGTGTTTGAAGAAAGAAGAAAAGGAAAAAAAATATATTATTTATTTAAGCCGGCGCGGCGCGAGGGGCGCCCGCGGAAAGGCGGGCACCGCGGATTCGCGATGCGGTGGGCGCGCAAATCAGTGCACGCGATCGCGACCCGTGTAACACGCGGGCGCGAGCCATGCATTACGGCGGGCGGCACGGCTCGGGGGTTATAAATACCCCCATTTTCCCCCTTTTCGAACCAGATTTTCCTTTCCTCTGTTTCTGACCTTTCTGAGGCCAATTAAAGCCGTTCAAGACCCGTTTCCTACTAAATCGAGTATGCTCTACGCAATGAAGTGGTCCGTTCTTCGAGTTGGAGACCGTATGATGAGGAAACGTCCCAAAGACAAGGAGAGGTTCTACCTGTACCGACCAACTTCGTTTTCTCTATTTTTGGCCATCCTAACTCCGATTTAGTTGATTCAAAGGCGTTCCTAACTAAATCGAAGGTGTTCTACATGATGGTAGGTTCCATTTTCTGAGCTGACGATCTTATAAGGAGGAAAATGCCCCGAGACTAAGGGAGGCCTGCCCGAACACCGGAACAAGAAAAAGAGACCCAGAGCAAGACGGGATTCTGTCCGTAGATACCGATACCGTACGAGTTATGATGGAAGTAAGCATCTCTGATCTTGTGATGTAATTATAGAACAACATGTGCTAAGTTATGATGTGTGTTATGCTACGATCTGTATGCTTGCTGTGTTATGTGCCTATATGCTATGTTGTGAGCCTATGTGCCATGATGTGTGATCTATATGCCACGATGTACACTTATATGCGATAATGTGTGTGGTCTCGCTCTAGGGTAGAGCAAGACGTGCAAATTGTGTTTTCGGTCTTGGCTCAGTGTTAGAGTGAGACGTGTATGTGTGATTATGATCCCGCTCGGTGGTAGAGCGAGATGTACATTTTTGGCTTATTAACTTCCGCTTGACTCTGATATATGACGAATTTTTGTAAGTATCAGTATATACGTATAAAATTTTGTGACGATTGTTGTATGTAGTAGCCGTTAGGTAGAACTACATTCGGATCTGATCGTGTTGGAATAATATCCAATACGTACGTAGGCAACCAACGGCAAGGCAACGTTGGCCCGATCCAAATTAATTATAAATATATGTTTTATTTTGTTTTACACATGGCAAACTGTAAAGCTCCGTAGTGCGTAGATGAATGTTGTACCTCTCGCACACAGATGTTGATTCCTGTCTCAAGGAAAAGAAAAGAAAAATTTTCTATTAGTGATTTTGTGGGCCCGGCTCGGGTCAGGTCGTTACAACTTTTAAGGAAACGTTGCAAATAGTTATATAGATAAGCGTCGCAAAAATAATCCAGTATTTGCAATGCTTTGCCATAAGCATCGCAAATACTATTAATTAAAAAAGCAAATCCTCTCTCGGTTCTTTCTCCTCTCTTTCACTCTCCTTTCTTTTGAACCGCTCTCTCTCTCTCTCCTCTCTCCCCCTCACTCCTCTCTCACCTCTCTATCTTATCTCTCCCTCTCTTCTCCCTCTCCTCTCCTATTCTCTCTCCTCACTCTAACCTCTCTCTCTTTTCTCTTCTCACTCCTCTCTTCTCCTCTCTCTACCCTCTCTCTTCTCTCTACCCTGACACTGACGAAAGGAAGAAGATGAATAGTGCTCTTACTTGTATGCATATGCATGTGGATTTTGGTCATCGGCAATGTGAACAATGTGTCAATGAGGCATCAGTTAGAATGACACAATAGTGTTGTTTCACTATAGGTAGCGTTCAACATGTCGGTGCACTCACCAATGATTATCAGTGAGGGGCCCATCGTAAAAGTCACTGATAGAGATCTATATCTTTGTTGGTGATAGTCGACATGTTGATGATCTCAGCAATAGTTATTGGTGAAAACATCAACCAATTAGTAAAGTCACCGTGGAGATTAACATCTTTGTCGGTGATAGTCGATGCATTGATGAAATCATTCTTGATTATCAATTAGGGTACCGACATATTTGTAAGGTTACAGAGTGATTCTGTTGGTAAGATTCGATGTGTTGATGAACTCAGCAATAGTTGTTGGAGAGGTCATCTACCCATCCATGAGGTTACCGATGGATCTCAAAGTCACTATTGGCAGGGTTAGATGTGTCGATGAGATGACCGATGGTCATCAGTGGGGTCACTAACATGTCGACAAGGCTGCCGATAGAATATATGATTTCTGATTTTTATTAGGAATATAACTTATGTATGCTATAGTGATTTAATTAATAATGCGTGGTTTTTTATGTGCTTTGTGATGTGAAAGAAAGGTCACTATGCATATATTTACTTACGGGTTAGAATCCCCAATGCATGTGTATGAGCCTATTGATTATGATGAAGGGTACCCAAAAGACTATGTATACAACAACCAAGGTCATAGGAACCCCTTGGTGCCTATGATCCAAAAGTGAGTCTTTAGCCACGCCGACGGAAGGGTTTGGTATGAAAAAGGACCAGGGTCTTTCGATTTTCTAAAAATGGAAGTTTTGTAAAATTATTTACTTGGCCCGGGATTCTTGTTTGAATGGACTAGAACATTAAAAGATGACTAGTCCCGTGTAGCGCAAGGCATGAAAAGTAAAAATCTCAATACTAGTTCCATGAGTTTTATTGAGCATTTACTTCATAGCGTAGATGTGGAGAGGCATACTTTAGAGTACTAAGGTCATTATGTTGTGGTCAAATATCTAGGAGAATGATATTCTTAGATGAGGTCATCGTGTAACGACTGCAAATTTTTGGTATGATTTCTTGCCTCTAATAAAACTATTTTATGAGTTTTTAATTATTTTAAATTATTTAGAGGCAGATATTTGGAGAGTTTTTATATAGGTTGATAGAGCTCGATGAGACGAGAATGCATGAAATGGAGGTCTGGAGCAAAAGCTAACATCGGGAAACATGTCACATGGGCGGAACCCACTTGAAAAGTGCGAGATAACCTACCCATGTAGGGCCTACTTTCAAAGGGCTTGTTGATACGAGTCCATCGGTACCAAGAACGTGCAATTCCGACTTTGGGATAAGAAGTTATCGCGTTTTAAAGTTGGAATTATATTTGATTAAAATAATAATAAAATATTATTAAAAAATAAAAAATAGACAAAATAGCTGGCATCATTGATGATGCCAACAGCTTGCGCCGAGCCGAGCCACGGCTTGTGAGCTGCGCCATGCGGAACGACGTACGCATGATGTGCGTCGAAGCCGCACGACGCGCAGTTCCAAGCGTGGCAGTGCTGCGTGTTTAGCAAATAAACGCGCAATGCGCCGTCAGATCGCGGGCTTCCCCTATAAATTGAAACTTCCATTCATTTTTTTGGAGAAGTTTCTAGAATCATTCTGAGTCCGTTTTCTTCCATTCAAAAAGCATTCTTAGCTAATTCGAGGGTGTTCTACGCAATGTAAGCATCTATTTCTTGAGTTAGTAACCTTATATGAGGGAAATGCCCCAGGGCAAGGGGAAGTTCTGTCTGTTGCCTACGGGCACGGAAAGTGTAAAGTGTCTTCGGGCAAGGGGAGGGTCTGTCCACTGCCTATGGGCACGGAAAGGGTAAAGTGTCTCTGGGTAAGGGGAGATTCTGTCAGTCGCCTACGGGCATGTTGTGAGAAAGTGTCCCGGGCTAAAGGGAGGTTTTGTTCGTAGCCTACAGGCACGGAAAGAGAAAAGTGTTCTGGGTCAATTGGAGATTTGTCCATAGCCTACGGGCACGAAAAGAGAAAAATATTCCGAGTGAAGGGGAGGTTCTGTTCGTAGCCTACGGGCACGAAAAAAGAGTTTCTAGAGTTGGTCTGAATCCGTTTTCTTCCTTTAAAGAGGCGTTCTTACCTAAATTGAGTGTGCCAGACGTCGTGGCAGGGTTGTTTTCCTGGTTGGAGACCTCCAGAACCCCATAAGTGGACATCCAATTTTGTGGTGTTTGGTTTATCGTTTTTGAACTTTTGCAGAGAGCGAGGTAGGGGCTTTTATCCTTTCTTAAGCCATGATTATAAACTTTGGTTGTGTTTTTAACTTATTATTTATATAACTCTCGCATGTTATGCGTTGAGATTATTTTTAAGTTATGATTTATGATTTCTACACATATATTCGATCTGTTGAATGGTTAATCGTTGAGATAGAATATGATTTATATATCATATGCTATTATATATATTTGATTAGTCGAATGATTTACCACTAGAAACAAATATGTTTTATATATTACACGTTTTACACTTGCCTCATATATGATAATTTAATCGAATGATTATCTGTGGATTTTGATATAAATCATACACTTTGGAGCATGTGAGATAGAGACAAACTAGTTTCGCCATTGTTTTCATTGCGAATGAATACAGTATGTTTAAAAGACGATTTTAGAGGACTTGTCCTTGTTGAAAGGAGGATTCTCAAGTTTATTTTCGAAAAGACGTATAAGCATGGTGATCAGTCACTGAAGCGGGACAAAGAAGGGGTAATTGTCTCGTTGGAACAAGTGATCAACATTGCCTTTGTAGTTGTTGATAGTGATGCTCCCATGGCTTGTAAAGGCGAAGTTAGGGTTTTCTAAAGAATAAACATCGGGATAGACTGTTTTAAAAGAAAACAACCATTTTTGGAGTCTGGGAACTCTAGGATATTTTGATGATGAGTTTAGGACTCAAGAGTGTTTTGGTTGTCTAAAGCTATTGTTGGGCACCCTGATAGAACTTCATTGACTAGTTAAGCGCATAATTAATCCGGTTCAGAATCGGATACACGGTACCTATTTTAGCCTGGTGAGCCCCTAACGAAGGGCAAGACCCCTAATTAGCCCATAACGAATGGCACCTATCAAGGCTACACGCGCTAGGGTAGAGAGTATCATGGGAAGACTCTCTACTCTCTAGATCCCAGCGCCCCATGAGCACGGGTGGCTCTTCTATCTAAAACATAAAATATTTTGAGATGATCTATGGAGAAGTAAGAGGTTGTTGTTTTGTACTCGTAGCAAATTCCTATTAATATATATGTCTTGGACATTTGTAGCAAGCTGTAAGAGCTTACGAACCCTAGTAGCATCTTCGATACTTAGGAAGAAGCTCTAGGGGTGGTTTTGGGTGAGAGGCACACCCTGTTTTCATCAAAATTATTATATATGATATGTGTTGTGAAATTGCCATGTGTCTATTCATGCCTAATCATATAAACTCTCCTACTGAGTATTTTAAAATACTCACCACCCCCAGACTTTGTAGGACTTGACGAAGTTTAATGTGTGGGTAGAAGGGATTACTTCGAATTTTATCAATGTGATTTCAAGAATTTCAACCTCACCGAAACGAGTAAGAACTCTCGTTATTTTTCTCTTGTGTGTTTGTACACGGACCATGGTTCCCGGGGATATTACTATTTTATTATGCATAAGGCGAGCGGCTCCCGTCGTGGGCCTGGGTAAACTCCAATATTTTTGTAAAAAAAATTTTTATATGCTTTCAAAAAAATCCCAAAGCGCGACACATCATGTCTAGAGAAACCTATGGAAGGGTTTGTTTACGAATGGATTGGATATGAAAAGAAATGTATGTTTTCTTTTATGATGATGATCATCTTATTTTTAATGAAAATGCCATGGGTGGGGTATGTTGAGCAAGTTCTATGATTTCTTTGGTTGATATCCCACTGAGTATTTTTTGTATACTCAGCATCCTTTATGGTGTGGCCATTATGTGAAGGTCGTAGCCTAGTAGAGATGTTTCACAATGATGGAAATATCTTAACTATTTTAGATAGGTTTGATTAGGCACGTGAGTGTGCCATTTATCTTTTGATTAGTTTGATGTAATTAACAGACACATTGTGAACTTGTGGGTCCTATGTATATTTTAATACAATAGTTATATAAATTAGAGGTAATCGTATCACATTCAAATGATTTTGAAAATAGATGATATTCATACTTCCAAGTATTATATATATTTCTCGTGAGTTTTTACCATTGCAATAAATATGAAGGCTAAATCGGTCTAATGATCTTCTTTTGGAAGAAAATTTTTATGCTTGAAAATTGAGGGTGTGACGCCAATGGTAGTTTGCATATGAGAAAATGTAGTCGTTTTTGGGCGAGTTTTGGCCATGATTGGGAGGAAAGAAAGATAGTAGAGAGAGCGGGGGTAGTGGCGGCGTATTGTTTCTACAAAGGAGAAGATGTAGTAGAGGAAGGAGAGGAAACAACAAATTCACCAGTAACTGGAGATGAGCAAGAAGAGCGTGACTAGGATCAAGGAGAGAAGGGCAATAGGGTCATTTGAACACATTTTATCCCATATCCCACTTTGGAATAGTTACAATTTAGACACTAACCTGTTTTGATTATAATTTCCTTCCCTAAGTGCATTTTGTAATTCTTTGTATTTGAAAAAATAACTTGTCTTGGAATAAATGTCCCCTTTGCTTAGCTGTCAAACATTTTCTCCTCTCTTATGCAGTTTTTATGTATATTTTTTCTTCTAAAATACCCACTATCAACTTTTTTTATGTCTTAATAAAGAAAAAGTAATTTGGAAACTTTGGAGTGATATGAAGCAGCTTAAATATTTGATTTTTTCAAAATGAGACACTTATTTCAGGCCAAAGGGAGTAAAAACTCTTCACATGGTTCATATGTTTGTGAGAGATTCATTTTCTAGCCATGGTTGTTATGTTTGTGTAAGTGTTTTATTTCTCTTTTCACACCATTAATATGTGTACCTTGCTTTTGTGAATTTCACTTCTTTACTTACAATCTTATTGAAATGGTTATATTGAAGAACTAAAGAATCAATTGTACTATTTCACACTGTGCTTGAAGCAAAAGACACAATTAAATGTACTTACCATGTATTCATCTGTGTAATAAATAAATCAATTGCCTACGTCAACATGATTCTGAAAAAACTATTAAGCCTCATTACTAAGACTAAGTAATAGGAACTCAACTTGCATTTAGTTTTAAATATGTATGCACAGACATGATGAAACCTTTAATTCTCATGGTGGAGTCGTCTTGCTGGCTTGTGTGTTGGCATTTTCTCCACCCTCCCAATTAGGATCAACCGTGCAAAAATGAATCACATAGGTTTTATCATAATGCACATCGCTAAAAACCTTCCCTATTGTTTTATGACTTTTTTCTATCACGAGAATTATCCTCTAATATACATTTTCTGAATATTCCTAGTAATTAACCAACTGAACACTTACTCTATACCTAGTATGTCATCTAGAGATTAATGGGACCTCAAAGAGTCTTTGATAGATCAGGAACTCACTTTCTTGTTTTTCTGGTTCTTCCTTGGGGTGTAATTGCCCATGTACATAGAGACAATGAGGCCTTCTTTAATACTCTCTCCATGCCATATTAATAGCTATATTTAATTTTGCAAAATAAATAAATTTTAATTTATTTTAAAAAACTAAATAGAGCTATTAATATACACCAAAGCAGTCGTCGCTAAAACTAACTACGAAGCAGTCGTCGCTAAAACTAATTATGACGACTGATAGGCCGTCACAATAGATGGCATCGCTGAAAATTTTAATGATGACTAGTCAGCATCAGCAACGGCCACATTCATCGATGGCTCAAAATGCATTTAGTGATAGCTTTGTATATCGCTGATGCTATTTTTTTTAAAAAAATGTCATTAAATTTTCAATGACGACCAATTGGCCATCACTGATGCCAATTTTTTTTTAAAAAATATTAATTTTTCAGCAACGGCTTTGGCCATTGCTGATGCTAATTTTTGTTTTTAAATATATTTCATTAAATTATCAACAACGGCCGTAACCATCATTGATGCTACCTTTTCTTTAAAAAAATTAAACTACATTTTCAACGATGGCTATAGCTAGGTTGTAAACGAGTCGAGCCAGCTCGTCGAGTAGTGTAAGCTCGGCTCAGCTCGGTCTGAGCTCGACTCGAAATAAGCTTGGCTCAAACTCGACTCAAGCTCGAATAGGCTCGAGCCGAGTTCGAGCATGCCCAAACTCGACTCGGCTCGACTAAAAAAAAACTCAAACTCGATTCATACTCGGCTCGAGCTCGAACTCAAATAAAAAATTTAAATTATATATAAATAATAAATATATTAAAAATAATACATGTAGGTGTGGATATATAAGGCTTAGGGTTTATATATTTACACATACACATACATGCCACTAGTCCACCACTACCAATATAAATATATAAGAACTGTTTTAAGTTCTAATGTTTAAAATAAAAAATGAGGAGATAACTTAACATCCTAATCCCTAACCCAAAAACAATATTTATTTTCAACAAACATATTAAGTACTAACGCAAAAATATGTCCCTTACTCCCTCTATATATTATATAGACATATATATATAGAAAGAGAGAAAGGTGTTTATATGAGCATGGGCATCGTGCATATATAGTTAGATTTCGATTTGATGGTGTACATAACTCAGGGTGCTGATTGGTTTATGCCCCATTTGTCATCAAATCTCAATCTAATGGCCTATAATACATGGTTCATTTTTTGCTCAACACTTTTATTTTTTATGCACATCTACTACCCTGACATGTGTTAGCTGATCAAAAGAGGAAGAGTTGCAATTCGATAGGTTCATGACGTTATTGTTAGAGTTGGACTTGGCTTACTAGAGTGACCATGACTAAATGAAGACGAGTTGAAGAAGAAACTGTTAGTCACGAACTAGGAAAAGCTGGAGCTAGGGTCATCTCAATGCTAGTGACTAGTGAGTTTACTAGAGTCCAAAAAGGAAGAGTTGTGAGTTTAATGGAATCCGAATGATAACATAAGAGGAAGAGTCGGGTTCTAGTAGAGCCTGATGTTGTACCAAAAACCAAAAATTGGTCAAGACTACTGGCCAATTAGAAGAAGTCCATTGCAAGATGTATTTTAATTGTGAAACAAGTGGCAAAATGAGAAAAGCTTATAAATACCTGTCTCTAACCCTTTAAATAGTGACTTACTATACAACAACAAAATTGATTTTTGCAAGCGACGAGTAGAATTTTGAAGATGTGTAGTGCTGAGTTCAAGTGGCAGATTAAGTATATTTTTCATTTATTAATCTTATAATTTTTTTAATACCTATGGCAATTATTTGTAAAGCCCTCTATTTAATATTTATCGGGCTCATGATATGACTTGTGAAAAGTAAAATAAACATTACAAAATTGGCTTAATAAATTATATTTGAATTAAACTTTTATTTATACACATTTGGCACATGCCCATGCTCATGCACTAAATATAAAATATCACAATCATCATTTGGTTATACTTACGTGGCTTGCGAGTTTTAATTTGGCCATGTACTTTGTTATCAATAAATGTGGTCATATTTTGATCTAATGGTGAGAGATGTATTGGGTGCATGCTGATACATGTATGACCCGATATGTCTTTACTTTTTCTTTTAAATAATACATAGTGACATAATAATTTTTTTTAAAATTAATATACTCTGCTTATTATTTATATATCAAAATAAAATCTTAAATAATATGTTTTAAGTCTCAAACCATATACTAACCCGAAGCTTAGACCAACCAGTGCCACCCTCAAAGAGTGTGGCTGTCTCTCATGCTTGCGGAACAATTTAGCATCTCTCTTGCTTGTAATTATGTAATTAAAACTTATTTGTCATAATTTTCTTCTTTCATAATGACTATAATCAAATATTCACGATGTAGTCGTAATACTTGTTAAAGTATATTTAATACTAAAAATATATTAATATATGTGATACTTCATATACTTTATATTTATATATAAATTATTTTTATTTTTTTAGTTCGAGCCCAGTTCGAGCAAGGCTTATGATTCACTTATTAAGGTTCGAGCTCGAGCTCGAGCTGAGCTTTAGATTTCTAATTCGAGTCGAGCTCGAGCTGAAAAGTTTAAGTTTATTCAAGCTTCGAGCCGAGCTTCAGCAATTCGAGCTCGAGCTGAAACAGCCTAATACTCGGCTCAGCTCAGCTTGTTAACACCCCTAGCTATAGCCCTTGCTGTTGATCATAATTCTTTAAAAGAAACTTATATCTTTTACAAATAATTTAAACCTAATAACAAAGATATATTTATTTAAAGTATCTATAAACCATCAATATATACGATATCAAACACATGCAAAAAACTGACAAGTAGATTTGCTACCATTACCAAACACCAGTTTTGGTACACATAAAAACCTAAGAAAATAAGAAAGTGGACTAATAAGCCAATTAAACCAAATTACACATCATAATCAGTCTAGTCAGAAAAATAACAAATCTATAAAATGCAGGGCAAAATTATCGAAACTTTTAACTAGACCTTAAATAATTTTGTCCACGAAACTCTCCATGCATTCATTACATCATAAAAATTATAAAAGAGACCAATTGGATGGCTTCAGATGCTGGTGTTCTGGAGCAGTTGGTTCTATTATTATGATGCAAACACCTTTTTGGTCAGGTTTCATTCCCATGGCCTTGCGCAAATCATAACTCTCCATCTTCTGCCACTCAACACCAAGGGTTGGAAACCCTGAAATGATACAAAAAAAGTCAACAGTTGAAACACAATCGCGATGGACTAAATGATCTCCATTTACTAAAGCATGACAAAGAATATACGAGTAGTATATAAATTTCTTAGTACGCATAGGTACTACACGGCTTGACTAAATCTGTTTTTTTTTACTTGAAGCCCTAAAAGTTCAGTGAAACCATAGACATATGATAAGATTGACAACATATCATTGTCCTTGGAGAGATTGCTAATAAGTTCTTGGACACCCTCTTTGCTGCAGCTACTTTCTCTAGTGTTACTTCGCCATCATAATCCCTACAAGCAGGAGAATAATAAAAGTATCAATCAACATGCATTGATGAAGAACAGTCAAAAACTCTAATAATGGTAGCCTTTCATCCTTGTTTCTAGTGACTCTTATAATTATTTTGTTATCAATTTTCAACATTAAAAGGGCCTACTATCTAACCTCTATTTGGTTAAGGAAAGCACTAGCCAGTAAATGCAATTTGTTAAATAACTTCTTTTTATTTAGAAAAACTAAAATAAAATAACAACTTCACCAAAATGTTCAAATTCATATGTGCCACAGCTAAAAGGGTAGGCAAAATCCAGTTCAATAAATTTTAAAAAGGCATCAATGATTGTCAAATTTATTAATCACAAAAAACAACATAAAAAAATGAATCTGTTGGTAAACTATGAAAGCATCAACAAACGTAGAAGAACTTTATACCTGTCAAGTATTCTCCATCGATCACCAATTTTAGCATCAACATCATCAATTTCCTTTTCATGTTTTTGGAGCATGGCATCAACCTAAAATATAGCACATTATTTACCATCACAAAATCAATACAATAATACAACCATACTATAGTCTTAATAATTAACCAAAAATAATCTCGATACAATATGCAATAGGCTTACTGTAAAAATGATCATCCCTACTGTTTACATGTTTATTAAACGTCAAAAAAAGAGAAGATTAGGATCTGACAATTTTATGATAAAGACAACTCAAGTAAAGGGTTATGCATGTTGCATTTCTTGCTCCATACTTATGTAAAGCAATTTGAAGAACCCATAAATGGATTGATTTGGAAGGTGTAAATTGATATATACAATGGAGTGCCAATTTTTCTTCAATTTTTTAAACAAACATTATATTTTTTGTGAATACTATAAGGTGCTTTTTGTCATGATGCAAAATCTATTTTCGAATTCCATCGAGCCCATGCTAAAATCTGCCGCATCAACCTCTTTATGGAATGATTTACCCTATTACTTGATTTAAGATTTAATTAAAAAAATTACCTTTCTAAGACAGTTAATTGATCATGTAAATGCATTAATAAACACAGTTTTCTTCCTTTGTTCCTTCTTCCTCTCTTCTTCTTCTTGCCTACCTCCGGCATCCTTGCCGGAATTCAGTTGTGCGCCTTCCGGTTACAACATTGGTATCAGACTCAGGTGCTGATGGGGAAGCCAGTGCACCACCCGGCACTCACTCTGCCAACCGACGGTGCTGCCACCACTGAGCCCAGTCTCCTCGCAAATCCCACTCCGTCGCCACCCACACCTCCGCCCACTAGTCTGACACCTTTTGCCACCCTGCCGGCCCTGCCCACCGATCCAGTGCTCCCGCAAATTCTGGCCAGCCTCAACCAGACCTTACAATCCGTCCAGCAGACGCAGACGAAGGTTCTTCGCCGCTTAGAGGGCTCTTCCCTCACCTTGGGCGGCCTCAACCCTCCTGGTTCTCCACCGTCAGACCCACATCTTCCGCCTGGCCACCATGGCTCCCCCACCACCCCTAGCGGATTGGAAACGACAGGCTCCGTACCCATCTTTGGCTCCTTGCCGCCCCACCACTGTCCACAAGCCATTCAGCCAGGAATCGTCGCCGGAACATCACTCACGGCCGCTCCTTCCGCCCCCACCTCCAGTCCGCCTCCCCAAGGTGCCATCTTTTCTACAGATCCGCCAGACCGCCCTTCCCACCTTCTCACCTCCGTTTCGGCAGGGACCTCTGTCGGATCGCATTGGAGCTCCGGTGGACCACGATCGCCGCCCCTACTGCCCACAGCCCCGCCTATGCTCTCGGGTCCTGTCAATGACCACCCATTGTCGCCGGTCCCCTTTCTGGCATCCCTGAAAGCCACAATCCGTAGTCGATCTGCCTTCCTCAACAAGACAACGACTCGACATTATTCGACGGGTTGGTGCACGGCCACTTCCAGCCCATGCACATTCCAGTGCAGTTCGGCCTAAGTCCTGATTTCGGGCCCATGCACCATGCCAGACCTTCTCCTTCAGCCCAGATGGATCACTGTACTGCCCATTATGCTCTTGGACGTGATGCTGGCCCCTGCACTGCCTCTTATGTCCAGGGCCCGCGCCCGTTCACAGAGCCATATCTTCCATCAAATGAGTTCGGGATGCTGCGGCGGGTGTTTTTGTTCCATGAACTAATGCGATCGAGCCTCGTCTTGTGAGATTCCAATTCCGGCGATGAAAATCCGATTGACTGGATATACCAAGTGAATAAATATTTTTCTTATGAGACCACTCCTCCTATGTAGAGAAACTCCGTGTCTCCTCTTTAGACTTGACGGGTGACACACTGGTATGGTTTCTTTGACCATGGGCATCCTAATCTTCTTGGCAGGATCTTATTTAGGAATTATACATTCAATGAGTACGCCAACTTCATTGATGAACTCCCCGGCACCCTCAAACATACATCCATTGTCCGAGTTTACCACCAGGAGTTTATGTGTGTTGCCAACATCTCCCGAATTGGGATTCAGCTGCCTTGGTGGGCATCTTTATGAATGGATTATACCCCGACATTGCTGATGAGATCTGCTATTTTATGTGTTAGTCCATGCATTAAATTATGTGCCATGCCCATATTGCCAAGGAGTGGCTCACACGTCTATGGCGTGTCACTCGGCATCCTCCACCCCCTTGCCCATTGGGTGCTCCTTGAACTCCGGACATAGTGACCGATGGTGAGCCTGTCGTGCATCCACCTTCCTCAAACCGCTCCCCGACTTCCTTCCCTATCTGTCATCTCTCTCAAGCTCAAATCAAGGAGAAACGCACCAAGGGATTGTGCTTCAATTGCAACGAAAGGTATTTTCCTGAACATCATTGTCGCACATGCCGTACTGCCTTCATACTCAAGGAGGCTGCTATTGATGAGGTTGAAAACCATAGTGGTGAGGAGGGTGTGCTCCAAGATGATGTGGTTCCCAAGATCTCACTCCATGCTTATTCTGGGGCCTACATGCCTCTCACAATGCGTGTTGAGGGTCTCCTCAAACAACAACAGGTTACAATATTGATAGTGGGAGTACCCACAATTTCATCAATGACAAGGTAGCCCACAAATTGGGGTGCCACATCACCTAATCCACCCCCTTTGATGTCCTTATTGGGGATGAAAAATATTTGCGCAGCACGGGCATGTGTCCTCAGGCAGAGTTACTCATTCAAGGTCATCTCTTTGCTATGGATTTGTATTTTTTACCCACAAAAAGGGTTGATATTGTCTTAGGTGTCCAATGGCTCCAAGAGCTAGGGGATGTGAAATTTTCGACAAATAGTAATGGATTTTGATGTTGATGGTGCTTGAGTGCGCCTTGAGGGTTCCGTCCCTAGAACTTTGCACTCTGCTCAAGACATCATGTCACTCTTCAAGATGGATGCACAAGGGTTTTTTCTCTAGCTCCTCATCCAGGACAGCCTCATAGCTGCCCCCGTACCTGTTGACTTGACCTCTACTTTGGATGACTGGTGGTCTTTTCCAAGAACCTTATGGCCTTCCTCCTGCACGCACACATGACCATTGCATCACTATTTTGCCCAGATCCTCTCTAGCAAATGTTCACCCATATCGGTACCTAGTAATCCAAAAGACAGAAACTGAGCGCTTGGTGGCCGAGATGCTCGACTTGGGTATTATATGGCCTAGCACTAGTTCGTATTCATCTCCAGTTCTCCTAGTTAGGAAAAAAGATGACACTTGGCAGTTTTGCGTTGACTACTGCGCTCTCAATACCATCACTGCCAAGGACAAGTTTCCTATCCTTGTCATTGAAGAGCTTCTAGATGAACTCACAGGTGCACAATACTTCTCTAAATTGGATTTGCTTGCAAGTTATTATCAAATCTGCATGCATCCTACAAATGTCCACAAGACGGCGTTTCGCACACATGATAGGCACTTTGAATTTCTAGTTATGTCATTTGGGTTAACTAATGCCTCATCCACATTCCAGAGCCTGATGATTGATGTCTTTCGACTCTTCCTCCGCCTATTTGACCTGGTATTCTTCGATGATATCTTGGTTTATAGCCCTTTGTGTGCATCTCATTTGGAGCATATTCAGTACGTCTTTACCCTATTGGCCCAACATTTTTCTATTTAAAGTGCTCTAAGTGCTCCTTTGGCCAAAGGCAGGTGGATTATTTGTGTCATATTATTGATGCACATGGTGTGTCTACTGATCCATCCAAAGTTGCTGCCATGCAGGAATGCCCCATTCCAGAAAAATTTAAAGCTCTTTGTGGATTCCTTGGTCTTACATGTTACTATCGTTGCTTCATCTCTCACTATGGCTAGCGATGCCGCCGGGTCGGGTTTTGCCAAACCTGAACCCAATACCACATAACAAAACTATGACCCGAACCTGACCCATTTGACCCGAATAGAATAAAAAAATATTATTTTAATAAATTTTTTTATTTTTTTAAAAAATATATATTAAAAAATATAAAGTTTTTATTTATATTTATATTTATATTTATATTTGGGTCGGGTCGGGTCGGGTTGGATCACCTGAAACCCGAACTCGACCCGAATAAGCTATTCGGGTTTTTTTTTAAAACCAAACCAGACCCATTAGGGTCGGGTTGGGTCAGGTTTACCATTTACCCGACCCGAGTGGCATCCCTAACTATGGCACCATTGTTGCGCCTCTCACTGCTCTCCTTCGAAAGGGGGCCTTCCAGTGGTGTGATGCAACCCAAGGAGCCCTCGATGCCCTTAAGGTATCCATGTCCGCTGCCCGGTCTTAGTACTTCCAGATTTCACCTAGCCCTTTGTGGTGGAGACCGATGCATCCGATACAGGTTTGGGGATCGTCCTATTGCAAAACAACCTACCTATCGCCTTCTTTAGTAAGGCCCTCTCATGCCATTCTCTGACACTCTCAACTTATGAATGCAAAATGCTAGCCATTGTCTACTCGGTGACCATATCTATTAGGCCACCACTTCATTATTTGTATGGATCGCCAACCACTTAAATATATGGAGCAACAAATTTCCACACTAGCACAGCAGCAGTGGGTGACTCGCATTCTCGGATATGATTACGAGTTGGTATATAAAAAAGCGTCTGAGAACACGGTGACCGATGCCCTCTCCCAACAATTTGATGAGGATCAATTGATGTGACACTCTATTTCGTCGTTTCCCTTCTTTGAAGATCTTCACCTGGCATATGCCTCGGATACGGAAGCCCAAGATATCTTGGCCCGCTTATGGGCTAATCCCTTATGCTTACCATTTTTTATGTTGTAGGGGAATTTCATTTATTGGAAGGAGTGTCTTTGGGTGCCTTGTGATCCGGCTCTTCGTCACACCATTCTTTCACATTTTCATGGCACACCCCTAGCAAGACATGAGGGCACATTTCGGACATTCAAGTAGGTGAGCCAAAGTTTCTTATGGCGAGGCATACAGAAGGATGTTAATGACTATGTTGCCTCTTGTGATACGTGCCAGTGTGCTAAGACAACCACCACTACTCCGGCTAGACTCATTCAACCCCTACCCATCCCAGAGCGTATATGGGAAGACATCTCTATGGACTTCATTGTTGGGCTCCCGTCAGCACAAGGCAAGTCGGTCATCCTGGTGGTAGTTGACCGCCTCTCTAAGTATGCTCATTTTAGTACCTTGGGGCACCCTTATTCTGCCAAATATGTCTCTAACATCTTCCTCCGCAATGTTGCCAAACTCGACGGCATGCCTCACACTATTGTCTCTGATTGTGACCGAGTTTTCATCTTTGCTTTCTAGAAGTTCACCAAGCTATAGGGTACCGCACTTGCCATGGGCACGCCATATCACCCCCAGACAGATGGTCAAACGGAAGTCGTCAACCGTTGCCTCAAATAGCACTTGCATTGCTTCATGGGCAACCCTCGTCATTGGCTCCAGTTCTTACCATGGGCAGAATGGTCTTACAACACAGCCTTCCATACATCTACTAGGTTTACACCTTTCGAGGTTGTTTATGGTCGCCGCCCTCCTACTCTCCTGGGGTATGTTCCACACTGTTTGTTTGTTAGCAAGGTGGACTATTTATCGCAGGATAGAGATGCGGTCCTGCGGCAACTCAAAGCAAACTTATCTACAACTCAAAATCACATGAAACAAAACTATGATGGACACCACATTGATAAGGAGTTCCACATGGGTGATCTCATATATGTGAGCTTCAACTTACATTGGCAGTCTACTCTTTACCAGCCAGCTAGCGTTAAGTTGGCCCATCGGTTCCATGGCCTATACTCCATCGTGGAATGCGTTGGTAAGGTAGCTTATCATCTTGAGCTTCCTCCCGGCTCTCAAGTCCACCCAGTTTTTCATGTCTCCCACTTGCGCCGGTGTGTTGGTGATCCGCAACGCATATCTTTTGATCCCCCTCCTCCGTTGCTTCTGGCTTCACTGCCTACTTTTGTGCTAACCACTATTATTGATAGTCATCGCATCCATTATGCCGGTCATCTTGCTACCGACTTTCTTGTTGTGTGGCATGACTGGCCCCTTGACAATGCCACATGGATCTCAGAGGATGAGTTTTGGCAGCATTTCCCTGATTATACGCCTTGAGGACAAGACCATAGTGGAGCATGGTAGAATGTTATGGTCAAAAATATATTTTCGGAATCCATCCAGCCCATGCTAGAATTTGTAGTATCAACCTCTTTATGGAATGATTTACTCTATTGCTTGATTTAGGATTTAATTGAAAGACTTACCTTTCTAAGACAGTTAATGGATCATGTATTTGCCTATAAATACATGTAGAACTTGTACGATGAGGTAAGCATTACTAAACATAATTTTCATCCTTTGATCCTTCTTCCTCTCTTCTTCTTGTTCCCTACCTTTGGCATCCTTGCTAGAATTGAGTTGAGCCCTCTTGTCACAACACTTTCATAAGCAAGCCAGCTAAGCTACATTGATGCAAGTACAAGACGGGGTTGACAAAAAGGGACATTAATTATGTAAGCATCAAATCCATGAATAACCTATCGAGTTAAATTGTCTTAGACAAAGCACGGATTTAAAAGATTCTAACAGGAAGACATGCAGATGTGCATTCCATAAGTTGACAGAGCTATATAGGCAATTATAACAACCAAAAAATCTGATAGATACTTCTCTCCTTTATGCCATCTCTCAACTTTTACACAAGTATCACGAAGACAAAAAACACAGTCTATGAAAAGAAGACTAAAAACTCAACACAACATCAGTGCACATAATATCTAAATATTTTAAGATTAAGAAGAAGACATAATATAGTGGGATACAAACATCATTCAAGAAGTTGTCTATTACAAACCATGATAAGCTCTTCTTTCATTTCAAGGTATTCCAACATTCTCCTCCTTTCTTCGACAGAATCTTCAAAAGGCAATAAGGTGATACCAGCAGTATCTACAACCTCATTAGGTAAAGAAGATAATGTAGCCTAAATAGACTCCTCTAGCCTCAACTTTTTGGACACGATAAATGCTCTATACAAAAGGACTTGTCAAAAAAAAAATGAAGGATAAAAAATATTGAACATTATTAGTTGACTATGACCTAATTACCTAAAAAGAATCAAAAGAGAAGATTGCATAGAATGATTTAGAGATAAGTCGAACCACTCACGAAGCTACAAGTAGAAGACAATGAATAAAGAAAACATGAAAATAGGACATAATATCATATTCAAATTAGCATCCATATCATCATTTACACCCCTTTCATTTTACAGAAGAATGTAGCAGAACTGTATTATCACTCTTTATATCAATAAAATTAGGACTGAATGTTCTACTTAATTTAGGTTTAATTAATTCTATTTTGGGTCAGACTTGTACTAATATAGTGGTAGTTTCCTTCAACCTCTCCTTCTCCTCTCTGTCCCTACTACTCACTTTTCTCTCTCAATCTCTCCCCATTCATCCTACCTTCTTCCCCTTACTATCACTAATCGTACCTTGTAGTTCTATTGAACTACAATAAATTGTCAATAGAGTAATATCTTAGGAAGTGATATTGAGTAGTACAATGTTTACCTAATGAAGTAGGGAATTTATGGTTGAATGCTAACATGAAAATTCCTATCACGCTAAAATATTTAGTAAAAACATGTTACATAGTCACTCTCAAGAGGAGAGCCATCGTTTTGATCTACATAAAGGATCTTACACAAATAATGTCCCACTTTTAAAAACAAAAAATGGTCGCACACATACATAGTGATCCATACAATATCACATGAGCAAAATCATCCATGGTTTAACTGGCTCCATCAGTAGTAGAACAAGTACTAATGGCAATAGAGGTGGATCATGGCTATTCTAGCTTTAACACGGGGAATATAATTAAACAAAAGATGCTACTAAAGCATAGACAAACAACCAATAGTATATTACATAACAATCAACACTCTTGAAAAGTTCCTGAAGTACTCTGTAATGGGCAAACCATGCATCATTGACAGAAGTTGAAGAATAGTTCTTTCATCCAATTCACTTGATCACATTGCATTTTATATCTTCATTTTCCACAAAAAACCAACTTGAATATAGAGATAGAAATTGAATGAAGTTCATGTAGATGTTAATTTAAAAAATATATGAAACAAAGAAGTGGAAAATGATGGACGATTCATATACATGTTGATAGCAGCAAAGAAGAGAGACAATGGCTGCCTTCAAGGTCTTTTCTATCCTTTGCCTCCACCTCCTTTGTTCACAGTAGAGAGATAGCCCTTGAATGCCCATGATGCTCATCAAAGACCAATTTCAAGTTCCAGTCACTGATTAAGACCAAGTAAAAATCATGCTTTTGCTTTTACTTAAGTAAAAATCAAACATTAAATGTGTAATGAATCACTATTTATAACTGAAAAGTACAATCCTTTTTGAAGGATCCATGGAGTTCTTGCTACTACTGGAGTCGCTTCAAGTATTTGGGCCCTGCAAAAACAAGGGCTTGTGGTAAAGATGGTTGTGGATGGAGAGGAGGGAAGAGAAAAGCCTATGGTCATCCCTTTAGCTGCTAAGTGATCATTGCAATGAAGATTGCGGGGAGGAGGAGACTTGGGGATGGGGTGAAATAGGGGGCTTCGTGTGGGAGTGAGGAAAAATGGGGGTCATGGTGGGAGGAGTAGTGTGTTCGGCAGAAATCCTAGCGCAACATCAATGCAAATTGGCGGGGAGTAGGGGACTATGGGAGTGGGAGCAGGGAAAAAGGGGATGGGGGAACATTGGGGGGCAGGAGAGGGGGAAAATGGGAGGGAATAATTGAGAGGAGGTGATTGTGGGATCGGGAGCAGGAAAAAAGGGAGGGAAGAACTAGGAGGAGGGGAGGGAATTCATGGGGGCTATGTAGTGGGTCATCAGCAATGGCTGCTCAAAGGCGTTGCAATTAATAAAATTGCAACGGCTTCAACGGTCGTAGAAAAATTACAATAGTGAGCCCATCGCTATTGATATTTTCTGCGACGATTGTTTTAGCCATTGCAAATAATTGTTAATAGCAATAGTTATTCTAACTCTCCGTCGCTATTAAGGCGTCGTTGTTGCCATCGCTTTTGAGGCATCGTTTTTGCCAATATTTTTTTGTAGTGATAGGAAGGAGGGAGTATTATTAAAAGGGATATGAGGTGAATCATTTGTTTGGGTGAAGTAATAATGTTTAGCTTTTGGAGTGGAAGATGTGTACGTAGCTTTGTGTAATCTTAATCATAAATATAGGTATCTTGTGATTGAAAAACAAAAATATTTATGAAGCACTATGTTTCGTCCGAACACCAATTTCTAATGCAACACCATCTCAACTTTAGAAGAAAAATCTACATCAACTAGTCAAATGGTTGTCGGACCACTTTCACACTGGCATTAGGTCCATGTATTCTTTGGTTGGAAGCCGCAATATCCACTAAGGTAGTTGCCTAAAGCAACGCCCAATACAACCACAGCTATATATAGGTGAAAATTGCACATGTGGCCATTACACCAACCATATATGAATATCCTTATGACTGATATTGCACCAACTCCATCACTTCCTTCCATTGAGGATAGTCAAATAAACAAACTTTTGAGCCATTGCATCCCCTAATGATTTTATAGAAATACTAGGCCACCCACGGCCCTTAAAGTCAGAAGCAACGAATCTATATACATGGATATGTATCATTGAGAGGTAGGTGTGAAGGCATTGAGACTGGCTTATAAAACTATTGATTGTCATCTAAATTTAATGAAAATATGAAATCTTTATGATAAAGTTGATTTTGCAAGAAATGAGCCAGAAATTACAGCATGAGTTGAGCATGTATAAAGCAAAATTACGACGTTTCTAACATTGTAAGTCGAGTGAGAGTTTATAACTAGCTAAAAAGATTGTTAGCAAATTTTTTTTGATAAGATGGGTCATCTTTATTGAAAATAGTTGAAAATAATTTTTATATTATAAGGGAAAATGCTAATATGCATGAGATCCAACGGTGCATGTGTATCACGAGGCAGGCAAGTGGATACAAATCTGCCGGACTCTATTATAAAAGCTTTATTTGTATTTATAAATCTTTAGATGGATAACAGATTATATATAAAAAAAAGCTTAAATTGTTAAAACAATACAATAAACAAGAAAATAATAATGAAATAATGTATCTCATAAAAGCCTTAAATGACAAAAAGATATACAAAGCACATATCGATCCACCCTAAAAATACTTATTCTATGGCAATTGACTGATACGTATTGACCGATACGCGTGCCTTGGATGGTCATAGCTTTGCTGCCATTGGCTTCTACGCGTGCGTTCCATGGTCCGCAATTGGCTTCTAAGTAGGCCAGAAGGCCAGATTCCGTTCTTCAGTGGGCAGCAAAATTCCACTTCACTGCAGCTGCTTGAGCATCAAAGCCATGTTATAAGGAGGAAAAGCAAGAATGTGCCTCAAGCACCAAAGCTTTGAAGCCCTCTTGAAAATCTAGAAATTCCCATGAAGAAGAAGACGAAGATGGACAATATCTTCTATTTCTCATTAAAGTCATTGTTGGCCCTCTTTCTCCTCCTAAGGCTTGTCAAATTGGCCAATTCAGCAGGAGATGGGGCTTGCACCTGCCCGGCCCCTGCCCCGGCACCGGAACGGCAGGCACCAGCAGAGGCAGCGGCGCCAGCGCCGGCGCCGGCTAAAGAGCCCCGACCAGAGGACTTCCTAGACATCAAGCTCTTCCTGGTCTATCCGGTTATCCAACGGTTCAAAACCACCATCACTTCGGACCCACAGAACATCACGGCCACTTGGGTGGGCCCGGACATCTGCAACGCCTACAAGGGGTTCTACTGCGAGAGCCCCCCCTACAACAGCTCTGCCACCACCGTCGCCGCTATCGACTTCAACGGCTTCCTCCTTGCCGCCCCGTCGATCGCCAACTTCCTCGTCGGCTTCCCCGACCTCGCCCTCTTCCATGCCAACTCCAACCGCTTCGCCGGCACCATCCCCACGGGGATAGCTGAGCTCACCTTGCTCTATGAGCTGGACGTGAGCAACAACCTCCTCTCCGGCCCCTTCCCCTCCGCTGTCCTCAGCGTCCCACAGCTCAGCTTCCTCGACATCCGATACAACACCTTTTCCGGGTCTGTCCCCGACCAGCTCTTCACCACCTTCCCCACCATTGACGTGCTCTTCATCAACAACAACAATTTCATGCAAACCCTTCCCAACACACTAGGCAGCTTGAAGGCTTCCTACCTCACCCTGGCCAACAACAAGTTTACTGGGCCCATCCCCAGAAGCCTCTGCAACATATCCACCACTCTAATTGAAGTTCTCCTCCTCAACAATGAGCTCACAGACTGCTTACCCTATGAGATTGGATTGCTGAGAGAGGCCACTGTCTTTGATGCTGGGTTCAACAAGCTAACTGGGCCTATACCATGTTCATTTGGGTGCATGGCCAAGCTGGAGCAGCTGAACCTCGCCGGGAACCGCCTGTACGGGGTGGTACCGGAGGTGGTGTGCGCACTGGCCAACCTGCAGAACTTGTCCTTGTCTGATAACTACTTTACCTACTTGGGGCCCATTTGCAGGAAGCTGATCATGAACGGGGTATTGGACGACAGGAAAAATTGCATCCCTGGCCGGCCCTTCCAGAGGTCCCTTAAAGAGTGCGTTGCTTTTGCCTTTGAGAAGAGGTTATGCCAATCCCCGGCCCAGTACTATATCTTCCCCTGCGCTCATTCTCACTCGAACCCGCCTGCCTCTCCACCACCGGCATTGACTCGGAAGGGATACGATGCTCTTCATAGCCACCGGACTCCGCTGCCGCCGGTGATGTACAGGTCCCCTCCACCACAGGTTTCTTATTAGAGTAATGTGGTTGATCATCTTTTTTAGTATGGGTCTATATGCACCCCAGTAATTCCCTCAATACCCCATTTTACTTATAAATTAATGAGGTAATTTATGGGGCTATTAGGGTATTGAAAGAAACATTGGGGTGCATATAGACCCGATCTCTTTTTTAATTTGTAGCATTCCTGTAAATGAATGTGCTTCCAAGTGTATAATGATGCAAAGTAAAAGCATCAATATTTTCTTTGATCAGATGTTAAACTAATTTATTTTATGTTTAATAAATTTTGGGCTGGAAGACTCGTACATCACACAATCTTTCTCCAAATCTATGTCCATTACCAAGAAAATGAAGGTTACAAATGGAGAGTTCTAATCAACCTTTATCAGCGTAGTGGTTGGTGAAGGTTTGTTAGCCATCTATCACCCAAAATCGACGACACACGTATTAACGCACAAGAGAAGAATATGTCATCTTCCTGTTAGTTCAAATATCAAAGTTGAAGAATTGAGTTAGTTCAAAGACATGTACTAATATGGCCACAACACAATATTGATTCGACTTATCACTGTACATTAATTCAGAGACATATGGACTCACATTATCACTAGATGAGAGAGTGAATTATTACATAATCCAATTAGTCTTTTGCACACATCTGTCCATGTTTCTATGGTATTTGAATGACCCTATGGCACCAATGATTCGGCGGGTTCCATCATGCCCTTGCTTCCCCCGCGGAATCTTCCGAAACCCATCGCCGGCTTCTCTATTCGCAATTTTGCGATTGCCATCCTTGGACTTCTGAGTTCTCTATGCGCAACATGCAATCTTAATTATACTGATAAACAACCTGTGATTGATTAGCATGTTAAAAATATAATTTAAGATGTAAACTAGCAAGCCATGAATATATTTTAGTCATTGAAAATGCAAAAAATGAGATTAACGCAAATAACTTTCAATGATCAAATACATACATGTGAGGCACCAAGGCTCCATCTTATAAACTCCCCCATCCTTAATTGCGTCTAATGGGAGAGGAAAAACCACACGTTATTGTAAATATATGCACCTATATTTCTAAGTGAGTGGACCCATGTGGAGGAGTAGTATCTATCCAACCACTCTATTCATGACTTTTTGTTGCATTAGCCTTGGGGGCAGTTTTGATTATGCTAATAACACATGTTTGGACCTGCTGCAAATAAATGAAGCCAAAACATGATTCACCACAAGTGTACATGCATCATGATAATATGGTAGTGTAAATAGTCTAGTGTCTGTCCACATCTATGTTTGTTCGCACTAAAATAAATAATATTATTTTTTATTTATCCCTAATAAGGACAGACAACATATACAAGGATTGTCCATATTGGCAACCATTTGCGTCCTCTAATTATATATTTTATTATTTTTTAAAAAATTTATGCTAAAGTACTAACCTATATCACATAGTTTATCTTCTTAAAAAATTATAAAAAATACATATTATACTCTCACATGTGTTCCATAATATTATTATTTATATATTTTTTAGATTATACTATCTTACTATTATTATAACTTATTTTTTAATTAATTTTTTTCTAACCACCCTTAATTTGAAAACAAAGCGGTGTATGTCAAACTTTCACCTTCAATTTGGCCGCATCTGTCCATTTTTGTCGGTATTCGTCATAGACATTTGCGGATAAACAAACACATGGTCCGCATAAAAATGAATAGTTGCGGACATGCCTTATCTGCATCCATGTTTGCCTGTTTATATACCTATGATCATGTATACACATAAGAATCAAGATTAGCATTGTTTGCATACTGGGGCTGATTATACAAACTGAAACTTGTCCAAGAGCTAGTGTGTCTTGCACCCATTTTTCTTTCCTCCTGCACTGACCATGGCCAGCTTGCTGGTCGGACCTGCTCCCACCTTGATGCTTTTGTGCTCTATGATAGAAGAAATATCAGCAACCAATGATATTTGCAATATTTTTTTTTGGATCAGTAAAAAGGGATGAATACCATCTATTAATCAACCAGAAGCAGAATACAACGGAAAAAGTAAGGAAGAGTCAATTACAAATACCATCTCTCAGTAATGAAAGGAAACTCTTTGAGGACCTTAAAGAGATGAAAATCAACCCACATTAGTTTTCACTTGAGTCTCATAGTGCTCCGAGAGTATACTCTTGTGGAAACCTTCATTTCTGAATATATGATTGCACCTTTCTTTCCATATGTAGTAGACTGCACAGTTTAGAAATATTTTTAATATAATGCCCAAGGTCTGGAGAAGATTGCTAAGAAATGAAATGTGGTGGAGAGCTAATGATGCATCATGACCAAAGCTACCAACTCTAAGGAGCCTGAAAATGGAAGTCATGATTCTCTTCAAGTAGCTACATTTTAAGAAAATATGGTCTACGCTTTCCATATCAGATTTGCATAGAATACACATGTTGACAATGTTGACACCACTAGCTTGATGTTTATGTTATTTTCGTCCTTCTACAAGTATTATAATGAGAAATCTTACTGAAAGAATTATGATCTAACCAAGCAAATTGCGCTCTGTCCTTAAGATAGAATTTGCCTTCCTTACTGGTGCTTAGGATACACTTGGGCGTCTGCCTCCCAGGATAAAACGATCAACTATATACTGTAGAAGCACCTTCACATAGTACATGCAACGAACCATGGTATGGAATACTCTTACAGAAAAGATAGAGACATAAATTCCAATAAAGGATGATTCAAAAAATATTTTTTTAGAATTATAAGAAATCTTGTTGAAGGCACCCATCCCATTAAAATGAACGTGTCCGTCCGTTAACGGACACAATTTGGTAAGAATAAAACCGAACCCGTTTTGGGTTAAGAGAAAACCAAACCAAATTAATTTGGGTTAAGTGAAAACTAAACCAAATCAATTTGTTCCAAAAATAATTATCTTGTTGACCCGACTGACTGCGCGTGCGAGCCTAGTTGAGCCAAGCCAGTTGGATGGTGGCGACAACGCGCACGCACGTGTTAGCCCACCTAGGTGCATGGATCCAACATGTAACTCTCCTACAAAAGTGGGGTGGCCCAAGGGCCTAACTTGAAAAGCCAAACTTGTGCTTTATATACCAACACCATTACCTTTCTCTACGCGATGTGGGACTAATCACTCCTTTAACCAATTCAAATGTGTTATTCTCATTCACTATAAAGTGGGTTTGGGCTCTCTACTTATATGAGTTTGACCCACATAAACAATATGGGCTTAACCCACATAAATAATATGGGTTTTAATCCATGTAAATATTATGCCCACTTCTAACAATCCCCCACATGAATGAGAATTTGTTGGATAACTATGCAAAATAATGTAGATAAACCATGAGAGCAAATATTGAAAAGTTCATGCACAGGGGAAAGGTAGCTTTTGGCTTTGAACCTTCTCTTGTGAAAACTATTAGGTCTACTGGCTAATCAGTGAATGTGATGTCTTGAACTGTTCATCCGTTTGTGTGAACCAAGATAATAGAATTCACATAGTCACTTCTCATACACAACGTGGTTCTCATGATTGTGTTCATTTCAGCCATAAACAAACCTGGTTTTCATGAGTGCTCTAGAAGATTTAGCCTTAAAATCCTCATAGAAGTGGCCTCTTCACACTCATATAGGTGATTCTTATTAAGAGTATCCTGCCACACTCCACTTGATCTAATTCAAGCTATAAGAATTATTAAAAGCAAAGCTTATCCTGATTCACTTTGCAGGCATCACTATCTCGTCATAGGAATGGGGATGAGATGTTATCTCAATAGTGATTCCCCTTAAATCCCCCACAATTCGGTTGTCCCTTTGAACCTAGATCTTGGGATCTCCAGTCAATTAGGTTGGGTTGCCATTATGATGACTCTTAATGCATAAGCTTCAAGTCAATTCCCCTCGATGACATGCTCACTTGTTCTTTGGTCAAACCCTTAGTAAGCGGATCCGCAATATTTTCTTTTGACCTAACATACTCAATGAAAATTATTCTACTAGAGAGCAATTGTTTTATGGTATTATACCTCATACATATATATCAAGGTTTACCATTATACAAGTTACTATGTGCCCTTCCTATAGCCGATTGGCTATCACAATGGATGAAAATAGGTGGCACAAGTTTCCCCCACATTGGAATATCCTCTAAACAATTACGAAGCCACTCAGCCTCATCGCCTGCTCTATCAAGTGTAATAAATTCAAATTCTATTATGGATCTTGCTATGCACGTTTGTTTAGAGAATTTCTAAGACACTACTACACCCCCAAGAGTTAAGACATATCCACTTATAGATTTTGAGTCTTTTGTATCAAATATTCAGTTTGCATCACAATAACCCTCATTACTGTTAGATACCTTATATAATGCAGTCCATAATTTAAGGTATATCTTAGATATCTAAGAACCCTAACTATAGCCTTTGAGTGGTCTACCCCTAGGTTGCTATTATATCTACTTAGTTTATTTATTGAGTGTGCAATGTTCAATCTCGTATAATTCATGATGTAATTGAGACTACCAATAATTTAGGAATATTGAAGTTGTGATATACTCTCACCAGTGTTTTTGCTTAAGTGCAATGTCACATCCACAAGTGTTCTCGCTGGACGATTATCATTTTTATTGAATTTCTCTAAAAAAATTTCAATATAATGAGATTTAGATAATGCATATCCATAAGATGTTCTAGTGATTTTTATCCCTAGTATAACATCTGCAACACCATAGCTTTCATGTCAAACTATTTATTTAACAACCTCTTAGTAGCTTTAATGATATCATCATTGTTACCAATAATGAGCATATCATCCACATATAGGCATACAATAACATAGCCATCAGGTCTTTCTTTGACATAAACATATTTGTCACGTTCATTAATTTTGAATCTATTTGACATCATCATTTTGTTAAATTTTTCATGTCATTGCTTAGGTGCTTATTTAAGTCCATAGAGAGATTTAACAAGTCTATATACTTTATTTTCTTGACCCGGTACAACAAACCCTTCAGGTTGTTGCATATGTATTTCCTCATTCAAGTCACCATTCAAGAATGTGGTCTTCAAATCCATTTGATGTATTTCAAGATTATACAAGCAGCAATAGTGATTAACATCCTAATGGAAGTTATCCTTGTTATTGGTGAATATGTATCAAAATAATTTTGTCCTTCCTTTTTCTTGTATCCTTTGATAACAAGTCTAGCTTTATATTTTTCAATTGATCTATCAGTTTTTATCTTCCTCTTAAATATCCACTTGTATCCTAAAGGTTTACTCCCTGGTGGACGGTCCACCAGCTCCAAAGTATGATTTTGCACAATAGATTCAATTTAACAATTGATAGCCTCTTTCTAATATCATGCTTCAGGAGAGGACATGGCTTCCTTAAAGCTTTGAGGCTCATTTTCTAACAAATAAGTCTAAAAATCTATACCAAAGGATTTTGATGTTCTAGCACATTTACTACGTCTAGCTTCATTATCTTCTCCCTCTTGGTCTTCACTATTGTCCTGTGCAATATCCAAAGTTCATTTAAGAGAACTTTCCTTTTGTGTAGAATTCCATGAAAAAATATGTTAAAAAAATAAAGCATTCCTAGATTCATTCACAATATTGACATTTACATCAAGAATATCTTATTTATGAATAAGAAAGCGATATATACTACTAGTATTTGCATAACCAATGAATTCACAATCAATTATCTTTGATCCAATTTTAATCCACTTTGGATTAAGGACCACCACTTTAGCCAAACACCCCCACTTTTTTAAAAAGTTGTAGAAAGACTTTCGACTTTTTCATAATTCATATGATGTCTGCATGGTTTCTAATGAGGTATTTTGTTGAGAATATAATTTGCTGAAAGGAAAACTTCCCCCCACATATTCTGAGGTAACCCAAAACTTTTTAACATAGCATTCCTCATCTCTTTTAAAGTTTTATTTTTTCGTTAAGCAACTCCATTTTGCTATGGTGAATAGGGTGTTGTAGTTTGATGTATAATACCATATTGTGAACAAAATTCACCAAAAGGTAATTCATATTCCCCACCTCTATCACTTCTTAGAACTTTTATTTTTTTGCTAAGTTGATTCTCAACCTATATTTTATATAAAACAAATATGTCTATAGCCTAATCCTTACTTTTCACGAAGTACACATAACAATATCTAGTGCAATCGTCAATACATGTAATAAAGTACTTTTTTCCTCCTCTTGTTTGAACAAGTTTTAAGTCACAAACATCACTGTAAATTAACTCAAGAGGTTCAGTACATCTCTCAATGCTTTGGAATGATTTCCTTATCAATTTTGATTCCACACAAGTTTCACATTTATGATGAGAGTCAATATTAAATTTAGATAGATATTCCATATTAATCAATCTTTGCATAGTGTCATAATTAACATGTCCTAATCTACCATATCATACATCACATGACTCAATCATATAAGAGAAAGAAACATTCGTATACTTAATATTAGCAAGAATATTAAGGTACCCTTTTCCCACATACATCCCACTCTTAGTCAAGACAAATTTATCCAACTCAAACACCAATTTGAACTCATTCTTTTTAAGCAATGATCCTGACACTAAATTCTTTCAAATTTTTAGTACATATAGCACATTGTTGAGAGTGAGTTTTTTGCCCGAAGTCATCTTGAGTACCACCTTTCTAGTACCTTCAACCTTGGAGATGGAAGAATTATCTATGAAAAGTTGTTCACCATTTTCCACCGATTGATAAGTGGAGAATATTTTTCTGTTTAAGCACACATGACGAGTGGCCCTGGTGTCCACCTACCATTCTCTAGCATTAGTGACCATGTTCACTTCAGAAATTACAATGGAAAAGCTGATGTCATTCACATTGTTGGAGAGATGCTCCACTAGTCACATTGGCTTGTGCATTTTTCTTCTTGGAATCCTCTTGTTTCTTCTGCTTGTCACACACATAGCACTTGCCCTTGAACTTGACTTTGTTGGAGTCATTGTTTGATTGTCTAGCAGGATTTTCCCTCTTCTTGTTGTTGAAGTTCTTGCTTTTATGCTCTTGTTCCACAACATTGACTTTAGCTTCCATGTCATGACCCCCAATTTTATTTTCCAAAGCACAATTGTCCTCTTCAATCCTCAACCTTACAATCAAGTCCTCCATATTCATCTCCTTAGGCTTATACTTTAAGTAGTTCTTAAAGTCCTTCTAGGAATGTGGTAATTTCTCTATTATTTCAGCACCCTAGAAAGACTCACTTAAAGTCATACCTTCTGCATGAATGTTATGCAGGATAACTTAGAGTTCTTGAACTTGACTAATCACTATCTTAGAGTCCATCATTTTGAAGTTCAAAAATTTGCTAACAACGAATTTCTTTGTTCCAGCATCCTCTGTCTTGTACTTCTTGTCTAAGGACTCCCATAGTGGCTTAGTACTTTTCATTGGACTATATACATTATATAACGTATTGTCTAATCCGTTAAAGATATAATTATGGCATAAGAAATCTGTATGTTTTCATACTTCCTATTGAAGGAATCGGGCCACATTCAGTGTGGTAAGATAGAACAACATTTTCTGTTGCCATCTTCTAAAGTCAGCACCACTAAATTTTTTTAGTTTTTCCCCCTTTAACTTGAACAGAAGCATTCACGGAAGTGGGAATTATAACCGAAATCAAATTAGTACCCTCATCAAATAATTCTCTTCCAATGAACAGAAGATAGTCTCAAATTCAAAAATTATATAACACAATTTCAAAATTTCATGCAACCTAGTAAAGTTCAAAAAATTACATGCACCACAGTAAAGTTCGAAAAAATTACACCAAGTAGAGTTCAAAAAATTACATGGAGTATAGTAAAGTTCAAAAAATTTATGCACAGAATAGTAATATTTTAAAAATTTACGCATAGAACAGTAAGTGCGAAAAATTTACATACAAAATAGTAAAGTCACAAATTTACACACAGAACAGTAAAATTCAAAAAATTACATAATACAATTTTGAAATTGCATATAAAATAGCAAAGCACATAAAATTTCAAGATTGCATACACAGCAATAAAGTACAAAAAAAAATATAGGAAAAATTCTGTCTTAAGATGGTATATTTTCGTACCTCTCTAAGTATTGTAATGAGAAATCTTACTAGAAGAATTATGATCGAATTAAGCAAATTGTGCTCTGTCCTTAAGATAGAATTCACCATCTTTACTGGTGCTTAGGATACACTTGGGCATCTGCCTCTTAGGATAAGATGATCAACCATGTACTGTAGAAGCACCTTCACACAGTACATGGAGCGAACCATAGTATGGAATGCTCTTATAGAAAGGGTAGAGATGTAAATTCTAGTAAAAGATGATTCAGAAAATTCTAAAATTTATAAAAAATCCCGTTGAAGACAACTCATCCCGTTAAAAGGAATGCATTCGTCCGTTAACGGACACAATTTGGTTGTACCAAAAATAGTTATTTTGTTGACCAGACCCGACCTGACCTGAGCCGGCCGGACAGGACAGTGCGCACATGTGGGTTAGCCCACCAAGGTGGATGGGTCTAACATATAACTCTCTTATAAAAGTGGAGTGGCTAAAGGGCCTAACTTGAAAGGCCAAACTTGTGCCTTATATACCAATACCATCACCTTTCTTAAGGGGATGTGAGACTATTCACTCCTTCAACCAATTCACATGTGTAATTCTTATTCAATATAAAATGTGTTTGGGCTCTCTACTCATATGGGCTTGACCCACATAAATAATATGGGTTTAACCTATGTAAATATTATGCTCACTTCTAACAGTTTAAATAGACCAATCAAGTATAGTCGAGTTTAGGTATGTGCTTGGATAATACCTGGGTGAAGTCATAGTAAACCACCCTGAAGATGTTACTTTCCAGTGGATAATGTTTGGATCATGATTCAAAGTGGGTTTATTGCCTTCAATGATCAAAATCAATTGGCCCTCTTAGATTAATATGCTAATCTCCAATTCACCTACCATTTTGATGGCTTCCCATTTGATGAATAAGACGTTGGCCATAGTTGTGGAGTAAAGTAAAATTTCTAACCCAAGGGTCTAACCAGAAGAATTTGTTATTCCCATCATTAATTTTGTATGTAATGTGATATGTGATTGAGCTCCAAATAGAGGATATTTCTGTAAGTGGTTGAAGCACTAGAAGATACCTCATTGTGCTATATTGAAGATGCACAAATGTAATCATAATGCATCCACTTAATCCAGAAAGAATTCCTATATATGTGATGGCAAAACAATTTAACCAAACCAATCATGCACCAACCCTTCGAAGTGCGGATGGCCAAACCCCCCTCCTCTTTGGGCTTAAAACTGTTGTCTAGCTAAGAGGATGAAATTTGTGTTTACTATTAGCACCTCTCAAAGAAAATTAGACATCAAATATTCCAGTTTCTTAGTAGTAGAGGATGGAAGCATAGAACGTAGGGACGAAAAAATATGCATGCTCGATAACATTGATTTGATAAGTTTTAATCTTCCTGCATAATACAAAAGTTTCTTTTTTACAGCCTGCTATTGCATTTTGAATTCTATCTATTAGAGGGTAGCACAGAGATGCACAAAGTTTTTCAGAGAAAAGGGGAAGGCCCAGGTAGTGAATAAGGAGAAAGCCTTCTTTGAAACCAAAAAAGGGAAGTCATCTGAATATAGCTTATGGCAAAGAAGATATTACTTTTACAACCATTGGCTGCAAGACCACTAATGTCAGAGAATATAAGGAGGGCATTCATGATACCATTAGCAAAAGTAATGTTTTCCTTTGAAACTAAAAGAATATCATGATCAAATCGAAAATTAGAAACACCTACAAAATCATTATGAATAAGGATTTGAATTCGTCCATCTTACATGAAATCCTGAAGAATAACAAACAATGCATGTAAAGCAAGAACAAGTAGGAACATGGATAATAAAGATCCTTGTCGGAAACCTTACTTGCTAGAGAACAACCCATAATTAGAGCCATTGATAAGAACATTGAAGGATGGAGTTGGGAAATACTCTTTATCCCATGAGACCCATATAGGGGAGCAAGCAATATCCTCAAGAGATTTGATAATGAATTCCTAACTGACTTTATCAAGAGCATTTTTTATATCAACTTTAATACATAATACTTTGGGGTGGCTCTCGTTGTGATAATTGTGTAAAAGTTCATGAGCCAAGAGGATGTTCTCAAAATTATGTATGCCCTGCAAGAAAACATCCTAATTATTACTAATAATAGAAGGCATAACTATTGAAAACCTGTTTGCGATATTTTTAGTGATGGTTTTGTAGAGGAAATTGCAAATACCAAATGCTTTGAACTTGTCAAAAGAGGTGGCACCCTTCCCTTTGGGAATTAACGTGAGAAAAGTACTATTGACAGACCATAGCATGCATTTTCCCGCTGGAGAATAAATATGTAACTGCATTAATGAAATCATTTCCAACAATATTTAATAAAAAAACTCCATAGAAAACCCATCCGGCCTAGGAGCTTTATTGGAGGGAGAAGATAAAACAACTTGGCAAACTTCTTCTTGCATGTAAACTTCTTCTTGCAAAACAGGTGCATCAAGAGGAGTTAATATAGTTGGAATGGAAGAGGTGGAGGTCAGATTGAAAAGAGATTGGAAGAAGGAAATTGCCTCCTTTCTAATTGAATAAGCCAAATCTAGCTTATTACCAACAGAATCCACCATTGAGTGAATACTATTAGTTAAACATTTCCTTAGTCGAATAGTTCCTTAAACCCATTGTATGAAAAAACTTGCTACAACGATCACCATCTGTCAACCATTTCACCTGGGACTTTTGCCTAAAGAAGAATTCCTCCCTTTTTAACTCTTTATTATATGATGTCAGTGTTGGGTTAGTGGGTGGCATACCCACATAAACTGAAATTGAGAGAGTCGTGAGAAATGAGGATATAGAGAATGGGACTTGGTCAAGTCCTACTTTAAATGTCACGAGGTAGTGGAGCGGACTACCCGTGACACGTGCTGGGTTGGAAGCAGAGCAAGACCCCCTGGAGCCATACCGTTGACGAGGATGTCAACGAAGTTAAGTGGGGGAGAATGTCACGGGGTAGCGGAGCGGACTACCCGTGACACGTGCTGGGGCGCACACACGTGGGAATGTGTTGTATACGAGGTGTGCATTCATTTTGGGAACTGCCCTTAGTGTTGCATATCATGTGTGCAGGCGTTGCGGGGAAGGCCCGCAACGTTGCGCAACATGTGTGCGCAACGTTGCGCAGAAATGCCGCAACGATGCGCACACATAGTTGGCTATGTTGGGACATATAGCCAACTAGCACCGTTTTGGATTCTAAAGATGTCCCCACCTACCTATATAGTGTTTGAGGGTCCTTGGGAGTGTTCTCGGGTAGTTTCGCGCAATTCGGAGATACCATGCCCGTACGGCCACTTTGGCTGCCACTCCGGAGAAACACCATAAATCTCTTATGCTATATAGGGAGGGACATGGTGAGCTTCATAGACAAGCTGTTGGTATGATGCATAGCCTTGCAACAGGCTGATCCGGATGGCAACGAAACATGTTGACTTGCTAGCTATCATGCCAAGAGCCCATCCGTTGGTGGGATGGGGCTCTCCGACTCGTCGGGCGGCCGTCCGGCCTTATGGCCGTGTTGGTAACAAAGGCCCTTGCATGCACATGGCTGAGACGGATTGTTCGGATGACCGAGTTGCCTAAGTTAGATCCGTGCATCGCAAGGAAGTGTCCCTCTCCGGCCAGCTCGCTTGGGAGATGGTCCGGCACGTTCGCACGTCCGCCTTGGGACGGGTTCGCTACTTGGCTTTGCGGGCTGGACGCTTGGTCGAATGGCACAAGGCCATGACCTTGACGAAGAAAGGCTTACTCACTTGGCTATTTGGCCTTGCGAGCGCCGCACGGCACCTATGGATGGCTAGGGCCGTGACAGTTGGTATCAGAGCCAAGGTTCCGTCTTGTTGGGCGACCAAGACGACCGTTGGACGAATAGATGGATAAAGAGCTGAATGCAAGGTTCATCGACCTCGGTAGTGCGGGGCGGATGGACTACCATGCGAAATGTTCGCGGATGGTTATGTGAGCTGAAACGTATGTGTATGGATGATGGCTGATCGGGTTTCCCCTTGGTTTTGGATTGTGCGAGCGGTACTTGCCATCATGGGCGCAGGTTTTACAAGGTCCTCATGGAGTAGTGTTCTTGTTCCCTGGCTGTTTGGGTGGCTATGTTGCCGAAGCTATGCTGAGTTGTTTTGGGACTCGAAAATGTTGTGAATGGCGGCAAGCTCTTGCTAACGGTGCGGTATGGGACGTATCAGCGACAGGATGCCTTGTGAATGTTTGTACCCTATCTAACCGGTGATGTTGCGAATGAAAGTGCATATCGAACCGAGTTTATGGGTATGCAGCCAGTTATCTATACCGATCAAATATGGAACTCCTCAAGGTGAGGATGGGCTGGAAATGGAGCCCTATTTTGGGCGATTGTTGTGATGGGGCATGTTGCCCATTTCATGGATGGAAAAGGTATCAGCCCTAGTGTGGGCATTATTGTGAAGGGGCGTGTAGCCCAAGTTGTGAACAGAGTATCACCAGGGTAAGTCGGGTTCTTCTTGCTAGCGAGGTATGGGACTCATTAGTGGGCAGAGTTCGGTTGGACTTGGTGCAGTGAGTATCAGCCCTATTTGGGGCGTTGTTGTGATGGGGCGTGTAGCCCAAGTTGACGAAAGAGTATCACCGGGGTCAGTCGGGTTCTTCTTGCTAGCGAGGTATGGGACTCATTAGTGGGCAGAGTTCGGTTGGACTTGGTGTAGTGCAGTTCGGCACATGGAAAGACATCGATCCTGGGAATGGGACTTCTTGGGACAATGAGCAGTGAATTATGGGACTCGAGCATAGTGGAGACTATCCGGTCCATGTTATGAAAAGAGAAAAGAAGATGGGTGAAGAGTTGACCCATTCGGCGTGCAAGTGTGCAGCCGATGTTTGGAAAAGTGAATCATGAGCCGTTCGGTATGCAAGTGTGCATCCGGAATGGGACAAAGAAAAGAAACAGAAAAAGGAAAGGAAAGGAAAAATAGTTTGGCACATGAAGGCAAAAATCGCCGTGCCTTGGTTTGGGAACTGATGCGGCATGAGGCGGCATAGTTCGTTGGGTGAACAAGAGGATCACTCCCACCCATGTTCTTTGGGGTCAGCATGCAAGCGGCGCATCCGAAGCATGTTTGATCGGGGTGTTGGTTGAACAAAACGTGTTCTCACCCCTGGGTTGCTAAACATGGCCCTGTATGCCACAATTGGTTGGCAGGGCGGCACCCATCTTGGATGGCTAGCTTTTAGGTATCTTCCTAGCTAGCGAGGCGCAGTGGGCCTCATTCGTCGGCGGGCAACATATGCATTGGATCCTCAAATAAAAAGTTGCTCCTTTGGCGGAGTAGATCATGGGAGGAATTGCTGCATCTCGAGCGATGTAGGAGTTTGGTGACCAAGTCGGTTACGCGAAGCTTGGGCAAACTTTGCTGCTCCTAGGCTGGGGTAGGTCCTCTGGAGGATGTCGCGAGAGGAAGCCTTTGGGCATTGCTGCATCCTGAGCGGTGTAGAAGTTTGGTAACAAAGTGTTACGCGAAGCTCGAGCAAAGTTGCTGCCTCTAGGCTGAGGTAGAGACCTCTGGAGGGGATCGCGAGAGGAAGCCTTTGGGCGTCGCTGCATCCTGAGCGGTGTAGAAGTTTGGTAACGAAGTGTTACGCGAAGCTTGAGCAACATTGCTGCTCCTAGGATGGAGTAGACCGCTGGAGGGGATCGTGAGCGGAAACCTTGATGGATCGCTGCATTAAGTGTGGTGTAGTAGCTTGGTGATCACACCGGTCACGCGAAGCTTGAGCTAATTCGCTGCTCCTAGGGTGGAGTAGGCCTCTGGAACATATCGCGAGGGGAAATTCGACTGAATCGGGTGGCCAAGAACTTTGTGCGGAAAAGAGCTAGAAGTTAAGGGACACGTCGAGGATGTCACTGCATTGTTATCTTGAGCTTTGTTATAAGTGGGGGCGGCATTCAACTCTTGGGAGACGTCAATGGGCTAGACAAGAGAGTTGAGGCCCGGCGTCATGGTGTAGTCTTGTTGGTGGGAGCTGCAAGGTTTGGCTGAAGTGTAGGCAGAAATCGTCCGAAGTGTAGGCAGCTTGCTAGCGTCTCGAGTGCAGGGCTGGCTTCACGAGTGGGAGCCGGGCATCATTTGGTGTATCCCTTCCCGGTCGTTGTGCAGCACCAACTAAAGTGGAACAGTTGGGCGCACCTTCTTATCGAAGCAATCTTTTCGCAGAGTACTTCGCCTTTGCCGCCAGGGCAAGGCATATTGAGCAGAAACTTCGTCATGCTATGGTTTAGCCGAGTCGAGGGCCTATGGGTGGAAGTCGGTCTCCAAAGCATGCAATCTATGGAATGGACCTAGCCGTGGTGTGCACAGATCTCAGCGTCGCAAGAAAAGAGTTAACCCTTCGTCGCAATGTTGTGCCATGGTTGGAAGACAGAGCAAGACCCCCAGGAGCCGTATCGTTGACGAGGGCGTCAACAAAGTTAAGTGGGGGAGAATGTCACGAGGTAGCGGAGCGGACTACCCGTGACACGTGCTGGGTTGGAAGCAGAGCAAGACCCCCTGGAGCCGTACCGTTGACGAGGACGTCAACGAAGTTAAGTGGGGGAGAATGTCACGGGGTAGCGGAGCGAACTACCCGTGACACGTGCTGGGGCGCACACACGTGGGAATGTGTTGTATACGAGGTGTGCATTTATTTTGGGAACTGCCCTTAGTGTTGCATATCATGTGTGCAGGCGTTGCGGGGAAGGCCCGCAACGTTGCGCAACATGTGTGCGCAACGTTGCGCAGAAATGCCGCAACGTTGCGCAGAAATGCCGCAACGATGCGCACACATAGTTGGCTATGTTGGGACACATAGCCAACTAGCACCGTTTTGGATTTTAAAGATGTCCCCACCTACCTATATAGTGTTTGAGGGTCCTTGGGAGTGTTCTCAGGTAGTTTTGCGCAATTCAGAGATACCATGCCCGTACGGCCACTTTGGCTGCCACTCCGGAGAAACACCATAAATCTCTCATGCTATATAGGGAGGGACATGGTGAGCTTCATGGACAAGCTGTTGGTATGATGACTAGCCTTGCAACAGGCTGATCCGGATGGCAACGAAACATGTTGCCTTGCTAGCTATCATGCCAAGAGCCCATCCGTTGGTGGGATGGGGCTCTCCGACTCGTCGGGCGGCCGTCCGGCCTTATGGCCGTGTTGGTAACAAAGGCCCTTGCATGCACATGGCTGAAACGGATTGTTCGGATGACCGAGTTGCCTAAGTTGGATCCGTGCATCGCAAGGAAGTGTCCCTCTCCGGCCAGCTCGCTTGGGAGATGGTCTGGCACGTTCGCATGTCCGCCTTGGGACGGGTTCGCTGCTTGGCTTTGCGGGCTGGACGCTTGGTCGAATGGCACAAGGCTATGACCTTGACGAATAAAGGCTTACTCGCTTGGCTATTTGGCCTTGCGAGCGCCGCACGGCACCTATGGATGGCTAGGGCCGTGACAGTGGGTAATAATAAAAGCAAAGGGAGGAATGGATTGAAGAGGAATTTTTAAAGGCTCGATCATCTAATTCTCTCTTGATATAAAAACAAAAAGAAAAAGAAGAAGAGGCAACCCCCTTCTCTTGGTCCGGCCGGCCACCATCTTCTTATCGTTTCTCTTACTGCAAATAAAAGGAAGCTTATCGGTTTCCTCTTTCATTCTCTGAAATAATAATTGAGAAAATTATTACTCTTATATTCTCTTTGATAAGTGGTAATCAGCCCTATTTAAGCCAAATTACCCCAGCAATTTGGCTAAGGAACAAAAGGGTTTCTCTTGGTTGAAAAAAAAGGAATTCATCACGGAGATAATTTTGATTCCCCCTATTTATACTTGAAATCAAGAATAAGTTATACTTTATTTTAGGTAGTCGGTCATGTCCTTAGGGATCAGCCCCTAAAGGTCCATAGTTCTTACAGGGCGTTAGTCGTTCTGTATTTTAAATTAATGTATTTCAAAACCTCAATTTCAGAACGCCGACAAAAGTCATGCATTTCAGAGCCCATATTTCAAAATGCATCCCAGAATCTTGGGTTTTTAGAATGCATAATAGCACATATGACAAGATCCGACTTTCATCTAAATACAAAATACAAAATATTAATCTACAAAACTTGGAACATCTAAATACAAAATACTGATGCAATCATATTTTTCTAGGACAACTATTGATTCTTGATTTCTATGGTCCATTAAAAGCCACACTGACCTTAATGTGTCGACAAATTATGACAGTTCTTCATATTCCCGTTAAAAATGTTTAAACTTCCTGACCTTACAATATGCAAAACAACATTTTTAAAATAGATCAACACGGATTGGTGGCTGGGTCTGTTTTTTCAATTCAACCAGCCATAAATCTGGTTCAAATGGAAAAAGCCTACAAGATACACTGATTAAAATTGATAGATTTGCACAAAAATATTTGGCATACCTAAAAATGACCAAATCAAAGAACACAAAAATGAAAAACTATTGGCAGTGCAAGTAAATAAACCAGCTAACCTTCATTTGCTTTGAGAATACATTAGAGTGAAAGCAAATATCCCATGCGGAAACATACATTCACCCATGGTACAAGAATGACCTCTCAAGTGCACACGAATAACTATGATAAAAAAAGTTGCAATAAAGAAGCATCATAAAGAGTCTCCAAATGGTACAATTGAGGCCATAATGCTAGAAGCTAGCATTCCTTGCCTCATCTGGCTGAAGATTAAAAATATTTTACAGTGGTCCCGGTTTTTGATGGACCTCTGTGGGCCCCTGTTTCTCCACAAACATTCTTTTTCTTGCATTTGCTCTAGCAAACCCATTTAAAACCCTGTCAATAAAATATTTTTCAATTGATCAAAGACCTGCATAGAATTAAAACTGTTAAAAACTTACTGAAAACTCTTTACAGGTATTAGAACCAAGTCTCCTAAAGAAGGACAAACAATGAATATCAACCAAAATAAACCAAGATGCTCTTGCATGCACATGCATGATTTAATATATAGGCAAATGCTTGTAGAGGCACATGCATATGTAGGGATCATGAAATGAACTTGGGACCTCCTGGCTCAGATATTATGCACCAAGTCTCCAAAAAGCTTGAGACGTTAGGATATGACCAACAATGGATATCAATGAAACCAATTAAACCAAACCAAACTAAACAAACAATGGCCTTGGCGAGAACTTGTCCAGGTTGGACTTATTTCTTGGCATAATTAGTCACAGGAAAAATTATTCAAAACATGATTGGTGTCTTCAGGCAACCAGAATTTTGATATCGAACCAAACAATCTTCTCACACAATCATTAAGAAAACAAGGTAAGCTAAGTATGTTCAAAATGGGCATATCCTATATACCAGAAAGAGATTTAAGAACTTGAAGTGAAATTCAAAAATAACTTTGATGAATTTGCCGGGAGTTTACCAGACATAATATGAAGACAGACCTGAGACAGAAAAGATTTTTACTATCATCATCAGGAGTTGATAACTAAAATGTACATTGTCGACATATCTCAATAACATTACCTGCCCTGATGAGCTATTCAAAGAATACCAGTTGGTTCCAGTTTGACCTTGACCTTGGTTCCTAGCCTGGCTCGATGGCGACAACAACACCTGCCCTGCCACCATGTAGGTCCTCCCCTCCAAGAACTTCGTCCCCAACCTACTTAAGACCGGGCACACTTCTGAACTGTAAGTATATCCTGATAAGGGTGAAAGCACATGCCAACCTATCCAATCGATTGTGGATCTATAATGGAAGTATGAAAATTTCCCTCCAGGTCTAATCAGCCATAGAGTCCCTTCCATTGGTTGTGCCATTTGATTGTGTTTGGTAGGCACTAGAGTATCAAATCATCCACTTGCCTTGTCGATAATTTAACTTGCAACCAAGTCGCCTACCATCAAATTTATAAGAAGAAAACATAAGCTTCTGCTTTAAAATCACCGTGCTCCTACAAATCTGCTTTATGAAACCAAGATGGCACAAGCATAACATCGAACATATGGGGTGCTAGCTGTCGTAATGGGTGGACTGAGGGCAAGTGGCCGAGGCAATTGGCTGCAACCACCGATGAATCGTAGCCGGGCAGGGCGTGCCTGACCACAGGTGCCCAGCCACGTCCATGCAAGCCACATGTGGCTAGAAAGCTGCTGCTTTCATGGCCCCGCTTCCGGTAGCCAACCAACTGGCCGACCAAATTTATTGTTCAATGGGAAAAGAGGGAAGTGGATATGAGAGATGGGTGAACAAGAAAAGAAGAGAGAGAAAAATGATTGCGTCAGAGGGGAGGGAGAGGAGAGAAGAGATGGAAGGCAGGGAGGGAGGGCAAATACTTGGGAGAGATGGGATGAAGATTCTGGCACTGGCCAGTGTGACGCCCAGGACAAGAACGAGCAAGCTCCTGTTTTCTTCTTTCACCTTTCCCTCCTTTGATCAGGCGAGGTGTGCATTTTCAATTACGAAAGGGGGAGGGTGGTAGTTGAAAATACACGGACCACGTACAAATTGGTCCTTTATATGCATTTTAGATGTAAAAGGTTTAAAATCATAATTAAATTGACTAATGCCATATTTTGAAATGTGTTAGTAAAATCCTAAATGACTAATGCTATATTTAAAAATACATCACCGAAATCCCAAACGACTAACACTGTATTTTAAAATCAATAAATTGTAATCTATAATACAAAATGACTAATGCCGTATAGTTCATGCTTTAATTAATGTTAATTTTAAAGTTGTTTGAATTTGATTTATTGTTTATATGTATGTTTTGTCGTGAATGCATGCAAATTGCTTAAGGACATAAAGGTTGAATTTTTTGCATATCGACAAGTCGGGATCACCACCATGCTTCCCCTGCTACCACCCAACAGCCAACACCCTAGATTCCTCCAAAATTAGGTTGTCATTAAAACGATCAGTTTTATTCTAGTTCTCTGCTAGATTCATTGAAGTCATCAATGCTTATCCAACAATTGTTTTTTTCCTTCTTTAGGAACATTCAAATCTACCAGAAAGGAGCAGTGGTCAAAAACATCAAGAAGAAAATAACACATTATACAACCAAGAACCTATTAGCCCACGTTGCATTACATAAAGCACTATCAATTTGTGAGACTATTCTTCTTCTTCCAATGCTTTTATTCAACCAAGTAAAAGAGATATCAAGATTTATCTCCATAAGCCCAACATCATGCACCCTTTTATTGAGTTCAACAAGGTAAGATGAAGAGAAAGACAACCTGCCCAACTTCTCTTTGTGATCTTTAGCTAGATAAGATGAAGGGACAACCGACCTGCCCAACTTCTCTCTATGGTGAAAGATATAATTGAAATCCCCAATAAGTAGCCAAGGCCACGTTGAAAAATAATACTGTTGCACTATCTAATTCTATAAAATACTAGAATCATGCATTCAATTGTCAGGATAATTAAAGGTGCATTGAAAGCATAAATTGTCCAGAAGTCTGATAATGTTACAATGAATATACAGGCTACCTTCATCAATTTCTACTACAGAAAATAGCTTACATTCAAACCACCCAAATTCTACTCGAACCATTAGATTGATAATTATTTAAAATGCTCAAGGAAGTATTAATCAACAAATGAATTATCTTGTCTTTATGCCTTTAAGAGTCTCATTAAGACTCAGGATACCCACAAAGAAATCTCAAATTAAAGATCGTGTGTTGTAGTTTCCTTATTAAGATGATTAAATCCTATGGGTATTCCAGGAAACGAAACTCATTGATTTGAAGAAGATTATTGGCCTCTACTGAGACCTAATTTGAGTTCCCTATCAAATTGTTGATTGGTAACCTGGGCCTTCCTTAAGGCTTTCTTCAATATTTTCTTTCCACTTTTACTATTGACTTCAATAAATCACCCAGAGTAGTATTGGTCTCTTGGTTAAGAGGCATGTTATGGGAAATTGGAGTGGAATGAGACACATGATTCAACTGAGAACCCCCAATATTGAAATTTATAAGCGGTGGAATAACATGGTCAAAAGATGAGACATAAGATGATTTTTCTAACGTATAAGATGGTTCTCCATTATCTATTTTTTGCAGTTAAGTCCACAAAAGTTCACCTCCAAAATTAAATAAACTCTTATTATAATGCGAGTTTATAACTAAGTTGGCACTATCAGCTAGATTATTTGGTTGTAGTGATGGGCATTATGTATTGCCCATGGGAGATGGTGTGCCATGTTCTAGGGGTTGGAGGGGAACTACAAGAGTATTGGGATGAAGGGGCAATCTACACATACAACTCTTTACAAAAAAAAATGACTTGCATGCTGATTAGGAGATAAAGGCCAAGAAAATTGAAAATATAGAAAACCTCACAAACATTATTTGTTGGATCAAGGCTTTTTTTCAACAAAAATAACTATATCAATGGGAAAAGCTAAATAAGGGATAAGAAGAGCTGAACCTTTTGAAGGAGCTACGACACATAACTGATGATGAGAATGAAGCAAACAACCATATCAAAGATTCATTTTGAAATTATTTGTGAACGTTGCTATTCACTTCATCTGGTGGGAGAGGAATTAAATAATCTTTTGGAAATAGAGCACCCACAAATCTCAGCTCCTCAAATGGTGTGAAGTGATGTTCGACCTTACATTAGTTCTTCAAACTACCTAGCTAATTCCATAGATGAAAGCTCTAATTTTCTTCTTTCATCATTTCTCTCATTGTAATGTTGAACTCTTCATTCCTCATAGTGCTTAATGGAATGGGCACCCCCATATATAACGATAGAAAGAAAAATCTATCAAAGATTGCATGTTAAAAATGAAAGAAGTCATCACAAGGCGGCATCCTTATCGAATACCTAGTGTCCAAGAAGCTGTAGTTGCACTCATCACTTGGAACACTAAAATTATGTGTAGAAATGCAATCCTCCCCCAAGAAATACACATTGGCGGGCAACTGACTTTGATACTCCCTATGGCCGGTCTTAATGACAATCATGGACAACCTCATGAGAGAGAAAAATATTTCTTTAATCTTCTTTTCCTTCCTTAAAGCATCTTAATAAAGATAAGTGTAGCTCCCAACTTTTTAAATAACCTAAAAGTCAGAGTTCCGTTAATTCATAATTAAAAGGGGTCAAAATCAACTGTGTAGAAAAGAGTAACTTTTTATTAATATAGAATAATTAAAAATATACAAAACAAGGCTCAACGTGCTTCGATAAAATAAAGAATTTTTTCTATATTGCCTGGCCACAGAATGAAATATTCCATATTCCCTGGATTTTTAAAAAATATTCCATAGAACCTAGGTTTACATGATATTTGAAAAAAATGAACCAAAATACCCTTTCAACAAGGTTTGGGTTAAAAATCGTAGCATAAACAAAGAGGAGATCGGAGCTCAGAGACGATTTGTGATTTTTGCCCGGCGGTTTTCATCAACAACAAATTCCAATTTCTATTCGGCGATCGCTCTTCTCTAATTTTCGTCTAAAAATTTCTAACCACATAAACTATTTATCATTACAAAAGGAGATCAAGATAATACTGCAACTCAAAAAATTAATCTTGATGAACTATCTAGGGAGAACATGGCTATATAAGAATGGAGAAGGATGTAAATGCCAAGGAAGGACATTGTAGAATAGCTATGATCGTCTCCTACCCTATTGTGCAAAGAGGGACTCTAATATAATTTTTTATATGTAAGTTTTACTATGTAGAACATCTTATGTAAGCATGTACAAGATCTCAGAGGTTTTTATCCCTGACTTAATGAAAAATTATATAACTAACAAATAATGGCGAATATCGTGTTATCAATAACACAATATGGTTGCATATCGTGTTATCGATAATACGCTATGGCGAATATCGTATTATTGTATATGCAATATAGAGAAAAATAAATAACACATCTTATTGGCATATCATGTTATCGATAACACGTTATGGCGAATATCGTGTTATTGATAATATGTTATGACAAATATCATATTATAGTATATGCGATCTAGAGAAAAATAAATAACATGTCTTATTTGCATATCGTGTTATCGATAACACGCTATGCCAACATATCATGTTGTAGATAACACGCTATTGTGAATCTCATGTTATTGATAATACGCTATAGCAAATATTGTGTTATCGATAACACGATTTGGCGAATATCGTATTATCGTATATGCGATATAGATGATATACTAACATATTGTATTATCAATAGCATGCATTGTGGGCATATCGTGTTATCAATAATACGTTATGGTGGCATATCATGTTATCGATAATACGCTATGGTGGCATATTGTGTTATCGATAATACACTATGGCAGATATCATGTTATCGTATATGCGATATAGAGAATATCATATTATGGGTTGTTGGCTCAAAGAATACATATTGTATTATTAAAAAAATGTTTTATTGACATATCGAGTTATCGTATATGCAATATGGATTAAGTATTGGACACGTGACATGCGGAGCATGAGATTTTTGGTCCGTTTAATGGGAGTCATCCTCTTGTTCTCACATTCTTGAAAGTCTCGCGAGTCATGCAAAGTTGATGTACTTTACCCGATTTCATTCGGATTTGTTGTACTCCCAACAATCATTTCTTTTTGCAACATTCAATCCTCATTTGGCGCAAGTCTCCGGAGTCCTTCAATCCATTCTAAACGCAACCCAGTTTTTCAGATTGCCGGAACATTCAGTTTGTTGCAATTTAGCAAGCACTAAAGTGGCTTCTTTTGATTTCCCTTTTTTAACTAGTTTTTGGATTGAAACCGAGAGGTGGCTCTGTTTTGGTTTGTTCTCTGGAACACAGGATTGGGAAGGAGAAATTTTTTACTTTCTATTAATCATCTTTAAGTGGGTGATTTATTTTTTGTATGTTGAGTGTTTTGATTTTGCTCATACAAATTTGTGTCATTGTCGGTAATTTTTACCAATAATGAGATAAGAGCTTGGGTGTAGGTTTAGGTTTGACCTAAGGGTATATTTGTCCTAAACCAGGTCATATGGGATTAAGTGTTAAAATCCAGGGAATATGGAATATTTGTATATCGAGCCAGGTATAAAAGCAACACAAATGCACATAATATAAATATAACAAAAGAATGTGACAAAGTAAATTAAAAGCATAGATCTTCCGAAGTCTTACACATTCTTTTCGTTAAAATAGACCCCTTCACTCAGACCTGTAGCGTCTAGGGGGTGTAAGTATAATTACACTCAGTAGATAAAGTTAAACTCTACTAACATGTTATAACATAAAACATAATAAAAGATAGATAAAAATATTTTTTTAATAATTCATATAATTAATACTCAAAAGTCGACTTCAAATAACTCAAAATATCTTGCCAACTTAAACAGAATCCGATCGTTCTTCTTTTACCAAAAGTCGAATAAAATAACCTTTCACAGAACCTGATAAAATCAGATAAATCATTCTAAGTAGAATCCGATAAACAATTCAAAGTTGGATAAATTATTATTCATATTATCCGGTAAATAATTTAAAATCGGATAAATCAACATTCACATAATCAGATAAATAATTTAAAATGGATAAAATATCATTTAGAGAGCCATGATACCTAACATCTTACTTATGTACTCATAGGGCCACAAAAGCCAAAAGGATATGAGCTTTCCCATGATGTTCCACACTTGTGCACGTCAAAACCAATTATTTCTCTTAGTAGGTATTATTATTTAAATTTGTGATACCTAACTGCTTGCCTCCACACTCATGGGGCCATAGAGGCCAAAAAGATAGGAGATTTTTCATAATGCTCCATGTCTATGCATGCCAAAACCGATTATTATTCTTGGTAAGTATTCAGAATTAATAACTTTTGGGTTTTATACCAAATAGTTATCATTCAAAAGAGATGATAGTTTTTTGGCTCTATGCCAAATAACTACCCATCAAATTCAATCAAAATCATTCATAATGTTATTCAAATAATATTAGTATTTTAAAGTCTATATCATGATGAAATCCATCTTAGAGGTGTACAAGACGCTATTAATTTAATGTTCATTAACCCCTAATAAATACTTTTTTTAAATAATCTTTTATGAAAGAAGCACGAAATCGTAGAGCATTATCATAGCTTAGAATTAGAGTTTAAAGCCATCTACCCTTTATTTTTTAAATTTGACTTGAATCACAACTAGCGGTCAGAGCCTTATCTTGTTATTGGGCATAAGAGAGGCAGGTAGAACCTCCCCCTCTACCGAGACAAAATCTTTTCAGGCTCAGAAACGGCAGATGGAGCCCCCCTTTGCACTTGGACTAATTCTCCTTCCAAATTGAAAGTGGCGAACGGAGTCTCCACTATAACTGGGACATTTCCTCCTTCCAACCCAAAAACGGTGAATGAAGCTTCTCCTTACCTCAGGTAGTTCCCTCCTTTAGAATAGCTAACTATAAAAAATAGACCTCCCAAACTCGAAATAGCGCGTTCTTAGTACTGTTGTACTCATATCAATGAGCTCTTTAAAACAATATCACTTTTTAGCAAATTTAAAGTGGGTCCCGCCCACAACACGCTTCTCAAGACCTTAACTTACCATCCCGGTGTTCGATTAACGTGTTCTTGGGCTCAATACATGCATCTCTCATAGCCCTACAAACAACCTTAAAGCTCATTCAAAATGAATCAATCTCAAAATGGTTCAAATTAAAAAAAAAACTATTATTGGGCCAAAAATTTGGTTATGGGCCTAAATGATCAATTTTCAAAACTTGAAAATTCAAGAGTGTTGCAATAAGTAATAGGTCATATGATGCTTGAGGTTTGACAATCTATTGTCTATAATCTTGGAGATAATTTTATCCATAAAGTTGCAAAATAAATTGAAAACATATGAAAACTTTAATCATGGTTGGAGTGAGCGCAAGGAAAAGTGTGACTGCTGAAATGCAGGACACGCCTATGGAAAATGAAATCCTAAATGGAAACATAATGTTGTATTCAATAAGGTCCCAATAATGAACTAAATCATCCTTAGAAAACCATTTGAACCTAGAACCTTATAATTTGAAGTTTAGGAGAAGATAACCTATTTGATCACCTTGCAAGATATTTGGTGAGATAGATAACGTTTTTTAGTGTAAGATAGCTCACCCCAAATGGCTTTGCACTTGCCGACCTGGGGTGGGGACTTAAAAAATCTAGTGGATTAACCTTCCAATGTCCTCAGCCCCAGTTAGACTTTTCCTCACCAAATTAAATATGCTTCTAATATGTGAAGCTATTTTTAGCTCTAAAATCCCCTACTATTATTGTTGTTAAAAGCTTAAATCTTTTGCTTGTAGTTGATATCTCAAGGTCTAAAGCTGGCAAAAAATCCAAGTCCCAATTATGTTTTGTCTATCTAACTCTTAAAAGATTTACATTTTACATAGTCAATGTTGGGCTTTGCCTACTTTGAATGTGATTAACCAATTATATGGTTGTAAGTGTAATAGTAAGTGTAAGTGTAACACCCCATATTTGCTAAATAGAATTTTATAATATGTTTGATTAAGTTTATATTTTTAGGCCATCAGTGGCCATCAACATGTCAATAAACTTTTTGAAGGAATCCAAGAAATTTCTGTCGGCGGAGTCATCTACGTGTTGATGAAGCCACCAATGGTATCAGATTCAGTGGATAGGTATGATAATATTTAAAGCGTAGAAGTGGTTTGGAAGGAGAAATGAGTAAAGAGGAAGAATTGTGGCTGGAGAAGAGGGTGGGGGTCAACTCATAGTGAAGCAAATGCTGGGAGTTTTAAGTGGAATTCGCATTTCAAGGTCACATCACTTTCTAAACTTAAAGTTTTGAATGAACTTATGTAGTTTTAAATTTTCTTTGAGTTTTTCATGATTTATGTGTGATGAATTGTTTGTTGAAGTGAAATATTTGAGTTTTATATGCTTCAATAGCATATACATGTTTTTACCTATTATGAGTTAAACTACAATTTGGGTTAATGATTTATTTTTTATAAAAAGATTTTCAAGGAGTTCATATATAAATATGGTTTTTTGGAATGAATGGGAGCATTTGCCCATGATTCTTATCATCGATGGAGTTAACGATACGTCGGTGATTGCACTAGCGGAAGGAGGAAGATGAGCAGTGCTCATATATGCATGCATAGTAAGTATGCTATTTTTGGTCATCGAAAATGTGAACAATGCGTACGGTGAGGATAGTGTTATTCAAGTGTCAGAAGGTTTGACGTGTTGGTGAACTCACCGATGATTTTCAGTGAGGGTTGTGCCAACCCATTTGTGAGGTCACCGAGAGTATCTAACATTCTTTCGGTAAGGTTCGATGTGTCAGTTAACACACTGATGGTTATCTGTGAGGGAACCGATCCGCCCATGAGGTTACCGATGGAACCTCATAACCACTCTCAGCAAGGTTCGACGTGTTGATGAAACCATAGATGGTCATCGGTTGGGTCACCAACACATCGGCAAGGCTGCCAATAGAACATGTGATTTATGGATTTCATTGTAATTAGAGCTAAGGTATGTTATGGTAATTATGATTTATATTGTAGGGTTGTGAAGTATTTATGTGATGTGGATGAAGGATCAATTATGTACATATTGCCTAGGGGTTAGTAAACCCTAATGCATGTATATGAGACTCTTGATTTTGATGAATGGATACTCAAAGACTATGCATATGGCACACAAGGTTGTAGAAACCCTTAGTGTCTTGGCTCCAAAAGTGAGTTATTAGCCACATAGACAGAAAAGGTTTGGTATGAAATGAGACCAAGGTCTTACGGCTATCTAAGGATGGGAGTTATGTAGAACTGCTTCCCTTGCCTTGGAGTTGTGTTCGAATGGACTAGAGTATTAAAATATGACTAGTCCCGCACAACATAATACAAGAGGTTTCGATGATCATGGAAGTCAGAATCTCAGCATTACGGTCAATGAGCCCTAGTGAGCCTTTACTTTATAGCATGGATGAGGTGAAGCAAACCTAAGAGAAGTGAGGTTGTAATGTGATGACCCAATATCTAGTAGAGTGGAGTTCCTAGATGAGGTCATAGTGCCTAGAGAACCTTTGTGAAGGGTTTGCTTATGAATGAAATGATTAACATGAAAGGTATGTATTCTTTTAATTGTGATGAATTATCTACTTTTCTAATGAGAATTCCTTGGTATGTTGATGTTTACTTAAGATTGCAATCACATTGAGTATTTTTGTATACTCAACATCAGTTGTGGTGCAGGTGTTCGGGTTGAGATTAGTAGGTAATATGAAGATCGTAATTGTAGTACAGTTCTACCTTGCTATTATTAAGTTTCTTTAGCTAGGTTTAACTAGGCACGTGAGAGTTTCATTTTACTTCTATCAGTTCTACATTATTAACAGACAACAATAAACTTGTGGATCTTGTCAATATTTTAATATATTAGTTATATGGATTTTTAGTAAAATTATAGTATCACGTCAAAGATTGTGAAGGTTGATGATTCTCATACCCCTTATAATCTATTTCAATGATTTACTTCGTATATTTTACCGTTGTATTTGAAAAGAAGAAAAAACAAATATTTGTGTTATTTTCTTTTAAAGGGAATGAAAAATATAAATTTCAAGAAATTTTGTATGTGAAAATTAGGGGTGTGGCAGTAAGAGTAAGTGTAAAAATGTTTGGTAAGATTTTGGTAATTATATATGCATGGATTTGTTGTATGGTAAGATTTTGGTAATTATATATGCATGAATTTGTTGTATGGTAAGATTTTGGTAATTATATATGCTTTTTTGCTTAATGTTAAGTTTTATTAGTGCATTATGGACTTATAGAATTCACTAATTAGAACTCTCATATTGAGTACGAAAATACTCATTTTTTCTATCATTTTAGCCCCATATGTTCTAGAGGCTTTTGCATATTTTAAATTTAGAGCTCCTAGAGATGAACTTTTGTTTTTGTTGGTAGACTTATCTAGGGTGATTCGTGTTTACTTTTGACTCATTATGAGTCTATTATTTTGTCACAACTTGTATCTATTATGGATTTGATGTATTGAGTGTGATAAAAATTTAAGATGTTTATATTTTTTGGTCTTGTATATTAAATTAGACTTTAGACTGCTTGTGGGACTTCTAATCAGATATGTCTATGATGTATTTGTCATTAAGCCCATAATCATAGCAATTTATTTTATATGTTTTCATTTTCACATATGAGAATGTTTGATTTGGCCGTATGATGATTTATTAAGAATTTTGCCAATATTTTGTGTTTATAGTCATTTAATTGCAAAAAAAAATCATAAATTTTTAAGGAAAAAGTGTGCAAAAATCTCAAACATCACAATACATAGGTGCATGATCTATCTCTCCCACAAAAGTGGGATGCCCCTTGGGGCTTGCATATAAGGTCAATCTAAGCTTTCGCACTTTGGATACAGAACTATTGACTTCATTAACCAACTCATGTGGGGGCAATGTCTCTTTCACTTAAAATGGGCTTGGGCTCAAACTTAGCAAACTCAATAAGTTGTGCTTCCTATAAATTGGGCTCATGCCAATTGCTGGCCCATTTTCGAATGGGCAATTCTCAACACTGGATTCTATAAACTTTTGTCAGTGAGTGCATACTACCAAAGTAGGTCATTGAACTCTAGAGGTTGACCATAAGTGACCCCATTTCCAAGGATTCAAGAATGTCCTCCTACCATGAAACTACCAAAACACCCAAGACTCACTATGGCTTGCAACACAAGTAAAACACACCAAAACCTAAAATAGTACGAATAACATAAACAAGTTCACATTGATATTGGTGTCCACATGAATTCTGTCAACAAGAATAAAAATAGAGAAATCAAATACATAAGGAGTAGGCAAAACATCTATATTGCTAAATAGAAGTATTACATGCATAAATCATCTTCATGTTCAAGAAGTATATAGAGTTGTTTTTTAAAAGCATGATGAATCAGGTGTTGGTAGTATGTTGAAGTATATAAAGTTTAGAAGTCAACTTTAACTTTATTATTACTTTTATGTTTTGAATGTATGTTGCACTTGTTTATGAATTATGCATCTCTTTTCCTTACAGGTTTGTCCAAATTTGGAATTTTTGTTAGAGCTTGTTTAATTTGATTCTAGCTTTGAAACATGATAGTCTTAATATTCATGTGTGAATTATACGATATAATTTTGTTATATGTAAATCACTCTCGAGGAGCTACCTTAGTTTTAAAAAATATTTATTTTTTTCCTTTTATGACATCAATGTAATTTTTTTCTTTTTTGTAAAAATCATTTTGTTGATGCTACCTAGCTAAGGTGGCTATCTTAGAAGGAATTTTGATTTTCTCCTTATTCTTCTAAAATTTTGTGGTTTATTTTTTGTTTATATTTTTCATAAATTTTGTTTTTATCATTGCACAATCAAAGCAATGTTTAAAATCCATAAATTTGGATGCACAGAACTATGAAATTTTAATAGATGTTGATGGAATAAGTGTTGGAGTACAAGAAGAAAGTTTGTGGAGTATGAACAAGTTTTACATCACAACTATTCTTATAATATTGTTATAGGAGTACATTGAATTTATATCAACAATGAATATTCAAATGAATTATTTTTAGATGTCATAAAAAGTTGTTGAATTTGTGGGTTTAAGTTGTTTTTAGACTTCAAAAATAGTGTTTGATTACAGCGTAAACCTAATCTATTATGATCAATTTATCTACTTTAAGATTATTCCTACATAAAGCAAAGTTCTTTGATTACTTGAACTTTTAATTTGGAGAAATTAAGCTTTCCTACAATTGATGTCTATATAATCTTAGTCTTGCTAGTGGGGAAACATAATGCAAATAACACTTATCTCAAAGAAAGATGATTAACAAAATAAAATGATTGGTACAACAACCCTAATTATAACAATGTAAAGCTCATTTAAGTGTGCAATCCCAACAAAGCATCATTATAATCAAAGTAAGGTAGAAACTGAGGATTTTGTTGGAATAACCAAAGCATAAGTGGCACCCCATTCATGGATCTTAGACTCATTTTTGTTGATTGCAAATGACATAACCTTAATTAGGTCATTCATTATTCATGGATCACAAGCATGCACTAACTAGAGTGTAGTGACACATATGTTTTCGCACCAATACCATTTATGTAATATGTTTCTATGAATAACAAAAAATAAATAGGCCAATGTGGTGCATATTATTGTGAAAGATTCTTTATCATATTACCAATTACGTTATTAGATAATATAGGTGAAGAAGTGTAGGAGGCTATATGAAGGAAATATAAGAAACTAAGCATTGCTTATAACTCACGTGGGTAAATTTGTGAGTTATCCATCCAACTGTTATAACACATGTCATTATCCTAAAAATAGCTTGGATTGGAAGTATAAAACTTCATAATAATAAAAATATAGAATGGAGAAGTTCATGGTAATAAAGCTATTTCTCAATGGGTGTCTTGTGGAGGACATTAAATTGGGCAATTACATTACACATGTTTTAAATAAATTAGACAAAATAAGATTGAATAATTGCATGTTGTCATGAGTCATTCTAAAGACTCTCATTATCATCTAAAGTTGCAACAGCGGGCTTGACCTTTCTTGAGATTGTACCACAAACATAACATTTGCCTGGGAGACTGATAGTGAGTTGTGTAGTAGTCTGCTACACATCCATATTGACAAAATTTCCAGTTATGAAGATATTGAACTGGAGCAAAATTATTGAACTCTTGTACCCAAATGCCTAAGCTTACATCCTCCATCTTAAACAACTACAAACAACAACCATATAGTTAGTAAAATATGGTGAAGCTGTACTAAAAATTAGGTTTAGCCTGATATTATCATGTTAACTAACCCTGAGGCTTTGTTTTGCATGCTTCGAGACTATGTATTTTGCAATCTTCTTTGATATTATGTATGCAGGACCATTGGCATAAGGAGGATAAACTTCATCTGACCATTCCTAATCAAGAAGAGTAATCAACACTATTAATTGAATATAATATGTTTAAAAGAGACATCATGTTATTTAGAACGCTCATGTCTATATATTTTGTAAAAACACATAAAGAAGTTACTAACCTCAAAGCTTACTTTCCATTTTCCACTTCTAAATGGCCTCGTCAAGATATTGAGATTACCCATATAGAAGGATCTTTTATGAGAAACTCCATTGATCTCATTTAGTACACTATCTACTCTAACAAAAGTATCATCATCACATTTCATTATATAGGAGGCACTAAAATTGTGAATCTGCAAATTAATAGCTTATATAAGGTGGACAATCAAAGTAACTATAAGATAAAATGTCTTCTACAATGAACAAAGAACAATATATAGTGATAAGCTATATAAAACTAGGCTAAGTGAACAAATAATAAAAAAAGAAAAAGAAAGAAAAAGAAACTCACCCCATATTCACATATTGCAATGGTTTTAAGAACTATGAGGTCATAGTGATCAATGAATGACAAAATTATGACATCACCATAATAATCTGCTTCCTTCTTGAGCAATGCATTGACTTCCTTATCGGAACTCTACAAGCATATTGTTTAAACAAATTAATACTATATTTATGTTGTAATTAAAACAACTTTGAAGTTAGATATTCTACTATATGAATAATTGGCAGAGTCAAATATTTTAAGTTAGATAGAAAATTTTGTGAACAAATTATGATATTCTTCTATATGACTAATTGAAATCTTTTGGGTTAAAATTCCTAGTTAGTGTCATAAAATAGGAAAAGGTGTATGCACGTTGCTTGCAGGTATTGGTGAGTATTAGTATAAAAAGGTAAAAAATAAAGACATGAAAAATGATAAAATACAATTCTTACTAATGCAACAAAGAAACGGGCCACCACCCTTGAATTATTTAAAGCGGGATATTGCATCCAAGTCTTTCTAACTGCCATACGTTCTACGAAGTGATTGGTTGATGAGATAACCCCAATAAAAAGTTGCACTCGACCTTTTGGCAAAGATTTGGGCTTCCCTTGCTCTGACATTTCTAAAACTTGGCGTGAGAAACTTCGATAGCTAGTTGGCAAAGAAGTAGCATATATTGAATGCACATCTACATTGTCCTTAATTGCCAATGTAGTCACGTCTTCGAGATCAAATCCCTGATAAAATCAATCACAATTAGAACATAAGAAAAATATAGTAGATAGGATATGAAGATCTATATTATGATCAAATATGGTGGTCAATCTAGTTAAATACCTTCTGATAAGGGAAAGAAGACACATGTCGTCCATCAACATTTATGTGGTATCCTTCTACACCTGCTCTTATGGTGAGAATAAAAAGCTTTCCATCCTCAAAAGGAAAAGGCCATCTTGTTTGAAGCCTCTCTAATTTCATCTTATTTTTATTGGCAAAGAATCTTCTTATAAATGTTGTTGCAATAGACTCTTTTACATCAAGGATATCATTTTGGCTCCATCTTTCACATCTTCTTAATCCATCAACTATTCACACACAATGAAATATTGTGTTCATTGTGTATCAATGACATAACTCAAACAATGTTATAAATTAGTGTCAATTTAATCAAATCTCTATTAGTTAAGGAATGTGATATCACTACATTGTGACCTTTATTTTTTGAATAATAGTTACATACCATTTTTACTTCATACATGCATTAATTTCAAAAGGAGAAGAAGCAAGTGAGATGTAAACTTACCCAAATCATCTTCATCTTTGGATGGCATCCCATCACATCTTTGAGCCAAACCCCACTGCATTTTGGAACCTGTATTATGCTCAATGATGGGCTTTTGGCTCCAATCTCCTTTTAGTCGCAAATTCAAATGTAAGAGTCTTTGGGGATCCTCACTATTGATAGCTCCAGAACCTTGCAATTCTATTATAAATTTTGATACTAAAACATGTGACTCCTTGTGAACTTTTTTAGGTGTCCCCACCACTGTGATAGATGAACCTATGGAAAGCCCACATTGAAGGAACATGATACTGCCCCCCGCTAGCTCTGCTCCGTTTAGCATCATTGAAGATGGGCACAACTGATTTATGATATTCTCTTGTAAGTGGGTTTGGTTGATTTTTTCATAATCAATATTTATGGCTTGTTCCCATGCTTTTACTCCTAAAACCCAAGCCACATCTATTGCTTTCTCAAACTCTGAAAGCTCGCCCTTCTTGTTATTCATCATTTTCGTAGTCTCCCTTATAGCCTTGTGATGTTGGTGTTGCTTATTAGGTAGAGTTGGGTGAAAAGCAGAATGACCATTTCCTTTCTGAATGGGTTCCTCAACCCCACTTCTACCATGGATGTGTTTCTTATCATGGGGATCATTGCCACTTATAAAACTAGCAATTTGGAGGAAAAAAGATAGCTTAAAAACAATAAAAGTCATATATAGAGCTCCCAGTCCAAGCCAAAAGTAGGACAACTTCAGCCTCTTTAAACTTGTTAAGTCGCTTTTAGTTCTCCCTAATAGAATCTCACTCTTAACCCTCTTCATTTCCAAGAGTAGTATTCAAAAATGTCCTAAATCAATAAACAAATAATAATTGGCATGAGTAGAAGGAAAAATAAAAAAACACTAACAATATAAACCAAGAAATGAGACCTTAAACACTAATATTTGATCTCTACCATTATCTTCGTCCAAATTTCCATTGAAGCAATCAAATTTTAAATACATTTTTTTTACAAAACAACATTGCAATCGAAGATCTGTTGAATTATTTTATTCATTTATATTTAATAATATGTATGCTACATAATCATTGTTAATATTCAACCAAATCATAAATGCAAATAGATAATAATGAATTAACCATAATGAAGTAATCATATCTCTATCCATATAATTATAATGCTATACTTACAAACACATGTTTTATAGATAACATTACCAAATAAAAATTAACATGATCATTATTAAATAGTAAAAATAAATTATAAACATAAAAAATGAGAAAAATCCATCACAAGCATAGTCCTACATTGTGTTGTGATTGGAATATATTATAAGCTACTTGATAGTAATCATGAACATTATAATAGTTATATTGTAATCTCAGTTAGACTAACATTAAATAGATAATTATATATACTTAATTAATTAATATTTAAATACAATTTCAATAAGTTGGGACTACACGAAGTTTTTCACATATATCAACAATCAAATACAAAGCATCACAAACAACTAGCATTATCATCATAATTCATAGGTAAAGTCACATAAATGATTATCATATGTTTATATTTTTTTGTTATTAATGTAATCTTATATTTTTCAAAATGTATGGGAACATGAGGTGTGCTTAAGCTTTCTTTTTGCCTAAGTTTTGTAGTCTACGACAAAACATACCTTAATATTTTAGCTTACTTAAATGTTTAAGCATATGACAAAATATTAACTTTCCTACTTGCCAAAATCTTTTAATATATACTAACATTAACCTTTTGAATTTCAACATATAGCGAATCATAACTTAGACTTTTCAAATTGTCAACAGAATATTCATCAAATGATTTCCTTGTAAAATCTTTATCATCATTTGTTTATTAAAATCGTATCTCATCTTTCTTTCATCAAAATAACCATTTGGATTACTCAATTACTAAATAGGATAATTAAAACAACTTGTATGAAGATTAATCATCATTAATCCAATAAGACTCAATAGGACAATTACAAATTACTAGCATCACTAAGATGCATAAATATATTTACTAATATTAAGTAAGATTATAACAATTGTATACCAACTTAGTTGCTTGCAAATTATGTAAATCATCATATTATAACATTAATCACATTCATAACTGGAGTAAGAATTAAACATAAAAGAAAATTTATATAAACATATTTTATTGTGATAACAACTATATTTTTTATCCACTTTCCTAAAACTTTTGCCATATATCTAGTAATATTTCCTAAGAACCTTTGGGATATTAGAACTACAAAACTCCCCCTTGGACTTTAGAGTACCCAATCTAATTATTACACACACATTATCCATTGAGTATCTGTGTTACCTACTATTTTTTCATGAATTTTTCACTCAATTTCCCCTGATTTATTGCTTAATTATCCACTAATTTTTGACTCATTTCTCTAAAGAATTGCCAAGTACCAAAGCCATTAAAATTCATATTCCATATAGCAAAGACATCAACTCAAGTTTTAGGAGAATCATTTTTGTTGATTCAAACCTCAACTCAAGCTTCTTATAAAACATTAATCATTTTAAAAATCCTTATCTTCAATTCAAAAAAATTGTTACTCATCACATTCATCTTCCACTCACCAAATTTAAGTATTTATCATAACTCATTAAATTTGGCATCAAATACATGAGATTTTACCAAAACCAAGGAAGCAGAAACAATCATAAAAAAAAAATTGCATCTTTACCAATTATTCAAATTTAACAATATTGTGAACCTATATCACATAAAATAATTAATGCATTACCAAAGAAAAATTTATCACATAAAATCATGTTTTATATCTTGACACACATTTTATAGAAATGCATGTGGAGTTCTTTCACATGAAACTCTTAAATTTTCTTCTTTTGCATACTATAAAATAATTTATGTAAATATTACTTGGAAAACTTCATCTATATTTGACAAAAAATGGTAATTTCTTTTGATTTTATGATTATCAATCATTCCTAGACATTTCAAACAAATTTATAGCATCTTTAATAGACATTTTATACTTCTAGGAATTAATTTCCTTGTGAAATCATATTTAAAATGTTCTTAACTTCAATAAACTTACGTTAAGGGAAAATGGTAAATTCATAGCTTATAACAAACTTTAATTTCCATAAAAGATTAGTCTAAAATCTTAAGAACTTACTAGCTTAAATTTTCGTTACAGTCTTGATTCATTTTTTTCTTTGAATTGGGCTAATGTGAGGTTCACCCAGTTTTTAATAAGTTGAACCATATTTTTGTTTTCAGTTTTAGCCTATATTTATTACAAAACTTGGTAGAATTTTTTCAAAAACTAACATAATTTTATCATATCTTTCTTAAATTATGTAAGCCTTAATCAAACAAGTTTTACAATAAAATAGATGAACCAATTATAATAGATGAACCAACCCAAGCAAAGGGTAAGGTTCATACCATCTCTTTCTCTTGTGCTCTACTTGTGTTAATGTTGGTGACCTAGGGTAGTATTTATAGTCATCTCGGTGGTGGTGGGCAATTATAGCTACAATTGTCCAAAACTAGAGACCATGTTGAGCTACAACTTGGGCAATGATAGTGCCAACACCAGTCAATTTTCACGCCAATGCAACTCTTCATATACTTCTAATTAAAATAATATTTTTATCATTAAAAATCATAATTTATTCTCTTTCAACCTAGCTAGCGATTATCATCAAACAAAAATAAAAAAAAATTATATGAGTTCCAATCATTGATTTCATTACCATCAAATTGCTAAACAATTGCAAATTTTAGATCTTTTTACACAAATAATCAACATACAATGCAACTTTGAGGCTTTACAATCACAAAAAAAAAACTAAAATAAATGGTGTCAATCTATGTCAATTCACCAAGACTTATCTCACTACTATTTTTTTCCACTTTCAAATACTATATTCATGTTTAGAATTCATTAAAACGAAAAAACCCACATGCTAAACTAAAAGGCACTTGTAATTACATTTTCTTATTATCTCGATTGTAAATTCCTTTAAAGGATATAATCTCTCTTGTGTAGCTTATTAGAAGGATTTTAATCCCCCATTTACCGAACCATATGTGCAAAAAACTAGTATAAATCATCTAGTATAATAATCTTCAAAATTGAACAATGAGAAAGAACAAAACCATCATCCACAAGCAAATATAAATCAATGAAATATATACACAAACAATAGTATGAATATACATGTACAAGTCCTACCTCCAAACTTCAAATGAGATCAACAATGTTTCTCTCAAGCCAGGAATTCTCTCCCTTTTCCTCTCCCATATTTACTTTTTCCTCCTTAGTTGGTGGCTAGCCAAACCCCCCCTTCTCAAAGGTTAATCTAGCATGGGGGGTTTCACGTATTATGAAAGAAGATTGGGTTTTCATGCCTTTAATAAGGTTTTGGGTACTTTGGAGTCATGGGCATCATAAACAACATTATGAATAACAAAAATGGGAGAAACTATAGTTTAGAATTTAAAGAAGAAAGAAAATAAAAATATGGAGGTAAAATGTGAGATATTACTCAATGTTTCCTAAATCTTAAATATGTCCACACATATACTAGCTCCTAAACCTTTCGAGTTAGGCTTATGTCAATCCAATTCATGATTATACATTATTGTTCTAGATGTAATGGCTAGCAGGATTTCAAATCCATACTACTCTAAAAAGATAGGCAAAATAAGATTTTCAAAATTACTTAATAGTTTAAAGGGCACTACCCAAAGTACCCCCTATGTTTCAGTATGATACATATATACATATTAAAATAGAAGTAAATTCATGGCCTTTATGGGGGCTATGATAATCCTTGTTACTATAAGGGAAGATGATGCAGTTAAATGGCCTCATTTAGGCCCTTCATTCTCTTCTTCTCTTATCCCTCTCTTTTTCTCATATATGGTTGTTTCTTCCTCGTAGCCCCATGGCCACTTGGAGCACCATTTGCAAGTGTTGGTATGATATGAAGAATATTTAGAATTTTAGGTCTCATCTATTATACATGGTAAAGTTGTAATGTAAATGCATGTGGATGATTGTTACATTCATTTAAAAAAAATTCATTTCCTTCTTGATTCTTTGTGGTGTTTGAAAGTTTATTTTTTGCGCTAAAAAAACTAATTTGATCTCAACAACAAGATTAACTTCTCTCTAGAAAAGGGGGAAAAGACCATATCAATTCTTAGGTTGTACAATCTTACATTTTTGGAAAAAAGTCTATTCATTTCTTCTTGGAGCAGTAGCTCAAAATATATGAGAACATAGTTAACTTTTTTTAATTTCAAGAATGAGCATCCTAAAAGGAAGATATGAATTGCAATTGCAATGTATGTGATTAAGGAACTAATGATCAAAGTATTTACTACATATAAATTACTTAAGCTTTTCTAAGATTTCTCATTTCTTCTTCTCTTACAAACAATGACTACTATCAAACAGATCAAAGAAGTCATGTAGGTTGATGAATTAAACTAAAAATTGAGTGAAGAATCATCTACAAATAGACTTTAGTCTTTGATCTAATTATCTCACCTTTCTCCTATACTCCCTTTCATATTATTGAGATATGTGGGTATGATTGTTTCTCCCAAATTCTCTCATTGTGTTTTGTCTATTACAGATAGATTAAGGAGGATAAATGCAAATATAAACAATGTAAAGTACAAAGGACACAACAATATCTACTCTCATATGTCTATCTTGCATTTAAGCTAAAGCATACCTAATTTATAAATCCCTATCTTATAACAAATAAATTATGAAATACTTAAGATACATGCATTTTCCTAGATTAAATAGGCAACCTAATTTGCACATTCAAAGCAACATACAAAAATTTATAGTCCTGGTGTTGTAAGACTAAAAAGATCATCCAAAATAAACTTTTGGATACAACTAAATCCATGGTAAGAAATAGTTTGCTTATATAAATCAAACCCAAATTTAAGGTCTCTTGCCATTTAAATGGTAGACAATAAGTTTGGGATGGCAATAAATTCTATATATATAGAATTACTTTCACAAACCTTCCATAACAGCTATAATCATGCATTCAAAAACTTAGAACTTAATTAGCATATATGTTGTTAGGAGTTGCCTTAGAATCCCAAGAATCAAGGGTAACACAAGCCATTCAAATTAACATTACGAGTGTACCCAAAAAATCATTACTAGAATTTTGCACTGGATGAAAGACCAAGATATGGCGTTATAAAATTTCTAACAAATATGTTTTTTAAGTTTTGGAGTGTGATTCAAACTTTTGAACTGGAAAACATTTTCTTGAAAGTAAGCACACAATCATCTAGCTCAAATTACACTTAAATCTTCTCACTCACCTGGAATCATGGACCACAACGGTTTGATATTAGAAGTCATCAAATGCCAATGTTAACAGATCACCTTGCAGACCTGCTGTTATGACACCTAATCAAAACAATTACACGCCATTAATATCAACATTAAGATATAGTTAAGACCGACAAGCAAATGCTCTTTTACACTACAACTGTAATGATCAATAAAAACTTTATAGCAAATGCTTTGCCAGTGGTCAGCTAAGATTTTATATATATACAAGGAAGAGGCATTCTATATTGAGCAATCTCAAAGAGATCGAGAAATGGCACTGACAATATCCTGACCTCAGTGACTTGAATTCCCAGTTTCCCTTCCCGACAATTTTTGACAAGCAATCTGGTGGGCTTGCTTCCAACTAATCTATTTTCGATCAATCTGGTGGACAAGATATGATGAATTCAGATACAAGAAAGTCAGGAAAGAACAAATATTTATATGCACAAATGGTATAACGGAAGATTGTGTTAAGTTGGAATTTCAAGAAACCTACACTTAAATCTCATTTAATGAGAATGTAACTCTCTCACTGCCCACTCAATATCACTATAAGGTCATCTAAATTTCATAAGTTACTCAATAAACGAAGATTCGGAAGAAACAGTATTTCAATTGGAATTAATGGCAGTAACTCTCTCTGAATAGCAACCTTCCTTTAAACCATACCCAATAACTTAATGTAGATTAAATGACATTTAGTTGGCATTTAAAGATGAATCCGGATCAGCCCCTCGTACATACAAGGATAGAAGACTCTCCTTGTCCGCTTGTGTTCAGCATTAACGCTGCCTAACGGAGGCTCCGTTTCGCATGCACCCGGCCTCGCGGGACCTCTTACGACTCCCTTTACCGCAACCCACTCAGCGCTCACCAAGCTCAAGCACAACTGAACCGCCAGCAGCAGATCTTTGGTCACCTGCTCCGGCAAGGAGAATGCTGTCCCGGTCGTCGGTGGCGCTCAGTCCAAGGCCAAGCAGGTTTTGTCGACGAAACCGCTCTCTTCTCTCTTCAAGCTCCGTAGCCTTGATTAACTAGAATGCTGTTCAGTTTTGTGCGTTTTCCATTTCACAGTGGATGTTACTTTTATTAGCTCTTTGCTGTGCCCGCCGCTGCCTCTGGATATTGGGAGCTGTATATGTGTTACTGTCAAGGAAGCAGCACAGGAGTTGGATGGAGCTTCACTGTAATGGAGCTTCACTGTAATCTTTCTACACTAATGTGAGCTTCCTTATTCTTAATGATTTTTTTTTGGTGCATGATTATATATCATAGAGTGAGAATTTATGTATGCCAAATGTTCCGTTCAGACATTTCTAGATGAACCTCAACCTTCAATTTTGTGTTAACTATCTAACATCATAAAATAACTGAATAGAGTTTTAAAAATGGTGCTCGAATATTGCTGTTGCTGCTCTGTTTCCAAATATGAATGAACGATGCATGGGTGGCATTGCACCATAGGCAATGAGGTAAATTTGCATTTAATAGTAATATCAATGAAGAAAGTATTAGATTGATGTCAAACTTTTAGGATCAAGAGTAAGAACTCTTTGGCTACACCAGATATTTGTTTATTATAAGAATGTTTGTTTGGCAGTGATCTATTTTAGGTGGTATGTGTTTTCATATTGTCAGTGTTGGAATTTCTAGTGATAAATTGCATGTGTTAAAATTGTGGTGAAAAATAATCACTTGCGTATAACCATCCATTTAACAGGCTGTAATCAAGATAAGTGTATTTGCATCAGACTTCAAAAAATATACATAAAAGACAATACATGACTACAGGTATGAAGCACAGTGTTTGGTTAAAACGCCGAAGTAACAGTGTGTCATACGTACCGTACAAAGTAAAACTTCACGTGGGAATTTTGATTTGAACTGCAATAGCTCCATATTGAGTGTTCCTTCTTTCGAACTGCATCACACAAATAAAACCATTACGATGAAGTCCAAATAGATGGACTAAAAAGAGTACAGAGAACATATGATTTAGCTTCCAGACCAAGACAATCTAAGTTTAAAAGATGCCTGGTACACAGCCGAAATGATTGAATGCAGAATTATCTCCTACCTCCCATTTTTTAAGCTACCGTCTAACCCCAGCAGATTAGAGTACACAAGTCTTTTAACCAGCTGAATAGATGAAGGATTCATGAACATTTCCACCTTCTTTAAAAAAAACACGTACAAACTGGATTAGTGAGGTACATGAAAGACCATAGAAGGCAATAGAAGCATAACAATTTGCCAACATTGTTAATTGGCCGCATTTGTAAGTGCGGGTAGACAGTACACGAGATAGGCTTTCAACGCACCTCTTTCCACCAAATTATATGAGAATGATTCACATCAACAGGAAGAAATTTCAATTCTTAGGATCTTTTATCATCTTTAGCAGTCCCTCTTGATATCTTATCTCGTTTAAAACAAAAAAATCCTCTCACTCTATCTCCTAATTGCTTTAGAACCTCCCCTTGACGCCTTTTCTAGTATGAGAGAAAGAAGCTTATTCCCATGTTTGCTACAATTAATGATACAAATGAAAATTTATAGACACGAGAAAAGATGCAGCGACGTGAATAGCACCAAATAAGAGGTTTAAAATGGACATAAACAAGGCTTACGAAACAAAGAAAGCGACTCAAATTTTAAAAAAAAATGACAGATTGGCCGGACGCTGATGCAGTATGAACAAATGAATGAGGATCCTATTAGACATATGCAAATTATACACATGCTCAAGGCTACTCGAAAGTAACTTTTTGAGTAAAAACCAAAGGTAACCTTCTGGATTTAGCATAGGTTGCGAAGTAAGCGTAATCTGCTAAGTGAAATCATCCTCTACTAAAATGAGCACAAAAATGACAATCACAAACTCCGTGTCATGCAACACTGCTAACCCAATAGCAGCTTAATTAAGAGTGAAATGACATTTAGATTTTCGTTGAGTAAGGGGCAGACCAGCAAGATTGGAACTTTATGAAGCTTACAAACCCTGTGCTTTTGCATATTCTAGTTACAAACAAATGCCAGTGATGAAGAAGGAAAAGGATAAAAAGATTGCGAGAAAACACCGGGCGTACAGTAGCAACGCCGGGGCCCTGGACCTGCGAGTGGAGAAGCAGAGCACGAAGGAGCGCCACAGCGGTGACGAAACTGCCGCACTATTGGCCGTCAGCCAGTACATCCTCCTCCGGTGAAAATGCCTAAAGACGAAGTGCTTTCGAGAGGAGGCCGGAGCGCGGGAAGAGGGTGTGGAATTTTTAAGTGGCCCGCCTAGCACCAATCATAACGTGATCTATCATCCTGATTGGTCATATGTTGACCGGATTCAATGAATACAAGCCCTTCAAACTTTTTATAAAGCTACTCTTCATCTCTTCTTGCCTGCTCACTTGTCAAGAAAATTTTCTCCAAAAATGGCGAATGCCTTCTTTTCATTTGCACTGAAAAATCTTGCCGACCTTGCTACTGATGAGGTGGTAGCACCGAGGAAGAGGTCAATAAGTTTAAGAATACACTTACTGGCATTCAAGCCTCTCTACATGATGCTGAGATGAGGCAGTTTAAAGAGAAAGCTGTGCAAGAGTGGCTCTCTAAGCTCAAATATATGGAATATGAAGTGGATGACGTGCTTGATGAGTGGAAGGTAAAATCTCATCTTCTCAGCACCAACAATCCGGTATGGAATTTTTTTTACCCAGTGCACTTGTTTTCACTACACCATACTATTGGTAAGAAAATGAAGAATGTAAATAAAAAGTTGGATCAAATTGTGATTGAGAAAAATAGGTTCCTTTTTCAACAAAATACTACAAAATTTGAGGTGGATAGTTCACGAATGACATCTTCTCGTGTAGATACCTCCAAGGTATTTGGGAGAGGAGATGAAAAAAATAAGATAATTAATATGCTCCTCAATGAAGGTAGTTCTGAGCCATCAGACATTCCTGTCATATTGATGGTGGGACTGGGCAGTTATAGGAAGGCAACCCTTGCCAGATTAGTATTTAATGACGATGAAGTGAAGTCCCACTTTGAGGAACTAATTTGGGTATGTATTTCTGTTGAATTTGATGTTGCAAAAATAGGTAAGATGATAATTGAGGCCATTAAAAAGGAACATCCTACTGTCATACGGTTAGAGCCTTATCTAAAGTTTTAAAGGACAACATTAAGGGCAAGCGATTTCTACTTGTTTTAGATGATGTATAGAATGAGAAGTCTGGCAAATGGGAAGATCTTGTAAATATTCTTAAGATGTGGGGAAACGGGGCAAGATAATGGTCACTACCTGCAATAAAAATACTGCACAAGTTAAGCATAGCTCATATACACACAAATTAGGCCCTTTATACGTTGAAGATTGCTGGTCATTTTTTAGGCAAATTGCCTTCCAAGGCAAAAATAAAGGTGAGTTTTCAGAATTAATGAATGTAGGGATAGATATTGTAAAAAAAATGCAAAGGGATACCTTTTAGCTATAAAAATTGATTACAAGGACAAAAAGGAATTGGGAGAATGACCTTGACGATGAAATTTGGAATCAGCCTGAAGATAGCATTTTAAACGCTTTAATGCTGAGCTATTATCATTTGTCCCCGTAACTAAAGCGATACTTACAATATTGTACTATATTTCCAAAAGACTATGAAATAGAAAACAAAGAACTAGTATATATGTGGGTGGCTCAAGGTTATATTCCACATAATGAAGGACAGAGGCAACAAGTATTTCAAGGAACTACTTAGGAGGTTGCTCCTTCAAGAGCCACAAAGCGAAGATTTTGGAAACATTATCAAGTGCAAGATGCATGATATTGTCCATGATCTTGCATAATTTGTGAAAAATGGAGAATCTACTTTTATTGATGGCTCAAAAGATAATTCAATGTTAATAGTGGAAAACTTCGTCACTGCACATGGACTGACAAAGGATTTGACAAAAAAAAATTCAATAGCTTTTATAAACCTACACAGACTTGTCACAATCTATTATTATAATCTTGAGGGTAATTCTCATGTCTCAAATCACGCGCTTGAACAACTACTGTGCATTGGAGTGTTGAGCATATGTAGAATCAAGAATATGAAATTGCTCGAATCAATTGGTAAGTTACTGCATCTAAGATATCTCAATTTGTCTTAGACAAGAATTCAGGCATTGCCCAAGTCTATTGGGAAATTTTGGAATCTGAGATATCTAAACGTACTTGAGCCATACAAGATTTAAAAAAATGCTAGAATGAGTTGGGAAATTAGGCCGGCTGAGATATATATCTCAATTTGGCGTTGACATATATAGAGGAATTATCAAAATCTATAACTAATCTACGTCATCTGCAACTCTTAGATCTATCTTTTTGTAAAAAAACTCTATAAATTACTAGGTGGGATCCAAAAAATACCAGCTTGAAAGGAATAGAATTGATTTGGAAGTTGCAGACATTACCAGCGGGAATAGGGAAATCAACTTCCCTCGAGAGGTTGGACAAGTTCATTGTGACAGAAGGAGAATGCAAGCTGAGTGAGTTGAGAGATTGCAACCACCTCCAAGGGAGTCTTTCCATAGAAAAATTAGAGGCAAGAAGCAGAGACAAGGTTGTCAATGTGAAACTTGAGGATAAACATTCTCTCCAACAACTACAACTAAAATAGTCGAGGAGTGCAAAGCAGAGCAGTGCAGAGGATGTCCTGGGTGCTCTCCGACACCATCCCAGTCTCCAAATGCTTGAAATTTCCAACTATGAAGGTTCAAAATTTCCAGGCAAGGTGGGAGAGCCATCTTTCTCCAGTCTAGTCACAGTCAATTTATGGGAAGGTAAAAACTATACCGAACTACCAGCTTTGGGCAACTTGCCATTACTTCAAGCTCTTGAGATACACAATATGCTGAAGGTTAGAAAAGTGGGCAGCGAGTTCTTCAAGTACAAGAATGGGTTTCCTAAACTGGAGTCCATGTGGACCGGGAGCCACATTCGGATGGTGTAAGGTCCCAAATTTTTCTACGATTTTTTGGGATTTTTCTGTTATTTTTTTGGTCATTTTCGGCAGGAAAATGTGACGTTTTAGCGTATCTGTATTTGTATATTTTTCCCCGTATTTATACCCGTAGAGTCGAGTGTGGGGCTTAGTCGCGGGCCACGGGCCTCGCTGCGCGCTTACGGCGCGAATTTTGGAGGTTCGACGCGTAACCAGTGGGTTAACGCGCGTTGGGGATACGTTTGGAAAAATAAAAGAAAATAAAATAAAAAAGAGGGATCGGGATCGCGATCCCGATCCATTGGTTCGGCTGAATGAACAGTACAGCCGCCCCCCCCCCTTTTCACCTGTTCACTGTGCCCGGCCGCCGGTGGGCCAGTGGGCCGCCGCACCGGCTCCACCCCGGCCGTGCGACGGCAGGGGAGCCGCCATCCTGGCCCCCACGGCCGCGCTGCCTCCTCCCCCAGTGAGCCCCCTTTCTCTGTTTCATGTGATTCCGCCACCGCCGTGGGCCGGCAGGGCCGGCCGGCCGCCCATGGTTCCGCCATGGGCCGGCAACGACGGGAGGACACTCCCCCCGGCCCCGGACGGCCTCTGCTCTGCCGTCCCGCTCTGTTTCCCCTCTCTGCCCTATTTTCTGCCCCTACTGTGTAGTGCTGTTCCGCCGCCGCCACGGGCCGGCACGGCCCGACCGGCAGGCCACGGCTCCTCCCTGGGCCGGCGACGGCGGGGAGCCACTCCTCCCGGCCCGGTGGGCCTCGGCACCACCGCCCCATCTCACTTCCCCCTCTCTGCACTGTTCCGCCGACGCACTGTTTGGGCAAACAGTGGCCGCCGGCGGTGATCCGTGGCTGATTTGGCCTTCCTCCAGCCTCGCCTTGCTTCGGCGAAGGCAGTGGACCACCCTACCCAGCCCGGTTCCATCCCCTCTGCCATCCTCTGCTCCGCCCAGTCCGATTTGCGCGGTACTATGGGTAGATTTTCCGTTGGGCTGGCACCGCCATCGTTGGCGGGTGAGGGTGACTTGACCACTGTGGGCTCCGCCATGGACTGGCGATGGCCCAGGGACGGCCCCACCCACCTGGACCGATTTAGCCTCTGGCCCCCATGGCCACTCCGCCCTTATGGGTTTTCCCCGGTCGTCCCCTATTTTTGGTCTACGTCCGTTTTGGACGTTGTGACTGACGTTATCAGTCGGACGCCGGATTTGATTTAATGGACCTTAGTTCGGCTCCGCCCCGATCCGGCGAAGTGTTTGGGCCACTCCTCTGGGCCTTGTTCAGCCTTGCGGCCCGTAGCTGTAGCTAGTTCTGCCCTACCGGCAGGTATGCCGTTGACCCTTCTTGCCCATTTTACGCCGTCAGTACCGAACGGCCTCGGGCAAGAATTTGTATGACTTACCATGACGAAGGTGGACGAGTTCACCTGCACAGGCCTTGGCTAGTGACAGCCTCGTGGCCTTTGCTCGACCCTGAACCCTCCCCCTGCTCTCTGTCGTGCGAGATGCACAGCTACCCGCACCATTAGTTTTGGTTGTGGGTGGCGATCGGCGATGTCGCCTCTTAGATTGGCCACAGCTAAGGGCCTTAGCCCTGTTGGCTTTTATGGGCCTTGAGTTGCCTCATTTCAGCCATTTCCCCCACCCTTTGGGCCGCGTGCGCATGTAACCACGCGTGTACTTCTGGGTTTAGGCACCACATTCGTGCCGCCTGACCATCGGTTGGCTTTGCCACCGAGTGGAGTTGACCACAGAGCCGTCCTCCACCACCTCTCCTTTGTTCTCGAGCGTTGCCCCACGCTCTCCGCCCTTATGTGGGCCTTTGTTGACCGGAATCGTTGCCGTTGGGTGCTGTCCACGGCCGATTTCGACGTCTTTGTGGCCGGCTGAGCACGTTTTAGCCACCGGCCGATCTTCAGTGTACACCATCGACTTCGGGTCACACTGCCACTTATGTTGGCACGATATTTCTCCCGGCCGCCCTAGTGTGCCGCCGTGGATCGCGGATTTTTACCGCATTGAGTTCTGACACTCTGTTTGGCCGTGATAGTTCCAGCGCATCCTAAAATCCTCGGGACAGCAGCTCTCTCAGCCAGGCAACGGTTTTGACTACCAACTCCACCGCCAACGCCGCCACTGTTGTGTGCTCGCCATCGAACGTCATGATTACGAGGTAGGGGAGCTTTGAACTCGTAAATTCATGAAGCATGCTTTGAATGAGTAGCAGCATGCTAGGATTGTATGATTTCATGCTTGGATGTTAAGTAACGATCCGATTGCATGATGTGCGTGTAAGTATGATTGTATGGTATGATTGATATGCATGAGATGTATGCACGTTTTATGGATGTGGATTATGTATGCGCTGGCGATGGCTAGCAAATATGTCAGTATGCTATGTATGGGTTATGCATGTGCTAGTGATGGCTAGCGTGCATGTTTGAAGTATGTATGAATGTGTGTGTGCACGTACTAGAGATGACTAGCGTGTACATTTGATGTATGCATGTGCTAGTGATGGCTAGCGTGCATGTTTGATGTATGTGTGAATGTATGCATGTGCTAATGATGGCTAGCGTGCATGTTTGAAGTATGTATGAATGTGTGTGTGCACGTGCTAGAGATGACTAGCGTGTACGTTTGATGTATGCATGTGCTAGTTATGGCTAGCATGCATATTTGATGTATGTGTGAATGTATGCATATGCTAGTGATGGCTAGCGTGCATGTTTGACGTGTGTATGCATGTGCTAGTGATGGCTAGCATGCATGTTTGTAAGTTATGTATGTATGACCGTATGTGTATGTTATACGTATGTGTGAGACATACGTGTGTATGATGGCATTTTGCCTATGCTTTGGATGTGCGTATGTGTTTGTGGGCAGAGGTATGGGCGATGGACAGTAAGAGGTGACAGAAGCTCTGTCTGAATTTGGATGCGGTTGTGTAAGCGTATGACAGAGGATAAGAGTATGACGGGCAAGGATTAGAATGGATCAGTTTGAGTTGGATTGTGTGTTGGGCGTTTGTCAGACAGGAAGAGTGTTCATAATTGTACAAGCATAACGTACAGATTATGAAGTGAAAAATAAGTATAATAAGTGAGATATAAGTAAGAGGGCAACAACTGGGTTGGCTCTGAGGAGCGTTATTTGAGGATGTCAGTGTAAGCTGATTTGGCCATAAGATGGATGGCGAAGTGCGTAAGACTGTAAGGGTTGGTTGTACGATGAGTTTGGTCCATGATGTGGACGGGTAAGTGAAGTCTGCTATCTCGACGAACTTGGGTTTCGGAGTGGGCTCAGCTTCAGTTTGACCAGTCGAGGACTGTGAGTTTGTGTGGCATAATTGTACCGCATAATATACTTAATTCAAACTTGAATTATAAGCACAGCTTATGATAGCGTTGTGAGTTTGAGATCTGAGGGTTCGACGAATTAAGTTCCGTGTTTGAGCTGGCCGCTAGTGAGTAGGCCAAGCATTCTCATGTCTTGCCATGATGTTTATCCTGCGGGTTGTTGTCTGTGTGCTGTATAGGGCACCGGACGTCTGATGCTCTGCTGAGAGCAATGTTGTTTTGATTTGGTCTGCGTGCTGTATAAGCCCAGATGTTTGATGCTCTGTTGAGAGCAATGTACATTTCTGACTTTGTCTGCGTGCTGTATGAAGCCCAGACGTCTAATGCTCTGCTGAGAGCGATGTATGTTTCTGATTTGGTCTGTGTGCCGTATAAACCCAGACGTTTGATGCTCTGATGAGAGCGTTGTATGAATCTGCCCAAGAGTGGCACTGTATGTTTCCGCCCAAGAGTGGCACTGTATGTTTTCTGCCCAAGAGTGGCATTGGCACTATAAGACCCATTATGGTGGGCAATTCTCTGACACTATAAGACCCATTATGGTGGGCAACTATATGACCCCTTATGTGTGGGTGTTTATGTTTGCGCGCTCAGGTAAGTAGTATCATGGATCTACTCTTACCTGTTTGATCCAGTGCCCCATGAGCATTGGTGTGCCTTACCTTCGAAAAAGTCCATGGCGTCTAGTCACTCCCCGGAGGTTAAGGTGTTGCCCCAGTGGCATTCTTTTCCATTTCGACGCTGGAGCTTATTAGTTGTAATGAGCTTCAGTGGTCATTGATATGTGTACGATTATGTGTGCGAGTACGACTATACGAGTGTGAGTACGACTGTATGTGTATGAGCAGGACTGTAAGTGTATGAGTATGAGTAAGACTGTAAGAGTGTGTATGAGCAGGACTGTAAGACTGTGTATGAGCAAGACTGTAAGCGTATGAGTATGAGCACGACTGTAAGAGTATGAGTACGATTGTGAGAATATGTTTCTGAGTAAGACAGTAAGTATGATTTTGTGCAGACTGTACGAGTGAGGTCATACGGGTCTGATTGTACGAGTAAGGTCGTACATGTATGGGTAAGCTGTATGAGTGAGCATACGATTGTACGAGTAAGGTCGTACAAGTATGTGTATGTTGTATGAGTATGCGTACGGTGGTACGAGTAAGTTTGTATGACCCTGGATAAGGGTATTGGAGTAAGTTTGTATGACCCTGGATAAGGGTATTGGAGTAAGTTTGTATGACCCTGGATAAGGGTATTTGTGTAAGTTTGTATGACCCTGGATAAGGGTATTTGTGTAAGTTTGTATGACCCTGGATAAGGGTGTTTATGTAAGTTTGATTTGTATATTATGATTTTGGCACGATAGTGTCTTCGGTATGTTTGTGGCACGATGGTGCCTTTGATATGATCGTATGTGTATGTGCACGATATGATTATATTATGTTGACTGCTTCATGTTTGGGTTGCATGACGCATGTGATTGTGAACTTATGGAGTTCACCGTTGGGATTTCCCCTACTGGGTATTTTCCTACTGAGTATGAAAATACTCACCCTACTATTTTTAGCCCCGTTGTACGGGAGGTTTTGTAGGTTGTGCGGAGAGCTCCTGGAGATGGACGCTCGTTTCAGCGGTGGATTGATTCCCATTGACTCGGGTATCTGCTTGACTCATTGCGAGTTTGTTTGTGCCACGATCTCCTGTATTGGGTGAGACGAGACATCATGATGTTTATTCTGGACTTTCGTTTGGATGAATCTGTGGACTGTTATGGGACTTGTACTCAGGGATGCCTGGGAGAGTGATTTGTATTTAAAAGTCTATGATCATAGCAAATTTATTCGTACGTGTGTTTTCGAGTAGCGCCTGAGGATATTTGATTTGACAGTACGATGTTTAACCGTATGATGTTTAAAATTATAAATTGTTTATACATGTTTTGATTTTATCGTTTTGACTCCGATTTATGGGAAAAAAAAATTATGAGTTTTAAGGAAAAGGGATGAAAAATCTTGGGCGTTATAGATGGTCCTCTTGTTCGCCGGTAAATTGTTTGCGGTTGTGACCCAATTACCCTCATGTTCCACATTTGCATGGGACTTTAACCTTAGGTTGTGACTCTATTCAGTTTTTCCTTGGACACCCCCGCTACTTGAGTGAGATGGGTAGGTTGAATGTAGGCAGAACTCAAGTCAGTGCCTATCCATCAGTTATAATGGCTCTCGATATGTCATTTTATATGTTTCTATGAAATACCATTTTTTAGAGTAATCAGACACATAGAAGTATCTATGATCAATTGCTACAATTGCATGTTTACACAGTAGCCCCAGATGCTAAAACTTTCTACATGTGCAGCTATGTTCATCCAGATTTACTACATCCTATTGAATAAATATTGTGTGAATGAGAACACGATAAGTGATATTATAGTGTTATCTAAAACACGACCCATCAACATATGCCTTACGCTCACAAAATTGAGTTATTTTAACAGATAAACATACACGATATTGTCGATAACATCTAAACATACACACAACATTAATTACATTTTACCTAGTGATATAGTGAGTTAACCTGGAATTCATACATTGATACCTACAATACATGCACTCTTCTCTTCTACTTTTGATGTGTTTACAAGCAAATGAGATTAGATCTTTAGTCATATTTTGTCCATCTATCTGACATTTCTCAAAGAGTGTGGTTGTGTTCTCTCTTTTATGCTCAATTAACTAAGTAATAGGCATCAACTCAGTTTTGCTTAACACTGCCTTAGCACTTTCAGACTTATTTGAGTTGAGTGTTCTATATCTTTGCCTAAAAATGCAACATTAGTCCAGTGCTCTGCACCTATCTTATTTAGCCAAGCAAATGCTTCAGGATTATGTTCTTTAATATTGTTCATTATTTCATCAAACACGTTATGTCTAAAAGTTTCAGTTGTCACATAGAACTGATTATTTAGGTAGTCTTTGAATCAATCTAGCATATTTATTGTCATGTGATGGATGCAATATATGTGGTGTGTAGAGGAAAAATACTGCTTAATAGCATTTGCCAAGCCCTTCATTCTATAAGAAACAATTGTATCCAACTCGGCTGGAGGATCAGAAAATATATTATTTCTAAGCAATTCAAAAAACCAGCTACATGTTTTCTCACACTCGTTCTTGACCACTACAAAAGCGACGCATAGCATATTATTGTTCTCATCTTGTGCAATTGCTATCAATAGCTGACTAGGATACTTTCCCTTCAAGAAAATCGCATCTATTGTTAGCAATGGCCTTAATGTTGTTCTAAAGGCTCTTGCAACCAGCATAAACATCCAAAAACTCTTTTAAAATTGTATCCCCCTATAGGTCCAAGAATATCACATGATTTGATTGAAACTACTATGCTACCTAGATAAATCCTTTCTATCTTAATTCCATATGCACGAAGTATGCGATAGGATTTGTCTGGGTCCTCATCTATTGAATAACTTAGTGCTTTACCTGCATGATTGGATTTTAAGTAATTTACATTCTCGTATAAATTAAACGACAAATTAGTAGGTCGTGTTCCCAAAAACACGACAAGATTAGTAGTTGTATTTTTGTAAACCTAATTGTGTAATCATCGTGTACATGTTAACACAATAGGTAAACATGTCGTGTTGTAAGAAAATGTTACCATAACAGCCTCATGTGACCAATAACACATCATATTCAAATGTCGTGTTTTTAAAAACATGATTCAAGGAATATCATAAGTTTGCTTTACCTACATGCATACATTTCTTGTAGTTCACAGTTATACCCCAGTGCTTTGAAATATATCTTGTTATGCTTTTTGGTGTAATGTCTATTAAATATTTAAACAACCCATAATATTTTCTCACAATCCAAAGGTGTGATGCTAGGATGGTCAATTGACTTCTTTTGCGTTTGACACGAATGGTCGAGCACTAACCTCATCATAGTCACATGATCTCCTATGTTTGAAGCCCTTACGTATCGATTACAAGACTGGTCGAAGCACTTTACGGTGTACGTATTCTTGTTCTCATCCACAACACAATATATAAAATTTGCCTTTATTGAAAAGTCGATCAAAACCCTCTTGAAATGTACCAGGCTTAGGAAACGTGCCCCCATTTGGAGTAGATTTTGGTAGTCCTTTGCTTGCAAACTTTCAATCATTAGCTCGCCTTACCAATATTCGATTCCAATAAGTTGGGATCATTGAATGTTTCTCACTCTTCCTCGACCTCAACGTCAATATTATTGGGTACCTTGTTGTGTCTAAATACTTTGTGGTCAGACATACATTCTATGTCAATTATATCATTCTTGTTCCATTGATCATCACCCCACACTTCCTCAAATACTTGGTCATCGTAATTCCTAGGATTGTATAGGGGTTCATAGTTATCAAATAAAGTCCTTATCACAGTCATTGTTGGTTACATTTCTTCAAATCCAATCTGATTAACTCCTTTCACAGGTTTGGTAGACATTGGATTGTTGTACGAAGTGTGACATAGATTTGTTGAGTTGAAATTTCCCAGTTCTCTCAATCTGCAATGGATATTAATGTGTTAATCAATATGCGATATAACTTGACATCATGTATTTGGTTACACACTTACATATTAAATCATACTATCAATGACACAATATTTATAAAAGTCATGTTATTCAATCTATGTTAACAAGAATTAGTGTTATATTGCTTTTGTATTTCGCATCATTAGTTATGCGATATTATAAATATTATGTGCTCGAGTACACAATAAAGTACACTATTTTTCCCATCTAAAATTCATTTTTACCTGACAGTTTCAAAAGAGAACTATGTATCATTGACTTCTGTATGCAATATGAAGTTTGAGTTGGGGTGAGCCAATACCACCGATGATTAATCTCTATTGAATGTCTTTTCCTTTCTACTGATGGAGATTTGTCACCGTTGTCAAGCTCTTTGATCATCGCAAACAATGATACACCTCTTTATTTGCCTTCTTATGAATGGAAAACACTAATTGTAGGTCCTTGTTATCTTTTAATGCATACATAATGGATGATTGCGAAGATGAAATTAAATAATTCAAAGTCACATTACCATTGATGGTAAGTCTTTCTTTAACTTAAAGCAGCAACTCGCCGAACTTCACCAATGGATCAATGTTCATCAACCACGCCTTTTATAACACCCCGACCCAGAAACTGACCCAGAATGGGGGGTTTAGAACACATAATCAAAGTAAATTGGTTTTCATAAAAACCAGAACAAGACCAACTAGGAGTGGTAGACTCTATCTATGAGAATCGTAATGTTCCTCTGTTCACTATGTAGCTTTAGCACTCCGTTGCGCGTAGGCCAGAACAAACATATTTTATAACTAATTTGGATTGGGCCAATGTTGCTTTACCATACGTTGGTTGCCTACATACATATTGTATAACATCTACGATGTTATTCTAATACAATTGGATCCGAATGTAGTTTTGCCTATTGGCTAGTATATGCAACAGGCAGTACAAAAACACATACATCAAACTACGTATATTTAAATATTTAATCAGAGCCATTTAAAAATCAAACAAAAATCATCGAAGTCTAATGAAAGCTAACAAATCAGCGGAATCATACATCTCACAGAGGTGAGCATAACACTAAAAGAATCACACATCCCACTATCACAGAGTGGAGCAGAACACACAACAAAGCAAATTGGATCATATCAAAACCCATCTAATCATATCAGATTTCATTCGACCATAACAGATCATATCATATTAGATCGAAGCATGTCAGATCAAAACATAGCATTTCAGAGCAATTTGGATCAAAACATAGCATATTAAAGCAAATCGAATTAGAACATATTAGAATCCATGAAATCATAGCAAATCATATATCTTAATTAGTATATTAATATTACTAATTAAGATGTACATGCATATAAGTCATATTAAATTAGAAAGTTAGAAACGCTTACTCCCTATAGTTCAAGAAGTAGCGGTGTTCGAAGTTGCTTATTTCTTCTGGACATCCTCCCCTTTAAGTCTGGAGACGGCGGGCAGAACCTTCTCTTGCTCCAGAAGATTTTTCTTATTGTGTTCAAAGGCAGCGGACATCACCTCCCTTTAACCCGGGACGTTTCTCTCTTCTTTGCGGCCCAAAAGTGGAGCACGTAACCTCCCCTTAACCGAGAACGTTTCTCTCACTCTAAATAGACGAAATTGAAATTAAAATAACTCAAAAATAGGAGAAAACCTCCATATCTTGACTTTCTTCATATTAGAGCTCTCAAATCACGAAACCAATGTCACCACAGCATCTGACACATTTGATTCAAGTAAGAAAACCTCTTCAATGACTTGAATCAGACTTAAGATGACTCAAGAACTCTCAGCTTAAGAAATAAACCTCACCATGATGTGTGACACGTTCGATTTAGCTAAGAATGGTTCTTAAATGACTCTAATCGGATTTAGAATAAGTGAGAAATGCAGAAAAAAAGTTTCTAGATGTGTGTCTCTGAAGAACTAACTGGACATTATTTATAGGAAGAAGGCGTTGACACGTGTTTGATGTGTGTCAGCACTAATGTACGCATCGGACATGTGTCAGATGCATGTCTGACATGCATCAAATAAGACTGATATGCGTCAATCTTATCTGGAGTGTCGCCATGTGGTGTGCACGGCTTGAACGCTGCCACATGGTGACAAATCTTTATTATTTTATTTTTTCCTTTTTTAAAACTTCAAAGCACGATAACTTTACCTCGAAGTGGGAATTGTGCATTCTTGATAAAGCATTGTCAAGTTGAAAGCAGTGTTTTAAAAACCGGCCCGGCCATCGACCCAGATTGGTCGCCGGGCCGGTTCAAATGGGTTCAACCGTGGGTCAACCCGGGTTGACCTGTTTCTCAATATATTATATGAAATATAAATTTAGTAACGTAATTGTATGCAAAATCATCATAGCCCAGTGGGTAGAGCGAGTGTGTGCATTTTCTGGGCCTAGGTTCAAATCCCGTCACCGTGAGAAATTTTTTCTGTAAGCATTATACAATTAAAGTATGTGTAAATAAAATGAAATAACCATTTACACAACTTAAAACCATGGCCCAGTGGGTGAGGCTTGGCATTGGGCTCTGTTTGCGTGAGTTCGAATCCCCTTAAAACAAAATTTTTAGTTCAGATTGTAAACCGGTCCGACCCGGCTGGCCGGGTTGGCGGTTCAACCGGCCGGGTTGTACTAACCCGGCCGAGTCAATACGACCCGGTACAAAAGGTAACCCGGCCTGTTTTATAGGCCGGGTCCAGTTGAACCTGGTTCGACCGGCCGGGCCGGGCCGGGCTGGGTTTTAAAACAATGGTTGAAAGAGTTGTTATCTCGAGGGTTTAGGAAATGTTGGAAGTAATCACGGCCTAATGGGTGATACAAATCAATGTGGCAAAATCTACGATCACGGCGGCACACTAGGGCAGCCAGGAGAAAGGTCATGCCAACATAAGTGGCGGTGTGACCATAAGTTGAGGGTATACTCTCAGAAGGTCAGCCGGTGGCTGAGAAGTACTTGGTCGGCCATAAGACATCGAAATCAGTTGTGGACAGCACCCAACGGCGTTGATTTCACGTTTACAAGGGCCCACATAAGGGCAGATGGCATGGGGCAATGCTCAAGGACAGAGGATAGATAGATGAGGGCTCTAATGGTCAATCCAGTCGGTGGCGGAGCCAGCAGACGACCAGGCGGCACAAATGTGGTGCCTAAACCTTGAAACGCATGTGTGGCCACATGCACATGCAGTCAAAAAGGGCCACTCTAAGGGGAGATGGGTCGGACAATGGCGGCCCAAGGCCCAAAAAAAGCAACTAAGCTAGGGCCAAGAGATGGTGGCCAACCAAAATGACAACGACATTGCCGATAGCCACCCACACCCAAAACCAATGGTGCGGGCGGCTGTGCATCTCGCACGTAGGTCGAGCAGTGGCGGGGCAAAGACCATTGTGAAACAAGGCCAGCCGGAGGCCAATCGGTGACTGGAGGTGTCATAATGGCAAAACGGCCACTAAGGGTCGTACCGATAAGACCCAAATTGAGGCATAAGGGCGGAGCAGGATGATAGGGGCGAAGCGGGGTTGGAAACGGCAACCCCCAATCGACACCAGATCGAGGTAGGCTGAACGGAGTCTGACTAGAGTCTGTCTGGTGGCCAAATGACCATCGAAAACACACTAGCGTCTCAAAAATATAACGGACAGTGAAATAAAAAGAAAAAAAAAATAAACACAATACCGGCAACTCACAGAGGAGCAAGGAGAGCATGGCAGCAGCCCTAGCTGGCGCCTATGGGTTCCTAACGGCTAAACGAAGATAAGTCTAGTTGAGGGAGCCTCAAACATCATCAAAATTGCCCTCCTATGGCCCAAAAATGAATTTAAGAGGTGAAAAAACCAAATAAAAGACTAGTACCTTGTGGAAGAGCGAAGAGGACATGGCCGTGGTCATAACTGGTACCTATGGACTTATGGCAATAAGGCAAAGTAGATCCCGACAAAAATTGGCAAAATCTAATGAAGGAGGAGGGACAATGGAGCAACCTAAATTTCACTCAGGTTTCACTCCATCTTTCTAGACGTCAAAAAAACTTATTGGACGAGAATATTCAGGAATCCGATTGTCGGGTCAAGAACTTATACTCTTTTTTATTTTTCCATTTATATCCCTAACACACGTTAACCTCTTGTTTAAGCGTCGTACCTCCAAAATTTACGCTGAAAGTGTGCAACATGGCCCTCAGCCTACGACTAAGCCTAACACCTGACTCTATTTTAACTCTAATCACGTGTAACCAGCATACTAAACATTCATAAACATGCAAAATACAATCAATTTCAATCCAATATGAAAATCCCCTTGATTTGAAAAGTAGATCAACCGATTTTAACACAAATCCCCAATTCTAGCCTTATAGACCTAGATCGGGTAATTCCAATTGACTTTTGATCAAACTAGCGACCAACCTCCCCCTAGAAGGCTCCGATACCACTGTAGAGTAGCTAGATCAACGGAAACTTGGTGGGAGGGGGAGGGCACACAGATCAAAAATCCAATCTTTAACTTGATCTACACAAAACATGCATCAATCTAATAACAATTAGTAAGATAAACATGCATCCATTCAAATCAGCCAAAGGACAATTGAATAATGGAAAGAAAACAAACTGACCTGGGCTTTTTCAGCCCTAGCACACCCTCCTCTTATAGATCTAGCATGCTAAATAAGAGATCTAATCAAATAGAGGATAGTAGAGTATCTTATGTGTAGATCCCTCACAACCTTGCTTGGATGAAGGAAATTCACAGCAACTCTTTAGCCCTTGAATCAGCCTCAAAGACCCCCGCCTTGAAGAGGACAAGGGAGAGAGAGGGGGGTGTCCCAATTGGGAAGAGAGAATACCAAGGGGTGGGGCGGCCCTTCCTAATATAATTAGAGCATATTCTCTCTTATTCTCTCCCTTAATTACTTTCCTACATTCCATATTTAGGCGTGTCTTGAATTAGCTATAATTTAATGGGCTTTTATGTGGGCTGATTCAAATTGGGCCTACTTGCATAACTCCTTCCGGGTTCACTAGAAGGTCTAACACAATTGGAGCGGGATCTGTTCCCACAGAGCCCGCGAAGGCCTGGACCCCCTCCACACGGCCAAGCCCGCTACAGGGTTGACCCCTCACTTATCACGGATCCCACTCTCGATACCTAATTCATGCATTTGAGCCTCACGACATATAAATGTACACCTAAATATATATCTAGTGTATGTGTGTGATATGTATGAGTCCCACTCAAATTATATGTAACGAAGGTACATATGGGGTTGGTACAACTACCCCAACTACCCTTAGATCCCGTGGCCTATATCGGACCATGACATCATTGGACTAGACCAGGCCTAAGCATCATTGGACTAGACCAGGCCTAAGCCCATATCATGGTCCAACACATGAAGTAAGCTTTTGACATAAAAAAATATATACTAAGAATATCAACTTCCCTAGGTAATATGGGTATAAGCTCAAGCCCATATCATGGTCCAACACATGAAGTAAGCTTTTGACATAAAAAAATATATACTAAGAATATCAACTTCCTTAGGTAATATGGGTATAAGCTCAAGGCTTTTGGGGAGGCTTCAGTTGGGGTAAGGAAAGCGCATTTTCTACAAACTCTCAAGGAATAATCGATTTTCCTACTTTGATGTGACATATTATACTTAAAAATTTTAAATTTTCCTCCAAACTGCCTCCCAACTGCTCCTTAATATATTCATCTAATTTCTAAAGCAGCGAGGCTTCAATTGGCGTCATCAACAGAATTTGTGAATGAGTAGAAACATCGGAAATTAGACGTCCAAAAATATCGGGATTGTGGGCTCCATGATTCCATCCCACTCAAACTATCAAAACGGGCAAAAGATTCTAACCTTGGACGTTTGTCGAAGCTAAAAAATCTGGACGCTAATTATGATTAAAACAATTGATGTACAAAGCAACAAAAATAACAAGAAAATTAGTCCCCAGCTGTAGCCTGTAGGGCCACACTGTGTGAAGATTCCGTTCCCACACAAATTTATTTGGGAAGAATTTTTAATATTCTTATATCAGGGAAAGGTTTTTTATGTTTACATAAGCAGAGAACACTTAAGAAGTGTTAGATTTTTAAGATTGATGAGGCACATAGTAACATATATTAGTGTAAGTAATACAATATATGCTACCATGTATACCGTTGATCTTGAAAATCAACATGTCACAAATATTTCTTATACTAGGCTCACACTAAGTGTAGAGTATAAAAAAAACCTATCCACTGTGAGCCTAGTTTAAGGGCCATTTATTTATAAGATTATTAGTGTATATTAACGTACACTAGCATACAATGTTGATTTTTAAAATAAATAACCTCTTAAGTATTTTTTAAGTTGGCCTCTTAGTGAGTATGCTCAGTATGGAGCATGAAAAACTCTTTCTTTATGAAGTGACCTTTCGCTGTTTCAGCACTTTGCGTGAACCGGAAGAATCTCTCTTGTCTTTGTTGTTTTTGATCTGTTTCTTGAGATTGTGATTTTCTTGTCAAGGGATAAAATTTGATATTGTATATGTCCCATCTTAGGAGTTATACATGCATGTCATAGCACACAATTGTGGACCTTCAGCTTTGTTTGCCCAATGTTGCTATTTCGTCCTTTTTTGACTTGAAATTGGTTTGGTTTTCTATTTTTGTTCTATAATTGGTTCGGTTTTAATTAATCAACCCAAGTAAATTTTTGTCACATTCTGAACCAAACCCTATGTAAAGTTATAAACCAAGCTTGCCAAGAAAATAAATAAATATGGAAGTCAGGAGGCCAAATTCAAGAAACCCACGCTTCTCACGTTGGACAATAAAAATGCACACCAAGCTTTTCACGTCTTATATTACAAATGTGAATAATCAATCAATGTAAGTAAGACTAAGGAATATGGCATGGTACACCCTTCATTGAATGAATAGTAGCTCATCCTCTCACGTTTAATCACCAATCCTCACTAACTTCCCACAATAGGAACAACTATCAAATTAGATCCACCTAGGGTATAAGTCACATTTAAGGAATGCTCTTGGACGAATATCACTTGGTTAAGATCTTTGGGGCTAAAGTGGATTATATATCGTCGAATCCCCGACTTGCACGAGGTATTATTTTGTGTCTTAATCTCCCTTTCGTAGGCAATGCCTATGGCACCTTGTATCAAAAAATACATAACCAATGGAAGATGTTATAAATAATCTTTTAACTTAGTCCAACCTCCATCCTCTACCTATTTAGAGATAAGATGGGATGCTTTGATATGTTGTCATTGGACAATTAGGTGGGACAAATGACCAAAAAATCACTAATGAACAGCATAAAACCTTGAGTGAGGTAGAATTCAAATTTTTTTCTTGATTTCTTAATTTTAATAGAATCAACCCAAATCTGAATTTAAATTTGTGAATTTAAACCGATCCTAAGCCGGGTTGGTCGAGGAAATATCTTTCCATGTGCTGTAGGACCCACCAGTCTAAAAGTTTGCATAAAGCACGTAATTGCTTGTCTTTTTCGTTACTCATATCTATCCATACGAGCATAGAAAGCGAAAGTATGAAATAAAAAAATATAAAATATAAAATATAAAATATAAAAATTAATTATATAAATTCATAAATGTGAAATTTTATTTTTTCTTAAAATAAATGTTTTATATTTCATATTTTTTTAATAGATATATACCTCATTCCATTGGAAATGTTTTAAATGCTCCAGTCTCATAATTAGCCTAGCATCAAACGATCACACACTGGCACACATTTGTATTAGTAATTTTAACAATAGCATGTGCATCATTGTTCTCAAATATTAATTATTTTTATTTATTTTTTACATTAAGCTCATTGTAAGAGGGGGATATGAAAAACTCTTCCCCTTCCTTCGATGAGGGCGATGAGGGCAATAATTAATAAGTTCAAAATATTTATTAAAAGAGTAATAAGCCTAAGCAACATAATGGAATTTTAGTTTGTAGTATAATTTCACACATTATAACTACATTGTACACTATAAATTTACATAGCAAAATTTAAATATAATATTATTGCTATGTTGGCAAAAAAATTAGCTTACCAGTTATTTTCCTAACTTACATGGAAAACATAGTTTAAGTTATAGAAAAAGTTAATCTTATGTTAACTTGATAAAAAAATTTCTCATGTTGATTTTTTAAATGTTGCCCCACCCAATATTCATACAAGGCAGGAGAAAAGAGAATCAAATGAGTATTGTATAGAAAGGGGCTCATAACTTTTGGGCTCATTTTGACACGTGAACCCTATTCATCAAGCCATTCTACTTTTATTTTCAAATTAATAGTTAATATTATATTTTTTATTTAATTTAAGATTCTAGAAGTGTAAGATAGGTACGAGAACAATAGGGATTTCAATAACTATTGCGATGATGGAGCTTAACAAATTCCGGATATTCTAATAAGCGGGGCCTATGTATATAACCTCATATTTAAATGGTTGATTTTTAAGTACCTAATTAATTAAATTAAGGTTAATACCCATGTGATTTGTTCCTCATCTCCTTGGCCTCGTACTAGACCCCACAAAGAAGTGCATTCTACGATATCAACTTCAGAGACTCTCAAATGTCAACATGAGAGTATCGCCTCTCTTGTTTTAAACCATAGTTATGTCTTATACCTTGAAATTTTGCTAAAGTAATTTATTGAATAATACTACTCCCTTCATCCCATATTAATATTATATTTAAAAAATAATAATTTATTGAATAATTAAACTCACATATATAAGAAATGAAGATAAGCTTATGATATTCTTTTTTAAGTAGCCAATTACTTAAATTGAACAAATAGAACTATTAATATAGAATAATTTTTCTTGTCAAATAAAACTATTAATTTGTGACTATTAATGTAATAATATAGCACAATTGAAGTACTAACTTATAAACACTATGTTAATAGTTTTATAGTGAAGTGCTTAATAACTTTAGGATCTTCATTCGAAATGGTTATGGTTCTCTACCCAGAGTTCAACATGTGCAAAGCATTCTATACATGCAATAAAAAAAACAAAGTTACCTAATCCATGTGGGAAGGAAACATCTATACTTTGGGAATCCCAACCCAATAAATATACAATGAAGAAGACATTCAACCCTTCTTTATCTAACATAGCAATTTCGTTGGTAGGTTGGTAAGTGGGAAGTTAGATAAAGAGCAACGATTATATATATAGTAAATAAAAAGAGACCCATTTACATGAGCCTGAGCTCATAAAATATGGTATTTATGGGCAACCTGTTCAAGTCAATTGCGTATATTTTACTGTATGTACAATTTTTCAATGCCCTCATTTTGTTAATGTCTAAAGATTAGAGAAACTTCATGTTTTTTAACCAAGTCATATCACAAGATTCCAATAAGTTAACTATAATAAACATTGAATTTTATTCTACTCTAAGTGACACCGCATTATTATGTCATTATGTCTTACATAGAATAACACAAGCACAAACTTAATCAGTTAATCACTTCATTTATCCATAATCTTCATTTATTATTCTAATTTTTGGCTCCTAGGTGGATAATATAATGGGGCTATAATAGGAGGATTATGTGGGAACTTTCCCATGAAATGTTGAATCTTGTTTGTGTACCCAACTTCGTGCAAAAGAGACTTTCTTAAGTAGGTCCTACACAAAGTTCACATAGGTTCAATTAATTAGACTAATTAAAACTAATGTATAAATTTTTGATGTGAAAATATCATTTTCCTTTCCCTTTCGAATACCCATCTAAAATTAAGTTATCAAATTAAAAAATAATATTTTTATATAAAAAATACACAACAAAAGCTTACACATATATCTTAATTGAATTAAATATATGAGCCCAAGTAAACCTTGTGTGTGGCCTACTTATCTAATCCAATCAAAATACGTATAAGTTTTTGTGAATATTTTTGTTATAAAAATATTACTATTCATCAAATTAATCCCACACTACAGGCAACACATTTTAGGCCATGTGATTTTTTCTCTTACCCATTATAATTTGCCCATCTCCTCAAAACTCAAATATGATGCCTACCCTCGTTTCTCAATAGAAAATATATGAAATAATTTTTTTTAAAAAATATTTTAAGAAATATTAAATTTCATATGTCAAAACTTTATTTACCATTTTAACATGAATGATGAGTGGGCTCAGCTATTTTGGACCTTATTAATTAATGATATTAAAAAAAAAAATATTTTAAGGTGTTAAAGTTATCGTCATAATAGCATTACACCTTTTCAAACGTGGGTTGTGGCTCATGTTTTATTTAATTATTTAAAAAAATTAAAATTTATTTATTTTTAAAAAATAAAATAAAATAATTAATATACGACAAATAAAGTATATTTTTCACCATATAAGCGGTAAGAGGGTTTAAAACTTAAGAAAATATTTTTTTTAATAAAAACAACTAATTATGGCCATTATATGATGTTAACTTTATTACTTAATCTAATTAAATATTTTATAAGTATTATATAAATTATATATATATATATATATATATATATATATATATATATATATATATATATATATATATATATATATATATATATATATATATATATATATATATAATTAAGTAAGTATAAGCTTAGTATAAGCACTGAAATCGTGGGCCTGTCAGAAGGGGACAGACAACTTGACTAATTGGGTGGGAAAATAATTGAGATTCAAAGCGGAGTTCCAGCGGCCTAAGCAACAACTCATAACGATGCACGTGGCGAGGCACAATTGGCTGTGAAAAGATTCAAAAGTCCCCCAATACGCCCCCCGAGGATCCGACCCAACGCAGGCGCAGCTGGAATCAGAATCACGTGGGCCGGAAAGTCGGGACGATACTTAACCAGGGTTGGACCTCGGGTTAGTTTGTGGACCGTAAAAGATTAAAATACTGGGAAAGGGCGGCCAATGAAGTGGAAGAATATGCACCACTCCCCGCTTTCCGGGTTAGGTTTGGTTGGTCGACGAGCATCCCCACATTTCGTTATTTACATCCACCTCCCCCTTATATGTCGCTTATTTTTCTTTACCTCCTTTTTTATTTCCAGCCGGCTTGATAATCGGGTACACGGACCTTTCACAAATCACAACCCGTATTTACATAAATGGCAACTTGATGATTTACAAAAATGATTTTTTAATTACCTTTTAGAGTCAATTTTGTTTATAAATTAGAAATCACATCGCTAGATAAGTTTTTTGCCGGGGTTCATTTTACAACTACATAAATGGCAACTTGATTGTTAACAAAAATGATTTTTATTACCTTTTAAAATTAATTGTTTATAATTTACAAATTATATCGCTAGGTAAGCTTGTAGTGGGCAGGGAGCCATGGAATGAAACTTTTTTTTGCCTCTGTTATAATAGAAATATTATTAAATTAATAAAATAAGAAAATAGTATTTGACGATTGTACGTGGAATCGCCCCAGCTTGGCTATATTTCTTAACCCTAGTATTGGAAGGAATTAACAATCCCTCACACGCAAAAATTAGTATGTGCAGTTCTTTTTTATAATATGAAGCTAAAAAATATGTTTATTTTACTCAAATATTGTCAATTAGTTCAATAAATTATTACCTTTTAGATTTTTTTATAACATCAACCACAAATTTTTTTATATTTTAATAAAATTGGTACAATTAACACATGTGGACACTTATAAATCTTGATAATTTCAATGGTATAAACATAGTATCCAATAAAGTATACCACACCTAAAAAAAACCATGATTCAATTCAGTGGGATAAGGGTAAACACATGGGCAGTGCATCAAACATGTTTGTTAAAAATAAAATTAAAAAATAAAATTGATGGTTTCAAGTATAAGCTAAGCTCAAAAGAAGCTTTCTACCCGAAAAAAGAAATTAATCATCTTTCAAACAAAATTATTCAATTGCAACATAACAAAATTTGTCCAACCAAAGCCGATCACATCTTTTAGAAGCATTTTATACATTCTACTATAATAATAAGTTGAGCATAAAGAACACGGGGACATCTATTTTTAATATAGACGACACACATGCTAGCGCAAGTAATACTTACACTAACATGTATTAACGTGTGTGCCATTTATTTTGAAAATAAATGTTCTACATGCATTCCTTACGCTCGGCTCACGATGGCGAGGGAACATAAAAAACCATTCTAATAGTAAATGCTTTATTGGACACATTCGTTGGACCACCCATAAACGGGCAGCTTTTGTTGGGATCCGTTTATCTAGTACACTGTTTGGCCGACGAAGCCCCTAATATCGCCATAATTGTTTTTACGCCCTTGTCATTTCATTAATTCATCCGACCTCCCTCATCCTCTCCGTCCTCTGCTACTTATACCCCTCCCCAGCCCCTCCCACCCCACCCCAGACCCTTCCCTTCCCTTCCCCCTCTCTTTCCTCCTTTTCCGATCATGGGTACCCGTCTTTTCGCCCTGCCGGCCGCCGCCCTCCTCTGCCTGGCCTTCCTCGCCGCCGCCATGGCCGACGACATGTCCATCATCGCCTACGACCAGCAGCACGGCCTGAGCGCCGGCGGCCAGGGGCGGAGCGAGGCGGAGCTGAGGACGCTCTACGAGTCGTGGCTCGCGAAGCACGGAAGGGCCTACAACGGGCTGGGGGAGAAGGACCGGCGGTTCGAGATCTTCAAGGACAACCTCCAGTTCATTGACCAGCACAACGCCGGGGGCCACTCGTACAAGCTGGGCCTCAACCGGTTCGCCGACCTGACCAACGAGGAGTACCGCGCCATGTACCTGGGCACCCGGCTCGACCGCAAGCGGAGGCTGGCCCGGCCCAGCAGCAGCCGGTACGCCGTCCGAGACGGCGAGGAGTTGCCGGAGTCCGTTGATTGGAGGAAGGATGGCGCCGTCGCCGCGGTAAAGGACCAGGGCAGCTGCGGTAAGTCTGATAGAACCGTATTACCCTCGTTTACTGACATCGGCAGGGGTAGTTTGGGAATTATCGGTAGGGATATCTGTGGTGGATGTTCGTTTTGTAAGATCAGAGATAGGATCGATATTGTTGATGATGATATCTTCCATTAACCCATGATCAGATAATAATAGTTCATGCTGTAGCAAAAATAAAAAATAAAAATTTATGGCCATGAATATGTTTGTTTTGTTCAGGTATATGTGAAATGGTTGACGGTATTTTTCTTCCTCTCGTGTAGTTATTAAGGAATTATAGTGTAGTTTTTTATGTAATTTTAGCTTCTTTTAAAATTGCAGAAATTTGTAGTGTTTTGTTGGATCTATTCAATTTTTATATAAGACCTTTTTGATAGAAATCTTTATTTAATTGATTTTTATGGATTCTAATCTTTTTCAGTTTAGAGAAGAAGTGCTATATGCAATTTCTTAGTATCAATCAAATAAATTGAGATATTTGTTGGTTGACCTTCAGATAGTATTTGTTTGGGATTAGTAATTATTGTATATTCTACTCCTTGTTCATACTGAGCTTTCATAAAACTCAAGCAATGATATTTTTTTATGTGCTAAATATTATGTATATTAGTGTGAAACCTGTTGATATGACCCTCAGCTCACACGCGACGGGCGTGTTTGTGCCCAGCAAAATTTGATAGAGCACATAATTTAGGATACAGATTGATTTCTACCCCTTTGTGTTGAAAGGCCGTGATACAAAAGGAAGTCGCATGCTTATATAAACTTTTTCATATTAGTATTATCCAAAGGAAGTTGCTTTGTTTTATTTCCTTTTTCATCCATCCTTTTCTCAAAGAAATCGGTGTGGTCTCAAAAAGCATACGAATTATGATTGTTGGTGAATGATTTGATTCTTCTCTATGTGCATGCGACTTCCTTTTTAGTTGAGAGTCCCATTATTATAAGCATGGGTTTGTACGTCTCAGCATGAGACGGGTATCTTATGCCGTCGGATATTACTCAGGGCCGACCGATTGCCTACCTCCCTTTTTCATACTATTTTGTTCCAACCACCTTTACTATGAATTTTAATCCGATGGCGTATGATGCTTAAAGACAGTAAACCAAACCGAACCAGGGCTCATATTAACTTTTTTCTCAAAAGTTAATTTGCAAGCTTATATATGATCAATGAATTAATTTTGTAATTGCATGTTAATGGTATTGGGTTGGGTCTATTGGAACAGGGAGTTGTTGGGCCTTCTCCACCATTGCTGCTGTAGAGGGCATAAACAAGCTCGTGACTGGCGACCTGATCACACTTTCGGAGCAGGAGCTGGTGGACTGTGACACATCCTACAACCAGGGTTGCAATGGAGGTCTCATGGACTATGCCTTCGAGTTCATCATCGGCAATGGCGGGATTGACACCGACAGTGACTACCCATACAAGGCCCGAGATGGCAGATGTGACCTGTACAGGGTTAGTAGAAGACCCAGAAACTTTCTGTTAGATGTTTGGATAGTGTTAAAGTGTTAAGTAATTGTTTGACACCCCATGTTCATGGTTATTGTATTTTCTTACTTGCAGAAAAATGCCCGTGTGGTTACCATTGATAGCTACGAGGATGTCCCGGTAAATGACGAGAGCGCCCTGCAGAAAGCTGTTGTAAACCAGCCAATCAGTGTTGCGATTGAAGCTGGAGGCCGGGAGTTCCAGCTTTACTCATCTGTATGTTTACAAAATCCATTATAATCTTCAAATTTGGTTAATTCTTGCCACTTAGTAATGTTGAGTACATTTTAATCTTAGGCTTTTAATTTTGTCAGTTCCTCTTCTTGCATGCTAGGAAAGGTATTCTTAACCATGGCTAGTTCTTTCCTGGCAAGCCTGGAAATGCTCAGCAAATGAGCAACTTTAATCTTAAATTCTTGGTTATCGATAACACCCGCTCAGATTGCACGCGTAATTAGCTGTTGCAACTAATAGGCTGACCGATAGTGTGGCGTTGCCTGGACGCTGAATTCTGTGGAAAATGGTAGTGTTGTCTAGGTTCTGGAATGATTGCTCCACTGTTTTCTTAATTGTCATTTCACATGGAGAGAATTCCAAATAAAATTCCGTTCATGCCAGTCTCATCTGCTTAGGGTATGCGTTGAGTTTATGTTACTTCGGGCCATTTTTAACATTCATTGTGATTAATATGCGTTGGAATTCGTAGGACATAACATGAATCAATGAATTATCATGTGCTTTCTTCATGCATGGATGCTATCGATTTGGCTGCAAATGGATATGTCTCGCCGATTATCTGATTTGAGTTGTGCTTCTCTATTTGAAGGGTATCTTTACTGGGAGGTGTGGGACTGACCTGGATCATGGAGTGGCTGCAGTAGGCTACGGTACAGAGAACGGAAAAGACTACTGGATTGTCCGCAACTCATGGGGCAGCAGCTGGGGAGAGGATGGTTACATCAGGATGGAGAGGAACCTCGCCAATACACCAACTGGTAAGTGTGGTATTGCCATGGAAGCATCTTACCCCATCAAGAAAGGAATGAACCCTCCAAACCCGGGGCCTTCCCCTCCCTCTCCCGTGAGGCCACCTACAGTATGTGACAACTACTACACTTGTCCTGAGGCAACCACCTGCTGCTGCGTATACGAATATGGTTCTTATTGCTTTGGATGGGGTTGCTGCCCGCTTGAGGCTGCTACCTGCTGTGAGGACCACTACAGCTGCTGCCCTCAGGAGTACCCAATCTGCAACATAGAAGCCGGCACTTGCTTAATGGTGAGACATCTATATCCGTCTTTTCTTTGTCTTCTGCATCTACCAATCACTGTAGTGTTGTTGTGTAGAGGGGAGACAGACACGATGTTTGGTCACATTCCCAAATTACAAAAAGTTACTCTACTCAATTCTCATAACTTTATCAAACCGTTCAATGGCAATATGCCATCAACAATTTACTATCTTGATTCTTTCTTAGCTTTGGCTGATGTTTCTGTTTGCTATTGACAAAACAGAGCAAGAACAACCCACTGGGAGTGAAGGCGTTGCCACGCATCCCTGCGAAGCCATACCGGGCTTTCTCTGTTGTTGAGGGCAGGAAGAAGATCGAATAGGAAAGACGACGTATTGCTTGGGGGGTTGCTGTGCAGGGAGGAGAAAGCACGAGGCATTAGCATTGTCGCAGACTCCGTGGGAATGCATTGGAGCACCATTCTTAACCCCCTTTCTCTCATCCCCTTTTGGGGCCTCTGGATGGCCCTTTTGTTTGGTAATTGACTTAATGTACATAGCTGCTCTTCTTTACAATTTCATGAACATTAAATGGTCACATGGACGGACAAATGTTTCTTATTATACGTCCAGGAATCCTTCAAATGGCAATTTGATGTATCTGTATTACCTTCTTTCAATGTACATGATAAATTATGGCGACAGCCCATCAATGAAAGTATTCTGTCTTATTATTGTGGCAAGAAAACTGTTAATAGGATTGTGTAGGGAACTTTTTATTAATCTACCCTGGTAGTTACGTACATATTGTGTCTTGATCATCTGTGGTGGATAATTATTGGTCTGTTAGCTAATGTTATATTGTAAACCCTTTGCTTTCTTTTGATACAAGTTTTAGTTTGCATCTGATGATCACTTTTACGAGGAAAAACGTAGTATATGATATTTGTTCGGATCTGCGGGACGGATTGCTGGTTGGCAACCTCATTAGAGGCCTTCAGATCTATGAAGATGATATCTGTGGATTCTTTCAGCTCACAAACTGGTTGTGACATACATTGTATTGGATCATCTCTGGTAGATTATTCGTCTTTTCACATAAAAAACTCGTGTGAGGGCCTGCTTTTGAAGTCCTTTTTGTGGGGCTCGTTTGTGAGGTCCAATCAAAACTCGTGCAAATTTTTATGGGTGTTTTTTTTTTGGGGGAAAATCACTATCATTTTCTCTATTGGCAAAACTTATTACAAGGACTACATAGCTCAAGGCATATCTGATGGAAAAATAGCTCAAACATATCTGATGATCTTTTTCCAATTCGGATTGCTGGTGTGCCTGGTCGGGGATTGGGGAAGGGGAATCTAGAAGTGGGAGGTCTTAGGATATTGATTTAGCTGGAAGGTTAAACATAACGTAATATTGACCCAAAAAATTATCTATTGCCTAACATTATACTGTACTGATTTGAAGTGTTTATGTGTTTCATGGGGCCTAATGTAACTCTCTATCCATGAAGATGGGAAAATACTAATTTTTTTATTGCTTATCATGTTGTAAGCCTTATACTGCTCCGTCCCACATTAAAATATTTCCATTTGATTTTTTAAAATAAACTAGTTTGACAAACTAAATGGAGTTAATAATGTGGGAGAGGGAGTATTAGATATTCTTAGTCTCTTCATCCAATTTTAACAGTCCACACCTAATTTGGAAACTATGGTGTGGGGTCTATATGACAAAGTGACAAGCTTTAAGCAAATATGTCCTTCCAACCTTCTTGAAGAGGAAATTGTAAAAATTCATGTACATTATCTTCATCATCATTACCATTTTCCAAGTGAATGAATCTTGTGATATGATAGGTGGTGCATTAGAAATATTATTAAGGTTTAGGAAGTGTTAACCAACAAAAAAAAGCCTCAAGGAGATGCTGATTAAAAAAGTGGAAATTTTTCTATAAAAAATTGTGGACACTTATTTTTAGAGACTTATTTATATAATCTTGGGCTCAAGTATTATTGCGTAAGCTCAGGTATTGTGCACCATCCAATTTTAATTTGACGACACATATAACTTAGGGGACAAATTGGTTTTTGTCCCCTTTGTTATCAAATCTCGATCCAATGGCTTATAGTACCTGGGCTCAAGCTGACATGCGTATGCCAAGGGTTATATAAGCGTTCTCCCTTTTTTATAACATTCCATATGGGAGAAGATTGTTCCATCGAAATTTACCTTCACTTGTTGCCCTATGGAAGGTGCCATATGGGACTTGTTAGGAAAATGAGTTTTATAAATGAAAGTTAGGCTAAGCCTAATTTTTGTTGAACCCAACTTATATTGGTGGGTCTGATCCTAGGTCTTTTTTGAATGATAAATTGCCTCAGTAAGTATTGATTGAAGAATGAAGTAGTCACACGTCCAGTATGAAAAGAACACTGAGTATATCAAGGCCTAATTTGGCCGAGAGTTAGATGCCATCGCCTACCGTTCCTAGAAATTTGGTCGCCACCTCCAACGTCATATTAGTTATTGCTAATATCCCCTTCACCTTCTTTATCCCTCACCTTTAGTATAATTAGAAAGTTCTTGATAAGTTTTATCAAATGAGATTTTATATAATTATAATTTTTCAAACTTTCTTGTAGGCTCTATATATACAGTACGTTTTTTAATAATAATTTCTTTTATTTCTCCTCTGTTAAACAGATTCAAATTTGTATATTTTTTACACTTTTTAAAAACTTTCAAAGAGCTCTATCATATCAAATGACACATGCTCTTAAAGTGGCCATGAATTTGAATAACATACTCTAAGACATAGTCCTTCCATACTATTATCTTCCCAACCTATAGCATAATATGTGGCTTGTGAGATTTTAAAGTTTGTGTATAATTTATTGTCATTATGATCATAAAAGTATGTATTAAAATTATAACATATAAGAGGGATATTTGTTTAATATATATTTTTGTTTTAAAAAATACAAATCACATGATATTTTTGAAAAGAAAATAAAATAAAAAATGTACCAAAAAAAAAAAACTGCGTACAACGTGATCTAACACATGCTCCATTATACACCGGAAGTATGGAGCTGAAGGCCCAATAAAGAGTGAAAAACGCTGGTCCAAATGCCTAATTTGAGAAATACATGTAATGGGCTTTGCCAATTTCATTTGAGTTACACTTAGAATTAAAGAAAGATGACGTTCCAATCCACTTGAGGAGGAAATTGTAAAAATTCGCATTCGTTAATCTTCATCATCATCACCACAGTTGCAGTACAAGTATTAAAAGGTTCATATTTAATCAAACGCCGGTCCATATCAGATGTCTAATGGTTAATGTGCTATTAAAATGTTACAGCACATTCTCTCTCTCTCTCAAATTTAATTATGAGGAAAAGGGTGCTAAGTCATTACATCCCATTTTCCTCAAAAGATCTATTTTCTATATTAATTTCGTTTAAAATATTGCTAATGTAATTTACAGAGTTCAGAAGATATCAGTGAAACTTGAAAAATAATTTTTTTGATAGCTTAAAACAAAAGGAGTAATGCTAGGTAATCTTCCAAATATTGTGACTAGTGTCCTTCGAGTGGGCATAGCGTTTTATAAATATTAAAGCTTTTGTTGGAGGGCCTTCATTTCAATCTAGAGAATTTTTCAACTCCATTATAGCAGAAAGTATTTTGGTAGCATGTAACATACATTGGCAGTTGAGCTCTCAAATAATTATAATTTACTAGCCAAGGGTGGACACTCTACATGTCGAAGCTAGATACGAATTGAGATGATTAAAAAACCAAATGATAAATAGCACTCCCCCTTACTATATTAAGAATATTTTTTCTAAAATAAACTAAAATACGTTCAATTTCAAAAAATAAATAGGTTGGAGGGAGTATATACTAACGTAATAGTTATGTTTTCCCTATTTTCTTTACTTCTAGGAGAAGAGGTTAACTAAGATCGTATTAAAGAAGAAGTGTGGGACATGGAATCAAGCTAAGTCAATTTCAACATAAAGTGATACTCCTTCCGTTTTATATTCATAACTACAATTGAAAAAATATTAATTTTTATTGAATAATAAATTCACATATAATAGAATAAAAAATAAGCTTATAATACTCTTTTTTAAGTACCTAACTACTTAAATTTAATAAAATAAAATTATTAATATAAAACAAACTATTTTACCAAATAGAACTATTAATTTCGGAGAGAGTATAAACATGTCCTAGTTCCCATCATTTCTATCATTTGCTTCTTTGTTTCTACTCTTGATATATAGTATTAGCCTGTTGCTCAACATCGTATACTTTTGGGTCTACTTCTTTCCTTACTATATTCCTCAGTATGATGTACGGGTGATTCCCAAGGAAAATGGGCAAGCAACAAGACCAATTGGTGGGGTGTTTTATGGTCCAAATTGTTGGGCGGAAAGACTTCAAAATGGAGACCTATTCACAGAAAGAACTTTGGGTTGGCTAATTGGAGTTCAATGCACTAATGATACCAGCTAGTGGACAGTAATCACACTGGCATATGCAGAAATCCGTCACTGTGCACTTCATTTGAAATCATGAGTTTAAGTTACTTTCTTAAAAGTCTTTTGATTTGATGAACGCTTTATAGCTAAACTAGTGGCGACACCCACTTGCTCTTATTCAAAGAGGAAGATGCGATTTTTCTATCACAGGTTGCGTGTGTGCTGAGTCACTCCTACAAACTGATTCCTCATTCAGGATTCCATTCTAGAGGGCTTCAATTGGCTTCCGTCACCTAAACGACAAGAAGTTTATATCTTAATAGCATGAAGCAACACAAGAAAGAGGAAGGGTTAGATTAACTAGAAACTCAATATTGCACATGATTCCAAGTAATTGTGCATGATTAGGGTTCCTCTTGTATGTGGTTTATTAAAAGAGTAATGCTATGCTGACGTTGAGCTTCTTACGTAATAAAGTTACGTGTTTATGCACGACCGTTGATTTGTAGGGTCCACATTTTTTAAACACGGTTGAGATCAGTTTGATGCAAAGCGCGCGTAGGTTATCCCGTAGACAATGATCTACCATATGCTTAATATTTTACTTATTGAAAACAAGCATTGCCACCCTTTGGAACCGGAAGAAACACTTGCACCAAGAAGGGTGGGTGCAAATTAAGCAACAATTGAAGTGTGGGCATGACTAAGAAAACCCTAATGTATTAGCCAAGGGGCATTTGCTTATGTCATTTGATAAGTCTATGGGGTGAAAAGAACCTTTAGCAGTAGCTAGAAGCTATCCTGTTTGCTTAAGAGCTAAATAATGACTAAAAAACATCTTAATGACTCAACATAACCAAAAAAAAAAAATTTCTTGAATGTGATTGCTCTATTAGAAACTAAACCTGATTGGTTTGATTTGCTTTCCCAACTTGATGAACAAAGCTTTCAGATTTGGATCAAAAGGCATGCGCGAATGTGACCTGTCTGCAACAAATACCTGATGTTTTCCCTAATTAACTTATTAATTAATTCCTTCATAACAAAACCCATTAATTAATACAACTAGTTGCATTGGGTCCTAATTTTGTCGCAGGTTATTGCCATCCAGATGACCAAGAACACTTTCCAAGTAATCCTTCCATTTCTCACCCTGTGAAACTACAAGAAAACACAATTTCATCCCTAATATAATCCTTAGTAGTTCTAGCTAGACCAATTTAAATAGCTTGAACATGGATTTCTCCCCCTTTTTGGGACTAAATTCGCATGGAAAAGGTTTGTCTACTACTCTATACTCAAATGATTAACTCAAAAAAGGTTGTTGCAAGTTAAATTAGCATCATACCCTTTCTGATCCCAACACGGAACCTTTATTTTAAGCTGATGTACCAAAGCATTAAGCTAACAATGTTTGATACAAAACCACCTATGATTGTGAAGCTAAAATGAAAGGGTCACACAAAACTACTGGCCCTCCCTAAAGGCTTCAATTCTTTTATTGCCCAATCCAATGTGGGGTTGAGACTTTGTACATAAAAGAATGGCTAACCTAAAGCTTAACATAAGAGTCACTGTTTTTTATCAGGTTATGACTCGTAGACCTCAACCCGCACACATATTACACTCTCGTTGTCCCATATTAAGTGCCCTATTTAATTTTTAAAATAATTTTTATTATTAAAAATTAAATAGTATATTTAATACGGGACAGAGGGAGTATGTCACAGGAACTCCACTTTGGAACCTGCCCTTCAAATGGAGGAGATCCAACAAGCTCCGCTCGGCTGGCTTGTGCGTTGTGAGACCATGAGGAGGTATTGGTGCAACGCTCAATTAATTTGTAGAAAATTCTCTTTGCCATGGCCCATTCCTCCAAAGAAGTATAAATGACAAAAAGTGAGGAGAATGGAATAAAAAAGTGATTTTACACGGATAAAATAGTACTACTTAACATTAATAGCTTTATTTGGTTTTTTAAAATAAATTTTATTTTAAAAAATTAAATAAAGTGATTAATTTGAGATAAAAAAAAGTAATATATAAAATTAAGGCAGAGTTTAGACAAGCTGAGCTCGCTAGGTGTGCACTTTACATAAACTAAAGTAGGGCACATGTCATCAATTTGAGCATCATGCAAACATTGCCACCTATAAGCAGCCCTAGCACTACTTACCAACGAATTGTCCCAAATTTTGCGTGTATTACTTACTTTTGCACTAGTAAATTGAGTAATGTTATTTATGCTCACACCCAAACCAAATTACCACACAATAGGTCCCAAGCGCGAGCCCTATACCTTGATCATGGTACACTTGAGGTGAGCGTCCTAGTAGTTTCACTTCACGCATTTATTCTAAGGGTGAGGCCCACCTTTAAAGGAGGGATGCATCTTGGGAAAGGAAAATTAGGTTCTGTAGGACCCGACCTAACCCTAGATAGGAATTAAAAAACTCGAGAATTAATATAAAAACCGAGATTCTATCTTAGGTCAGATTAATTTCAATAATTTAAACCGAATCAACACTATATTCGGTTGTTCCTACGTATAAAAAATTACAAAAAATTTATATCACTCAAGTTTGATATAATCTTGTAGGTTAATTAGGAAATCGAGTTGGGTTGGGTCGATTTTTGGGTTTCACATGTTAAACCTAACATAATCATAATTAAGTAACACATTTTTTCAACAATATAAAGTTAGCAACATGAATTTTATGCCTCCATTGTAACATGTTTTGTGCCAACTCTTTTATAAGTGATAATAAAATCATATCTTCCTTATTAATTCAATCCAAGTTATCTTAGATCTCCTTTTTCTTCTTCTAACATCATTTACGTAATACTCTCTCAACTTTTTTACTAACACTTTTAGTTTTCCTTGTATATGTACATACAAATACAATTTACACTTTTTGAGCTTCTCTCTTAACAGTGCTGCCCCAAGTTCTTACATATAAATTTATTTTTAATTTTATATTTTTTAGTTATTTCATGCACCGACCTTAGTATTTTTATTTTAATTATATTAAATTTATTTATTAACTTTTTTTAATGTCCATGTTAAGCTTACCCAATTTAAAAATTATTAAATGTATTTTTCTTAAACCTGACTCTAAATTGGGTTGCATCCAAGTTTTGCAAGCAACCGTGAAGGAACGGGGGGAAGAGCGATTAGAAGAAGAATATGTCAAAAGTAATGGGACCCACTCAAGAGAGATAACGTGATTCGAACAAAGTCAGAATAAAGAGGTCCGACTACATGTGGGCCCCCCTTGCGATCCCACATTCCCTCACCGGCCTCAACCACTTGAAAATTACAAAAACGCCCCTCCTACTCACGCCCACTCCAGAAGCATTGGGAAGTGGGGAAGACGCGACTACCCGACATCGTCGCCGCGGAGACCCGAAGCCGCCGCCAAACACCACGGAGCTCTCCACTTTGGCCATGTCTTGTTGCTTATTTACGATTCCTGCCCTTAAAGCCACCTATAAATAGCCCTCCGTCCCTTCCATTTTCGTCCGCCTCCTACTACACCCCCGCCGACCGGATCGCCGCAACCGGAAGAGATCCCTTCCGATTCGGTCGCCCTTTTTCGTTTGGATGAGAAGGAGGATACGATGAGCTGCAATGGGTGCCGGGTGCTTCGAAAGGGATGCAGCGATGCCTGCGTCCTCCGCCCCTGCCTCCAGTGGATCGACTCCCCCGCCGCCCAGGCCCACGCCACTGTCTTCGTCGCCAAGTTCTTCGGCCGTGCCGGCCTACTCTCCTACCTCTCCTCCGTCCCCCCTCCACACCGCCCCGGTTTGCCCCCTTTCCCACTTCCTACCGTCCCGCCTCCCGCCTTCCTTTTTGTTCACTGATGAATTTTCCCCTCTTCTATCCAGCTCTGTTCCAGTCGTTGCTGTTCGAGGCCTGCGGCCGCGCGGTCAACCCGGTGGGCGGCGCGGTGGGCCTCCTCTGGACGGGGCGATGGCACCTGTGCCAGGCGGCCGTCGACGCCATCCTCAGGGGCGGCGCGATCCACCCGCTTTCCGACGCTCAGCCGCCCCCGCTCCGTCCAGAGTCCTACGCAGCCTCCACGGCCGACGATGAATCCTGCGACCAGCTCCGGCCGCCCGTCGCCGACCTAGACCTCTCCCTGATGATGCCCTGCTTTCCGGACCGGCCGGAGAAGCGGCGGCGCCCGGAGTCGCCGTCGGAGGAGTCGGTGACTACGAGCTTAGACAGCGAGCCATGTGCCGATCGGAAGCTTCTCGATCTCTTCGTTTGAATTTCTTGACCTTTTTTTAGGAAACAAATCTTTGACATGAATGCGGGCGCAGCTATAATTCCGGCGAAAATTCGGGAAAAGGGTTTTTGTAGATGCCAGCGGCGATTAACAAGTTTGGGAGTTTAGGGATTAGAGGAAGGAAGATGATGGGCTTCACTTGATGACTCATTGATTAACGATTACTTACTTGTTTTAGACCTAATAATGAGATTAGTGGAGCAGTTTTTCGTCGTTTTATTTCCTGCTTGTGTTTTAGTCTGTGTGCCAAGGAAGTATTTGCTGCGAAATTACTGGCATGGACTTCCACGGCTGATTTTGGATAATAAGCAGAATTATGGAAGATGAGGTGAAGAAATTGTACCTTCAAAAAAAATATTGCAATTATACCTACTACTTCTTCTGTTTTTAATTAATAATTCTATTTAGTAAAAAAATTTACTTCATATTAATATTTTTCTTTAATTAAATTTAAATAATTGGAAGATTAAAAAAGAGTATTATAAGCTTATTTTTCTTCCTCTTAAACGTTCGTTTTACCATTTAATAAAAAATTATTTATGAGAAGTCTCTCGCCCACTTACTTTATTTAGCCCACCTCATTTTTATATAATTAAGAGATATCCACTAGTAAGATATATCTAACAATTGTGTTAAGGGGGTGGGCTAGCTAAAAAAAGGGCTGATAATCCAAATTTGAAGAGTTAAAGTTAAATTATTTCTGATTGATCAGAATTAATATAAATACATGTAATGGAGAAATTTGGATTCTTATGTAAACAAATTTTCTAGCAAGAACCATGACTATTATTTTCGGCTATTTCTTGTACACAAAATCAATTCTCAGTTTACATGAATTAGTCAACTACATTTTTTATTTTTTTTCACATACCAATTAATAATGGGGGAATTACTAATAAAAGGCATTAATAGAGGTTTAATTAGTAAAAAATTTGGGACATATGTTTATGCAATAAAAACAAAAATTTTAAAATTAATAAGAGTACTCTCCATTTGAAATTAAAATTTCAAAACCGAACCACACTTCAAATTTTAAGACCCTTAGTGAGTTAGTGTCTCTCAGTTTTCGTCGCCTATTGTCGCTATGGCAGGTCACAACATCGCCTTAGCATTTTCTACTGACCTTCCATTGCCCCCAAATATGATGGCTGTGGCCAGCTGCACTGACCACCAGGGCAATGGGCTTAAGTTGCAGTGATTAATTTTAAGAAAAACATTAAAATAAACTTGAAATGGAAGGATTCACCAATGCTCAAATTTGCCTTTAGAAAAAATCAGTGGTTTCTTCATTAATTACTTTTTTTAAAAAAACTTTAAAAAAACTTATAGGAAATTTTGAATGAAATATCGATCAAAGGATATTTTAAAATTTTAATGCATGTTAAAGGAGGATATGACAATTTTTCTTTAATAAAGTGACCATAAATATTTAGATGTTTGTATATATAGTAATAAAAATAAAATAATTTTTTAATATAATATAACTTTAATAGGTTAAGTAGAGAGAAAGAATAAAACTGCGTGAGACACATACTAGAAAAAACAAAAAACAAAAGCCATCGTGACGACAAGCAAAATATAACAAAAGAATATACAATTTAAATGAAATATAAATAATTATAAAATGTATAAATTATGATAAATAATTATTTTATTTTTTTCGTTTTAGAGAAGGAAAAAAAGTAAGCAGAGTTATATTTCACTACAGCTGTAGCTCAAGAGCCGTCGAAATCTTAATTTTAGAGCTATAGTGCCGAAACCATGATCTGACAGCTCTCAAGCCAGATCAATTGCACTTTGGTTAGGGCTACCGAAATAATGCTATGTACCCGTGGGGTGCTCGTCATGATGTGTGAGTTCCATGCCAACAAGCTAGACCATGCTGCCTTCTTGGCAAGTGCTGTGCAATTTCGCCTAGTACTAGTGTATGGAACATTTTCAATTGGTTGGCGATGACGATTGGAGGAGAGGTAGTGGCAGCGGTAACGGTGGGGCGGAGGCCAAGGGTCTACCTGAGACTGGGGTCGAAGATGAACATCAACGTAGACTTGGACATCAACTTGCTCAAGTGGGTAAAAAAATAAAGAAAACTTGCATAAAAAAAGTGAGTTAAAAGGAGACTGAGCAAAAGAGTGTGTGGTGGCGCATGTTAGCACACAAATTTGGCACTTCAGTTCCCCTCTCTCCATGTCCAACCACAGCCCCTTTGCCCTGTCTCTCCTTTTAGCTTTTACTCCTTCGCGTATAAAAAAATTGTCATATGGAGTATTATTTATTTTATTATACCGTCTAAATTAATAGCTCTATTTAACCAAAAAAATTATTTTATTTTAATAGCTCTATTTTATTAAATTTAAGCTGTTGGGTACTTAAAAAGGGTATTATAAAACTTATTTTTGCTTCTCTTAGATGTGGGTTGTACTATTAAATAATACTCACTATTTTTTAAATATAGCTATTAATATGAGATAGAGGGAGTATGTTATTGCTCTCGTACTAATTAGTGGATGAAGTAAAAATAAAGATACTTATATATACCTAACAAATTTACATCACAAATCCTCTTGACCGGTTTTGGGTTGGATAGAACATGCGCGCCTCACACATAGCTGACTTGGGCCTACTGTTCTAGTTAACCGAAATCTAGTTGAGAGAGTATTGGGTAAAATCATTGTTCCTTAAAAAATTATAAGTGGAGCAAAAAATAATAATAGATTGGTTTCCTTGAGTATCACATTTCTCAAATGTGAATAATTAATATGAAACAAAAGTAGTTTTTTTGTCTCACGAAGGAGTGTTTAAGTTGGGCAGCATGAGTGTTTAAGTTGGGCAGCATTTCGCATATTTCTATTCCTGCCCACCCTCAAACTAGCTTTTTTTTTTTAAATCATTATTTGGCGTGATGAACAGCCTAAATCTAACATTAGCTCCAAATTCATATAAAGTCAGCCAAATTAAGGGTTGATTATTTGCCATTACAATGTGTTTTCATGTACTTCCTTTGTCCCACTTTAATAGCCTTAATTAGAAAATTAAAATAAACTAATTTCAATAAAGTGGTACAAAATGAGCATTTATTTATGCCATACAAACAGAGGAATTAGATAAAAATTGAAGGATTTATGATTAGATAGGCATATATGATGAAAAGATTTGATATGAAGCTCATTTAGGCTCGGATAGTTCTCGTCTTGCCAAAGCTGCAAGTCCTCTTCTCAAAAGTAATGATATGAATGTGGAGTCTCCCACCCCCTGTTCTGGCATATACACATACAGTAGTCTACCAACTGTGTTAATGGGGTGAGAGACTTCTCATCTTAATAATATATTTCTATTTGTTTTTTTTATGTAAACCATCAAGTTAGGAAGAGTAAAACCGATAATGACATAGCCTTCTTCTCCTTGGAAGTATTTTTAATATTCCCCTATCACAATGAGTCTAACACAAAAAATGCATAAGAACCCTTAATATTTTAGATTAATAGCATACTGCATATTAGAGCTAGTACTACACTAGACTACATTAGTGCTGGTATTATGGTAGCACATGTTAACGCCAATAGTATAGGTGCTAACATATGTTAACATGTATACCATTAATTTTACGAATGAAAGACTCTTATGTGACCCTTACACAAGGCTCTAATATTAAAAACGCTTCCCCTTTCCTCCGTGGGCTTGCTTTGTGGTAGTTGAAGATGTCCTTTCCATAGATAAAACACAAAGGGCAATTGGAATGAATAAAAAATGTATATAAGTTTCAGTATTTGGATATGTTTTGATAAAATTTTGACGGTTTCGGTGTGACGCGGAATCCACTAAGTCTTTGCATTCAATGGGGACAAGGAGGACAAAATTCCAAGCTTCTTGGTGGACGTACTGATGCAAGAAAGGGACCCGTCCGGGAGCACTGATCCTCATCCACACTTGCCCCATTCCCTTGTCAATGTAAAAGTTATTCTAAGTTATTATTTATTATAAAAAAAGTTAAAAAAAATATTTATATGAGCCCGGGGTCATATGCATAAGGGAGTTGCCTTTGAGTAATGTGTGACATCAAATTTCAATTCGACATCCTATGATGTATGGGCTCATACTAACGCGTGTGAACCCTGGCTCAAAATAACATGTCTCTTAAACAAATTGTAGCCTGATAATTCTAAGTCAAGTACTACCTCCGTACCAAAAAAAATCTAAATTTTATAACTAAGATCTTAATTATTCTTGTTTCTCATTTAGTAATTTTAGTTGTTAGTGGCAATAGGACCTTATCCGTTGGCCGGAGGGAGTCTAAATTAGGTTCAACATTCACATTTTGTAGATACTCTTCATTGCTATTGCCGTTTCTTTTCAATTGTAATTCCTTCTTCGGAAACGAACGTGAAACTACATTTCCAACTACAGAGAAGAATCATCGTCTATAAACTTGATTTCTGCAGAGCAAGTCATGGACTGATATGAAATACGCTAATGACTGATCTCCAATGGCGCAATTTGTCCATAAACCAGTTGGATTTGGATGAATCACCATGGCCTCTTGCTTCCAAGGTTTCTTGACCAGAAGAGAGTTTTTCTTTTCTTATTAATGAGGCACCAAATATGTTTGTCAGTGTCCCTATCCTTTCCCTTTCATTTTTTTTAATTTCTTCCCATATCTTTAAGACGGCCACTCAATTGGAATGGATGGTAGCTGGCTGACCTCCAACCTGTCTCGGCTTTTGAGATTCCCACAAGCTGGGTCCTTTCGTAAGCCTAAGACTCATCCATATCACCTACCCATTTTTCCGTCCTTCGGGCAGCGGGCTACTCTGACTGCAAGCGCTGAATGGCTCAACATTTATCGCCCTTTGGAGGGATTCGAAGGACATCCTTGCCTATTTTTTAGATTGCTCACAAGGCATCATAAAATTTTATTTGTCTTTCTCACCAACCAATAAGGGTAAACATTAGAAAGTAAATTATAGGCATATGTACAAAGAGCATGGCGAAGGTTATGCACTCAGCACTTAGCCTTTCATGCGTTGGAAGATTTTATATGTAAGCCTGTTAGGTCTATTGGTAGTACGGCCCTTCTTCTCAATCCACCATAAATCAGATATGAAGCACAATGTTTTCCAGGCAACAACATTGCCCATCAGGATGAATTTTGTTCTATATGTGCCCAGACTACATATAATCAAAGATTAATATAAGATTTGAGGAGATCATGCCATCTAAATTGTAGGAGAGGCCTTCCAACCTCCTAAATTTTGGGGGAATGGAGAGACTCCTTTCTCCCACAAATTCTCTCATACTTTCTTTCACCTCTCCTTTGTCGGGCATGTTATCTTAATTTTCTTTTTTTCATTATTCTCTCCCTTTCTCTCTCTCTTTGATTTCTTCTTCTTGATCTTTTTAAAGTTAAATTGTCATGCCCCGCACCCCAAATTCTAGGGCAAAAATTCAGGGATTAAAAATATCACAATGAAATCTTTTTCCAATAAACATGATCTTCATAAAAATGCAAGAGCTGTAAGAACCTTCCAACACAATAATTCTTTCGTTGTGGACTTTGATAAAATAAAATAATAATTTATATAATTAATTAGATCGGGCTAACATTATCATAATGTTGGTCGCCTATATACTTATTGGCCAACATCTCGAATATCAATCTGATAAGATATATATATATATATATATATATATATATATATATATATATATATATATATATATATATATATATATATATATATATATAGCTTTATATTTTTTCTCTAATTTTTATTAAAAATTTATACCATAAGCCACCATTAATAACTTGATCTACAAGCCGGCCAAATTATAAATGACTATTGTTAAGTCAACCAACGAGTTAAAAATTATCGAGAGTGGGTTGGCTAGGTATGCCCACATGATCGATGTGTCAATCGTATTATCGATGATCAAAATAACATACATGTCGCTATATTCATACTAGAGTATTGTTTATTCTCTTCCTATTATCAGTGGAGCCACGACACATGGGTGACCTAACTGATGATCGGGGAATTTAAGAATAAAAAAAAAAACCATTTAATTTAACAATCAAACATTAAACCAGTTATAATACGAATTTACCATGAAAACACCTTCAAAACATGGGCCACTTCTCTTGACGCTTTCTCACTAGTGTTTAGACTCTCCTTCTAAGTCTGCTCTCTTTTTAAAAAAAAATTGATTTTTTACTATACTGGGATAATTACTCCCAGAGTCCACAATGCAAAACTATCTCATTTTTCGAAATAATCGACACATGCTATTTTTGTTATAAGCCTATCAACACGTCAATGTCTAATGACAATAAAAATATATTTTCATCAATAATTTTATCAACAAGTCAACAGTTATCCACGCCACAAATAAAAAATTTCTTTTATATAAGAAAATGGATTTTCCTTGAGAAAAATACGGGGTATCACATAAATAACTTTTATCGAATGAATAGAATTTCTCGATGGAGAAGATAGATAATGGTTCGAGTATATTTATCTTCAATGTGCAAGGAGCACAACATCACTTCTATGCTTACATAGGAATCATGTTCATGCTCTTATGTAACATTTCAATTACTATGATTTAATGTTTTATCATGTTTAATTGAAAAGAATGACATATAGTTATGTATGCTTAAAGCTTATGCTTATACCACGTTAATACAATGTTTTATAAAAATAATTCATGCACAATTGTGGATCTGATTTGATAACCTAGAATTCTCCTGATGCGAATATAAGATACTACTAGGGGTTTCACACGCTACTCTAAACTTCAATACATAGGATATGGGCCTTGTGAACAATCACAGTTTAGTGTTAATTCAATAATCAACTTTGCTTTGGGATCGATTGCGACTTTTGATCAATAATTACTCAAAGGAAAGAATTAACAATGAATTACGTAGCCACTTAATTTAGCTTAAGTAGAAAATCAATCCAAACTATCAAGCAATCGATCTAAACTGCATATCATGCAAACAAGCACACAGGAAGGTTTTTTATGCGGAAACCCAATGCATGGAAAAAACACTACGGAACACTGTCAAGGCCAAACTAAGCATTAAGGTCACAGAGTTACCAACTTAAAAAGACAACTTGACTCTCTTCTTATTGTATCGTGTGGCGTCACACCACTTCTACTCTGGTATTACACACCTTGGACTTCTTCCTCCACAACAATTCACCTCTTGTGCTCATTAAATGTATTGTCTGATGTGCTAAAATAATGTTAAATTAAATGTCTACATTTCTTAAATTTTAATTTTTATTTCATAGTAATTTATGGCAGATTTAAGTTGTTTACATTTAAATTAATTTGTGTCTGTTTAAATCCTGAAAAGGCTGATTTGGAGAATTGATGACGGATTTTTTCTTTAAGCACATGGAATTAGCTAGTTGCAATTTGGAAAATACAAAAGATGGGCTGGACTTCCACTTTGATCATAGCTTTTGTACATAGCTGGTCTACTTGAAATTTCAAACTAAATGTCACACATGGTCAGGGCAACTGTGCAGAAATGCCCACAAAAATGGTCCATGGCCACGAGTGAGCAGCAAGCACCTGGGGAGCCAAGGAGTGACGTACGTGCAATATGCTAATATCCCCACAATTTACGATATTTGATATTAAATAATTGTCATTTGCCAATACCAGCCAATATATATTTTGCCAAAAGGATGGAACTTGTCTAGTTTTCATAACCAACCAAGAATGGGAGGCTGCAACATCACCATCGAAGTAGTGAGAAAAAATCTTGAAAACCTAATCAACAGCTCCCAAGGTTCCCCTCCACATATCTACTGGTCAGGGTAAGTGGTGATGGTGATGAATACATTTTTCACAATTATATCGCAAATGTTTTGCCAAGAGGCTTTTCAACTTGTTTAGCAGGTATGCACGTGAGCCCATGGGCAGGGGTGTGCTGCCCCTGCATGGCTGGACACCCAGCTCGCTCACCGGGAAGTAGGACCCTCGTAAAGTTATGCCTACGATAGATCCGGCGTAGGGAAAACAATGGCAAAAAGCGAACTCTATACATGGGGGCATTTTAATCAAGTTATCTAAAGTTTCTTTTGACTGTCAGCGGAGTGATATGACAATGACCCAGAAACTAGCGGTAATGACTTTCAAAATAACTTAGATTGCAAAATATCTATCTAGATTATGGAAATACATGATAACAACCCTTTAGTAGCTCACCAATATCATCAACTATGTTAGCATTAATAGTATTTCGATCTTACGCTTGTTTGAGATTGTTTTAGTACTTCTATCTACTAATATATATCTAAATTATGAAGCTACTTCTTATAAGCATTTTTCTAGATCACTAATATCATTTTACATCATTATCTAATATCTTTTGGCGATTGACATACCACCGATATCCCATTAGGCAATCCTTTCTGGGCAAGCGTGTGCAGCATTTCACAAGATTCAATCAAGCTCTGGATTTCAAATGTAGAAGACTTCCATCCTAGAACCTTTCAATACCCCACATTACAGGGTTCCACAAGTCTCCTAGAATTTGAACTATTTCTGATCACCCCACTACTTAAATATCCTTAAAAAGGTATACAAAGTAAAAGATGTACTCACTCAGTATAACATCATATGTGAATTTATCCAAACAAGTGCTTCAACATTAAACCAAACCAACCTACTACACTACATTAAAACAATAAACACATTTCGTTTTTACTAACATTCCATAATTTATATGGTAAATATAGAATAACATTTCACAACCATCAGTTGAATGAAGATATCAAATAAGTAAAGTTGTGAATTATCGTCTTACTATTTACCATCAGGCAGGAGATAAAAAACAAAGATAGGCTCACGTACATAGTACAGATAAAAATCTAGAAAAACAGCTCACATGGTGTGTCTAGGCAACAGCCACTTCCTCAGTCCAAGTCTCTGCTCTGTAAGATTGAGACTCATCATGCCGAAAGGTTCCCAAGAGCATCAAATCAGGAGCTTCTCAATGGCGTCCTATATTAACAAAAAAATACCAAATATGAGGGTAACAAGTGGTTCAAACTATTGCAAAAGAGATCCACAAATGGGAAAAAATAGTAATTTGGACGTACCTTGAGTTGCTGTATTTGAGATTTCAACTGGCTGCCTTCATTGCTAGTGACAGAGCAAGCAATCACAGGCCTTGTCACCCCACAAGCTCGACCAAGAGCTTGCTTAGATGGAACAAAAACATAGGGTACATTCTGCAAAGACAAAGTAAACAATGTGAATTGTGTTTCCAAGAAATGCTCTCACATCTCAGTTACAATTAATCATTTGTGAAAAAACTAATCATCATTTTCACACGAAAAAGTGTATCCAGCACACAGAATGTTGTGTCTCACCAATTCTATGAAAACATTTGGGGGGGGGGGGGGGGGGGGAGCGGTTAACAATGAGCAGAGTAAGCTATGCATGGGGAGTCATTGATATTTAAGATCGACGGCGCACATGTTAACGTTAGTGAAATTGACGCTAACATGCACTAGCGTGTGCACTGGCGATCTGATGGATGAATGGCTCCCATGCATCACTAAACTCTTCTGGGGGAGGGGGAAGGGAATCACATAATTATAGATAATGCCAGCAGACTGAAGGCTCAGCATGAATCATAGATGAAGAGATCCTATGACATCAGTCAAGTAAAGCATTAACCAAACACAGCAACCCAAATCTTCCAATCATAGTCCATATTCAAAACAAATTTTATAATCTTTCAATCAGCTACAGTTGACTACCATTAGTCAGTTATGACCCGTTGGAGGCTCCTTAGCTTAGCCCATTATTGCCTATACTAACCTCTTATTGCTGTCACAGCCTTCCCTTTACTCAGTTAGCTGCAAGGGCCCATTTGCTTATTAAGTTGCTTAGTTATTAAGTAGACTAGATGGATGGTCATATTGATTCATACTCCCTAGTATTTACTCCTTCTGTCCCATATAAGTGTCCTATTCGGAAAAAAGTGAAAATTTTATGTGATGTAAAGCACCTTAGATTACAAAAAGACAAAAATGTAACAAACTCAGCAGCTTCTTGGGGCACAAAATAGACGAAGTTTTTTCATTATTTTTCTAACTGATTCCCATACTCCTATGGGAAGAAGAGTATTAGAAACTATCTGATTGGTAGGAGAATAAGAAATTTGACAATTAATGTAAGACAAGTGTTTTTTTGAAATGAAACACTTAATATAGGACGGAGGAAATATCATTTAATTAGAATATTGGTTGTTGCTGGACTTTGATTAGTAAGTTGTGAGCCCAACTTTATATATGTAAAATACACCCTAATGAAGTTGATGAAGCATTTTTCTAAATATCAAATTGTTCCCTCCCTCCCCTCTTATTCCAGCAGCTGGCCACCTTTTTTCTCTCCCAAATTCTCCTCAAATTCATCCTCTTGTACCCAAATCCTACCAATGCGTCCTATCCTCCTTGCCCTTTCATAATTGTTTTCCCCTCCTTCGTCCAAAATACACCAATTTCCCTCAGTTCCAGCATTAATTTCTGCGTTCCAACCCTCACGTTTAAAACAATTGAGCCCCACTGTGACTTTTTTTCACAGCTTAAAAAATAAGGATAACTTTTACTTAACCCCCAGGACATATCAAAAAATATTGCACAAAACCCCAAGCTATTTCAAACCTACACATAATGCTCATCTGTTAACAATCCATTTTAAACACAAAAATATTCTTGCAATAGGAACACACATACGTGGTGATTGGGGGGGAGGCTGCACAAATGGACTCCTCATCACAAGTCTCTCATTACGGCAATTCCAAGAAGTTCAGATTTACCAGGTTATAACTAGAAATTACTAAAATAAACATAAAATGCATCTTCACTTTGTAAGACAGAGCAGGGTAAAAAATTTTACTTACTTATTACACTTATAACATTAAGACTGTGCAGGTTCTCAAACACCGTGAGGGTTATATCAAATTTTACAATTGATTGTGTGGATTAAAGTGCAATTTACCCAAAAAAATAACTCAAGTTAAAGTAAAAATTTAATTATAATGTCTATGAAGCAACTTAAATGAATTTCGTTGTAGTAACAAAATAGAATATCAACGCATAGTCCTTCAGGATGCTATCACTTCATTCTAACACATCAACACATATATGGACATTACAAGTCGTTTTTTACTAAAATGCCATAAAGTTCCATGAGTAGCAATTACATAAAAAATTAATATATAGCATAATAAGAGTTCTACAAACTTAGCATACTGGAAGCTTTACAAACACATTTCAATAACACAAGCTGCCACACATAAAAGAGATTTTTCACAGTTCATAATCGCTTTGAAATTGAAGTGTTACCCAATTGAATTTGTGGTATTGCCAACATAATTATATACTCGTGACTCAACACAAAAGGATTTTTCTGGATTGCTCAGACTTCCAGCCAAGTATAATCAGGAGCATTCTTATGCAATTCTAATTTTAGTTTTACATTGTGAAATAGATGAAGTAAAAACATTTGACAACTAAAACGGACATAGAGTAAAAATATTTAGCACAGGAACCAGAAAACAGGTAGTCTCCAATACAATGGTCGATTTTTAAAAAAGATACGACCGGTAAGAACTAGCTTATTACGAGCATTGACTATGGACATTTAGACAGATTCATAAACGTAGTTCATATATAATAATCAATCAACTATACAAAATCACCCTATTCGCTGATCTGATACCCCATTAAAATGAAGTAACAAGTAAAAAAGAATACTGTAAACGGCTCGTCCATTACACTATCAATGGAATGAGAACGTACAGACCAGCATACATACACAGAACTAGAGGAAAAACACACGCAATGCAACAAAAAAAAACAAGAAAAGAAAATGGCTACCTTGTCTTCAGCAAGGAGGGGCAGATGGAGGAGAATTTCAAGCGGCTCAGTGTCCGCCGCCATCACAACGAACTCCGAGATCCCCCTATTCAGCGTCTTCGTAGCTGAAACCCCACAAAACATACAGAGCCACATTAGCCGACGGAACAGCGTAAACAAAAACCCACGTAGTAGAACCACCCAACGAGCCATAAAAAAAGGAATCTTTGCAGCTGTACGGATACCTTCATTGGCACCCTTCTTCAGCTGCTTGTAGTTGGCAGCTTGCTGAATCAAATCAAGAATGGTTATCGTTAGCTGGGCGTCAGCCAACGGGTACGCCTTCGGGTTCACGCTCTCCGTTCCCTGCATTCACCATGAATTTAACACCAAAAATGAAGCAAAAAAAAAACCCACTCATAATGTAAAGCACGAAGAAGCAAGATATCTAGTAGCCAGAGGGAAAGAGCAGAAGAAGTACCATTGTATGTTCTGAGATGGGAGAGAACTGGGAGGAGTGGCGTCGAGAGCAATGGCGACGACGAAGCGGAGGGAGAGGAAGCTGAGTGAAGACTGGTCGCTTTTATAAGGCGGGTGGGGAGAGAGGAAGAAGAAGAGTCCGAAATCGTGCCCTAATTTGGCAAGTGAGACCGTGTGGGTCGTGCTTCGATGCTACTTTGCCTGTGATTGGACGTCATGGACCGGGCGGTGGGACCTACCTGTTGTTGGTATGAGACGGATTCGGATCCGCTGGATGACCCAACGGGTGGGGGAAGCATTTTTCACGACTCTCTGGGCTTTTGTGAGGTGAGTGGTCAGCCCAGTTCTATGTAGAATTGAGAGGCACACAAAACAACATACTACATGTACCCAAGCATGAACATATGTACACATATGACACAACAATGATGTCGAACATGGCAAATTGCACTAACAACCATCACCATAACGAAATGACTAGTGTAGTTCACAAGTGATTATTACCATACAAAACATTCCTCTACAAGTTGATAGGTTGACGAACATAACAAAATATTCACCAAAAACACAAAGGATATCCCTTACGGCGAGAGTGGACAATAACAAACACTACAGTTGACAGTCCTCTACCCAACCCAATGCAAAATAGAATGGGGCACGTCTAGGAGGGAGGGCATCTATGAGTTGTGACTTGGACCTCAACCTAGCAACTAGGAGAAGGGAGTCTCAGCAAAATCATGTCATAACTAGTGTCGAATAACAAATCCATAGCAATAAGCATTAACACAAGCCATACACACAAAAGGTGTTAGGGACTAGAATGCATGTACAAAAGGAGAAAATATCTGAAAAGGGCACAAATAAAAGGAAGCAAACGAGGAGTCGATGGTTCACACAAAGAAGAAGAGTGAGGAGAATGCAAAGGGGGGCCCACTGAGGATAGGGAGATGATGGTGGGAATGGAAGAGATGAGGGATGAGGGAGAAAATGAGGGGAGAAGCAAGTAATGGGGAGGGATTTGTCGAACTAATGGAGAGAAGGCTAGCTTGGCCTAGCCTCTCAACCAAAGGGGTAGCAGTTGAGAGTTTATACAGCGCACTTAGTCATCACTTTTAAGTGTGCATTAGTCAAAGTTTGATAAAAATGCATAGTGAAATACTAAACCCTAATTGACGTGACTTGTCGAATAGCAAGTAAACAAATAAATCAAGCAACAAAGATACACATTTTTACTTGAAAAACCTTAATAAGGAAAAAATTATAGGATCTTATCCAACCTTAAAAATACACAATGAAATAGAAAATGATACAATGTCACATTCACCAATTATAATACTCTTCAACAAGAAAACTGTAAGGTCTTTGATTTTTTTATGATTTTATGTGATTTTTTTGTGATTTTTTTGGTTATTTTCGGCAAAAAAATATGACGTTACAGCGTATTCATATTTATGTATATATACCCCATATTTATACCATAGAGTCGGGTATGGGGCTTAATCGCAGGTTGCGGGCCTCGCTGCGCGCTTACGATACAAATTTTGGAGCTACAATACATAACCAGGAGGTTAACGCATGTTAGAGATATAGATGTAAAAATTAAAAAGAATGAATAGTAAAAATCGACTTAAAAAGCTGATCCAATAAGTTTCGTTCCAGAAACTTACAGAAGAAAGAAAAACGACATCTAGAGAGAAGGAGAGAAACATGAGCCTATTTTTGGTCGCTCCATTCTCCCTCCTCCGTCATCGAATTCCACCTGTTCTTGTCAGGATCCACTTTGCCTCAGTGCCACGAGTCCATAGATACCAGCTATGACCGCCGCCATGGCCTCTTCGCTCCTCCACGAGGTACCAAACTTTTCTTCGGTTTTTCTCTCCTTTAAATCCCGTTTTTGAGCCATGGGGGTATGATTTTGATGTCATTTGCGGCTGCCCTCAACTAGACTTATATTTGGTTGGCTGCTAGGAACCCATAGGCACTAGCTAGAGCCACTGCCATGCTTTCTTTGCTCAGTGGTGAGCTACCGGTACTTTGGTTGGGTTTTTATTCACATTTTCCATCTCACTGTCCGTGGGATTTTTTTTAGACGCTAGTGTTTTCGATTGTCGTCCAGCCACTGTACGGACTCTGTCCAGCCTACCTTGACCTAGTATCGGTAAGGGGTTATTGTTTCCAACCCCGCTTCACCTTATTAACTTGCTCCACTCAATTAGACGCTTTGGGTGCGTCTTGGGTCATTGCCATTGGTGAGCCGTGTGCCATTTGGCCATCGTGGGCTCTGCTCCAGCTTAGCGACAGTGAGGGTCAGCCCCACTTGGCCTGATTATTCTTCCACTCGGAATGGGCCGCTTGTAGTTTGCCCTATACCATGCGAGATGCACAGCTACCCGCACCACGTATATTGGTTGTGGGTGGCGATCGGCGATGTCACTGCTTCAATTGGCCACCACATCTTGGCCATAGCTCAGTTGCCCTTTAGTGGGCCTTAGGCTGCTACCGTCCAACCCATCTCCCCCTAAAGTGATCCTTTTTGGCCGTGTGTGCATGTGACCACGTGTGTGCTTTTGGGCTTAGGTGCTGCTTTTGCGCCGCCCGATCATCGGATAGCTCTGCCACCAAATAGAGTTGACATGAGAGCTGTCCACACTTCTCCTCTATCCTTGAGCGTTGCCCCATGCTCTCCGCCCATATGTGGGATCCTGTTGACGTGAAATCGTCACCGTTGGGTGCTGTCCAAGGCCGACTTTGACATCTTGCAGCCGGCCGAGTATGTCTTAGCCACCGGTCGATCTTCAGTGAGTACACCCTCGACATCTGGTCGCACCGCCATTTATGTTGGCATGACATTTCTCCAGGCTGCCCTAGTGTGCCGCCGTGGATTGTGGTTTTTACCGCATTAACTTCTGACACCCCGTTTGGCCGTGATTATTTCCAGCACTTCCTAAAATCCTCAGGACAACAGTTCTCTCAGCCAGGCAACGGTTTTGACCACCAACTCCACCGTTGATGTTGATGCTGACGCCACCACTATCGTGTGCTTGCCATCGAACGTCATGATTACGAGGTAGGGGAGCTTTGAATTCGTAATTTCATGATAGCGTGTTTTGAATGAGTAGCAGCATGTTAGGACTATATGATTGAATGCTATGGATGTTAGCTTATGGTCCGTTTACATGATGTAAAAGGATGAACTATGCCATGTTGAAATGCATATGATATGCATGTTGGCTGTATGTTGGATGTATGTATGTGCTAGTGATGGCTAACGTGTATGTTTGTAAGCTTCGTATGATTGAGTATGTGCTAGTGATGGCTAGCGTGTTGGTTGGTAAGCTTCATATGTGTATGCATGTGCTAGTGATGGCTAGCGTATATGTTTGAAGTATGTATGGATTATGCATGTACTAGTGATGGCTAGCGTGCATGTTTGAAGTATGTATGGATTATGCATGTGCTAGTGATGGCTAGCGTGCATGTTTGAAGTATGTATGGATTATGCATGTGCTAGTGATGGCTAGCGTGCATGTTTGAAGTATGTATGGATTATGCATGTGCTAGTGATGGCTAGCATGCATGTTTAATGTATGTATGGATGTGTATGTATGTGTTAGTGATGACTAGCGTGTATGTTTGAAGTATGTATAAATGTGTATGTATGCACTAGTGATGGCTAGTGAGCATGTTTGTAAGCTACGTAGGTATGACAGTATGTATATATCATACGTATGTGTGATAGACATACGTATGTATGATGGCTATTTGCCTATGCTATGGATATGCGTATGTGCATGTGGGCAGTATCAGTGTTTGGTATGGATTTGGATATGGATGTGTAAGCGTATGACAGATGTCAGAGGATATGGGTATGACGGGCGAGGATTGTCAGACAGTAAGAGTGTTCATAATTGTACAAGCATAATGTACATATTATGAAGTGAAAAGTAAGTATAATAAGTGAGGTGTTAGTAAGAGGGTATAATTGGGTTTGATTTTGAGGAACTTAGTTTGACGATGCAAGTACGATGCTTTGGCCATAAGGTGGATGGCGGAAACTATATGATTATGTAAGGATTTGTGTACGGTGAGCTATGTTGTGACTTGGACGGGTCAGTGAAGTTTGTTGCCTTGACGAACTAGGGTTTCGATCGGGCTCAACTTCGGTTTGATCAGTCGAGCACTGTGAGTTTGTGTGGCATAATTGTACTGCCTAATGTACTTAATTCAAACTTGAATTATAAGCACAACTGATGATAGCGTTGTGAGTTGAGACCTGAGGGTTCGACAGATTAAGTTCCGTGTTGAGCTAGCCGACAATGAGTCAGCTGAGCATTTCTCATGTCTTGCCATGGTGTTTATCCTGCGGGATGTTGTTTGTGTGCTGTATAGAACATCAGACATCTGATGCTCTGTTGAGAGCGACATATGTTTCTGATTTGGTCTGTGTGCTATATAAGCCCAGACGTTTGATGCTCTATTGAGAGCAATGTACATTTTCAACTTTGTCTGTGTGTTGTATGAAGCCCAAATGTCTCATGCTCTGTTGAGAGTGACATATATTTTCAATTTGGTTTGTGTGCTGTATAAGCCCAGACGTTGATGCTCTATTGAGAGCGTTGTATGTTTCTGCCTAAGTGGCACTGTATGATTTCTACCAAATAGTGGTACTGGCACTATAAGACCCATTATGGTAGGCAATTGTATGACCCCTTATGTGTGGGTGTTTATGTTTGCGCGCTTAGGTAAGTAGTATCATGGATCTACTCTTACCTGTTTGATCCTGTGCCCTACGAGCATAGGTGTGCCTTACCTTCGAAAAAGTCCATGGCGTCTAGTCACTCTCCGGAGGTTAAGGTGTTGCCCCAGTGTATGAGCACGACTGTAAGAGTATGTGTATGAGCATGACTGTAAGAGTATATATATGAATATGATTGTGAGAGTATGTTTCTGAGTAAGATAGTAAGTGTGATTTTGTGTTAGGTCGTACGAGTAAGGTCGTACAAGCATGCATGTGTTGTATGAGTAAGCGTACAATGGTACAAGTAAGTTTGTAAGACCCTGTGGTACAAGCATGCATGTGTTGTATGAGTAAGCGTACAATGGTACAAGTAAGTTTGTGCCCCAGTGTATGAGCACGACTATAAGAGTATGTGTATGAGCATGACTGTAAGAGTATATATATGAATATGATTGTGAGAGTATGTTTCTGAGTAAGACAGTAAGTGTGATTTTGTGTTAGGTCGTACGAGTAAGGTCGTACAAGCATGCATGTGTTGTATGAGTAAGCGTACAATGGTACAAGTAAGTTTGTAAGACCCTGAATAAGGGTGTTTGTGTAAGTTCAATTTGATGGTATAATTTTGGCATGATGATGCATTTGGTATGACTGTATGCGTATGTGCGTGATTATAATTATATTATGTTGACTGCTTCATGATTGAGTTGCATGAACGCATGTATTTATGAACTTAGTGAGTTCACTGTTTTGGATTCCCCTACTGGTTATTTTCCTACTGAGTATGAAAATACTCATTACCCTACTTTTTAGCCCCGTTATACGGGAGGTTTTGCAAGTTTGTGCGGAGAGCTCCTGGAGATGGATGCTCATTTCAGCGGTGGATTGATTCCTGTTGACTTAGGTATATGCTTGACTCACTGCAAGTTTGTTTTGTGCCACAATCTGTTATATTGGGTGAGATGAGAAAACAAGTGTTTATATTTTTTGGACTTTCGTTTGGATTAGACTATGGACTATTATGGGACTTGCACTCAGGGATGCGTAGGAGAGATTTGTATTTAAAGTCTATGATTATAGCAATTTAGTCATACGTGTATTTTCGAGTAGCATCTGAGGATATTTACTTTGGTCGTATATGTTTGACCCTATGATAGAAATATTTAGATGGAAAATTGATGTTTAGTGTTTTAAATTATAAACTGTTTTATCAGGTTTTGATTTCATCATTTTTCCTCCGATTTACAGACATTCTATTACAAAAAAAATTTGTGAATTTTAAGAAAAATGTATGAAAAATCTTGGGCATTACAAAAACCATTAGAGATCTTCCACTTCACGCATTACTAATCTCCATAGGCACACTTATTGTGTCCTCTATTTCCTCATCAATGATGATCTCCTCGGATGTCCATCAATGTGATCTAAAATCACTTATCCAATGATTCAAACTAACTCAATATGAAAAGGTCAAGTTTGTTACTATAGTGTTTCAACTAAATATCTCTAGACAATCTTCAAAGCATAATGAAGAACTCATATGAGGATTACTAACTCTAGGAAGAATTAACTGTAATAACCCTATTTTTTTGATATTTTATAAATTTTATTAATTTCTTAAGTCTCATTATAATTCATTAAGACAAGCAAAAATACGAAAATTTGAAACCGGGAACAAGTTATGGCCTCGGGAAACGTGCTCTAAAAAACTGGTAGGACCCACTTCTAATATAGGGATAAATTAGTCTATAAATGGTCTCATCTTGTAGAGCTCATGAATACGAGCTCAACAGTACCAAGAACGTGCAAAACAGAGTTCGGGATAGGAAGTTACCATTTTTTGAAAATTTTAGAAATTTTAAAAAAAATATATCAGGCAGCTTGGTATAGCTCGGCTTAGTGCGGCGCGTGCAAATGCACACGAGATGAACGCGTTTGTCACACGCTGCAGGTTTTCCATGGCAGCGCCGCCATTTTTGACAGGGCCCTCCGATTACGGCGGCTGCGCCCGCCGAAAACCGCCCCCTCTGCCTCTATAAATAGGCCATTCTGGCCAGTTTTCTTCAAACTTTCGATTTTTTACCCTTTTCATTGTTTTCTTCATTCCCGACCCATTTTAAGCCCAAATTAGGTGATCCAAGACCCGTTTCCTACTAAATCAAGGGTGCTCTACGCACCGAAGAGGTTATTTTCTCAAGGTGACCCCTCTAAGACCTCAAAAAATATGCCCTTTCTCTAATCTCCCCCTTTTTACCTTTTTACTGTTTTTGGACCATTTTAAACCCTTTTCAACCCGTTCAAAAGCCATACCCCACTAAATCGAGGGTGCTCTACGCATTGGGACTATTATTCTGCCAAATTTTTTGCTCGAAGGAAGGATCTTCTATGAGGGGATTTTCTTATACTTCGCGCGCGTTATAGGTAGGCAGCTTTAAATTCTAATCGTATGCCGAGATTTTGACTCGCCAAAGCTTTGCTAAAGATATTTTCTCAAAGAAAATTTTGTCTTTAAAAGCCTCTCCTCTTTTCAAAAAATTATCCGAGTTTTGGGTAATCGTATCCTCTGGATAGTCCTTGGTTTCTCGAAACTAAGGGTTATTATGATTCTGGATACCGCCAAATTTGGCTTCCGGCGCGCACAGGATTGGGATATCATGGGGAATTCCCTTTCTTTCCATCTCCCGTTGCCCCATGAGCGTGGGTGTAAGTCGTCTGGTATCGCAACATTCTGTGACGATCGATGTTTTCAGATTTTGAAAGAAAAATGGCACAATATTTCTATGTGCATATTTTTAGAACTTAACTCAGCTTACTGAGTATAAATTTACTCACCTACCCTCAGATTCTGCAGGTGTGTGATTTGAATACAACGAAGTCAACAAAGAGCTTTTCTTTGTAAAATTATAGTTTTTGTACTTTTCATGTATTTTTTTGTAAATTTTGTACTCACTGATGTATAAAGGCATGTTATGCCAAATTTTGGAAATCTTTGTATAATACAAAGTATGTGTAATTACTCTTTTGGTACACGGTGATCCTTGGCAATTATATTTAATATTCGTTATGTTTTTCAAAAATCATGATGAATATGAGGGGTATTATAGTTGGTATCGGAGCCAAGGTTCTGTTGTCTACCAAAAAGTAATTAAGTCAGTCAATACAATTATTATTATTTTATCGTATATTTTTCCTATTTTAATATTACTACCGTATGTTTTCTTATTTAATATGACTTAAATGAATTTTTTTATGTAAAGTTTAAATAGATGTCGTTGCTCAAGCACAAGACATCTCTGTCAAATAATTTATATCATTCTACTGCTCGTAAACTGCCGCTTCCAATGGAATGAAGTTGTAGCAAAAGTAAGTGCTATAAGGGTAAAACACTCATTGAAATATCAGACTTAAAAGATTCTGAAGTCTCCTACATCCCTGGTTCACTTGCAAATAGTGACATGGACGAAATCATAGTTATTCCGGACTCGCCTACTCTAGGAGAAGAGTTTGAAAAAGACCCCTCCATGGAAGAGGAAGAAAGTGATAATGCTAACCTTAAAAGGGATTTTAACCTGAATGAACTGCCCCCACCAGAAGTCAAATGGGTAGAGGAGCAAGACATCCAGCGTCGCCTCAAAGAGAAGGAGACCGGAAGGCATGGAATACTTGAGCAGTGCATCTTTTGTGGACTTATGACCCACTTTTTCTTTGAGTGTCCAGAAGCGAAGACCTTTCCTCTAAAGTCTTGGTTAGTTAGAGAAAAAGGGTTGTAAAAATCTCTAGTAAATAGTTTTGATGTGCATAACAGTTTGATGTGAGTTGTTTTGTTTTGTAATTAGCTAACTTAGTTTTTGGGTAATGTAAATAACTACAAGGTTGTTATAAAGTATGTTTTTTTTAAAAATCTTGATGACATTAATCCATGTTTAGATGACGCACATTAATGGTAATGATGCCCAACCGGCAAGTAGTTCGACTCCACTGGAAAGTAATGCACCGGTTACTTTGACAACTGGAGATCCTTTGACACACTTCCTGGATTTACTAATGCAAAGAATGACTCGACAACTTCAAGCCAAAGGATTCCAGTTGAATCATTCTAATCACTCAACTAGTTCAGGAGAAAATAGTCATGATGAAAAGAATAATCTACTAGAGCGATTTAAGAAGCTTGCACCAGCGTTTATAGGAGAGGACAACCCTGAGGCCGCTGAAAAATGGACCTTTGAGGTCGAGCGAATTTTTAAAGCAATGAAGATCCCAGATGATCGTAAAGTACCACTTGCCACTTTCTCAATGACGGGTGAAGCTGCATTTTGGTGGCCTACTGTAGAAAGGAATTTCTTTCCAGATAGCGATCATATTAAGTGGGAGGAGTTTAAAGAAGTATTATATGACAAATATTTTCCTCCTCACGTCCAAGAAAGAAAGGAAAAAGAATTTCTAGATCTGCAACAAGGGACTTTAACAGTAGCCCAGTATGAGAATAAGTTTGTATAGTTGCAGCGTTTTGCCCCAGACTTTTGCACGACCGAATTAAAGAAAGCACAAAAGTTTGTGAGGGGCTAAATAATGGACTCTGAGGAAGAGTCATTGGCCACCAACCTACGACTTTTGCCAAGGCGGTAGAACTGGCCTCTATCCTAGAGCAAGACTACCAAGAGTTTGTGGTTGGACGTAAGGATCGAGGACAAAACAGCGGTTTCCAACCTGATTAAAAGAAGAGGAAGTTTACATTTAACAGTCAAAATAATCGTAAGCTTCAAAAGCCATCAGAATCACCATCTCAGATAAGGGGAGAGAGGAAGTTAGGGAAATGCTCTCAATGTAATAAAATCCACCCATCCCGATTGTGCTATCTTGTCGAGGGAAAGTGTTTTTCCTGTGGAGAACGTGGCCATCGGATTAGAGATTGTCCAAAAAGAAAGACTCAAGAAGAATGAAGACCAGAGCAGAAACCAAAAGCTCAAGGTCGGGTCTTCGCAATTATTGCTGAGGAAGCTCAAGCGTCGACCGCAGTCATTCAAGGTACCCTTCTAGTCTTGGATAAAATAGCAAAAATCTTGATAGATCCAGGTTCGACACATTCTTTCATATCGTTCGATTTTGCTTTAAACCTTGGCTATCCTATTTCAAATCTAGGATATGTTTTAGAAGTGTCCACCCCAATGGGAAAAATGTTTTTAGCTCATGAATTCCTTCAAGGGATACCCATCTCTTTAGAGAAACGTCAATGGGAGGCCAACCTTGGCCAACCTTATCCTCCTAGATATGACCGACTTTGACGTCATATTAGGTATGGATTGGTTAGCCAATAATGGGGCGTTAATAGATTGTAAAGAGAAGAAAGTGACCTTTACTCAAGGAGAAAAGAGTTATACTTTTCATGGGCTTCATGATTTTTCCAAACCTTGTATCATCTCGGCTGTCAAGGCTCATCGGCTCTTAGCCAAAGGATGTCAGGCTTACCTTGCTACCGTGAAAACTGAGGAAGCTACAACAACTCAACTGGAAAGTATTGAAGTAGTAAAAGACTTCACCGATGTTTTTCTAGATGAACTCTCTAGACTGCCACCAGATAGAGAAATAGATTTTTCTATTGAATTGATGCCAGGAACAAATGCCATCTCTAAGGCATCGTATTGCATGACTCCTGCAGAGTTAAAAGAATTAAAAAGCCAATTACAGGAATTACTAGAGAAAGGATTTATCCAACCCAGCGTCTCTCCTTGGGGAGCACCAGTATTATTTGTGAGAAAGAAGGACGGGTCGTTGAGATTATGTATTGACTACAGACTCCTCAACGCCGTCACTATAAAAAACAAATATCCTTTGCCTTGTATAGATGACTTGTTCGATCGATTGCAGACGGCCAAAGTCTTCTCCAAAATTGATCTGCGATCGGGTTGCCATCAGTTGAGGATTCAGAATGAGGATATCTCTAAAACAGCTTTCCGTACCTGGTATGGCCACTATGAATTTTTAGTGATGCCATTTGGTTTAACTAATGTATCAGCTGCCTTCATGGATCTCATGAATATAGTTTTCCGACCCTTCTTGGATAAGTTTGTGATCATCTTTGTCGATGATATTCTTATCTACTCCAGCAGCCTAGAAGAACATCGGGTGCATCTACAAGTAGTTCTACAAACGCTGAAGAATCATAAGCTATATGCCAAGTTTAGTAAGTGTGAATTTTGGATGAAACAAGTGGTCTTCTTAGGACATGTCGTTTCAAAGGATGGGGTATCTGTGGACCCAACTAAGATAAAAACAATCATCAAATGGGAAAGATCGAAGACCGTAATAGAAATTCGAAGCTTCTTAGGCCTCGCTAGTTATTACTGAAGATTCATACTTGGATTTTCAAGCATCGCCTTGCCTCTGACAAAATTGACAAGGAAAGGAGTAAAATTTATTTGGGACGAGACTTGAGAAAAGAGTTTTTTGGAATTGAAGGAAAAATTAACGACAGCTCCTGTTTTGGCATTGCCAACTGGTAGTGGAGGATTTGTCGTATACAACGATGCTTCTAAAAGAGGCTTAGGATGTGTGTTAATGCAAAATGGAAAAGTGATAGCATACGCTTCACGAAAATTAAAGAAACATGAAGGTAACTACCCTACTCATGATTTGGAATTAGCAGCGGTAGTTTTTGCATTAAAAATATGGAGGCACTATTTATATGGGGAAACGTTTGAAGTCTTTACCGATCATCAAAGTTTAAAGTATATATTTTCCCAAAGTGAACTCAACATGAGGCAAAGACGATGGATTGAATATCTTAAATATTATGACTTCTCTATTAAGTATCACCCTGAAAAAGCCAATGTAGTAGCTGATGCCTTAAGTCGCAAATCCGGGGAATTAGCCTTCATGCTTGTTAATGAATGTAAACTGTTGGAGGAAACGATAAGTTTCCAACCTGAGGTATAATATGGAAATATGAAATCTTTTATTGCCAACCTAGAAGTGAGATCGGTGCTAGTTGAACGTATTCTTGAAAGTCAGAAAAGTGATGAAGAAGTGCAAACTTTGCTTGAAAGACCTGACTTCACCAAAAGCTCTGATGGAAGTATTAGATTTCGAGGACGACTAGTAATACCTGAAATACCTGAGCTAAGAGAAGACCTATTACATGAAGCACATCAATCTCGATACACCATCCGCCCATGGGGAACAAAAATGTATCAAGATTTAAAAAGGAGTTTCTGGTGGAATGGAATGAAGAAAGATATAGGAGAATATATTTCCAGATGTTTAACTTGTCAGCAAGTTAAGGCTGAACATCGAAAACCGTCGGGGTGCCTTCAAAAGATTGAGAATCCCGAATGGAAGTGGAAACATATCACTATGCATTTTGTTTCGGTGCTACCCAGAACTTCACAAGGCCACGAATCCATTTGGGTAATTATAGATCGACTCACAAAAAGTGCCCATTTTCTTCCTTTAAGAAGGAAACAATCCTTAAATTCTTTGGCAAGATTATACGTGAAGGAAATTGTGAGTCGACGTGGAATACCACTTTCGATTATCTCAGATCAAGACAATCGATTCACCTCCAAGTTTTGGCAAGGACTTCAAGAGGAATTAGGCACAAATCTTAAGTTCAGTACTGCATTCCACCCACAAGTAGATGGACAATCAGAAAGAACTATTCAAACTTTGGAAGATATGTTGCGAGCATGTGCAATGGATTGGAAGGGTAACTGGGATGAACATCTACCACTGGTCGAATTTGCCTACAACAATAGCTATCATAGCAATATAGGTATGGCATCCTATGAGGCATTGTATGGACGACCTTGTCGATCGCCGACATGTTGGAATGAAGTAGGAGAACAAAGTTTAATCAAGTCTGAACTTCTGCAACAGTGTGCAGATAAGGTGAAACTTGTCAAGCATTGTTTAATGCATCCCAGAGTCGTCAAAAGAGTTATGTTGACCAGAAACGGAAAGATATTAACTTCAACGTGGGAGATTAGGTACTTTTGAAGGTTTCTCCAACCCAAGGAGTCATGAGATTTGGAATTAAAGGCAAACTAAGTCCTCGCTTTGTAGGACCGTTTGAAATTTTGGATAAAATAGGAGCAGTGGCCTACAGATTAGCAATGCCTCCACAACTCGACAATGTTCATGACGTATTTCACGTATCTATGCTTAGAAAATACGTTCGAGACTCCTCGCATGTTCTAGATCAGAGTCTAATCACTCTTGAGCCAGACTTATCCTTTGAAGAAAAACCAGTTAAAATTTTGGATTTTAAGGAACAAACCGAGGACAAAAAGAATTCCTTTAGTCAAAGTGCTATGGTAGTATTACTCGTCTGAAGAAGCCAATTGGGAACTGGAAGGTGAAATGAGAAAGAAGTATCCCGAATTATTCAACGAGTGAATAATTCAAATTTCGAGGACGAAATTTCTCCAAGGGGGGTAGATTGTAATAACCCTATTTTTTGATATTTTATAAATTTTATTATTTTCCTAAGTCTAATTATAATTCGTTAAGACAAGTAAAAATACAAAAATTTGAGACCGGGAACAAAAGTTACGGCCTCGAGAAATGTGCTCTAAATCGGTAGGACCCACTTCGTATATAGGGGTGAATACGAGCTCAACTGTACCAAGAATGCACAAAACGGAGTTCAGGATAGGAAGTTACGATTTTTAAAAAATTTTAGAAATTAAAAAAATCTAGCGGCTCGGCTTAGTGCAGCGCGGCGCAGCGTAGCGCGCCATAGCGCGGCGTGTGCAAACGCACACGCCACGCGTGGGATGATGCGCTCGTTCATCACGTGTTGCGGGTTTGCCACGGCGCCGCCGCCATTTCCGATGGCGCCCTCCGGAAACCGCCCCCTCTGCCTCTATAAATAGGCCATTCTGGCCAGTTTTCTTCAAACTTCCGATTTTTCACCCCTTTCACTGTTTTCTTCATTCCTGACCCATTTTAAGCCCAAATTATGTGATCCAAGACCCGTTTCTTACTAAATCGAGGGTACTCTACGCACCGGAAGGGTTATTTTCTCAAGGTGACCCCTCTAAGACCTTAAAAAACATGCCCTTTATCTAATCTCCCCCTTTTTACCTTTTTACTGTTTCTAGACCATTTTAAACCCATTTCAGCCCGTTCAAAAGCCATACCCCACTAAATCGAGGGTGCTCTACGCATTGGGACTATTATTCTGCCAAATTTTTTGCTCAAAGGAAGGATCTTCTACGAGGGGATTTTCTTATACTTCGCGCGCGTTATAGGTAGGTAGCTTTAAATTCTAATCGTATGCCGAGATTTTGACTCGCCAAAGCTTTGCTAAAGATATTTTCTCAAAGAAAATTTTGTCTTTAAAAGCCTCTCATCTTTTCAAAAAATTCTCTGAGTTTTGGGTAATCGTATCCTCTGGACAGTCCTTTGTTTCTCGAAACTAAGGGTTATTAATATTCTAGATACCGCCAAATTTGGCTTCCGGCGCGCACAGGATTGGGATATCATGGGGAATTCCCTTTCCTTCCGTCTCCCGTTGCCCCATGAGCGTGGGTGTAAGTCGTCTGGTATCGCGACATTCTGTGACGATCGATGTTTTCAGATTTTGAAAGAAAAATGACATAATATTTCTATGTGCATATTTTTAGAACTTAACTCAGCTTATTGAGTATAAATTTACTCACCTACCCTCAAATTCTGCAGGTGTGTGATTTGAATACAACGAAGTCGACGAAGAGCTTTTCTTTGTAAAATTATAGTTTTTGTACTTTTCATGTATTTTTTTTGTAAATTTTTTACTGACTGATGTATAAAGGCATGTTATGCCAAATTTTGGAAATCTTTGTATAATACAAAGTATGTGTAATTACTCTTTTGGTACACGGTGATCCTTGGCAATTATATTTATGTTTTTCAAAAATCATGATGAATATTGCATTAACTCAATAAAGAAACACACTTGAGATCAAGAGAGAGTCGCCATAGAAAAGAATAATGAAGTCACTCTAGATTTGAAACTAGGGCTTCTTGGCAATGAAAAAAGTTTCTCTAGGTTAGGTTATTCGTGGAACACTAATATTTACTATAAAACCCAGAAAATTCGAAAGAATTTTCATTGAATTACTAAAATATGGAAAGGAACTAACCTTGTTGAGTGAAACTAGACTGCATAAAAGCTTAGGTTTGACCCCTTGACCGTTAGGGCCAGAAGAAGGGAACTTTCCTAATTTAAGCAGAAGTGTGGATTTGCACAACCAACCTAGTCAACTCAACTACTTGTGTCATACTGCTAATTTCTATGTATAAAATTTATCATGAAATACATATTTTTCCTTCTTTTCAAAAGAAAATATCTTAAATCTCATCCATCCATCACATTTATTGCAGTGGTAAAAGTATATGGAGTAAATAAAGAATTGGGGGGATGAGTATTATTTATTTTCACAATCATTTGAATGTGATATGAATATCTCTAATAAAATTTATATAACTATTACATTAAAATATCTACAGGACCCACAAGTTCACAATTGTCTATTAACAACATCAAAACTAATAAAAGATTATTGGCACACTCACGTGCCCAATTAAACCTAGCTGAAATATCTCCATGAATATAGAGTAAATCTCCATTGCAGTTATGACTTTCACATACCTTTGAGCCTCGACCCGAACACCTACACCCTAAAGGATGCTAAGTATACAAGAATACTCAATGGGGTAACAATCTTAAAGAATCATAAAAGTTTGATCAACATACTGTGAAATTCTCATTATAAATAAGTCGATTCATCACCATATAGAGAATACATAACTTTCATAATATTCATTCTATTTGTAAGCAAAACAATTTCCGAAGGTTTTTTAGACACGAGGACCTCATCTAGGAGTTTTATACTCCTAGATAATGGGCCACCTCAAAATGACCTTAGTGCTATGAAGTTTGCCTCACCCCTCCCATGCTATGAAATAAAGGCTCACTAGGGCTCATGGACTATAGTACTGAGATTTTGATTTTTTATGATCATCGAAACCTTCTTTATTATGTTGCATGAGACCAGTCATTTTTTAATATTTTAGTCCATTTGAACATGACTCTTAAGCTAAGGAAGCGATTCTATATAACTCTCATTTTAGAGAGCCGAAAAACTTTGGTCATTTTTCATACCAACCCCTTTCAGTCGACATGGCAAAAAACTCACTTTTAAAGTCGAGGCACTAACTACCAAGGGTTCCTATGACCTTGGGTGCCATATGCATAGTCTTGTGGGTACCCATTCATCATAATCAATAATCCCATACACATGCATCGGGGAGTCAACCCCCAAGTAATATATGCATAATAGACCTTTCATCTATATTACATGTCACATCCAAAACCATGCATTATTATTTACAAGTACTATAACATATATTAGTTATAATCCAAACAAATTTTGTAATCATATAGTTCATCAGTAGTTTTTTCGACATGACGATAACCCTACCGATGGCCACCAGTGAACTCATCAACATGTCAAACTCCACCGGCAATAACTTTGAGGTCCATCGATAATGTAAGATATCTAATTTTAACTCAGTTTAATTTTTATTTCAAGTCTGTAGATTTGTGTGGTTTTGCTTAATTATCGATTTTATTTTATTTTGGGGTCATGGGTTAGTAATTATGACTTAAATAAGGTTTAATATCACTTTTTATAATTATTAGTATCAAACTTAATTTATCCAATTTGTATGAATTTTATGGGATTTTATCATAATTTTTCCTTAATTAAGGGTGTGAACTCTGCCGAGGGCCTTGCATCCATGTTGGACAGTGTGTGACCTACTTGACCCCCTAATCCTCTATTATTTTATTTTAGTAGGTTTTGGTATGATTAAATTCATTTTTAGACAAAAAATTTCCCTAATTAGTCACTTAGGGTGTTTTGGACCTATTTTACAGCCCAACGGTTTGTTTATCCAATGCAAAGTCCTTACTATTTAAAGAAGACCCTAGTCATCTGCCCAAATAGAGAAGATCTGTGTTAGGAGAAAGAAGGTATTTTACCCCCATTTTCTAAAGAAAAAAATGAATTAAGGTGTGTTTTCTTACCCTAATTACTCATAATCTTTCGATTTTGGTCTTAATCCTTCTTATCTTCATTTCCCCCATTTTGATTCTTGATTTCTTTCATTAAAAATCTTATTTTTTATTTTGATTGAAAACCTTACATGGGTGATTTTCGTTTTTAATTAAAGGATATCATAGATCTACCTATTTTCAAGTTGATTTGAGCCTATTAGTTAATTTTAATTAACTTTTAACAAAAACCTTATTTTTTGGGTAAGATTTCGCGAGGATTGAAGATTTTTCTTTGATCCAAAGACTTCATAGAGGTAAGAGAGTTTTTTCCTATGTGGTTTTATTCATTGGAATGCATAATTGTAGATTTATGTGGGTTCTTGCTTCATTTTGAGGTTTAATGGTGATTTATTAAAAATATGTTATTTATGACTATTTAATTATAAATAAGCATGGAAATAATTAGTTCTATCCTGTTTTGGGGTTTGATTTTCATTATACGATGTTCTATGGTGATTTTAGAATTTATCTTGAATTTTGGAATGCGTTCGATTTGAATTTCAAAAGGTTGAAGACTAACTAGGAAAAAAGTGAACTGTAAAGGGCGTTCGAACGGGTCAACAGGGCATTCAAACAACTAGCCATTCAAACGGCCTATCTAGCCAATTGAACGGCCAGGCGTTCAAACAGCCCACTAGGGCACTCGAACGGCCAAATGACAGTTTTGTGTTTGGGTCCATTTTTGTGTATTTTTGGCTATTTCTTGTTCTCTTCTCGTAAATCTAATTCTTTATGATTATAATAACATGATCACCTATAAATGCTACTCTGATTACATGAGAACCATCTTTGAATTATGATTCAGCTCAATTATGTATAGGACTATACTTGTTTCATTTTAGTATAATATTCTACTTATTTTAAATTTATGTTTGATGACTTCTTCATAGTTACTTGATGATTCCAGTAGGTTTTAACCATGATGATGTATATATGCTTGCATATGATATATTAATTCTAGGTGATTTATGTTTCACATATTTTTGCTTGAGTATGGATATGTTTAATACTTGTCTAGGTCTAGCATGATGTTATACTTGTCTTGAACTTGTATTTTGACATTTTCTACACTTTTACTCCATGATTTTAGTTGAATAGGGCTATGATAAATCATGGATGCTTGTATATATAACATTGACTATAGTTTGTTTATGTTTCACATGTTTTAGCTTAGGTTTGAATATTATCACTTATGTACATTCTTACATAGACTTATATGATTTTATTTGATACAAATGGACCATGTTTAATGTACATATGGACTGCTTTGAGCATGGTTACTTATACTTGGACTCATTTATCATTTGCTCATATATGTACCACATTGCATGCATTATCAAAATGATTTACAAATAAGGTTAATTGTGATTAGCCGTGATTGATCGATTGGATGTAATTGGATGCCATTGGATGTTAGATTAATCGTTCGAAGGTTTATCTAATTGGTTTTATGTCCGAAAAGATGTGGTTTTATTTTGTGTTACTTCGAGAACATGGTGCCTCCCCTAGTTGAGATGAGCTGATTGGTATAAGAGTTATTTGATAAGTTATTTAGACCCTGAGAATCCAGGCTAGTTTGTTCGTGTGCATTGGCTTACCAGGGGGTATTTTCCCAATTAGGGAACTTACCCAAATTGCTTAGGATTTCATCTTTAGGATTTCTAGGGTGAGTAAGTCTGCTTAGGATACGACTAGGGTGAGTTTTGCTTAGGCTTTGGCCAGGGTGAGCAAGATTGTTTTCTCAGTTGTGAGACATTCACTAATGATTGTTGCATGTGTATGAGAGATAATGCTCATTAACACAGGTTGTACATTACAATGGTGCCTATGTGATACATGTGATTATGAAATAGAGTTGTATGAATATGCAAGATTGTGTGATTAATACACATAATTTAGTAGGATGAATGTTTATATTGAGATATGATTATGCATGATATGAATGTTGAGAATTAATTTATGCATGATGTGATTGTTATAATGAGATTCATATGATTACACGTGATGTATATATGTTTTGTGAGCTATGAATGAACCCATGATGCAAAGTGGCATTATTATGTGCTTATGGAAAGTGAGTTATAACATGATATGTAGGTGGCATGACAATGTGTTTATGAAATATGTTATACATCATGATATGCAGGTGGCATAATTATGTGTATATGGAATATATTTGACATAATGCACATGTGGCATGAGTATATGTTTATGGAATGTAAATTATGACATGATAAATAGGTGACATGGATATATGTGATTTGTCCCATGATTAATGGGCGTGGCGAATGATCATGTGATGAATGTTATGTTGATAATGCATATGATGTTATTATAAGTTTACTTTCCGTATTAAAACCCTTGATAAGCATTAGCTCACCCCTATTTGTTTTGTGGTTTTGTTTTTGGGGCTGCATGATGTGTCATGTAGGTGCTTCAGATGGGCTCTACGTTGAGCACGAGAATGGCCATGTTCATTGAGAGGTGCTATGGATTGTATAAGGTTATATTAGATTTGTTTATGATATGTTGAACTTATACATTTGACTCTACTTTACACTTGTTAGCCATTATTGACTTAGACTTGTTTAGCATTGTGGGCTTGCTTTAGTTTATGACTAGTTAATATGGGTATGAGTAAACTAAGATATTAATTAGTAGTCCTTTATTTTGCTATGTTTGCTTTTGTAAAGCTTGTGTGCTTACTCCATTGTGTGTTCACCCAAGGATAGGTTAAGTCTTACGTGTTTCAACTTGACTTAGTTGCGCCACGTGCCACATACTCCCTAGACTGGGTTTGGTTTAGGGGTGTCATATGCTGGGGTGCGACATATAACCTCATGGATGGGTCCATGACTTCACCGATAACTTTCACACCTCGGCACATGCCACCCCTGACCCAAACCCGGTCCAAGGAGGTGAAATGCGGAAGACTTAACCCATCCTTAGGTGAACACACAACATAGTAGCGTATGAACACTTTGTACAAAAGCAAATAAAGCAAGGAAAAGACTACTAATTAATACATTAGTCCACTCATACCCACGTCAACTAGTCATAAAATAAAACAAGTCTAACAGCCAACAATGACTAACAAGTGTGAAGTAGAGCCAAATATATAAGCTCAATATAACATGGAACCAATCTAATATAAAACCAAGCATCTATAAACCCCTCTCAATGACTGGCATCGTCCTTATGCTAAAACGTAGAACCCATCTGAAGCACCTACATGGCATGGCATGGCATGTAACCCCAAATCAAAACTACAAAATAAAGAGGGGTGAGCTAATGCTCAACAAGGGTTTTAATAGACATCACATGCATTATCAAGTATATAAACCATACATCATCTTGCATATCCATGTAAATCTATACCATAATCACATGTGTAACGTAAACATCATTGTTCCTATACCACCTGTGTAAGTGAGCATTATCTCCCAAACAAATGCAGCAATCATTGGTGAATGTCTCACAATTGAGAAAAACAATCCTCCTCACCTTGGCTGAAGCCTAAGCAGACCTATTGTTCGCCCTGGTCGTATCCTAAGCAGACATGCTCACCCTGAAAATCCTAAAGAGGAAGTCCTAAGTAGTTTGGGTAAGTTTCCTAATTGGGAAAATACCCCTTGGCAAGCCGGTGCATACAAACATACCGGCATGAATTCTTAGGGTTCAGATAACTTGTAAGATATCTAACTTTAACCCGAGTTAATTTCCTTTTTACTATGTGAATTTACATGGTCTTGCTTAATTGTCAGTTTTGGTTTGATTTTGGGGTTAAGGTTTGGTAATTATGACTTCAATAAGGTTTAATTTTATTTTTATAAGTTTTAGTGTTAAGCTTGATTTATCTAATTTTTAGGGATTTTATGAAATTTTATTATAATTTTTCCTAAAGTAAAGGTGTAAACCCTATCGTCGGCCCTATGTCCACATTGGACAATGTGTGACCCACTTCACCCTCTAAACTCCTACTATTTTATATTAGTGAGTTATGGTGTGATTAAACTCATTTTTAGCCCAATTAGCCACTTAGCGTGTTTTTAATTTATTTTATAGCCTAATAGTTTGTAAACCCAGCCCAAAATCTTACTATTTAAGAAAAAATCCTAGCCACTTGCCCATCTGGGAAAGGGATGTGAAAAGAGGAAGGAGGTGTTCTACCCCTATTTTCTCAAAGAAGAAAAATAGATTAGGGTGTGTTTTCTTGACCTAATCACCTCTAAACTAAAAATATGTGAGGCACGGTTTGGGGTAGAGGGGTTGTGCTGGCCAATTTGGGTTGAGCAGGGGCAGTACAAGGCTGACCAATGTTTGGTTGGGTTGTTTTCGTACCAAGGCAGGCCAGAAACCACCACAGCTATAGTGAAAGGGTCATCTTGTGACCAGTTTGCACTATGAACATAGAAAAACACAGGGGAAGTACCTACAGACACATGAGAAGGACCAAGAGGTGGTGGTGGCAAGTCTAGCCAATGCCACCACGCTCGTGGCAGCTGGGTAGAGCCACAGCTGGTGGAATACGGCAACTTTCAGCAGCAATAGCCTTCCCAGTTGCCCAAAACATGGGAGAAAATACGAAAATGAGAAAAAAGATGGAAGGGAGTCCGTTCTAGGCCGAAGGAAGGGAAGATACATTGGGATGGAGGCCCACCACTGTCTTCGGTCCAGGGTGGAGCTTAGCGAAGGCCGACCGACTCTCATGTGCCGGCCATGGGGGAGACAGGCAAAAACCCCAAAAAAAAGCAACTGTTGGGCATAAGGGTAGAGGGGAAATTGGACCATGCAAGATGGCAGGGTTAGGCAAAGCCATTGTTAGGCCATTGCCACCCAAATGGAGGCAAGCAAGAGGCTAGTTTTTATGCTAACTAGCTAATAGGAAAAAGTCACTATGAGCTCGATGACAAGAGGGCTAAAATCCTTTATGTCCCTTAAGTAGTGACTATCATCAATTCAAAAATCAGACAACTCATAATGCCGAGGCTCATGCTTGTTAACGTGAGTCATAATAATGATAGCTAACTAATAAGAGTATTGGGAACTTTAATAAAAAAAAGTTTGTTTGAGTCGAGGCTTACACATAATGGGCTGATCACACAAAAGGGTTATACCAATTTACTCTTGAGTTATATACACCATCGAATTAAATTTTTTTGTGTGCAATGCTAATGTTCATGTACTACTGCAAGAGCCAAGACTCATAAAGTGGACTCTATTAAAAAGAGTTTACGCGTAGAGATAGCCATCGGGTTGGGTTTTACCAAACCCAAACCCAATACTACTTAAAGAAACTATAACTCGAACCTGATCGAACTCGAACCTGGCCCATTTGACCAATTTAAAATAAAAAAAGTAAAAATTATTTTTTTAAAAAATTATAAATTAATATTAAAAAATATATAAAAATTAAATTTTATATTTATAATTTTATTCGAGTCGAGTTATATTAAATCACCTAAAAGCTTATTTAAATCAAAATTTAAAAACTACACCCAACTTATTAGGGTCTGGTCGAGTCTGATTTTAGCCTATACCCGACCCAAGGGACAGCCGCGTGCGTCTAAGGCTCATATAAACTGGGCCTCAATACTGGTGTAGATAGTGAGGGGATGGGGAAGGAAACCGGCAATTGGGAGGGCATACGCCAAAGTGGAAGGAAAGAAAATGGTGGGATGAAGGCTGGAGATTCTTTTCCACTTTAATGGCCGCAAGGCCATTCCTTCTTCTCTCCTCTCTCGCCCACCGACTCGGCCTCGCCCTCCTCCTCTTCCCTCCCCCGGCCTCCCTCCTCTCCTCCTCCTCCTCCAAAATCTTCTTCTCTTCTTCCCTCCGGACCATCTCCAACACCGGGCCCGCCCTCGCCCTCCCCCACTACAAGAACACCACCCACAAGCCGACCCACCTCCGCCCTTCCCCCCTCCTAGCCGACGCGCTGGCTCAGAAGATCGGAAAGTCCGTCCGGCGGCCCGGCGCCGCCTCCAAGGCCCGGGTTCACGCCGACGTCAATGTCCTCCGGCCCAGAGAGTACTGGGACTACGAGTCCCTCACTGTCCAATGGGGGTACGCTAATGCTTATTCTGACTTATGTCTCTTCCATTTTTTATTTTAAAGAGCTTTTTTTTCCCTGTATAGATTTGGCTGAATTTGTGCTTCTGGGTCTGGGGGATTTGTGGGTTTTGGATCAGGGATCAGGACAACTACGAGGTGGTGAAGAAGGTGGGAAGGGGGAAATACAGTGAGGTGTTTGAGGGTGTCCACTGCCCCAACAGCGAGCGCTGCATTATTAAGATTCTTAAACCGGTGAAGAAGAAGAAGGTCAGTGGCCGGTCTTCTATAGATTCAATTTTTTATTTATTTTTTATGTATGGCCATGTACAAACTCGGACAAAAGAGCTTGCCCATTTCTTGTGGTTGGAAAATTGCTTACACTTTTCTAGTGTCTGTTCTGGAATTTTTTGTGCACCAGCATTGTTGATTGTCATGTATATTATCTGATTTTGGGTGTTGGTAGTTATTGTATGTGATATTAAGCTTATTGGGTATCCATATATTCCGCTTAAGCTTAGTACTGTAATTTTTTGCTGCTTTTTATGACGCCTTAGATAAAATGAATTGCATTGTGAAATAATAATGGGCAAGTACAGAGAGGCAAATGGCGTGGGGTGTACGTAATCTTCACCTTTGAGTGGTATATCTTTCGGAATTCTTATTGTTTACAGTAGAACTTGTAGGTTTTGGCTGGGTTTGAGAGTTAATTAAAATAAAGTGAGACAGGGGAGGTAATCAGCGTATTATGTTTGATATCCATATGGATATACAAGAAGATAGTCACATTAGAAGTTGGAGAGAGTCCCATGTTTATTGTATCTATAGCTGTTGTTGTCTCGAATATCTGGAGTGATCTTCAACTAAGGTAGAGAGACTCGAGCAGAATATCAAGGTTTTACTAGAATATTCTCTTTCATGTATCAATTTTCTGAAAAGCTTTATGAATACAGAACCATATGTTGTATATCATGCCATATGGATATCAATATAGATACGGTTAGTTACAGCTTGACAATTGCATAAAGAGGATTAAAAGACTAAAGAACAGTTCCACATTCAGGTTGTTTTTTCTTTGGGTGGTGGTGATGGGTGTGACTTGTGAAGGGGAGAGGTCCTTGCTGGTGGATTTGGATATCCCGTGTGTGTTTCATTCAGATTCACTTTATTTTTTTCATATACAACTTAATCGCATGCATGTACAATATTCATATATGTGGTCAATTTCCCCATTACTCCATATTTTTTCTATGCTAGAGGTTGTATTTGTCATAAGAATACCTTTGATTTATGTGCAGATTAAGAGGGAGATAAAAATATTGCAGAACCTTTGCGGTGGGCCCAACATAATAAAGCTACTGGACATTGTCAGAGACCAGCAATCAAAGACTCCCAGTTTAGTGTTTGAATATGTAAACAATACTGATTTTAAAGTTCTTTACCCAACATTGACGGATTACGACACTCGTTACTATATTTATGAGCTTTTGAAGGTATATCATGTCACTAGTACCGATTCTAAGTCAGCTATTATCTTTTTTCTCATTTACAAGCTTTCAAAAAATAATTCTTCATTTTTATTAGGGTAGCAGTTATTTTCTTGGATGGAAATTGTGACTTTTTTTTTACCATCTTGGATTGGGCAATGTATGTAGTTTAGTCATTTTATCATTGTGTTGTTGTGGCATATGTCCTAAGCTTCATTCATCTATACGGCTGATGGTACTCAATGGATCAGGAGTACTTTTTGCCACTGCTGGCCGACCCACCTGGTCTGGGCACACTAGTGGATCTGTCTGAGTCAATTTTGTGAGTTTCCTGTGGCTGCGGCCTTTTGCAAAACGTGAACTGTTGATGTATTGCTTAGATGTTTTTGGTGATAGGGATTTTTGGTAAGTTAATAGAAAAGCAAAATTAGCTTGGAAATCTGTAGGGAAGTTGAACACCCAGCCCATTTTCTGAGGATGTCTCACATTAGCAACTGGGGTCTGGGGCAAAGTCTGTTGGACAAGTATATTATTGAATGTTATACAAAATTTTTCTGTTTTCTCGTTTCTTTGCATGTAATGTCTGTTTAAAAAAAAATTATTAGAAGATGCTAATAGGCATGTTTATTCTTTAAGGAAAGATTAAAACTGCATATGTGGTTGTAAGTGTTTAGTATTGTATATGTGGTTGAATTCTTGTCTATGTATCTTTATATAATTTTGAGAAGCCTCCTGCTTACAGGAAAGCCTCCTGCTTACAGGACACCCATTTTATGCTTTTTTAATCGTTTTTTAGTTAAAATTTGGGCTAAAGAAAATATGGGTAAAGCAGATAAGCCTACTCAGTTATATCTGTTATTTGGTAATATTAACATGTGCCGACCTAAGAACTTGTTTTATGATAATAAAAAAATCATGTATAGATAGTAAATATGTAAACATTATATTATATGCAGCTTTAAGCTGTTGACAGCTGTATTTTTGTGTCACATTGCCATTGTTAAATAGAATTGTTTAAATCAGGTTTATTAAAAAATAAGTTACTCAATTAGCTTTTATATCACAATTTAAAATATTTTCCGGGCATTGTACAAAAAGTAGGGCTTCTACAGTATATTGATCTTTTAAATTGTGTTATAGGGAAACTGCACAGGGATTGTATAGATTTTTTTAAGCTTTTATGCTCTTATTATCTGTGCAATTTCTATGAGCTGCTTTTGCTAAGGCTTTGAGTGGCTTGTGCTTTGAAGTGCAGTTATTTGCAGAAGAAATTAGTCCATGAGCTTAAGTCTGAAGTAGCTCAAATGGCTGTTACCAAATGCACTCTTACTGAATTTGTCAATGATTTTCCCTTTTTAATATTATATATTCTAGTAGCCTTCATCTGTGCCTAGGGGTGCTAAAGGAGCCGATCCCACTTGGCTCAGGGCTTAAGGTTTGGCTTGATTTAGCTTGGTCGACTCAACTTGGGCTCATTGAGCTGAGCTTGAGCCAAAGCGTCTCTGCTCAAATAATATGGGCTTATGTTTTAGCATTTTAACTATACTTTTTCCCTATAATTAAAATTTTCAATGTTGAATAATAATTTTTCTATGTATTTATTGTGCTAGTTGAAATTAGTAGAGGATAATAAAAGCTGACTAAGCTTGAGCTCAATTTGAAGTGTCTGGCTTGAGCTTGACTTAGCTTGTGCCTACAATTGATCTGAGTTAAAGCTGAGCAAAGCTTGACATAGCTTGGCTTGTTAGCATCCTTAGCTGTGGCATGTTATTTTAGAACCATCCTCTTGTGCAACTCGTCTTTTTCTCATAATTTGATTAAATAATTAGAATTAGTTAGAAACCATAGCTCACAAGTACTTGAATTCTCTTGTCTCAAAATTGTTCATTTTGTTATTGAGTTATTCCTTTGAAATTTATAGGCTTTGGAGTATTGTCACGCACAAGGCATTATGCATCGAGATGTTAAGCCACACAATGTGATGATTGATCATGAACAGCGTAAGCTTCGATTGATTGACTGGGGCCTTGCGGAGTTTTATCACCCCGGAAAAGAGTACAATGTCCGTGTTGCATCGAGGTGTGCAATTCTAATTGTTTCCAACTGCTGAATTTAGCTTTACATATTCCATTTTGTTAAATCCGTTGTAATCTTTATACTTCTTATCCTGTTTTGTATAATTACATGCTATATTTCTACATGACTGCAGCATGTTGTTACTTAATATTGCAAGGTCATTGATAGTTTAAAGGGTGATGCAGAGCCATAATGGGCCCAGCTAATGTGCAGAGACCAGATTTAGTTTTTTTACTGAATTTAAAATTGTACTTTATTTAGGAGATTTACTTTGGAAGTTTTTTATTTAGTATCCTAGGACTTTGGATTTGATATTATTTTCCCATTTTCACAAGGAGTCTTGTTTGGTACTTCATTCTTATTCAAGACACATTACAAAGCTTTATTTAAAGGCATAAGTCTTAATGAAAGATAGCTTATGATTTGAGTTTTTAGAGAGTTTCTTCTCAGTTGGTGGATTCCAACGATCCTGCTGGTGGACTCCAGTACCGGTTAGGGGTGGCAGCGGGCCAGCCTGGCCTGCTGCCTGTTTTGTGCGGGTGGGAGAGGGGGAGCCCGGCCCAGCCCACAGCCCCTCAAGAGGGGCTGTGGGCAGGCCTTCCAGGCCCTCTCCGGCTAGTCCCAGCCCCATTTTTTTTTTTTTAAAATGGCTGTGATCCCGCTTGCTGGACCCGGCCTGCTGGCTGCACTATGGCCGCCCCTGCATCCGGTGGACTCCGGCATAAACCTTGGTGGATTCCAAGGCCTATCTTCTACCCCTGGAAGGCCGTATCGACCGATACGTACCCGTATTGGTTGATACCGATACGGTACAGGGGGCGATACGCCCCCCACATATTTTTTTGATGCGTATCGGCCGTATCGATACTGTATTTAAAAATTATTTTTTAATAAAAAAAATCATTTTTAAATTAAAAAAATTAATTTTTTTTTGAAAAAATTAAAATTTTTTTTTTCTTAAAAATACAAATACAATTCAAACCCCAATTCTTTAAAAGTTTAAGTTTTAATTATATTAAAAAAAATATTTTTAAAATTATATGAGATCAATATGGGTAGGTCCATATAATTTACATAATTATTTTTTTTACATATAGTGCTCCACAAATATACATTTATTTAAACATGTAATTTAGACTCATATTAAACATATTCTTTATTTTTAAAATTAACTAATTTTAAAGTATTTAATATGGGAAAGAATGACCAATATTAATATGGGACGGAGAGCATAATAGTATATGGTTCTAAATGAATTAATTTTAGAATACCCATATCAGTTGATATAGTATTATATGGTTTTATTATGCTCTAAAAGAAGTATTATAATGATATATTATTAGTTATAACATTTTTTTATGTTTATAAAAGGGTTTGTGCCCGTTTCGGCGCGTACCAAGCGTATCATTGGCGCGTACCTGTATCCATGATCATCGATACTCTCATGCGTATCGATACGGCCTTCCATGCTTCTACCCTTCCTCCACCCCTCAATTTCCCTTTCCCCTTCATGACATGCGACCAGGCTCTCTCGGCTGCAGCCCCTCTGCCCCACTTGCTGGGCCTATGGGCTGGCCCACGTGTGGCCCACACTATAGCCACCCCTACATCTGGTGGAGTCTGGCAGAAACCTTGGCGGATTCTAAGGCCTATCTTCTACCCCTCAATTCCCTGTTCCCCTTCGGGACATGCTGTCTGTTATCAAAGGGACTCCTAGGACAACGTGTTTTGAGGGGCATTATGTGTAGGTGTATGTTTCTCGGCTACTAGACTTTTAGAAGAAAAGCAGTTGGCTAAGTTGTTCGGAAAGTTATATTCTTTTATTCATATTTTGTGTTTCAGTTTTAGAAACTATTTTCAACCTTAAGGTATGCCATCTTGGTCCTGGTTGGTTGAACGAAGACAGATCCTGGAGTGATAAGAAATGTGTCAAAATATTGAAAATTACTTATTTCAATGGAAATTATGTAGTGCAGATGCATGAACATGATAAAATTGATATCAAATTAATTACATAATAATGTTATATATCTGCGGTCAAATATGTAAGCTAGACATATATATGCATCTTTTACATTGTATATTATATGAATGCCTTGTATGGCATATGTAGAAGACACTTGAGGAACATAACTCTTTTTTACCTCATGTATGTAGTACTTTTCCTTGTGATGTAGACTAAAGCTGCAATAATATCTACATTACAGAAAAGATTTATGCAGAAAATAAAGTCCTAACAGATTATTGATTTACTAGAAAATGAAGATGCTTATTAACAGAATTTTAGGAAATGAAGACATCCATTAACAGAGTCCTATCTTTGTGAATACTTTCATGTCTCCATGTTTTCTGGAATCAAGTCAATAGAATGACATTTGTTGCACATTTATACTTGTATATTAGAAATTATATATTTTCCATCAAATATGGATATATGAAGTTCCAGTTTCTTTGGAAAAGTTTGTATGTGATTAGGTGAAAAAATTGGGAGACCTTGGCTGAGATCTCTCCCTGGATATATGTTTTTCATCCCTGTGGAAGCCAGATCTCTGCAATTGATATGTTTAACTGTATATCGTGAGGGTCAAGCTGGTTGGAAGTTTCTTAGATCAACTTTTTTTACTGTGACCTTTAATTTGAGGCATACTTGAGAGTAGTTGCCAATGATTTTTATATTTAATATCCTAAGTGTATTAGTTCAGTTATGTGATGACTTATTGTGTGGTGCTTAGTGCAAGAAAAGGGATTCTTTAGAGATTTATGAACATATTTTAATAATATGCCTTTAGTGGCTATATATATATATATAGATAGATAGATAGATAAGAACCTGTCAAGTAATATTCTTCACTGGCTTGTAAATGTCTTGCTTTTTTTATATTCTTGCATTGCGATTCAAGATAATTTTGAAGCTGAACACTGAACTTGCACGTATCATTGTGGTGATGCCTGAGGTCTTACTCTGGAAGTTTTGTTCTGTATATTATCTGTTCACTGTCTCATACTATAGAAGCATATAATAATTTGTTTATGATGTTTGCTTTACTTCTTCCTAATGCCAACTTATCTCTCTTTTCCTGCTTCTTAATGCCAACTACTCAGTCTTTGTATGATGTTAGTTCAGGCCTCTGCCATGATCTTCTAATCTGGACTTTCTTTTACTGCCCATATCTGCTGCAAACCCAATCTGTTTGTTGTTGACTTTGGGCAGCAAGTGTTGTTCTTTACTGTTGCCTATGGTTGAATTGTGCTATCTACCAATATAGATTTTTAGAATTCAAAATATAGTTGATTAGAAGAGGCTCAAGACATCTACGTCCAGAATGCCTTTTGACTAAACGTTTGTTTTCATGCTATTACTGTCTTTTTTAATAGCAAATTGTCACGTGAGTTATTTTTTGCTAGTTTAAGATTGATCTCATTATTTATGAACTTTATAGGTATTTCAAAGGCCCCGAGCTCCTTGTTGATTTGCAGGACTACGACTACTCCTTGGATATGTGGAGCCTTGGCTGTATGTTTGCTGGGATGGTACATTTTCTAGACTAATGCACATTATGGTGGTGGTTTTTTTCATAATTGTTTATTAAGTTGCATCGGCTAATGTTGAAGATATCAGAAAGGGAAGAGTTTTAATACTCCCTACTCACCATGAGCCCAGCGTAAGGAATGCCTGAGGGCCGTTTATCCATGAGATCGACGGCGCACTAGTGTGTACAAAAATGAATGGTCCCCAGGCGTTCCTTACGCTGGGCTCATGTTGAGTAGGGAGCATTAAAAACTCCAGAAAGAGCATTGTTCTATAAACAATTATGATCAGTTGGCCAAAACTGCCAAGTGATTTTTTGTTCTGTAGTTGTTTCTAAAGTTGTGTACACTTATGTTGCAGATATTTCGGAAAGAGCCGTTTTTCTATGGACATGATAATTATGATCAATTGGTCAAAATTGCCAAGGTAAATGCACTACTACGGCTTGTTAACTGAAGTTCAGTTCCAGATATGTTTAGTTTTGGGACTTAGGTAGAACTATCAATTTTCGGCCATTGCTTTCCATTGGTTATCTCAATTAACTGATGCCGTTCATTAATATTATGTAAGAATCTTATGAAAATTTTACTGCTAGGTACTTGGGACAGATGAATTGAATGCATATCTGAACAAATATCGGCTAGAACTGGATCCGCACCTTGAGGCACTTGTTGGAAGGTTATAAAATATTTTGATGTTCCAATGAAGTTTCATTGTTATGTACACACACATGCAATTCCATATACAAATGGAAGTTATCTGTTTTCCTCAGGCATAGCAGAAAGCCTTGGGCAAAGTTCGTCAATGCTGATAACCAGCACTTGGCAATTCCGGAGGTTTACCTTTTTCCCTGCAACTTTTCTGTTTTATGGCTCTTGTGATAGCATGTAACCGAACCTAATTCTGTAGGATACAGTAATGCATATATACATGTCTATTTCATTTGTTGCAGCACGAAAATCTGAAGACTTTCAGTTTGTTTCTGTCTACCTATTTGCATATTAACTGAGTGCCAAATTGAAGTTTAGCTAGTTTTCTTATTACCCTTGTAGGCGATTGATTTTCTGGACAAGCTACTCCGGTATGACCACCAGGAAAGACCTACAGCTAAAGAAGCAATGGTACAATGATTTGTAAAGTTACAAGTTTTGTTTTGCTTGTGTTTATTGGTGGTTGTAATCTAGAAGGTGGATGAATTTATTTCAGGCACATCCTTACTTCCATCCTGTCAGAAATGCGGAAAGCAGCAGGTCCCGCGCTCAATAGCTGTTCATATAATGGAAGGATCAGGATTTGCTTGTTTTAAACCAAATCTTTTATTTTTCTGGTTTTGGTTTCTGGTTTGCAAATCATTTCCGGGGAGATGTGATGGTTGCCTACAGTGTTCAGCAATGTTCGGAAATTTAAATCTAGGCGTGCATTTCACTATTTCTATCGATGCAATACTTTGTGTAACACTAGCTATTGTTGTATTTTCATATCTAGCTAGTGTATAATACTAGCCATTCTTGATCTAATAAGGCCTTTGATAAATGTAACTCTGAATGGGCTTGGGCTACACTTTTTTTGCGTAAAACTGCAAATGTGTAAATATCTGATGCAGTCGGAGAGCCCATTCAGGCAACTCGTAACAATTGGAAAACCCAGAAAAAACTGCTTATGTACCAGCATTTCAGAGTCAGGCCTCCTTAAAAGACTTATCAAACCTGGAGTACTACCTTGTGGTATACCTTGCTGACCCTTTTTCTGCAATGACTATTGGGCTGATAACACTTAGAAACAAGTCCAGAAGCACGTCCAAGATGTTCGACACCATTTACACTGAAATTTTTTTCCAAGACAGTCGTTGCAGTCTCTTGCAAAATGTCCTTATCTGTGGCGCTGCCCACTGCTTAGATCTTCCGCGTTAACTGTGCCCAAAATGATATCTTTACATTAAAATTACACATAAAAAATTTACATAAGTAAGCCCATGAGAACTTTAGATGGGACTCACTTGTGAAGTCTAATTAAAACCCGTATGTGAGTTTTTGTGAGTATTTTTTTTGTTGTGAGAATATCACTATGTGTAAGTTGAATGCTTGTCTGAGTCCTTATATGGTGTACTGCTGGACATGTACACAAGCAAACTGAAGGGTGCTAAAGTTGGATGCGGATGTGGGCGATTTTGGTGGTTGATGTCTGTCTAAATGGCTGCCAGCCTTGCCCTTATTGCTCGCTCTATTGAGAATAGGATACAAAGAAGGGGGGATTCTTGCTTATGTTTGTTGTGCCAAAACTTACTCCACGGGCTTTACTACCGTTAAATTGAGACTGTACATGTTGGATTTGAACCCCATTTATTAATGGTTGTAAGCAGCATACTACACCCTTATCCCATAGATACATCGACATACACTAACATAGGAGTAAGAACTTAGGAGCTCAAATTGAAGAAGGATCCATTGGCTAAGTGGGTGGACACTACACTAACTGATCATATCCATCCAAATCGAATTTCATGTGTTTTTTAGTACTTTTAAGAGGAATTAATTAAAGTAGGCTCATAGTTTAGTGATTTACTCATTGTGTGACCTAATTTTCACTATTTACCTAAATAGGCTTTAATGTGTGCCAACTTTTAAACGTGTGACATGAAAGGATGAAACTACCCTCTTTACTTATAAACTTTTGTCAACCTCTAGCAGGAAATGTAGTGAGTTTATCTATCCACCACTAGAGGGAAATCTTCAGTAGAGTCTCCTCCTCAATGTTACCTCTACCTCCCCAATGACATCCTCCTCCCTTGCGACCCTCTCCACTTTGTGTTTGATTGCACGTGTTGGACTTAATTTAGATCTTCATAGTTGTTTCTACTCTTTAATTTTTTACGAAGGTTTGAAGATTAGGTGGCTACTACGGTATAACTTCCCTACTACAGAAACAAGAAAATTAGAAAATTGAAAATGTGTGATAGTAAAATAGAAAACTAGTTTAACGCCATTTAAAAATCTCAAATTTTAATTTATAAGCTCCAAACTTAAAAAAATAACCTACAAACATAATCCCCTACTTAAGAAGAATAATTAATTTTACTTTTACTTGATTCTAAGCTATAAAAACTCTGCATCATCTTCTCCTCCTCCTTGGCCTCCCTCTCCCTCTTCAAGTAACTCATCCTCATTGTTTGTCACCTCTTTTACTTTTTCTTCCTCCTCTTTCCTCTTATAAAAACTGAAAAATAAAAAAAATAAAAACTTGGAACTTGAAATTGAAAACTAAAAAACTAGAACTTTATGAACTACATGCTAATTATTTTAGTTTTTTTTATACAAACATTGACTTTTGATGATGGGCCTCCATAAGCAGTTTTATTTCTTTCATAGTGAGGTGGACGTAAAATAATTAAGAAAAAAAAGAGATACATATTGTCACTCCTCAGCACACACTACCCTTGAGCCGAACTTGGTCCAAGGAGGAAGTAGCATGCTATGCGACAAGGTGGAGTTGGATTGCGGAAGACTTAACTCATCCCTGGGTAGAACATACTATGAAGTTGTGCATGTATACTTTGTACAAAAGCAAAATAAGTAAAGCAATGACTACTAATCAAAGTATTGGTCTACATATACCCACATAATTAGTCATAAACAAGGTCACACATGACTAAAATATATCTAAGCCAACAATGACTAATAAGAGTTTAAGCCAACAATGGCTAAATAGAAGTATGAAATATAGTTAAATGTATATAGATCTCATCATAACATAAACAAGTTATCATAAAACACAACATCTCCATGCATCCCCTCTCAATGATCAACATCATCCATATGCTCCACATAGACCCCATCCGAACAACCTACATGACACGATATGCAGCTCCAAAATAAAACACAAAACAAAAAGGGGTGAGCCAAAGCTCATCAAGGGTTTTAATGCGGAAAGTAAATTCACCATCACAAGCGTTATCAATATAATACTCATCACATAATCAACCACAATGCCCATTCATCATGGGATAATTACATAAACTTATGTTGTTTGTACATCATGTCATAATTCATATTCCATAAGCATCTACTCATGCTACCTATATATCATGATATGTATAACATATCTCATCAATACATACTTATACTACCTGCATATCATGCTTTACTTAACATCTCAGCATCATATACTCATGCCACCTACATATCATGCTATATATCTAACATATTGCAACATTACATAGCCATGCCACTTGCATATCATGGTATAACCTACATTCTAGAAGCACATACTATGTCACCCGTGCATCATGATAGGTTTTTCAACATAAACCTATCATGCATATTCATTTCTCAATAAAACATATACCATGCAACATCAAATACATCAACCATATAACCATCTTGTATATCCATGTAAATCATACCATAATCACATGTATAACATAAACTCTATTGTTCCTACACAACTTGTGCCAATGAGCATTATTTCTTATACAATGTAACAATAAATGGTGAATGTCTCATGATTGAGAAAAATAATCCTACTCATTAAGGCCGAAGCCCTGAGCAAACTGCTTATCAAGGCCGAAACCCCAAGCAAACCTACTCATCAAGGCTGAAGGCCTGACCAGTTTGGGTAAGTTCCCTAGCTGGGAAAATACCCCCTCGTAAGCTGGTGTAACGGATAAACCAGTTGGATTATCAAGGTCCATATAACTTATCAAATAACTTTTTATAGCATTCCACTCTTTTCACCCACAGAGGAAGCCTATCATCAAAGGGACGTAAAACCTCGACCTTTGGGAAGTAAAACCAGTTTGATAAGCCTATGATTGATTAATTCTAATAGATTAATATGACAACCAATGACATCCAATTGCATCCAATCGATCAAACATGACTAATCATGATTAATTTCGTTTAAAAATTATTTTCATGATGTATGCAACATAGTATATACGTGAATAAATGTTACATAAGTCTAAGTACAAGTGAACATGCTCAAATCAGTCCACCTGTGCATGAAACATGGTCCATTTATGTCAAATAAAATCATAAACATCTACACAAGTGTATACATAAGTAGTAGTATTTAAGCCTAAGCTAAGACATGTGAAACATAAATAAATTATAATCAATGTTATATATGCATGCATCCATAGTTTCATCATAGTCCTACCCTACTTGAATCATGAGGTAAATGTGATGAAAACTTTGAAATACAAGTTCAATATAAGCATAACATGATGCTAGACCTAGACAAGTATAACCATAGTCATACTTAAGCTAGAACATGAGAAACATGATTCACATAAAATTAATGTAACATGTGTGTGTGTATATATATATATATATATATATATATATATATATATATATATATATACACACACACACACACACAACATCATCATTATCATCATAGTTAAACTTACTAGAATCATCAAGTAATCATGAAACATGAATTTAAGATAAATAAAATATCATGCTAAAATTAAACAAATATAGCCTAAATCATGTTTGAGCTAAATTATAAATTTCAAGATGGTCCTCATGCAATCACAACAATATTTATAGGTAATAATGACTCATTTTAGTCATAATAAATTGGATTTATGAGAAGAGAACAAAAAATGACCAAAATACACAAAAATGGCTAAAATATCAAAAATGTTGTTTAGCCGTTCGAGCGTCCTTTATAATTCACTTTTTGCCGATTTCCTAGTTCAATCTTTAACCTTCTGAAATTTAAACAGAAAACATTAAAAAATTTAAGATAAATTCTAAAATCACTGTGGAACCTCATAGTATCAAAATATAACCCTAGAACATGATAGATCTAATCATTTTCATGCTTAATCATAAGAAAATAGTCATAAATAACATATTTTTAATAAATCACTATTAAAACACAACATGAAGCAAAAACCCACATAAACTTACAAGCATGCAATCCAATGGATAAAACCACACGAGATGAAATCCCCTTATCTCTATGAAGTCCTTTGATCTATAAAGAAGCTTCAACCCTCAAGAAATCCTACACAAAAAAATTAAGATTTTTGTTAAAACTTAATTAAAATCAATTAGTAAGCTCAAATCAACTTGAAAATATGTAAATCTAGAATATCCTTTGCTTAAAAACAGAAATCACCTATTTAGGGTTTTAAATTAAAATTTAAAATAAAATTTTTAATGAAAGAAATCAAGAATCAATTTGGGAGAAATGAAGATAAGAAGGATTAAGAGTAAAATCAAAAGATTGGGGGTGATTAGGGCTAGAAAATAAACCTTAATCCATTTTTTCTCTTTAAGAAATTAGGGTAAAACACCTCTTTCTCCTTTTCACAGCCCTCCCCCAAATAGGCAAGTGATTAGGGTTTTTCTTTAAATAGTAAGGCTTTGGGTTATGTTTACAAACTGTTATGCTGTAAAATAAGGTAAAAATGCCCTAAGTTGCTAATTAGGGTTATTTTGGGGCTAAAAATAATTTTAATTATTCCAAAACTTATATGAAATATTTGAAGTTTATGAATCATGTGGGTCAAACACCATCCAACGTGGACGTGGGGCCCATGGTGCGGTCTACACCCTTAATTAAGGAAAAAATATAATAAAATTCCATAAAAATAGGATAAATTAAGTTTGATATTAAAACTTATAAAAAATAAAATTAAACCTTATTAAAATTATAATTACTAAATTTTAACCCCCAAATCAAGTCAAACTGGCAATTTAAGCAAAACCACAAATATTACATAATTAAATAAAACCGGGTTAGAGTTAGAGATCTTACACATCATTTAACTTAAAAACATCTAGAGGATGTAGATAGATGTTTAAGTTTCCACAACATGGAATATGCATGCTATCAAGAAGCAAATACCCATTGTCAAGCTCTTACCATGTGAAATAGGAATCCCTCAACTATATGAGCATGAGCCCCTCCTGGCCATATGGTCAAAGGGTTCTTCTATATGGAATGGTTGGTCTATGAGATAAATCTCTAAATAGTTATGATAGTATTTGTCTCATTTACAAACATTTGACTGAACTGAACTATCAGAATTATCTAAACATTTGTCCTGTAGACCAACCATTACATATTTCCCTTTGACCGCACACTGGGGGGGGAGGCGCTCATGCCCATGTAGCTTACGTATTCTTAGGTTGCATGGGAAAAGCATAACAAATGGTGCTTGCTAGTTAACAATATGAATATTCCATGTCATGAAAACCTAAACACATAGCCACACCCTCATATTCTTTTCTTGGACTTTTTAGGCTGAATGTTACGTATCTCATTTTTTTCCTTATTTATTTTAGGTCCACTTCACCATGAAAGAAATAAAGTTTCTAATTAATGCCCACCATAAGAAGTTTCTGTATGCATAAAAAATCTTTAAACATTAGTATGTAGTTCATAAAGTTCAAGTTTTTTAGATTTTTATTTTTTAGTTCTAATTTTATACATTTATATATTTTTTAATATTTATAAGAGGAAAAAGAAGGAGGGGAGGTGAAGACAAAAGATGAGGCAATGAAGATTTAAACAATGCGTAAAATCAGCCATAGAGGAGGATGTCATTGAGGAAGTAAAGGTGACACGGAGGAGACTTGGTCAAAGATTTTTCCTCTTGTTGTGGATAGATAAACTCCTACTATATTTCTCATTAGAGGTCGATAAAAGTTTATAAGTGGAGAGGGTAGCCTCATCTTTTCATGTCTCATGATTAGAAATTGGCACTTGATAAAGTCTATTTGGATAAATAAAATAATAATAATTAAGTTACAAAATAAATATATCAATTAACTAGTTTACGAGTCTAGTTTGATTAATTCCTCTACTTTTTATTCTGTCGTCGTAAAAGCTAAAAAGAGATGGAATATCTTGGTTCCCCTGGATAAACAAGGTTTATCTCCTTAAGGATATTAGAGGACAAAAGAGAAGTTGTCCATTCATAGCCTTACATGGGCCTGGGCATCATTAATATTGATAGAGACGATGACCAATAAGCATCTGGTGGTGTGAGCTGCTTCTATGAACTTACTTAAACAATGGACCTTACTGTTCCATTGAATCATCGTCATTCTGAGTAGTTCCAAGATCACAATCTGGGTGTCTATCAAAATCAGTAAGATGACAACTACAGGCTTCTTAGCCCTTAGCAGATAATATCAAGCTGGGCAAACTAAAAGTTTAACTCGCTGATTGACACCAGTGGACCATACAGTCAATGAGCCATCCAATAACCAAGACACAAACAAATATGCTCTTTTTTCTTACATTTTATTAACCACATATGAAATGCACATAATTAGGAAATGTGAGATCCACCACCTGAAAAGAGCTTTCACCTCTTTGTGGTGGGCAGCATATTGGATTATTATTCCTGAATCCCGATGTCTGAGACACGTCTGCAAATATCTTGACCGGCCCAAGGAATCAAATATCTGCTTGCAGAAGTTGAACGATTTGCCTTTTGGATTCTGAGGGGCCGGCCACTGGAGTTGGCACAATGCTCACTGAACACAATTGGAGTTGGATCTTCTCAGCTTTCTTTCCTCTGGGTTTTAGTGGAAAAAGCCCCCTGACAAGTGAAAAGCAGCTGGCTTCTCTGACAGTGTTGATCTACTTTTATGACTTGGGAGGAGAATTCTAATAGAAAACGATTTTTATAAGAGGTAAAAATTATTGTGGCCATCATTGTGACCAACATGCCCTCTATTCTCCTCTTTTTCCCTATCTCTTGGCCCGCCCCCATCGATTTTACCCTAATCCCACCGCAGGCCCCCGCCCCTCTCTTTGTCCTCCATCTCTCCGAAAGCAAATCTACTGTCCTTTGTCCCTCCTACTGTAGATCCTCCGTCCTCCAACCCTTCGATCATAGACACATTCATCCTCCGTCCCTTATGTAAGGACCCTCATCTCTAAACCGGTTTTTGTTTTCTTTAATTATTGGTTATCGTGAGGTTAACGCGTTTTCTGATTTATTCGGTGGTTTCAAAAATAAATAGTGTTTATGATGGTTTTAATCAAAATAAACTTTAAGATTAGTGGTTTTAAGTGATTTTGAATCAAATGTGAATTTTTGGGATCTTTTAAATTTTTTAATATTTTTTCAAAAATTAGGGTTTTGGTGGGACCCCTGTGGGCCCCACTGTCGAAATTTTGATTTTTGTGTCAAATGAACTCTGACATCAACTTAAAGTTATAAAAAAAAATTAGAATTTTCCTAGACTTAATTAGTACTCAAATTTGTAAAATACCCATTTTTAGCCTACTTTTTCTATTTACACCCCATAACTTATCCATACACACCCCAAAGTTTACTATAAAAGGCCAAACCTGAGCCATTCCCATTTTAAATGGGAATAAGCTGAGGAGGTGAGGTCAGGCCTAATCCCCAATTAGGCCCGGATTAGAAGGTGTTTAAGGTAAGCCCATTCTAATTAAGCATTAAATCCTAGCTTTCTTCTTAATCATTTCTAAATCTACCATTTCCCTTTTGTTTCAATTCATTTTTGAACATCAAAACTACTGATTTACATTTTTATTACAAACCCTAGCTCTCAAAATCCGATTTTTATGTTTAACAAGCCCTAGATCTAAGTTTTAATTAGGGTTTTCTATGTTAAATCGGTTTTAATGGAGTTTAATTCAAACTCTATGTCTTTGTAAGGTTTTCAAGAAGGGTGATCATTAAATCAAAGCCTAATCAAGTGATAAGGTAATAGACTTTTGAAATTTTAGTTTGTCTATAGTAAAACTCTTGATTTTGTGGGTTATTTTGAATGGAGTTACTTGATTTAGTGTTCTAATGTCATGATATTTAGTCCCAATTTCATAGGGTTTTACCTTGTTATGATGTGGTTTAACATTCTGGAAGTCATGATGGACTTTTGATGGTATTTAGGTTGTTAGATGATGATTTGAAGTGTTATTAATGGAGTTTTGGTTTGAAATTGCGAAAGGAAGAAGATGGTCATTTCTGCGTTGTTGGCGTTCGAACGGCCCCTCTAAGCATTCGAACGGCAACATTGTCAGATCGACAGATTTCCAGTTTAGCCGATCGAACGGCCTACTAGAAGCTTGAACAACCAAACTGTAAATTCGAAATTTTCCTGTTTAGCCGATCGAACGGCCTTCTGGGCGTTCGAACGACTACACAACAGATTTGTATTCTAATTGCATGATGTTTATTTCGATGATTCCACTTTAACTTGCCAATTTTATGTGAATGTAGAGTGTTTTGAGCTATATTATTTTACTGGATAGGCACACTATTGAGGTTATGAAGTTGAGATATATGATTAGAGATTTATGGAATGACTTATGGTTTGTGGCATGATGTTGGAATTGTCATCTTGAAATTATGAATGGTTGATTCCCTATGGTTAAGCATGTTTTCAGTAGGACTACAACCTATTAATAGACTGATTTATCATGATAGAATGTGGATAGTTGATGTGTGGATCTTGGTGAATGTCATGGCTTAAGGATGAAATGAATGATCTTATATGTGTTTAGTCATGGTGGTTGAGTTTTGATTGGAGTTATGATTTCAATGATTCTTCTTCTATGATTTCCGCTGAAATTCATGATTAGATGTTAATTTACATGTGTAGTGTGGTACTGAGGTAATTTCAAGCATGTTGAAATGCATTGAGTGAAGTGCTTCTACTAGGTACACACACATGTGGGAATTTAAATGATGATGTTGAAGCTTGATATTATGATTATGAATGATGCATTAGGGGCTGATGAGAGCACTTATCATGGATTAGGATTCATGTATGCCTTGCCCACATATGTACTATGCTGCATGCATCATGAAAATGGATTTCCAATTGAGGCTTCATCGAGGTTAATTGAATTTGACCGATTGGATGCAATGTGGTGAAATTGTGTGCCGGATTGATCGGTCGTGGATTAATCGTAAGTTGATTGGTCCAAAAGGACATGTTTTGATTTGAGTTCCTGTGTAAACCGAGTAAACTCCCCGGGTTGAGTCTAGAGAAATGGAATTATGTGGAGACGAGTTGTATACTTGTCTTGCGGATGTGAGATTGTTATTATGAGTGTCATTTGGACCATGAGAGTCCAGTGTGGTATGCCGTGTGCACCCGCTACCACGTGTTCTAGGGTTTCCTGTGTGGAAACTTGGGCTCTTCCCTCCGAAGGAGATGTCCCTAGGTGAACACCCCTGCCCTAGATTCTCTGTGTGAGAATGGGACATCCTTGGCCAGGATCGTCTAGGGCGAGCAGCTTTAGGGATTGACAACCCCGAACTTTCTTGAATTTTTGTGTAGAATTTTGGACTATGACACGCCTTCGTGGCCTTGTCTATGTTCCCGTCTGTGTGACACTAAATTGTGATTACTCTTTACTCCTTGATGGAGGGTGTTATGATGTGATGCATGATGGAATATGTATGTTAGAGATACATTCATGCAGGATGTTATGATGTGATGCATGATGGAATATGTATGTTAGAGATACATTCATGCAGGTTGTTATGATGTAATGCATGAGAGAATATGTATGTTAGAGATACATTCGTGTAGGTTGTTTTGATATGTTGCATGACAGAATATGTATGTTAGAGATACATTCATGTAGGTTGTTATGATGTGATGCATGAGGGAATATGTATGTTAGAGATACATTCATGCAGGTTGTTATGATGTGATGCATGAGGGAATATGTATGTTAGAAATACATTCATGCAGGTTATTATGATGTGATGCATGATGGAATATGTATGTTAGAGATACATTCATGCAGGTTATTATGATGTGAATGACTCTATGTGGATCATGCACTATGATGCAAGTTTAGGTGATGTGTATATGTGATCAAAAAATGATGCACCTTGTCAATCTTTGGTTTGAATGATTATATTGCTATGCTATCGTATTTTTGATGATGATAGTTATATTAAAAGCCATTGCTGAGTTTGTTAAACTCACCCCTCTTTCTTGTGTTTTGCTTTGGGGCTGTGTGGTGCGACACGCAAACGGACAAGATCTCCTCTTTGAGGAAAGGTCGGAGATGACTTGGATGTGATCGTGGAGATCTTTGTGTGACTTATTTTCCTTGGTTTTATGCTTTATGTTTAGAACCTTTGTGTAGGGTTCTCTGTTAGATTATGTCACTTTATAAAGTTGTGTTGCTTAAGACTTATTTTGAGCCAGTGTGAGCTATAGTTGACTAAGCATGTGGTTTGAGATTAGTTGTTTACTTTGTGATAAACAACTCTCTTTCTGTTCTTCTTATTTACTCTTGCTCAAAGTAGAATGTGCGTACTCCGTAATTCTGTTAAGTCGCCTGTGTTAGGGTTAAGTCTTCTGCTAAATCGTTTTCTCAATTTCCCTTTGTCGCTCACACGCGCTTGACTGGCTCTTAGACCGGGTTCGGCTCGGGTCGGGCGTCACCGGGGCGTGACACCTGTTCGTTCACCCTTTGCAAGTGTACAAGGTAATTGTACTAGGATAAATATTTAAGGGTTGTCGAACCTCAGGGACGGATGAATTATTACTAAATCTAAAGAGGAATTTGCTGATTAAAAACTAGAAAGAACTTAAACTTTAATTAAGCAAAAGAAAGGAATCAACTAGTTTAAAAGCAAAAGATTAATATGATGGAAATTACTTAGGAAATCGAATCCACTATAGAACCATAACAATTCCTTAACTTTTAATCTAAATCTAGTGTGAATATGAACAAGTATTCTCAGCTACAAGCTAGAATTACTTTAGAAAGAATCATTAATTAAATTCCATGACATGAACTATCTTCGACAATAGCACGAATCATCTACACTAAACTAGCTATAGGCATGACCCGTCTAATCTTAGTAAAACTCATCCAAGTCATTAATTATCTGAACATTAAAACTATTGCATGACCATCTCATCTAAATAACAGAAATTAGAATTGATGCAAATATCAAAACCACATCAATCTATCATCTACAAGACAATAAATTAGCATAGACTTGAATAAACATTAAAAGCTCTTTCATTAAAAAGGAAATCCATATCATACAATTGTCATCAGTCACAACTGAGATCTAAATTAAAAAGAAAAGAAACTGAAACTTATCTATAGCTTCATCAACTCCTAAGTAAAAGAAAAGTCTAGCCTTCCATGGTAGAAGAAAGCACTTCAATCTCTATTAAAAGCTTTGAGTTCTCTTCTATCTTCTTCTTCTTTTTTCTCTTCATAAAATCTACTCGAATTCTTTGGTTTCAAGCCAAATATGTCTTTTTATAGGCATAAGATCCGTAGGAAGAAGTCTAATATGAAAAGGATTGGAAATTGGCTAAAAGTAGGAAACTGCATGTTATGCCGTTCGAACGCCCTGCATGCCCGTTCGAATGCTTGAACTGAGTTTTGCTTCAAAATCACGTTATCTCGATCGAACGGTAAGTGACCCCGTTTGAACGGATACAGTGTTTCTGCATTTTGGACAGTTTTTTTGGACAATCCATATTTTGTTCATTAAACTTTTCTTCATGTTCATATTAATTTCCAACTTATTTATAGCTCCAAAAAGTTGTCCAAATCACTTTAAAGCATGTCTAGACTATTTTGAATTATTCTAAACATTGTCCAAGTACCTCGATAAGCGCACTTTACCTACAAAATATAAAATATCATCCTTTAGACATGTACAATATAATTAAAATCCCAACTTTGTTCAAATGCATATCTAAACTACTAATAACTATAAAATTATTAATAATTAAACTAAAATACTAATTTCTATTTTAATCTAAATAAACTATAACTAACTCTTAATTAACCTAATCTATACTAGCAAATAAGGTAAAAAGGCATATAAAATAGATATATATTTCATACTTATCAAATACCCCCAAACCTATATTTTTCTAATCCTCGAGCAAAACAAAAATAAAATAAAAAAACTAATCTAGAAAAATAAATAAAAGCCACTTTCGTAGGGAATCACGATTGCATTTAGCGTATGCAACAAGCCTTTAAACCCCTAGGTGTCCCTAGTTGGATGAGTTGTGTCTCGTAAGGGTTTGCAGTAATGATACCCACAAACATCGAAACCTAAGAAAAATAAAACAAACAAACAAGAAAACAAAAATTTGAAAAACAATCTTCTCTTGAAAACACATAACTATTTTTAAAAAGAACCAACCACAAATACTTGAAACTACAAAATAATTAAGATCTGATCACTTTCAAGTAAGGAATAATCCATTCTATAACCCCATCTTAGACATAATTGTGCAACTACATATATACATTTTAAAAACATAAAGTGTAGAAACTTTGTAGTCATAGAATTTCATTCTTTATTAACAAACATATCTTATGTGACCCATTAACCAAGCTCATTAAAGTTCACTAACTCAAAAATATAACAATGACAATCTTTCATCCTTAACACCTCATAATAAACCCTCATGTAATAGCCTTCAAATTTTAATTAAATTTAGGGAATAAGAGCATAATATACTTCAAAATATGACTTGTGCAATACTTAGTTCTATTAAGCTTTCTAAATAGTCCATGTAACAAGCGTTAGGCCAGTGTCCCTAATCCAGTTGGCTCAAGGCACTTGGTGTTGAAACACCCCTCAGGTTTAATAACTTGAACTATAAAGGTTACAGAACCAAGCAAATCATAAAAGAATTTATCTCAACTTTTCACCTTTTGACGCAATTTCTTATACTTGCCTAGGCACAAGGTCCGGTTACTCAGTAAAAAGAGAAACAAACCTTTATATTTTTTTTCATCATCAATTTTTTTTCATTCAATCTATTTTTTTTCTCAACTTTTTTTTTTCATTCTTTTTTTCATAATTTTTTCATTCTTTTTTTTTCTATACACACTTATCCCATTTTTTTTCAAATAAAAGCTAAGTATAAAGATCTATCATAAAATATTAAAAATTACTCAATTGCCAAGTTTTCAAAAATATATGCTCAGTTAAAGATATCCCACTAAGATTACAAGTAATAAATCATAAAATTATATTCCTACAAGTTTAAAGTGTGTGAAATGTGATTTAAAAATATAAACACAATTATCCAAGATAAAGAAAATAAAATAGAAATTACTCACTTAATCATTTTCATCACTTAATTAATTACTTGAACTTTCTTCATGAAATTGATCTCTTTAAAAATAGACATATACTTTTAAAAGAAAATAAGCGATAAAACCCACTTAAAAGTAAACAAAACAAAACAAATAATGAAAAAAATACTCTAAAACATCCTAAAAGAAAAATAAGAAATAAAAATATCTTTCTACACCCCAAACCTAAACTGAACATTATCCTCAATGTTAAAGAAAATATATACTACAATGACAAGAATAAGTAAGAGAGGGAAAGAAAGATATCACCTGAAAGTATAACTAATCCACTAATCTGAAAATGAAGTACATAGGATTGGAGAAAAGAAATAAATATAAGTGATGAGCATTTCCCCAAACCTAAAGTATTATATCCCATAAAAGAAGAAAAACTATAATGAGAAAAAAAACTGAGAAAATAAGTAAATAAAGCCTAAATGAAGCAAAGAAAATAAACAAGAAGAGGGAAAAAAATATCAAAAACATGGGTTGCCTCCCAAGAAGCGCTAAGTTTATTGTCTTTAGCCAGACATTGCCAACATTCTCAAATATATCAGGGCGGCTGGTAGATATTAGCATTGGCTCTTCTCTTAAGTCTCCAAAAAGATGATGTAGAAAAATTAGAAGGCATGACTTGATTATGGGCTGATGCTACAAAAGATGGACCTATATCATAAGCATCAAATCTAAAATTATCTACCATAAAACATTCAGTATTAGAAGTTGCAGGCAAATGGTTAGACACATCAAAAATATTTAGTTGCACTTTCATGTTCCCAAAGGTCATCTCCATTACCCCCGTCCTACAATTTATGCATGCATTAGCTGTGGCAAGAAAAGGGCGACCTAGAATGATTAGAATTTGATATGTGGGGTTGGCACCGGTTTCCATATCTAAGACAATAAAATCAATAGGGAAAAAGAACCAGTCAACCTTCACTAAGACATCCTCAATGACTCCTCGAGGCTTACACATAGAATGGTCAGCTAGCTGTAAAGTAACTGATGTAGGCTGCAATTCACCTAACCCTAGTTTCTCATACACCGAGTAAGGGAGTAGATTGACACTCACACCAAGGTCAAGGAGGGCTCTATGGATGGAGTGATCACTTATGACACACGAAATAGGGGTTACTCCAGGGTCCTTATACTTAGGTGGGGTGTCAAACTTCAAAAGAGAGCTAACTTGTTCAGTGAGAAAGACCTTCTTAGACACATAGGTCTTGGATTTACTCTTATGAGTGCATAGATCTTTGAGGAACTTAGCATAAGCAGGGACTTGCGTAATGGCTTCTAAGAGGGGGAGATTAATTTTGACTTGTTTGAAAGTCTCAAGAATCTCATCAGTCCTAGCTGTGCTCTTTCTAAATGGTGGGGCCATGTCAAGACACTGAGGAAAAGGTGCCCTAGGGATATAAGATCCCTCAGAAGTGGTCTTAGACTGTGGCTCTGAGGAAGGGGAAGGAGATACAAACTCCTTATGTGGTGCACTAACTTTTACTGGAGGTTCATTAGGGGCTACCCTCTCTAACTCCTTACTCCTATCATCTGTCACTAGTGTCTCCCTAACACTCTTGTCAACAATCCTCCCACTCCTTAGGGTCATTATGGAATTAACTTGTTCATTAGAAGGAGGAGCTCCCTGTCACGCCCCAGCAATGCCCGACCCAAACCCGATCCAAGGGCCGGTCAAGCGCGCGGGGGCGAGGAAGTGAAGATTGAGAAACGATCTAGTGGAAGACTTAACCCTAACCACGGGCGATTAACAGAAATACAGAGTACGCATAATCCTTTGAGCAAAAGTAAATAAAAGGGAAGAAAGAGTGTTGCTTATCACAAAGTAAACAACTAATCTCAAACCCACATGCTTAGTTAAGTAAAGCCCACATCGGCTTAAAATAAGTCATAAGCATCACAACTGTAAAATGTGACATAAATCCAAAACAAAGAACCCTACACAAAGGTTCTAACATAAACATGAAACCAAAGAAGATAAGTCACACAAAGATCTCCATGATCATATCCAAGCCATCTCCGACCTTTCCTCAAAGAGGAGATCCTGTCCGTCTGCGTGTCACACCACGCAACCCCAAACCAAAACACAAGAAAGAGGGGTGAGTTTAACAAACTCAGCAATGATTTTTAATATCACCAGCAACATTGAAAATACAATAGCATAGCAATATAGTCATTTAGATCAAATATTTACATGATGCATCATTTTATGATCACACATACATATCACCTAACACTGCATCATAGTGCATAATCCACATAATTTCATTCCATCATAACCACCCTGCATGAATGTATCTCTAACATACATATTCCCACATGCATTATATCATAATCAATCTGCATGGATGTATATCTAACATACATATTCCCACATGCATCATATCATAATCAACCTGCATGGATGTATCTCAATCATACATATTCCCACATGCATTATATCAAAATCAACCTCTATCAAGGAGTAATCACAAATTTGGTGTCACACAGACGGGAACATAGACAAGGCCACAAAGGCGTGTCATGATCCAAAATTCTACACAAGAATTCAAGAAAGTTCGGGGTTGTCAATCCCTAATGAAACTGCTCGCCCTGGACGATCCTGGCCAAGGATGTCCCATTCTCACACAGAGAATCTAGAGCAGGGGTGTTCGCCTAGGGACATCTCCTGCGGAGGGAAGAGCTCAAGTTCTCACACAGAGAACCCTAGAACACGTAGTAGCGGGGTGCACACGGCATACCACACTGGATTCTCAGGATCCAAATGACACTCACAATAACATTCTCACAATCCGTAAGACAAGTACACAACTCGTCCCCACATAATCCCATTTAATTAGACTTAACCCGGGGAGTGCACTCGTTCCACACAGGAACTCAAATCAAAATATGTCCTTTCGGACTAATCAACTTACGATTAATCCACGACCGATCAATCTGGCACACAATTTCACCATATTGCATCCAATCGGTAAAATTCGATTAACCTCGATGAAGCCTCAATTGGAAATCCACTTTTTCATGATGCATACAGCATGGTACATACGTGGGCAAGGCATACATGAATCCTAATCCATGATAAGTGCTCTCATCAGCCCCTAATGCATCATTCATAATCACAATATTAAATTTCAACATCATCATTTAATCCCCACATGTGTGTGTAACTAGTAGAAGTACTTCACTCAATGCATTTCAATATGCTTGAAATTAACTTACTACTACACTACTCATGTGAATTTCCTTCTAAACATGAATTTCAGTGGAAATCATAGAAGAAGAATCGTTGAAATTGTATCCCAATTCAAATCTCAACCACAAAGGCTAAACATATATAAAATCACCCATTTCATCATTGAGTGATGACATTCACCAACATCCACACACCAACTAACCACACTCTATCATGACAAATCAGTCCAATAATAGGTTGTATTCCTACTGAAAATATGCTCAACCATAGGAAATCAACCATTCACAATTTCAAGATGACAATTCCACATCATGCCATAAAACATAAGCCATTCTTTAAATCTCTAAGCATATATCTCAACCTCACAACCTCAATAGCATGCATTTTTAGTAGCATAATATGGCTCAAAACACTCCACATTCATATAAAATTGGCAAGCTAAAGTGGAATCATCGAAATAAACATCATGCATTAGAATACCAATCTGCTGTGTAGCCGTTTGAACGCCCTTCAAGCCGTTCGATCGGTTAAATGCAAAAATTTAAAATTCACAGTTTGGCCGTTCGAATGCCTAGCAGACCGTTCGATTGGCTAAACTGGAAAACTGTTGTTCTGACAGTGTTGCCGTTCGAACGCCCTGAAGGGCCGTTCGAATGCCAACAAGGCAGAACAGTCCATCTTCTTCCTTTCGCAAATCCAAACCGAAACACCATTGATAACACTTCAAATCCACATCTAACACCCTAATCATCATCAAAAGTCCTTAACTTCCAGAAAGTTAAACCATATCATAATAATGCAAAACCCTAAGAAATCGGGATTAAATAATTCTATTTTCTAGTCATACCATTAACACACCAAATCAAGCAACTCCATTCGAAATAAGCCAAAAATCAAGAATTTTACCATGGATAAACTGAGATTTTGAAGACCCATTACCTCAACACTTGATTAAGCTCGGATTGGAGAGTCACCCTTCTTGAAATCCTTGAAAACACAATGAGTTTGAATTAAACTCAAATAGAAATCGATTTACCCAAGAAATCCCTAATTAAACCTTAGATCTAGGGCTTGTTGGTAGTAAAAATCAAATTTTGAATATTAGGGTTTGTAGTAAAACACAAATCAGTAGTTTTTGATGTCCAAAAATGAATTAAAATAAGGGAAAAATGGTAGATTTTGAAGAGATTAGGAAGAAAGTAGGGTTTAGTGCTTAATTAGAGTAAGCTTACCTTAATCAGCTTCTAATTCGGGCCTAATTAGGGATTAGGCGAGACCTCCCTCCTTAGCCTATTCTAAAAAATGGAAATGACTTAGGTCTACCCTTTTATAGTAAGAGTTGGGGTATGCATGGGTAAGTTATGGGGTGTAAATAGGAAAAGTAGGCTAAAAATGGGTATTTTACAAATTTAAGCACTAATTAAGCTTAATAAAATTTTAAAAATTTTTGTATAACCTTAGGTAGATGTTTAGGTTCATTTGACCCGAAAGCCAAAATTTTGACGGTGGGGTCCACAGGGGTCCTGCAAAAACCTTAATTTTTGGAAAAATAGTAAAAATTCAAAAAAATCCTAAAAATTCACATTTGTTTTAAAATCACTAATCTTAAAGTTGATTTTGATTAAAAACTATCATAAATACTATTTATTCATAAAATCGCCGAATAAATTAGAAAACGCGTAAGTCTCACAATAATCAATAATTCAAGAAAACCAAAAACCGGTTTAGAGATGAGGGTCCTTACACTCCTTCTACCTGAAATTGAACTTTAGGGTTTGGTAGGGGTTAACTTGGCAATGTCCCCATCTCTCTCTTGTTAATAACATTAGCTAGTTGTCCAATTTGGGCTTCTAACTTTGCTATAGATTGTGTGTGAGAGTGGAGGAGTTGACTTTGCTTCAGTAAGACCCTCATAAAAACATTGCACTAATTGCCACTTAGGGTCAACATGATGAGGACATCTCCTAAGAAGGTCCTTAAGTCTATCCCAACTCTCATGGAACTGTTCAGTGGGAAGTTGGGCAAAAGTGGTTATGGCCTTTCTTATTTGGTTGGTCTTACCTATGGGGAAGTACTTTTTAAGGAAGTCTTGTTGCATTTGGGCCCATGTTGTGATAATGTTTGGCTCTAATGAATGAAGTCATTCCTTAGCCTTATCTTTCAGTGTGAAAGGGAAAGACGAAGTTTAACAGCTTCATCGGTTAAATTTGAGAACTTAAAAGTTGTGCATATTTCCAAGAAGTCATCTAGGTGCCTAAACAGGTTTTCATTATTATGCCCATAAAAAGATGGAAGCATTTGAATGACATTGGGCTTAATTTCATAATTTTGAGCAGCAACCGCTGACAACCTAATGCATGAAGGAGATGTGTACTCATTGGGAGTGTAATACTCCCTTAGAGCTTTGAGTGCCACCATCAATGGATCATGGGAGCTAATGGCCATCTCCGCCATGGCTGGTTGCCGAGAGATGTTCGCAGTCCGTTGCCGCTGAGAGACGCATGTTGGAGCTAAGTGAGATTGGGGAAGGGAAGCCAGTGTTTAGGGTAGGAATCAACGGCTGCGAACGTTTCTTTCCATTTTACTTGAACGACTGCGATGAATTTATTAGGGTTATAACAGTCAATTTAAATTATGTAAATTACTTTTCCCGTTGGCCCATCCATATGACCAAGCTGTACCTAAAAGGCTTTTCTTCGCTACCCATCCAAACGTCATTAGATTTTGATTTTCTTTCCCAAAGAAAAAAGTAATTTTCTTTCTACTTAAAATTATTTGCCAAATGGCCCCAAAATATTATTCTTTTCAACCACATCTAAACTTACATTACTCATTTAAACTCATAATTTTATTTGTTAATATAATTAGAAGCATAAACAAACATTTATAGTCCAAATTAAGAAGAATTGACCAAAGTAGACTCTTACTTTGTTCAAATAACCGAAGTGTGAGCAAGTTTCTACTATTTACCAAAGTAGACTTGCTCACGTGAGAACTTATAAGCATGTGAAGAAATTTTACTTAACTACCATCTCCTTTATTATATGACAAGCCGACAGAAAAAATATGCTAGATCGGTCACTCAACCTAGGAAAAAGATGTCTTCTTCTTCTTCTCCCGTAAGACTTCATCTCGCGGTGATTTTTCCTCCTCCTGGGTAGGTTCTTCCTCCTCATATTTTCGTTTTTCCATTTTGCTTCATCTTCTCTGCTTCTTTTCTCTGGGTTTCACATCTTCAAGCTGCTTCATCTTCTCTACTTCTTTTCTCTAGGTCTTCACATCTTCGAGCTTAGAAGACCTAGTAGTTTATTTCCCTTTCACTAAGTAGATTGGTTTAGGTTATTTCAAATGATGAAAAATGTATTATCCGATGAAAATGTTATTTTGGGTTGGTTATATCTTGGACATTCATAGTTTTTGCTTGTAAGATTTTCTGGGTAGCTAAAAAACTAGAAACTGGAAAATTGGAATACTCGATCATTAAAATACTGAAAAAAAAATTGGATTACTGATATAATATAAGAAGAGTATGGAAAGGGACACAAAAGGTTTGTTGTGTGTTTGGGACATCCATTGGGATGCAAGTGGTAGGAAACATAATTTTGACAATGCGGAAATAAAACTAATTTAATCACCTTTCAAGTTTTTCATTTAAGTTTTTTAGGATTTATGTTTTCCAATTGTCCAATTTTTTAGTTTTCTAATTTCCAGTTTTTTGGTTTTCCAGTATGTCAATTTTCGCTTTAACACATGGATTATTCTAGTCGATGCAGGCATATATATATAGGGTTCCTCCCACTTTTTCTTCCAATGTTGTGAAGCTAATTTAGGATTTTTGTTCATATGTTGTTTCCAAAATTATCTAGTTTTCAATTATCCAGTTTTTCAGTTTTATAGTTATTCAGTTTTATAGAAATCTAGTTTTATAGTTTTTCAGTTTTTTAATTCTCTAGTTTTTTAGAAATGTTACATCTATATGAGATGAAACAAGAACCATATGCTATCACACAAATAACCAATCTAATCACTAACTCTAATTCACAAAAGCATCCACCCTACCCAATGTGAGTACCCCACTAACAATAAGCGAATATAAGATTCAATTCTCACATGGATAAGTTTAGTTAGGTAAATCTTTGAAACTTTCCCACATTTTGGTTATACGACCAAACTAGGAGTCTCGCAACATGAAGCAGCAAAATTTATTTTAGGTTTTAAAATTTGTAACTTGCAAATGACCAGTTATTCATTTTATAGTTAACTAGTAAATTTACTCGCTAGGTTAACGACCATACATTCCACTCAATTTTTAAGATCTCTCATCTTGAATTGGTTTATTTTAATGATTATTTATCAGTTATCGTACGGTTTAAGTGTTTTTTGATTAAATTTGGTAATTTTCAAAAATAAATGGGTTTTTGAATGTTTTAATCAAAACCAACTTCATAACTATTAGTTTTAAGTGATTTTAGGTCAAACCTAAAATTTTGGGATTTTTGTGATTTTCACTAATTTTCTAAAAATTAGGGTTTGGCGGGGACCCCCCTTTTGGCCCCACCGACGAAATTGCCCAGAAAGAGAACGTTTAGAGGTGAGTTTAGCTTAATCTTGGCCTAATTTTTAGGTTTTTCTTAAATTATTCTTAATCTTGACTTCCCTCATCATTTGAATCTATTTTTAAAGGATAAAACTACTGTTTTACCTCTCTTCTCCAAGCCTTAATCTTTAAAATCTCATTTTTACGCTTCTAATACCCTAGATCTAATGTTTACTTTTGATTTTGCAAAACTAAATCGAGATTAGTTGTATATTAACTTAAAATCATTTTTTTATAAGGTGTTGGAGGAGATTGAAGGTTCATTCTGACCCAAATCAACAAGGAAAGGTAATGGGTTCATCATTCTCAACTTTGGGTAGTAAAAATCTCAGTTTTTATGATGTTATTTGAAGTGGATTTGCTTAATTTAGGCTCTAATGGTGGGTTTAGTAAATGCTAATTTTTCACTTCGATTTCTTAGGGTTTTGTCTTAGAATGGTTTACATTAGTGTTCTGAATGGTTTGATGAGTTTTTGATAATGTTTGATACCATGGATGAAGATTTTAAGGTGTTGTCATGGTATCTCGGTTTTGATTTTTGAAATGAAGGTCAAAACTGCTTTGTTGGCGATCAAACAGCCTGCAAGGCCGATTGATCGTCAACATTACATTTTTTGCAAATTTTTAGTTTAGCTGATCGAATGACCTTGCAAGGTGATCGAATGGCTACACGGTAGTTTTGCTATTTTTGAAATTTATGCTCATTTTAATGTTTTACTCCATCTAATGATTCTAATGGTTATGGGAGGCGTGTTATGATGAAATTAGGCTACTGGAGGTGTAGAATTGATGATGGAAGTTTATAGAATATGTTTAAGTGTGGTCATGTGGCATTATATTATGTTGATAATTATGCATGTTGATATTAAAGTACCTTAAACTTTTGAATATTGGAAATCTTATGATTAGAATATGTTTCCAGTAGGTATATTATATGGAAAATGGTGAGATGTGTTCTCTTATAATGAGGATGGTTAATGGGTAATGGATGCGATAATGTTGTAGCTTAATGTGTGTAAAAATCATGTTTGTGAGAGTAAATGTTCGATTTCACATGGATGGATTTAAGCTTATGGTGGATTTCGCTTTGATTTCAGTTTGGAATCATTGTTTTGAATGTGTTTAAGCATGCGTATATGGTCTTATGAGTTTATGTCAAGAATTGGTCATGTGCTTAGATTATGCATGAATACACGTACGGATGGGGAATCTACTATGAAATTGTAGTTAATTATGCTTTGATTATGATGCATGTGGAGACTGATTGGGAGCATGTTCCATGTGTTGGAACCCACGTAGACTTTTTCTCACGTATGCATCATGATATCACGCATCATGTATCGAACTTCATGAATGAGTTTTACTGATGTTTAATCAGAGTTAATCGATTGTATGCAATGGTTGAGATTGCATGCCAGATTAATTGCTCGGTGAATTAATCAAAACTTGGTTGGTCCGAAAGGACATGTTTTCAATTTAAGTTCCTATGTGGAACATGTATACTCCATGGGTTGAGTCGAGTCAAATTGAGTTATGTGAGGACGAGTTGTATACTTGTCTTGCGGTTGAGATTTAATGAGATAGTCATATCTGGACACTGAGCATCCAGAGTGGTATGCCTTCGTGCACCGGCTACCATGTGTTCTAGGTTCCCTATGTGGGAATTTGGATTCTCCCCATTACAGAGATGTCCTTGGCGAATACCCTGCTCTAGGTTCCCTATGTTGGAATTTGGACATTCTTGGCCAGAATTGTCTTTGGCGTGCAGACCTGCTCTAGGTTCCCTATGTGGGTATTTGGACTTCCCGTGTGGATTGTCCTTGGCGAGCAGAGGGGCTGACTACCCCTACATCTTAGTTTTCTTATGGAATTTGGACTATGTCTAGAGCGGGCAATGCCCTAGGTTTTCGGTTAGAAAATCGGACTACGTTCAGCCTTTGTGGCAATACTTGTGCTTACTCCTTGATGGAGGCATTCACCATTTGTATTGAGGCATGTTTATTATGAATGCTATGCATGATTGTGTATCATGTATTTGACACGTTTGTCGTATAGGGTGAATGAGGTTGATGTGATATGAATGCATAATCAGAAATGGTGTGATTGAGACACTATTATGCAGGTTTATGTGATATGAATGCATGATCAGAAAGTGTGTAAATGAGACACTATTATGCAGGTTTATGTGATATGAATACATAATCAGAAATTGTGTGCTTGAGACACTATTATGCAGGTTTATGTGATATGAATGCATGATCAGAAAGTGTGTAAATGATACACTATTATGCAAGTTTATGTGATATGAATGCATGATCAAAAAGTGTGTAAACGAGACACTATTGTGTAGGTTTATGTTATATGGAAGCATAATCAGAAAAGGGTGTGAATGACACTTCTTATTGGATTTATGGGATTATCATGCTTGATTTGAGTAGTTATGAACAAATACCTATGTGGGATGCATGTTAGGTTATAACTTGAATATTTATGACGACTTGATAAGTATGTCTTATGCAAGCCAGTTCTTATGTTTACCATTAAATAGGGGTTTTAACTAATAAATGATCAGAAAGTGGTATAGCATGTTAATTTTGGATCTCAATTGCAACAATGTCATGCCGTCGTGTTTTCTGATTATTATAGTTGTATTCAAACCATTATTGAGTTTTATACTCACCCCACTTTCCTTGTTTTGTTTTGGGGCTGCATGGTATGACATGCAGTCGGACAGGATCCTCTTTATGAAGAGAGGTTGGGGAGAGCTTGGGAATACGAATGGAGGCCACTAGATTTTGCACCTCTATTTGATTATTTCATTATGATGGTAGAACCCTTGTGGAGTGGTTCTTGTTTCAGACTTGTGATATATTATATCTTTAGATTTGTTTGAGACCTTGTTTTGAGCCAAGTGTGTTGGCTATGGATTATTAGTATGTGGGTTTGAGATTGGTGGTTTAATTTAGAGTTTAACTTTTTTGGTTCTACCTATTTACTCTTGCTCAAAGTAGTGCATAACTCCGTTAATTAGACCGCCCGTGGTAAGGGCATAAGTCTTCCGCTATTTCTTTAACCGTTTTCAATACTGTCACCCCCATGCTTTGGACCGGCCCTTGGACTGGGTTCGGCTCGGGTCGGGCAGTGCCAGGGCGTGACACAGTTTATTTCTTGATAAGTCTTTTTTTTTCATATAAAAAACTATCAACTGTCAACTAAATAACTATTAATAGGATAACTATGAAGTAGATAAGTGTCAATTGAATCTTGTGAAGCTGAGGTACACAGTTATGTGTTTGCAGATATTACTTGTGCATGACTGCAAGGATGCATTGGATAAATGAATTACATTTAAATATGAACATGGCAAGCTGCCAGAGTTAGAGCAATGGGCAGCCATGTGGACAACAGTTCTAGAACCATTGAAGAGCTTGTTGAGTGTGAATGGAACACCATTTTCAGAATTTTAAGTTTATCACTTGCCACTCCATGTCAACAATAATCATTAGATTTTGGTTGTGTTCCGTATATGGGAATGTCAGATTTTAATTGTGATGACTGTGGTGGGTTTGTGGTGCTTATACATGTGGTATTGGTCACACCGCTATGCTTTTGACTTCATAGGTGAGGACGTGCACTGGCTAAGGAAGTTAATAGCTTATCAATTATTGACAAAAAATCTTTTATGGTATGAATTTCTATGTTGTGCATAATAGGATGACTTAGTCACTCATCATATATTTTCTTTTCATATCACTTAATTGGAGTCATAATTAATAGAGCTATTGAATCCTTTTTTTTAGAGGATGACAACGCCCTTCTGAAATAGGAGAAGCAAGCCTAATAAATCAAGGATGCCATGTGTTGAAGATTGATGAAGGGTGGGCAGGATGCAGTTTGATGAGGGAGTGGGATGACAATGGATCTAATTTTGGCAGTGATACGTCAAATTCTAGAGATGTAATAGGGAACCTAAGCGATGATAATCGGGGAATTATTGTTAAATTACTATTGTCTTGTTTACTCACACATTTGTTATTTTATTCTAAAAGAATTATCTCATATTTTGTCACAAATGAGCAATTTTGGAAACAACATATGAACAAAATACTTAAAAAGCCTAAATTAGCTTCACAACATAGAAAGAAAAATGGGAGGAACCCTATATATATGTGCCTCCATCGACTAGAATAATCCATATGTTAAAGGGAAAACTGGAAAACTGGCATACTGTCAAACTGGAAAATCGTAAAACAATGATCGAGCAAAAGCAATGTACAAGGGCCAGAGTAGACCGCTAGCCGCCGCTCGCACTCACCCCCAAGTCTCCCCCAACCTGATGCAAGAGCAAATTAAACACATGAAATCAATTGACTGGGAGACATTTTGTCGAACACTTGTAGCAGGTTACAAACTAACGCAAGGGTATTGTCAGTATTCACTAACTGGACGACATCAGTTGTGAAGGCAAAGTGGGTAATTCTATGAAACTGACAAGGGCAATTGGGACATTACGGTTTAACTAATGAAACCGTTAATTCTGTTGTTTGTCTTTTTCAGCTGCGTGTTTAAACAGTGTAATGGATTCTGAAGTGCGATTAACACTGAAAATGGCAGCTCTTTTCCTTATGAAAATCTTAGAGTATAAATAGAAATTATCATTATGTAATGGGAACTTTTGGATTCATTGCGAATTGTAATTCTGGTTGTCCAGAGAGGCTATCATCTTGAGCTCTATCAGAGCTAAGAACTGTGAACTCAACCTCCCATTGAGTTCACAGCTCTGTTTCCTTTGTAATTCTGTATATGTTTAGTGAAATTCGAAAAGTGTTCTACAATTGCTTTGTTTCATTTGATATGCTGCATCAATTTGGTATCAAAGCAAGGTTTGCTGGCTTCGATGGCAGCAAACGGTCAGAATGAAGGTTCTTCATGTACATAATCCATGATCAATATGATGAATCTGCAGCAACAACTTCAATAATCACTGCAGCTCATGGCGACACAAATGGAACTCATGAATCGCAATTTGTCTAGTTTCATCATTTCTCAATCCAACTCAGTTTGAGAACCTTGGAGGAATGAAGCTCCAAATCCAAAAATTGCAGAACAACAACATCTACAAAATCGACGAGCTCCTGCACTTTAGCAAGGAATCGAAACATCTTCCAATGATGAAGAAGAACTGCGAGACCTTATTCCACTACCAAATCAAGGTGCAAATAATTTTTTCCATGGATAAAACCTGAAGTTGATCACTCTGCATTTACTGGTCATATGCGTACAGAGCAATTTTTAGATTGGATAATGGAAGTAGAAAATTATTTCTACTGTATGGAAGTTCTGGATGAAATGAAATGTAGGGTTGTGGCTTGTAAACTAAAGAGTGGAGCCTCTGCATGGTGAACTCAGATTCAACAAGATCGAATTAAAAAAGGAAAGCACCAAATTCAGTCCTGGTCTTGTATGAAGAAATTGTTGAAGAATATGTATTTACCAATGGACTATGAACAAACCTTGTTCAAGCAATATCAGAATTGCAAGCAGAATGCTAGAAGTGTAACTGAGTATGTGGAGGAATATCATAGACTCTCTGCTCAAAATGGTCTATAGGAAATTGAAGCTCAGAGGATCCAATGGTTTATTGGAGGGCTTAAATATGAATTACAGCTACAACTTGCAAATAGACCTATAAGTACAGTTACTGAAGCTATACAAACAACTCTGTAAAATGAAATTTTGTTGGAGCAAAACAGGTCTCGACATGTTTCGTTTCAAAAATTGCAAGGAGAAAGAACTGGCTATCAATAGGGTAAAGCTAAAGAAATGACATATTCTAGATCTAATCGTAAAGAGCTTTTGAAGAATACTAAACCTACATTTTCGGTACCAGCTGCTAAAAAAAATGTTTATGCTAAGCCTAAACCTGACCACTGTTGGAAGTGCAAGTAGCCAGGGCATTACTTTCTAAGTGTCCTCTTAGAACTGGTGAACCAAGTTCTAAATCAAAAGTTATGGTCTATTAAACAGTAGTAGTTGAAGAAGACAATGAAAATAGTGACCAAGAAGAGGAACAGGAAGAAGTTTATGGAGATGACAACTATGAAGAATCTAGTCCAAGTGAAATGATGTTGGTTAGTAAAAAACTCTTGTTATTGCCCAAACAGTCAGTGATAAACCAGTGACATAATTTGTTTACCACTATTGGTACTATTAAAGACACAAGTTGCAAAGTAATAGTGGATGGAGGATGTACTGAGAATCTTATAGCTAAGTCAGTAGTAGACAAGCTACAATTGACTACAACATCTCATCCACAACCCTACACTATTGGGTGGATTAAAGAAATGGGAGAAATAAAGGTAAATACACAATGTTTGGTGCCCTTTTCTATTGGAAAGAATTACAAGGCTGAAATTTTATATGATGTTCTAGATATATCAATATGTTATTTAATGTTAGGGAGACCTTGGCAATATGACACCTGTATTATACATGATGGTCATGCTAATACTATCAAGTTTGAATTTGAAGGAAAGGTCATTATATTACATCCATAGTCTTTGACAGGGAACTTGAAAGTGGAAGAAGTGCACCAACAACATATGAAAATTACAGCCACAAATTAAAAAACAGAAGTAAAAGACATCAAAGTTGGCCAAAAACTCAAAAGAGAGAGAAAACAAAAATTAGTGTTAACAGTTTCTAGCAACATCATTTGTGAATCGAAGTGCATTATCAGTTACCAAAATAATCAATTCTCATCCTAACAAGGAAGTACAAGAACTTCTTGATCAATTCTCAGAATTATTAAATGATGAGCTTCCACTGACTTTACCCCTTATGAGAAACATTCGACACAAAATTGATTTGACACTGGGAGCTACTCTCCCTCACCTTCCTCACTATCAACTAAGTCCTACTGAGCATGAAGAGCCGCATAGACAAATTCAGGACTTGCTACAAAGGGGTCTTATTCATGAGAGCTTAAGTCCTGTAGCTGTGCCCACATTATTAGTTCCAAAAAAGGATGGTACATGGCGAATGTGTGAGGACTCAAGAGCTATTAACAAGATAACTGTGAAATACCGGTTTCCCATTCCAAGGTTAGAGGATTTACTAGATATGTTAGCTGGTGCTCAAGTGTTTTCTAAAGTGGACCTAAGATCCGGTTACCATCAAATCAGAATGAGATTAGGGGATGAATGGAAAATAACTTTTAAAACTAAAGATGGATTATTTGAATGGTTGTTATGCCATTTGGCTTAACCAATGCACCTAGTATATTTATGAGATTAATGACACAAGTATTGAAACCATTAATGGGAAAATCAGTAGTTGTATACTTTGATGATATACTTGTTTACAGTTTAGATGAAAAGCAGCATTTGATTCATTTGAAAGAGGTATTTCAGTTACTACAGGAAAATCAATTGTTCATTAATCTAAGGAAGAGTACATTCATGGCTAAGTAGTTAGTTTTTCTTGGGTATGTTGTAAGCAAGGAGGGGTTGAAGGTAGACAAAGATAAAATTAAAGACATTATTAGCTGGCCAGTCCCAAACAATGTTACTGAAGTTCGAAGTTTCTTGGGGTTAGCCACATTTTACAGGAGGTTTATTCAAGGTTTCCGTTCCCTTGCTGCTCCTTTAACTGTATGCTTAAAAAAAGGATAGTTCAAATGGCAATTAGCTCAACAACAAAGTTTCTAACTGCTCAAAACAAAACTAACTACTGCTCCTACATTGTCACTTCCTGATTTTTCCAAGGTATTTGAAATTGATTGTGATGCTTCCATGCGAGGTATTGGGGCTGTATTATCACAAGAAGGTCGACCAGTAGCTTTCTATAGCAAGAAATTAAATGAATCAAAACAGAAATGGTCTGCATGCAACTAGAGTTATATGCTTTAGTGCAAACTTTGAAACATTGGAGACACTATTTAGTGTTGAAGGAATTCATTTTACATTCCGACCATGATTCATTGAAGCATCTACATAGTCAGTCCAAATTGGCCAGGTTACATGCTAGATGGATTGGTGAACTTCAGGATTATACCTTTGTGATAAAGCATAAATCAGGTAAACTCAATAGAGCAGCTGATGCCCTTAGCAGAAGATCTGCATTGGTTCATGTCCTCAGTGCTACTTGTTTTGGTTTTGAGGAAATTAAATCCCTTTATCAGCATGATGCAACTTTGAAAGATAAATGGCAGCAATGCATTTATTTGACACAGTCACAGGGTGAGTTTATTATACATGAAGGATATTTTTATAAAGAACATCTATTGTGCATTCCTGCCTGTTCTTTAAGATTACTGCTTATTCAAGAATTACATAGTGGGAGTTTAGCTGGTCATGTGGGTCGAGATAAAACTTTGAACTTGGTAAAGAGCAAATATTATTGGCCGCAACTGAGAAAAGATGTATTGAATTGTGTCCAACAATGTTTTGTGTGTCAGCAGTATAAAGGTGGTGCAACTAATACTGGTTTATATACACCTTTACCTGTTCCTAATAGACCGTGGGAAGACATCAGTATGGACTTTGTTTTAGATCTACCTCGAACTTTTAAAGGATGTGAATCAGTTTACGTGATAGTGGACAGGTTTTCCAAGGAGGCTCATTTTATACCATGCAAGAAAAGTGTTGATGTAGTGCAAGCAGCTTGACTATTTTTTAAAGAAATAATTAGGCTACACGGTGTTCCTTATACAATCACTTCAAATAGAGACAACATATTCTGAGTAATTTTTGGAAAACACTTCGGGCTTGAATGAGAACTATACTTCAATTTAGTAGTACCTGTCACTCACAGACTAATGAGCAAGCTGAAGTTACTAATCGAAGTCTTGGCAGCCTACTAAGATGTCTCTCAGGCGCTAAACCAAAACAATGAGATTCTGTTATTTATTAGGCTGAATTTGCATATAACTCCACTGTTAATAGGACAACTAGTTTAGCTCCTTTTCAAATAGTTTATGGGTTCATGCCACCTCATTCCCTGGATGTTACTGTTGGACCACGCAAGCTCGGTGAATCTCTATATGCTATCCAAACGATAGAAACTTTAACTGCAATTCATGCTGCTGTCAAAAACAAAATTTTTGAATCTAATAAAAAATACAAAATTCATGTTGATGTTTCTCGCAAAGATGTTTAGTTTGCAGAGGGAGATTTAGTAATGGTTCATCTCAATAAGGAAAGGATGCCCATTAAAAAACAGGGCAAACTGTAAGTCAAACAAATTGGACCTTGCTGAGTACTAAGCAGGATTGGACGTAATGATTAATGTACAAGATTTGAGTCTATATCATGCATCAGATTTGGTCATTTCGGATCCTTGAACATTTAAGCTCGAGGCCGTGCTTTCAATGGGACAGGGAAAATTGATGCAAGAGCAGATTAAACACAGGAAATTAATTGACTGAGAGACATTTTATCGAACACTTGTAGCAAGTTACAAAATAATGCAAGGGTATTGTTGGTATTCACTTAGCGAACGACATTAGTTGTGAAGGCAAAGTGGGTAATTCTGTGAAACTGACAAGGGCAATTGGGACATTACGGTTTAACTAATGAAACTGTTAATTCTATTGTCTATCTTTTTCAACTGTGTGTTTAAAGAGTGTAAAAGAATCTGAAGCGGGATTAAGAGTCCGTTTGTTTGGCCTAATTTAGACCTAAATCTAAATAAATTATCGAAAAGCGACTTTTAAATGGCTTTTCAGTCTTTTTGTTTAGGACTGAATTCAATTACCGAATCAGTCAATAAATAATTAAATGTACGTTAAAAAATTTTGAGCCTAACGGTCAGATGAATTTCATGCACTTACTGCTTCTCAAAACCTAAAACGTGACCAGTTTCACACCTCGTCTGCTTCCCGTCGGCCTCCACTCACTCCTTCCGTGTGCTTTCCCCGAGTTGCATCAGTACTCTTCTTACCCTGCTCCTCACTGCGTCTCTTTTTTCCCTTTCGTTTTTGTTTTTTCCACCTTCGGAACCTTCGTTGCGTCCGTTGAAGTGCCCGCCACCGCCGCCGCTTCTTGTCGGTGAGTTTCCGCCGGCTCCTCTGCTTCATGTTGGTGGTTTTGCTCTTTGATGCTTTCTGTTTTATTTTGTCATCAGTTTTTGGAATTCTGATGAGAACTTAGATTGAATAGGTGGGTTTAAATCCGATTTTTGTGGGATCTGATGATGGGATTTTTTGTTGGTTGTAATTAGTTTGATACAATGTGTTTTCCCCCTCTGATTTTCATATTCTTTTGATTTTTTTGCTCATTTGGGAGGGGAAGGGAAGCGATTTGGGTTGCTTAATCTGGTTTTAATTTTTTTTATTATGTACAGAAAGGTTCTTTGATATGTTCTCGTATATGGGTTTTTTGTTTTTTTAGATTACAATTTCTAGCCATCCCCGTTTCACAGGATTTCCATTTGATTGTGAACATTTTCACTCCCCTTCCCATCTGATTGACTTGCTATATCTTGCGTTCCTTTGATTTTGATATGCTTTGATGTTGTTTTAATTCTATTTTTTCTGTAAACGAGGTGCTTATTTCAATGCCTTTAAATTGGTTGCACCATCTGATTTATTGGGTTTTTTTTTGTTTTCTGTTGTTGATCAGCTTTATAGATTTCCATGGAAGCTATATAAGTCTGTCTTCCCCTGGTATTGATTTCATGAAAATTCTTCCCCCTGGTATTAGAAAGTGCTTGATCGGTTCAACTCTCACCCTGGTATAAAACCTCGTCTAGATTCTGGAAAGTCTATGCATAGAAACTCGTCTTTTCCAATCATGACTGGTTTTGATCAATAAGTCTGTGAATTTTGTTTGTCTAGTCAATAGTCACCTGCAATTTTCACTTGTAGTTTTCCAGTTGTCATGTTTATGTATCTATGAATTTTAATACTATATAAGTTTTTTGCTTATGATATTTTTTGCATCTAACATGATTCGGTTAGTTAAATTGGAAGATTGACTGGTAATTATCTTTTGGTTAGTTGATTTCTTACTTGGCACATTTCAGCGCTCTCATATATTCCAGAAAATTACAACCCCGTCAGAATCTCTTCTCAGTGAGCTACGGACAGTTGAGGTTTGCTCTCTTTATAATGAAAGCTGCTGTGCTGGAAGCGGCTGCTAATTTTGATGCTCCATAATATCTAGTTGTTTTGTTTTCTGATTTGGTGTATTAGTTTATTTCATTAAAATGCTCTGCCACATTATCTACCTTCCAAAACAATTATATTTTTTTTTTATTTGGAATGGAAAACATTCTATACTCACCAGTCCTTGAATTTTCCATCTACAGATCAGTTTGTTGCCTGAACTTTTTCCAAGGACCAAGAGAGGAAGACAAGAAAATCAGACATTTAACACTCTGAGACAAGTGGTGCACACTGTGAACTATCAATCAACCGGACTAATGTTTTGAGCTCCAAGAAAGACAGGTGAACTCACTTTTTCCTTGCTGATCTTTTCCTAGTTCTTGTGTCAGTCCAAATAAACAATTTTTATCACTTGAATTCACTTTTTTCCTCACATTTTCTTTCCATGTTTTGCTAATGACCCACATAGTGCAACTTGCCCATTTTGTAGTTATTTTATCTACTGATCAAAGTCTTGTTCAATAAATGTGTCTTCTTGCTGGTGGAGATTGTTTTTTCAGGGGCCAATTATCACTCTTTCCCTGTTTCACTGCTCAGAGTGGATGATCACTATTGTCACTCAACCACATATCCTTTTTTTTCTCCAAACAACCTCTTCAAACTGATAAAAATCGCTTGCACTTTAGTTTTATCTGAGGTCAAGAATAATGCTGGATTCATTATCTCCGTCCTCATAAGCATATTAAAATGTTCCACTTTTCTATTTGTGGACTCTTTGCACATATTCTCCCTGATTTTTTACTAGAGTTATTCTTTTTTATTGATCTACTTTACTTTTTTATTGATCTACTTTACACTTAAACATTTGTTACTTCTGAAATATTATAGATTATTGAGAGGGCTAAGGCAGTTCGTACTATGAAAAGAAATATACTTTCTAAATGCGATCAATTTCCAATGAAATACTGATGTTTTCATTTCAATTAATCTGGAAATTCTTTCCGTATTTTCATGGGATGATATTTCTTTTTGAGTGCTTAAGAACAAAGTGCTGCATTTTCGTAAATTTCTTGAAGCTTTGCTCCTATATCTGTTTGACAAAGGTGGTGAAAGCATATAGGCAATGATATACTTTTGTAATTGGATCATGATCTTCCAAAATTAGTCAAATAGATAGCTTTAATGTAGTCTTTGTTGGCACCTTCTTTTTTTGCATAGAAGTTGTCCATCTTTTATGCTTTATTTGCAGTGATCCACACCTGATAGAATGGTTTAATTGCATAGAGGCTTCGTTGAGAATTAGTCAAATAATTTTAAATTAGATTTTCTATCTAGTTTAGAATTCTGGGAAGTGAAAACTTATAATATGAAGTGGCCATTCAGACATGCCTTGCATTGTTCATGATGTTCCTGAGGTTATTTTGCTAAAGTAGAATGCATCTGTTGCTATGAGAAAATGTGGGCATAATCGTGAATGTTATAAAACCGATTTTTTCTTGGATGACTTGTATGTAATATTGACTTTTGTATATTTTTTTTTAATTTGTGTGGAGATCGGTAGAGTTTGGGCTGTCTTCTCGGTCGTTTGTTGTTGGTCATTTAGCTTAGTCGTGGACACGGAAGAGGTCGTTCTCGTCTCCCAAATCTCACCTATCATGCACGTATTCTTCGATTTCCCCAAGGTGAGCAGATCTGATCTTTGGTCCCAATTTTATTTTGTTTGTGTTTTCTGATAGATGGCGATGACAGAGATTTGTTAGCAGAGATCTTGATCTGATTGAAGATGCATTTTTTAGGTTACTTGTTTTTGTTATTTGATGGATCGAATAACAGCTTAAGAAAACTAGAACTAGGAATATTAGGACATCAAAGTTTGAGTTGGATAGTGGAGATTATTTATATAGTAATAAAATATTTAATAATAAAAAAATAAAATAAAATTTATTTGGTTTGTTTGTCAACTATAAACACTCTATACATATGGTTTTTACTACAATAATTTTTTTAGTACAAATTAAAAAATTATTTATTTTAAATTTTTTAAAAATTGAACATACTCAGATTTAGGGGTCGTTTGGGTACTGAATTAATTCAGTAGTGAATTAATTCAAAAAATTCACCGCTAAAATTGAATTACATTAGGGAAGAGAATTTGTTAGAATAAATTCAGATGTCGCGTCAAACCCAATTTTAAAACTTTAAACTAATATAACTTTCTCTCTCGAACTCGGATATGCACATTCTTCGTACCATTACACTTCTAAATTCAAGCTCTATCAAAGAAGATCCCACAAGGGTAGGTAATTTTGAATTTTTAAAATGGGCCCTACTTATATTGCATGTTTATCGAGGTTCAAATCGATATGAACGATAACCATTAAAAAATATAGAATTTGTAATTTTTAAAATGATGATTAGGAGATTGAATCGACTGAATCACCTCAGTGATTCAGGCCGATTCAGGCTTGAAACGGCCTGAATCTAACTACAGTACTGAATTTTTAATTCAGCACAGCTTCTGTACGCAAACAGGATTCTAAAAATTTAGTGCTGAATTGACACTAAATCAACTAAATCTTCTCACGATTCAATACCCAAACAGCCCCTTAGATTTAGATTTAGATTCAGATCTGATTTAGATTTAAATTCAGTGTGAGATTCAGATTGTGAGCTTTTCAGAATTTTCAGTTAGCTTTCCAGATTCAGATTTAGACCAAACAAATGGACCCTAACACTGAAAATGCCAGCTCTTTTTCTTCTGAAAATCTTTGAGTATAAATAGAAATTCGAAAATTGTTCTACAATTGCTTTGTTTCATTTGATATGCTGTCCGCCCCCAATTTGCCGCCAAATCGCCCCCGATCTGCCCCTAAATCGCCCGCACTCTAATCCACCCCCGACCTGCGCCCAAATCGCCCCCAATCCACCCCCAAATCGCTGGCTTTTTGAGGCCATGGACAACGATCAATGTTGAAGGCTAGGTGCAAACGGAATTTAGAGGATCAATTGCCGGATTTTTGCCAGAGATCGTCAGCCGCCCCTTGCAGTTGCTTCCAAATCATCACCTTTTTGGCCGTTGACGGCAATCAAGGTAGAGGAGGCTACGGACTGATTGCCAAGAGGATGAGTCATCGAATTTGCCGGAGAATTTTGCCGTTGATCACTCAGTTCGCCGGAGAAAATCATCGGTCCTCACAGTGCCGGTTGCGAGCGATGGGTAAAGATTTCAAAAGTGAGAAGCCTCACGATTGCCTGACTTGCCTCCCGTCGTGTTTTTTTTTTTAAAAACCGGACCGGAAGGCCGGGTCACCGGTTTAACCGGTCGGGCCATGTTGATCCGGCCGGGTTAAGTAGACCAGAAATTTCAATTAAACCGGCCCGTTTTTTATAACAGGTCCAGTTGAACCCGGTTCGACTAGTCGGTCCGGTCCAATTTTTAGAACACTGATTTTAATTGAGTGCCCTTTTAAGATGAATTGACTGTTGCCTACCGATATTTAAACCCAACTTGGGTTATTGGGTTAGCCCAACCCACTCCTCCTCTTGGTTCTCGCACATAATCTCCAGTCCCCCTCTCTCTTTCCCGAAACCCGTCGTCGTCGGTGAAGATGGCGAAAAAGAAAAAAGAACGTGAAAACATGAGAGATGCGGCAAAGAAATAGAAGGAAACATTACCATAGGCATCTCTCTTAGATTTTTGTTATTGAACGACGTGCCATTTGAGATGTGCTAGAAGGTGAATTAGCCATAAAGCTCTGGTACTTAGAGGTCGATGAGAATTCAGATATTTTTTCTTTTGTCATTTCTTTTGTTTATTTTTTCATTTTATGTATTATTTCTCTTTGTTAGTAAATCTTCATTCTTGTTTCGGCAAAAAATTGTTTTAATTTTGTTTTTGGCATGAATAAAATTACTGCCTCTATTTTATTCTTTACTTTTTTTGATTTTTGAAGATTGTTATTCAGCTTCTTTAAATAAAGCTTGCCTCTGCTTGTAGCTGTCAAGTTATGGGTGGTATCAGTCGATTTTAAGTTTCTGATTTGTGGTTACATTGTTTTTCTACAAAATTAAGTATTTTTACTTGGGTGTTTATGTTAAAAACATAGTGTTCATCATTACTTAAGCCGACTATGCTCAATCATAAGAAAGCATAATTCTAAATGGCTTGGGCTGTTAAGTCAACTCAAATTGATTAGACCCATTACAAGGTTTGCTTAGGAATTTTGTTATCATTAATTTTTTATCCTGTTTAGGATATTAATGTTGACGTTGTTGTGTTAGTTTCATCTTCCTCTTTGATGCTTAGACTAAGGACAACTGAAATATAGGTTTTCTTATTTTTTTAAGAAAATATTCTCCTTCAGTCACCTCTAGTGTAGGAGAATATTTTCTTGAAAAAAATAATAAAACTTATATTTCAGTTTTCCTTAGTCTAGGCATCAAGAGCAAGATGAAGCCAACACAACTATGTCAACATTAATATCCTAAACAGGATAAAAAGTTAATGATAACAAAATTCCTAAGCAAACCTTGCAATGGGTCTCATTAATTTGAATTGACCCAACTGCCCAAGCCATGTTAGAATTATGTTTTTTTATGCTTGATCATAGTTGGAGAAGTTAGGATGAACACTATGCTTTTTAACATAAACACCCAAACAAAAATACTTAATTTTGTAGAAAAAAATGTAACTATAAATCAGAAACTTGAAATATGTCTTATTAACAGCTATAAGCAGAGGCGAGCTTTTTTAGAAGAAGCTTAATAACAATCTTTAGAAATCAGAAAAAGGAAAGAATAAAATAGAGCAGAGGCAGTTATTTAGTTCATGCCAAAAACAAAATTTAAAACAATTTTTTTCCGAAACAAGAATGAAGATTTACGAATAGAGAAAGAGAATACATGAAATGAAAAAATAAACAAAAGAAATGACAAAAGAACAAATACCTGAATTCTCATCGACCTCTGAGTACCAGAGCTTTATGGCTAATTCACCTTCTAGCACATCTCGAATGGCACATCGTTCCATAACAGAAATCTAAGAGAGATGTTTATGGTAATGTTTTCTTCTGTTTCTTTGCCGCCTCTCTCATGTTTTCACGTTCTTTTTTCTTTTTTGCCATCTTTAACGGCGACAACGGGTTTCGGGAAAGAGAGAAGGGGATTGGAGGTTATGTGCGAGAGCCAAGAGAAGGAGTGGGTTGGGCTAACCCAATAACCCGAGTTGGGTTTAAATATTGGTAGGCAATGGTCAATTCATCTTAAAAGGGCACTCAATTAAAATCAGTGTTCTAAAATTGGACTTGTTATAAAAAACAAGCCTTCCAGTCCGGTTTCTGAAAAAAAAACACCACGGGAGGCGAGTTAGGCGATCGTGAAGCTTCACTTTTGAAATCTGTTCCTGTGTGCTTGTAGTCATTGGTAGCGAACGGAAATTGCACGCGGGACACTTCTTTCACACCAATCATGGATATGATCAGTTTTTGCATCTATTATAACAGAGAGGTAGGCAATTGGTGGAATGACACGGTTGATGAACATTCATTCGTCTGGGGAAGTCAAAGCATGGCTTTCCGTCAATGGTAATGTGAGTTTGAATTATTAAATTCTATCCTCCCAATCAACCAAGATATATGAATTAGAAGACAATGAGGATCTCCAATGTTCTCTCCATTCATAGGTGAGAGAAAAAAGCCATGACAATATTGATGAACAAAAAAAGTATACACACAATAGGTGGAACATAGTTATAGTAGATACACCTATTCAACTATACATCCACTGTAGACGGATAAAAAGAGTATGGAAAACTAAATTACAAATTAAAAAGTTATGTTAAGGAAAAAAGAACATGTCCCTATTAGTTATTTATAGCACATGTCTAATAAAGAGGGAAGCCTAGTTACAATATAAACATCAACCTTTTCAACAAAGGTTGCTTATCTAGATTTGGTTCACTTGCAAAGATAATATCATTATCAATATATTCAACTTGGATGCATGACTTTGAAAATTAATACATGAATTGTTAACTTTATTCAAAGAAGCAACAAGACCAATAAAATTAGATGGATTGAGGTATGTGCCCCTAACAAGATAGTAATAACTAGCATGCTCGTTCGCCAAAACAACTTCTAACCAACAACTATGCAATAGTCATTTTATTTAAGAAAAAAATGTTGTAATTAAAATATAAACACAATTATGCACGTTATTTAAATACTAAAACTTCTTATACTAAATACTTTAACTTCAATTTTCATCACAATAAAGTAAAAAAAAATTGTACCAATAAAAAAATGATATAGTCATAGATCTTTTTTTTTATATTGAAATATTGCTTTTAGATTAGGGAAAAAGAAGCCCAAATAAGCCACTGTACAACAATGTATACAAAAAATCATCAAATTGAAGAAATCATTAAACAAATAGATTAAATTGTTTCATCAACAATAAAAAACAAAAAACAAAACTTATCCATTAGGTATCAACCCCCTAAATATGATATTCATAATGGTGTTTGATGGTAGTGTGCTATCACACTAGCATTTAACCAAGACCTTTGTCTTAGACTTATATGTATCCCTTGACAAAGCAACATATAATTGTCCACGTGCCCGCCTAATGATAATTTACTTAGGATAAGTAACTTATCCACTTTAATGAGTTTCTATTGGATGGTTATCAAACACCCCCTAACTATGATATTCATAATGGTGTTTGATGGTAGTGTGCTATCACACTAGCCTAATGCTGATTGTTGATACGCCATGGGCCCTACTTTTTGCATTATGTTATTTCTAACCTTAGATTTACATATTCTTGGTACCATTGGAAAGCTCTTAGCAAGCTCTATGAAATGAGACCCCACATGAATATGTTTTTTTAAACTTTTTTATGAGTATGACACATATAACACGCTTCTCAATAATAAATGTTTGCTTTTTTGCCTATATTACACATGTTCATATTTGCACATTCTTAATAAATTGGAAAACTCTAGAAGAACTCTATTAAATTGGACTTGTTGCCAAATTGGTCCAAATTGGTCTTAAATTGAACTTTTTTAAAGTACTTCCACGCCATTGTCCTCTCCAACCCGTGAAATTTGGACTCCACTTGAATAATGCAAAAATCTATTATTAGCCTTGCATTTTATGCAGTAGTATGATTTGTTTTAATTTTTCTTAACTAATATGTATTTACAAGCACAATGTGAGTATTTATAAATCACAAATAATGAATAAAAGTAGGATAGTGTGAATAGGACGTTCACTCCACTTGAACTGCTCAAATATAATCTAAATTATCTTCTTAAGCTTCAAAGCTTCAAAAAATAGCTTTATTATTTTTTCTTGTCTTCCAGCAAACTAAGCAAAATAAATATATCATAACATATTGTTTGGTAAAGTGTTGAATGCTTCCACTTATATCAATGCAGTAGAAAATTGAGACTGTAAGTCTGATTTGACTAGAATAAAAATGCTTTTCTGCTCAAGGAATTTTGGGTATATACCAGTCAAATATTGAAAGCATTGATGCCAATACACACACTTTGGCTTAGAACATTCACATACCGATTTTCATCGGTCAACATTTCAAACTTATGAGATGAGAAATGCACATTAGCAACACTTATAGTTTGTTGCTCCAGGGCTTCATGAATGGTGGCCCTATCAAGCTATCCAACAAAAAAATTGAGTGACAATGAGAAAGCATATGAACCTTCGAAGAATACTGAACTTGACTTTCAAAAAAATTACATCCAGCTTAAACTAATAAACTGTGTGTGTGCATGTGTGTGCGTGCTTGTGTGTGTGAACCTTCGAAGAGTACCAAACTTGACTTTCAATAAACACTGTGTGTGTGCACGTGCGTGCATGGGTGGTTGAATCTCTTTCAGTAAAGGAGAGTTTTCGGAGTCAAGTCCCTATGTGTGCATGTCGTACTTGAGAAAAATATAAAACTGGAAAGTCAAATATTCAAATTATAGAGTTTGAGTCATAAAAGATCAATAACAATCAAGGATGTAGGCCACACAAGTTTTTTGCTTTTCCATGTCGTAAATTGACTCCAACAAAGTTAACAGTAGCCTCTCTAGATCTACAATCAAAGGGTGAACCTTGCCAGCCAATTTGAACCCACGCAATGTTATACAACAAAAGGACTAAGTAGGAAGAACTTTTCCTACATAGCAAAACTACGCCTAGATCCTTTTTCAAATGAGCACTATAAGGATCTCCCTTATAGACCAACTAACTACACCAACAGCAGAGGAAATGTTATCCGTGATGACAGCCAAGTAAATCAACTTACCACCAATCTCATGTAGTACCCAGGGTCATTGAATGTTTCACACTACTCCATACTCAATTTCACAGTAGGATCCATAGGCGTGCTATCAATGTGAGATCAAAGAAATGCAGCTAGTCTTCAACATATTTTATTTGTTACAGATAAATACCTGCTTTTTTTAGTGAGACACTTCAAAGCACACAAAGTATCTTTGTAAGCTCACATAGATAGCAGAGAAAAAGCTTATGCAAATGTCTTGTGATAATAGTGTCATCAACATGAACACTGAGCCACCACTTGATGGGGGAAAGAGCTCCCGGTTTGAATACTGGAGGCTCTGTCAAACAGGATGAAGCACGATTCGTGCAGTTGGTGGGTTATGACCCACCTGCACAAAGAGAAAGTGTAGAGTACAGAAAGAAGAGATGAGAAACCAGAAGAAGCAATTTTATTATATCATCCAAAACTGTCTCTTACAGCCAATGGCTTACACTTTTATAGAGGACAAAGAGGCCTTCTAAAGGCAACTCCTAGATACAATAGAAATTGGTACGTACTGTCCTATTCTAAGCAACTACTTATGAAATTGGGGCTTTGCCCCAAGCTTAATGATAAAAATGAAAACATAAACAATTAGTTAAAGCAAACTGCAAGGAGAAGAATAAGAGAAAACAAGATGTTCACCATGTGAGCAATGGAAACCATATTTAATCACTGCATTACTAATGTTTTCAAAACCATGAAAACCATATTTAATTATCGGCTCACTAATCTTTAAAGCAAACTGCAAGGAGAAGAATAAGAGAAAACAAGATGATCACCATGTGAGCAATGGAAACCATATTTAATCACCGCATTACTAATGTTTTCAAAACCATAAAAACCATATTTAATTATCGGCTCACTAATCTTTTCAAACCCATCCCATGGAGATTTGCTTCAAACCATAAATGTCTGTCTTCAACAAACACACTCTACAGACTATCGCTGAGCAACAAACTCAAGAGGTTGCTTTATAGACACTTCTTCAAGGTCATATACAGAAAAATATCCTTCATATTCAACTGATAAATGTGCCAATCAAAATTAGACACAAGAGAAAAAACATGTACAAAGTTCAATTTAGCCAGAGGACAAAAAGTCTCACAAAAATCAATACCTGGGGTCTGACAATCATCATTGTGCCCCTGAGCATAGACTATAAAATTCTGCACTTGAATATAATAAATGTGACAAACCTGTCAGACTCATCAATGCAGCAAAGACCACCATCAGCCAAAACAAGGGCCCCAGCCTCCAGCATCCACTCACATATAGATTGAACTGATAGTTAAAGACAGTAGATCTAAGGCATGAAAATTCAAAAGAAAAATGCTTCTGCGACGTTAAAAAAGCAACGTCAATAGCCTACTCATGATAGCATTACTAAATCCATGACGGAAAAATGCTCCCTAAACCAGTCGTAATTACAGATCTGTTCCTTAATTTAGCAGCAAACTTGAGAAACTGAGATTTTCCAGTACCTTTAATTTGAACCACCGCAGAGGTTATTTACTCAAACAAAAGCTAAAGTCACATGAATAAGCCATGGTGTTAAGGAATGGGTTTCCCATGACAAAAGATCCAATACCAGAAAACGGAAAAGAAGATGCTTTTGCAAAAACTATGTTTAACCTTTGGAGCAAGAATTTTTTTTACAAATAAAGGTACCTGGATCACCAACAAGGAGGAGATGAGACTCTCCTCGCACCTTAGTTCCAGAAGCATCAATACGATGTACACCCCCAGTTAGTGTTAAAGCCACGAAAAGGTCAAAATTGAAGAATACGGAATGTCAAACTTCTCAAGCACTGAAAGCAATTTCTGAAACCCATAAAAGTTCAAAAGAATTGTGCCATTTCAAGCAAGGAAGATTTGAATTTTCAGTTACAGCATTCAAAACTCTTCCCTATAATCATGTAGCAAGAAAGAAAAAACAAATCAGCAAAAATAAAAATAAATGATAACTACGAAGAGGATAGACATGCCTGCAAGCTTCACAATAAATAGATCAAAAACTTGAGGACAAATACCACGCAGAATTGCATTTCTTCCTGCATTAATATCGTTTCAAAATGGAACTGATTAGACAATTGAGTGTTTATGCTGCTGCTTATAGGTCTACATATAGGATTCATTGAGTAAACCTTCCTAGCATCATAAGATAACTAGGTTCTCCTGAGTATGTTCAATGAAAACCAAACACAAATGTGATAGCTTCTCGTGATGCATAACCCAAACAAATGGATGGTCCTCCATTTAGTAATCATCATCATCCACCTTATCCCAATTATCTTGGGTCAGTGACATGGATTTTATACCATATGTGACTCTCATCAGAATCAAAATGATGGTACAAAATCAATGCAAATAAACATAGTGGCCAGTTTTTACGCAAGATGCCCCTCCTGCCACAACCCTCTAAACATTATCATCTTCATCATACGTCTTTCCAATTGTGTGGATTTTGCTTCATGTGATGATGGTTGCACATGAAAGATTAATATAGTCATCTTCCATCACAAAGTTGATAACAAACAAAACCAGCCTGCTTTTACATGAAAGCCCAACACCCCTATTTAACAATCTACTTTTTTAATCAGGAACTGAAGCTTTAGATTGTTCAAGTGGCAATTAAAGATTATAATGCCCTCCTGCAGGTCAAAATCAGGAAAGAGTTTCCAGAAAGGCAGAAAGCATGGGACAAGATGGCAATGCTTTAAGCTGCAAGCAGCAGAATCATCTAAGCCAACTTGCAATCATATCTGGAAATGTGGATATTTAAGCACGGAAAATATTTTATGAGAAAAAGAGATGAGGTTAACAACAATTCTGACTTCTGATAGAAATGTTATATTAACACCTTTTAGAGGGGAATCTTTAAACTCTGACCAGAACTCCTCAAATTTTTTGACAATTTCTTCAGGTAAATCAGCATCCGACTTCAGCTCATTTGTTCTCCTAGAAAACAAAATTGTCATAAATTTGAAGATTGAGATGCAGTACTGAAAATGCTACGTAGATAATCACCAGAAGACTGTAAAAGAAAAGGCAAGGAAGATTTCAATCACCAGCACACCATTTGAGTTGCTTAAAAAAAGATAATCAGAACAATTTCAGTTTTGCTTCATGCAGAATGACTTAAAATCCAGCGATACTTTGTATGCCAGACAATGACAAAGAAAGCAATCCAATAGGAATAAAATATCACTGATAAATTATACTCAGTTCATGATAAATATAACAAGCAATGAACTGTTTCCACTTACTGCACGTAATTTGCAAGAAAGATGGGATCAAGGTTGCAGCGAACATCCCTCAAATCTGGAGACCATTTTGCTGACAAGATACCTGTGACGATTACATCATCTAAAAGTACCATAAGTCAGTGAAACTTGAAATAATACTTAAATTATGAAAGAAGACAAAAGAAGGAGCATATATTACATGGCATCAAAGGTAAAATAAAGACTAGCAATTCAATAACTAACAAGCCAAGAAGTAAGAAACTTATTACACAACAGAAAAAAAAAACAAAATGGCACAGTAAACATACAAATTTTCATTTGAAAATAGGCGAGACATTTATAGAGTTTAGGTGTCTACGTAATTTCTAGCCAGTCATTTTATCAGACATATCCTCTCTTGTCTCAACTTAAACGCATTTGTAACTTAACTACAGATCACACCAAAATAAACCTACTTTCTCAACAAGTCAAGGTCTTCAAATTTCTTCATCGCATCTAATAAACTTCAAAGTACCATTTTTTTACATAATAAGTTATATTATTTCAGAAATTTCAAAACAAAGATAGAATAGATCATAGCCTACACGAAGGAGGAACTTTGGATCTATTTCTCATGCATTCACTAAATTCCACACTGATTTTCACTATAAGCCTATCCCAATTCAAGTTTGATAGATAAACTCTTCAATACAATTGATCAGCACATCAATGGAATTCCATTATATAGTTTGAAGAAGTTTTTCGCATCTTTATAGAAGCCTGTGTATCATTTTAGCTTCTTGTTGTTTAATTTTGACGTGAAATAAAATTTCTGTTGTTGAGCCGTTCGATCGGCCTGTCGGCCCGATCGTTCGACCTGTTCGATCGGCTATTGCCCCTATCGATTGGGGTAACAGACTTCTGAAAAAAATTAAGTCGTGATCATTAGTGCGACGCGAAGGGATATGTTAATAAAGAGCCATTTCGACTTTAGGTTTTACAGAGACTTATCAAAAACGTCTGAAAGAAACTCCAGAACGTAGAGAACTCTTATTAAAGTAACTTTCTTCTCTTCTGCTCTCTTTGGAAAATCTCTGGAAGTGAATTCTTCTCCTCTTTCTCTGAACTTGGTGTTTGTGACTAAGCAATAGAGTCTACCCCTATTGAGATCCTGTCTATTTGAGTGGAAGTGCACCTTCAAACGGACTGTGTGGTTCGTTGTATCTTAGGAATGGAATGCTGTGGAATGCCTGTGCATGGAGGGCGGCATATCTGTTTCAAGGACAGCGTGTACCGCACCTCGAACCTGGTTCATAATCTTTTCTCTACGATATTATATATATATATGCATGTGTATGCATATAAATTTTGCATGATAATTATATTTTGTATTCAATCTGCCCTCATTAATGTGATAGTCCCAACAATCTTGAAATAGATATTGATTTTTGGTTGATTGAATACTACTGCAATTATGGGTGTTGACAAATCTTTGAAACTTGAGAAGTTTGATGGAAAAAATTTCATGAGATGACAGACAAAGATGAAATTTTGGCTGACACAATTAAACATATTCTATGTGGTTTTTGATGTTGTTGCTGATAAAACTGTCTCTTTTGAATCTGATAAGACTGCTAGTTCTTCTGATGTTGGAATTGCTAAGACTCATGATTGTGAGAAATTCAAACAAGATGATGAACTATGTCATGGTCAAATTCTTAGTGTTTTGAGCAATGAATTGTATGATTTGCATGTGAACACTAAAACTGCCAAAGAATTATGGGATATCCTTGATAAAAAATTTGGAAAAGAGCATGAAGGGGAAGAAAAGTATGTTGTGGGAGAATATTTTGACTATAAGATGGTTGACAACAAATATATTAGAAACCAGGTAATTGAGATACAAAATTTGGTAGCTAAGATCATTGGGAAAGGAATTCCCATTGACAAGAGGCTCCAAGTTCCTGCTTTTATCGATAAACTACCGCCCCCATGGCAGGATTTTTAAATTGCCTTGAAGCACAAGAGGGACGCAATGTCCGTTGATGATTTGATAGTGGCCATTCAACTTGAAGAGAAGCACAGGGGCAAGATGAAAGTCTTGCAAGGTTATTCTTCTGTGGCCAATGATAGTGCTCAAACTAATGTAGTGGAAGGGAAACCCAAGTTTTTTGGTAATAAGAAGAAGAACAAGAAATTTAAAAATTAACCTCTCAAACCTGGTTTTAATATCCAAAAAACAAGAATTTGAAAGTTTGCTGGGTCTGTGGGAAACTTGGATATTTTGCAAACAAGTGCAAAGCGAAGAAAGGCCAGGACCAGAGTCATAGTGGGGCTGCATCTTCTGCTAAGGCTAATGTGGTTATTTCAGATGACAGATTAGTAATAACTAATTCTGAAATTAACTTGGCATGTGAACCTACTGATTGGTGGGTTGATACAGGGGTAACTATTCACATCGGTGTTGATGTTTCTTTTTTTTTTTTCTATCAGGAAGTAAAGGATCAGACAATGACGATGGGGAACTCCTCTGTGACTAGAGTTCATAGAGTTAGAAATGTGGACATCTAGTTTACATCGGGGAACACGCTGACGCTCCATAATGTGTTGCATGTGCCAAGTGTAAGGAAGAACCTAGTTAGTGGTGTGCTTCTTAGTAGAAAAGGATATAAACTAGTGTTTGAGTCAAATAAAGTTATAATAACTAGACATGATACTTTTGTTGGTAAAGGCTATGTGTGTGATGGTCTCTTTAAATTAAATTTGGTTTCTTATAATAACTCTTTATTTCAAGTGGATGACTCTTTAATTTGTCATGTTGATTCTTTTGATATGTGACATATAAAGCTAGGACATGTGAATTGTCAAATTATTAAGAGAATGATGAATCTTGATTTAATTTCTAAATTGCATGTTGAATCTCTTGATAAATGTGAAGTTTGTGTTCCAGTAAAACAGCCAAGGAAACCATATAAATCTATTGCTAGATCTACATGCTTACTTGATTTAATTCACTCTGACATTTGTGAGTTGAATGAATTATTGACTAGGGGTGGTATAAAATATTTCATTACTTTTATTAATGATTACTCAAAATTTTGTCATGTGTACTTGTTTAAGTCTAAAGTCATGACTTTTGAGAAGTTTAAGGTTTATAAGATGGAGGTTGAGAATCAAACTGAGAGGCAGATCAAGAGACTAAGGTTTGATCGTGGTGGGGAGTATTGTTCCCTTAAATGTTGCAAATTTTGTGAAGATCAAGAAATAATACATAAAACCACAACCCCTTACTCTCCTCAATCTAATGGTGTGGCTGAAAGAAAGAATAGAACGTTTATAGATATGATAAATTCTATGCTTTCCTCTTTGGGTTTACCAAAAAATCTATGGGGAGAAGTAATTCTTTCAGCATGTATAATCTTAAACCGTGTGCCTCATAAAAGACAAAATATAACCCCTTATGAATTAATGAAAGGAAAAAAACCAAGTTTAAAGTTCATTAAGGTTTGGGGATGTCTTGCTAAATTTAAAATCTTAAATGTGAAGATAGATAAATTAGGTTTTAAAACTTATAATGCAGTTTTCATTGGTTATACACAAAATAGCAGAGCTTATCGGTTTTTAGTAATTGGGTCTGATCGGCAGGATTATGTTCTCAATACTATAAAAGAATCTGATGATGCAACATTCTTTGAGAATGTTTTTCCTATGAAGAAAAAAATAAGGTTGTAGTGCATAAAGAAGATGTCTCATCATCTTTAACTCCTAAAATGGAAGATTCAGGAACTAATGTGGAAATTAGGAGATCTAAGAAAACTATAATAGAGAAGACTTTGGGGATGACTTCTATACTTTCATGATGGGAAATGAGTATCCTTTGACTTTAATGAAGCTATGTCGTCTAGCGATGCTCCTTTATGGAAGGAAGCGGTACAAAGTGAGATGGATTCAATACTTGTACATGGGACGTGGGTTTTAACAAATCTACCTCCAGGGTTTAAACCAATTAGATGGAAGTGGATATTCAAAAAAAAATATTATCCTAATAGATCTATTGAAAAGTACAAAGCTAGACTAGTGGCTAAAGGATATAGTCAAAAGGAAGGTCAAGATTTCTTTGACACATATTCTCCTGTGACCATTATAACTACAATTCGAGTGCTTATTGTATTGGAGAATTAGAGGAGGAAGTTTATATAGAGCAACCTAAAGGTTTTGTAGTTCCTGGTCAAGAAAGAAAATTATGTAAGTTAGTAAGATCTCTCTATGGTTTAAAATAAGCTCCTAAACAATGACATCAAAAGTTTGATGATGTTCTTCTTTCTAATAACTTTATAGTTTGTATTTCTGATAAATGTTTGTATTGGAAGTTATTTGATCACTCTTATGTAATGTTATGCTTGCATGTAGATGATATATTACTGTTTGGTGATAATGTAGATTATATCAATAAGGTTAAGGGCTTCTTTAATAAAAATTTTGATACGAAAGATTTGGGTTTTGCTAAGGTTATATTGGGCTTGAAGATTGATAGGACTTCTCAAGGAATAGTTGTGAGTCAATCACACTATGTGGAGAAAATTCTAAAGTATGGCTACTTCGATAGAAAACTTGTCAATATGCCATATGACCTAAGTGTAAGACTTAAGAAAAATTGTGGGGAAAATGTATCACAACTTAGATATTCATATCTAATAGGAAGTTTGAGTTATCTGGCTAACTGCAGTAGACTGGATATATCCTATACTGTGGGAAGACTAAGTAGATATACTAAGAGCCCTAATGAAACTCATTGGACTTCCATTGAGAGAGTATTTAGATATATGAAGGGAAGTGTAAACTATGATTTACATTATTCCGAGTTTTTTGCTGTATTAGAAGGATACAATGATGGAAATTGGATATCAGATTCTGATGAAACCAAAGCTAGTAGTGGTTATGTGTTTACACTATGTGGTGGGGCAGTTGCATGGAAGTCTTCAAAACAAACAATGCTAACAAGATCTACTTTGGACGCTGAATTAGTAGCTCTTGATAAAACATGTGGAATGGGGGAATAACTTAGGGATCTTTTAATAGATATACCCTGGTTAAATAAACCAATTCCTAGGATATTGATTCACTATGATAGCCAATCAGCTCTTGATAAGGTTAAGAGTAAGAATCATAATAAGAGGTCCTTCAGGTATATTGAACTAAGGTATAAAATTTTGAGTAAATTGACTACTTCAGGAGTCATTACCTTAAGTTTCATACGATCAGTAGATAATTTGGCTGATTCATTTACAAAAGGATTGTCGGTAGGGCAAATCCTTAACTCAGCTAGAGGAATGGGCTGAAAGCCTATGATTAAGTCATCATTAGTAGCAACCCAATCTCTCAGCGTGGAGATCCCACAATGAAGATTTAATGGGTAAAAACAAGCTGATGTGTGACTTATAGAGAGTACTATTAAATAATATGCTTATTCTTGTGTTATGATGAGAGTGCTCTTAATGCATATGGAACAGGTTGACAAAAGTCTTAATGCAGTCAAGGCTTATATAGCAGGGTATTATTATGCATATTACCCTCGGAGACTGTCACCTATATGAGTGTCACTGAGGTCGCAGTTAAAGAGAACATGAACTTGTTCTCTAACGTGCAACTCATGAAAAGATAAAAGGCGCATGGCCCTAAAGTGCTACCCCGAATGATCTAAAAAAGGGAGTTACTCTAACTGTTAGGTTTGTCAAAGCTCTTGCTTTAAGGTTCAAGTTCAAGACTTAGTTCACTTCGAACTTGTGAGAGTGGCGGCTTACCCAACTAGGTGTAGGTTCAAACCCGCAAGGTACCTATTGCCGAAAAATTGGAGTACTATTGCTCAGTGTTCTATTTTACGTTTTGTAAAGTTTTTTTTATGTACGTAGATGAGTTTTATTTCATGTCATGGTGGGGTTGTTGAATTTTGACATGAAATAAAATTTCTATCTTTGAGTCGTTCGATCGGCCTGTCGGCCCAATCGATTGCCCTGTTCGATTGGCTGTTGCCCCGATCGATCGGGGTAATGGACTCTGAAAAAAATTAAGTTGCAATCATTAGTGCGACGCGAAGGGATATGTTAATTGTAACGCCTGAGATTTTTCACACATTTTCCTTAAAATTCACGAAATTTTTTTTGAATTATAATGTCTGTAAATCGGAGGAAAAATGACGAAACCAAAACCTGATAAAACAGTTTATAATTTAAAACACTAAATATCCATTTTCCATCTAAATATTTTCATCGTACGGCCAAAGCAAATATCATCAGGCACTACTCGAAAACACACGTACGAATAAATTGCTATGATCATAGACTTTAAATGCAAATCCCTCCCAGGCATCCCTGAGTGCAAGTCCCATAACAGTCCACCAACTAATCCAAATGAAAGTCCAGAATAAACATTTAACTTCTCATCTCACCCAATACAGTGGATCGTAGCACAAATAAACTCGCAGTGAGTCAAGCATATACCTGAGTCCAAGGGAATCAATCCACCTCGGAAGCGAGCATCCATCTCCAGGAGCTCTTCGCACAACCTGCAAAACCTCCCGTACCACGGGGCTAAAAAGTAGGGTAATGAGTATTTTCATACTCAGTAGGAAAATACCCAGTAGGGGAAATCCCAAATGGTGAACCCAATAAGTTCATAAATACATGCATTCAAGCAACGCAAAGATGAACAACAGGCATATCATAATCATGCTCATACGCATACAATCATACCAAATGCACTATCGTGCCAAAGTCATACCAAAAGCACCATCGTGCCAAAATCATACCAAAGGCACCATCGTGCCAACATCGTACCAAAGGCACCATCGTGCCAACTCATACCATCAAATTAAACTTACACAAACACCCTTATCTAGGGTCATACAAACTTACTCGTACCACTGTATGCTTACTCGTACAACTTACACATACTTGTACAACCTTACTCGTACAATCATATGCTTACTCATACAGTCATACTCGTACGACCTTACTCGTACAGTCTTACTCAAAATCATACTCTCACAACGTACTCATACACATACTCTTACAGTCATGCTCATCCACATACTCTTACAGTCGTCCTCATACTCATACTCTTACAGTCGTGCTCATACTCATACACTTACAGTCATGCTCATACTCATACACTTACAGTCGTGCTCATACTCATACGTTTACAGTCGTGCTCATACACATACACTTACAGTCATGCTCATACTATCGACCACTGAAGCTCATTACAACTAATAAGCTCCAACGTCGAATGGAAAAGAATGTCATTGGGGCAACACCTTAACCTCTAGGGAGTGACTAGACGCCATGGACTTTTCCGAAGGTAAGGCACACCAATGCTCATGGGACACTTGATCAAACAGGTAAGAGTAGATCCATGATACTACTTACCTGAGCGCGCAAACATAAACACCCACACATAAGGGGTCATACAGTTGCCCACCATAATGGGTCTTATAGTGCCATAGAATTGCCCACCATAATGGGTCTTATAGTGCCAGAGAATTGCCCACCATAATGGGTCTTATAGTGCCAACACCACTTTTGGGCAGAAACATACAGTGCCACTTGGGCAGAAACATACAGTGTCACTCTTGGGCAGAATCATACAATGCTCTCAATAGAGCATCAAACTCTGGGCTTATACAACACACAGACAAAGTCAGAAACGTACATCGTTCTCAACAGAGCATCAGACGTCTGGTGCTCTATACAGCACACATACAACATCCCGCAGGATAAACACCATGGCAAGACATGAGAAATGCTCAGCCGACTCATTATCGGCTAGCTCAACACGGAACTTAATCCGTCAAACCCTCAGGTCTCAAACTCACAACGCTATCATTAGTTGTGCTTATAATTCAAGTTTGAATTAAGTATATTATGCGGTACAATTATGCCACACAAACTCACAGTCCTCGACTGATCAAACTGAAGCTGAGCCCGATCGAAACCCTAGTTCGTCAAGGCAGCAGACTTCACTTACACGTCCACATCATGGACAAAACTCATCGTACACCAAACCCTTATAGTTTTACATACTTCGCCATCCATCTTATGGCCAAATCATCTTACACTGACATCCTCAAATAACGCTCCTCAAAGCCAACCTAATTGTCGCCCTCTTACTTATATCTCACTTATTATACTTACTTTTCACTTCATAATCTGTATGTTATGCTTGTACAATTATGCACACTCTTACTATTTGAGAATCGCCCAACATACAATCCAACCCAAACTGATCCATTCTAATCCTTGCCTATCATACTCATATCCTCTGTCCTCTGTCATACGCTTACACAACCGTATCCAAATTCAGACAAAGCCTCTTCCACCTCTTACTGTCCATCGCCCATACCTCTGCCCACATACACTTACACATAACCATATCATAGGTAATAATAATCATACATATATATGTCTCACACATACGTATAACATACACATACAGTCATACATACGTAACTTACAAACATGCTCACTAGCCATCACTAGCGCATACATGCATACGTCAAACACACACGCTAGCCATCACTAGCACATGCATACATACGTCAAACATACACGCTAGCCATCACTAGCACATACTCAATCAACATACGAAACTTACCAACAAACACGCTAGTCATCACTAGCACATACTTACATCCAACATACTTACAACCAACATGCATGTCATATACATTTCAACATACTATATAATCATGCTTACATGCACATCATGCAATCGGATCATTACTTAACATCCAAAGCATTGAATCATACAATCCTAGCATGTTGCTACTCATTCAAAGCATGCTATCATGAAATTACGAGTTCAAAGCTCCCCTACCTCGTAATCATGATGTTTGATGGCGAGCACATGATGGTGGCGGCGTCGGCGGCAGAGTTGGCAGTCAAAACCACTGCCTGGCTGAGAGAGCTGCTGTCCCGAGGGTTTTAGGAAGCGCCGGAACTATCATGGCCAAACAGGGTGTCAAAAGTCAATGCGGCAAAACCCGCGATCCACGGCGGCACACCAGGGCGGCCGGGAGAAAAGTCAAGCCAACCTAGGTGGCAGTGCGACCAGAAGTCAATGGTGTACTCACTGAAGGTCGGCCAGTGGCTAAGATGTACTCAGCCGTGGACAGCACCCAACGACGGCGATTTCGCATCAACATAGGCCCACATACGGGCGGAGAGCGTGGGGCAACGCTCGAGGACAAAGGAAAGGTGGAGGACAGCTCTGTGTCAACTCCACTTGGTGGCAAAGCCAATCGATGGTCAGGCGGCGCAAATGCCGCGCCTAAACCCAGAAGTACATGCGTGGCCACATGCACACGTGACCCAAAAGGGGCGGGGGAAGAGGGCAGAACGAAGACGACCCAAGGCCCACAAAAGGCCAACAGGGCTAAGGCCCTAGTGGTGACCAATCTAAGCGGCAACATCGCCGATCACTACCCACAACCAAAACTAATGGTGCAGGTAGTTGTGCATCTCGCACGACAGAGAGCAGGGGGAGGGTTCAGAGTCGAGCAAAGGCCACGAGGCCGTCACTAGCCAAGGTCTATGCAGGTAAACTCGTCCACCTTCTGTCAAGGTAAATTATACAAACTCTTGCCAGAGGCCGTCCGTACCGACGACTTAAAATGGGCAAGAAGGGTCAATGGGCACACATGCCGGTGAGCGGAACTCATTGCGGCTACGGGCCACAAGGAAGGGCACAGGTCAAAGGCAATAACACCGGGTTAGGTGGGGCCAAGCTAGGGTGACCCACTGGTGTCACCGGGCCGGGGCGGAGCCGGACAAAGATCCGCTAAATCAAATCCGGTGTCCGACTGATAACGTCAGTCACACGGTCTAAAACAGACGTAGACCAAAAATAGGGGACGCCCGGACTGAGCAAGGGAGTTACAGAGGGGACGGAGGCTGAACCGGTCTGGGTAAGGCCGTCCCTGGGCCGGGGCGAAGCCCACAGCAGCCGGGCTGCCCTCACCAGCCAACGGTGACGGTGACAACCCACTGGAAAAATGCACGGTAAAACATACTGGTCGGAGTAGGGGACGGCGGAGGAGATGGAACCGCATCGGGTAGGGTGTCCCTCAGACTTCGCCGGACCATGGAGGAGTCGAATGAAGGTCCCGATGGCCGTGTCTCACAGCCGCCGGCCACTGTCTGATCAAGGCAGTACCCTGGCAGTAGCAAACAGGGGAGGAGATGTGGAGAATGATGGAGTCGCAGGGAGGCCGATCGGGGCTGGGAGAGATGGCCCAACGCTGTCACCGGACCAAGGCGGGGCTGGATGGAGGTCCGTCGGCCGTGGCTCACCGCCGGCGGCCACCAATTCGTCCAAACAAAACTCCGGTGAAAACAGGGCAGAGAGGGGAAAAGAGGGCAAGGCGGTGGAACAGAGGCCCCATGGGCCGGGAGGAGTGTCCTCCCGCCGTCGCCGGCCCAGGGCGGAACCGTGGGCGGCCGGCCGGCCCTCTCCGGCCCATGACAGCGGCGATACAAATCAAACAGAGGGGAGAGAGGGCAAACCGGGGAAGGAGGCGGCGCGGCCGTGGGCGGCCGGGGCAGTGGCCCCTCGGCGTCGCACCGCCAGGGCGGAGCCTGTGCCGGCGTCCTGCGGCCTTCCGGCGGTCGGGCACAAGGATCAGACGGAAACGGGGGGCGGCGCACTATTCCAATTTCTTGGATCAGGCCGAGCCTGATCTTTTCTTCTGTGCTCTTCTTTTTTTTTCCACTTACGTCCCTAATGCACGCGTACCTCATGTTTACGCGTTATCAGTCCAAAACTCGAGCCAAAAGCACGCAACGAGGCCTGCGGCCCACGACGAAGCCCTACGGGTAAAAATATGAAAAAAATACAAAAATACAAATACGCCGTAGCATCACATTTTCCCGCCAAAAATGACTAGAAAAATAATAAAAAAATCACAAAAAATCATAGAAAAATCAGGGAACTTACATTAATAAAGAGCCGTTTTAAAGAGCCTTATCAAAAATGTCTAGAAGAAACTCCGAAACGTAGAGAACTCTTATTACAGTAACTTTTCTTTTTGCTCTCTCTAGAAAATCTGTAGAAGTGAATTCTTCTCCTCTTTCTCTGAACCTGGTGTTTGTGACTGAGCAATATAGTCTACCTCTATTGAGATCCTGTCTGTTTGAGTGGAAGTGCACCTTCAAACGGACTGTGTGGTTCATTGTATCTCAGGAACGGAATGCTGTGGAACGCCTGTGTGTGTGCGTGTGCATCTCTTCTGGGGATCTTCCTATCTCGACCAAATTGAAACTCTTCTCTTCTTTGCCGGCCGCATGAAGGGTTGACTCATCTCCTTGTTCTTGCTCACTATAGTGTGCAGGCTGCAATAGTCAGGCATCTCTTCCGAGGATCTTCCTGCGGCTCCCCGTTAGGGGCATCATCATCTCCAATCCTTCCTCTGGCTTCACAATCCCTTGACCCTTTCTCTTTTTAAGGATCCCTCTGAAAGCAAGCCTCAAGATCTCAAAGGTGGTCTTGTCTCTCTCGTCAGGTAGATATGCATAATAAATCCTAAATGATGGTTCTTTCCTTACCTTGTCTTTTTTATACGAAATCTTCATCATTGTCTCCCCCTCCTTGTAAGGTTTTTTGCTGTTTTGAGATTGTCGAATGGACCCAGGGCCCTCTATAGTTGATAAATTCAAGGCCCTTGCCAAGTCCGGCAAGCAGTTCTTCAAAGATGCAATACAGTGAGCCTCACGTTCTAGTCGCCAAAATCCAGTATGGTTGCCTTTTTCACTTTTGTCTCCCACCCATTTATTTGTTTGATGTGGTTATGGTTATATCAGTTGAATTTAAACTCATAGGTTGGCTTCTTTCGTAATGGGTTATAGTGTGGGCGGAGAGAGCAGAGAAGAATGATTGGTTGGGTGCCCAAAAATGAATTGGTCTCTATGTGTTCAGGTTTTATTTTTATCTTGTAAAATTATTTTCAGTTGTGGATGATTACAATAGTAATTAATCATGAGGAACGACCTTCTTTTGAATTGAGGGCAATAATTGTTCTAATCAACCATGATGAACCACCTTCAAAACAAGCAGGTTGTACATTGTAGTTTGGTTAAAGAAGTGATCATTTAAAGTTTCTCCACAACTAGTCTCGGTAGTTCCTTGATACTTCTGAGGCAGCCAAAATACAAAGTTTGTCTTTGTTCTGAGTACGTCAAAAAAGTTAGACGAGGTAGTTCTTGAACTTTATAAATCTCTGAGTTATAGTTAAGATTGATTGACTCATCTAATCTTAAATGATCATATGGAGAAAAAGAAAGACACATTTCAACATTCAAGTTTTTTGGTTGGAGGAGCTACATCTGCAGCTAGGTGATTAGAAGTGGAAAAGGTTGTCTCAAAGGTATAATTAACTAATATATGTAAGTTTCCAATTTTAAATATATTCTTCATTTGAGATGTAGTAATAAGCAAGAACGTATGTTGACTAGAAATTTTCAAAGAAAGTATGCTGAGAAAATGAAACCAATCACGCATGTTTAATTTGGCTTGAAAGTATGTCTTATAATCACAAGTTTGAAAATTGTTAAATGTCTTTTAGAACTGTAACTTCATTTGTATAGGGAGAGATGGGGCCAGCTCCTCAATTTGGAATTATTGTCTGCCTTAAACTGCAGCGCGAGCTTAATTTCTAGATCTTTAATGGCATCCCCATTATCACCTAATGAATCAGCGGAAAGACCAACTATCTCACTTATAGCAAGTGAAATATGTAAAGGAATTATTCAAGTGTGCAATTTTTTGTCCCAGCTAGTGGGATTGTAATGAATTAAGTGAGTGGTTTCAACATTTTCACGAAAAAGTTTCTTACAATTTCATGCCTCTTAGAGCCTTTTCCAATGGAATTTTACTATTTTTTTTGTCAAAACATTTGTTCAGCTTACTTTTTTTATTTAATAAATTTGTTTCTATATTTGTACAAATAAAAGTGATGGGATACATGACTTTTTGCCCATGTTTTCTAGTTGAGTGTTTGTACTTTTTGTGTAGGGAAGCAATTTCTTCATAGAGGAAGTGATGCATCGAATACCATTTCTAAACGGTTGGAGAGGCAAGAATAGGCTCTACCCAGTGGGCTTCACCAAGAGGAGCCTTTGTATTTGCCGCCAACCATGAGTGGGGGACAAGATAGGACACTATAAATCCTCACCTTTTCCTCTCAAGAATTACCCAGTACAGGGCACTCGATACACACATTTGAACCTGTTATAATTTCTTTTCTGTTTTTTCATAACGTAGCTATTTTTGCTTCAAGCAAATTAGGGAGGAAGGGGAAGGGGAAGGGGTACCTCGTGGTCTATATACATACCCAAATTTGCATGGGGTCATTGCATTTACCTTTTTTTGTGAATTCTAGAATATTTATGTTGTATGGTTTTCAGCTGGTTTGGTATAAAAAATCTCATGTCATCACATAATATATATTGAGCTTATTAACTATAAATATTTCTTATTTTTCTGCACCTATAGATATATTATTTATTGATTGGTGTGGCTGGTGAAATATGAGGTGGGTCATTGCAAAGATAGAAAGAAATGACTTGAGTCATTACTACATTTTTTTTGGCATTGTCATGGTTCATTACTCAATCAAATGAGAAATGTCTAAGGGAGAGACTAGAGCATGCAGTTTGCATGTGATTGTTTGCAAATAATTTATTCAAATTGGCACTAAATATGATGAACTTCCTTTAGAGTTATTCAAGCATACAAAAACTTATACTTGAACCCTAGATATCCAGACTATAAATCTTGAGGTCTAGTTATTCATTATAGTTTTTAGTTACATGGTTAATTAACTTCAACATTGAAATTTAAATTTAGCTGTTGTATGTTACCCTTTCAAGCATATGTACAAATATATGGGATAAATGATAAATTTGAAAATGTTGATTACAATCTAAGTAGATTGTAGATTGCATTCTATGTTTAGTTATATTATATGTAAATATTTGTACGATTAAAACAAGTAGATATGCAAAATATCTCACTTAGTAAATAAGCCTCTAAAGTAAGTTTATACTCTAAAAGTAAAATTATACTATGTAAATATTCTAAAGTAAAATTATACATTTAATATATATCCCTACTACTAAAATTGGTAGATATTAAGCATATCTCCCTTGAAATAAGTCTCTAAAGTAAGATTATGTTCTAAAGTAAAATTATACATTTAATATATATCCCCACTACTAAATATCAAAGATAGCTCATTTAGTAGATAAGCCTCTAAAGTAAGATTATACTCAAAAGTAAAATTATATTATGTACGTATTCTAAAGTAAAATTATATATTTAAATATATTCCTAGTACTAATGAAGCCTCTAAAGCTATTTTGTTTACTACAATTTTGCACTAAAACAAGGCATCATAATATTGGTCTCTTTCATATGTTTTGTTCTACAACTTTGATGTGTATTTGGATTGACAATTGACACAACATTTTTGATTCAAAACACATTGTATTCTCCAGTAAAATTTAAACATTATTCATTTGACACAATACAAAAACAAATAGCATGAAAGTGCAAATTTAATTTGGCACAATACAAGCGTGTATACATCATTGTCTAGTCATGAAAGGGAGATATTAAAACACAATTAATAATATAAAACTGGACAATTTTTACAATCCTAACAACCTCATCGGTGTCCTTTTAAAATCTGTCTTCTCTTTGGATACACTACTACAATTTACATCCAGTAGTGGAATGCATATGCATTGAAGACATACGCAGAAGACTCCTCAGAACCCAATACCAATAGTTTCTCTCCTCCATATGTAGCGACAACAAAATTTGGGTGTTTCCTTGCAACACTCAGTAATATACATCATTTACAAATTTCCTTAAAAGTGGTTTTATGCATCCTCACCACGATCATTATGGGAAAGTGCTGATATCATTGAGTTGAAAGAACAACATCCCTGCAGCACATTATGCAAAAGTAATTTATTTAAATTATATTTTGTAGCACTTGAGTTATTCCAAAGTAAAATAATCTTATGCAAGTACTCTAAAATTTAGCAACCAAAGAAAGTAACAAGATATAATTTTAGAATCTTAATATATTACTTCGGCAGAACAACCATCGTAAAGATTGGTCTCATTGAAGATTGACAAGATAATATTTTATTACACAATACCACTTTTAGGTGTACTACAATTGATATTTGTGAATGATAGAAGAATCACACTTGCTATTTAATAGGATTGAGCCAAAGATATACCACTGAAACAAATAAAACACGATAGTTAACAATAGTTAACTAAATCCGATTCATAAAAACCAAAAACAATAGTTAACTTAATACTATTGATGAAAATAAAACTTCTTTGCATCATAAGAGACATCTTTACTCATAAAAACCACAACCAAATTCATGTAAAATACTAATTACATTTACCCTCATGAATTATAAGACATCTTTACTCATAAAAACCAAAACCATATACTAAAAAAAACTACAACTAAATGAGGCGGCTTTACTCAAAGAAAGATCACATAATCTCAAAAGACGATGTAACAAAATTCATGTCCATATCATGTACATAAGCCATTATTTTAATGGAGATATAAATAGGCACTTGATGTAAGAGACATGCTCTAGCCGTTGTAGAGTAAAAGACTCTACAATGGATACATAAATTTTAAAAAAAAAACAAAAAAGCTAGAAGGCATGGATTAAAACCTCAAGGCCAACGCCTTCCCGATGAAGAGGTTTGATCCCTTCCACGTTTCCATAACTAACCTGATGATAAAGAAGTTCGTCTTTTTACCCATGCTAGCCCATTATTCTTGTCTAAACTACCAAAATTCACACAAGACCTCAAATCCTCCAGCTCACAATTTCAACCACGAAAGAGAAACTCTTTGATGCAGAATTCAACTTCACCGAGATAATCGACTTGAATTAGTACAACTTTTTTGACGGATTCCAAGTTCAAAAACGGAAACAATTTTTGAATTCAAGCCAGATGCAAAATTCTAGTAAAAACTACAAGGACAAAATTTGAATAAATATAAAAATCAAAGCAAAAAGAAAGTGAAAAAGGAACTTGTGCCCCATATTTTATTCAACTGAAACCGAAACAAAGAACATCCTCTTTAAAATGCACTACTCGAAGTAGAAAAGGAAAAGGAAAAAACCTACTAGCCATGGGCGATTTGGGAGGTGACGAGATCTTCTTCGAATGCCCTTCTAAAGGAGAGACAGTGGCTTTGGGCAGAAATGCAGAACTATGGTAACCATTACCGGTGTTGAGGGAGGAACTCGAACACCAGTGTTGGGGGAGGAACTCGAACGCCGGTGTTGGGGGAGGAGCTCGACCGTCGGTGCTCAATCGCTCCATTTTTTAAAACAACCTACGTCTGCACCGAAATTTTAGCGATCAGGCCTTTAAGGCGTATTTGGTGAGCGATGATGCTTTTAATGTTAAGAAGGGTATTAATGTATTTTTCTGATCCATCAATAATGTCGGGACTAATTAGTGTAATAAAATTTGGTTGGGACTAATTAGATAATAGACACAAAATTTAGTCCTTATCAGTCGCCGTCCCAAGAAATAATCATAGCCCAAGCAAAATAAGTTCTAGAAAAAGTAAAAGTGTTTATCCTGTTTGGTATGAATTAAAAAACATATCAATATTACTGATCTCTCCACCTCTAAATTTCAGAACTTATACTTCTTTATTTCTTTGTTTACATCATCATTTAATTTCATAGAATTAAAAAAACGTTCTTCCATCTTTTTTGGTATAAATTATCAAACAAAGTACTGGTTTTAAACTTTGTATTTGCATCTGCAGCACCAAAATTATGAGAACAGATCCCTTTTTTCCAACTTTGGTCGCCTGGGCATTTAGTTTGCAAAAGAAAAAATAGAAGGTGACATTTTTAAGATGATTAACAAACCTTAGAAGGGCAGGATGTTGGAAGCCTTATAACATTTCCAGTATCTAACTCTGGACAAACCTGAAAACTACACAAAGAAATTCTCAGTTAGGTCATGCGTTTTCAATTGCAAGTTCTATGAATTGAACACATAAGAACATACTGTGATGGCGTTTTTCTCCTTTTCCTCTTACACTGTTCAGCTAAGCACACCTGTTGTAACCTGAGGTTACTAACACACTTGTTACATAAATGCTAACATTATTATGTAAGAGGGAACCCAATTAGTCCTCGCCACAATTGATGCTGACACTTCGGCATTATATAACACTGAAATCCTACTAAGACAAAGTTTGTAACTCGTGTATCTTAAGCATCAAAGAAAAAGTCCCCAAATATCATCAAATTTGAAATGTGACGATTCCGCAAAGCTTAATATGTAAACTACAGGTTCTATCCAAAGACGTTTTAGACCACTGAACAGATAAGAACTACAAGCAAAATCTGAAGGTAGGGCGAAGGCCTTCAACCAAAGGAACAGCAGAGAATGTCTACATACCGATACCCATTAAAGCAAATGAGAATCTTGCAAATTAGAATGGAGGGCTAGCCATACATCTACCAACAGTCAATAAAAAAGACTAATCGAATCAGTAAAAAAATGGGTAAATGAAAAAAGGCAAGAGAAATAAAGTTACATGTGTTTGCATTTTCTGCAGTCGTACTCCCGCTCCCCTTCAATCATTTTAATCGCTCCCGACCTAATGACAGTCCCCTTGAGAGTCAAAAGAATTCCTCGGTGCTCCACTCGCACACACCCAATGCTGGGAAAAGTCTCTGCCTCATGCAGAAGTAATCAAAATACTCATTGAGTCAAATTCGTAAGATACCAGAACAAACTGAAACAAATATTTGACAAACAATAGAACTGGAGGAAAGTAAATAATGAATCGAATCAGAATACAACCTCGGCATTCAAGAGGAGAGCCGCTGATATTGATGCGAACATGAATAAATTCCTTAAATACCGCATTCTCCCGATCCTCACAATCCTCCGTAATTACTTCCTGATTAGTTTTTGTTCGAGCAAATATTGATAGGGCCGAACCACAGGCGAGCGGCTTTATCGAAGAGCGGGAGGAACTCGGCGGGACGGGAGAAGAGCAGGTGGGCGATATCCGGGTCCGCGTCTACCAACTCTGCAAAGCTGAAAATCGAAGAGAAAGATGAACAGGAAAGAGCTAAACGGTAAGAAGGGAGAATTGAGGAAGGAGACCGCGGGGAGGGGTTACTCGACTAGGATAGGGTAGTGGAGCACGGGGTCGGGGGGAGAAGAGGATTGAGCGGAGTCGGTCCGCGTGGTGGCTGATTAGAAAGCGGGCGAAGCGGTGGACAGGATCGGAGGCCATCGAATCGGAATCTGGATGAAGATGGACAGCGGCAGCCGGCGGAGGAGATGGGCCTGCAGTGGCCTGGACCTGCACACGCGGGAGAAGAGAATTGGGGCTTTCTTTTGGCGGGAAGAAGCAGATCCGAAAGGCCGAGGCGTGAACTCAAATAAGCCCACCGACCCCCTTGCGAGCCTTGGGGCTAGGCTGACCTCCAGACCATACTGACGCAGTCACAATTCCACAACATCAATGATTCGAGTTGTAAAATTCAATGTTGCAATACCGGAATTGTATTCAAAAAACTAAGAATGAAAATGCACTTGACAAAATTTACAGAGAGATTTTCTTACAGCTCCATTCATTCAGCATAATAACAAATTGATCAATTCTGAGCTGAATTTAAACTAATAACAACAAATGACAATTGAAACTAAACACTAGTGGGAATCCTGAGCTACTTGAATCCACAAGCAACCAAAAAAAAACCTCGCTGAATCCACAACGAGAAGTTCTCAACTCCATGAGAATAGAGACTTTGAACTTCAGATCCAGAAGCTTCGGGAAAGAAATTTCGTAAGTTGGCAAAAAGGTCCCCAATTCAGCTTCACAAACTTATTTATACTAATTAGTTGTAGTCTTCCAGATCCGAATGATTCAGAGCACATTTAAAAATTCCCCGCCAGAAACCAAATTCTTCTTTTCCTAGCACTATCTAAATCCCCTGCTCGAGAAGATGACTAACAACATTACTGGTCGTTTTGGTTAAACTAAGATGTCACAAATGCCACTTCATTGTTTCACGTATTTACCCATCAAACCAACACCGCCCGAATTGAAACGTTAGTGATAACCAGAAATAGCCCTTCATATTAATACCTTGCAACAGGTGTTTGATCAAATGCTTCAGTGAACCTCTTTCATTACAGTTTTCACATGTCTCAATTCAAAGCACTGCGTCATAGCATCCCACCCGAAGAAAGCTCGACCTCGAGCTAAATCTGATGTGGTGCATGATATGCAAAAAGATCAGAGACATTAAAAGTATTTGAAATTGCAAAGGACGAAGGTAGATCCGCGATATAGGCGTTGGGATTAATTTTCTGTAAAATCTTAAATGGGCCAAACTTTTTCTGAGACAACTTCGAATAACTTCCAACCGGTAACATGTCCTTGCGCAAATGGACCATAACCATATCACCCTCAGCAAATTCATGAACCCGGCGATGTTTGTCAGCAGCAGATTTGTAGGTCTGATTGGATTTCTGGATATTTTGAAAAACTTGTTGATGGATAAATTGCAATTTTGACAAAATATCAACAACTTTAACATTATCTCCCTTTTGTTTAGGATGTGCAACAAAGTCAATAGGTTGATGGGGAAGTTGACCATAAATGACTTCAAAAGGACTAAATCCAGTAGACCGATTAATAGAAGAATTATATGCAAATTTAGCTTGTGCCAAATATAAATCCCATTACTTAGGAGTATCACTAGATAAACAACTAAGTAATGTGCCCAAAGACTTGTTTACCACCTCTGTCTGACCATCCGTTTGGGGATGACAAGAGGAACTGAACTGTAACCTTGTATCTAATCTTTTCCACAAAGTGAGCCAAAAATGGTTAAGAAACCTACTGTCCCTATCTAAAGTGATTGTTCTGGGAATGTCATGGTGTTTAACAATTTCTTTGAAAAACAATAAGGTAACATGTGTAGCATCAGTGGTTTTCTTGCAAGGGATGAAATGAGCCATCTTGAAAAATCTGTCTACCACAACAAAAACAGAATCGACACCTCTTTGAGTCTTTGGTAGGCCAAGCACAAAATCCATAGAGATGTCGGTCCATGGAGTAGTAGGAACAGGTAATGGTAAGTATAAACCAGTGTTCTAAATGTGGATTTTTGACAAACCATGCACTTAGCAACAAACATGCTGACATCTTTGATAACATTGGGCCAATAATACATGCCTTTAGCCAAACCCAATGTTTTGTCTCTGTCGACATGACCACCCAATCGACCACAGTGTAATTCCCTGATTAGATGGTCTCTCATAGATCCTTTAGGAATGCACAATAGATTATTCTTATAAAGAAATCCATCAACAACATGGTAATCTATTTTAAACTGGGGATTGTCATGACATCGTTTCCATATTTCATGAAAATTGGGATCAGTGGAATAAAGCTCTGGTAAAGATTCAAAACTGAAGATGGAAGTTTGAAGAGTAATTAATAAAGTAGAGTGCCTACTCAAAGCATCTGCAACTTTATTTACCTGACCTGATTTGTGTCGAATAACAAATGTATACTCTTGTAATTCACTAATCCATCTAGCATGCATCCTTGTGAATTTTTGTTGAGAATGCAAAAACTTCAATGATTGGTGATCAGTACGGAGAATGAATTCTCTATGAAGTAAATCCTGTTGCCAATGTTTTAAAGCTTGGACTACATCAAATAATTCCAAAGTATAGGCAGACCACTTCTTGCAAGACTCATTTAATTTTTCACTGTAATAGGCTACAAGTTTGTATTCTTGTACCAAAACAACACCCACTCCTATACAAGATGCATCAGTTTCCACTTCAAAGACTGTCAAAATTTGCAAGAGCTAAAATAGGTGCAAAAACTAATTTTTCTTTCAAGAGCTGGAAACTATCTGTTGCTGCTGTGGACCACTGAAACTGATTCTTTTTCAAACATTCTGTCAGTGGAGCAGCCAACATACTAAAATTTTGAAAAAACATCCTATAAAATGTAGCCATCCCCAAGAAACTTCTGAGTTCAGTCACTGATTTTGGAACTGGCCAATCAACTATTGCTTGTATTTTGGATTGATCAACATGAATGCCTTGAGAGTTGATAATATATCCCAGAAAAATCAACTCTTCAGTCAAGAAGATACATTTTTTTAAATTGATGATTAAATTGTTTTCTTGCAAAGCTAACAAGACTTGTCTCAAGTGTATTAAATGATCTACTTCACAAGTACTAAAGATGAGGATATCATCGAAGTACACTACCACGAATTTACCAAGAAAGGGCTTCAAAACCTGAACCATCAATCTCATGAATGTGCTGGGAGCGTTGGGCATGGCCATCCACTCATAAAGTCCCTCTTTTGTCTTGAAAGCACTTTTCCATTCATCACCACTTTAGATCCTTACTTGATGATAGCCACTTTTAAGATCTATTTTAGAAAATAACTTGACTCCATGAAGCATGTTAAGCATATCATCCAACCTAGGTATAGGAAACCGATATTTGACTGTTATTTTATTTATGGCTTTGTTATCTATACACATCTGCCAGCTGCCATCTTTTTTTGGCACTAATAAAGCAGGTACAACACATGGGCTAAGGCTCTCTCTTATTAGACCCCTTTTAAGCAAATCCTCCACTTATTCCTGTAAGATTTGGCGTTCTTTAGGTGTCATCCTGTAATGGGGTAAGTTAGGTAAACTTGAACCTGGCATAAGATCAATTTGATGTTGAATATCTCTCCAAGGTGGTAGTTCATTAGGAAGATTGTCTGGCATAATTCCTTTGAATTCAGTTAAAAGGGATTTTAATTGTTCTGGTATTTTGGAAGCACAGTCTTCAACTCTATTAACCACTAAAGCCAACATAGTAATAGTTTTGTCAATATCCTTCTTTAGATTAGAAGTGAGTAGAAAAGCCTTTTTACTCTTTGAGCCTTTAGTAGTGGTTTTGTTACACAGATATGGCAAAAGCTTAACTGTAATTCCATTAAACTGAAAAGAATATGTATTTTCTTTACCTTGATGTGTCGAATCCACTTCATATTGCCATGGCCTGCCTAATAACAGTTGACAAGCATCCATGTCTATGACATCACACATAATGTTGGCTTTGTAATTTTTCCAATTGAAAATGGAACTAAACACCTCTTTGTAATTTTTATATCACCAACTTCTTTAATCCACCCAATAGAATACCGATTAGGATGTGTTTCAGTCTTTAATTGCAGCTTGTACCACACTCTGAGCAATAATATTTTCTGTACTCCCACTATCAATGATAACATTGCAAATTCTGTTTGTAACAGTACCCCTGGTTCGAAACAAAGTATGCTTCTGATTATGATTTTGCTGCTTAGATGAATACATTATCCTCCTAACCACCAAAGCCAAAGAATTATCATCACAGTCCACACCATTGTCACTAGTTACCTCTTCCACTTTGGTCTCATTTTCTTGACTTGAATTATTAGAAAACTCATGACTATCTTGTTGGTTAGCAGTATTGACTGTCAGATGTGCAACTTTTCTTTGGGTACAAACATTAGATTTATGATCTGGCTGCCCACATTTGTAGCATTTGATGGGTGGTGGTGGAGCATAGGGGTTTGATTTAAAAGAACTAATCCATGGAACATCCTTCTGGAAATGCTTCCTTGTTTCTGTTTTCACTGATTTATTAGGATTCAAGTCAGTTGATACAGATTTGAATTTCTGCTATTGAATTGCTACATTTGGCACTCTTGTGTTAATAAAACTCCTGCTATTTTGCTTCTCCAAATGCAATTCCAACCTACTAGCTATTTGGATGGCTTCATGTAAAGAGTAAACAGTTTGAGCAGCAAATCTATCTTCTAATGTAAATTTCAAGCCATGAATAAATCTTGAAACTAGCTGAGCTTCTAATTCCTACAAGTTATTTCGAGCTGAAAGCCTTAAAAATTCAGAAACATAGTCCCTGACATATCTATTGCCTTGTCGACAATTTTGGTAATGCTGAAATAACATTTGATCATAGTCTGCAGGCAGAAACCTGGAATTGAGTAGTTGTTTCATTTTATGCCAAGATCGGATAGGTTGTTTACCCTGTCTAGTCCTACTCAACTATAATTGATCCCACCAAGCTGAGGCCCCACTGCTCAACTTATAAGCTACTAATTTTACTTTCTTCATCTCATCAATTTCCATATAATCGAAAAAAATTTCCACCTCATGTAGCCAATCTAAAAAATCTTCTACATGCATATAACCATCAAAAGAAGGCAAGTCCATTTTCATTTTGTAATTATGGGAATTTGAAAACTCACCTAATCAATTTGTCCTTCCCACATTGCCCATTTCCTCCTCACTAGAGTCATCATCTTCAAATGGTGGTACTGTACCATTCAGATATCTCCAATTCCTTCTTTGACCAGTAGTAATATTCACAGGATTTGAACCAGCTTGAAAGAAAGTTTGTTGTCTTCCTGTTGTTGATGCATTTTGTGGTCAAATGGTCTTTCAAAAGTCCCCGCAAATGTCAGATGAGCAACTAATGCTCAATCAAACAGGAGGAACAAATGGTCTTTCAGAAGTCCCCGCAAATGTCGGATGAGTTGGATTTGATGTTTCTGTAAACTGTGGATGAGTTTGATTGAGCATTAGTTGCTGCAACATCTGCTCAATTCGATCCATTCTCTGACTTATTTCCCGCATGTCTATAGGTCCATTGGAGTTTTCACTATTTGCCATGATAAAGTGACGAACTGTGGCTCTGATACCAACTGAGGCAGTTACAATTCCACAACAGCAATGATAACACTTAGAGTTGTAAAATTCAATGTTGCAGTACCGGAATTGTATTCAGAAAACTAAGAATAAAAATGCACTTGACAAAATTTACAGACAGATTTTTGTACAGCTCCATTCATTCAGTAGAACAACAAATTGATCAATTCTGAGCTGAATTCAAACTAACAACAACAAATGACAATTAAAACTAAACACTAGCAGGAATCCACCAGAGCTACTTGAATCCACAAGCAACCAAAAAAAAACCTCGCTGAATCCACAACGAGAAGTTCTCAACTCCATGAGAATAGAGACTTCGAACTTCAGATCCAGAAGTTTCGGGAAAGAAATTTCGTAAGTTGGCAAAAAGGTCCCCAATTCAGCTTCACAAACTTATTTATACTGATTAGTTGTAGTCTTCCAGATCCGGATGATTCGGAGCACATTTAAAAATTCCTTGCCAGAAACCAAATTCTTCTTTTCCTAGCACTCTCTAAATCCCTTGCTCAAGAAGATGACAAACGACATCACTGGTCGTTTTGGTTAAACTAAGATGTCACAAATGCCCCTTCATTGTTTCACGTATTTACCCATCAAACCAACACTGCCCGAATTGAAACGTTAGTGATAACCAAAAATAGCCCTTCGTATTAATACCTTGCAATAGGTGTTTGATCAAATGCTTCAGTGAACCTCTTTCATTACAGTTTTCACATGTCTCAATTCACAGCACTGTGTCACATACCCACCCCAACGCTCCCTCTGCCAGTCATACCTATGACATACCTATGCGCCAATCTATGCTACGTATACACATCCCTTGTTTGGTTTACTGTTCTCCACAATATCTTTTGTACATATTGACTTATATTATATGTATATTAATATGTTCATCTTTTGTATTATAATTCAAATATATATATATATATATATATATATATATATATTAATCTATATAAGTAGAATAGAAAATACGTCCCAATTACTTATTACGTTGGGATTTCTCACATGGTAGATCAGGCAAGGATGTGACAAAAATTTTCTCCTTTCACTGTATCCGCTTCCTCAATATCCACTCAAATTATGCCCCCTTCAGCAAGTGCAAGCAACGGGACCTCCATTTTTTCAGTCGTAAAAGCAATTACTCAAGAGGTCTCCATTAAACTTGGTGTCTCTATTATTTACTTTTGAAGATTCAAGGCATGCCCATTCTTCATTGCCATGGCCTCCTTAGACTTATCATCGGCACTTTTCAGCATCCCTCTGACGATGACTCTTCTAAGGATGTTTTCAAATAGTTACGCCTTGATCAAATGGTCTTGGCTTGTGCTCACCCAAGTTATTCACTGTGAATCTTTAGCAGAAATTTGGTGATGCCTTGAGACTCATTATGTCACTCTCACCCGTTCTTGCATTCAACAGATCAAGTTGGACCTTCACTTTTTATCTAAGGGTTCCCTCTCAGTTGTGGAGTATATTCACAAGGCCACAGCACTTCCTCATGTTCTTCCAAGTGTCGGGAAACTTGTTGATGATGATGACTTTATTTTCTAGCTTCTAAAAAGCTTTGGATCTGAATTTGATCTTGTTGTTGTCGCTACCAATCTCTCTTGTGACTTCCCCTCTATCGACAAAGTCACTGCCTTGTTATTTGACTTTGAGTTGTGACTACAAGCACCCTATCCCCCTCTTGATACACCCACAGCCATGTTTTCCTCCGAGACTCAACCTCGGTGTCACCGATCTCCCTCCGGCAACAACACACTTCCACCTCGTGGTCGGGCTTCTCCCTCTGGACAACATGGGGGCTCGTCTCCTGCCCCTTAGCCCGCCATCCTCCCCTCTTTGACTTGTGTATGTGGCCAACCCACTCGTCGAGGTTGTGTGCATGTTGCTCCCATTATTGATTATGCTTCCTCTCTTTACTGTTACAAGTATGGCTATGCATCATAAGGCAAGCAATTGTGAAACTATTGAGCCCTCTTCTGTTGATCTTATACAATCTTTTGCCGCCATGAATCTTTTGGACCATTATAATCAAGCTTGGAACCCCGATACAGGTGCTACCAACCACATGGCACTAGATTTATCCTGTAAGATCCCTGATCCTGAACTAATTTATTGTTAATAATTATTTATCGGTTATCATGTGGTTTAAGTATTTTTTGATTAAATTTAGTAATTTTTTAAAATAAATGGGGTTTCTAAAGGTATTAATCACAACTAACTTCACATTTATGAGTTTTAAGTGATTTTAGGTCAATTTTTTGGGATTTTTTTGATTTTTTACCAATTTTTTAAAAATTAGGGTTTGGCAGGACCGTCCTGTGGGTCCCACCGACAAAATTAGGATTTTTGGACCAAAATGCCTCATACATCAATGGAAGACACTATAAAATTTTTTGAATTTTCCTGGACCTAATTTTGTGTTAAATTGTCAAATTTCCTAATTTTAGTTAAAAACTTTATTTCTAACCCACATTTCAATTAGGTATAGCCTAACCCCTCCTATAAAAGGAAATGACTGAGCCATTTCCCAATTGGGAATAGGCTTAGCCAGGAGATTGGGAGCCTAACCCCCAATTATGCTCGAAAAGGCAACGATTAGAGGTGAGTTTAGCTTAATTTTTGCCTAATCTCTAGGGTTTTCTTAAACTCTTCTTAATCTTTCCTCATTGTTTTAATCCATTTTGAAAGCATAAAATCATTGTTTTACCTCTCTTTTCCAAACCCTAATCTTCAAAATCTCATTTTTATGCTTCCAAAACTCTAGATCTAAGGTTTACTTTTGATTTTCAAAGCTAAATCGAGATTAGTTGTTTTTTAATATAAAATAGTATTTTTGGAAGGTGTTGGAAGTGATTGAAGGTTCATTCCAACCCAAATAAACAATGGGTTAAATTAGTGTTCTGGAAGGTTTGATGGGATTTTGATAGTGTTTGAGACCATGGATGAAGGTTTATAGTGCTTTCATAGTGTCTCGGTTTTGATTTTCAAAATGGAGAAGAAGGCTCAAAACTGCTTTGTTGGTGATTGAACGGCCTACCATGCCGATCAATCGGCTACATTACATATTTGGCAACTTTTCAGGCCAGTCAATCAAACGGCCTTGGCCGATCAATCGGCTACACAGCAGTTTTGCCATTTTTAAAATTTATGCTCATTTCAATGTTTTACTCCATTTGATGATTCTAATGGTTATGGGAGGTGTGTTATGATGAAATTAAGTTACTGGAAGTGTAGAATTGATGATGGAGGTTTATGGATTATGCTTAAGTATATGTTATGTAGTATTAGATGTTGATAACTATGCATGTTAACATTGAATTACTTTAAATCTTTGAATGTTGGAATTCTTGTGATTAGAGCATGTTTTCAGCAGGTATATTATGTGTGTGTTATCTTATAATGAGAATGGTTTGTGGGTAATTAATGTTATCATATTATGGCTTCATGTGTAGAATAATCATGTTTTTAGGAGATGAGTCATTGATTTCACATGAATGAATTTAATCTTTATGGTAAATTTCATCGTGATTTCAGTTGGTAATCAGTGTTTTGAATGTGTTTAAAGCATGCATATAGTGCCCTATGAGATTATGTCAAAGCATTGGTCATGTACTTAGGATATGCATGAACACACACACGTATGGGGAATCTACTATGAAAACATAGTTAATTATGATTTGATTATGATGTATGAGGGGACTGATGGGAGTACGTTCCATATGTTGGAACCCACATAAATCTTGCTCACAGATGTATCATGATATTATGCATCATGGATCGAACTTCATGAATGAGGTTTTTACTCATGTTTAACTAGAATTAATCGATTGTATGCAATGATGCGAGATTGTGTGCCGGATTAATCGGTCAATGAATTAATCAGAACATGGTTAGTCCGAAAGGACATGATTTCGATTTGAGTTCCTATGTGGAACATGGAACTCCCCGAATTGAGTTGAGTAAGGTTGAGTCAATTTGAATTGTTAATGTGGTTGAGATTTATTGATTGAGACAGTCAAACCTAGACCTTGAGAATCCAGTGTGGTATGCATTTGTACACCACACTATAACAAAAATGTAGTACTAGCGACGCAAAGCTAAGCGTCGCTAAAAATAACTATTTGCGATGAATAAATACGCGTCGCAAAAAAAATGAACTATTAGCGACGCATTTTCGTATGAGTCACTAATAGTCATATATACTTCAAAGCATCGCTAATACTAATCATATTAGCACCGCTTTAATATAAGCAGCGCTAATAGTTCCTATATTTGTGATGTTTTATACAATTGTCGCTAAAAGATATATATTTTAAATAAAAAAAAGAAAAAAAACACAACTATTAGCCGCTAATGGCTTTCACAATAGCGATGCTTATTCAAAAGCGTCACTAATAGTGCTACTATTAGCGACACTTACAAAAGCATCACTAATAGTAACGAATTAAAAATAATAAAAAATAAATAATTTCAATTATTAGCGAAGCTTGTAAATAAGCGCAAATACAATTCCTAATAGCGACGCTTGTTGAATAGCTTTATTAATTAATTTTATTTAATGAAAAAAAATTAAAAAAATTATAATAAACTTCCTAAATATAATATATTTTATTCAATATTTACTATTTTTATATACAATAAATAAATATTAAATTTTTAATAAAAACTAGTGTTAATAATAGATTAAACTTTTACTATTTATATATAATATATTTTATTTCATAAATTTTATTATTAATTTTAAAATATAAATTATAATAAAAGAGAGAGTGAAGAGAGTGCATGGAAAGAGAGAGTGAGAGCAAGGAGAGAGAGAAGGTGAGGAGAGAGAGGGATCGAAGAGAGAGAGGGGGGAGGTGAGAGAGTGAGGAGAGAGAGGAGAGGGGGAGGAGAGAGAGGGAGAGGGAGAGAGGAGAGAAAGAAGAGGGTGGAGAGAGAGAGAGAGGAGAGGGGGAGGAGAGAGAGGGAGAGGGAGAGGGAGAGAGGGTAGAGAGAGAGGAGAGAAAGAATGTCACGCCCCGCCGATGCCCAACCCGAGCCGAACCCGGTCCAGGGGCCGATCAAGCGCGCCCGGGCGACGAAGTGAACATTGAGAAAAACGATCCTAGCGGAAGACTTAACCCCTAACCACGGGCGATCAACAGAAATACGGAGTGCGCACAATCCTTTGAGCAAGAGTAAAAAAAAGGGAAGAAAAAATGTTGTTTATCACAAAGTAAACAACAATCTCAAACCTACAAGCTTAGTTAAGTAAAGCCCACACCGGCTCAAAATAAGTCATAATCATCACAACTATAGTATATGACATAATCCAAAACAAGAACCCTACACAAAGGTTCTAACATAAAGCATGAAACAAACGAAGGTAAGTCACGCAATGATCTCCATCATCACACCCAAGCTACCTCTGACCTTTCCTCAAAGAGGCAATCCTGTCCGTCTGCGTGTCGCACCACGCAGCCCCAAATCAAAACACAAAAGAGGGGTGAGTTTTAACACTCAGCAATGGTTTTAATATCATTGTCAACGCAGAAAATACGATAGCTTAGCAATGAGATCATTCAGATCAAAGATTTACATGGTGCATCACTTTCTGATCACACATTCATATCACCTAACACTGCATCATAATGCATAATTCAACCTGCATGGATGTATCTCTAGCATACATATTCCCACATGCATTCACATCATAACCAATCCCGCATGGATGTATCTCTAACATACATATTCCACATGCATAACATCAAAATCAACATGCATGGATGTATCTCTAACATACATATTCCACATGCATAACATCAACACCAACATGCATGGATGTATCTCTAACATACATATTCACACATGCATAATATCATCACAACCTGCATGGATGTATCTCTAACATACGTATTCCACATGCATAACATCATCCCAATCAACCTCCATCAAGGAGTAATCACACATTAATGTCACACAGACGGGAGCATTGACAAGGCCACGAAGGCGTGTCATGATCCAAAATTCTACACAAGAATTAAAGAAAGATCGGGGTTGTTAATCCCTAATATTGCTTGCCCTGGACAATCCTGGCCAAGGATGTCTCATTCTCACACAGAGAATCTAGAGCAGGGGTGTTCGCCCAGGGACATCTCTTGCGGAGGGAAGAGCCCGAGTTCTCACACAGAGAACCCTAGAACACGTGGTAGCGGGGTGCACACGGCATACCACACTGGATTCTCAGGGTCCAGATGACACACATAATAATATTCTCACATATCCGCAAGACAAGTACACAACTCATCCCCACATCATTCCATTTAACAAGACTCAACCCGGGGAGTGCACTCGTTCCGCACAGGAACTTCAAATCAAAATATGTCCTTTTCCGACCAATCAACTTGCGATTAATCCACGACCGATCAATCCGGCACACAATTCCATCACATTGCATCCAATCGGTCAAATTCGATTAATCACGATGAAGCCTCAATTGGAAATCCATTTTCATGATGCGTGCAGCATGGTACATGCGTGGGCAAAGCATACATGAATCCTAATCATGATAAGTGTTCTCACCAGCCCCTAATGCATCATTCATAATCACAATATTAAGCTTCAACATCATCATTTAATCCCACATGTGTGTGTATCTAGTAGAAGCATTTCACATAATGCATGCTATCATGCTTGAAATTAAACTCACTACCACACTACACATGTGAATTTCCATTTAAACATGAATTCCAGCGGAAATCATAGGAGAAGAATCGTTGAAAATCATATCTAAATTCAAAACTCAACCACAAAGGCTAAACACATATAACATCACTCATTTCATCATTGAGTCATGGCATTCACCAACATCCACACACCATTAACCACAATCTAACATGACAAATCAGTCCAACAATGATTATAGTCCTACTGAAAACATGCTTAACCAAAGGGAAACAACCGTTCATAATTTCAAGATAACGATTCCAACATCATGCCACAAAACATAAGTCATCCCACCATCTCTAAGCATATGTCTCAACTCCATAAACTCAATAACATGCATTTCTAGTAGCCTAACATAGCTTAAAACACTCCACATTCATATAAAATTGGCAAGCTAAAGTGGAATCATCAAAATAGACATCATACACACAACATACAATTTTCTGTGTAGCCGATCGATCGCCCTTCAGGCCGTTCGATCGGTTACACGCAAAATTTTAAAATTTACAGTTCAGCCGATTGATCGCCCTGCAAGGCCGATCGATCGCCAACACAACAGAACAGTCATCTTCTTCCTTTCACATATCTAAACCGAAACACCATAGATAACACTTCAAATCCACATCTAACACCCTAATCATCATCAAAAGTCCTCCTTGACTTCCAGAACATCAAACCAAACCATAATAATGCAAAACCCTAAGAAATCGGGATTAAATAATTCCATTTTCTAATCTTACCATTAACACATTAAATCAAGCAAACCATTTCGAAATAAGCCAAAAATGGAGAGTTTTACCATGGACAAACAGAGATTTTGAAGACCCATTACCTCAGCACTTGATTAAGCTCGGATTGAAGAGTCACCCTTCTTGAAATCCTTGAAAACACAATGAGTTTGAATTAAACTCTAATAGAAATCGATTTACCCAAGAAATCCCTAATTAAACCTTAGATCTAGGGCTTATTGGTAGTAAAAATCAAAATTTTAATGTTAGGGTTTGTAGTAAAATACAAATCAGTAGCTTTTGATGGTCAAAAATGAATTGAATCAAGGGGAAAATGGTAGGTTTGGAAGAAATAAAGAAGAAAGCCATGGATTAGTGCTTAATTAGAGCAAGCTTACCTTAATCGGCTTCTAATTCGGGCCTAAGTGGGGATTAGGCCAACCCTCCTTCCTTAGCCTATTCCCAAAAATGGAAATGGCTCTGGTTTGCCCTTTTATAGTAAGGGTTGGGGTAGGCATAGGTAAGTTTTGGGGTGTAAATATGAAAAGTAGGTTAAAAGTGGGTATTTTGCAAATTTAAGTACAAATTAAGCCTAATAAAATTCTGAAAATTTTTGTGTGACCTTAAGTATATGTTTAGGTTCATTTGACATAAAAATAAAATTTTCGACGGTGGGGCCTCAGGGGTCCCGCCAAAACCCTAATTTTTGGGAAAATAGTAAAAATTCCAAAAAATTCTAAAAATTCACATTTGGTTTAAAATCACTTAAAACTACTAATATTGAAGTTAATTTTGGTTAAAACCATCACAAACTCTATTTATTTACGAAATCACCGAATAAGATCAAAAAACATGTAAATCTCACGATAATCCATAATTAAAGAAAACCAAAACCGGTTTAAAGATGAGGGTCCTTACAAAGAAGAGGGTGGAGAGAGAGAAGAGGCAGGAGAGAGAGATAGAGAGGAGAGAGAAAAAAGAGAGAAGGTGAGGAGAGAGGAAAATTTTTCTTTTATTTGTTTTATATTTTTTTAAAATAATTTAAAAATAAAAAAATGTGTATTAGTGACATACGTTGCTAATACCTTTGTGTATTAGTGACATATAGGTATATACATCGCTAATACTAAGCTAATACCCTTAGTATTTGAGACATATAGCCCTATGCGTCTCTAATACATATTTATTTATTTTTTAATTAATTTTTAAATAAGGAAATATAAAATAGAGAAGATATAGAGAGAGGGGGAGGGAGGGAAGAGAGAGGGAGAGAGAGAGAGAGGGAGGAGTGAGAGAGGAGAGAGGGAGAAGAGAGAGAGGGGGGTGGAGAGAGGGAGAAGAGAGAGGAGAGAAGGAGAAGAGAGAGAGAGGAGAGGTGAGGAGAGAGAGAAGATGGTGGAGAGAGAGGAAATTTTTTATTTTATTTATTTTTATTTTTTATTTAAAAATTAATTAAAATATAAAAAAATTAAAAATATATTAGCAACTTATATGCATATATGTCGCTAATACGTATAGGCATATAAGTCGTTAATACCTTTTAGTGTTAGTGACGTATAGTCATATATGTCTCTAATACCCTTAGTATTAGCGATGTATAGCCCTATGCATCGCTAATATATTTTTATTTATTTATTTATTAATTAATTTTAAAATAAAGATAGAGAGGGAGGAGAGAGAGAGAAGGCAGAGGGAGGAATTTTTATTTTATTTTTTTTGTTTTTTATATTTTTATTTAAAAAATAATTTAAAATAAAAAATGTGTCATATACATCACTAATACCTTTGAATATTGGCCTATACATCGCTAATACCTTTGTGTATTAGTGACGTATAGGTATATATGTCACTAATGCCCTTAGTATTAGTGACATATAGCTATGCGTTGCTAAAAAAAAAAAATTTATTAATTAATTTTGAAATAAAAATATAAAATAGAGAGGATATAGAGAGAGGGAGGAGAGAGAGAGGAGGAGAGAGGGAGAGAGAGAGGGAGGAGAGAGGAAGGGAGGAAGGAGAGAGAGAGGAGAGAGAGAGAGGAGGGAGGGAGGTAGGGGTGTAAACGGCGTCCGTTTGTCCAGTGTCCGTCCGCGTCCATCTGCACTAAAATGGACAACATTGATTTTTGTCCGTCCCAAATACGGATGGACATGGACAAGAGTTAGCCGTGTCTGCAACTGTCTGTGTCCGCCAACTATATATTTTATTATTTTTATTTTTACTTTATACTAAATTACTAACCTATGTCACATAGTTAATCTTCACAACAAGATTGTAAAAAATACATATTATACTCTCACATGTCTTTTATAACATCATTATTTATTTATTTATTAGATTAAACTATCTTACTATTATTATAACTTATTTTTTAATTAATTTTTTTACTAACCACCCTTAATTTAAGAACAAAAGAGTATATGTTAAACTTTCACCTTCATTCTGTCCGTGTCCGTCCGTTTTCGTCTGTGTCCGTCATGGATAAATACGGGCGTACAAGCACTTGGTTCATGTAAAAACAGACGGCTACGGACATGCCTTGTCTGCGTCCGTCTGTTTACACCCCTAGAGGAAGAGAGGGAGGGAGGAGGATGGAGAGAGGAGAGAGAGAGGGAGGAGAGAGGAGAGGGAGAGGATAGAGAAGAGAGGGAGAGAGGCGAGAGGGAGTGAGAGGATAGAGAGGAAAGGGAGAGAGGAGAGAGGAGAGAGAGAAAGGGATGAGAGAGAAAGGAGAGGAAGTGGAGAGAGAGGAAGGTAGAGAAAGTAAGAGTATTTGAGATGCTTGTGTGTAAGCATCACAAATGATACGATGTTAGTGATGTTTATGTATAATTGTTGTAAATAAATATTATTTGCAATGTTTAAGAAAATGTCCCTAGGATATAATATGTGGGACGGTATGATTATTAGCCAGCAAAAAATAAATGTTTGTGACACTTAGACAAAGCGTTGCAAATGCGTTTATTTGCAATGCTCTCTAAGCGTCGTAAGAAAAAAAAAACACACTTGCAACAAATGCCTGCACGGGGAGAAATATATATTCACCCGCATGGGTATTTTTCGCCGGCATAGGATTTTCGTCATTCTTTTGCTCCTTGCCTCCACCCGCCACTGTGTGTCAACCTCCACTATCGTCGTCTACCCCGTGTGTTACATCCAAACTAAGACTATGAAGGAGTCTAGTTCAGATTTCTTTTTTTACTTGTCAACTATAGTAAATAAGGTCGATCCACAGGGAAAGCCTTGTGTGACACATAAAACTATTACAAAGAGAATAGAATAGAGAAGAAAAGTGAAATAGATAATAAGAGACAATTCAAAGAGAAAGTGCTAAGGCATCAAAAATCCACTTGTAATAAATCTCTAATGTATACTTCATTCAAATGATAACTCAATTAAGATCAAATAAAAATTTGTCTCAATCGAAAAATATATCTTTTAAAGAACTTTGAAATAGAACAATAGTAATTGATTGTTTACTACGTGAAAGTATTAAGTGTATAATCACAGGGAATTATAAGCATTCGGCGTGCCTTTCGTCAACGCTGATTCAAATAATTGTATAGATTATAAACTCTTTAAATATGAAACATCAATTTAAAATGATAAAGAACTTACTTGAATCAAAGTATCAATTAAACATCAAGTACAAGCTTCATTCCTAGCCTTAGCTTTAGAGCTTTAGAAAGCCATTATAATAAAACTAAAAAAAAAAATACAAAATGAGAGAAGAAAATAGGAGAAGAGAGCTCCAAAGAGGAGAGAATGCCTCATCTATCACGTCCACCCCTCTATTTATAAGAAAAGAAAGGGTTGCTTCAAAGGGGAAAGTCAAATCATATCTCCAGATTTTATCCTAATTGATTGCCTGATTGGACCCATATATCTTCGGAATTTGGAATTTCTTCCTGAAATAACACTTGTAGCCACGGAAGTCTTCTTTTCATTGCCACCAGAATCGTATCAATCCAAATTATACATAAAAAGATATGATCGAAATACTAAGGCTGTGTCAATCTATCCGAATCAACTTCTTTCATAATTTAGTTCTATTCATACAAATCTCAAATCAAATGGGTCCACAAGGTTGTGTTCGACCATTCCATGCATGTTTAGACTATTAGGAGCCCATTCTTGACTTTTAAATAGCTTTGGGTAGTTGGGCTTAACTTCCTCTTCCAGTTGTATCTTGTTGAAGCTTGTTTAGACATGTAAACTCAATTAAGGTCCAACTAACTTATTCAAAACATAAATAGCCCAAATCAGCAATGAATTAACACAAAATAGGATTGCAAATAGAAATTTGAAAACATTTTATTAAACATTATTTCAGTGCATCACCCCGCTGCACCCCAACCGTCGTCTTTGGTCGCGTCCCAGACGCCTAGTTGCACCCTATCCTCCTATCCACCCTGCTACACCCCAGCCTCCTGTTTGCCCTGCTGCAACCCCCGCTACACCCCAACCTCCCGTCCACCCTCTGCTGCCGCCTGTCTGCCTCACGGTCTTAGCCGCCCATGCGCCCCGCTGCACCCCCAGCCCACCTCGGCCCCTGTTGCACCCCAACCGCATGTCCGCCCTTGCGTCCCAGTCGCCTTTTCATCCCGCTACACTACAGCTACCCTCTGCCATCCCGCGTCCGCCCCTGGGCACTCTGCTCTGCTCCTCCCCCCTTCCCCTCTCCGGTTCCCCCCCTCCCTCCCCTTCCCCTATGATTTTTGGTGGAGGTGAAGGAGGGGGGTGGAGCCAAGGAGAGAGGGGATGGGGGCAGGATTCTGGTGCCTCACCGTCCTCCCGTCCCCCTCTCGCTCCCCCTCTCTCCCCTTCCCCTCCTTGTCCCCCCCTCCTCCTCTGGTTGACAAATTGGAGGAATGGGCTCTGGGACCAGGGGGCTAGAATCCGGCTCCCCCATAGGATTCTGGCTCCTCCCTCCAACCACCCTACACCGGGTTTCCCCCCCTCTGGTTGACAGACTGGAGGAAGGGTCCCTGCCAGATTTTGATCCCCCATCGATGGCCTCATGCCGCCGGTGGGTTTTTTTATTAATTTATTAAGTAAAAGCGTCACTATTGAAATTTTTATTTTTATTTCATATTAGTGGTGCTTTCAAAAGCGTCACTAATAGAAAAATAATTTTTTTATTCCATTTTTTGGCAAACTATTTTTATTATTTTATTTTTAAAAAAAAGTTATTATTAGCAACGCATATATAAGTGTCGCTAATACATAACTATTAACGTATTAGCGATGCTTATATATGCTTCACTAATAGTAACATATTTAGTGACGTTTATTTATACGTCATTAATGTTATACTATTAGCAACGCTTACCGTAAGCGTCGCTAATAAGCTGTAGCGACTATAGTTTTATAGACGTATTTAACAACGCTTTTTATGAATTGCTAATACTCATTAGCGATGCTTATGGTACTATTAGCAATGCTTACATGCGTCGCTAATACTAAAATTTGTTGTAGTGCGGCTACCACATGTTCTAGGTTTCCCCTAAGGAAATCAAACTCTCCTTGCCACTGAGATGTCCAGAGTGAACATACTGCTCTAGTTAATTCGGACGTCCCTAGCCCGGATGTCCAAAGCGAGTAGACATGCTCTAGTTAATTCAGACTTCTCATGTGGATTGTCTAGAGCAAGCAGAGGGACTAACTGCCCCTATACCCTAGTTTTCTTTATGGAATTTGGACCGTGTTCAAAGAGAGCAATGCCCTAGGTTTCCAGTTAGGAAATCGGACTATGTCCAGAGCAGGTGATATGACATGATTGAATTCCACTCCTTGATGGAGAAGTTCTGATGATAATGCATGTGTATGCGATAATATTATACCCAGATTGCATAGGTTGTGTAGGGATATTTGAGATTATGTGACACATGTGGACGCGGTTTATTATGCATGATCTTGATGTAGTGTGGTTTAGATACTTATCATGCAGGTGAATGAGCTATGGATCGTATGAGATTTATATGAATGCATGATCTGAATTATGTGTTAGATACACTTCTGAGGTAGGTTGATGTGATATGAATACACAATCAGAAAGTGTGTGATTGTGACACTATTGTGCAGGTTTATATGATCTGAATATTGTGAATGAGATGCTATTATGCAGGTTTATGTGATGTGGTTCCATAATCAGAAAGTATGTTAGAAATACTTCTCAGGCAGTTTATGCATGCTATTATGCTTGATTTGAGTAGATGTGAACTATTACCTATGCAAGATGCATGTTAGGTTATAACTTGAATATTTATGACTTGACTTGATAGGTATGTCTTATGCATACTAGCTCTTATGTTTTTGGTTAAATAAGGGTTTTATCTAGGAAATGATCAAAAAGTGGTATAACATGTTAAATTTGGATCTGAATTGCTACATTGTCATGTTGTCGTGTTTTCTAATTATTATAGTTGTATTCAAACTATTATTGATTTTTTATACTCACCCCACTTTCTTTATTTTGTTTTGGGGCTACATGGCTTGACATGCAGTCGGACATGATCCTCTTTATAAGGAACAATCAGGGAGAGCTTGGGATTAGGCGTAGAGGCCTCTAGACTTTCCATGTTTTTCTTATTATTTTGTTATGATGTTAGAACACCTTGTTGAGTGGTTCATATTTTAGACTTGTGGTATATTATGTCATTAGATTTGTTTGAGACCTTGTTTTGAGCTAAGTGTGTTGGCTCTATATTATTAGTATGTGGGTTTAAGACTTGTGGATTTATTTAGATTTAAAATACTCTTTTGTTCTACTTATTTACTCTTGCTCAAAGTTGTGTGCAACTCCGCTAGTTAGACCGCTCATAGGTGGGGCATAAGTCTTCTGCTATTTCTTTAACCATTTTCAATTCTATCACCCCCATGTGTTGGACCATGTTTGGCTCGGGTTGGGCAGTGCCGGGGCATGACAAAGTTTTTGGCATTGGCGCACCTCTTTGTCCAAGAGTAAATAAGAAGGATTAAGTGACAAGTCTTATGGGTTAAAGGGTTGTGAAATGATTAAGGTCTAGACATAATTAGCGATGTGAATTCCGTTAGTTGTTTGTCTTGAATGTTGCTTACTTGCTTGCTTGATTGTGTGTTTTCTGATTGGTTGGTTGTGTTATTTTGTGTTATTAGGCTATATGATTAATGTCTAGTTGTTGTGTAGATGCATGGCTCTAATCATGCAGGTGTTAATAACCATTGCAGTGCTAGAGACCCGAGAGTGGACGATGTGTTGACTGCCATTTAGGGGTTGACATAGGTAGTCCAAGCCAAGCACGCAAGTGGTAGCAGTTCTGAGTCTCTCTCAATCGAGGGATTCAAGAAGCTTAACCCTCCTAGATTCAAGGGCAGGTTAGATGCTTCAGAGGCGGATAACTGGAGACTTCACATGGAGAAGATCTTCAGTGCTCGACGTTGCCCTGGCGAGGAGAAGACTCGACTTGCGGTCTTCATGTTAGAGGGCGAGGCTCAGAGGTGGTGGTTGTTGATGGAGAGTCAGAGATTCCATGGCTATGTGGACATCCCATGGGAGGAGTTTTTATCTGCCTTTAATGACAAGTACTTTCCTCTTCATGTCCGGGAAGAGGAGTTTCACAGCCTTCAGCAGGGTTCGATGACAATCCTAGCTTATGAGACCCGATTTGTGGAGCTTGAGCACTTTGCTCCTCGTTTCTTCAGTGATGAGTATGAGTGGGTATGCAAATTTGCGAATGGTCTAAAGCCTTTCATCAAAGGCCGAGTTGTGCCCTTCAAGCACAAGACCCTAACTGAGGTACTCGAGACTGCCATTGTTGTGGAGCAGGACTTGGAGGAGTACATGAGGAAGAAGGAGCAACAGTCCAAGAGGCCGAAGGAAGAGGATAGCCATGCACATCATAGTCATAAGAGGCGCTATGCTCGACATGCGAGGCATAACACTCAACAGGTGCAGCAAGACCCTTAGAACCGTCGTGCTAGGGTGACTTGCTTCAGATGCCAGCAGAATGGGCACTATGTTAGCAAGTGTCCTCAGAGAGTTAACCGTGCTCAGAGGCGTTCTCCGATGACACCTAACGCTAGTCCTAGGCAGCCAAGAGCACCGCAGGTGAGATTACAGGTGAGACCACCTACCGGTCAGCCTGATGCCAAAGGGAAGAAGTCGGTTCTCGATGGGAGAGTGTTTGCAATATCGGCGCACAAGGCAGCTAACTCCTCAGGCGTAGTGGAAGGTATGTGCTATTAGATGCCGATCCATCTCACTCTTTTATCTCTCCAAAATTTTGCTTGTGAGCTTGATGTTGAATGAATTGGATGTTGATTTGATTATCTTGTCTATGATTGTTTTCGATGTGATTTTCAGCATGGATGTGATGTCTATCATCATGTTCATGTGGGTTGTCGGGAGAGAAAGCGGTGTTCACTATACCCGATGTTGAACCTTTCATCTCCCTGGGAATTAAGTGTTCTAGTGGAAGATTCTCAATGTCTTTCACCAAGGCTAGAAGGTGTACTAATAGAGGGTGTGTAGTCTTCTTATAAGCATCTCGGTGATGAGTGTGGAACTACCTCCTCTTGAAATCCATTTACTAGTATTGGAGTTTGGGAATGCATTGTCGAATGACTTGTCGGAATTGCATTCCACTAAGGTGATCGAGTTCCTTGTCAAAATCATACAGACAGACAATGGTGGATAGTATACCGATTATTCTTTTCAAAGTTTTCTCACGTCTCTTAACATTGCTAGTATATTCTTTGCCCGGGTACACTCGAACAAAATGACCTGCTGAACGTAGGCACCGACATCTTGTCGACACCAACCTCACTTTTATGCCACATGGTCATGTGTCTCGTTCCTATTGGAGTTCAACATTTGCCACTACAGCTTATGTCATCAACTGGCTGCCTTCTCCATCCCTCTCTCATTCGACACCCTATGAAATTCTCTTTGACTCTCAAGCCTCTTATTCCGATTTGAGGGTTTTCGGTTGTGCATGCTACCCTTATTTGCAATCATTTGGGCATGGAAAAGTGGACTTCAAGTCTATCAAATGTGTGTTCCTTGGCTACAACGAGTGTCACAAGGGCTATTTATGTCATGACATTATTTCTGGCTACACCTATATATCTTGCCATGTGCAATTTGATGAAAACGTTTTCCCTTTGTTGGCCGCTCTTGCTCTCTAGTGGCATCTCCTGTTGCGCACTTTAAGGTCTACCCATTCCCTATTTGTTTATTAGAGACACTGACTCCTACTTGCGATGTCACCCCCTATTCTTCACATACGGACCCTACTTCCCTTGTCTTAGATTTGTCTCCTACTATTAGCTTTCATTCTTCCTCTAATTCCACAGTCCCTACTCTCTTCTCATTGCCAAGCCCTCTGCCTTCACCGCCGCCCACCTCCTCCTCATTGCCCCTTGTCACCCTATGGTGACAAAGCTCCAGTTACATGATGTCCTCATTCAAGTCTTGTTAGAGGCATTTATACCCTATTATGTTTTACGTGTTGCGCTTAATGGATGCTTGTACTTGAAAAGATGTGTTAGATTATAAAAGAAATAAATAAGATTTCTCCTTCCTAACAGCTTGAGCTTTTGATAAAGTTGGTTATCTTACAATACCCACCCCCTCCACTGTCGATGCCTAAGCTATACCCATCGTCGATCCTTGTACCATGTTGTGAACCAGTGTCCACAACGACCTAGCAATCGGGGAAGGAGAAGGGAGGCACAAGATAGCTGGAAAAGGGGAGAGGGAGCGGCGTGGAAACCATGAAGGAGGGAGAGGTAGAGAGGGATGAGAGGAGACAAGAGTGTCAGACAATAATTCATTCACTAATCAAATTAGGGCGTAGCCCTTGTACTTAAATAGAGAATCCTAACAATAAATTTTCTAATAATTAAGAACAAACTAATAAACCCTAAGTAAACCTATGGCCTAAGCCCCTCTTAGACAGACTATTGTCGGTACACAACACCCCACCAAATCTGAATTAACTGGTAGTTCCACTTCTACCACAAGAGTCATAACCACCACCACCAAGTCTGCGACCTTGATCATAACCTCCTATGTCGAAGCCACCACCCTATCTAAAAACCCTCTTAACCTCTCCTGTCATAGCCACCACCCTCTCCTTCCCTGCTGTTGCCAAAGCCACTTCCCCCACTAGAGTTGAGCCTCCCCTCCTACACAGTACCTGGATACAATACTACTATACCCAAAATCATAACCATCACTACCATAACTAAAACCCAAGCCAGACCCTCCTTCACTGCTTGAACCAAGGATGGGCAATCTTCAGCAATCTTCCTGAAGAGCCAAATTTGCCACTGGCAACGAGGGGCTCAACTAGGTTGATGCGGCAGATAGGATGGCCAATGAATGGACCTACCCCATGCGGGCATGCTGAGATCTGGTCCTAGGTAACTGGCACAGTCAATGTCATGCCCCAACACTGCCCAACCCGAGCTGAACCCAGTCCAAGGGCCGGTCCAGCTCACAGGGGCGACGGTATTGAAAACAGTTAAAGAAATAGCGGAAGACTTATGCCCTTACCACGGGCGGTTTAATTAATGGAGTTACGCACTACTTTGAGCAAGAGTAAATAGGTAGAACCAAAAGAGTTACTTAAACTCTAAATTAAACCACAAATCTCAAACCCATATACTAATAATCCATAGCCAACACACTTGGCTCAAAACAAGGTCTTAAACAAAACTAAAGATATAATATATCACAAGTCTGAAACAAGAACCACTCCACAAGGGTTCTAACAACATAACAAAATAATCAGAGATAGATGCAAAATCTAGTGGCCCCCACTCCTACTCCCAAGCTCTCCCTGACCTTTCCTCATAAAGAGGATCTTGTCCAACTGCATGTCACACCATGCAGCCCCAAAACAAAATAAGGAAAGTGGGGTAAGTGTAAAAACTCAATAATAGTTTGAATACAACTATAATAATCAAAAAACACAACGGCATGACAATGTAGCAATTTAGATACAAAATTAACATGTTATACCACTTTTTGACGTTTACTAGCTAAAATCCCTATTTAACCATAAACATAAGAATCAGCTTGCATAAGACATACCTATCAAGTCAAGTCATAAGCATTCAAGTTATAACCTAACATGCATCCCACATAGGTATTTGTTCATATCTACTCAAATCAAGTATAATAATCCCATAAATCACATAAGTGTCTATCACACCCTTTTCTGATCATTCAACTATATCACCTAAACCCGCATAATAGTGTCACATTCACACACTTTTTGATCATGCATTCATATCACATAAACCTGCATAATAGTGTCTCATTCACACATTTTTTAATCATGCATTCATATCACATAAACTTGTATAATAGTGTCTCATTCATACACTTTCTAATCATGCATTCATATCACATAAACCTATATGAGATGTATCTCTAACATACATTTCAGATCATGCATTAACATTCTCATTCATCATACATGTATAAGTGTCTCACACACACTGGTCTAACATGCAAGTCCACACGAGAGAATAAACCTGCTTTTCAAGGCCGAAGCCCTCGAGCAAACCCATACCAAATAAGCATGCTCCTCAAAGCCAATGCCTTTGAGCAACCCCTTCTCCTCAAGGCCAACGCCTTCAAGCAACCCTTGCTCCTCAAGACTAAAGCCTTCGAGCAACCCCTGCTCCTCAAGGCTAATGCTTTCGAGCAACCCCTGTTCCTCATGGCCAAAGCCTTCAAGCAACCCCTGCTCCTCAAGGCCAAAGCCTTCAAGCAACCCCTGCTCCTCAAGGCCAACGCCTTCGAGCAACCCCTGCTCCTCAAGGCCAACGCCTTCGAGCAACTCCTGCCCATCAAGCTTAAACTCCCGGGTAACCCTGCTTGTCAAGACCAAAGTCCCAAGCAACAATACCTGGTAAGCCAGTGCACTCGGACAAACCAGCTGGATTCTCAGGGTCCATATAATCTCAACAACTAATCTCATCTGCAAGACAAGTACACAACTCGTTCCCACGTAACTCAATTTGACTCAACTCAACCCGGAGAGTATACATGTTCCACATAAGACATAAATAAAAAACATGTCCTTTCAGACCAACTAAGTTTCGATTAATTCACCGAGCGATTAATCTGGCACGCAATCTCAACCATTGCATATAATCAATTAATTCCAGTTAAACATTGGTAAAACTTCATCCATGAATACCGATCCATGATGTATGATAGCATAATACATCCGTGAGCAAGACCTACATGGGTTCCAACACATAGAACGTGCTCCCATTAGTCCCCTCATGCATCATAATCAACACATAATTAACTATAATTTCATAGTCGATCCCCCATCCGTGTGTGTATTCATGCATAATCTAAGCACATAACCAATGTTTGACATAAACTCATAAGACAATATATGCATGCTTAAACACATTCAAAACAATGATTCCAAACTGAAATCAAAGCGAAATCCACCATAAAGCTAAAATCCATCCATGTGAAATCAAACTTTCATTCCCACAAACATGAATTTTCTACACATTAAACCACAATATGATCACATCAATTACCCATAAACCACCCTCATTATAAAAGAACACATCTCACCATTTTTTATATAATATACTTGCTAGAAACATATTCTAATCATAAGAATTTCAACATTCAAAAGTTCAATGTATTTCAATATCAACATGGATAATTATCAACATAATATAATGCCACATGACCACACTTAAACACATTTCATATACTTCCATCATCAATTTCACACCTCCAGTAGCCTAATTTCAGCATTACTGTAACGTCTGGGAATTTTCTAAATTCCCGAAGTCGTACACGTAGAAATTAGGGTGCTAGACCCCTTGACATTTCTGTTAGAATAAATTAATCTATGATTAGATTTGGTGGCTGATATATATATGGATGGAAAGCAAACAGAAAGAGCTTCGAAACGCCACCAAAAATGCGCAAATCGGAGTCTGGATGAGGGAGATACGACTATTTGAAGTTGACTTTAACGTGCAGGACCCATTTACCCGAATTGAACGTGCGGATTGTCCGTTTAAGTCACTATACGGGCCTGATTAATTACTGTTCCGAAATTAGGTTTTTGAGGCCTAATTTCTCATGGGATTAGGAGCTCTAATCTCATGCCTATAAAAGGTGAATTAGGGCTAATAGAAAGGGGGTCTTTTGCCTAATCAGAGCAGAGAATGGGGATTTTTGGAGCGAAGGAGAACGAGCGGCATTGGATTTTTTCGGCGAATCTCCGGCGAAGCTTTGGCGGCGGTGGATCGACAACAAATCGGCGATTAAGGTAGGATTGTTGCCTTAGTACTTGATTGAAGATTAATTAAAGTTTATTAAATAAATTCAAATTTCTGTAATTTGTAATTTAGTTAAACAGTGCATAAACTGTTATGTAATTTCAGTTTTTGTAAAATTTCCACGTCTCTGCTGGCTGGCCGCCGATCGGCCCACATCGACCGGCCAGCCACCGGCCATCGACCAACTGGCGGCGGCGTCTGGCGGGCCAGGCTCCGGCACGCAGCTGCCGCCAAGCAGGCCACCGGGCCGGTGCAGAAAGATAAAATAAAATAAAAATAAAACCAAGCACTGGCCGAGACCGCACCGTCGTGGCCGCACCAGTCCCAGCCGCACCGGCTCAGGCCGCGCCGGCCCAGGCCATGACGGACCCGGCCGCGCCGGCATGGTCCGCGCTGGCCCCAGTTGCAGCGAAGCACACCATTGTAAAACAAGGGAAGACAGCCTTTTGGCCGCCGGACGGCCACCAGACGGCAGCGGGACCGACTTTTTCGGTTCCGCCGTGCTTCGGCGATCCGAAGGCCGTGTGCCGCCCAGCCCTCCGCCGTGGTGGGGGGTGGCACCGCCAAAGGCCGAAAGGCCTCTAGCCGGTCGCGGGGAAGACGACCCCACGGGTCGTCTGTGCTCCCCGGACCGGGTCGGCTAACCCGACCCGGTTCAGTCCGATTTTAAAAAAAAGAGGAAAAGAAAAAGGGGGACATAATCGGGTCCGGTTCAGAGGGCTTCAAATGTCAAAAAAATTGTATAAAATTACTATTATACCTGGAGAGATTTGGGACTATGCTGACTAAGTTTCAGCTCAGGGAAAAATCCCAGAGATTATGAAATAACCTTTTTACCCCCGTTATTTAATTATCGTATACTATTAACTTACCCGAGTTCAAGGCTCTAGTTCATGGGCCTATGAGTGGATCTAAAAATTGGAAAATTCTCAATGAGAGTTTAATAGGTAAACTAATTATAGGAAAAACCATTTGGTGAGTAAAAATCCCAATAAGTGGATAATTGACCTTTTTGCCCCTAGGTTTAATCATAAACCGTTAAGACAACCTGGGTCGGTTCAAGGGGTTCACAACCCCGTCACATGCTAGAAAAATTACACAGGGTCCATGAAGTCAAGTAGTGCCTTTGAGCCTAATTTTGGACCCATTGGATGTCATTAAGGCCTTAAACCAAATGACAGAAATACCCCTTAGAGTGGACCGCCCACATTCGTGTGAATGGAAGCGTGAGTCGGTCTGAGAGTGGAGCCTTGTGAGAGGTCAATGACTTAAATTAATAGAGGGGCAATAAAATGACTAGAATAACCTAAGCGAGGGTATCATACCTTAGGTGGTAAAATTACCCTAATGCCCTTAGGGGCAATATGTCTGTTTCTGATGAAACAGATGACCTAGTGAATCAAGAGTTAAGGTACCCTATAAATGACTTCTAAAGGAAGGGGTGTGACCAGTAGGTGACACGAAGACCTTGACAGGTCACAGTGTCATGGGAAACCAATGGAAAGCCCTAATTCTAAGGGTTTAGGGCAGTGTATTGCACGTGTTTGTAACACAGCGCAGAAATCCACTAGGGCATTATATACGACACTCGTGGAATATGTTAATTTACATTTTGGGCTTGAAGTCTCTGAGCCCTAGCCCTGCAAATGAATGCAATGGGCCTCCGTTTATTATTTATATGTTTGTTTGATTTCATGATTATTTATGCTGATGCATGCTTTTGATATTGATGTTTTAAGTTATATCAGTACCTTAAGATTAATGAAGATTAATCAAGAGACATGGGTTGCTGTTGGTTGAGGGGAGAACACCTAACAAAGATAATGACTAAAATACCCTCTTTAGGGTTGGGACCAGTTCATGGAGTGAACGGGGCCCTGACATAGATCTTACCTTGGTTAATGAACCGATGGTGACTATGGGATGTTCTCTAAGTCATAGCTCAGTGGATGAGCTATTTTGTGGGCCAATTCTCAAGGTAAAGAGGACCCACAAGGTTGAGTGGTCACTTGACTGGATGGAAATAATCTAGTCTGAGTTTCAGATGTTTGGGGGGAGTCAATGGTCATAAGAACCTAAGGCTTCTATTGATACATTAGTAATGTCTTATAAGACATTTTCTCTCAGCGTTGGGAAGGTGGAGATTGCAATATGCATCTTCATTGCCACGACGGTTTGGGTATTGACCAGAGGGTCTTTACCGCGGGTCTCCTGCAGGTCTTCCCAGGACTATTTAGTACGTACGAAAAGCGGAGTTACATGAGCATCATAGAAGGCTTGTGTTTCTTGCCAATCTGTGTCCATGAGCACAGTTGGGATCCTCTTCCCCAGATTCGTGGTAGGCTATTGAGAGCCTTGGGGATTTGGGTCAAGCTGTTGTTAAGCAGTCGACTCCAAGGTTGGAGTCCTTTGTTTGGAGATTTCTCGAGGGGCGAGTTATCTTTGAGTTACAGATTTGGTAGTATTAATTGTCGAACAAGAGTTGTGAGATAATTAATAATAATGTTTGATATTGCTTGTTAATTAGACAAGTGAAACAGTTAAATGGCTTACTAAAATGTAGGTTGAAAATATCTAAGCATTGCATGTGTGATGCTATACTTCGTAGGATAGAGTAGTTTCTAGGCAGAACTACGTCTGGATCCGATCTTGTTGGAAACATTGGAGATGTTGTTTAATGAGTACGTAGGCAACTAACATCGGGTGATGTTGGCCCGATCCAAAAAATATTAATAAAACCTTTTGTCCTTTGGAAGCTCTTCTCCTGTAGGTGGAGATGCTCCATTGTGGTTGTGGTTGTTGTTTGGTTTGCTTTGTTGTAGATCCTCCAAGCGACAACAAGTGAGACCAAGGCAGGAGTGCAAAAGAGGTTTCCGCGTTTCTGTAACTCCGGTATGTAAGTGTACCTTAAGCGTGAGAGTCAACTTATTATTTATTTTCAAACGGACGATGGACTTGTACTTAGATGGATGAGTTGGTCTTTATGAATTTTCAGACGTTAAATAATATCATATGATTTGATATTCGTATTTGTGAACCCCAGTTATCATGACCTGGATATTTAATCGAATGGTTTGTTTTGTATTTAAAGAAAAAAAAATTTCGCTAGTTACCGTTCGTGCTATTTAAAAATGCTTTTAAAAATCCGGGTCGTGACAATTACACACCTCCCATAACCATTATAATCAATAGATGGAGTAAAACATTGAAATGAGCATAAGTTTCAAAAATAGCAAAAATGTTGTGTAACCGTTCGATCGCCCCACAAGGCTGTTCAATTGGCTAAATTGAAAATTTAACGAAAATGCAGTGTTGCCGATCGATCGACCTGGTAGGCCGTTCGATCGCCAACAAAGCAGTTTTGACCTTCTTCATTTAGAAAATCAAAACTGAGACACCATGAAAACACCTTAAAACTTCCATCCATGGCCTCAAACACTATCAAAAACTCATCAAACCTTCCAGAATACTAATCTAAACCATTCTAAGAAATTGAAGTAAAAGATTAACATTTATTAAACCCACCATTAGAGTCCCAATCAAGCAAATCCCATTCAAATAAAATCATGAAAAACGAAATTTTTTACCACCCAAGCTGAGATTGAAGAACCCATTACCTTTCCTTGTTGATTTGGGTCAGAATGAACTTTCAATCTTCTCCAACACCTTCCAAAAACATGATTTTAAGTTAACATACAACTAATCTCGATTTAGCTTTGAAAAATCAAAAGTAAGCATTAGATCTAGGGTATTAGAAGCCTAAAAACGAGATTTTGAAGATTAAGGCTTGGAGAAAAGAGGTAAAACAGTAGTTTTATGCTTTCAAAATAGATTAAAACAATGATTGAAGTCAAGATTAAGAATTGATTAAAAGAAAACCTAGGGTTCAAGCTTGATTAAAGAGAACATACTTTAATCTCTTTCTAATTCGGGCCTAATTGGGGAATTAGGCATTAATTGCCCTCTCCCAGCCCATTCCCAAATGGGGAATGGCTCAGCCTTTCTATTTATAGTATGGTTTGGGGGCATACCTAATGAACTAGTGGGGTATAAATAGAAATTCTAACTAAAAATAGATATTTTGAGCACTAATTAAATCTAAAAAAATGTGTTGGTGTTTTTATATAAGCTTGTTTTAATGTCTCGGTCAATTTGGTTAAAAAACCTTAATTTCGTTGATGGGGTCCATTTAGGGGTCCTGCCAAAACCCTAATTTTTGAAAAATTAGTAAAAAATCAAAAAAATTCTAAAAATTCAGGTTTGACCCAAAATCACTTAAAACTAATTATTGTGAAGTTGGTTTTGATTAAAACTTTTAGAAAATACTCAATTTTAGACAATCATCTCAAACCGATCAGAATTAATATTAAACTACAGAAAAGCATTTAAACAAAATGAATTCAAACTAGTTTAAAATTACAATAAAATTTTATAAAAATAGGATAAATCAAGTTTAATATTAAAACTTATAAAAAATGAAATTAAACCTTATTAAAATTACAATTAATAACTTTTAACCCCCAAATCAAGTTAAACCGATAATTTAAGCAAAACCACACAATATTACATAATTAAATAGAAATTAAATTGGGTTGGAGTTAGAGATCTTGCACATCATTTAACTTAAAAACATCCAACTAAGAATATGAGGATGTGGGGATATGTTTAAGTTTTCATGACATGGAATATGCATGCTATCAACAAGCAAATACCCATTGTCATGCTCTTACCATGTGAAATAGGAATCACTCAACTACATGAGCATAAGCCCCTCCTGGCCATGTGGTCAAAGGGTTCTTCTATATGAAATGGTTGGTCTATGAGATAAATCTCTAAATAGTTATGATAGTATTTGTCTCATTGACAAATATTTGACTGAACTATCAGAAGTATCTAAACATTTGTCCCATAGACCAACCATTACATATTTCCCTTTGACCGCATGCCCGGGACAAGGCTGGCCGGGGGGGGCTGCTCATGCCAATGTAGCTTACATATTCTTAGGCTGCATGGGAAAAGCATGACAAATGGTGCTTGCTAGTTAACAATATGAATATTCCATGTCATGAAAACCTAAACACATGGCCACAACCTCATATTCTTTTCTCGGACTTTTTAGGCTGAATGTTACATATCTCATTTTTTCCTTATTTATTTTAGGCCCACATCACTATGAAGGAAATAAAGTTTCTAATTGATGCCCACCATAAGAAGTTTTTGTATGCATAAAAAAACTTTAAACATTAGTATGTAGTTCATAAAGTTCAAGTTTTTTAGTTTTTAGTTTTTCATTTTTCAGATCTAATTTTTTATTTTTATATTTTTTTTAATTTTTTAGTTTTTATAAGAGGAAAGAGAAGGAGAGGAGTTGAAGACAAAAGAGGAGGCAAAGAATGGGGGGGGGTTCATTTTTAAAAAAAATTGGCGCTGGTAAAAAATGAGATTTTTAAATGGCTTTGAACCAATTTTCCATTTTACCATCACATGTTTCAATTTTCCAATTTTCTTGTTTTTGCGATAGGGAAGTTACACCATAGTAGTTATTTAATCTTCAAATCATAGTGAAATATTAAGATGATAAGGAGGAGGAGTTGAAACAATTATGAAGATTTAAACAACGCATAAAATTGGCCACGGAGGAGGAGGATGTCGTTGAGGAAGTAAAGGTGACACGGAGGAGACTTGGTCAAAGATTTTTCGTCTTGTTGTGGATAGATAAACTCCTACTATATTTCTCATTGGAGGTCTATGAAGGTTTAGGGTTGGGGGGGGTTCATTTTTTAAAAAAAATGGTGCTGGTAAAAAATGAGATTTTTAAATGGCTTTAAACCAATTTTCCATTTTACCAACACATGTTTCAATATTCCAATTTTCTTGTTTTTGCGATAGGGAAGTTACACCATAATAGTTATTTATTCTTCAAATCATAGTGAAATATTAAGATGAGAACGAGGAGGAGTTGAAACAATTATGAAGATTTAAACAACGCGTAAAATCAGCCCCAGAGGATTTTGATGTCATTGAGGAAGTAAAGGTGACATGGAGGAGACTTGGTCAAAGATTTTTTTATCCTGTTGTGGATAAATAAACTCCTACTATATTTCTCATTGGATGTCTATGAATGTTTAGGGTTTAGAGGGGGGGGGGGGTCATTTTAAAAAAAAATTGGTGCTGGTAAAAAATGAGATTTTTAAGTGGCTTTAAACCAATTTTCCATTTTACCATCACATGTTTTAATATTCTAATTTTCTTGTTTTTGCAATAGGGACATTACACCATAGTAGTTATTTAATCTTTAAATCATAGTGAAATATTAAGATAAGAATAAGGAGGAGTTGAAACAATTATGAAGATTTAAACAATGCCTAAAATCGGCCGTGGAGGAGGAGGAGGATGTCGTTGAAGAAGTAAAGGTGACAGAGGAGACTTGGTCTTAAGATTTTTTATCTTGTTGTGGATAGATAAACTCTTGCTATATTTCTCACTGGGGTCTATGAAAGTTTATAAGTATAGATGGTAGCCGCATCTTTTTATGTCACTTGATTAGAAATTGGCTCGTGCTAAAGTTTATTTGGATAAATAAAATATTAATAATTAAGTTACAAAATAAATATATCAATTAACTCGTTTACGAGTCTAGTTTTCCTCTACTTTTTATCCTGTCGTCGTAAAAGCTAGCTAAAAAGAGATGGAATATCTTGGTTCCCTGGATAAACAAGGTTCATCTCCTCAAGGATATTAGAGGACAAAAGAGAAGTTGTCCATTCATAGCCTTACATGGGCCTGGTCATCATTAATATTGATAGAGACGATGACAAATAAGCATCTGGTGGTATGAACTTACTTAAACAACGGACCTTGCTGTTCCATTGAATCATCATCATTCAGAGTAGTTCCAAGATCACAATCTGGGTGTCTATCAAAATCAGTAAGATGACAACTACAGGCTTCTTAGCCCTTAGCAGATAATATCAAGCTGGGCAAACTGAAAGTTTAACTCGCTGATTGACACCAGTGGACCATAGAGTCAATGAGCCATCCAATTACCAAGACAAACAAATATACTCTTTTTCCATCCATTTTATTAGCCATATATGGAATGCACATAATTAGGAAATTAATGTGAGATCCACCACCTGAAAAGAGCTTTCACCCGGTCACCCCTTTGTGGTGGGCAGCATATTGGATTATTATTCCTGAATCCTGATGTCTGCAACATATCTTGACCGGCCCAAGGAATCAAATATCTGCTTGCAGAAGTTGAACGATTTGCCTTTGGATTCTGAGGGGCCGGCCACTGGAGTTGGCACAATGCTTCCTGAACACAATTGGAGTTGGGTCTTCTCAGCTTTCTTTCCTCTAGGCTTTAGTGGAAAAAGGCCCCTGACAAGTGAACAGCAGCTGGCTTCTCTGACAGTGTTCATCTGCTTTTATGACTTGGGTATGTCTTCTTTCCCAAGGCATTGAGGCTGTTGAATCGAATGAAAGGCTTTATGAGAAAATTCCATTTGTAGAGTTTTTCTTCTATAAACTCACCAACCAGATAGAGAAATTTAATTTCAAACTTAGAAGGGCTATTTTAGATTTGTCAAAACTTACCCAACCTTTTTACCCTACATGAACCCAACCTGCATAATTTGACCCAAACTATGAATACAAGGGTCTAATAGGGTAATACCCCGCCTAGCCTGTTTATCTAACGTGCATTTTTTTTATTATTTTCTAGACCCACCTCAATTTGTAAGAAGATTAAAAATACTTAACTAGCAACTTTTATGGGATTATATATTATGGTGTTGGATGTATGTCTTATGATCGTAACTTGTGAGACATTTCTCATAATATTGAGTTTTTTGTTTTGTTATGGTATTAGACATGTCTTTTTGGTACTTGGAGTTGTTAATGTCACTTAACCCCAAGTAAATATACACAAAATACACTCAATATTTGTTTAAAATGTGAATAATATATAATTATTGGAATAATATTTTGTTACTTGCGTAACCCAACCCGACTTAAGTAGAATTAAGATTTGCATGTTTAACAATTTAAATTAATAGGGTCATGTCTCGACCCAATCCTTTTAAGATTAGGGTAAGGCTGACCCAACCAATTTGATCCGACCTGACTTTTTTTAGAGCCCTAGCTATTTCACCGATATTTTGCATAATCTAGCATGCTCAGCGAGGAGGCAATGTTGGAGGTTCTATTTGGAATTAACATTGATAGAATTTGGCCCTAAGTGTTTATGTTTAATTTAATTCTAATTGTTATTAGTCTAATTGGATGAAAACACTGGAAGGGAATTTGTTGCAATAAAAATCAACATACACCCTACAGTCAATTCTTCTTATTTTATTGGCATGTGATCAGTAGATGCCCTGTAAGTGACCTAATCCTCCTTTAGCGCAGGAGACAAGATGATTCGCCAAATACTAGCAGATATGGAAAACAATAACTTGACACAAGATGCAGCAAGAAGGAACACTTGCATATAAATCTCCACTTGGTGATAGAAACTGAGAATATGCTTAACAGGTTCATGTTATCTAAACTAAACAAGTGCAAGTGACATGAATTCTCTTATGGATTTTTTGGGGAAAAAATGCATCTCCTCAAGGATTATTTTGATAGTCAATGCCAAGTGGGCACATATATAAACCAGCATGTGACATACACGATTAATGTTCCATTAAGTTAGCAATGTGAACTAAATAGTTCTTGGGGTTCTCATTGACGAAACTTTGTAATTATTCCCCGGCAAAGTTAATGAGGTAGATAAGATTGGGGGTCTGGTCTTGATCATTCAAGGCTCTACCCATGTCGTTTGGTATCAACTATCAACCCTTTTAGAGACTTAACAGTGAAAAGATGCCAGCTTTTGGAAATTTCAAACATGACGAACATCAGTCAATCTGTGTAAATTGTTTATGCGTTTTGTGCCTAGTCTTTGAAGCTATAAAGTTGATTTTAGGTCTAATAAGCTTTGAAAAACCATAGATTTCACGCTATCTATTGGAAGTGATCTTTCGAGAAGATATATGCAGGGACATTCACGTGGATATCTATCAGCTAATATTCGAATTCTTAAAAGGCATGTCAATTAGCAAACGCTTAGCACTGCCCCCTTAGGGATTAAATCGCGTGTGCACATATTAACGGGCCTCTTGTTAATATGTATGTTTGGTTGAGTCAGAATCATTAATTAGTCGATTCACTAACAAGTTAAGCTTTTAGGAGAAATGATTCACTAACATAGTATCACACACACATATATATATATTGAGATAGAGAGAGACTCACATTTCTCTTTGCCAAAAAAAAAAACTCACATTTCTAGAACGAAAATATTTTCAAACTAGTTTCATGACCAGAGCTCATCATCATGCTACGTGGGGCTCTTAGTATTGTACATGAAGGCGAACACAAACTTTATGTAGCATGTTAGACTAGACAATAGTATGTATTTACCTCCATATACTATGCTATGATCCTCATGTAACATGGTCGCAATATTTTGTAGTAGAGATTGGTTAGGCTAGACGCATCCTTTCTAGAACATACTGGATCTGTTAGACTAATGCACACCAATTTTCACTCACTTAATTGTCCAATATATAGTGTAGATTCATGTAGCACTCACTCCGTATAACATTAATTGCATTATTTGGTCTTTCAAAATGAAGTAAAATAAAAATATTTTAATTTATTTTAAAAAACTAAATAAAGCTATTAATATTAGATAGAGGAAATATATGTTTTTTAAGGGGCTGGTTGACATCCCTTTTAAAAAATAAAAAGATTTCCTTATGAGTGCAAAATATCATATTACGAGGGAAATTTTTTTTCTCCTACAACCCTTGTCACAAGGAAAGTTAGGGGTCGTTTGGGTACTGAATTAATTCAGTAGTGAATTAATTTAATAATAAATTAATTCAAAAAATTTACCATTGAATGTGAATTACGTTTGGTAAGAGAATTTGTTAGAATAAATTTTAGATGTCATGTCAAACTCAATTTTAAAACTTTAAATTAATATAACTCTCTCTCTCTCGAACTCAGATATGTATGTTCTTTGTACTATTATGCTTCTAAATTTGAGCTCTATTAAACAAGATCCTACAAGGGTAGTTAATTTTGAACTTTCAAAATGGGCCCTACCTAATGGCACATTTTTTTAGGCTCAAATTAATATGAAAGATAACTAATGAAAAATAATAAAATTTATAATTTTTAAAACAGGGACTAAGAGACTGAATTGACTAAATCACCTTATGAGGTGATTCAATAATTCATGCTAATTTAGGGGCTATTTGGGTACTAAATCATGAGAAGATTCAGTCGATTTAGCACTGAATTTTTAGAATCTTGTTTGTGTACAGAAGCTGCGCTGAATTTAAAATTTAGTACTGAAGTTAGATTCAGGCAGTTTCAAGCCTGAATCGGCCTGAATCACTAAATCACTTCATGTCAATTCAGTCTCCTAATCACCGTTTTAAAAATTACAGAGTCTATATTTTTCAATAGTTATCGTTCATATCGATTTGAGCCTTGATAAACATGCCATATAGGTAGGGCCCACTTTAAAAATTTAAAATTGCCTGCCCTTGTGGGATCTTGTTTGATAGAGCTTGAATTTAAAAGCGTAATGGTACGAAGAACATGCATATCTGAGTTCGAGAGAGAAAGTATATTAGTTTAAAGTTTTAAAATTATGTTTGATGTGACATCTGAATTTATTCTAACAAATTTTTTATCCAAACATAATTCAATTTTAGCGGTGAATTTTTTGAATTAATTCGTTACTAAATTAATTCAGCACCCAAGCGACCCCTTAGACTTGAAACGGCCTTAATCTAACTTCAATTTTGAATTTTTAATTATGCGCAGCTTCTACATGTAAATAGGATTCCAAAAATTCAATACTGAATATAGGCTGAATCGACTGAATCTTTTGACGATTCAGTACCCAAACAACTCCTTCGAGTGAAAAAATACTTTGGTGTTTTTTCTTTCATTTTCAAAGGAGTTACCAACCCTTGAATACTAATGTCAGCAGAAAAGCTACATACAAACAAGGACAAATATACATGGGGGGCCACATAAAGACACACTTGTGCAATCCAGTTACAAATACAAAAAAATATATAGTTACGTACTCCAATTACAAATACAAAATTATTAAAAGTTAATAGCAAGGACATGCAAACCAAACACTCAAAACCCAACCAAGGTGAATCAAACCAACCAACAGGGACATCACTTCAGTGCCACCACCAAAGGGCTGAACAAAGACCGATTGAAAACCAAAACCATGCTTGTTTTTCTTCTATTGTTATATTTTCTGTCCTAAATTAATAATTTTATTTGGTAAAAAAAATTATATAATATTAATAATTCTATTTTACTCAATTTAAGTACTTAAAAAAATATATCATAATTATATTTTTATTTCTCGTAGGTGCAGATTTCACTATTCAATAAAAATTATCTTATTTTTTAAAATATATATAACTAATAAAATAGGTTGGAACGAGCATTTATCTATTACTAAATTGTCCCGCTATGCAATGCATGGCAGATAGGAGGAGAGACTAGACGAGGGACATAAATTAGAGGGGAAGTACTGGGGCTCGTCAGGCAGCAGAAGACAAAGCGGTGACAGCTGCAGTAAAGAGTCTGTTTCTCTTCCGAAGTACACCAAGATCTACAAAATCTCCGGCTTGTCTCCCCTCCTCTGCAACCACAAGCTGTATTGACCGAACAGTACCAGAGCATGGTGCCTTGGCCTACCCCAGTGGCACATTGGTACTTCCGCGAATATAATACCCATTGCATTTGGCCAAGAACTAGGTCCACTACTTACCACAAAATGACAAAAATTTAAAAATACCTCTTATCCGTAGTACTGTAATCAATGTCAAGTTTGATACATATATCCTTTGTATCAAGACAACAGGGAGGGCCACGGCCAACTATCATGTTTTTGCCTCCGACCAGCATCTCCTTGATCAGATTTTCTATCCTTGGCATTGAGAAGGGTAAATTACCGAATAAGCCGCTGATCGCGCAACTACATGCGCTAGTGTGTACATCGTTGATCCTCAAAATCTACGATATATTCGATATATAAAGTAGGAGTAAATCCTACGTGATAAAGTACTCAATAATTTATCCCTTACATAAGATGGACCTTGTAGGTATTTCAACTCCTAGGAGGATTCAATGGACAACTCGACCAGACACACAGGTTACATATGATCTTGACCACTTTGTCTCCATAGAAAAGCATCAAATTGGAAAGAGACCGATAGTTTTGGGTCGATGTTGTCATAGTCACGGAATACCCTGGTCTGCCTCCGGCCTCTTTCAAAGTGACCCATATTAGTCCTACTTGACCAAATTAGGCATGTATTGGCGCAGTCAATTGAGTTTCCCTAGTCCAACGACCATCCAAGTGAATGAATCAATGCATTAACATAGTGTTTAATTTTACTAAAATACAAGTGGGTTGTGTTCTTTAACTAATCCCCATCCGATAATTGACTCATTTTCTGCTAATTTGAAAACTTATTCTAATGTGGACCTTAATGAACGTTCAGGTCAGGCTGCTCAGTCCTTTTCTACCAGACAACTCTTCATATTATAGAAAACATGTTTGCCTACAAAGGGTAACGGGTATTTAGGGTAGCAGACATGGTTGCTTCTTTCCACTAAAATAATGCTCTTATTCTATCTTCTATCATTCTATGTATTATGCTAGTTTAATCAAATCAACTTAGCCACTTAGGGTAGGGTTTAACTATCCCCCATGTGACAATTTAGATTTGGAAGGGACAATACTTGGGATTATGACTTAATGGTGATTAGAATACCTGATCAAAAGGGTGTCTTCCTAGTTACAGCTGTCTGGTTGTTCAATTAACGTCTATCCTTCTAGTTATCTTATTCAAGAATGTTCGTCAAGTCATGATCTCTTTGATGTCTAATACAGGGCAAGGGCAGGTGGGACTGTGCAAGAGGTACTATTGAAACTTATGTCATTCTTACTGAATGTAAAAAATCTGTTTAGAAGAAGAGTCCTATTTATATAAGCCCGGCTTCACTTACTACCGTGTGAGCCGATGTATATCGTGTCATCGGATTTCAGTTTAATGGTAGGGCTGAGCCGATGCATATCGTGTCATCGGATTTCAGTTTAATGGTAGGGCATATGTGATTGAATCATTTAATGCACCTTTAAATTGAAATCCGATAGCTCATGATACTTAGGCTCAAATGGTTGCACATGAGCTTAGGTTTATATTAATTTTTTTTCTTTAAAAAAATAAATTAAATTAAATTAGTGAGAAATATTATTATTTAATTAATCTCAAATCTTTTCGCTATCACTAAACATAGACTACTAATGTTGATATGACTCCATATTTACCAAACCAATTTATTTCCAAACAACCCTAATTCGCTTCTTGCCTCTTAAAATTCTCATATGACAAAACCCTAAAAGGGCTATTAAAAATGCTATATACGCTTCGAGTGTACAATGAAGGTCTACGGCTCGTGTATTAGCATCCTCCACAGGGGCACACACTTAAAAACAAGCATTACACAAACATCCGTAGGCTACAAGCATATGTAACATTGCTCAACGTCATGCCCCTCTCGAGTCTCATGCCCCAATCACATTTCCCTCTCGCCTTCGACCCTCTATGCCCTCCCCATAAAAACCCTAATCACGCCCCTTTGGGCGGAGAAAATTTTAGGTGTGTGTTGCACACTAAGTTGGCAATGCATTTGACTACTTTTAGGTATGTGTGTGTTGCACACCAAGTTGGTGGTGTATTTGACTACTTTTAGGTGTGTGACCTCCCCATAAAAACCCTAATCATGCCCCTTTGGGCTGAGAAAATTTTAGGTGTGTGTTGCACACCAAGTTGGCAATGTATTTGACTATTTTTAGGTATGTGTGTGTTGCACACCAAAGTTGGTTGTGTATTTGACTATGTATTCATAGAAGAAAAAATTATTCAGTGTGCATTGCACACCCCATTAATCGTATATTTTACTATTTAATGCATAACTCATCAATATAATTGTAAGACATAAAAGCAATAAACAGTTATAAATATTAATAAGTCATTTTATAAATCGTGAAATACATAATCAACACGGTGAGCGACGCACACTAAAAAAAATTCTCCCGTAGAAGAGCCAAGATGAAGATCAAAGTGTGATCAAAGTGGTCCACATGGCTTGCCACATTGCACCTCGAGGGTCGCACTCTTGGGAGTGGGGTCCGCGCCTCTTCATGTCTTTTGGTCATTTCATGAATTCTAATGGGACAAAATTTTGGCACAAGATCATCAAAGCACGATTGGCACTATTAATGAATTCATCAGTTGCATAAACTATGTGCTCTGGGCCCCACTAATTTGGGGATAATAACAATATCATGTCACTTTAATCATTGATAAAGACTTAAATGGCAACGGTTACCCTAACGAGATAAACCAACGGTCAGGATTGATTGAAGGGAGGGAAAAGTGCAGGGCCCGCGGGGCTACGAAGGGTTCACATGTAAATACGAGATGGAGAAGGTACGGGAACAGCCGCCGTTGTCGGGCACGTGGCAGGATCCCATAGGTTGGAGATGTACTGCTCGGGCGGCGCCTTTTTCGCCACGTAGCAAACTTCCTGGCGGCAGTTACCGGTGCGAGTAAACTGCAGGATGCCCATACATCCATCCAACCATGTCCATCAGCCATCACCCATGCATAGCGGTTACACATGAGATTATTTCACTTACCTCCCCAGCATTATGTAAATTATTATTTTCAGATGCATTACTTAAAAAATCACATTGTTAAAAAACAGAGCTCATTTTGTATTCTTCCATCTAATATTAATAGTTACATCTGGGAAAAAAAAGTGGCATTTATTGAATAGTTAAACTCACATTTAAGAGAAAGAAAAATAATTTTATGATATTTTTTTCAAGTACAGACCATTTAAATAAAATAAAATAAAATTATTATGATAAAATTATTTTTTTTGTCAAATGAAGCTATTAACTTAAGACAAATAGAGTATTTTTTTATTTTTATTAAGTACATGAGAAAAGTAAAGGGAATATACTAAGTAGGGGTTAAAAGGATAGGATCCTTCACTAAAATTAACTTTGGAAGGGACCCTGAAAATATTTGGTCACTAGGTAGATCCCAGTACAAACAAAATTGTAAGCCTGTAGTTAAAATGTTCATTTAGGTACAAGTTTCTCCTTAGATTGGGCATTGAGGTGGCCTTAATATGAATGTGGAGTTACACTGAGCCATAGAAGTTCCTTTAAAAATGATCATTTTTTCCTTACCATGTGTGTAGAGGAACATGTGGGTCTTTTCATCTACTCATGCATAAAAACCACTTGTTATAAATATCAAATTTATATATTCACTTTATTTTATGGAAATGATGTTATCTTAGCCATGGATTTATAATATAAGTTTATTTTATTTATAATCTAAGGGTACATTGTTGCACCAATGGGGAAATACATTATAGTTACACAACCCTACAGTAAAAAACTTCAAAAGTTGGGGGGCCGTGGCCCCATCTAACCCCCTACTCTATCCCCAATCCATATCGGATTTTTAAAACAATAAATATTAACTCATATTAAATGCTAATCAACATTATTAAAGTTAGGTAGGAGTATCTTGCTCTCCCTTGTTCAAAGGAAACTCTCTCATTATTTTAGAAAAAAAATATATTTATTTAATTGTGTTGATGTATCCTACACTGAATTATTGAATCTGTTAAATAAAATTTTATTTTTAAAATTTAATTAGATATAAAAAAGTAAGTTTTACATGATAATAAAGACTTTGCTTTTTTATATTTAATCAAAACTTACAAGTATTATTTTGTTTTATTAGACACGTTGGTGTACAAAAATTAATTTTATTATTTAAAATTAATATTTTAGTTGAGTAAGATTGCAATAAATGAAAAGAATATAAAGAAGTTTTATATAAATAAGGTGGAGAAAGAGCCAAAATGTTTGGGTGTCGGCGTATGCATCATCATCATATATATATATATATATATATATATATATATATATATATATATATATATATATATATATATATATATATATATATATATATAAAATTAAGGGTAAAATGTACTTTCAACAAAATAATATTTTAAAAATTATATATATTAACAGTTATTAAAAATATTAAATAATAAAACTACCCTTACCAACTTAATCATTAAGGGGGTTGCGATGGATAGAGTGTGACAAAAACACTCGCTCGTCCCACTACGCTTTCATTGTGTTTTTAATAGTTAAATAATTTAAAATAATTAAATAATAAAAATATAAATACTTTTTTCTTCTCATATTAAATAATTTTTAATGTGCAGTAAAACTCATATATAATAAATAATAGGCTTCTAAGATGGTTTTTTTAGTGTCTAATTATTTAAATTTATTTAAATAAACTATATTTAGGATAAATTTTTTCCAAACTAGGCTATTAATAGCGACCAAAAATAATAATTTTTAAAATATTAAAATATGTAAATACTCTCTTCTTCTCGTACTAACAATTTTATTTAAAAAAATAGTCATTTTTAATGTACGGTAAAACAGAGACAATAGAAAACAAGCTTCTAAGATAATTTTTTAAGTGCCCATCTACTTAAATTTATCCAAATAAAAATTTTTATTTAAAAAATTAAGTTATTAATATAGAAGAGAGAGAAAATAATAATTAAAACATTAGAGTGAGTAAATGCTATTTATTTAAACCGTTAAATGCTAGAAATGATAATGATTGTAAATAAGAGAGAGTGAGTGGAGAGTAACCGCCGCGCAGCCACAGCCGCCATTTTCACCTTCACCCACCCCTCTCATACCCCATTTATTTTAATCATTATTCCCGTTTCCCCCCCGCACTGTCCCCATCGCTAGAGAGAGAAAGCGGCCGGACCCTGCCGCCCCGGCTGCCAGTATTTATACCCCGGCTGCATTTGCGCTCACTCCGCACCGCACCGCACCGCACCAGTCCGAAGCGAGATCATAGCAGCTTCTGCTCCAAAAGAGCAGATTTGGTTGTTTGTTTCTTTGTTTTCGCGCGCGCGCGGGGCCGGAGCAGTTTTGCTGGAGGGGAACACGTGATTCAGGGCCGCCTGCACAACCCTGCAATCCCTCTCCTCCACTCGTTTTTTCAGTTTCTGCTTTCTTCCTTCTTGCCCGGCTAGCAGCTTCGGAAACTTGGGGTGCTGCGCACTTTGAGATGGTGGCGCTGGAAGGGGAGACGGTGGTGGTGAGAGAGTTCGACCCGGAGAGAGACCGCCTCGCGGTCGAGGCCCTCGAGCGCTGCTGCGAGGTCGGCCCCTCCTCCGGCAAGATGGCCCTCTTCACTGACCTCCTCGGCGACCCGCTCTCCCGCGTCCGCCATTCCCCTTCTTCCCTCATGCTCGTAATTAACGACGTCCTTCTTTTTCTCCTCTCTTTCCTTCCCTTCGACGGGATTGTTCTCAGGTAACTGACACTTTTTCCTCCAGGTTGCGGAGGCGGTGGCTAGCTGCGCTGTGGTCGGAAAGATCGTCGGCGCCGTCCGCGGCTGCATCAAGGTCGTCACTTGCGGCAGGAAGCTTGTCCGCTCCACTAAGCCCGGCGGGGCTCCCGCCCTCGCCCCTGTCTACACCAAGCTCGCCTATGTGCTCGGCCTCCGCGTCTCCCCCTCCCACCGGCGGATGGGTATCGGGCTGAAGCTGGCGTCCGCAATGGAGGCCTGGTTCCGGGCAAATGGCGCTGAGTATTCCTACATGGCCACCGACGGGGACAACGAGCCGTCGGTCCGGCTCTTCACCGACCGGCTCGGCTACTCCAAGTTCCGGACCCCGGCCATCCTGGTCCAGCCCGTCTTCGCCCACCGTGCCCCGGTCTCCTCCCGGGTCGCAATCCACCGCCTCACCCCCTCCGACGCCGAACGCATCTACCGCCGCTACCTCGCCACTACTGAGTTCTTCCCCCGCGACATCGGCGCCATCCTCCGCAACAAGCTCTCCCTCGCCACCTTCCTGGCCGTCCCCACCTCCGACCCGGTCTACGGCTCCACCGCCTTCCCCGACGCGGACCAGTTCCTCGCCGACCCGCCCGCGTCCTGGGCCGTCCTCAGCGTGTGGAACTGCAAGGACGTGTTCCGGCTTGAGGTGCGCGGGGCGTCTCGGTTGAAGAGGTGGGCCGCGGCCGCGACCCGCGTGGCGGACCGGGCTCTGCCGTGGCTACGACTGCCGTCAGTGCCGGACGTGTTCCGGCCGTTCGGGCTGCATTTCCTGTACGGGCTGGGCGGGGATGGGCCGGAGGTGGTGGGGCTCATGCGGGCCCTATGCGCGGCGGCCCACAACCTCGCGCGGGAGTACGGGTGCCGGGTGGTGGCGACGGAGGTGGCCGGCGGCGAGCCGCTCAGGGTAGCGATCCCGCACTGGCAGCGGCTATCGTGCGCCGAGGACCTGTGGTGTATCAAGCGGCTCGTGGAGGACTACAGCGACGGCTCGGTCGGGGACTGGACCAAGGCCCCTCCTGTGGGGTCCATCTTTGTGGACCCCAGGGAGATCTGAAATTACAGAAAAGGACATTAACAACAAGAAATAATAGAAATAGATACTAGTTTGAGAAAATGCCCAAATTTTGATTTTTGTTTTTTTTTGGCTCCTATTTTCAGGAGACAAAATGGGCTGTACGGTTTTTTTATATCAGCTTTTATGTTTTTTTTTAGGGTGAGGAAAGAAGTGAGAGGGGGAAAATGTGAAATAGTAGATGTAGATTGAAGAAAAAAAAGACTTTTTGTATGCACGTTTTGTGTATTTAAATTATTTTTGCGCTGTTGCAAAAAATAATATTTTTTGTGTGAAATGACTTATTTTATTTATCTTTCTATCTTCACTCCCTTAGTGCGGAAATTGAGCCTAATTTTGGTTTTTTGGCCATAGATTTTAAAAGTTCGGGCAAGCTGTATTTTTTTTATATTTATATTTTTTATTAAAAATATATTTTAATACAAAATCTATAATTTTGGGTGAGGTTCAATTAGTTAAACTTATAGTTACAAGACACAAGATAACATTGACAAAATAACATGTCTTTGGCCTTATGCCTTTACTTGGCATCACTCACAATGTATCACAATAATGACTTGCAAGCTTAAAATTTCTTTAACTTCTTTAAAATATACAACATTTTCTCTTTCTCTTTACCTGTAAGCCTATGTCACATAATAAAAAAAAATATTTTAATACTTAAGAGTGGGCTATGGGTTTTTTGTCACTCTCCCCTAGCCTAACTCTATTTAAAGCAGGCTCAAGTCCTAAGATTTGGCCCAAAAATTTCGGCTCTAACCTTCATTTCACCCCTAGTTACACCCTTAGTTGTGGGATAGGGGGCAGACTTATATAACATTTAACATTTGTTTAGGCATTTTTTCTTGACAATTAAACAACCCCAAAAGAGGCGGATTTTCATTGAACTGAAAAGATGCATTTGGAAAGATTTATTTTTTGACAACTAATTTAATCATTGAACCAAACAAGGAGATACATGGCAAATATAATCCGCATAAAAAAATTTAGAAAGAAATCTAGGTAGGTTTTTTAACTAACCCCAACAATATGAATAAAATACAATGTGTAGCCATGTTGGCTATCGATGGACATGGTAGAGTTTAAAAGCTGAACTTTGATAATCAATCCAATGAATTCTCCAAGGAGAAGGACCTTTTAACATAAGCAGTTAATAAGGTTTGCAGTGCTAGCCTGAATAATAAACTTTTGAATACTTAAGCATTTTTGTCCCCAACATCTAGTATAATTAAATTTTTGTCCTAATTTTTAAAATTATTATATTTCAAGTGTCAACCTATTTGGCAAAAAAGTCAAGTTTAAAAAAGATTAAAATATTTATATATTAAACTTGTTGATCACAAAGAGAGCTATGGATGCATCACTATATATATATATATATATATATATGATGAGAGAGAGAGAGAGAGGTGATAATATACAAGCCAAAACCCATAAAATCTTTATCAATTTTAATACTCAAAACACAAATGTTAATTTATGGAATACACAATACATAATTATCCCTGACAAATAAATGTCCCTTACAAATAGTAGTGGCATTCATATAGTACCCCTACCAATATAATCTTCCCACATTTGCAATGCAATTCCATCATGAAGCTCCTTCCCAAGATGTCATTGTTCTTTCTTTCTTGTCATCTTTCTTCAATTTCTTGATCGATAGCTACAACTTTTTTCCTTTCAATTTTTAACCAAAGTTTCATCCTTCCCACCTTGGGTGTTTCAAATAAAATTATGCAACAAACATGCAACAATAACCATTTTGGCTTGCACGTCTATAGCATACTCAAGTGGTCAAAGAAAAATATGAAATCATTCTTTTAGAACCCTATGTTCAATTACATTATATAGTGATGCATGCCATAAGTAAATGAGCTCTTCAAGGTTTTGCAGAGAAGAGTGGTATGGACCAAATTCTTTAAGATAATACCTTACTTCTCGATATGGGGCAAGAAGTTGCGGCATACTTGCATATCCAGCATCCACAAGATAATATTTTCCACAAGATGATAATCTTAATGTATTGGTTCATAAGATGCAATTATGCACATACAACAAATCAATAAAGCTTAAATAACTCTTAAATAACCCAACAATATCATTATTAGGGTTTATGATGTGGCACAAGTTGAAAATACCCCTCGAATTTAAAAGAAGCTGAAATTCCAAAGTTTATAATGATGAGGGCATTTTGGACTTTGTCATAACGTTGACATGACAAGTTCAGCTGAAAACAACATTAACCGATCTAAGGGGCGATTTCAGCTAAATGAATACACTTATAAAAGGGGGTTGGATCCAAAAATTACGTACACGAATTCTCTCAAATACGAATTGAACGCTTTGAGTTCTTCGCAGAGCTTGAGATCATTGTAGTCTAGTGGATTCAGGTCACTATTAGATTTGTGATTTGGTTTTGTAAGTCCTTATTATTGTTGGACTATTGTAGAGTGAAATCATACTCTATTTTTGTTTCATCACTGTAATGGAACTTTGATCCGAAGATTCTTTGTTGATCGTTGACATTTGAATTGCAATTTAGATTTAATTCAGTACATTGCTTCAATATTTTGAATATAAGCTGTCTACAATGATTGATCCATTTTAAGACTTCAAATTCAAAATATATGATATTTTTTAATTCTCTGCCACTACTGCATCAATTTGGTATCGGAGAGAGAGAGAGAGAGTTTCAGCTATTTCATGGACGCTAAAGGTTCTGATACTAAGGATCTTCACCTGATGATGGTTTAGCTATTACAATCACAACATCAAACTCAGATCCAGTTACAACAAGTTATTCAACAAATGCAACAAATGTACTTTGCTCCGAATAATCTGTGGCCACAGATCTCAATAGGAGGTCGACAGAGGTTTGATCGCAATCAACCAAAATGCATAATAAACCAGTTTGAGTGGCTCCAGTAAATCCAAAAAAATGTTGATTTATCCAGTGAAGAAGAATTGGAGTATATACAACAGAATCGAAGAGGTGAATTTCAAAATCCTCATGTTTTCCAACCTAAATTGCATATGCTTATATTTAATGGTCAAATGAATATTGAATAATTGTTAGATTGGATTGCTGCTATAGAAAATTATTTTGATTATATGGATGTTCATGAAGAATTAAAAGTTAAATTTGTTGCTTGTCAATTGAAAAGTGAAGCACTAGCTTGGTAGAATTAATTGCAAACTAACAGAATGAAGCAAAGAAAGCACCCTATTAAATCTTGGATTTGTATGAACAAGTTGATTCAAGATAGGTTTCTTCCAGTTGACTTTGAACAAACTTTATTCAGACAATATCAAGACTGTAAACAAGGAAATAGGAGTGTTTCTGAATTTCAAAGGCTTCAAGCTAGAAATGAAATGATGGAAAATGAAGCTCAATTGATTGCACGATTTACTAGTGGATTAAAGTACTTTTTGCAGGACATGTTAGCTTCTCAACCTCTTTGTACATTGACTAATACTATTCAATTGACTCTCAGAATTGAATATGAGTTAGATAAAGCTAATCATAGGAACTATATGGGAGGAATAATCCTAGACTAACAAAAAGAGGAAAAAATATAATTTCTGGTGGACTTCTAGAGAAGACTGTCAAGTTAGACAATTCCAAAGGATTTTAGAGAAATGCTGCCACAACTTCGACTTCAAAACCAATCCCTATGATCATCCTACTCTCAGTATTTGTTATAAATGCCAGCTTCCAGAACACATATCTAGCCAATGTCCATTGAGAAGAACTAACACCATAGTCGCAACAGAAGCATTAGAAGTTTCTATCAAAAATGAAATTGAAGGAACTGAGCTGCCATTAGAGGAAATTAGAGGAAATAAAGTTTATCTTGTGAAGAGCATCCATTAACCATGGTTGTTAGAACATCATGTTAATTTCAAAGCAAGAAATTAAGAGTCAAAGGTGCAATATTTTACAAACTATGAGAACTATGAATCAAAGGATATGCAAAGTCATTATAGACGGAGGAAGCAATGAAAACATTATAGCAAAAAATGTGGTGAAAAAGCTTTAGTTAAATATAGAAAAATACCCTCCTCCGCATTCAATAGGTTAGATTAAAGATGTAGGGGAGACTAAACTGATTGAGAGATGCAAGGTTCCATTCTCAATTGGAAAACTGTACAAGGCAGAAATACTATGTGATGTCGTAGATATGTTAGCATGTCATATTTTACTTAGCAGGCCATGGCAATATGTTGTAGACTCTCATCATGAAGGCACGAAGAATATTTACTCCTTTGTTCATCATGGAGTAAAGCTAGTGTTACATCCTAATAATGGGGAACCAGAAGTATAGAAAAAACTAAAATCTAGATCAATTGTCATGCTGATAAATAAATAGACACTGAAGTATATGTTTTGTTGTAAAAGGAAACACTTTTGAAGTTCAAGATGAGTCAAAATTACAAGAGCTAAATAAAGATCAATCCACAGTATGGACTGAGAAATTAAAACTACTGCTAGAACAGTTCAAGCCAATTATGAATGAAGATCTACCTCTCAATTTACCACCTATGAGGAATATCTAGCATCAAATAGATTTCATTTTAGGGGCAAGCTTACCTAATTTACCACATTATAGAATGAGTCCATTTGAGCATAAAGAGTTACAGAGTTAGGTTGAAGATTTGCTAAGCACGGGATTGATTTGACAGAGTTTAAGTCACTGTGAAGTCCTTGCTCTTATTGTATTAGAAAAAGATGGAACATGGAAAATGTGTGTTAACAGCAGGGCTATCAACAAAATAACTATAAATACATGTTCCCTACTCCTAGATTGGATGACATGTTGGATATGTTAGGTGGTGTAAAAGTGTTTTCAAAGATTGATTTAAGAAGTGGATATCATCAAATCAGAATGAAACCTGGTGATGAATAGAAAATAACATTTAAAACCAAGGGCGGTATGAATGACTTGTAATGCCATTTGGACTCTTTAATGCTCCTAGTATATTTATGAGAGTTATGATAGATGTGTTAAAGCCATTATTTGGATTATTTGTAGTAGTGTATTTTGATGATATCTTGGTTTACAGTAAAAGTGAATTTGAACATATTTAACCTATCAAGGAAGTTTTCCTCTTACTTAAGTTCCATTCATTGTTGGTAAGGTTAAAGAAATGCAGTTTCCTAAAAGATCAGCTTGTATTTCTGGGTTACATTGTTAGTTTAGAAGTGATTAAGGTAGTTGACAACAAAGTTCAAGCAATTAAAAATTGGCCTATTCCTAAAATAGTGAGTCAACTCAGAAGCATTCATGGTCTTGCCACTTTCTATAAAAGATTTGTCAGAAATTTCAGTACTCTAGTTGCTCCCATGACCAAGTGTTTAAAGAAAGACAAATTTTAATAGAATGAAGATGCTACCAAAAGTTTTGAGGTAATTAAATAAAAACTAAGTGAAGCTCTTGTACTATCTTTACAAGACTTTGACAAAGTGTTCGAAGTGGAGTGTGATGCATCATGTGTGAGAATAGGTGATGTTCTAAATTAGGAAGGTAAACCCATTACTTATTATAGTGAAAAACTCAGTGAAGCCAAGCAAAAGTGGTCTATATATAAATTAAAACTGTTTGCTTTGGTGCAAACTTTAAAAAACTGGAGACATTATCTGATTCACGGGGAGTTTATATTTCACACAAACCACCAATCTCTCAAATATTTGCAATCACAAAACAAGTTGGATAGATTACATGCTAAATGGATTAATGAAATTCAAGAATATACCTTTTCTTTATCAAACACAAATCTGGACAATTTAATATAGTGGCAAATGCTCTCAGTAGGAGAGTAAATCTTTTAACTACTCTCCAAACTCAAGTATTCGGTTTTGAATATATTCAAGAATTGCATGAGCAAGATGCAGATTTTCAAGAAATCTAGAAAGACTGTGAAAGTGGATTAATTGAGCATACTGAACACAATATAATTCAAGGATATTTGTATAAAGGCCAACTATTATGTGTGCTTCAATGCACTTTGCAAAGGAAGGTTATCATGGAACTACATAATGGGGGTTTAGCTAGTCATTTTGGAAAAGGTAAAACTATTCATTTAGTGGTTGAGAGGTTTTACTGACCAAATTTAAAACGAGATGTGGGAAAGGTGGTGCAACATTGTCTCATTTGTCAACAATTAAAGGGTCAACATCAAAATACAAGATTGCACATGCCTTTACCTCCACCACAGTTGCCTTGGGTGAATATATCAATGGATTTTATTCTCAAATTACCTAAAACTCAAAGAGGTTTTGACTCCATTTTTGTTGTTGTTGATATATACTAAAAATGGCTCATTTTATAGCCTATAAGAAAACAACAGATGCTTCATATATAGCGATGCTTTTCTTCAAAGAGATTGTCAAACTTCATGGAATTCCAAAGACTATAACCTATGACAAAGACAAACGATTCTTGGGACACTTTTGGAGGACCTTGTGGAAAAAACTACACACACAGTTACAGCTCAGTACCACATGCCACCCTCAGATTGATGGTCAAACAAAAGTGACCAATAGGACTTTAGGAAACTTGTTGCGAAGTCTTTCAGGTGGCAGGCCAAAATAGTGGGACCAATGTTTGGCCCAATCTGAATTTGCTTTCAATTCAACTGTTAAGAGGACCACTGGTAAGTCACCATTCGAGATTGTTTATGGAATGAATCCTAGACACACTTTAGATCTCATGCAACCGGTCAAACAAAATCAAGACAACAATGTTGTTTATAACACTTTGGCAAGAATTACTTCAATACATCATGAGATCAGTCAAAAATTATAGACATCCAATTTGAAATATAAGAATTTCGTTGATCAGTATAGGTGAAAGACAATCTTTGCAGTAGGAGATCAAGTTATGGTTTATTTGAAGAAAGAAAGGTAGCGAGCTAGAGCTTACAACAAACTGAATCAGAAAAAATTTGGACCTTTTCGCATTTTACACAAAATCAATGATAATGCCTATGTTGTCAATTTGCTTGCATAATTGTCCATTTCAAAAACTTTTGATGTGGCTGATCTGTATGAATTTTATGATCCTCATGAGCTTGATCCTGTTATGAACTCAAGATTGAGTTTTTCAAAGGGGGAGAGAACTGATGTGGCACAAGTCAAAAACACCCCTCGAATTTAAAACGAGCTGAAATTTCACAATTTATAACGATGAGGGTATTTTGGACTTTGTTGTAACACTGACAAGGCAAGTTTAGCTGAAAATGACATTAACTGATCTAACGTGATTTTGGTTGAACGAATACAATTATAAAAGGGGGTTGGATCCAAAAATTACGTAGATGAATTCTCTCAAATTTGAATTGAATGCTTTGAGTTCTTCGTGGAGCTTGAGATCGCTGCAGTCTCATGGATTTAAGTCATTGTCAGGTATGTGATTTGGTTTTTGTAAGTCCTTGTTGTTGTTGGACTAATGTAGGGTGAAATCATACTATGTTTTTATTTTATCACTATAATGGAACTTTGATTTGAAGATTCTTTGTTGATCATTGAAATTTGAATTACAATTTGGATTTAATTCAGTACATTGCTTCAATATTTTGAACACAAGTTGTCTAGAACGATTGATCCATTTTAACACTTCGAATTCGAAATATACAATTTTTTGAATTCTCTGTTGTTGTTGCATCAGCTTAGGCTCAAAAAGTCATTAGGGACCCCAATGTACTCTTTCGGTAGTGCTCAAGCCAAAAGAATGGTGAGATTTGGATGTAATTTTAAAAATAGTCAATATGTACTATACTGCACCTATATGTACTACACAAGATTGGTCATATACCATATTACAACTGCATGTACAAAATTGGCTGCTTTGTGCAGAACCACTTTCTTTTTTCGGAACCGGTTTTTGGCCTTCGAACTGGCCCATTGGGCCCAGCCTAGTGGCCTAGTTCAGGGCAAGCCTGCTATGGGCTAGGCGGGCCAAGTCTTGTAGACCCGGCCACAAGCTGCTAGTGGTCTTCTTCTCCAAAAGACATCGTGCCAAAGGGAAGGGAAAAGAATGAGGATGCTCCCCCTCAGTGGCGGATCCTTGGCCGGACTCCGCTCAGACTGCCGGAACCCAAGGAGATGGAGGTGATGACGCATTCAATTGTCGTTTGGCGGCTTGTGCATCAGCTCAACGTCTTCTTCCTCCAAAACACAACCTAGTCGAGGCAAAAAGGAAGAAACAGTGCCCCCCTGCGGCGGATCCCTGGTTGGAATGATGACACTATTGCTGACAATTGGAACCCCGGGAGACGGGGACAATGAAGTGTCCAACCGCCATCTAGCAGGTCGCACGGCTAGTTCTTCTTCCTCCCCGATCCTCTATTTCGTAGGAAAGACTCATTTTTATTTTAAATAGAGGCCAGCATGGTGACGCCGGGGCCTGCCGACGGTCAACAAGGAAAAGGGGAAGGGCTGAGGGCCACAACCTGACGAGGCCCCCCTCCAGCGGTTCGCACCGCTGGTGTTTCCCCTTCAACCATATCTATAAAAATAAAATCAATGGCTGACAGTCTCTTGCAGTTGTGGCTATCAATCCTCGCCAGACATGGGGAAGAGAGGACAGAAGCTGCGGACTAGCAGCCCGATGAATGGTTGTTTGGTCACCGTTTGGCATACCATCTGCACCAAATCTTCCCCTCTTAATTTATAAAATTACAGTAACAGTGACTGTAGAAATCACTATTTATAAAAATTACATTTAGATTAATCTACAAAACCTCCACTAATATTGACTCAAAGACTAAGACTGCGATCGTACCTTAATTGTCAGTTTGCCATAGATCCACCGTCGTTGGAGCCTCACCGTCGATCACTTTCTTCCTCTCAATGCCTTCTAGGTTTTTCCAAAGCATAATTAGGGCTAGAATTAGGGGAAATACTCCTATATATGTAGGGGAAATTAGGGCTTAATTAGATAATAACTAAATTAAGTAGGATAAGGATTCCTAGGTGGCTTAAACTCTCCTAAATTAAGTATCCACCCAATTGGCCCTACAGTGGACCCTACTCTGTTATGTATACCCCTATTCTGAAAATCCTCCAAAAAATCTAAAAAAAATTATAAAAATCAAGAAAAAATTATTGATAAATACTTGAAATTTCCTGGACATTACATATGAAAACCCACCAAACACAGAAATGTACTAGGGAGGCAAAATCCCTGATTCCCTACTCGAGGAGTCGAATCTCATTCCATTTGTTCTACTAAAATCAGCTAGAAATAAATTTCATTTCAAAGCATAGAACCTACCATAAAAAAATTGTTGGATACCAGAACTTCAGATGTTGTCAAGGAAGGAAATGCTGAAAATGAATGGTCTTTGTATGATCTGGTTTCCCAGCTTGCTTTTCCTCAAAGGGGCTTCTCATATCCAAGAGCTGGTCATGCAATAGAAGGTCGTAATCAGATGGGAGGGCCACCACCAAAAAGGTGAAAATGTGATCTAGAAGTAGTAGAAGAAGAAGAGAGGCTCTAAGTGGAACAGAGGACAGAGGTAGTGAGTGAAAGAGATTGACTGAGGGAAGAAGGTTGGGTTGTTTTTGTCACGCCCCGGCCATGCCCGACCCGAGCCGAACCCGGTCCAAGGGCCGGTCAAGTGCGCGGGGGCGACGAAGTGAAATTGAGAAACGATTCTAGCGGAAGACTTAATCCCTAACCACGGGCAATTAACAGCAACACGGAGTGCGCACAATTCTTTGAGCAAGAGTAAATAAAAAGGGAGAAAAGGTGTTGCTTAACACAAAGTAAACAACTATCTCAAACCCACAAGCTTAGTTTTAAGTAAAGCCCACACCGGCTCAAAATAAGTCATAAGCAACATAACTGTAACATGTGACATAAATCCACAACAAAGAACCCTACACATAGGTTCTAACATAAAACATGAAACAAAATGAAGGAAAGTCACGCAACGATCTCCATCATCACACCCAAGCTACCTCTGACCTTTCCTCAAAAAGGCAATCCTGTCCGTCTGCGTGTCGCACCACGCAGCCCCAAATCAAAACACAAAAGAGGGGTGAGTTTTAACACTCAGCAATGGTTTTAATATCACTGTCAACGTAGAAAATACGATAGCTTAGAAATGAGATCGTTTCAGATCAAAAATTTACATGGTGCATCACTTTACGATCACACATTCATATCACTTAACACTGCATAAAAATGCATAGTTCAACCTGCATGGATGTATCTCTAGCAAACATATTCCCACATGCATTCACATCATAACCAATCCCGCATGGACGTATCTCTAACATACATATTCCACATGCATAACATCAAAATCAACATGCATGGATGTATCTCTAACATACATATTCACACATTGACGTCACACGAGACGGGAGCATAGACAAGGCCACAAAGGCGTGTCATGGTACAAAATTCTACACAAGAATTCAAGAAAGATCGGGGTTGTCAATCCCTAATACTGCTCGCCATGGACGATCCTGGCCAAGGATGTCCCATCCTCACACAGAGAATCTAGAGCAGGGTGTTCGCCCAGTGGACATCTCTGCGGAGGGAAGAGCCCGAGTTCTCACACAGAGAACCCTAGAACACGTGGTAGCGGGGTGCACACGGCATACCACACTGGATTCTCAGGGTCCAGATGACACACATAATGATATTCTCACATATCCGCAAGACAAGTACACAACTCGTCCCCTCATCATTCCATTAAACAAGACTCAACCCGGGAGTGCACTCGTTCCACACAGAACTCCAAATCGTTCCACACAGGAACTTCAAATCAAAATATGTCCTTTCGGACCAATCAACTTGCGATTAATCCACGACCGATAAACCCGGCACGCAATTCCATCACATTGCATCCAATCAGTCAAATTCGATTAATCACGATGAAGCCTCAATTGGAAATCCATTTTCATGATGCGTGCAACATGGTACATGCGTGGGCAAAGCATACATGAACCCTAATCATGATAAGTGCTCTCACCAGCCCCTAATGCATCATTCATAATCACGATATTAAGCTTCAACATCATCATTTAACCCCCACATGTGTGTGTGTGTAACTAGTAGAAGCCTTTCACATAATGCATATTATCATGCTTGAAAATCAACTCACTACCACACTACACATGTGAATTTCTACCTAAACATGAATTCCAGCGGAAATCATAGTAGAAGAATCGTTGAAATCTTAGCTAGATTCAAAACTCAACCACAAAGGCTAAACACCTATAACATCACTCATTCCATCATTGAGTCATGGTATTCACCAACATTCACACACCATTAATCACAATTTATCATGACAAATCTGTCCAACAATGATTGTAGTCCCTCTTGAAATATGCTTAACCAAAGGGAAACAACTATTCATAATTTCAAAATAACGATTCCAACATCATGCCACAAAACATAAGTCATTCCACCATCACTAAGCATATATCTCAACTCCATAAACTCAATAGCATGCATTTCCAGTAGCCTAACATAGCTTAAAACACTCCACATTCATATAAAATTGGCAAGCTAAAGTGGAATCATCAAAATAGGCATCATACACACAACATACAATTTCTGTGTAGCCGATCGATCGCCCTTCAGGCCGTTCGATCGGTTACACGCAAAATTTTCAAATTTTCAGTTCAGCCGATCGATCGCCCTGCAAGGCCGATCGATCGCCAACACGGCAGAACAGTCATCTTCTTCCTTTCGCAAAATCAAACCGAGACACCATAGATAACACTTCAAATCCACATCTAGCACCCTAATCATCATCAAAAGTCCTCCTTGACTTCCAGAATATCAAACCAAACCATAATAATGCAAAACCCTAAGAAATCGGGATTAAATAATTCCATTTTCTAATCTTACCATTAACACACTAAATCAAGCAAACCATTTCGAAATAAGCCAAAAATGAAGAGTTTTACCATGGATAAATAGAGATTTTGAAGACCCATTACCTCAGCACTTGATTAAGCTCGGATTGAAGAGTCACCCTTCTTGAAATCCTTGAAAACACAATGAGTTTGAATCAAACACCAATAGAAATCGATTTACTTAAGAAATCCCTAATTAAATCTTAGATCTAGGGCTTGTTGGTAGTAAAAATCGAATTTTGAATGTTAGGGTTTGTAGTAAAACACAAATCAGTAGCTTTTGATGGTCAAAAACGAATTGAATCAAGGGGAAAATGGTAGATTTGGAAGAAATTAAGAGAAAAGCCATGGATTAGTGCTTAATTAGAGCAAGCTTACCTTAATCGGCTTCTAATTCGGGCCTAAGTGGGGATTAGGCCAGCCCTCCTTCTTTAGCCTATTCCCAAAAATGGAAATGGCTCTGGTTTGCCCTTTTATAGTAAGGGTTGGGGTAGGCATAGGTAAGTTTTTGGGGTGTAAATATGAAAAGTAGGCTAAAAGTGGTTATTTTGCAAATTTAAGCACGAATTAAGCCTAATAAAATTCTGAAAATTTTTGTGTGACCTTAAGTATATGTCTAGGGTCATTTGACATAAAAATAAAATTTTCGACCGTGGGGCCCACAGGGGTCCCGCCAAAACCCTAATTTTTGGGAAAATAGTGAAAATTCCGAAAAATCTCAAAAATTCACATTTGGTTTAAAATCACTTAAAACCACTAATATTGAAGTTAATTTTGGTTAAAACCATCACAAACTCTATTTATTTACAAAATCATCGAATAAGATCGTAAAACACGTAAATCTCACGATAATCAATAATTAAAGAAAACCAAAACCGGTTTAAAGATGAGGGTCCTTACATCCTCCCCTCTTAGGAATTTTGGTCCCCCAAAATTCGCTAGAGGTCAGCGACAAAAAGATGAGGATACTTCTTTCTGATCTCGTCCTCCGTTTCCCACGTGGCTTCCTCGACTCCATGATTCCTCCACAACACCTTCACGAGTGGGATTGCCTTTTGCCGAAGTACCTTCTCCTTACGATCAAGAATCTGAATAGGTACCTCCTCGTAGGAAAGATTCTCCTGAAGCTCCAACGGCTCAAAATCCAAGACATGAGTGGGATCCGGCTCATACTTCCGAAGAAGTGAGACGTGGAAAACATTATGGATATCGGCTAGTCGGGGTGGAAGTGCAACCCGATAAGCTGTGGCGCCAATCCGCTCCAAGATCTCGAATGGACCAATAAAACGAGGTGACAACTTCCCCCGTTGTCCAAATCGAACAACACCACGAGTCGGAGAGATCTTAAGGAAAACATGATCACCAATACCAAACTCCAACTCGCGCCGTCGCCTATCGGCATAACTCTTCTGACGGCTCGAGCTGCCTGCAACCTCTCCCGGATAAGGCGTATCTTCTCCACTGACTGCTGAATAAGGTCTGGGCCAGTGAGAAGGTGATCTCCAACCTCACTCCAACACAACGGTGATCGGCAAGGACGCCCATAAAGCGCCTCGAAAGGTGCCATCCGGATGCTCGCTTGGTAGCTATTATTATAAGAAAACTCAACCAGCGGCAAATGTTGCTCCCAACTTCCTTTCCACTCAAGGATACAAGCCCGAAGCATGTCCTCAAGCGTCTGAATGGTCCTTTCGGACTGTCCGTCCGTCCGAGGATGGTAAGCGGAGCTAAGATGCAAAGATGTGCCCAAAGCACCCTGAAAGCTCTGCCAAAACCTCGAAGTGAACCGCGGGTCACGATCAGAGACAATAGATACTGGAATCCCATGTAACCGCACGATCTCCCTCAAATATAGAGCAGCCAAGACATCCAAAGGAGTAGTCATTCTAATCGCGAGGAAATGAGCGGACTTAGTAAGTCGATCAACAATCACCCAAACCGCATCATTACCACTCGGCGACCGTGGCAGTCCGGAAACGAAATCCATAGTGACGTGCTCCCACTTCCACTCCGAAATCGGAAGTGGTTGTAGTAAACCGCCTGGATGCCGATGCTCTACCTTGACTTGCTGACATACAAGGCATTTGGACACGTAGACCGCAATGTCCTTCTTCATCCCATTCCACCAAAATGTCCTCTTCACGTCGTGGTACATCTTCGTTCCTCCAGGATGGATAGAGAACTTAGAATGGTGTGCCTCCGATAGGATACGCTCTCTCAGCTCAACGGTGTTCGGCACACACCAACGACCCTTATACATCAAGCTTCCATCGGATCTTTCCTCAAAACCCAACACTGCCTTCTCCCTTAGCTTAGCCTTAAGAGCTAGAATCTCTTCATCACCCTTCTGAGCCTCGACCACGTCATCCACCACACTAGAGCTAATAGAGAGATTAGCAAACCAGCTCCGTGTGTCCTCCAAAGTCAACTCTGGCCTTAGCTCAATGGCATCCTCATAAAGGAGCCACTCACGAACTCGCATGCAAGCAACCGTAGTGGCTGATTTCCGACTCAAAGCATCCGCCACCACGTTCGCTTTGCCCGGATGATACGATATCGTGAAGTCATAATCCTTCAAGAATTCAAGCCACCTCCTTTGCCTCAAATTAAGATCTCGCTGCGTGAATAAGTACTTCAAGCTCTTGTGATCAGTGAATACCTCAAACTTCTCACCATAGAGATAGTGCCGCCAAATCTTCAATGCAAAGACTACGGCCGCTAACTCCAAGTCATGAGTGGGGTAATTCCGCTCGTGCACTCTAAGCTGTCGAGATGCATAAGCCACCACTCTCCCATGCTGCATGAGTACACAACCCAAGCCGCGAAGAGAAGCATCACTATAGACCACGAATCCGCCACTCCCGGAAGGCAAAGTTAGAAGCTGGAGCTGAAGTTAGCCTCTTCTTCAACTCTTGGAAACTCTCTTCACAAGCTGAGTTCCACTCGAACTTCTCATTCTTCCTTGTCAACTTAGTCATAGGGCTCGCAAGGCTAGAAAAACCCTCGATGAAACGGCGATAGTACCCGGCAAGTCCTAGGAAGCTGCGGACCTCCGATGCACTTTTCGGTTGCTCCCAATTCAACACGGCTTCAACTTTCGAGGGATCAACCGCCACACCGTCTCTCGATATAACATGACCAAGGAAATGCACTTTCTTGAGCCAAAATTCACACTTGTCAAACTTCGCAAAGAGCATATGCTCCCGCAAAGTTCGCAAAACAATCCTCAAATGTGCTTCATGCTCTTCCTCATTGGCCGAATAGATCAGAATATCATCCACGAATATAATCACAAACCGATCAAGATAAGGCCGAAAGACTCGGTTCATCAAGTCCATAAATGAGGCAGGTGCATTAGTAAGACCAAAAGGCATAACTAAGAACTCATAATGCCCATATCGGGTACGGAAAGCCGTCTTAGCAACATCATCAGGACGGATCCGAAGTTGGTGATAACCCGATCTCAAATCGATCTTAGAGAAAACCTGTGCCTGCTGCAACTGATCAAACAAATCATCAATTCTAGGTAAAGGGTACTTGTTCTTGATGGTTACCTGATTAAGCATTCGGTAGTCGATACACAACCGTAGAGAACCATCCTTCTTCCGAACAAATAAGACCGGCGCACCCCAAGGAGATACACTCGGCCTAATATACCCCTTATCCATAAGATCCTGCAGCTGAGCCTTAAGCTCTTTAAGTTCGGCTGGAGCCATACGATAGGGAGCCTTAGAGATAGGAGTAGTGCCTGGAATGAGGTCAATGCAAAACTCTATCTCCCTCTCCGGTGGTAAACTCGCCAAGTCACTAGGGAAGACATCGGGAAATTCCGCCACAACACGAACGGAATCCAAAGAAGGTAACTCCATGTTCAATCCCGTAACACTAGCAAGGAAAGCTTCGCATCCACTATCGATCCACTTCTTGGCTTTGAAGGAAGAGACCAAGAATTTGCCATTAGAACGCTTCAACCCTTGAAAGATAAAAGGCTTAGCTCCTGGCAACTCGAACTTCACACACCTCCTGCGTCAGTCTACATACGCATGGAACTTGAACATCATATCCATGCCTAGGATCACATCAAAGTCAATCATCGGCAATATAATAAGATCCATATGTAGCACATGTCCACCGATCTCCATAGGAATCATCTCAACATACTTTTCCGCTCGAAGAGAGGATGAAGGTGTAGAAACACGCAAAGGAACATGCAACAACTTATAACAAGCATCCAACTCATGAGCAAAATGAGGAGACACAAAAGAATGAGAGGAACCGGTATCAAATAACACTCTAGCATAGTGGGAGGCGATGAGAATCATACCTTCCACCACGCCCGAAGAGTTAGCCGCCTCTGCGCTGAAATAGCAAAGACTCTCCCATCATGAGCCGGCTTCTTCCCCTTGCCATCGGGCTGCCCGGTAGGTGCTCTCGCCGGTGGTACACACGGCTGCCTGGGACCGGTATTAGGTGTCATCGGTGCACGTCTCTGAGCACGACCAGCCCTCTGCGGACACTCATTGGCATAGTGCCCCTTCTGCCGACAATCATAGCAAGTCACACTAGCACGGCGGTCCTGAGGATCCTGCTGCACATGCTGGGTGTTATGCCTCACATGACGGGTATCACGCCGCTTAAAGTCCCGGCGGTTATGGCTATCCTCCGCCCTCGACCTCTTAGGCTGCTGCTGCTGCCCTCTCCTCCGGATATACTCATCAGAATCACGCTCCACAGCGATGGCCGTCTCAAGTACCTCAGCAAGGGTCTTGTGCCTGAATGGCACGACTCGGCCTTTGATGAAAGGCTTAAGACCGTCCTCAAACTTACGTGCTCGCTCATACTCATCGCTGAAGAAGCGAGGAGCAAAGCGCTCAAGCTCCACGAAACGAGTCTCATAAGCCAAGACCGTCATAGAACCTGCCGCAGACCGAGAAACCGCTTCTTCTTCTCCTCTCGGACATGAAGAGGGAAGTACTTGTCGTTAAAGGCTGACAAGAACTCCTCCCATGGAATGTCCTCTCGGCCATGGAACCTCGACGCTCCATCGATAACCACCACCTCGAGCTTCGCCCTCGAACGTGAAGACCGCAAGTCTAGTCTTCTCCTCGTCCGAGCAACGTCGAGCACTAAAAATCTTCTCCATATGAAGCCTCCAATTATCCGCCACAGAGGTATCAAATCCACCCTTGAAGCTAGGGGATTAAGCTTCTTGAATCCCTCGAGAGAAAGAGACTCGAAGCTGCTACCGCTCGCGTGCTTAGCCTGGAACACCTGTGTCAACCCTTCAATGGCGGTCAACACATCGTCCACCCTTGGGTCACGAGCACCGCGATGGTTATTAGCGCCTGCATGATTAGGACCAGCCATCTACACAAGGACCGTACGTTAATCGTACAGCCTAACAACCCGAAAGCACACAGCCAAACAAGCAAAAGCACACAAACAAGCAAGCAAGCAAACAAGCAAGACTTGTCACACAAACCCTATTTACTCTTGGACAAAGATGTGCTCCGATACCAAAAACTCTGTCACGCCCCGGCCATGCCCGACCCGAGCCGAACCCGGTCCAAGGGCCGGTCAAGTGCGCGGGGGCGACGAAGTGAAATTGAGAAACGATTCTAGCGGAAGACTTAATCCCTAACCACGGGCAATTAACAGCAACACGGAGTGCGCACAATTCTTTGAGCAAGAGTAAATAAAAAGGGAGAAAAGGTGTTGCTTAACACAAAGTAAACAACTATCTCAAACCCACAAGCTTAGTTTTAAGTAAAGCCCACACCGGCTCAAAATAAGTCATAAGCAACATAAGCGTAACATGTGACATAAATCCACAACAAAGAACCCTACACATAGGTTCTAACATAAAACATGAAACAAAATGAAGGAAAGTCACGCAACGATCTCCATCATCACACCCAAGCTACCTCGACCTTTCCTCAAAAAGGCAATCTGTCCGTCTGCGTGTCGCACCACGCAGCCCCAAATCAAAACACAAAAGAGGGGTGAGTTTTAACACTCAGCAATGGTTTTAATATCACTTTGTCAACGTAGAAAATACGATAGCTTAGAAATGAGATCGTTTCAGATCAAAAATTTACATGGTGCATCACTTTCTGATCACACATTCATATCACTTAACACTGCATAAAAATGCATAGTTCAACCTGCATGGATGTATCTCTAGCAAACATATTCCCACATGCATTCACATCATAACCAATCCCGCATGGACGTATCTCTAACATACATATTCCACATGCATAACATCAAAATCAACATGCATGGATGTATCTCTAACATACATATTCACACATTGACGTCACACAGACGGGAGCATAGACAAGGCCACAAAGGCGTGTCATGGTACAAAATTCTACACAAGAATTCAAGAAAGATCGGGGTTGTCAATCCCTAATACTGCTCGCCCTGGACGATCCTGGCCAAGGATGTCCCATTCTCACACAGAGAATCTAGAGCAGGGGTGTTCGCCCATGAACATCTCCTGCGGAGGGAAGAGCCCGAGTTCTCACACAGAGAACCCTAGAACACGTGGTAGCGGGGTGCACACGGCATACCACACTGGATTCTCAGGGTCCAGATGACACACATAATGATATTCTCACATATCCGCAAGACAAGTACACAACTCGTCCCCTCATCATTCCATTAAACAAGACTCAACCCGGGGAGTGCACTCGTTCCACACAGGAACTCCAAATCGTTCCACACAGGAACTTCAAATCAAAATATGTCCTTTCGGACCAATCAACTTGCGATTAATCCACGACCGATAAACCCGGCACGCAATTCCATCACATTGCATCCAATCAGTCAAATTCGATTAATCACGATGAAGCCTCAATTGGAAATCCATTTTCATGATGCGTGCAACATGGTACATGCGTGGGCAAAGCATACATGAACCCTAATCATGATAAGTGCTCTCACCAGCCCCTAATGCATCATTCATAATCACGATATTAAGCTTCAACATCATCATTTAACCCCCACATGTGTGTGTGTGTAACTAGTAGAAGCCTTTCACATAATGCATATTATCATGCTTGAAAATCAACTCACTACCACACTACACATGTGAATTTCTACCTAAACATGAATTCCAAATGAAATCATAGTAGAAGAATCGTTGAAATCTTAGCTAGATTCAAAACTCAACCACAAAGGCTAAACACCTATAACATCACTCATTCCATCATTGAGTCATGGTATTCACCAACATTCACACACCATTAATCACAATTTATCATGACAAATCTGTCCAACAATGATTGTAGTCCCTCTTGAAATATGCTTAACCAAAGGGAAACAACTATTCATAATTTCAAAATAACGATTCCAACATCATGCCACAAAACATAAGTCATTCCACCATCACTAAGCATATATCTCAACTCCATAAACTCAATAGCATGCATTTCCGGTAGCCTAACATAGCTTAAAACACTCCACATTCATATAAAATTGGCAAGCTAAAGTGGAATCATCAAAATAGGCATCATACACACAACATACAATTTCTGTGTAGCCGATCGATCGCCCTTCAGGCCGTTCGATCGGTTACACGCAAAATTTTCAAATTTTCAGTTCAGCCGATCGATCGCCCTGCAAGGCCGATCGATCGCCAACACGCCACAACAGTCATCTTCTTCCTTTCGCAAAATCAAACCGAGACACCATAGATAACACTTCAAATCCACATCTAGCACCCTAATCATCATCAAAAGTCCTCCTTGACTTCCAGAATATCAAACCAAACCATAATAATGCAAAACCCTAAGAAATCGGGATTAAATAATTCCATTTTCTAATCTTACCATTAACACACTAAATCAAGCAAACCATTTCGAAATAAGCCAAAAATGAAGAGTTTTACCATGGATAAATAGAGATTTTGAAGACCCATTACCTCAGCACTTGATTAAGCTCGGATTGAAGAGTCACCCTTCTTGAAATCCTTGAAAACACAATGAGTTTGAATCAAACACCAATAGAAATCGATTTACTTAAGAAATCCCTAATTAAATCTTAGATCTAGGGCTTGTTGGTAGTAAAAATCGAATTTTGAATGTTAGGGTTTGTAGTAAAACACAAATCAGTAGCTTTTGATGGTCAAAAACGAATTGAATCAAGGGAAAATGGTAGATTTGGAAGAAATTAAGAGAAAAGCCATGGATTAGTGCTTAATTAGAGCAAGCTTACCTTAATCGGCTTCTAATTCGGGCCTAAGTGGGGATTAGGCCAGCCCTCCTTCTTTAGCCTATTCCCAAAAATGGAAATGGCTCTGGTTTGCCCTTTTATAGTAAGGGTTGGGGTAGGCATAGGTAAGTTTTTGGGGTGTAAATATGAAAAGTAGGCTAAAAGTGGTTATTTTGCAAATTTAAGCACGAATTAAGCCTAATAAAATTCTGAAAATTTTTGTGTGACCTTAAGTATATGTCTAGGGTCATTTGACATAAAAATAAAATTTTCGACCGTGGGGCCCACAGGGGTCCCGCCAAAACCCTAATTTTTGGGAAAATAGTGAAAATTCCAAAAAATCTCAAAAATTCACATTTGGTTTAAAATCACTTAAAACCACTAATATTGAAGTTAATTTTGGTTAAAACCATCACAAACTCTATTTATTTACAAAATCATCGAATAAGATCAGAAAACACGTAAATCTCACGATAATCAATAATTAAAGAAAACCAAAACCGGTTTAAAGATGAGGGTCCTTACAGTTTTAATACTGGGAACATTTTGCGAAGCACGCGTGGGCATGCTTTATTTTTGGGAACTCAGCGCCAAATAAATTTTTTACCCACCCCTGTCCTTCATTTCAAAACTTGGGAATAAATCAATATTATATCGTTGACAAACAAGCTAGGTTTATACGACTTATTTCTTCTCTTGGCTATGCTGATGTTTCGATTGTTATAAATTGATGTAAGTTTATTGGAAAGGAATTACCTATAACCATAATGGCTATAGTGTAGGAGATCCAATTATCATAATTAACTGGATTGAACCCCAATCCTCTCTCTCTCTACTCAAGCCCGAACCCACCTCTTACCTTATTTTAAGTTTCACTAGAACCAAGTTGGTTATAGGTCACCACGACGCTGTTATTATTATTATTATTATTATTATTATTATTATTATTTACATGAGCCCGAGTTTAGGTGCCATTGTGAGAGTCAAGTCATCTTTGGCAGTTAGATTTTGATATAATGGCAGATGTTACTCAAGGGGAGAGTAAGACTTGAGAGATGTGCATTGTCAGATCAAGAACCAATGGCTTGCATTGCCTTGGCTCATCAAAACTTTTTCTTATTATTGTTATTATTACACTACTACTACTATTACTAATACCACCACCACCACTACTATTAGTATCAAGAATGTGCACGTATTGTTTGTGTAAATATAAATTAAATAAAAATAAAAATTTTATTTATGTATGCATATAATTATAATTACTGTACTAACCCAAATACACTCATAATAGGCAATTACAAGTTTAAATTTTATATGTTGAATATTAGATCATAGGTTGGCGAAGATAACGGTGTTAAAGGACTCAATGTTGTAGAGTGCGCTATTTGTATTCAAGACCAATTTGGCAAGGGGTCTCATTTGATCGAGTTGGTCAAAAAGTCCCCAATAGCATAAAATATGTGCAAATATGCAATATAGACAAATTTTAAAAAATTTATTATTGAGAATCGTATTGTATGCGTGGGACCCATAAAAAAGTTTAAAAAAACATACTTATATGGGATCTTATTTGATAGAGCTTATTAAGAGCTTTTCAATGATACTAATAATGCTCAAATCCAAATTTGTAATTGTAGTATTTAACCTTACAAAGTTAAATTTTATATTACATGAAAAATATAGCCATTGTCGTATCGGTTGAAATGTGGTAGCAAAATAAAATAATCAAAGTAAATGCATTTACTAAAATAATCTCAAATAATATCCCAATTTTAATTTGTATTAAATGACATTATAAAAAAATAAGGGCAATATAAGAGTTGTCGTGTCTCATGTGATAAAGCTCCTTAGGAATTTTCTAATAGCGTCTAAAATGTTATTATCACCAATGACAGGAGGTTGGGGTTTAGTTGGCCTGGTTGAGGTGATCATTCCCTATTGTAAACTTGCTAGGTCTAATGTAGGTGCGCATTCTAAGCGAGCTCTTTTTATTACTATTATTACTACTACTACTACCGGTACCAATTATCGCCACTACAACTTTTACTTCGGCATCTACAACCAGTCTACCACCACTATTACTCCTTGTATTTTTCTAATTTTGATATTTTTTTATTATACAAAAATTATTTTATTATAGTTTTCATTACATGAATGAATTCTCCTCTTATAATTCTTTATTCTACTTATTCCAAGTGGAAACTTTAGATTCTATTACTTTTTCTCAAAAGAAAAAAGGGTGGGGAAACAGATTTGTCCCCACGTTTTGCCAAAAAATACAGAGTACTTTCAGAAGGGGGCCCTGGAATGGAACAATAGATATGGGAGCCCCTGAAAAGGAATAAGAGATATGTAAAAGTGCTACTCCTAGTCACATAAGAAAGATTGTGCAATACAATTGCTGGAACTGGAATATCCCTTTTCATGACTTGTGCCGTTATTGGAAGTGGGTGTAGATGTAAACTTTTCTACCTCTTTAAATTATTCATATCTAATTGAAGTGAATGTTGGGTAGCTCTTATCTAGTTGTTCTATTTGTATGACCGTAGCTTCCAAGATATAGTTCTGTACTTTAATTAAGGAAGCCTCTAACTGCCCATGAACGGTATTATTGATTTGTCCTTTATGGTTCGTTATAGATGAGATGTACTAAGCCAGTTGCATTTGTTTGACAAAAAAAAGAGAAAGAAGCCAGTTACATTTGTCTGTATTAACCTGTGGTTGTAGCTAGTTCCCCCACCCTTCACATGCAGCTGCCATTCACTCTCTGGATACAAATTTTAATCACATACTCCTACCTTTTTGTCTCAACAATGATCTACTGATCTTTAAGTTTTTAATTTAGCAAAGATAAAGGATCGTCAATTTAGTAAGAAAAAAATCACACTATAATTGGCCACAGGCCCACAGCTCACAAGTTTTTAATATATAATCTTATATTAGCAAAAATGTACATATATGATGCGTTATAATACAAATTAGATAAGAAAAAAATTAGAAATAAAATATATTTCAAACAAATGTTTCCCTTCCATGCTTAATGATCATCAATTACCCATACATATAATTACAAGTACTATACTTACCCATATTTACTCTAAATTTTATGGGCTTAAATATTAAGTCATAGGTCAACAAAGTTAATGGTGTCGAAGTACTCAGAACATTGGAACATATCATCCATATTTAGGACCAGTTAGGACCAATTTAGTGATCAGTTTTATTTGATAGAACTCAACATGAGCTTTCTAATGATGTCAAGAAAATTGAACATATGTAATATAGCTAAAAACACAAAACATTATTATTGAAGAATGTGTTTATGTATGAGTCCCACAAAAAGGTTTGAGAAAATATCCTCATGTAAGATCTCATTTAATAAAGTTATCGAGAGCTTTTGGGAGTGCAAGATATAACCTTAAGTCAAAATTGACATAACCTAAAAATTAAGACCCATATAATATCAATAATTGTATTAGGTTAACATGTGACAACTATCTAAAAAAATATAGATAATTTTTTTTGCTAAAATACCTTTATACCATACACCAATTGAGAGCAATATGGAATGTTAGGAAAATATAAATATTTTCTAATTTAATAAATATTTTTGAAATCGTCATATTGAGTTTAAAATATGTGTAAAATAGGAATTAAGGGTGAAAACAATGGTGAAAATACTTTAATTACCTTTATTCACAATTCTTTAATCTTTATTTTAAGCAAATTAATGACTAATTAGAGCTTTATTAATGTTTAGTCAGGTTAGGGGAGCCTACAATACAAGAGGTGGGAATCAAAGCTTTAATGATTAGTATCAAGTCTAAGTGGTAAGAGAAAAGCCAATGAGAGAAGGGTCAAGGAAAGAAAACTCAACCCAAAATAGAAATTTCACTTTCACATGGGGAGCAAAAGGAAAGAATAGAGGTCATCAAGATGAGAAAAGAAGGAGTAGCTTATCAAAAGAAATAAAAGGCAAGTCAAAAAGAATAGAAGGCAACAGATTTTCAAATAGGGCAAGCCAATCCAATTTTGGACCAGCAAGAACAACAAACAAGTTCACAACAATCCAATTCTGCCAGCAGAAAAACAAAGAACAAGAGCTTATAAAGAGAAAGAAAGGAAACCAAAAAAGAAGGAAAGAATTGATGAGCATGGAAGAGAAATAAAATAAATGAGTCAATAAATAGAAATATGTTATTCATAGACAGAATTGGATGTCTTCAAGAAGGCAATAGGTGTTGTTCAGAGTTTATAAAAGCATATGAACAAAATTTCATAAAGAGATCAGGAGGAGAAGAGGACGAACTAGAGAGAAATTAGTCATTCAATCCTCCAAAAATGACTAAAAGAGAGTTTGAGAGCCATAGAATTTGAGTCCAAAGCAGAAGAAAAGAAAAAGAAGGAAGAAAAAATTTCTATTGTCGCGAGTTACTGTTTATATACTATAGCGACTAGAGGTTGAAGATGATGAACAATAACCTTAAGTTACTATTTAATGTTCATCGATACTGTAACAATCCGAATTTTGATGATTTTTTCTTGATTTTTCTTCCATTCTTGTAAGTTTATTTTTACTTAATTTAATGGAGATTATGGATTTAATTTAATAAGCAGATAGATTTTTTTTCATCTAAGGCTCTAATTTGTATGGATTCATAAGAGAGTTGATTGACTTCCTTTACATATACTTCAATGTTTAATTGTTGTACCTATTTTCAATTGATAAACTCTATATTGAATATAAGATTAATCATGTTCTTTTTATGATTTGAGGTATTTTTTAATAATTAGTTACTTGGATTTTAATTCTTAAATTAGGGTTAGGTATTAATCGTCCTTTGCATCTTGTGGATACTAGGACTTAAGCTTAAACTTATTAAGTAAAGGGGGATATAATTTATACTCTTGAAAGTATGCTAATGATGATATTTTTTGTAATATATAGGATTAAATTCTAATATTTGAAAATTATAGCAATCATGGACATGATTCTTTATAAATTAATTTATGATTATTCCCATGCCTTAGTAGGTTGGTTAATTGGATATTTGAATAATTTGATATTGCTTTCTTAGATTGAATTGATTCTTAGAGTTTGATTCTGGTTGGTTCTTATATTTAACTATGAAGTTTATTACTTATTTTTTATAGTTTCGGTAACTTTACTTCTTTTATTTACTGCTTTTTATTCTTACTTATTTTAGCTTTTTTAAAGTAAATAATTATTTGATAACTTGTTAACTAGATTAGGATTAGACTCAATTAGATTAAAATTTGATTTTTTAGCTTCAAGTTTATGTGGGATTGACACTCAATTTAGCTGTTTCTCTATTATAGATTCATGTACTTCCGAGTAACATTTAAAATTTAACAACAATGAACGTGGCAATTTAGGCACTACAAAACTCCTCAATACTTCAAGAAAGAGGAAATTCTTATATTTTTTCTCTTTCTTTCTCTCACATATTACCCTAACTAAAAAGAACATTAGTTCACTTTTCAATTTCTCTATTGGTCACCTCCTCCACGACCTCTAACTCCCAACCTCCCCTTACTCTTCCTCCTTCTCCTCTTATTTCATCTCCTCTTCCTCCTTCTTAATAGCTAGTGAATAGGGGGTGTGCCTCTTGGCCGCACACCAATGGCAGCCGTTACCTTTTTAGTTATGCCATATGCGGTCATGACAAATCTAGTCTTAGTGTTGCCAAAAAGGTTGCAGCCACTACCAATTTTTAGCCAAGAGGCACGTCCCCACATGTGTTACTGTTGAAGATGAAGACGAGGAGGATGAGGGGGGTACAACTAGGGGGAAGTTGAAGATAGGGACTAGGTTGACGGTGTTGTGACTTGAGATGGGGTTGGAGAACGTGCTAACGATAGCACCAGTCGGCATTGAAGAAGAAAGAAGGAAGAATGGTAGAATAAATGATGAAAGAAAAGATGTTATATTTTGGGGGATACATGAGAAATTTCAAACACCTTATTTGGGGTAAATAAGAAATAAGATATTAAAGAGTTTTTTGAGATCCATATTATCACGGTCTATTTATATTTTTTTTATTTCAATAAGCGCATTATTTAAAAAATAATATTTTTATAAGCCTAAATTTATAATTAAAATATTTTTTTCTTTTAAAAATAGATATAATAATGCTATGCACAGACACCCTTGTCTCTTGCTGCATGTTGAGCTCAAGCTACCCCAAGCTAGAGCTTGAGCGCTATACTCAATTCTCAAAGATTAGCGAAGCTCGACCCAACTGAAACTCAAATTAACTTGGCTCAGCACCCCATAGCTTGAGATCAACCTATTCTTAAGCCTCAAATGGAGTCAAGCTCGAACAAGCTGAAACTCAACTCAAGCTTGTCTCTTCCGCGCTCATTAGCGTATCAAAAAATAAACTTTTTCTAAGGGGAACAAAGTTGTGACTTTATTATGAATGAGGAGTCTGTCACCCCCTTCTTTTAGCCAGTCCACCCTCTTAATATGGTTAGTGGATATCTACTGTCATACATATTTAGACGGTGAATATCTATCACGCCCAAGGTTTTTCCTTATATTTAATTGAAAATTTTGTTAATATTTTATTTCAAAATACCGATGTAAATCAAATAAACCAACAAAATTCAAAACATGTGAAAACCATTTTCGTAAATTAATTCAACATACGACAAAACTAAAATTCTCAGGCGTGACCCGAAACAAAACATATAAGTAAAACTCGCCATGGCCATGGTCTTTAAAAATAAGAACATCCCAAGTCTTTCTGAGTACAAGTTCTTTAACAGTTTAAGTTCTGATTCATATATAGATATACAAGTCCAGAAAATAATACATTTATCTCTCACCTTAAATAATACAAGAAAACATCACCAAAATCCACATAACCTCACCACGAATTCATTGCACTCTAGGTCGAGAAAGAATTGTCCACCATGGGGAAGAATTCAATCTCAAATAGCTATCGATCGACCTGCAAAAGCCTCCTGACGAAGGGACTAAAAAGATAGGGTGAGTATTTTCATACTCAGTAGAAAAATACCTAGTAGGGGAAAAGTCAATGAACTTTGTAAGTTCATACATAAATGCATCACTCATGCAATCATACATGAAGCAAATAAATGCAGCACAAATAATATATCTTACACACATGCAGTCGTCCTAACTGAACTTATACTTAACACTTACATTCACTCTTACGCTTATGCTTACACTTACACTTACACTTACACTTATAGTCTGAATCAAAGTTTCACCAACTTACTCGTATAATCATACGCTTACACTTACAACATATACATATTTGTATGACCTTATTCGTACGAACTTACTTGTATGACCTTACTCGTATAATCTTATTCATACATATAAACTTATTCTTACTGTCTTCCTTAGAAGCTCACACTTACTCTGGATCTTACACGTATAACTTACTCAGAATCTAAAACACACAACTTACTCTTACTATCGTACATGTACTACTGACAACTGAAGCTCATTACAATTAATAAGCTTCAGCGTTGGAAAGGAATGGAATGTCACTGGGGCATCACCTTAACCTTCGGGGAGCAACTAGACACCATGGACTTTTCCGAAGGTAAGGCATACCTATTCTCATAGGGCATAGGATCAAATAGGTAAGAGAAGATCCATGATACTACTTACCTGAGCGTGCAAATGCCCACTCTCTGGGGCCATACAATGCCAACAAGGGCCATACAGTGCCAACTAAGGGCGAAAAACATACAGTGTCACTCATGGGTAGGAATCTTACAATGCCACTCTTGGGCAGAACATACAGTGTCATCTGTAGGCAGAAAACATACAGAGCCCATGAAGGGCAGAAACTTACAACGCTCTCAACAGAGCATTAAATGTCTGGGCCAAAAATACAGCACCAAGATTAAATCCCGCAGGAAAACACCATGGCTAGACCCAGAAGGAAGCTCAGTTGATTACCTATCGACTAGCACAATAACGAAACTTAATCCATCGAAACCCTCAGTCTCAAACTCACAACGTTATCAAATTAGGGTTACTTACCATTCAAGTTTATATTAGGTAACTTATGCATGTACAATTATGTTTGGACCTATTTTCGTCTTACATTCTTCAGCCAATAAGGCTAGAAATACGCCTATCCCAAAGTTCCAATCCACAAAGGTAGAATTCCTTACTTAACTCATCCTCCAGTCTTACGCTTACAACCTTTATCGACCTCTGCATAGCCTTACTTAAACTCGAATTCCAATACTGATAATCTTACCGTCATACACTTATGGCCTTACCTCTTATACCAACCACCTTAAAACTAAATCATCTTACTCGAACTCCTCAAATAATACCCTTTAGACTTAAGTCTCGTCATCAAACCCTTACTAATTCCTTACTCATGATTCTTTTGTTACTATTCATATTACATACATTATGCATGTACAATTATGTCATTATCTCTTACTAACTCACAATCCACCAACAACGTTAAGAACCCTGAATCTTCTCAATCATTACATCATTTAGGTCTTTTGCTCACTGCTCTAATGTACTACCCAACTCAATCCAAGCCAATTCTTCAACCTCATCAAATCCAACCTTCGACAGTCCATCTTAAATCCTTCCTCACTTGTCATACCATCACCATTTCCATGTCGTAGCCTATGAAGCACCCTTTCGACAAACTTACAAACAAATGCACGTACTCGTGCTCATCGACCACACATATTTATCACATACTCAAATCACACACATACAATTCATTAATTACTTACTGTCATACCTTTAGTCCATAACATATGCATGATTCACATATATAAAGCATGCTCATTTAATTAGCATTATCATGCAAAACATTAAATTATAAACTCCTAGCATGCTACTACATAATCAAAGCATGCTATAATGAAATTACGAGTTCAAGGTCCCCTACCTTGTAATCCACAGGAGTTTGATGGCGGGCAAATGATGGTGGCGGCGCCGATAGCAGAATAGGCGGCCAAAAGCATCGCACTGAGAGAGTTGTTATGTCTCGAAGATTTTTAGATATGCTAGAATCAATCTCGATATGGTTAGATTAATTGCACTCGAAGCCAAAGGTTTGGATGCACTAAGGCAGACGGACACAAGGTTGTGCCACTAGAAATGGCAGCGACCACAGAATAGGGGCTAACTGATTGGAGGTCGGCCAACGGTTTAAAACACTTTGTTGGCCACAAAACATGAAAATGGACCACAGACTACAACTAGCGATAACAATTCCGTGTTGTCGAAGCCTCACAACATGGCTGGGGACTTGATTGTGTACCCATGAACATAAGGGAGACAGGGGAGGGCTTTAATGGCCATATTGCCTAATGGTGGAGACTTTCCATAAACATATGTTGAGGCACTAAGGCTTGGCGCAGGTGGTCGGCAAAGGTGGCGCCATTTCTAAATGCTACCCACAACAAATTCATCATACAAATAATCGTGCATCAAGCACAACTTACGGTGGAGGATATGGCACGACACCAGTCGAGCTTTCGATGGGCCGAGTTTAATGGCTAACTGTGTTACTTCCGCTTGGAAGGATTTGAATTCGAGGACTCTTTCCTCGTATGTTCCAGGTTGTGTGTAATAGAAAGTGGGAGTACAAAGGTAAATTCGGGCCAGAAGTGCTGGCCCTAGCTGTCACTGGGCTGGGGCAGAGCCCATATTGATTGGATATGTAGCCCAAGTTTACGAAATCCCAAGCTAAACACGTGGCTTGGGTTGGAGCAGGCCCATTAGCAGCAATCAGAGATGTATCCCAAAGTTTAGGGACATCTGGTGTGTGCAGAGGAGGTCGGAAGCGGCGACCCCTTTCCGTTATTGGGTCAAGTCAACGTCTGCAGTTGTCTGCAGCAGAACAACCAATCAGAAAATTGAAGAGACCCAAAACCTGATTTAGGTAGGGCGACAGAGTACCGGGCCAAGGCGGTGGACACACTACCACCGGCCACAAATGGTCAAACGGGGGCCGAGGGATAGACCTAGAAGACGGTGGCAATTCAACAATCGCTAGACCACGACGATTTGAATAGACATCAACCCGATATCATGCAACGTCAGTCAATGGAGAACGGATGCTACCAGTGAAGAAAAAAAATAAAACTAGAGCAAAGATATGTTTGGAATTGAAAAACGGTAAGAGAGGTGATGGATAAGAGGAGGCAGCAGTTCAGTCCAAGGCGGCGGCCTTGCCATCGCCGATTCAGGAGAAGGCCAACGGCTAGAGACCAGCTGCATGGCCATGGATCGTAACACACAAGAATGGGAAAAAGAAAAAGGGAAGATTTTTTATCTCAGAATAAGACAGAGGGGGGTTGAGGGAGGCGGCAGCAAAGGCAACAGCCGATGTGGCGGCCTTGCCGTTGCCGGGCTAGGGGGAGGGCCAAAGGCCGGTCTCCGTGGCCAGCCACTGATGGCACATCCGGTGGTCGCAACCCACAGTGACAGAACAGAACAAAAAAAGAAAGCATTGCCCGTCTAGAATGGAAAATGGCGGAAGGGTCACGACCGGGGAAGCAGCGGTCTGGGCCCCGGGGTGATGGCCTTGTCATCACCAAGCTAGAAGAGAGCTAGAGGCCCAGTGGCGGCATCCGGCGACCAGCGGCACAACCGCAATTCATACTGAACAGAAAACTGGAAAAACAGAGGCGGAACCGTTTTTTTTTACCTCGTGACAGTGAACCGGGGGCGGGGAGGGCAGGACGGCGGTGGCCGAAGGTCACTATGGCTAGGGCGGAGCTATGGCAGCGGGGTGGCATCCATGCAGGCAGAGATGACGGTGGATCTGGCGAAAACCTCTCCAAAAATGGCCATTGTGCCAAAAATAGGAAAGAGGGAGAGGGGCGGCGGTTGCCGGCGAGGCTAGGCCAGGGAGGCAACAGTGGCGTCACCAGGCCGTAGCGGACCGGGCGAAAGCCGGCAACCACCAACGGCGGCACCTCTGGCCTTACACAATGAAGCCTCATTCACTGTTCACAAAGCGAGGTCGGGCGTGCTAAGGTGCGCCCGATCCGTTTTATACATTTTCTCATTCTTTTTTTTTGTCTTTCTTTCTTTCTGCTTCTGCTCTCACATGTCCCGTCCGATTTTTGCATTGAAAATTTCTGTGATACATCAAGGCCCATGACCTGCAACTAAACACCACTCCTGACTCTTATGGTCACGAATATTACAAATATAGATACATCAAGGGGTAAAATCTATTTATCAAAAATACTACCACGAACTGTAGAACATTGCAGAAAAATAACAAAAAAATACAAAAAATTACAAAAAAAATTAGAGATATTACAATATCTATGAATAGTATATAGGCGGAGTGGGCTGATTAGAAGAGAACTTATAATACTATAAGACTATCATTGTGCTTTGTTTTAACAATAAAACTACAAGGAAGTAGAGTTCCACGAGTATGTGCCATGGCTCATGTACATGGAAGATTTTTTGCCACTCTTCCATCACAATGAGTTTAATGTAAAGTATATATGAAAGCCCTTAATTTATATGATTGATATCTACTGATACTAACATACACTTGCATATGCATCATTAACCTTAAATTACTAACATACACTAATATATGTGCCATCAATCTTATGCTAAGCTCATGTCAACTTTTCTCATGTACATTAATATATGCAAGCCACTCCGGGGTGGTATTAACTTTATGGGGAGATATTTTACCAAAAAAAAATCTATGGACTACCCCGCAAGGTGAATACATGTTAGTGGCCACGTAATTGGGCTTTTAATTGATAGATATATCATTGGGGATCATGGGATGTGAAAGGTCATAAGAGCTCAAAAATAACAAGTGCCTTGTGTTTTTTTTTCCTTGGAAAAGGACTTTGATTCTGCCCATCAAAATCGTTCCAAGTGGGCCGGCAGGATGCACACACGAATCATAAATAAAACATTTCTTTGTGTTCAACTGGCTTAAATACTGTTGGGCTAAAGTTCTTATAATGCGTAAAGCTTTCGGCCCATCGCAATCGAGCGGGCCACCGCCAGTCCACTTTGTGTACACGAGTATCTGTCGCATGTTGGACATGGAGAAAATGGGGTCCATGTCCAGTTTGTCAGTTTGTGAATGCTGCAAAAATGTTTACGGACATTAGCTTTTGCGAGATGGAAGTGGGCCTCCTTCACACAAGTGTCTTACTCAGGGATGGCACCATTGGAATATCTTTTATATTTTTTGAAAAAATACTTTTTGGGCACACAGTGCATGTATGTTTCATAAGTATGCCTCTTGGGTTAGGTTTTAAATTGAATTACCTAAGAATTGAAGTAGGAATCAAGATTTTATATCAAGTTAGATTCATTCTATGAATTTAGACTAAATTGACACTACATTATGTCAGTTCTATCTATGAAGTAAAAAACTCTTATCATTCAGGTTAAATAAGGTTTTATAAGTTAATTATGAACTCATGTCGATCGGTTCTTTATATTTTTCAGACCTGACTAAGGTTAATCTTGGGTCGGTTCCATCCCACGAGTCACATATGGGTTTAAAGTGCAACCATAATGTCTTGTGCATGTACTCTTTGTAGTAAAGTACACTACAAATGAACCCTCCTCCTTTTGCCGAGACCTTGCCAAACCTTTCCTCTATCTTATTGTTGTGCATTGGTCCCACTGACTCAACCTTTTCAACAATAAGTTCTCCACCTTCCAACAGCGACTAGCCAACATTGTGACACCCATTCTCCAATGTAATTGGCAAATTTCATGAATATGTCATCATTCTCACCATGAATGTCAACGTGCCAATTTTTCATCAATTGTTTTGTCAAATTTCATCAAAATTTCAGCTATATATATAGGTGATTTCTCACTTTTTGGCTAATTTAGTGATATTTTTGCATTTTTTGCTGAATTTTTTGAAGAACACGGCTATTTAGACCCCACTAATGGCTCGCTTACCTGGCATTTATAAAAAATTATTATATTATTTTTATTTACTCTCTTACCACTTGTTTTACCCAACAATTCTCACTTTTACCCCATCAAAAACTCAACTAAAAACAGTCTTCCTCTTCTGACGTCCCTCTCCCTCTCCATCTGCTTCTCTTTCTCTCCCATTATAAGTTCTGGCTTGTGGTTTAGATGTGTCGCGATCACGATTTTACGCATACTTATTTTGAAATGTTTTCATTAGATTTTCTGTCATAGTAGTGCTTTAAAGCTGGCCGGAACTGTGATCTTTAGGAGCCTTTATTTCCACCTGTGCTTGCATGAACTAAGTTACTATACTATTCAATTGGCGGCTTAACTTTGAGAGGGAAAAAATGAAATTTCTCAGCATTATTTTGTTCAGACTCGGAACACTTTGCCCCACCCCATTATAGTTTAAGTTTAGTCATTAAAGTTTGTCTCCTCGTTAGTGGAATAACACGCCATGAGGTCATTCCATTGTGGTTGACGTTGGGAAGCACTGGAAGATGAAAGTACCTTTCTTCTATTTACTACGTATATGGCTGTGAAACATGGCTGCAGACCCATGGCTACAAACTGTTTGCTTTTGCTTACAGGCTTAGCAGGAAGACGTGAAGTTCCACACTTTAAACTTTATTTTTTTGTTTTGACACCATTGATGATTGGAGCTTGTTTTTTAATGAGCCCCACACAACAATAGTGTCGAAACGATGAAGTAGAGTTTTAAGGTTTAAAACTTCCGTCACAAAGCATTACTCGTCAATAAATGAACCCACTTGGTGTTTAGAGACCCACTCAACTCAATAAACTTATTGAAAGAGTTACAAAAGAAAATAGAAAGCCCATGGCTATAACGTAGATACGTCCCTGCTGATGATTAAGCCCATTCGGAGGGTCAATGTCTGAGCTTGAGATACTATACTCAGTTCTCACCTGCCTTCAGAGCCGAGTTTAGGCACAAGCTGCACTTGGCCACCTCGTAAGAGCTGTCTGAACTTCAACTCTGAAACTTTCTTATCCATCTAACAATATGAAATCAAGATGCACTACATGCATAAGGCCACTGTGAACACAAACACTCAGTATAAAATCTCTGATCATTTAATCTGATTTGACCGAATTGTGTTGGGCTATATGCAAAAAACACAGGGACAAGGGAAAGTTGAGGAGGCAGTAATCTTTCTAAGAGATTAAGCTAAACACACAGTAGATGCCACAAGGTCAGGATTCAACGTTAAGACCACTCTTTTGATGCGGAGAGATCGAACCACCATGCCACTTGTTAGAATGACATTTTTGTACTTTGAAGATGAGCTATTTTACAACTTATTTATATCCAAGCAGATGTTGCCTCAATAAGCTCTAGTTATTAAAGGACCGGCCAACAATTTATTAAAGGACTGCCCAACAATGACACTAATTCTAAACAAGGTGGACCAAACCCAAATCAGCCAACAGCTCTTACCCCTGGTGTAAAACATTTAGCCAACCTTTGACTTGTTAAACTTTCATAAACAATAAATAATATCAGACTGATCTGAAATTGCTGAAAAGGGTGCTCTTCGTTTGAATATTAAAAAGATAAGTGTTCGTTTTTTCTTTTTGCCAAAAAAAACTACTTCCATATCCTGTCAGAAAACGCAAAAAGAAACTGAACTTAAACAGGCATCTTACATTTCTTTCTTATGGTACATCAAAAATGGGTTAACATTCACTAATAAAATGCCTCCTTGCATCATCCCCCCACCCCCCTCTAAGCAGTAAAGAAGACACACCTCAATACACAGACGACAACAGCAATCCCCGTGTCCAAAAAGAGGCCAATTTTCCCAGTGTCCTCCATCTAAACCAAAATAAGTCAAGTCAGCAATTTTCTAGTGCCGTTCTTTACTGGCCAACAAAAATCTAACTAAGAAACTGAGTGTCTTCTGTTCCTTGAAGGTGTAGATTTAGTCTCATCAGGGTTAACAGAACCAGATCCAGGGCTTTTAGATGTATCTGAGCTGCTACTCTCACCCTGCTGGCTCCCTTTTGTGGACCATAGCTTGTTCAGAAATTTTTTTGGTTTGAGAATACCTCCCTTTAGTCTCCCACTTCCCTTATCATCACCATTTTTATCATGCGTCTCTGTAGATAATCTCATGGAGGCAAGCCCAGCCTTGAGTTGCTCAGGCAAAGGGGTCCCATCCCAATCTTCATCAGTATTGGTTGTTGTTGACCTCGAGCTACCACGGGATCCACCATTCTCTTGTGGTAGCAAAGCACGGATGTTGCCAGGAAGGTCTGGACCACCTGCAGCAGGAGTGGTTGCCCGTATCTGCTCAAAGAAGAGGACCTGGACAACCACCCGCAGGGGTAATCTCTCGTTTTGAGCTGCATGCATGCATGCATCCATGGACAACTTCTTACAGTCCATCAGCCTGCATATTCTCTTCTTCTCACTTTTGCTTAAACCAGGATGCTCCTGAGCCACAATGTTGAGACACAAGGGTGAGAACACTTGCACATGTTATAAGCATTACTGCACATGGACCCGCTCACAATTAAGTTCAAAGATTTTTCGACTTTACTCATCAGATAAGGGTTGTTTCATTCTTTCCTTTCAAATAAATAAAGAATTGTTTGCCTGCAGAGCAAAAGCCCACCAGAAACCAACAGAACCTCAACTATGGGCACTAAAGGCCAGATGAGAAACGGAGGTAGGCCAATAATAAGGTTCTGTCTCTTTTGGCCAGCTTTGCTCTCTGCTAGCAGCTCCCTGGAAGTAGCATGAAATGCATCTATAGGCTGATTCCTTAGCGTCTGAGTCATGAGATTCCTTGTTTTTTGCGTGAAGTGTCATTAAATTCGTTGATAGAAGCATCCCATAAATTAGGTGTCATGAATTCTACTTACTATCAAGATACTTTAGTGAATAGAATTGAGCGTCTTCAAAATGCAGTTTGTGACTAAAATCAAGATTAGGAGATTGATTGTGTTAGTACAAAACGTAAACAAGTTCCACTGATGTCATTTGGACCATGTTTAACGCAATACTCCCTCTGTCCCAAAATAAGTGTCCTATTTGGTTTTTCAAAATGAACTAAAATTATTTCATTTTGAAAAAACCAAATAGGAAACTTATTCTGGGGCGGAGGGAGAAATAGTTTTCTGTCTGACCCTCACTTATGTAGTCTTTTGCACTAGGACAACGTTGATTTTCTCCTAATCTTTCACATTATGGGAGAATTGAAACTACCCATAAAAGAAAAAAAAAACGCTAACCTTCAGATACATGTCAATGGCACGATAGAGTCCATCATGAACAGGTCTTGACTCACTTGATATCATTTCTGCCAAATCAATAAAACTTGAAAGAGGAAGATTAGGGTCTCGGGCAATTTCTGCAAGGTAACCATCCACCAATTTTGCCACAGTGAGCTTCGAAGAACTCGATACATATGTTGGACTTCTGATCTCTTCTAACTCTCCATCCACAGAGAGACTGGACCTTACATTTTGATCCTGCATCAAAAACTCCTCCACTACACAATGAACCAGTTCCACATTATATATGACATCTTCCCCTGCTGCAGCAGGCATCAAAAGATCCTTTACTGATGCCTCTTCCAATTGCCTCCCTATCTTCCTCACCAGTTCTCTCTTTGCCATTTCACCAGTATCCAACAAACTTGCTGCTTTCAATAATTTTAGCAAAAAAGTGCATGATACACTACATCTGTCCATGGGCAATAACCATGTAATTGTCTCCACCAAAGATCGGTTTTTCAGAATGTCACCACCCTGAACTGTCCCTTCACTAAAGCCTGGAAGCCACCTAAAAGCATAAGCTCTCAATGCTTCCCCTATTACATGATTGGAGACTAGTCCTTTTGTCTTGATAGCTGCTATAACCTGTTTGTAAAAGTCCATCTCCAGCTCGCACAGATCCTCAACCCACCAATCTTTAGGCACTGTTTGCTGTTTGCGGACACCATTCCACTGTGGTTCAATACCATTTTCTGTTTGGAGCGTTTTTCTATTATAAGTATAGGACCACTCAACCTTAGATGTCTCAATAGATGCTTTGGAGGCAACAGATTCAACACAACGGCCAATAATCTTTAAGTCCTTGGCCCAGGGCAGAAATGATTTTGTTGTTTGAAGAACAATGATTGAGTCTTTCCAACTTCTCAAGATGCTCGAATTGAGGAACACTTCAATCTTGTAAATAAGGTTACCTTTTTCCACAGATTCTTGCATGCCTAAGTATTCTGCAGCACATCGTGCTGCAACAACATTATAGGCATTGAGAGTAACAGTCATTCCGTAGCAGAATTTAGCACATACTTCGAATGCATGGGCTCCTCCAGGGATGTCAGGGATGCGAATTTCACCATCATCTTCCTCATTGGCGGTTGCAACCAGCTTTTGTAGGCACGCACTCTTAGACAGAAGGGGAAACTGAAAACACAAAAAAGACCACAATATGCCAGCATAGTAAAATGATCGGTATTAAACACATAGTCTAAAGTGTTAATGAACTGTGAAAACATTAGCGACGTGTATCAAGTCAAGAATAATATTGTATAAATAGCTTAATGTTGATGCCAAACAAAGTAATTTAGGTCTAGTTAAAAAATTTCTGTGATTATAACTAAGTCTGCAGTCAGACTACCAAAAAAACCTTTTAGAAAGCAATCTCCTTCTCAACAATACTGACATCTTGACCTAGATTGTACAGTGTCATTGTCAAACAGGTGCATACACCACTTGGACCAAACTACATGTAACCTATGGTAAACCTAGTCCCATTTTGTCCTGGCTGATTCCAAATTGTGTCTGCCGAAAGTAATACTCCCTCCATCCCATAATAAGTGCCTGGATTAGAAAACCAAAATGAACAGATTTTACTAGACACATAAGGCCATGCTTTGTATTTAAAAGGTGTTAATCCTCTCATCTTCTCCCTCTATTGATCTGTGACTTCCTCCCTTTCATATCCTTTAACCAGCACGTCTTGTGCTTGTTGCAATGTTCCCCCTCCACTCATCTCCCTTTTAACCCCAGTAACACCTCAGCCATTGCTCTATTTCACCCTCCATCTTGTGTGCACCGATGCTATGCACCACCTTCTTCCAATATGCAGCCAAACGCTGGTCATGAATCAAACAGATCCTAGTCATGGACAGATACCTTTATAAATAAAAAATGCAATTTCGAAAGAAAAAAAAACCTTAGAACTCCAGCTATCTTCAAGAATTTTTCTTACAGGAAGAGGTCTTGTCAAGAGATCTTTTCCCGTGATTTCTCTGTCTTGGTCACAAGATCTCAGAAATTCTCACCGAGACAAACTTTCTACCATTTAATTTTCTCCTGTCTGGACAAAACCTAATCGGGATCTCAGCCCCACAGCAAGATCTCTGCTTATATCCTTTGGATTCTGTCTCCTTTGCTTTTTCCTCCTCCCTCCTCTTCCTCCTTCATCTCCATCTTCTTTGTCCTCCATCTTTCCCCGTAATCTCGATTTTAGGCGATCAAGCTCAAGGTCAAAACCAAGATAGCAATCCATGCAATAGGGAACAAGGGAAGTTTCAATGACTTTTGGATGCATAAGTAATAGTCTATCCCAGTCTCTCTTTCTCTTAATTTGGTGTTGGCAACAAGGATCTTCCACCTCCACTTATAAGAGATAGCATAACCATACCCTTTCTTATTATCTATACCAACTTGACCTACTCTTCCTGAGCTTCTCCCCTTACAGTGCAACAGTTAAGTTCTCTCTAAAATACAAATTTCTAATACAGTCTCTCTTTGTTATCCCACACAACCACCCTTACATTCTTATTTCAGCTACATTCAATTTATATGACTTTTCTTGAAGCCCAACTCTCTGCTTTATAGAGTATTGCAGGCAGGCCTTCTCGCTGTCCTATAAGTTATTAAAGCCTAAATGGGGCAAACCTATTACACCACACTCCCGAATCAGCTCTCCCCTTTGCACACCATAAATTTATCTTATATACAATACAACATATATATATATATATAGCGAGAGAGAGAGAGAGAAAGAGAGAGACGTTTGTGCCTGGGCACAGATACGCCTCTCTGCACCTGCGGGAAACAAACCGCACAATCCACATGACTTTCAATTCAGGGGGCAGGCTGATTTTTTAAAAAATCTGGCGCACCCCCTTTTTCGCCTGCACTCAGATCTCAATCTGAAGATGTGCACTGCACCACATGCAGAAAAGTTAACCAGAACCAGTGCGCAGGTTAACTTCTTTCATATACATAGATGGGAACAAATTTAAACTTAATTTGATTAGATGGGATAAGAGGGATTACCTTATGTAAATAGAATTTGACATCTCCCACACGGACAGTTAAGTCAGTAGCTAACTCTGATGCCACATACCTGCAATAAGGACAATAATTATGCCAGGTTGACATCAATAAACTCTAAAAATCATTATCTTGGATGAGAAGACAAAACACACAATATATAACCAAGTAGTAAAATACATATCAGAAGACAAGTAGATCAAGACATCAACTCAAGTTTATTGTAAGAAAATGATTTTTGTAAATAAGATGAGGTACACTGCCATTGTATCAAGAACTGCCCAACTCGGGACAGGGAACTCCATAAAAACAACCACTAAGCACATGCAGGACTATTTTCATGTAGTTTTTTAGCCGATTATATTTTCAGAAACACAATGCCACCTTTTTTCAAGCAAGAAGATTGTTTAAACACTTCTATGTAGATAAAGACAACTAATATAAAATCTATGAGCAGAAAACTACTGTCCAATTCTCCAGCCCACCAAAAGCATCTCAGGATTTTTTTATTTTCCTCTGTGAAAGTTAATGGATGTATGTTAGTGTCTTAAAGTAGGGAGACAGGGCACCTCAATGACTCAATAATACAAGGAAATTGTAAAACATAGTGCGTGTGTTTGGCACAATACAAAGGGTGACAATTATGTATCAGTTCAGAAGGTTCAGTTGTAAGGTATGTGAAGTATATTCAAATATAAAATAAATAAATAAGAATTCTGTTTCCTAAGGGCTCGGCTTTTGGGAAAAATGGTTATCTAATATAGAACCAAAGCTCTATGTTTGGGGAAGTCCTGGGTTCAGGTCTCATTGGAGACATTTATACCCCAACTATGTTCCACGTGCCACACTTGATGGCCGCAGGCTCATGCGTTTGGAAAACACGGTAATCTTACAAACCATCCATGTAGAAAACAAGACCCTCATAATCCCTAAATCTTAAATAGAAGCTAGACAAATTCAAGGTTTGCCTAATTGAGTTAATATGATGATGAAAGTTTAATAGCTAATAACCACTATCCAAGTCCTCACATTTCCTAACAGTATGCAGATTCCAGAAAAATCAACCCCAGGAAGGAGGGCATCAATGGCCTCTAACTAAGTGACCTCACATTTCCGGCCGGAAAAATCGAATCAGCTGCTACACAATTTGAAGGAAAAGGAACAGGGAGGAGAACCAGAAAGTCAAGACCTTACAAGGCCGTTCATTCAAATCAAGTAAAATCAATGATTATGTATGTCCGAAGATGCCCAAAACAATAAAACGCTAAACGTAGCTCACCTGACATCATTCCCATCTGAATGAAAGGAGTCTGGCTTTGATCCAAGTTTCATAAACTTCATCTTCCCAAAGGATAACGCAAAACCCTGTTAGCTTCTTGTTCTTCTTGCACCAAAAAGCAAACTCACTTCCACTTAGCACCTAATAATGAAAAAACCCTTCAACAGAAAACAAAAGAGATAAATGAATAAAAACCCAAATAGGTGGGCTGGCCGGTAAAAGGTGGACTTTTGAACAGGCAGATGCGAAGTTCAAATATTATTTTTTCTTCTCTCCCCAACCCATGACCCAAAATCTACGAAAAGAGGAGGTGGGTCTTACAGAGGGAAAAGGGTCCCTTCTCTTCTCTTAATCGGCAAGAGACCCAAGTGGGCGGTCCAATCGAAAGGACTGTTTCCTCGGCCGGCGGCAGGGCCCCACGGAGTCCGGAGGCCAGCCCACCCCTTTGCAGTAATTTAATCCGGTTTGGCAGACACCCCACAAGCACAAAACTGACAAAACCGCCTCCTCTCTGAATTGTTTATATGGTCTTGCTCAGAATTCTGCTCTGCTACAGGGAAAATTTATTATTTTCTTATGAACACAGATAAGTAAGGATTGTGTGATCTAGAGCTTCAAAGTCCCTCGGAACATGGAGTCCACATTCCTTCTAAATATGATGGTTGAATACTGGAAATAAAAGAAGAGAGAGAGAGAGAGAAGAGCCCTGCAAGGGAAAACAGCATCTTTGGCAATAGGCCAAAACACCAGCAACATGGTAGGCAAGAAGCATCTAGCAAAGATGATGGTTGGGTAAAGAAGCGGGAAGGAAAAAACAGAATCTTTGAAAGAAGGGAAAACAACTCAAGACCCAATACCCAGAAACAGCTCAGGATTTAGTGAGTGCCAGCAGCAAAATCACCTCAAAGTTTGTACTTTGTACTAGAGGGATAGATACCCTCAATATGGCCCATACAAATGAGGAAGAATAACAAGCCTACTGAGCAGTGAGCACTGACTTCTGCTAAAAGATTAACTTACACCACTGGAAACAAAGCATTTGATGACTTGATCCAGCTGAGAGCAGCTCTTAGATCAGGTCAAAAAATTGGCAAAAGAGCAACAAACCAACTCATTTGTGTCATAGTTAAATGTTACACATAGTAGTCTAGGAAAAGGTGACGGAGAAAAACATAAAAAAGAAGAGGAACTCAGGAAAGTGCTTCAAAGTGACCCGTCATGGAAGAAACCAATAATATGCAGCAAAACTACCCAGATCAACAATCATGAGCATCACATCAGAAAAATTACTACAAAGAGCTCAAGAGAAGCAACGCACCACAAACTGCTTCTGCACCCAAGTCCTGAACACAGTTCAAGCAGCCACCTTCCACGTCCACCAAAGGAGAAGCAAGAGCAGGGTCTTGCTCACCTCACAGAGAGCACCCAAGCTAGATGCAGAACCTTCCTTCCCGCCTCTTCAGTTAAGACCCCACTAACTCAAGGCCAGAAACAAATGTATTGGAACTCGCGCGCTCAGAATAGCAAAATACGAAACAAGCCAGAAAAGGCAAAGCAAAACCAGCTAGCATGTCCTTGTACCGTAAAAGCCTTCCCCTCCCCAAGCCAGTCCTCCTCCCTCTGCTAGCTCCTTTTCCACCTTTTCTCTCCAAAGCCCCTCTCTTCTCTCTTCCTACTCTCACTCTGCTCTTCCAGACACAACACCAAAGCCAAGATTCAATCACTATTCATCAGCCCAGCTTCCCCCTTTCTCTTCTTTCCCTGCACAACTTCATGCACGCCAGGCCTGACACTTTTGCCTCTGTCGCCACCATTCCTCTTAAGCTTTGTCCCAGTGGTACAGAGGCCCTCTAAATGCCAGCGACTATGTGGCATACTACGAAATTGCCACTGCCAGTGAGAGTGGGCCCCACGAATGAGTATGTCTGTACGGTCTGCATGTGATATGACAAAAATTGTCTGGGCCCATTCCTGACACTGGCTCCCCCTGCCATGAGAGGTAAATTGGTGAAGCGAAGGTGGGGTCCAGAACAACCTCCCCAGGTTCCACCCTTCCATTGGACCCACATTTTGGTCTTTTGGATATGCATGTTGGTCTAAGAACATCAGTACACATGAAGCATTTTTATGCTCTTTATTAATAATGAGCTTACGGTTAATCAACATGTCTTTATACTTGAGAGGCCTTCATCTATAAAATCGATACTGTATCACTAATATATAGTTTAAAATAAGTTAACGCATATAAATTGGTTGTACATCTATAAAATCGATACTGTATCACTAATATATAGTTTAAAATAAGTTAACGCATATAAATTGGTTGTACAAATTAGCATAACGCTAATAGGACCAAGTATATGCGCCATAAATCTTATATACCAAATACTCTCATTAATGCATTCCTTACATTGGGTACATTATTAGTAAGAAGCATTAAAAATGCTTCTCATTACACATGGGGGTTATGTATTATTTTGATGCTCATTTGCTGATCATTGACCTCATTCTTAAGTTCTTATGGTCCTCTTTGCAATTGTTTAATGTGGTCCTATTTCTGTTTTTTACTTTTACACAAGTTCATGATGCAATCATGAGTGTTCATCTCCCCCTTCCAATCACATTCACTGAATGAATGAATCCAAGACCCCAACAGACAGTTGGGTCTTTGGGCACCCCATCTCTTTCATTCTCCTAACTTCACATGGCATTTAATAAAAAAGGCTTCCTAAGTGATTCTATTGCTTTATTAGATGTGTGCACACTCTTAATTGGTGTTGTAGCCATGGGATCATGATGGCCCCCTCACCTGTATAATGAGGTACATATTACTTTATGCTTCCTTGGCCAATGTTAATAGTTATATTTGAAAAAGAAAATAATCTTATAAAACTCTATTTTAAGTACCTAATTACTTAAATTAAATTAAATAAAGTTATTAATATAGAATAATTTTTATTATCAAATAGAATTATTAATATGAGATAGAAAAAGTATTTGACATAAGAATACTTATTTTACAGACTTAGAGCAAGAAGATAATATATATGCTTCTCAGCAGCATAATTTTGAGTTTAGTAAACCTCATACGTCAATGGATCTACATCTGCCCGTAACTTGATCTTGTATGAATATTAACAAGAGTGATTTTCTATGAATTAGTTTGTGATGCTTTGCAAAGTACTTATTTGTGTGACATAACAAAGTATCTGTGTTTTCTAAGTCATAAAAGGAAGCGGATATTCCTACTCTATTTTTTCTATATCATAAACCTTATACACTTATGATTGAAAAGGAAAAAACAAATCTCATGTTCTAAAGTAGGACTCACCTTCTCTATCAAATAAAATGCAAGGCAAAGCCTATATTATAAAAAAAAATAGAATATGATATCATTTTGGGTCACAAAACGATGTTAATTAGGTTTACTTAGTGACTTGCTTATGTAGGTGTACCACACAGATACTGTGTTGTTCTACACCAGGGAGTAATGTTTCCGGTAGTCATCTTCGGCTTGTGGGCCCCAATCCATATAAGTGCAGCTTTTTATTACATCTCAATCCCCATGGCCCACCCACCACAGAAGTGGGTCCCAGCCTGTCTCTTCACTCTTAAAGGTGTGTTTCTGATACGGAGATGTGGATCAGACTCGGAGGAACCAGAGGGTTCGTCCAAGCAGAAAATTGTGCACCAGTGGGCCCATCATGGCCCAGCAATCACTGTCCATTTCTTAATTTCTCTGAGAATCATCAGCGTTGGGTGGGTGACAATCAGCTATCAGCCCATTTGAGTCAGGCCCACATTAGCAAGAGGAAAGTGCAGTAGATAATCAAGGGCCCCACATGTCTTTGGGCCCACAATACTTTAGAGAGGAAGAAAAAGTGGACACGTCCTCTTCCCTTTTGGCCATATTTGACATTGGTTTTAATCTCATGATTTTGTCGGGACATGTATGTGGTAATATATGTGCCTATTTCTTTTTATTAAAATTTAAAATTTACCAATTTTTTTAAATATTTATTTTTTTAAAGTCTTATTAGTATGAGTTTGGGCTCACACACGCCATCGGATTTAATTTAACGATGCACGTTACTAAGGACAGGTAGGTTTGAATAACCCTTAGTTGCCGTCTGTTTTTTATGCCTAGGCTCACGCTAACAAGTTTATGTTAATTTTTTTCTTATTTAATTGCAAGAACATGCCGGAAGAGAATGACCAAGTGGAGAAATGAGAAAATATGAGACAAGGGAAATCTTCATCAGCCTACAATCCAAGAAAATTCACATGCTAATTCTGTTAACACCCTTAGATTAATGATTTAGTTTGACAGATACTGTGTTATGAACAATAACAGGAATCCAATGGCTCTACAGGGATCAATGTCATCAAAGAGAAGTGGTCAAAAGTTCTCCACTTCAGCAGATGTACTCTATAACAGTTTGGTTGAACAATGCACATAAAAAGAGGCAATCAAGGGTTGATAACATGGTTTCTTTAACTGTCCAAGAAGATGGTCTCCAAACAAGATCAACCAATAACTGATTCAATTCAAAGCATATTCCCAGTTCTACAGTTTGTTGCATTAGACATATACTAATAATGAAATTAATGCTAATCAATGTGCAATTGCCATTATTCTAGTCAAAAGATGCCTCACTTGCGGCACAAGTGTATGATCTCCACACTGATCGGCAAGGTGAACAGATTTGATGCTCCGTTCCCTGGACTGGTTCCTAGTCAGCACATGTGCAACACTGCAGTTTCTCAGATACCTATCATAACAAATGTAATGGGCTTCTTAGTTTAAATTAAGAGCGTTTTGCCTGTAGGTAATGCAACTTAGATAAGAGAAAATAGAAATTTCATTCAAAACAATCAATGGCCATATCTTATTAACCCCTCAAATACATAGAATGGATTATCCAAAGACTCCATTCAATACTCTACTCATCCAATTCTCTTCCTCTCTCTTCAAACACTTTGGGCAATAGAAATCTCCTCTATTTGATTTTGGCTTGTTACAATGCACCAAGCCAAATAGTGAGGTTCATTGTATCTTAAAATCATATTGCTGCCAATCTAGGCATAATGTGTTGGATAGGACCTCTCCTCTTTAATCTCAAAGGAGAGGTCTCATCTGTTTGATTCGGGCTTGTGGCTGGGCAGAGCGTCTTTAAAATGTACTGCCTCCATCCCACATTAATACCTACATTTAGTTTTTCAAAATGAACTAAAATTCACCCTTTTGAAAAATTAAATGAAACTATTATTTTAAATAGAAAGAATATATAACAAAAAAGTATATTATTGGAAAAACCATTAGCATGGGATGGTGCCTTAGAGAAGAAAAAATAAAAAAAATTATAAAAAACTTTTTAGAAGTTTGATGCATGTTTCTTCCATATATGGCCTTTTGAGACATAAAAATTTTGTGGAAATGAGTTGAAAACAATGTTACAAATTAAATAAAATGATGAACTGGGTACAACATTTTAGAAATTAATGTGTCCATCAGGTCAATTAAAATGCAAAGACGATTTTTCAAATGGAAGAAAAAATCCATGCAGATTGCACTCTACTTTTCATGGTGATGCACTTCACTATCATTTCTGCTTGAGATTTTTTTCTCCCAGAGTATCAGAATACCTGTGAGCACTGATTCTTTTTAGATCCCAGGGAGAGTTGCCCTATGCATGATGCATGCAGTTCATCAAAAAGGCAGTGTGGTCCGGGCAAAAGTGTGTGGTCCAAAGCCCCTCCCTAGTCTCTGGACTATGACCCTTTTGCTTTTCCTCTCTAGCAGCAAAGTAGCAATCCTAATGATGGCAACCCAACGTATAAAGTCATGAAGGAGAACAAGTAGTGAAGTGTGAGCCAGAGCTAGCCAGCCTAAGTGAAAGCATTGGGCATGCAGGGAGGTCATGTGTCAAGAACAAGTCCAGAGAGAGGCAGGCTTTAGCTCAACAGGAATGAGACATTTGCTGGTTAACATGGTTGTGATGATTGCCACTGGATGACATTCTTCTCCTGCAACGAGAGCAGTGTTCATGAGGCCTGTAAAAGGCTTTGTCAAGTGTGCTTGGATATTGGAGCGTGGACCATCTTCCCATCATCAAGGTATATTCTGTAGTAGTTAGATTCATGTGCAAAACGCCATTGATCCAGCCATGAATGCCAGAAATGTTAGGTTTATCTGATTGTTGGTCTTTGTTGCGCTAATATTGGGCAGGCAGAATACCTTAGAATGTTGGATAGTCTTCCTGTTGAGTGTCCACAGTTGATTTGATTTACACGAATGAGGAATAGTTTTTGTCCGTCGATCATGAGAATTAACGGTGCATACGCTAACACATATGAATGGCATGTGCGCTAAAATATTATTTATACTAATATGCGCTAACATATATGCCGTCAATTTTTATAATTGATGACCACTGTTAATAGAAAGATATCTGGGCAAACACCTTCTCCGAAACTCTCCTTCATGAATGAAGATTTGGTAAGTTATAGAGCTAGTTGAAAATGGGTCATCGTAATTGTAATTGAGATAGTCTAAGTTGCATATTTATTAGAAAAGAAGAGAAAACTTGATAAATAGATTGCTGATAATCATTGTATCAATAGTTATGATAGGTGGTCTCCTAACTGGAGCCCTGTGACAAACCCACATAGGACTTCGAATATTATACATAGGGGGGCCTCTGATTCCTCCCTTTGGGTTGGTTATGGATTTTTTGTCAGGAAAACATTTTGTAGCCGTGATTTGGTACTTGACACAAAAGTGGGGCCCACTAAAGGGATCCACCGCAGGAGAGTGCATCCAGTGGGTTCTTGAACCTTCTTAGGGTTTTGAGCTAATGGATAGGATGATCCTTTTACAGCTGATCTAGAGACATTTAAACATCTAATAATAAGTGTTTTTTACCTTGGAAATGGAGAGGCCCCATTTTAGGGGGCAAAGGCCTATGAAGTTGTGAAAGTGAGCAGCCATCTTTGATCTTTGTGCAGTCCTTTTTTCTTGATTTTTTAGAAAACATCTCTTGTTGGACTTGACTTCATCCTGAAGTGTGATCTTGATATCTAACATATCTTAAACATACTTTACCACGTAGAAAAAACCTTTAGAGAGCTGTAACTCACTACAACTCTGGGAAGTGGGCTACTCAATCATGATCTAAAGGCCATGAAAGGGGGCCATAATGTCGAGTGGGGATGGAAAAGGATGATTTGGGGCAAATTACAATTATTATAATTATGTACTCTCTCTCTCTATATATATATATATTGATTTTTTTAATTTGCTAACAAATCTATTGACTTAACTTTAATATGTGGGACACATTTTGGCAATAAGATCTTCATCTTCATTAGTGACCAACTTAAGACAGACAAAGGGGACCCACAGCCTAAAAGGACCTGGATTTGATGCTTACCGTATTGCTCATCCTCTTTGAATTATCTGTGTAAGTGTTGAAATATTATATAAATAAAATAGTTTCAAAAATTGTCTATATTTTTGGATCTTAAAGAGTTGATTTAATGTGTGTGGTTTGGTTATCAATATCCTTGAAGTGAATGATTTAGAAAAAAAGTTGTAATTGGATGGTAAATTGATCATGTGCAGGCTTTACTTAGATTTTATGTTTCATTTAGTTTCCATCGAGCGATTGATTGTTCCTGTCTAAGATTTTGCCTTCACTTGCAATGGATTAGAGGTTATGAAAATTACTAATTTGAATAAAATGAAGCAATTTCTTGACAAATTTTGTATTCAATGGGTAACCAACTTAGTTGAGTGTTTAAACCTTATTAAGGTATTTTGATAAGACGACTTCTAATTTTTTTTTGCTAAAAAACCCTCGGTGTTTTAAATTGGTGGGTTTTAGTAATATGCCCCACCATATTACATAATAATATTGCACAAACTTAGTAGATTAATTAGGGTATAATAACCATTTAATGGGCTTTGAAGAGAGTTGATTCTTTGAAAACTAAGTGGCAGGCCACTTCGCTTTGGGTGTGCACCAGAGACCAAAGGATCAATTAGTCAACAACTTAACATTATCTTCTTCCTCCAAAGGTATCAACTTAACATTATCTTCTTCCTCCAAAGGTATCATACTATTTAGCTAATTCTACCATAGTTGAGTCCTTATTATCTCAATGACGGTTGGTGGGAATGGGGTAAAAATCATATACTCCGCAACATGTATAATTACAGAGTGAAAACTATAATTATGTAAAATCATGCATTGTGGACTGCTTAATCATGAACATATTTTTCTGCCCATAATATTTAAAATCATAGCATGAGAACATGGTTGTCATCAATCAATTCATCACATACTCCTTCCGTAATATAGCTATATTAGAAAAATGCAAAAGTTTATAAGAGCATGGTGTCATGGCCCTACTCGATAGACACCCTACCGTGCGGCACTTGTGAGGCCTCACGCTTAGCAAGTCAGTTTTTCGAGCATAGCAAGTGTTCTTGTTTGGTAAGACATTGCGTAGATCATATGTGAAGGGCCTTGCAAAATAAGAGGTAAAGGGAATGAGAGTAACATATTACAAAAAAATAAATGAATACAAGCATAAAGACATATTGTATTTACTATCAATGTGTTTATAAAACAATGAGTGCAAATTACATAAGCCAGCTATACAAACACTTCTTTCCCCCTATATAGCATAAACAATTTCTTACATATTGCTAGAGTGGCAGCCAAAGTAGCTCTATGGGCATGGTTACATAAACATAAAGGAAAATACATAAAAGCATAAAGAAAAATACTTAAAAGGTATTTATAAAGGATTTACAAAGGTCTCTAGACTAGGTCTTTGACATTTTCCCCAACTTAGTTCTGTCGACGCCCTTGCTGACGCTGCTCCTGGAGATAGGCTTTAACATGGTGCACTTGTTGAATAGTGAGCTCATCTTTGGGCTCCTAGCTATGTGGAAGGCCCCGCCACTTGATGAGGAATTCACGTGCTTGCTCTTTGCCATAAAGAACTTCATGATTCACCAAAATTCCTTCTAAGACTCGAACATCAGTTATGACCTTCGAATTACCCTGATCAATCTGGTTTCTAGAGGGGTCCTCAGCATTAGCATGGTATGGTTTGAGACAACTGACATGGAAGGTTGAGTGGACTTGCATCCAGGCTGGTAATTGAACTTGATAAGAGGTTTTCCTGACCCACTTAGTGATGAGGACGGGACCTTCATACTTACAAACAAGACCTCTATGAAGTTGCCGAAATATCTTCAATGGGGTTGGATTTAGCTTGATAAGAATCAAATCTTCTACTAGAATGCGTAAGGCTTTCGGCCTTTGTCGGCCCGCTTAATCGCTTGGTGGCTGCCTTCTCAAGATAGGTCTTGGCAATGTCTGCTTGGAGGTGCCAATCTTTTGCCAGGTAGAAAGCGGGTGGGTTGTTTCCCATGTATCCGATTGCTAGATATGCAGTGTTGCGGTTGACTGCTAGTGGCCAACTTAAAGGGAATATGTTTGGTGGTCGAACTCTATTGGAGATTGTACGAGAATTGGGTGACATTGAGGAGGTTCACCCAATTCTTTTGGTAATTGGCACTAAGAAAGTGACAAAGAAACTCTTCAAGGATGACATTGATGCACTCTATTTGACCGTCAGTCTGGGGATGCATGTTAGACGAAAAGTTTAACTTCAAACCCAACAATTTGAATAACTATGTCCAAAAGCAACCAATAAACCGCACATCACAGTCACTCACAATAGTTTGGGGTCTGTCCAAAGTTTGAGAATATTTTAGAGGAATAGGTGTGCTCCTTGTCCATATAGTGCTTTGACACTGGGATGAAGGTGGCATATTTTGAGAACGTATCGACCACCATCAAGATCGATTCATAGCCGCTACCCTTGGTAAGGCAAAGATGAAATTTAGGGAGACATTCTCCCATGATTCTTGTGGCATTGGTAATGGTTCAAAAAGAATGCGCAATTTGTCCTGTTATACCTTATCTTGTTGGCATGTGAGGCACATTTAGACATACTCTTCGACATCATCACTCATGTGGGACCATCAACACCCCCTTTCCAACAGATCCAAGGTGCAATGAACACCTGAATGTCTTGCCCATGGAGTGTCATGGCATTCCTGAAGGAGATCTTTCCTTAGTTTGTCAACCTTCGGCACATATAGGTGCCTCCCTTTTGTCATGAGTAGTCCATCTTCTACCCAAAACTTGCGAGTTTTGCCTTTTATTGCTTATTGGAGAAGGGAGGAGGTCAGGCTATCCTTGTCCACCACATCATGAATGCGAGCATGTAAATCTCTCATGCACTGGCCAACATGGGCCAGCTTGTTTAGCTGCAGGGCGGCAAGGTCATCAGACTCAACCTTTTGTCTCAGAGTGTTGGCGACAATGTTGTTCTTGTCATGTTTGTACTCCAAGGTGAAGTCAAATTTGGCAAGAAAATCCTTCCAACAAGCTTTCTTTGGAGAGAGCTTATTTTAGGTTTGAAAATAGCAAGTAGCAATATTATCGGTATTGACTATAAACCGAGAACTCAATAAATAATGTTGCCAAGTGTGAAGATAATGAATTACAATTGTCATCTCTTTCTCTTGCACTGTATACCTTCTTTTTGCTTCATTGAGTTTACGACTTTCAAAATCTACCAGGTGGCCATTTTGAGTCAAAATACATTCGATGACATAATATGAGGTATTCTTTTGTACGACAAAGGATTAAGTGTAATAAGGGAAGCAAAGCACTGGGTCTTCAGTCTAGCCTTCTTCAACTTGGTGAAGTCCATTTGACATCTCTCCGACCAACACTAGGTCAGTCCTTTTTGAGGTCGGTCAGAGGGGTTGCTTTTTGTGAGTACCCCTTGATGAACAACCTATAGTAATTGACGAGGCCCAAGAAAGCCTGCAACTCTCACACCTTAATCAGGGTCGGCCACTCATCAATTGTTTAGACTTTAAAAGTATCCATACAGACCCGTCTGCCACCAGTGGTGGGTCCCAAGAATAAGATCTCCTCTTTGGCGAAAGAACATTTCTCCAACTTGGCATACAATTGGTTATATGAGAAGTCTTCAAAACTGCTTTCAGGTGATCAACATGTTCCTCTAAGGTCTTGTTGTATTTGTCAATCTCGTCGATGTAAACAACCACAAACTAATCAAAGAACTCACAGAAAATATCGTTCACCAGGGTGCAAAATGTAGCAGGAGCATTAGTTAGCTCGAAAACTATGACAAAGAACTCAAAGGCACCATAGCATGTGACACAAGTATTTTTTGCTTCATCCCCCTCAACAATTTTTAAATGATAGTACTCGGATTGCATATTCAACTTTGAGAAGTATTGAGTATCCCCTAGTTAGTGAGAGGGGGTATCGATTCTTCACCATCAACTTGTTAAGGGCTTGGTTGCAAGTGCTCATCATGTTTCTTCTGAAAGAGGACTAGGTATCAGAAGGGTACCTTAGCGGAACAGATGAAACTTGCCTCAAGTTGTCTTTGTAATTCTGTAAGCTCTAGGGGTGCCATTCGATATAGGGCATGAGCTGGATGCTTAGCACCGCATCCAGTTCCAATTCAATTTGATGATCAATCGCTCTTCTTGGTGGGGGTGCTTGAGTAAGGACTTTGGCATCACATTAACATATTTCACCAAGACCGTCTTAACTTTTGGGACGGTAGGCACTTCATTTGATGATTAATCTTTCATTCAAAGGGCTACAATGTAAGTGAACTCGCCCTTCTTCCCTTGTCGAGTTGTATGACCGACAAGTATTTAGTCTCCATCTTACCCTTGTGAATCATGGGTACCCTACACAGACAAGACTTGTTAAACATGTATATTGACCCAAGGCGGGGCATCCGGACAACACTCGCACCTTGTAAAAAGTTCATCCCCAGTATCACCTAAAAGTAATCTAAGAAAATGACCATCAAATTAATTGTGTCAGACCAACTTCCAATTATAATGGGACATCCTTGGCCAACCCATTATTAGGGTGAGCTTTGGAGTTTACTGCCTTCATCCAGCTTGAGTCTTTCACCAACTATAACTCAAGGTTCTTTCTCTCATTATTAGAGACGAAGTTGTGAGTGGCTAATGTGTCCACCATGGCCAGAGTCGGGACTTCATTTAAACAAATCTCAATGTACATTAAGCCCTTAGCCTGAGAGGGTTTTGTTACATCTAGTCCCTTGAGTGTATTGAATAATCGCAATGCTCCCATTTTGGGTTTTGCATCTTCGTTACTAGATGTCACATCATCAACAATTGCAAAAGGTGGTAGTTAGGAAAATAAAGCATTAAGCTCCTTTTTTAGTTGTCAATGCCGAACAAAGTGGGGCCATTGCATATGAAACATTCAAGCTTACAAGGTCAAAATTCTGAGCTATCTATCCTTGGTCTATCACTTTTATAAAAAGGTTTTCTTTCTCCCATCTTGCACTTGCCTTTATCTTGGCCCCCGGTGAATGGGTCTTTCCGACCATATCATTGATCCTTGTGGTTAGTGGCGCTCCTCTTTGACCCACCTTCATTAGTATAATCGGTATGATATTCGACTTTCTGTAATGGCAGTGGTCAAATCTCTTACTCCTCATCTATTTAGTTCAGCCTGAACCCATGGCTTGAGACCTTTCAAAAACAAGAACAATTTGTCCTTCTCATTCATGTTGCAAATATCCAACATAAGGGCAGAAAATTACTTAACATATTCCCAAACAGTCTCAATGTGTTGGAGGCATCTAAGGTCCCTTTGAGCAATGAACTCAACATTTTTAGGAATAAACTAAGTCTTAAGTTGACTCTTAAGCTCCTCCCACATGTCTATCTAGATTCGGCCTCTTGTTATCGTATCATACTTGGTCCTTCACCACAACTTGACATCGTCAGACAAATACATCATGGCCATAGTCACTTTTGCCTCTTTAGTTTCCAGGTTGATAACCCGAAAGTATTGCTTCATATCGAACAAATTCTCAAATTGCTTAGCATCTTTTGCACCACTGTATGCAATAGGTTCTAGCACTCTAGGGTGTCTTGGCCTTCCCAAAGTGGCAATCGGTTCTTGACGGGTAGCAGTAGGTATAAGAAGTGACACTTGAGTTTTCAAGCCATGAATCTCTTCATGTAAGGAAGTCACAGACATTTAGACATCATTATAGAGATCGTTGATCAGCTCAGGATCCTCTGTGCTCAATTCGTGGGTCTCTTTCTCCCATATATCCAGGAAGTTCACTTTCTCATCTAGCTTGTCAAAGCCGGTTGCAAGGGATGCTAGATGTTCCTCCATAGCATCCATGTGCAACAATGTCTTTGACGTCTTTGTTGGCATTGGAGTGGGTTCTTACACCCCACTTGCCTCAACCACCGACTTTGGCATCCATTTTGAAGTTTGATTGAATCGAAAAGGGGGTCACATGAACCAAAGCTTTGATACCAACTATCGCGGCCTTACTCAATGGATAGGCTATCACACGGTACTTGTGAGGCCTTGCACCTAGCAAGCTAGTTGTTCGAGCGCAACAAGTGTTCTTGCTTGGCAAGGCGCTGCGCATGGACTTGCAAAACAAGAGGTAGGGGTAACAAGAGTGATACTTTGCAAAGAAACAAACGAACACAAACATGAAGACGGATTCCATTCTCTATCAATGCATTTACAAAGAAATAGGTGCAAATTACATGAGTCAGCCACACAAACAATACTTTCCCCCTATATAGCATAAGAGATTTTTTACATATAATAGAGTGGTAGCCAAAGTAGTTCTACGGGCATGGTTACATAAAAATAAAAAATACATAAAAGCATAAAAAAGACATTAAAATGTATTTATAAAGGCGTCCGGACCATGTTCGTGACATTAGGCTCGTGCGCGACTACATGAGCCCAAACCCTTATAGCCGTCGAATCCAAATCTGATGGCCCATGTACTAAACATATTTATTTATATATAGTTCCTAAAAAAGGAGATAATTAAATGGTAAGTTAACAGTAAAATTATTCTTTTCTTGAAAACATCACAGTTCAATCCCAAACAAGAGCACAAATATAAGTTGGCAATTTTATCCACACACATGGCAGCCAACAAAAAAACAAAGAAAAGGAACTTTGTCTAGACACCATCTCAATAATGATTCCAAGTGAAGTGCTAAACAAAACAGTGGTCATTACCTGCTGATTTCTCAAGTACGGGAAATAAAATGTCATAAGAAAAAAGAGTAAAAGATAATAGTTTATATATATGATCGGGACATATAGAAAGAATTTTGAACTTTGCACACAAAATTATTAGTATAGAGGAGATTACCGCCTGCAAATAATTGCTCTGATGAAACTATTACAACTTTTGATAACATAACAGTTTTGAGGGTAACATGCAATGATTTCCATGGCTAGTTGTTGAGGATGCCGCTTCTAATCTCTTGCAAGTTTCTTCTTAAGCCTTGCAATGCTTACTATTGCTGCAGTACATATACACTCAGTGATGTGATCTTGAAATTGAAAAAGTGCAACCCGCCAAGATCCTTTGAATAGCAAAACTCCCAATGCGCACAAAAATCCTGCCACATAACCTGCTACAATAACAACATAAAACCAAGCATCATCATTTTGTGTAGTTGATGATAAACTTGGAGTTGCACTGCTTGTTGTCTTGTTCCCTTCACAGCTATTAGGGAGTGGAAATCCGCAAAGTCCGAGATTGTTGCTATAAATTGATGGGTCATCCAAGCTTTGGAGCTGCATGCCAGTTGGAATCTTTCCAGTCAAATTGTTGTGAGATAAGTTCAAACGATTTAAGAAATTCAAATCAGATAAGCTGGAAGGGATCACACCGGATAGTTTGTTTTTGGAAAGATCTAGAGACTGCAAATTCGCCAATTTCCCTATGTCTTTTGGTATAACCCCGGTAAAGTCATTTGTAGACAGATTTAGCGCAATCAACCCATAGAGCTGTATAACTTCATCTGGAATCGGCCCTGATAAATTGTTTGCTGAGAGATCAAGACTAGTGACAAGAGAAAGAGTACTAGAATAGCTATGTGACTTCCCACCCATTTGCACTACCACCCTTTCATTGTAAAAACCAAGAGAATTTCCATAAGCAATTACATCTTTTGTGATCTGTCTTGTCCGCATTGCTGTCAAGTTCCCAAAGCTTTGAGGGATTGATCCTGATAAGTTGTTGTCTGCCATATCTAGTACTTGGAGATATGTAAGATTTCCTAGCTCTGAGGGTATCTTACCTGAGAAGTAATTAGACCTCAAACGAAGCACTTTAAGACTAGGGAAGCTTTCTCCTAGCCATGTTTCAATTCCTCCAAAGAATTTGTTTCCCCCAAGGTCAAGAGTTTGTAGACGTGTGCAATTGCGTAGTGACAAAGGCAGCATACCAGAAAAATTATTATCACTTAGGTGCAATGTTTGAAGATAGCCAAGATATCCCACTGACCATGGCATGTGGCCAAATAAGTGATTCCCACTCAAATCAAGCGCCTTGAGGTAAGTAGAATTACCTAAGTTGAATGGTATTTCGCCAGTCAGGTTGTTAAAAGAGAGATCAAGGATCACAATTCCAATTCCCTCTACACATAATGCTGGAACTGTGCCACTTATGCGGTTATTGGATGCATAAAAATTCGCCACTGAGTCAAAGCATGGTGGAATGGAACCGCTAAATTGATTATCAGATATATCAAGTGTGGAGAGATGGGAATTGTTCATTAAAGAAGGAATTGGGCCCCAGAAAAGGTTAGAGCTCAAATCTATTTTTGAAGCATCATTAGAACAGTTCAAGGGATCTGGTAATTGGCCTTCAAATTTGTTGTTGCTAAGATCCAAGTAATCTATTGCAGGTAACCTGTCAAAAAACCATTCAGGTAGTATGCCCCTGATGGATGTATTGGAGAGGTCTAGCCAACTTAATTCGGTTTGTGTTTTAAGCCAAGAAGGGAACTCAGATCCAATGTAGCATGACTTTAGCCGAAGAGTATCCAGTCGAAAGGGAGGAACCCAGTGAGGTGGAAGTTCAAACACCAAGGAATTTGATTTCAGATCTAATATCTTCAAATTGGATAAATTTTTCAAATGATCTTCAGTAACTCGACCTTGTAGAGAATTCATAGAAAGATCAAGCTCCTGCAGGTTAGATAATTGCCCTAAATTCAGTGTTAGATTTCCTTGTAACTGATTGTCGTTAAGACTCAATACTCGAAGCGAGGTCAATCCTCCCAAACAGCCTGGAATAGGGCCTCTTAGCAGCATCTGACCAAGATCAAGAACTTCCAGTTTGTTGAGAAGACACAAAGAAAAAGGTAAGGCACCCCCAATGCTGTTGAGGGAAAGAGACAACACCTCCAGATTATATAGTTCTCCGATCCCCAGGGGAATGACGCCAGTAATGTTTTCGTTCCCTGAAAGATCAAGTTTTACGAGGGAAGTGATATTACCAACAGAACTTGGGAACTCTCCATGTAACTCATTCGAGAACAAGTTTAATACTCTAATTTTGCTCCAGCCACTGGTGAAAAGCTCTGAAACATTTTCCCGGATTTGGTTGTTCGTCAATACAAGCTTTTCCAAGTTAGGAAGTTTTGAGAGTATGGAAAGAATGGGCCTTGAAATGCCTGTAAAAGATGCGTCAATTGTCACAAGGGTACTCATATTTGCCAGCCAAGGAATAGGTGACCCGTTTAGGTCATTCTCGGAGATATCAATCACAACAAGAGACGAGGAATTTGAAACCGGAAGCGGGCGGGAAATGGCTTGAAGATTACAGTCTTGCAGGTGCAACTCTTTTAGGGAGGGAAGGGAACTGAACACACTCATCCATTCATGACTAGCTGTAGAAACTTGTACCGAGTTCATGTTTAGAAGCTTTAAGGAGTACAAATTAGTCACCCAACCAAGACTATCTACATACAAATCAAAATCTTGGTTTGACAAATCCATGATCTCAATTCTAGAGAGGTTTCCAAGATGCCCCGGAACTAGTCCTCCAAAACCTGATTTGGAGAGGTTCAAATGCATCAGTTCACGAAAAGAACCAAGAAATTTGGGTATTGAGAGACCATTGAACGAGTTGACACTTAAATCCAGATGCCGAAGTTGTTTTAGCTCGAGCAAAGCCGAGTCTAAGTGACCACCAAAACTTGTACACAAGAATGTTTGTTCTTCATCTGGCAACAGGCCACATGGATTACTGAGGTCGAGTTTAATGACATACCCGGTTTTGTTGTGGCAGCTGATTCCTCTCCAATTGCAGCAATCTGTGCTACGGCTCCACGACTCAAGATGTTTGTCTTCATCAGAGAGGCCGTTCCTGAACTTGAGGAGGGCTTCTCGCTCCCCAGGATTACATTGAACAGCTGCTGTGGAAGTGCTGACATGCAAAACAATGAGAAGGGCCACAAGGAAGGGACTGCATGAATGTTGCTTCATTCAGGCCACCCTAATGAGAATGAGTTACTCAGGTGCATCGTGTGCATTGTATATGTAGCCACCTTAGAGTTGGTATCCATCAATTTCAACCGTTAAAACCCGGGTAGCCTTGCTAGTCAACAAGACGGCCTTCACACGGTATCGCACTGTGGCCGACACCCTCCCATCAGCTTCTTGGTGCATGGATTTACTCTACCCTCATGAGAAACGAAGGCTTTATGTAGACAGCTAAGGTCAGACTTTTTTTTTGGTTTTTATGATAGCCAAGGTCAGACTTCTAATACAGAATATCAATGTTCCACATTAACGGCTTCATTTCGTTTTTCAACATGAACTTAAATTTATTATGAAAAATTAAATTAATGTGAGATCAAATGGAGCTATCGATTTTCAACTTGAACTTAAAATTCATTTTGAAAAATTAAATTAAGCTATAAATGTAGGAATTGGGATCAATATAAATGTAGGAATTGGGATCAAATGAAACTAATAATGTGGAACTGAGAGAGTATGTACAAACAAAAAAGTCTGGGTGTACGGTTAATGTAAGAAATATAAGTTCCAAAAGACAAATAATTTAACAAAGAGTAATGTTAATATGAGTTTGAGCTCTCGCTCCTGTGCATGAGCTTGAGCAACGCAGGCTGTTGGTTCAAATTTTAACTACGCATGTTAGTCAAAGGCCAGGTGGATTTGAATAACTTCGCACCTCCATTGGCACGGGTTGTTAGATCTTAATTCAATGATTTGTGATGCATGAGCATGAGCCTGAACTCATATTAATTTTTTTCATTCAACAAAGGTCACCTATTTTAACCCGAGTTTTGTAAGAGCCCTACTTAGAAAAAATATTGTACTCCATTCTATACAATATTACCCATTGCGAAGTTACCTGATTTTTTCATACCGGGCAGGTCACCTGGGGGCTGAGGCCACTACTCTCAAAGTCATTATTCGAGCTAAAATCGAAGGAAGATCAATTTGGTTCAGATTGGGGGAAATACGGATAAATTTGGTAAAAATTGGTAAATTTTGGCTTTGCTATACGATATATCCCGTGCACCAGGTGATTGCATTCCTACTACCACCAACATAACGCACATGGTTGGTAAAAATTCTTTATATAAATATATAAAGCTTGTCAAAGCTGTAACTTTAGTGAGGTGCAGCTTCATAGCCGTGGTCAAAATCTTATCTCTCTATATCATGATCAAAACCATTCTCTCTATGTATATACACATATTTCGACATTATTTGGGCATTGACATAGCATCACAATTTTCTTTTTTGATAAGACAAATAATTTATTATAATAAATTGGGCAAGATATGGATGCATTAATTGCGCTGAGAAGGCATGATAGGTCTAAATTAATTGACAATGAGAAGACATGGAGATTGTTTTAAGAGATTATATGGTTATAAACATATAAAAAAAAAGTCAAATACTCTAGAGTAGTCAGATTGGGCTGCGGGAAAAAACAGTCAAATTGGGCACGGAAAACATACCATAGTGCCACTGATTTTAATTAGAACAATTTGCTATATTTTAAATAAATAGGCAAATATAACTAATAAATTCGGATAATTGGCAAAATTCTAAATAAATCGGCAATGTGATGAATCTAAAGATTAATCATGAGACTAATTTGTTGAGCTATAAATAGTGAATTTTGTCAAATATTCAGTGATTTTAACTAAAATCTATGACACTACTTAGGGCACCCTTCATTTCTCAAACAAACGTTAGAGTCTATGACCTTGTCTAATAGCTCCTTCGCATCGACCTCATCAACCTCATTTGGATCATGTCCTCCACCATGCCCCTTAGATGGAATTCACCTGGGATGGGAAGAGTTTTTAATACTCCCCATTTATTATGAGCAAAGCGTAAGTGTCATACCCGAGGTTTTTTCACTCTTTAAAATTCTACTAAAATTATATTTCAAAATACGGATGTAAATTAAATTAAACAACATTTAAAACGAATAAAAATATTTTTTCATAACTTTTTAAAGAAAATGTGTGAAAAAACCTCGAACGTGACAGTTGGTATCAGAGCCTAGGCAATCTAACTACAAGTTCATAAGAGTCGCAAGTCCAAAGTCATGACACATAAGAGTAAGTTAAAGATTAGTTGGAGAAAATCTAGGTACTGATTTTTCCTCTAATTCCGCTTCTTTCTGCATGTAAGCAAAGTCAAGTTGGAGTTTAGTAATTGTGGAGAGTTTTGGATTATTAACTTTCACTTTTGATGCCCACGGAGATAGCTGAAGGCAGTCACACTGCAATTTGAAAATATGTAGTAGTTGCTGAGGTTTTGGTATATTCTTGATGATCGAAATGTGGTCAAGGCCGCCTACACTCTGACAAAGGATAAAAGTGGTTAGCGAAAATCAGTTAGACATACCTAATTTTGAATTAGTTAGTCTCTAACCGAAAAGGAGTTGGGAAGGTTCTTTAGGGAATATTTTTTTCTGTAACCTTCATTGTTGGTACGGGTGAAGTTCCTTTTGTTGTTTGCAAGGGAGAATGTCAAGAATGGAGGCGAAATCCATTTTATTCCTTTTCGTAGATTTGTGAATGTGAGGGAATTTATGGAAGAGTTCCAAGCTTTCTTAATAGTAAATAGTTTGAAGTTAATTATCTTGGCATTGGATGGTGTTGTGGCCACTATCATAAGAGTCCCGAGAAGAGAGTGTTGACTTGTTTTGGATTAGTGCTTGGCTGGTCTCACAATAAGCGTTTGTAGGCCTCCATAAGAAACAACAAATGTTTAAGTACCTTGATGGTCAAAGTGATTGCATCCAAAGTATTAGAGAGCAATCGGCCATTGAGGCAAGGCAAAGCATTGTTGAAGTTTGCAGAGCCTTTTGATGAGTGTGTTTGAGAAGTTGTCTCAGGCGTTTAGACTAGAATATCTAGGCATGGTCAGGGATATTCCAAACATGTTCCCTGATGACTTATCAAGGTTTTTGCCTGAGAAAAGAGGTGGAGTTCGATTGGGAATTGTGCCTAGAGCACTCCCTATCTCTAGGGCATCTCCTGGTGGGGTACGTTGGTTTTGTTTTTGAAGAAAGTCCTTGCAATTACGCATAGACTATCAAATACTGAACTGGGCGACTTTCAAGAATAAATCTCTTGCCCAAGCGTAATGACCTTTATCGTAAGTAACAATCAACCAAGAATTTTAAGGATTGACTTGAGTTCAAATTATGATTGGTTTAGGGTTTGGGATAAGGATATTTCTATGGCAACGTCGCAGACTTGGTAGGATGATGTTGAGTGTTGAAAGAGGTTATTGCAGATTGGTTGATGAAGTTTGTTGTTGTTTGTTCTACCCTTTGGTCAATGACTTTTCAGAACTATGGATTATGGCAATAGAGAACTGGATGTGTGGTTGTGCCTTCGATTAGAAGGGCTCTTTTGATCTCACTTGATATTTTGTGAAATCTTTTATTATAATGGTTCATTTCAGTAGTGGAATGACTCCTATGAGCCTTTTGTGGAAGATATTGTGATCACCAACTATAAAAGAATTATATTGTTTAAAGGTGAATAGATCTTGAGTTTGAGGTTGACTATTTTGCGTTTTTACGCGTCTTCCCAGTGAAGGGAGTTATTTCATTCTTAGTGAAAGGGAAGTTAAGACCTTGAGAAGTCTTTTTAAAATCCTCGATTGGATCAGACAACTAACCATGGTGCTACCTTACAACCTCAACTCACTGAAGTAAGCAATGGTCCCTTGTTTTAGGGTACACTCTGATAGAGCTTCATCTTGGCTTAACCTTTGAGGAGCGCTTGTATTAGACCTTGGCAGTCAAAAGGAGGTTTTGAAGACTAGGATTATTCTTGTGGTAAAGACCTTGTGGCGATACAATTTCTTCCGTAATGGTGATGGGGCATATTCTTGCGAATCTGAGAGAGTTATATTCTAAGGTGTTTCTTGTTTCAATTGTATATTGTAAGTTGATTATGAAATTTCGAGGACGAAATTTTCTAAGGGAGAAGTAATGTAACATCCTCGATTTTTCTTTAACTTTTCTGCATGTTTTTGCTATTTTCTGCAATATCTCTGTAATGTTCTGTTATTTTTTGCTCGTATTTTTGATAAAGAACTTTGACATTTTGGCGTATCCATATTTGTAATATTCGTGACTGTAAGAGTCGGGAGTAGTGTGTAGTCGCAGGTCATTGGCCTCTACACATCACAGAAATTTTTCGGCGCGAAAGTAAGATGAGAAGCGGGAGAACATAAATGGGAAGAGAAAAAAAAGAAAATAGATTGGACGTGCCTCAACGCGCTCGACCTCGGGGAGTGAACAACCCCCTTCACTCTGTAAGGCTCCTCAATGTGCCTCAGCGCGACGCCGCTACCACCTCCCCGGCTTGGCCCCACCATCTACCACCCCTCTTCCTCCCCTTTCTCATTTCGACCTGGTGACCCCCGTTTTGAAATTTTTTACTTGATCTGCTACTGCCTACTGCATGCCCTCTAGAACACAAGCCATAGTTCTGCCCTAGCCAGGACGACCTCCGGCCACCATCATCCTAGTCTCCCCGCTCCTTTGTCATCAGCATGAGGTAAAAATAATTCTACTCCTTTTTATTTCGTTTCTGTGTGTTTCAACCAACAACGGTGCTGCAGGCTGCCGACTGCCACTGGCTGGCCTTTGGCCTAAGTTAGACCAACGATGGCAAGGCCACCCTCGGCCTGGACCACCACCATCCTGGCCCGTCACCCCTCCTTCCACCATTTTCCAATTAAGACAGAGCATTTCCCCTGCATTTCCCCTGTTTTGTTCTGTTTTGTCTCTGTGTGTTGCTGCTGCCGGCTGTGCCACCAGTGGTCAGCCACCAGTGTCTAGTCTAGGGATCTACATTGGCACGCTCTCCATCGCAGCTTTGCCCCGGGATCATGCCTAGCCATTTCTTCGTTGTCCTGCCCTTTCATTGATGAGCTAAGGCGGGCCTACGTGGAGGATTCCCAAATGCAGGCCTTAATTATGGCTATCGAGGCCGACCCAGTGGCCCATCCTTTCTTTGTGTGGCAGGATGACCTCCTCTATTGGAAGGACCGCTTTTGGGTTCCAGATGTGGATGATCTGCACATGCGAGTTCTTTCTCACTTCCATGACACCCTAGTAGCCGGTCATGAGGGTGTTTTTCGCACTTATAAGTGGGTCAACTAGAGTTTTTTGTGGCATGGTATTTGACGTGCATTCCAGGGGTATGTGGCCGCTTGCGATGTCTGTCAGAGGGCTAAGGCGGCTACCACCTCTCCTACTGGGTTGCTTCAGCCCTTACCTATTCCTGATAAGGTTTGGGAGGATGTCTCGATGGATTCCGTGGAGGCCTTGCCCTTGGTGCAAGGCAAGTCAGTGATTATCGTGGTGGTGGACCGGTTGCCCAAGTACTCTCACTTTTATGCTTTGGGACACCCCTTCACCTCCAAGATAGTGGCAAAGCTCTATCTCTGGGAGGTCGCTAAGCTACATGGCATGCCCCGCACTATTGTCTCTGATCGTGACCAAATTTTTTTATCTCAGTTTTAGCAGAAGTTCTTCACATTAAAGGGCACTTTGCTACACATGAGTACCGCTTATCATCCTCAGACAGATGGCCAGACCGAGGTGGTCAACAGATGTTTAGAGTAGTATCTTCATTGTTTCACGATGTCTCAGCCTTGCAGATGGCTTCAACTTCTTCCATGGGCGGAGTAGTCCTATAATACTGCCTATCACACTCATGCTGGTTTCACTCCTTTTGAGGTATTATATGGTCGACCACCACCGACCGTATTGTCTTATGTTTCACATCGCTCCTCTGTTGCTGAGGTGGACTACATGCTCCAGACTAGGGATGAGGTTCTTCGCCAGCTTAAGGCGAACTTGTCTTCTGCTCAAAACCGGATGAAGAAGATCTATGATGGTCATCACACTGATCGGGAGTTTGAGGTGGGTGACTTGGTTTAAGTTTTGATTCTTCCTCAGTGTCAGACTTCTCTTGTTTCAGCCTGAGCATTCCACCACCTCCTTTGATGGGACCGATTTCTACTGCAAATTCGGGTCCGGCCTCGATCATTGATAAGTGGTGGGTCTGCCGTTCGGGTCTCATCATTACAAAGGTTTTGATTTCTTGGCAAGGCCAGCCACTTGAGGATGCCACCTGGATGCCTGATGATGATTTCATGATTCGTTATCCGGCTTGGTCGCCTTGAGGACAAGGCGAATAACAGAAGCATGGTGGAGTGTTGTGCACGATTATCAAACTATTTATTTCCTTTATTTTCTTGTTATTCTAGGACATTAGTCTATTTTCTTATGTAATAGCTTAGTATTTTATTATGTAATTAGATGATTAATTGTAATTGATCTAGCTAATGGCCCTAGGATAGCTTGGCCCACTAGCTAGCATGCTTCCCTAGGAGAGTGGATCGTGCCTGGCGCAACTCCCTAGGAGAGTGGTCGTTTCCCTATATGGATCGACCCTTCTCTTTTGTTTCAGTTATGTAAATTGATTATTCCAGTTCTCTTCCCTTTCTTCTTCTTCTCTCCCCTTTATCTGAGTGATCGTTCAAGGTATCGCTTGTGCCTACATCGGGCACAACAATTGCCTGTTTCTTGGATTTTCAGATGATAGGGTTGGGACCCATGAAGAGACAGTCCCAGTGATGGACCTACGATTAAGGGGGCCACCGGCCTAGTTAGAATCTGAGCAGGTGATAAGAGTGAAGGGACCTGGTTGGATAAGTATGCTATGAGAGAGGGTGACATGGAGATAACGGATGATCCGTTTGATTGCTGTATAATGGATTATGGAAGGTTGATTCATGTATTGACACACGTAGTTCACAGAGTAGGCAATGTCAGGACGAGTATTAGTGAGATACTGAAAAGCTCCAACAATGATTTTATAGTGGGTAGGATTAGAGAAGAGTGAACCGGTGGGAGTGGTAGAAGGTCGTTTGTAGCCAGTGGGAGTGGATTTGTAGCCATCCATGTTAGCCCTGATGAGGATCTCTCTAGTATACTGAGTATGTGAGAGGAAGAGACCATCAGGAATTTTAGTGAATTCTATGTCAAGAAAGTGGTGGAGGAGACCCAAGTCTTTGATAGCAAAGGCGTGACCAAGAAGGGTAATAATGTGATCAATGAAGGTGGGATGAGTGTCAGTAATGAAGATGTCGTCAACATAAATGACAAGGATAGTAACCTAATAACCTGTTTGATGGAGGAAGAGTGAAGTGTCAGCATGACAGGTTCGGAACCCGATATGAAGAAGATAGGATGAGAGTAGGGCATACCATTGGCAGGGGGCTTGTTTGAGACCATATAAGGCTTTGTGAAGTCAACACACATGGTGGGGGCGAGTGGAATCAATGAAACTAAGACGTTGAGCCATGTATAGTTCTTCCTCAATGGAACCATGAAGAAAGGCATTGGAAATGTCAAGCTATTTTACAATCCAGTCTTTCGAGATAGCAAGACTAAGTATAATCCAAATTGTGTAGGGTTTCACTACGGGGCTGAAAGTTTCATGATAATCATGTCCTTCTTGAGTGAAACTTTTGGCTACGAGGCAGGCCTTATACCGGAAGATGGAGTTGTCAGGACCCCTCTTGAGTTTGTAGGTCCACTAACACCCGATGATGTTAGCGTTCTGTGGCGGAGGGACAAGGGTGCAAGTGCCTTGTTTGAGAAGAGCTTCATACTCTTTGTGCATAGCATCGTACCCCTCACGAACCTAGGAGGTAATACGAAAGGAGGTGGGTTCGGTTTGGGGAGAGTTTGAGCGATGAGAGAGAGTGGGATGCGAGGACAAAAAATGTCAGCTTTACTATGGGTAATCATCGGGTGAGGGGGGTCGGGGAGAGGCGGTGGGGTGGGAGGGAGTGAGGATGTCGGGAAGGAGTTAGAAGTGGGAGGAGGAGTTGAGGTTGAGGGGGAATGGGGGGTTGTAGGAACAGGGGTTGGAGGGGGATTAGGGGAGATATGTGGGGAGGTAGGTAGTGGAAGTGAGAGAGGGGGAATAAGGTGAGAGGGAGATTATTTAGTAGGAGAGTGATGGAGAAAGGGAAATTCAATTTTGATGAAACAGACATGACGAGAGATGTAAACACGATGGGTGGTGGGGTCAAGACACCGGTAACCTTTAGTAGTTGGGCAATAACCAAGGTGGGAGTTCGGTGACGATTGATGAGATGTGTGGCGGTGTAGGCAACATCAACCCAATAGGAGTGTAACACCCGAGATTTTTCACACGTTTTCCTTAAAATTCACGGAAAATTTTTGCAATATAACGTCTGTAAATCGGAGGAAAAATGACAAAACCAAAACCTGATAAAACAGTTTAGAATTTAAAACTGTAAACATCCATTTTCCATCTAAATATTTTCATCATATGGTCAATCATCATACGGCCAAAGCAAATATCATCAAGCACTACTCAAAAACACACGTACGAATAAATTGCTATGATCATAGACTTTAAATACAAATCCCTCCCAGGCATCCCTGAGTGCAAGTCCCATAACAGTCCACAGACTCATCCAAATGAAAGTCCAGAATAAACATCTTAACGTCTCATCTCACCCAATACAGGAGATCGTGGCACAAAAAAACTCGCAGAGAGTCAAGCATATACATGAGTCCAAGGGAATCAATCCACCTCGGAAGCGAGCATCCATCTCCAGGAGCTCTTCTGACAACCTACAAAACCTCCCGTACAACGGGGTTAAAAAGTAGGGTAATGAGTATTTTCCTACTCAGTAGGAAAATACCCAGTAGGGGAAATCCCAAACGGTGAACTCAAAAGTTCATAAACACATGCGTTCATGCAACTCAAACATGAAGCAGAAGCATATCAATATCATGCTCAAACTCATACAAACATACCAAATGCACCATCGTGCCAAAGACATACCGAAGGCACCAACGTGCCAAAATCATACTATCCAATCAACTTACACAAACACCCTTCTCTAGGGTCATACAAACTTACTCGTACCACCGTATGCATACTCATACAATATATGCATACTTATACGACCTTACTCGTACAATCATATGCTTACTCATACAGCTTACACAT